>JAUMIR010000001.1:15007500-16257500 GCA_030847615.1 Gambelia wislizenii | reverse complement strand
TTCAACAAAGACAAATGCAAAATTCTACGTTTAGGCCACAAAAACCAAATGCGTAAGTTTCGGATGGGAGATACTTGGTTTAGCAGCAGTAATGTGAAAAAGACCTTGGGGTTATTGTTGATTGTTAAGTTAAACAAGACACAGTAGTGTGATGATGCAGCAAAGAAGGGCAAATAATATTTCAGCCTGCATTAATAGAACTGTAGTTTCCAAGTCAAGGGAAGTAATAGTCCCTCTTTATTCTGCACTAGCCACGCCTCATCTGGAGTACTCTGTTCAGTTCTGGATGGCTTATTTTAAGAAGAATATAGACAAGTTGGTTCAGGGAAGGGCAACAAAGATGATAAGAGGTATGTAGAATAGAATATATGAGGAAAGGTTGAGGAAGTTGGGCATGTTCAGCCTGATGAAGAGCAGTCTGAGGGGGTGAAATGATTGCACTCTTTGAATATCTAAAGGGCTGTCATGGAGAGAAGAGTGCAGGTTTATTCTCTGAGGGAGGGGTGATGCGGGTCCTTCATATCTGGGGTTTATTCTCTACTGCCCAAGAGGTTAGAACAGTGATGGGCAACCTTTTGAGCTTGGTGTGTCAAACTTTGCCAAAAAACTGAGCATAAGTTGGGTGGTGTGTCACTTTGAGGAAAAAACATTTCGCGATATTTATAAATAACATAATTGTATAATTGTTATATATAATTGTATTTAATAAACCAAAAACTAAGTATTGTCTAATAGGGGAGGGTGAAACATTTGCGACTAGAGTCTTATGACATTTTCAGACACAAAAAAGTCATCCTGAGGGCTCGGGAGAGGTACGCGCCTGTTTTGCAGCAGGGGGCCAGTTTCTGATGACGCCATCCCTCTTGTGTTACCTTCTGTGTTGCATGGAAGGAAAAGGCGCCACTTTTTACTCACAGAAGTTCTTCATGAATAAAAGTGGCGCCTTTTCCTTCCATGCGACACGGAAGGAACACAGAGGGTAACCCGAGAGGGATGGCAGCATCAGAAACTGGGCCCCTACCGCAAAACAGGCGCGTACCTCTCCCAAGCCCTCAGGACGATGTTTTTGTGTCTGAAAATGTTCTTAGAGTTAGACTCTAACTCCAAGGGCTGGTTTACACAGCAGATTTATTGCGGCAACTTGCATTTTAATTCTTTTCCGCAGCTGTGCCAGTTAGGTTTTTTTTTTTTTCTAATTATGCTGCTTTTACGTTCAGACTTGAATAAGTGTGGGGGGTGTGGCCTCCCAAGCAGACAAAGGCTGTATGGGGAAGGGCATAGACAGACTCACAGACTGCCCAAATAGCAGGGGGGAAGATCAAAGTAGTGGCTCTGTCTCTGTAAATCTGCCTGTAAATGAACTCACTCCGTGAAGCAGAGGGACAGTAATCTCTCTGCTAAAAGACCTTGCTGCCATGCTGTGGACCCTAAGGTGAACCTATCACAAGTTTTTCCAGCCTCCTCCCTCCCTCCCCCCCTCTCTAGCTCGTGCTCTCTCTCTCTCTCTCGCTCTCCCTCCCCCAAGCAGAGCTGACCAGATGGGAACTTTATGACTGAAAGGGTCTTTGGAATCCTTTTTCTTGGCAGACCTTCTGCAAAATAGCAGAGAGGATTTTCCTGATGCTACTGAACACAGTCCCTCTCTTTTAAGCCCACCCCTTACATCATAGCAACCAATCACAATGCAGATCTGATGTAGCCCGTAGAATCATAGAATTGCAGAGTTGGAAGAGACCACGAGGGCCATCCAGTCCAACCCCCTGCCATGCAGGAAATCACGATCAAAGCATCCCTGACAGATGGCCATCCAGCCTGAAGTAGCGACATCCCTTGGCACGCTTATATTTGGGTATTTTACCTTCCCCCCTTCTGAATGAGGTGATGCTGTACTGCGATCCGTGGGAACTATGAGCTATCTTAGCAGTATATTTAGAGGAATATTTGTCCGTGTAAACGACCCCCAAGACTCTAGTCACAAATGTTTCTTCCTCAGGAACAGCAAATGTTTCATCATCAGCTGCTGTACTTGGCCGTGCAGGAGCTGAGGATAAAATGTCCTTCTTGGCATGTGGCCGCCTTAGCAGCCGCGTGTCATCAGAAATGGCTATGTGTGACAGTGATGACACGCGTGTCATAGGTTCGCCATCACTGGGTTAGAATCAGGTCTGAAGATTTTAAGTTACAGGAGGGTAGATTTCAATTGAACATTAGAAGGAACTTCTTGATGGTAAGAGCTATTCAACAATGGAAACAATTACCTAGAGAGGTGGTAGGGTATTTTGTCTTTAGAAGGATAATTACCTGCAGGGGATGTTCTAGTTGGATTTCTTGCATTGACTGGGGGATTGGACTTGATGGTCTATGAATCCCCTTTCAACTCTATGATAATTATGTTTCAATGACAACTGAGGTAGGTGTGGTGTCCAATTTTTGTCTCTGGTGGGCTACCCCATCTAAACATTGCAACTGGAAGTCACTTCTAGTTTTGATTTCCAATTTCTGGTAAGGCTGCTTTGTCATTTGGACTTTTTTTGGGTTAGGTAAGACCATGAGTAAAGGGTAAACAGTTTGCTATTTTTCAATCAATCAAAAAACTTTTTTTAAAAATTGGGATGCAGAATTTTAAATTTTGAGATTTTGAATTGTAAAATTTTCCATTGTTCTGTATTGATTTGGATCTGAATCTCAGTTCCTTCTCCCTAATAGCTTGAAGTGTTCTAAATAAAAATATTGGATTAGTATGGGAGAGGAAGATTTAATAAAGTGCATGGCACATTTGCAGTATTGAAATGTTTACTCAAAAATTTGGCATTATGACTCTTTTTAAATATTTTAAGAAGTGTTGATTCAATAGCCTATTCTCACACATCAGAAGAGGTGAAAACTGTTATGTATTCATTCTTAAATATCTGGACCTAAAGTTGCATTGATATTACTCAATTTAACTATAGAGTAATTTAATTATTAGTAATGGACAATGATTTTGTAGAAACAGAACAAAAAGAAGGGGGAAAATATAGGGGAAAAGAAAACATTCACTTTCTTGTGAGTTTCTGTCATGAGATCAGTCAGACAAGATCATCTCCTGTCTTCAATTTTTTCTTGTTCATATGTATTGAGTAGGGGTGATTTATTTAGCCAGTTATAGGTTATATCTATATGATAAACTTTAGTTTTATGTCAGTTTAACAGAGCAAACCTCTGCATATTACTCAGAAATAAATTCTAATTGAGCTCACTATGACCTACTCCTAGATAAATGAATATAGGATTACTGCCTTGATGTATTCTTTCACCCCCTTCCAGGAATACTTTAGTGATGCATGTTGTTAGACTGTTGATGAGTTTTCCAAATTTATCCAGGAAGGCTAATAGGTAACCATGGATATCAACTTGCACATCCCATGTTCTTGCTAAGGCTAGATTGACTATGCCTCTGGCACTGCAGAATGATTTCTTCTATGCAGAACTGAAGTGGGCAGTAATGGTGAATTTCAAAGCTGTATGGGTGAATCCTACGAATGTTGGGGAAGATTTATTATTTAGCACAGATAGCTGAGGGATGGGGGTGGGGAAACCCACAGTGGGATAATACTTTTATGAAAGCCAGCCAAAAAGGTCACAGAAGCATGCAAGCTTTCACACACTTCAGAACTCTTCATCAGTTTTTGGAGCACAAAAATTCAAAGGGAGGGGAAGAGAAAAGTCCAAAAGGTAGGCCATATGTTGTTGCTTTGAGGCTCATTCCCATGATGGAGATTCTAGACTGAATGAATTGCTGGTTGACATCCAGGTGTCACATTGCAAGCCATGCTGGGATGGAGAGGCAATGGTGAATTTCCATTTCTGAAAATGCAAATTGGTTTTCAACTCAGAAATCTCTCTTGATACTCTTAGCAACCAGTTGTGTTTCCTTCTAAATTGGGGTAAAATGTCCTTCAATTGACAACACTTCATCCTGATGGTGGGAGAGGGGGTGGTGGCTGTCCCCTATGCTGTTTTTAGACCAATTCAGTGAGTTCTCTTACATTAAGGTAGTTAAGGTGCTCTAAATTATGGATTTATCCCTGTCAACTTATGCTTTTAGGAAAGCACATAAGAGAAGCTCTTTGTCATTGTAAAATACTTCATAAGATGCTATTTAAATGTATGACAGCAACTGTGGATCTGATATTTATGCAAGTTTTTAAAAGATGTGGTATATAGGACAAGGTGATGCTGTGAGCTGATGGCTTGTTCTTTAATTCCAGCCCAAATGGTTTGAAATCCTCTTTATATCTTGAGTAAAAATGAGAGGGTTGATGTAATCCTTGTCCTCATTTGATCTCGGGGTGATGAACAGCCTTGTGCTATAGGAAGACATCGAAGGTTTATGAGTTTCTCTGGGGTGCTGCAGTAGTGTCTTCAATCATTCATTTATGGTTGTATCCTATGTTGTCACTGGGACTTGGGACAAGTGAATGAAATTATAATGAGATAGGCTCTTAGCTTGGTGGCAGACTACAGGTCTTTTTCTGTCTATGTTCAGTACATATTCATCTTCACCAAGGCTTATTTAAGGTTACTGTCTGAGTACCCTAAGATACCTGACTATGCTGGAGGCAGTACTACCTGTGACTCTGAACAAAACAATGGATGCAGCTGTCCTTTCGCACATTCTTGATTACCTTTCAGTACTGAAACTGAAAATCTCCTACAGCCACTACCATGCTTTCATGCTTGGATGGAGATAGATCTAACCCCACCACTCCCATACTCCTTGGCATTTTCTTTAACTAGAATGACCCTGGCAGTGTGGAAAAAGCTTTCTTTGCTGCTGGGCATAGGAGGAAGGGTATTAATTTGGTGGCTTATTCTGATTTTGATTTATGTCCTTTACAACCCATTATGTTGGGGTAAAGCATGACCAGTGTAAGAGACCATTGACTCAAGAGTTTAAGTGAAACAAGTCAGTTTGTTGGTTTGACAACAGTACTATCTTCATATAGCAGATAATATTATGAACTTAAAAGCAGATGTGGTGAATATGATATTTAGAACCACCGAATCATAGAACCATAGAGCTGGAAGGGGCTGCATAGTCCATCAGGTCCGATCTCCTGCTCATTGCAGAAACTCCAGCTAGATCATCCCTGGAATTGTAAAGGTCTGATATTATAATATAGTCTTACATAAAAAATCTTCTTCTAACATAATTTTAGAAATGATTTGGGGGCAGTAAGTATGTGAATACCTCATCTTAAACATTGTGTACCTCATTTTAAACAAATCAAAAATCCGAATATCCAGTTGTCCATTCCCTCCCGTCCAACATTAATTAATTAATTAATTAATTAATTATTAATAATTAGATCCCGGCCTCAGGGGATCCTGGCCTCTTCTAGCCTCCTGGCCATTTATTATATTTTATTGTATTTAAAGTTTTAAATGTGATTTTAGATTAGTTGTTTTTAATTTATATTTGTTTAATGTTTTTTTATGGGGGAGGGTGGGAGTGGGGGTGTTTAGGGATTTTATTTGTATTGTATTTTAAATTTTGTAAGCCACCCCGATTGTTTTAACAGAGGGGCAGGGTATAAATAAATATTATTATTATTATTATTATTAACATGGTTTCCACCATGCATGTGTCTATGTGCCTTCAAGTCATCTGTCAACTTAGGGTTTTCGTAGGGTTTTCTTAAGCAAGGAATGCTCAGACGTGGCTTGCCATTGCCTTCCTCTGAAATATAGCCTACAGCACTGGTATTCCTTGGCTGTCTCCCATCTGAGTACTAAGCATGTTAGCTTCCTGTTTAGCTTCCAGGATCAGACAGGATCTGATACCATTAGGGCCTTCATATCTCTAGGTAAGACACAGTAGCAGTTGGCACCTTCCATGTCAATGGAGCAGTGAACTTTGGACTGCTACCCAAAACAGATTCAGTGTGCCAATTACAAGAAAGCCACGAGCATCTACTGGAAAGATGATGATGATGATGATTTTATTTATATCCCACCTTTCTCCCAATATAGCGACTCAAGGTGGCTAACATGGGTTTAAAACAATGCAATGTCTTTGCAAATTACAGCAGCAAATCAATTAAGCCTTGTATATATCTGTAGCAAGCTGCTGTTCTACCAGCTGAGCTGGAAATTTGCACAGAGCCCTTTCCTCTTTTTCAAAGCTGAACCCATCAAAACTGTAGAACTTGGACCCTTTTTTATGGCCTGGAGATGATCCAGAAAAACTGGAGATTCAGGACCAGGCTCTGAGATCTGGCAGCCCTAACTGACATACGTAGGCATTTATATAGCTCATGCATTCTCATAATCCAGAGTGTGGGAGAATGCAACTGGGATCCTGCCATTTGGCAAACATTTACACATTTTTGACACATTTCAGTTGATTCTTCCAAAAACCTAATAATATTCATGATTCCACATTCTCTGTGAGCTTGTTGTAATACCTGCTAGCCTATTAATAGTTGGTAATTAGAGTTATCAAATCTTCCTTATTTATTTATCTTCCTTATTACCCCCAAAAGCATGATCTAATGTCAGTTGCCACTAAGATTCATGTGGCTTGCACAGAGCTCAATTATTCCATGGCTGTCAACCATTTTAATCCAATGTGGTTGCTCCAGAGTTTGTAGAATTCAGTAGTCCCTGATTCCTGGCATAGAGAACCAGCATGGTGCAGTGGTTTGAGGACTGGACTGTGACTCTGGAGACCAGGGTTTGAATCCCCGCTCAGCCATGGAAAACCAGTATGTAACCCTGGGCAATTCACACTCTCTCAGCCTCAGAGGAAGGTGAAGGCAAACTCCCTCTGAACAAACCTTGCCAAGAAAACTTAGTGATAGGCTCACCTTAGGTAACTATAAAGTTGGAAATGACTTGAAGGCACACAACAACAACAGCTAGCATAAGGGTGGATGAGATCTGGACGTCTAGGGACCAATTTTCACTACTAAGAATTTTAAAAAATGAGACAAAAAAAACTAAATAAAAGGAAAATCAGGAGGGGACGGGAAGGTTTTTGAGGCAAAACAAGGTATAGGGAGGCCTGGACCATTGATTTGAGGCAAAATGGCTTCTATTGGAATTTCTCCCCACTCTTTCCACACACACACCCCAAGTTTGTGTTGAAAGGTTTATGAAGTGGCACACAAAAGGCCCTGAGGGCCTGCATGTGCTGCCTTCCCCCCTCCCAACTGCAGGCTTCACAGGGCCAAGCCAACAGGAGGAAATTAGTAGCTATAATTTTTAGTTTGGCTGGCAAGGAAAAAATCATAGACTTTTGTGCTCTGATAACTTAATTAAATGTAGGGATATAATTTTTAATTTAACAATATTCATAATAAGCATATGAATGTTTGTGAAGAATATTTCTCCAAGTTTCATAACACTTGAATTTATTGGCAGGAGGCTTAATACACACAACAGAATGTACCTCTTCACATTACACATAATTAACATGAGGAAGCTGCTTGACAATATGTGGTAATGATTACTGGCACTCATCATTTTTGAAAGAACAGATGAATTCATACTAGTTTAAGATTTACTGTTGATCTATGGGTACTATGGAAAGAATTTTCACTGGACAGTCTACATAAGTAGAGTTTTTAAAACTTTTACTAAGACTTATTGATAATTTTTATCTATCTATCTGTCATTTATATCTTTCTTTATCTATCTGTTGCTCCATCCATCTATATATATCTTATCTCAAGCATTCACACATTTGCAAGGCATTTCTGAGAAGTAAAATGCACAAAAACCAATGCATATATTTTATGAGAGCATCTGAAATGTCCATAATTGGAACAAAATATGCAGAAACACACTTTAGACAATGGGGGAAGCTTCCACAAATTAGATAAACTGTACCAAAAATTTTTTGCAGAAATTAGGATAAATTGGTTGAAAAGAAATTGCATGGATTTCACTGCATGATGCAAACAGAAAGTCTTGCTCCCTGATATGAAAGAAGGAAGATAAGAAAATGCAGGTTAGGATTCAGTAACATTCTAGTGGACCTTAATACTGAGATAGCCATAAGGAAAGGGGCTCCCCCAAGTACTGAGGTACCAGGCTGTTTAGGGCATTAAATATCATTACCAGCACTTTAAATTCAACCCAGAAGCATATTGGCAGCTAATGCAATTCCTTTAAACTGGTGCTGTGTGGTTTCTCTGTGATGTGAAGTTTCCATGTCATTTTCAAGGGCAGCTCCACTTTGGTCCAGGCTATTGTTAGTGTTTTTATTTACATTTAGACTACGGAGATTATCAGATGCTTTTAACATGGCATTACATGAATGCCAGGAGATCACCAAAGGGTTTCCCTTTCAGACAATGTAGTCTCTGTCCTGTTATGCTCCTGTGCTGGTCCCATTTCGCCCTCCATTGCTTTTTGTTCACAGCTGAAGCCATGAATAGATCACCCATTCCGTTTCTATGATGGAATGACAGTCTTGTGAAAAGATGTCCTGTTTCTGTAGCACTATGCCAGCCACAGTGGGAGGTCTGTTCCAGTACCCTTCCAGGTGCGAACAGGACACCCAGGTAAGTGACACCCTTTTTTGTACCCTCCCTGGGTTACTTGGGTTTTTTTAAAGTGTGTTTTTGTGCTTGCTGTCATTTTTTAGCCTTTATTTTTATTTTTGAATTCCCCACGCACTTGTCCTCTCGTGTCAACGGCCTGGGATTTCAGTCAGGAAATGAATGTAGTTCTGTGTGAGCTGCATTCACTCTGTGGCTGCTGAGGGGGAGGAAAGGCGTACGGTTAAGGTAAGTGCAAAACCATTTGTTATTGTGCTGGGACAGGGTCAGGAAGGTAGCAGGAGAGGAGATAGCGAGACCGGGATGCTATTTTTGTCCCCGTCTGAAAATCTCCTACATCCAAGAGAAGCAGGAAGAGATTTGAAGAATATATAATGCAGCAATAAAGTTATACCAATAAAATCATAATGGCACCATGAAAGCACTTAGGGCTAAATCCAAGTTAGTTCCAACTGGAGTAAACTGATTAGATCAATGTGTATTTTGTAACTCAACACTTATGTAAGTTCCATTTTTTTCAGTAGGTCTGTTCAGTACAAACAATTGGATTCAGCCCTTGACATGTTTGTGGGAATACATGTGAGGCTGAATGTATGGAACCTGTGACTGAATGGGAGTTCAGGAAGAAACATTCTGAAGCACAGTAGTTTACCCTTTGAGAGGAAACACACATGCAGCATGGGAGATTTGTCACAGTTTGGGCAGTGAACTGTCTTTCAGCCTCAGTTTCCTCTCTGTAAGAGGGGAGCTGTAATAGCTGTAGCCTGCACAGAGCTCTTACAAGGTAGAATGAGGCCAAGATGATAAGGCACCTCATAGAATTTGAAGTGCTTTGAGTTATACATGTTGCTTTGGCATTCTATTGTAAGGTAACCAAGCTGGAGTTGTTAAAATTTCTGACTTAACAGCTGTTTTCCTCTTCAGCAGAAAACTTTTTTTTTTTTTAATATTGCCTAGCTGGAGGGAGTTGTAGTTAAAGCTGTCATGTTAAAAGTCAAGTTTCCAGTTCCTAAAGCAAAGAATGGTGAAATGATAAAATATTCCCTTAGCCTTCTCAGTGAGACATGAGAAACTGCTTTATACGGAGATATTCTTTCTAGGAAGCCAGCATGGCATAGTGGTTTGAATGTTGGATTATGACTCTGGAGACCAGGGTTTGAATCTCTGCTCAGCCATGAAAACCGACTGGGTGACCTTGGGCAAGTCACACACTCTCAGCCTCAGAAAATTTCATGTTAATTTTGCCTTAGAGTTGTCTTGTTGGAAATTACTTGAGGGCATGCAGCAATAACAATTTAATTGCTAAATTTTAATACTAACAACTAATATAAGTAAGTAATCACATTCAAAAAGTAAAGAAACAGAAAGAAGAAAAAAGAGACACAAAATTAAAACCAAGTTGGGCTCTGACACCGCCCCCCCCCCATCCTAACAGTAATTAAAAGAAAAATTAAAAAGAGAGAAGAAAAATATATTATTCTACCATTACCGATCCAACTAAACAGTCCTACTAATTACTAATAAGCATAACCATAGATTATTCCATTGTTAGCTTTCTTATTGCTCAAAAACTCCATAAATGGTTTTCAGTCTTTCAAAAAGTCTTCAACTGGCTTATCCTTTAGACCCCACATTAATTTGGCAATTTGGGCTAAGTCAGCAACCTTAACAATCCACCACATCCCTATTTTTAATTTGGTAGCACACACTATATCTATAAATTAATCACTTCTGACCAACCTTGATAGGTTGCCTTCTTGTTCTTTCACAGTTCACACGCACTCCCTTTGCGTGTGTGTATTTAAACATCTGGCAATGGAAGGGAGTGAAACCCTCACCAAGTCCTGCTCATTTTTATTTTATCAGCTGCCTGGCAGGTGAGGTGAGCTGGATATAATATAGAAATGATGAAAGCAAGGTCTCCTAAGGTTGCTGAGTGCATGGCTTTGTTTTCCACAAGCCTGCTGTTTAAACTCGATGATTCCCATCTTGGCTGAGATGAAAATCCTTCTACCACCATAAAACAGATCAGGGATGGAGAACTTGTAACCATCCAGATATTGAGCTGCAAATCCCGTCTTCTCTCATCATTGAGTGTGCTTGGCTATAGCTAATGGAGGTTGCAGTCCAGTAACATCTGTAGCTCCACAAGCTGCTCACCACTGGCAAAGATGGATCTAGCCTAAGATAGTGTTTTATTTTACTCCGAGTCTGGAATAACAACGGCTGCTGACCCACTGCAGAAATAATGCAGTTTGACACAGCTCTAACTATCATGGCTCCATCCTATGGAATCCTGGGATTTGTTGTGGCACCAGAGCTCTGACAGAGAAGGCTAAATATATCACAAAACTACAGATCCCAGAATTCCATAGCATCAAGCCATGGTAGTTAAACTGGATTGTTTCTGCAGTGCAGATGCAGCCAATGGAATCTTGTTGTATTCTTATACATATCTCGGCCTATGAAATTTTCTTGGTGTTGCCAGGCTAGATAGTGATGACTTTGCTTATGATACAAATGAAACAAGCCTTTCACTGGTAGACCTATGATCCTTAAAATTTGTTCCATGTCGAGTTCCATGTAAAATGGACCAAACCCAGCAATGTTCCCTCCCCACCATCAAAAAGCTAAATTTTACCAATCAGTCCTGAACTTGAAAATGTTTTGGATGTCAGTTGAAATATATCATATCTGGTCAGAATCTATTCATAAATGTGCATTCTAGAACTAAAAGTATAGGAATCCAAAGTTTTTGTTAGAGAGATACTTGAAGTAAGTGCTGGATTGGGTCTAAAACCTTACAGCAGTCTTCATTTTGGTCCTAATAGATAACACAAGTTTCAGGTTTCTGATAAGCATGATTTGCATAGCATATTAGACAAATAGAGAGAAGATTTTAAATTACAATAACAGCTATATCAGTTGTATAAGCAGCTTTAGCAGGACTGCAGATGGCATTTTCTGGAGGTCCTGATATGTCAGCCACTTCTTTGACAGCATGGAGGCATGATAAGCTTTGAAGCTCCTCTGGACCTCTTCACAGACCTTGGAAAGTTCTGTATAGTTTCTGCAGCCACTGACTAGGAAAGAGATGTTGCCCCAAGGAGCTGATAGCAACATCCTTTGCTGGACTGTAAGTGCCTGGTTATTGAGAGCAGAGGTAGGAGAAGCATAACCCCCCAGACCATTTTTGAGCCTCCAAAGTGCCCTAGCCTCCTATTTTTTAAAAAAATCATTTTTTGGCTTAAAATTACCCATAGAGTTGACTTAAATAAAGGCCTGTCCCTAGCCTAAAACAGCTGGGGAGGGGGCTAAAACAGGGAAGAATTGCCTCTAGCCACGTTTATGGGACGGGGGAGTGCTTTCTTTCTTTTTTTTAAAATGAGTTTTTTTTAAAAAAGTTTTTAACAATTTGAGGACAATATATGTATGGTGGGGTAGGGAAGGGTGGCTCGGGTGTGTGGCCCTCCAAGGTCCTGCTGGTTGTCCACACGGGATCAAGAATATAAATGATAGAAGGGTGAAGGCAGTGTTTTTCTGTGGAACTGATAGCAGCCTGCTTTGCTAGACTGTAGTGTACCTGAGTACTTGATTATCAAGAATACAGTGATGAGGGAGGACAATGTTGATTTGTCATTCCTCCTTCATTTCTTCATTATCACTCTCCTCCATTTACTGGATATAAAGACTGCATAACATTTCTAGTGTGTGTGTATCATTAACCTCAGTTTATGCACTAAGTGAGCTTCATCTAGTTATAGTTCCCTGATAAGCATCTCTTATATGCACACAGTACTTTTTCAAGAGCAGTATCTCGAGTCAGAGAGTGTGGGCTTAAATTCAGTTTCTAGTTCCAAATAGTACCATTGAGCAATGGAATTTACATTAATATTGACTTATTCAGCAGCCAGTTCAATGGGTCTGCTCTAGTTGGGATATACAGTTGGATTGGCAGTACTCTTTATCCACCACTTTAACAACTGTGCAATGAAGTTAATATTGTTTTTTTTTTCTACAGCCAGGTAGGTTTTAGGGTGAACAACTTTTGCTCAGAGTGAACAAGTAGATTCCACAGAACTCTTACCCCAAGCTTGATTTCAGAACTTTTTCTCATTGCAAAACTAAGTCCTGAAACATCTAAATTAATCATAGAATCATAGAGTTGGAAGAGGCCACAAGGACCATCCAGTCCAAACCCCTGCCATGCAGGAATACACAATCATAACATTCCCGACAGATGCCCATCCAGCCTCTGTTTAAAAACCTCCAAAGAAGAAGATTCCACCACACTCCCAAGCAGTGTATTCCACTTCCGAACAGCTCTTACTGTCAGGAAGCTCTTCCTAATGTTTAGGTGGAATCTCTTTTCCTGTAGTTTGACTCCATTGCTCCATGTCCTAGTCTCTGGAGCAGCAGAAAAGAAGCTTACTCCTTCCTCAGTATGACATCCCTTCAAATATTTAAACATGGCTATCATGTCACCTCTCAACCTTCTCTTCTCCAGACTAAACATGTCCAGCTCCCTAAGCCACTTCTCATAGGGCATATATAATAGTTATAACCAAAAATGAATTATGACATTGCCTCAGGGGATATGATACTTTCCATAATTATCAAATAAGCAGAGTGTACACTTTTGATGTTTCAAGATAAACTTCTTGATCTCTGAGGTTATGGTTCCCAGTCACCTAGATTTTGAAGCTGGACTCTCAAAATGTTGCTTTCAAAATTCCAGTCCACATGGCCATATGGGAGAGTGCTAACACTGGCTAAAGAGGATCTGAACTCTCAGTCCCCTCTCTTTGGGGCTCATTGTTTGCCTGGAACTGATATGGATTGCTTCTATCCAAGATATTACACTGCTGTGGATAACAGCCTCATAATATCGTGCAAAGAAGAATAAATTCCCAGAGTAGAAGTTTAAACAAGAATTTATTCAAGAAGGCAATGGACCCGTTGACACCTTAAATCAGGAATGGGGGAATGTGTGCCCCTCCAGCCATTCTTGGACTGCAATCTCTGTTGGTCCTAGCCAGCACATCCCATAATGAAAGGTGACATCAAACATAACCTGGAGGGTCACACATTCTCAATCCGTGCATTCAATGTACACAAAATGCTTAACACATGGACAGGTTTGGCATGGGGGAGGGACAGACATAATAAGCTGTGTCCTCTATCTACATTGTATGTGGCAGTGTATGGAGCAGCCCTGCATAGATGCAAATGTCACAGCCCTACATGCATTCAAGTGTTGGATCACTTCAGATGTTGGAGTAAATGTATGTTCAAAGGAGGGACTTTGCTATCATAACACCCACTCATGCATTTGTTCCATAAGCCTTTACTGTCTAAAAATGGCAAATGCTTTTGAAACTCTGGGAAACTTTTCTTCCACAGAAAGACTGAATTCAAATGGCAAGGAAACTCCTACTGTCTGGTGACCACACACGCAGATTTATAGTAGCTGGGTGAGTCCATGCTTTATACAACACAGATTCCTTCCTTCTCCAAAAGATGGAATGCACTGCCTCAAAGTGTGGTGGAGTCTCCTTCTTTGGAGGTTTTTAAACAGAGGCTGGATGGCCATCTTGTCAGGAATGCTTTGATTGTGTATTCCTGCATGGCAGGGGGTTGGACTAGATGGTCCTTGTGGTCTCTTCCAACTCTTATGATTCTATGATTCCTTCCTTCTCCAAACTTGATGTTACAGACACTGAAGAGCATCTGTCATGCACTATTGAGGTGGAGTAAATATTTTTTTATAACCATCAGAGAGTGAAGTCACTGACAAAAATATCTTGGAACGATTACAGTACTGAACAAAGCACCTTACTATTTGAATGTAGTTTTTTTTCTGAAGAAAAGGACACCCATCAGAGCAACCAAAAGTGACACTGATACAGTTGAGATTATTTCCTATTCATTCCCTGTACTGTAATACCAAACATGGGGTGGCAAGTACCAATAGAAATGCAATTCAGAATTACTGAGAAGCAAGAGGGAAGAATCAGCATGCTTAGAAGAATCACACATTTTACAGAAGTCCCCTGCCTCAAGAAACACCCAAGGGCACAATATAGAAAAAGTCAAATGATGATTGAACATGCTCACTGGTCCTAGAATTTTGAGTATCAGCTAGAAATGCTACATCAGAGAAGGCAAATAATACTTTAGCCTGCATTAATAGAAGTATAGTTTCTAAGACAAGGGAAGTAATAGTCCCACTATATTTTGCACTAGTCAGGCCTCATCTCAAGTATTCCGTTCAGTTTTGGGTGCCCCA
This sequence comes from Gambelia wislizenii, assembly GCA_030847615.1. NCBI lineage: Eukaryota > Metazoa > Chordata > Lepidosauria > Squamata > Crotaphytidae > Gambelia > Gambelia wislizenii. The sequence goes on along the minus strand of JAUMIR010000001.1, from coordinate 16,242,662 downwards.
TTTTTTTGATGGATATAGAAAATTTGGCGCAAGTTCAGAGAAGGGCCTCAAGGATGATAAGAGGTATGGAGAAGAAAGCATCAAGGAAAGGTAGAAATAGTTGGGCATGTTTAGCCTGGAGAAGAGTGGACTGAGGAGTGACATGATTGCATTCTTTCAGTACCTCAAGAGCTGTCACAGAGAGGTGGGGGCAGGCTTGTTCTCTGCTGCCCCAGTGGGTAGAACCAGGTCTATTGGTTTTAAGTTACTGGAGGATAGATTTCAGTTGAACATCAGAAGGAAATTATTGAGGGTTAGAATGGTTCAACAATGGGACCAATAACCAAAAGCAGTGGTTCTTAACCTGTGGTCCGTGGACCCCCGGGGGGGGGGGTGCAGTGTCCTCACAGGGGGTCTGTGAAGGCTTCTCAGCCCACAGGACAGGAGCCAAGGCAAAGGCTGGTCGATTAGCCTGTGAATTGCTGTTCAGTTTGATCCAGCCACAAATTTGCAGGAAGAAATAGGAGAAAAGTCTTTCCTCCTCTCCAGAGCCTTTGATGGAAGAGTTAATGGATGGTGTAATTGTATTATTATTATTATTATTATTATTATTATATTGTTGTTAGGGTTTGAAATCGTGAGTTAAGTCTTGGTGGTCTGCGGCAACAAAAGATTAATTTAAAGGTGGTCCCTGGTAAAGCAAAGGTTAAGAGCCACTAGCCTAAACAGTTGGTGGGATCTCTTTCTCTGGATTTCTTCAGAAAGAGGCTGGACAGTTATCTGCTAGGGATGCTCTAGCTGGATTTCCTGCATTGAGGGAAGGTGAGGATTTGACTTTTTGGCCTATGGGGCCCCTTCTAACTCTATGATTCTATGAAAGAAAAGTGAAAGGCCACAGTGTTAAAATAGTCTGCTTTCAGCTTAATCTTGTAGAAACCTACAGGGGGAGATGGGTGTGCTAGCAGGAGTCCTTACTAGGGGCATTATCACTGGGAAGGTTGTACCAGAACATTTTGTTACAGGTCCCATGTGTAGCATGAACAAAAAGAAGTATCATTTACTTGGATTGGTGATCTTTCATCCAGTAAGCATTCATGGCTTTCCCCCAATAACAGCCCTGTGAGCTATGTCAGGCAGAGAGAGAGGAAATGATCCATGGCCACCCAGTGCGTTTCATGGCTCAGTACCAGCTAGAACATTTATCGCCCAGTCTTTCATTCCAATACCACAATGGCTCTCCATATTAAAACAGTGTGACAATGAGAGGGAAAATGGCAAACTGGTAGCTTTAATTCTAAGCAGTATTCACACAGATACCCCACCCCCCATCAAGAGTCTATTATTTTGGCCTACTTGCCTAAGGGACACCCCTTCACATTCCCTATTTTGAGTTACTGCAGCCTCTGAAACTTGCAAGGAACAAAACCAGCACAAGAAGAGACAGATTTTAAGGGGTCACCAAAGGTCAATAAGTGCATGTTCATCCCTGCCCTCCCACCCCCCCCCCCCTCTCTCTCTGGCTTTTCTTCGCAAACGAAGATTCAGGAAGGACTCATTCCGTGCTTTCTGCAAGCGCGCTGATGACTAAAAAGGCCAATCCGAGATAAACAAGTCCGGTTGTAGAAAGCACAGCAGAAGGTCTCCTTGGGTGATCTTTCTGGGTTGTGAGTCTTTCTGCGTTGTCGTTTCTCTTCAAGACTTGTTTGGCGTGAGTTCTCAAATAAGGCTGCAGCATTGTGGATAGTGCATCTCCATGCCTCCCAATGTGAGGCCAGGGTGGACCATTGTTGGTGATCAATTTGGCCGAGCCTGAGATGTTGTATCATTTTTTTGGAGCGCCCCTCTTATGCTGACCCATGGCGAGGTCACCATAGAGTACTATTTTTGGGAGGCGATGATCCTCCATCCTAGAAACGTACCCTGCCCAGCGCAGCTGTGTTCTCAAACAGAATAACAAACAAGTTCACTTGTTGTGTACCTGGAACAAAGGTAATATGTACAGTGATGACACAAAAGGACTGTACACACATTATATGGGAAGGAGAAAAGTAGAGTGTGCTTGCTTGGGCTCCATGTACACAAACACAGAACAAAATGTGTGGGGAAAAAGTGATGTGCTCAAACTGTACTCATGTAGACAGTTTATACTGAAGGAATGTACAAACTGGTGTAGATGCCAGTGGATACGATCCAGTAATGACCCTGCTCTCTCCATGAATGTTGTCTGTGTAGTCAGGTAGCATATGTAGAGTCCCATTGCTCTCATCTCCAGCCATGTCTGTGTACTCTGGAATAGTGATGAATTTGGTTTTTGAAGTGGAGGTGTTTGAAAATACAGGTACCCTTGCTTTAATAAGAAATGGACTCCCCATTCAATCCAGGGAAGTTCTTCCTAGTTTGACTCTACATAAGATGTGGCTCGCACCCTTCCCCATGCTCCATTGGTAGCTAGAGAACAGATAGGGAGCAGCTTCAGCCCGAGGCCCAATTTCAATTTCAGAGACATCCTTGAGGGCAGAGTTGGGAGGTGCTGAAAGTAACTCAGGAGTCTTAGGAGAGGCATCTGCTTTTCTGGAACTGGAGAAATATGAATAATAGTTAGAAAGTGGTCAAACAGTGGAGTCCTGAGAAAAGAGATGTGGTCCACAAAGGAACACCAGAGGTGGAGTGAAACCCTAGGGAAGTCACATGGTCCTAGCACCAACGGTGCCCACTTCTGGTAGATATCATAGGACCTGCAAGTGTTTCCATTTTCTGCCTGCAAAAGCAGTCAGCCTGTCAAGAGACAATGGGCCTTTCCACACACCACAGTTGTAGCACTGTGATTCCAGTTGAACTGCTGTGGCTGCACCTTAAGGAATCCTGTGGTTTATAGTTTGGTAAAGCTTTAGAGCTCTGTGGCTAAGAATTCTAAATGCCCCTCCCTAAACTGCTAATCAGGATTCCATAGGATGGAACAATGGCAGTTATGGGGAATAATCTATATCTGTATATATAAAAATCTTAGGTATGTTGCTATTCCCAGTTTGCTGCTTGGCTGCTTAGGAAACGTCCCAACCATTCAAAGCTCTCTGTTGGCTGGCCAATCAGCATACTGGGAACGGAAATGTATGGAATGCTTCCACTAGTTGTGGGCATTGAGTGTGCCACCAGGCAGGTCCATGGGGGTTTACTTGTGAGTAAAGTGTTTCTTCCCCACTCCTCCAGGCTGTCCAGCCAAGTCCCATACAGGCTGCCGCAGCTGGGTTTCTCACGGCTGCCTCAGGGGCCCACACCACAATTCCGGGCAGGTTTACTTGGGAGTAAAGCCCGACTGGGCTTCCTTTCCTGAGGAAGTTGCAGAACATGGTCTTTCCCCCGCCCCATGAAGCATATTGCAGGAACGGGATAAGATAATGTCATATGTTACGCTGGGTATAGCCAGCAGTACTATAATAGTGAAGTGTGAAACAGACCTAGGAGATTCCCCACCTGGTTGTACAGTCTATCTTGATGCCCAAGATTTTACATATTTTTTATACAGGTAGCAATCCAAACCCAATGCAGCCAAAAGAACTCTGGCCTCCATTGTCAGGAGAGCAGATTGTACAGCTTGACTCTTGAATTTAAGAATAAAGAGATCACCCAGAGTTGGACAGTCATGCAGTCATACAGGATGATTTTGGTGGTGGTGGTGATAATGATGTCATCCTCATCCTTATCATGCCAGGCCCTGAGACCTTATGGTGTCATAGTAGATGTTACAAGGGTGATATTGCAAAGGGCAGCCCCTGGTAATGTTGTTAAGCATGATATATGCTTGCACCGATTATGCCATTCAAATAATTTTTAAAAATTGTTTACGAAATGAAGGAAATATATATATACCCATACTTTTAAAGGCAATCAGTGCGCTTGCTTTAAGATTCCTCCTCACCCTGAAGGCCAGAGAAGAAGGTCCAGGCCCTGAGACCTGGAAACCCTAACCTCTGCACATTTACTAGGTGGATGCAAATATTTATAAGAACCCCATGTTAACCATTTTACACATTGCACAGACATCTACCAACACCACAGATCTAAAAAAAAGAAAAGAAAAGTAATGTCTAAGCTGTCTCTTGGGTTTAATTGTTTAGGTCCTGTATAAAACATTAAGCTGATCTTATCTAGATTTATAAATCTTAGATGGCTTCTAATGCAGCCAACACTTAGAAATATTATCCTAGAGAGAGCAGCAGGGACTGAATGCTTTTACATATATCTTAGAGCCAGTAGCTACTGCTGTGAAGACACCCAAGCCAGAAATCACCTGCCGTGAGTTGTTCTGACCTTGGGTGTGCCAAAGAAGCAGACTTGTGTGTGTAATGAAAGTTCTTTTCTTTTGTCTTTTTTAAATTTTAGAATCAACCTTGTCCTATGTTAGGCAGCTGGAAGCAAGAGTAAGACAGCTGGAGGAGGAAAATCGCATGCTGCCCCAGGTGGGTGATTTCTATTGCTAGGCACATTAGCTTGTAGTGCAGGCCCATAGCTAGAACATTAGCAGGCTCGTGTCAGTGGGTATCTCACTGTGTTGAGTGCTGATGTCTTGGCCCAGTGTGGTTGAGTGAATCCAGACACTTTATGAGACGGATGATCAATTTAATTGTCATCAGGGCTCTGTGGGAGGTCACTATCAGGGACCACAAGTTTGGAAAAGCACAAACTATCAGTTAAGTGGGGAACTTGGAACAAGTAGTGGTTGTCAACCTTTGGTCCTCCAGAGGTTTTGGATTTCAACTCCCCAAAGCCCTCAGAATACTCAGTGGGCAGAGATTCAGGCCATGAAGTCCAAACACATACAGAGGAGCAAAGGTTGACAAAGACTGGGGGAACCCAAGCATGCAAGCAGGAGGTCAAGCTGCAAAGGAAGGAGCCAGACTGAGGAAGGGTGGTGATCAGAATTCATTCTAGTAGAGTTTGAGTTACTCAGAGTGGAGAGCAGATCCCGTGGCTGGTAACTAATAGAGCCAGGCTGGAGTTTTCTTGGTTCTCTTGGTTACCTATCCAGGTGTCAAGTCAGCTGTTTATCTTTCCCTCTAATTTCAAACTTGGGTGATGATTACCTATGGAAATGGAGTTAAACTGAGGCCACTGAGAAATGAGTGGGAGATATTGGGAACATTCTGAGTAATTGTGAAAAGTTGAATGCTAGTTGGAAAAGAAAAGCAGAAAGGGTAGGAGAAAAGAGTAGAATTCGCCACCACAAGAAGAGGACAGGCAGGTCTGTTGGGAGGTGAAAATATTTTTCAGTGTCTCATTGCCTGTTCCACTTGTCTGCATTTATTCCAGTGCTTGGACATTGGCCTTTACTGGCAGCAAGGTCAGAAAGAAAGTCTCAGATCCCTAGTAATGAGGAAAATGTTCGTAGGGACACACAGTCATGGGGCTACCCTCCCCCTCCTGCCATTTTGACCTTTTACAGCAGAAAAAGCAATGCCTGGGAAGGGAAGATGCTATGTTAGGATTTGGCTTATGCACCATTCCTCCATGGCTCACATCCTGTTTGTGACATACCCAGACATGAGTTCAACTTACATCTGCATATGCCTTTTTTTTTTTTGGTCATTGCAGAGGTTGGTATTCTCTTCCACCCTCCACAATGGCCAAAGACTCACCCCCCAGCTCACTGTTCAGCCACTAAACCCTCCACCCTCTGGCCATTCCGTGGCTGGGGTGGGGGTTTGATCAGAGGAGCATTTGGCTACGTTCCCATAGCCAGACACAGACTGGAGACATCTTATACCATGATCTGCTAGGGTCCTCCACAGGTCTCAATGGGTGATGTTACCATTCTGGATCTGGCTATGGGGCTATAGCCAGATGCTTCTCTGAAACTCCCCACTCTCCCACCAGCCACTGAATGGCTATGGAGGAGCTGCAGTGGCTGAACGGTGAGTTTGGGCCAGTTGAGAGGAGATAGGTAGCATATTTCAACATGTTAAACTATTACACTATACTGTGCCTTAAAGGATCTCAATCCATGTGGTCTTTGGCATGTTTTCAGTGTCTTCAGCTTGCCATATGGAACAGTAGAGGTTGGCATGTCTGAGATATCAGGGAGAGAATAGAGTGGTTGTGTGAAAATACCCCTCTCTTTACCTGGAACTGGGGCGTAGAGTTGCCACTGAACTTTTGCCAAAAGCCACATTGAGTAGTGAATTGGAATGTTCCTCCTTGAGTATAACACAGCTTGGAAAGGTGATTTTTCTGACTATGACTCCCAGAATCTTCCAGTATGACCAGTTGGCATGCTGGTTGGGGAATTCTGGAAGTCATAGTTCAAGAATATAACTTTTCCCAAGCTTTGAATGTAATCTAGGAATTTTGAGATACTACTACAGTATAAAACCTTTTAATATTATTAGTGAAATATCTTGGGATTTAGGTTGCCGCAGAATTCTTGCTTCAGGTTATATTTTGAAACAAATTTGAAATAGGGCTGTTACTAGGGTTTTTGTGTGAAAAACCTTGGTGGGCAGACACAAAGTAGACAATCTGCAGTTCAAAGTCAGCCATTGTGGTAGGTTTGGGAGCTAGTTTTGTCCCTGAGATTGTTTGGGGACCACATAGACATCTTAGCATGCCAAAAATGGAGATGTGGCCCAAAATCCAGTTCCAGTGTAACTTTTTAAATGTTAAACACCAGGGGAGGGATTATTTAAAAGACAAACTGGTTCTCCTGGAGCCTTCTTTTGAAGGTGAATGTTGTATTTGATGGTTCCTGTGTGGAATTTCATGTATTAATATTTGAGAGGCTCTGCTGTTAACAAAGTGGAATATCTAGTGGAATAGAGGGAAGGCTGTAGTTCTATGCAGAGACACATTGGGCTCTAATTCCACCATACTGAGGACAGAGATGGGGAGTGAAGGAACCATTTGCCCTTGTACAGACCTCTCTAGTGAGAGGGGCCCATAGGGGAATGAGTTTGCACAGACAGCCACATTTGAAAAAGTTTTAACTTACTGTGAAAGAATCTAATCTTGAATGGTACATTTGTTGCATCTAAAGTTCCAATACCAACAGAAGAGTCTCCATACATCTTCAGAGAATTTCATGCAAACCCCACCCTCCCCATTAAACAAATCTAGTATGTCACTTGGCAAATGGATGTTACATACCATTAGCAAAATGCATACCAAGTGGAGTGGATATACATAATTGTGTTTGCATCTGTGTGGCCCGCATTCATTTTGAAAGGTGCAGAAACTGGGGAGCATCCAATGGAATCTTCAGAAGAAACGAGATACACATCTCAGGATGGTTTTATTTTATTTGTTTTATTAATTAAAGGTCCATTTTAAAAATATGCTTATCCATAAGTCGGCGGCAGCACAAATTCAGACAACAGGTTAGTATATATAGCATAATTAATGTAGTTAATTTAAAATCAAATCATATAACTGAATTTCTTTCCTATCCATAAGAGAAGCCTTTCTTGCCAGATTTGCTAAACAAATATAATTAAAATAGTTTTTATTATTTGTAATTGAAGCTGCACACATCAACATATAAAAGATAATATAAAGGACAATAGACTTACAATGACTAACTAAACAAATAATATACAACATTTCAGACAACAACCCCTTTGCCTCCCCCCTCCCCTTTTAAAAAATAAAAAGACTTCCCACATACTTTCTAATTGTTTTCTTAATTAATAATGCTATTCCCACTTCTATTTATTCATAATATGTCCTGCTTAATCTAGCTAATACCATAATTATAATCAACATTCCTTCCCATAGTAAATCCAAAAAAGGATAAGAAAAGAAGAAAAGAAATTACACTCTCTAGCTATCAAATCCAATAATACTAGTATCCCCTCTTACTCGCTTAAGATAATCATTTCCCTGTTTCCATAAAGACTCCTATCAGGTTTCTTTTCACTAGATTTGTTAATTTATCTAATTGTGCCATTTCTACAACTTTTTCTAACCATTCCAGACATGTTGCAGTTCTGTTGGCTTTCGGCTGTCTTGCGAACACCAGTCTTGCTGCAGTTACCAAATAGCTCATCGAGTTTCTGTAATTCAATTCTCTCTTGTCATTCAAATTTATCATATCATATCAATTTATCATATTTAATAGATATAACTCTGGTCTCAAGGTTAATGGAAATCCTAAAATATTTTCTATCCTTTATTTATTTTGAACCAATATCTCCGTAGTTTTTTACATTTCCAACAAAGGTGGAAAAAAGATCCAACTTGGTTTCTGCATTTCCAGCATATATTTGATGTTTTTTTTATACATCTTTGCTTATTTGTCTAGAGTTGAATACCAGCTGTACATCATTTCATAAAAGTTTTCCTTTAAATTATGTGAATTATATGAAATTATATGAAATGAGATATACATCTCAGGCTGGTTTTATTTTATTTATTTGTTTAGTTAATTAAAGGTCCATTTTAAACAATGGTTTTTATATATATATATATATATATATACAGTTGTCCCTCCACATTCGCGAACTTGACATTCGCGGTTTCGGTTATTCGCGGTTTTGGGAGGGCCCCCCCGGGCCCCCCCAAAACCGCGACACGGGGCCTCCAGAGGCCCCGTGAAAGACCTGGGGAGGGGTGGGGAGGCCTTCGCGGGACGCCCGGAGGCCCTCCGGAGGCCCCGCGAAGGCCTGGGGAGGGAGGGAGGGAGGGCCGGGGAGGCCTCCGCGGGGCCTAGGAAGGCCCCGCGAAGGCCTGGGGAGGGTGGGAGGGAGGGCCGGGGAGGGTGGGAGGGAGGGCCGGTGAGGCCTCCGCGGGGCCCAGGAAGGGCCCGCGAAGGCCCGGGGAGGGTGGGAGGGAGGGCCGGTGAGGCCTCCGCGGGGCCCAGGAAGGGCCCGCGAAGGCCCGGGGAGGGTGGGAGGGAGGGCCGGTGAGGCCTCCGCGGGGCCCAGGAAGGCCCCGCAAAGGCCCGGGGAGGGTGGGAGGGAGGGCCGGTGAGGCCTCCGCGGGGCCCAGGAAGGCCCCGCGAAGGCCCGGGGAGGGTGGGAGGGAGAGCCGGTGAGGCCTCCGCGGGGCCTAGGAAGGCCCCGCGAAGGCCCGGGGAGGGTGGGAGGGAGGGCCGGTGAGGCCTCCGCGGGGCCCAGGAAGGCCCCGCGAAGGCCCGGGGAGGGTGGGAGGGAGGGCCGGTGAGGCCTCCGCGGGGCCCAGGAAGGCCCCGCGAAGGCCCGGGGAGGGTGGGAGGGAGGGCCGGTGAGGCCTCCGCGGGGCCTAGGAAGGCCCCGCGAAGGCCCGGGGAGGGTGGGAGGGAGGGCCGGTGAGGCCTCCGCGGGGCCTAGGAAGGCCCCGCGAAGGCCTGGGGAGGGAGGGGGAGGGGTGTAGTTATTCGCGGATTTTTCACATTCGTGGGGGTCCGCGGAACGGAACCCCCGCGAATGTGAAGGGACGACTGTATATCCTTTTCATTAATAAAACAACCATCTTTTTGATCATCTTGAGATTTGTCTCACTTGTTCTGTGGACTACATTCATTTTGGATGGTTTGCTTCTAAGCTTCAGAAGTATGGACAGTGCTTCTCCCTTTTGTTTGGATAAGAAGTGTGGGGTTGCAAGGCCTTCTGCTGACTCTCAGCTAAAGATAGTGGTTGTTTTGATAGTTGCTTTGATTTCTCCTTAAGGCAGGAAAAAATCTGCCAATACTGGTTGGTGGCTTCCACATTACTGTGGCAGTGAACCCACTCTGGATTTTAGTTTGAACTTACAGGAGCTATCCAGGGTGCTAAATCCTATCCCCCTCAAATAGGTTTGCCACCTTGGATGTCACCTTTAAAGTTTGAACTAACACCCAGAGTGGACCCACTGCTCCATTGGCATGGAAGCTACCAGCCATCATTGAAATATGAAATATGTGGTCCTCAGATATAACTTTTCCAAGCTCTGCCAAAAAGAAACTGTTTGGGTGTCTTTTGTTCACAAATTGGTGTTTGTCCTCTGGTGTAAGCTAAAAAAGAATGCCTTTGAGACATTATTATAGCACTGCCTGCCTTGGCAAAGCAGTTGGGGAAGAGAAGGCAGTGGCGTGGTGATGGTGGTGGCGGGGGGGGGGGAGATTTGCAAAGGTTTGGGAGATTACAAAAGATGCTTTTGTTAGGTGCCTGTTTGCTGCTGTTGTGTGAGCATAGCTGTGTAGCTGTTCAAGCTGACTTCCTGTCAGACTTTATGTAGAATCCTTACTTTTCTTCAAAGACAATACATGCAGGTGGAAGACTAGAGGTGGTATATTGTGGGACAGCTTCCAACCATGTCATTTTCCTGAATTCAATGGGACTGTATGAGTGGAGGTCATGAGTCAAAGCCAGAGCCTTGACCTTTCTATACCAGAGCTGGGCAACTTCAGAAGGTATTTTTAGGAGTTGTCTAAATGGCAAAAATAATCCTCATAGAATTTGAGGAGAATACAATTTGTCTAAATGGCATCCTGCATCAGTCTGCTGTATTTTGAAGGACAGGGGCCAAATCCACCAAAAACTCAGAAGGAAAAGCCTTTGTAGCTTTCCCCAAAGTTTTAAAAAGCTCCCATGGGAAATATGCATTCCTGCTCATTGGGACAATCCGATTCACATTCATTTGTATTCCTGATAAAAATGAAAGTGGAAAGCTGATCGGTCGGACGTATGCAGAGGACAGAGCTTGTTAACAAGGCAAGCACCCGGAACTGCCATGTTAGATTTTTGCCTTAGCGATTGTATGTTGAGGTGACAAAACAACCTTTTTAATATTGTACTTTCGCACCTTAGATATACTGGTTTTTTTAAAATACTGTTCAGTGGCAGCAACTGGTAAGAATAAAAAGGCAAGTGTCATGATGGAGTACCTGCCATCTTGATTCACAGGCGTGCCTGTTTGAACAATGGACACAGATAGCTTTGCATGCCTGTGATCTTGCCAAAAAAACCCATTAAGACAAATCGAAGCTGCTTCAAATTGGCAGTAGTGCACTCAAACCACATTTCCCCCTTTGTATAGACAACACCCTACTTTTTCAAACATCCCTAAATGCCTAAAACACTTGGGGTGAGCTCTATAATATTGTCACTCGCACACAACCTAGAGCAGGGGTGAGCAAACTGTGGCTCATAGGCCACATGTGACTCCTTGACCCCACTTTTGTGGCCCCAGAAAGCCCCAAACAGACCAAATGATTCTCCTATTAAAAATATATATGGTGCTCTTTTCTTTTTTCTCTTTCTTTCTTTCTTTCTTTCATTCTTTTTTCTTTCTTTCTTTCTTTCTTTCTTTCTTTTTTTTTTTTTTTGCATTTTCTGCCCCAGATCATGCAGGAATCTCCCAAATGTGTGAAAACACATGAAAGTACTGTCACTCCACTCTCACAAGCACCCCCCTCAAAATCCTGTACTCCTTGCAAACACCTCAGTTTTCTTCTGTACTCCCTCTCACAATGGCAACAGGAAGTAACACAATGCGTGTGTGTGGAAGTGTGGGCTTTGGGGTGGGTCTGGGGAGAAAATTGGCCCCTGACCCTGACAGAGTTGCCCACATAGTGGGAGTGGCCTGAACTTGGATCCCACACCAGATATATACAGTCCCTTTGGGGCCATTTGTGAGGAAGGGGTCCACATCAAGGCCTGATTGATCCTTCTGGAACTTCCCTTCTTCTGAATTTGAATCTTTCACAGAAATAAGAATGGGGAGAGGATTTTGTTTTGGTTCGGTTTTGATAAGAATATCCATTTTCCATTTCATATTCAGAATGGAACTTAAAAGTTAAAAAGAATTAATATGGTAGAAATAAAAACTGGCAGATTCATCCATTCAGGCACAGCACTTCCATGGTTTAAGTCTTAAAATTTTTTGCTTGCAATCCTTCTGTATTCATAGAATCATAGAATTGGAAAAGACCACAAGGGCCATCTTGCCCAATCTCCTGCCTTGTAGGACCACATAATCAAAGCATTCCCAACAAATGGTCATCCAGCCTCTGTTTAAAAAACCTCCAAAGAAGGAGACTTCACCACACTCCAAGGCAGTGCATTCCACTGCCAAACAGCTCTTACTGTCAGGACGTTCTTCCTAATGTTTAGATGGAATCTCTTTCCCTGTAGTTTGAGTCCATTGCTCCATGTCCTAGTCTCTGGAGCAGCAGAAAACAAGCTTGCTCCATTCTCAATATGATATCCCTTCAAATATTTAAACATGGCTATCACTTCTTAACCTTCTCTTCTACAGGTTAATCATACCCAGCCCCCTAAGCCACTCCTCGTAGGGCATGGCTTCCAGAACTTTTACCATTTTTGTTGCCCTCCTCTGGACACATTCCAGCTTGTCAATATCCTTCTTGAATTGTGGTAAAAAGGATAATTTCATTCAAATAAAATAAGTACAGAAGGTATCTGGCTATCTGATCATGCACTTCTCTATATAACAATCAAAATCGCAGGTACTAAAAATATTTAAAAATGGATTTTTGACCCAGTAGTCGTTTTGAAAGAGGAGAATAGAAAAGCAATAATTAAATAAATTAATTTCTACTTTGAAATGAATGATACAGGCAATATAAAAAAGCAGATTGTATGGGATGCTTTCAAAGCAGTGATAAGAGGGAAATGTTTAAATATGGAAATTGGTATAAAGAAGAAGAAATATCAGTATAGGCAAACCCATATAAAACAGGTGGAGAAGTTATAAAATGAATATTCAAAACACAAGAATAAGACATTAAAGGCAGAATGGGAAAAGATAAAAAGATAACATAAAGATCTAGATAATGAAATAAATACCAGAAGCCAACTATATATGAGGAATGAATTTCAAGCATGGGACACAAAAAGTTAAGATCTGGGCCAGATATTTAAAAAATCAAAGAAGAAAAAGGGTATAAATAAAATTATGGGAGAAAAGGGAGAAATTATAATTGAAGAAGGAAAAATAAGAGAAGTAATGGCCAAATTTTATGAGAATTTATATAATGAAAGAGGTGGAAGATCAAAATATAAATATTAAAAAAATAACAGAAATTCAGAGAGCTCAATTAAATTCCCTATAACAATTGAAGAATTAGAAAAAGCGATAGAGGGTTTTAAAGGGGTTAAATCCCGTGGCGAAGATAGGTTCACGACTATTTTTTACAAAACATTTAAAAAGGAATTAAGTATTCATATGATAAGAATATTCAATGAAATATTAGAGACAAAAGAAATGCCTAAAACATGGAAATTGTCAGAAATTAATTTAATATTAAAACCCAAGAAAGAATCAACAAATCCAGAATCCCATTGCCCCATAACATTATGTAACCAGGATTGTAGAATTTTTACAAAAATCTTAGCTAATAGATTAGAAAAGTTCCTACCAAATTTAATAGATGAAGATCAATACTGGATTCATAAAAGGAAGAGGTATAGAGGAACCCATTAGAAATGTAATAAATGTGTTACATCATGCAAAACACAATAAAAACAAAGTAGCATTTATCAAATTAGATGTGTATAAGGCTTTTGATTCAGTTAATCATAAATATTTATATAAGATATGTAAGGCATATGGATTAGGATCCCATTTCAGTGAAATAGTTAAAGAATTATATAAAGACAATGAGGCACAAGTGATAGTAAGCAGGAAAAAATCGAGAAATATTAAAGTAAATAATGGAATGAAGCAGGGTTGCCCATTGTCTCCTTTATTATTTATATTGGCAATTGAGCCAGTAGCTAACAATATTAGAGATGAAAAAGAAATAATAGGATATAAATTGGAAAGAAGAGTTGGAAGTAAATCTTTTTGCCGATGATGCCTTAATAACAACACAAGAACCTTGCCAGACTATCAGTAAATTAGCAGAAATATTACCAAGATTTCAAAGGAATTCAGGACTTACATTTAACATGCATAAAGCAGAAATAATGTTTTTTAATACGAAATAGGAAGAACAAAAAAGAATTCAAAGTATCTCAAACATGAAATTAGGAGTTAAAAATATGAGATATTTGGGAATAAATATAATATAAAATGAATATAAATGAATATATAATATAAATATAAATATAAATATATAAATATATAATATAAATATAATATAATATATAATATATAATATAAATATAAATATAAATATATAAATATACATATATAATATAAATATAAAATGAATATAAAATATAATATAATATGAGATATTTGGGAATAAATATAATATAAAATATAAGACTAATATAAATAATATTATACAAGGGAATTATAATCAAGTATGAAAAAAATAAAAAATCAAATTTCTAAATGGTTTAGTAAGCAATGGAGTATGTTAGCAAGAATTAGAATGTTCAAAATGATGCTGCTCCCTAAATTATTATACTTATTTCAAACAATTCCTGAAATATTACCAATAAAATTGATAAGAAGTTAGGATAGGTCAATTAAAAGATGGATCTCAGGGAAAAAGAAATTGAGAATTCCTAATGGGTTATTCTATGGAAATCAGGAAAAAGGAGGAGGGAGGGCTCCCTCTCCTGAAATATACTTTGAAGCAATACAATTGTTAAGAATATTAGATCTTGAATATGATGACAAAAAAAGGGTAAGGATAGAAAAGCAAATTAATAATATGGAATATAGATATATATTTCAAACTAAGGCAATTGGGCAAAAAATTAAAGAGAGAATAATTGGTCCTATGTGTGTAAATATTTAGATTTGGGATAAATGGCATAAATGTTTATTAAAAGAAAATTGGAAATGGTTCCAAATTGAAAGTGTAAATCGAAATAATATTGAAGAAATAGGGAAAACATTAAAAAGAATAAAAGCAAAAGGTTATAAAAAGTAGGAGATTTATATGATGGAACTGGGAAGCCAATAGAAGAGAATGAGTTAACTTATTTAATTGGTACTCAATATTGGCTTCAGATAAGAGGAATTATAAAAAATTTGCAAGAATTAAGATTAACTGTTAAGGAAGAAGTTACACCTTTAGAGGGAATAATGAAAAGAAAATTAAACCAGGAAAAAGGCTTAATTGGCAAAATATATAGGGCTATGTTAGAGACTAAATTTAATATTGAAGAGGGTTTGATAGCCTGCTGGGACAAAGACTTACAACTAGAGATGAAATTAAAGTATGGACTCAAGAAAACTCTCCTCTCTCTCTGGCTTTTCTTCGCAAACAAAGATTCAGGAAGGGCTCATCCCGCGTTTTCTGCAAGGCGCTGATGACTAAAAAGGCCAATCCGAGATAGACAAGTCTGGTTGCAGAAAGCACAGCAGAAGGTCTCCTTGGGTGATGTTTCCAGGTTGTGATTCTTTCTGCGGTGGTGTTTCTCTTCAAGACTTGTTCGTCGTGAGTTCTCAAATAAGGCTGCAGCATTGTGGATAGTGCGTCTCCATGCCTCCCGATGTGTGGCCAGGGCGGACCATTGTTGGTGATCAATTTGGCCGAGCCTGAGCTGTTGTTTCAGGGAATCCTTGTATCACTTTTTTGGAGTGCCCCTCTTACGCTGACCCGTGGCGAGTTCATGGTAGAGTACTATTTTTGGGAGGTGATGGTCCTCCATCCTAGAAACGTGCCCTGCCTAGCGCAGCTGTGTTCTCAATATCATGGCCTCAGTGCTGGTGATCCCTGCTTGCTCAAGGACAGCAACATTCATCACATAGTCAGTCCAGTGTATATTTAGGATTGTGCGTAAACAGCGCTGATGGAAGCTTTCGAGGAGTCGTAAGTGGTGGCGATATGTGACCCATGTTTCAGACCCATAAAGGAGAATAGACAGTACAATGGCTCTATACACACTGATTTTTGTGTTTCGCCTCAAAAATAGTAAAGAATAAAAACACAAAAATAAAAGAACAACGAATGAAACTGATGGGATGGTGGTATAGAACACCACATCAGTTATCCTTTATAAATGGTAATTGTTCATCAAACTGTTGTCATGGCTGTGGTATAAAAGGGTCCTATATTCATATGTGGTGGGGTTGTCCCTTCATTCAGAAATTTTGGAGTGAAGTAAATAAAGAAATAAATGGGATACTAGGAAAAGATATACAGCTCAGTAAAGAAAACAGTATTACACTTAATCTGAGTAAAATGGGCCTGAATAAGGATGAAGAGTATGTGACAAAACAAATATTAAAAGCAGCACATGCAGTTATTGCCTTAGGTTGGAAAGAAAAATTCAAGTGGTGTAAATCAAATCTGAAAAATATATAGCAGAATTTCTATTATCTGACTTTTATAGAGAAAGAAGACTGAAATATATAGGACAGATAAAGGAAGAAACCTGGAACAATAAATGGAAAATGGTGATTCAAAAAGTTAATGAACAAGGGGGGAGTAGCGCAATAACCAACGTGAATGCAACTATTACCCATATCATGGAAAACATATCATGAAGACTTAAACAGATACATCCTCTGCGAATCCGTTGAAGAGGGTGGGAGGGAGGGAGGGAAGGGAGCAAACGAAAAATGTGATTATGTAATCATAGAATCATAGAATTGTAGAGTTGGAAGAGACCACGAGGGCCATCCAGTCCAACTCCCTGCCATGCAGGAAATCATGATCAAAGCATCCCTGACAGATGGCCATTCAGCCTCTGTTGTAAAATATTTAATAAAAAAAAACTTTTAAAAAAAAGAGAATTGTGGTGCCCAGAACTGAACACAGTATTCCAGATGAGGTCTGACCAAAGCAGAATAGAGTGGCATTATTACTTCCCTCAATTTAGACACTATGCTCCTATTCAACAATGTTAGTACTGAATTGGGGTTGTGTATTTATGTTTCTTCAAGTCTCTTGTCAACTTATGGTGACTCCATGATAAATTTGGAGGGTTTTCTTAGGCTAGGAATCTGCAGAGGTGGTTTTGCAAGTTCTTTCCTATGAAATACAGCCTTCCCCCTGCTGAAAAGCTTTACATTTGTACCCCATATGCAGCAAGCGGATTAATCATGGTTCTGTCTGTGATGGGAATAGCTGATCCTATTAAATTTGTCTGGAGCACAGAGGTGAAAATTTCATTTCAATTTATTTTGGTAAATTTACCAAGATTCACAAATCACATATTCATAATAAAAGAGACTTGAGGGTTTAAAAAACCCACTGAATGTGGGAGAAAGCAAAACTGATGGATTTTCCCATTGCTCTCAGTAATCTCTGAAAATCAGCCCTCCTGGAGTCCATTCAGACATTGGCACCAGATCCTAAACATTGTCCACATATGTTTTGTAACAAACACATGATACCCATATTTTTTTGCAGTTATATGAAATAGGGAACAAATCTACTCAGCTGATTCCTACTCTCTGTGTATCAATAGAACTAGAATAACAGAGTTGGAAGAGACCACAAGGAGCATCAAATCCAACCCTCTGCTAGCCAGGAGTGCACTAAGATAATTAAAAGTGCTTTCACACTGCATTTTCAAATACTTTCTGGAAAAAGGTTTTTTTTTTAAAACTGATTTATAGATTAACCCTTGCCAGCAGTATGAAGCTACTGCTCCTTCTGTTATTCCATTTAGGAGGGAGATGCTTAGAGGGGCAAAGTTCTTCACCCACATGTGTGCCAATAACATCATAATTTAGATCTATAGAAGCACCTTTGGTAATGTAAACAAGAATATAGTGTCCAGATTAAGGGCACTATATTTTAACCTGGAGAAGAGAAGGTTAAGAGGTGACATCATAACCATGTTTAAATATTTGATGGGATGTCACACTGAGGATGGAGCAAGCTTGTTTTCTGATGCTCCAGAGACTAGGACAATGGAGCAATGGACTCAAACTACAGGAAAAGAGATTCCACCTAAACATTAGGAAGAACTTCCTGATAGTAAGGGCTGTTCGACAGTGGAATGCGCTGCCTGGGAATGTGGTTGAGTCTCCTTCTTTGGAGGTTTTTAAACAGAGGCTGGATGGCCATCTGTCGGGTGTGCTTTGATTGTGCATTCCTACATGGCAGGGGGTTGGACTAGATGGCCCTTCCTACTCTATGATTCTATGACATAAGTATACCGCTCTATTCAGCTTTGGTCAGACCTCACCACAAATCCTGTGTTCAGTTCTGGGCACCCACAGTTGAAGAATGATACAGTAGGATCCCTGTACCCACTGATTGATTATCCACTGATTCAGTTATCCACAGGACACAAAACAGTACACCTACCATAGAGTCTTCCTAGAAAATGTGTCCTCTAGACATTTTCTAGGTCCTCCAAGGAAACTCTCTTATTTTAAACTGGAAGTCCCATTATTTTCAATGGCATTCATTATTATCCATGGTTTTCTGTATCCACATACACACACTGAACCAATCCCCAGTGAATACAGGGGTCCTACTCTATTGGCAAGCTGGAACATGTCCAGACGAGGGCGACCAAAATAGTGAAAGGTCTAGAAATTAAGTCCTATGAGGAATGGCTTCAGGAGCTTGGTATGAGGAGCTTGGTATGTTTAAAAATCTTGAAATAAAAATTGAAGGAATGTTATGCAGAAGATGAGGTGAGCTTGTTGTTTGTTGCTCTAAGCACTAGGACACGAACCAATGGATTCAAATTACAAGAAAGGAGATTTCACCTAAACATTAGAAAGACTTTCCAGATGGTGAGATGTACAACAGTGGAATAGACTCAGAGGTGGTGGATTCCCCTTCAGTGGAGGTCTTTAAACAGAAGTTAGATGGTCATCTTTCAGGAATACCTTGGTTGTGTATTCCTGCATGGCAGGCATTTAAATTAGATGGCCTTTGTGGTCCCTTCCAACTCCATGATTCTATGATTCTATGTCATAGGCACTCATGTAGGTGCAAAAATGTACACTTACCCTTACCTGTGTTGGAGCTGTGACAAAGAGAGCAAGTGAATGATTAATAGGGGCAGTGGTGATTCTTTTTTACTGGTTAGTCATGAAATTGCAACAGCAACAGAAGTCCTGTTCAGCAGGCATAGCTTATTGTTTTGCAGGTGGTACTGAACTTGCTTTTGTATGCTGTATAGATCTGCGCTTTCAGAAAACAGAATCTGACACAATTGACTAAAAGCTCTCATTATGACAATCAAGCTGCTCAAACTTCTTTTTGTTTTAATTTCACATTAATGAGCATGGTCAACCTTTGCTTGCACTCAGAGTTCTTAAGACTAAATTCTTTCGCAGCCTTTATCTGTTTTTTCAAGTGTTGATGCTTCAGCTGCAAAACCTCACCAGAGGCTCAAACTGGTGATGTTGTGGGATGAATATTTGATTAAAGAAATCTAAAGTTACAAAACAATTTTCACAGATTTGCCACTCTTCCTCCCCCACCTCCAGTTATGTTTTACAGAAACCTTTGGATATATGAGAATCTCTTTTGAAGTAACCAAATAATAGAAGACACATTCTAATCTCTCTAACTGGCAATTAATCTCAGAACCACTGCAATAATCTTTGAGAAATCTTGGAGAACAGGAGAGGTTCCAGCTGACTGGAGGAGGGCAAATGTTGTCTACATCTTTAAAAAGGGGAGAAAAGAAGACCCAAATAACTATTGCCCAGTTTAGATCTATACAAGCACCTTGGGTAATGTGAACAAGAATATAGGGTCCAGATCAAGACTACTATATTTTAACCTGGAGAAGAGAAGGTTAAGAGGTGACATGACAGCCATGTTTAAATATTTGAAAGGGTGTCATACTGAGGATGGAGCAAGCTTGTTTTCTGCTGCCTCAGAGACAAGGATACAGAGCAATGGACTCACACTACAGGAAAAGAGATTCCATCTAAACATTCGTTAGAACTTCCTGACAGTAAGAGCTGCTCGGAAGTGGGATGCACTGCGTCGGAGTGTGGTGGCGTCTCCTTCTTTGGAGGTTTTTAAACAGAGGCTGAATGATTAGATTGTGTATTCCTGCATGGCAGGGGGTTGGATCGGATGGACCTTGTGGTCTCTTCCAACTCTATGATTCTATGAAAACTTTAGCTTTGGTTGCTACATCACATATAATTAGCTTCAGAAAGAACTTATATCTTTTTAAAGTGATTTCTGAGGGGGCTGGGTGTGAGTGAAAGTGGGAGAAAAACTAATATTTTTCAGAGAGCAAGTGAAAATTATATCAAAGTTATAACTTCTTCTTTTTTTGAAGGTGCAAGGCTTACCAGGGAAGAAGTTGGGGTGAAAATAAAGCAATAGATAGATAGTAAAGATGGTGGCAGCTGCAGTAGCAGCAATTGTCTCCTTCTCCTTCTCTTTCCTACTCCTCCTTCTTTTTATACTTCCCTTTCATTTACAGAGTTTTCCCTAGTGGAGTTGCTCCCTGTTCTCTTAGAATGCACCAGTTGAAATGATATCATGAAGCATTATTCCAGATGCATTGTTGGAAAGAGTGATGATGTCCCGCTGCCTACATCTGTTCTAGAATTTCTTAACAAGAATTGATAACTGGAGTCATGAATCTCAGATATCCACTTTTAAATCAGAGTGGGGAACCTCTGTGTTTGGGACTATAAATCTCATTATCAAATAGTGTTAATACTCCTCCTGGGACTTCTGGAGAGTGATGTCCTCTTGATGTGAGCTACCTGGATATACCAGGCTGTAAGCTTTTTCTCCGAGGCCTTGCAGGAAATGTAAATGTTGACTTAAGGGCACACCATACTGAGAGGGACCAGAGAAGGTGTAGGCTGAATCAGAGCTTAGAAACTATGCTGAAAGACTCTATTTCCCAATATGAATCTGCCCAAGATTTAATATCCTCAGGTGAGGGCTTTCTGTTAGTTCCACCACCATCATAGGCACATTTGGTGAGGACATGGGAGAAATCTGTCTCAGTGGCTTCTCTCAGACTGAGGGACTCCCTCCTATGAGAGGTTTAGTTGGCATCCTCTCTGCTCTCTTTTCACTAGTAGACAAAGACCCTTTCATTTAGGCAGGCTTTTGATTCTTACATGATGTGGCAGAAACATAGTTCCAGTGTCATCCACTGTGGTTTTATCTTTTAAATTATGTTTTAAATGTGCTTTGAATTGTGTTAACTGTGTACTTTTTAAACAGAATTGTTCATTTAAGTGCTTTAAACTTTTGTAAAACAAACAAGATTTTAGCTGAACTTTGTTTTAAATTGCTGTAAACTGCTTAGGAGAAAGGTGAGATATAAAATAAATAAATGAGATAAAATCAATAAATGCATGTTTAGTCCATAGCTCCCAGACTCTCTGGGCCAATATGGTCATAGCCTAGGAGCTCTGATTTTTTTAAAAAAGTAAACTTTCCAAGTTCTGGGCTGAAAAGCAATGAAAGAGGACAGAACTCCTGCACCTTTAACAGTTGAGCAGGAGAGAGAATTTCAGCAGGTGGGGCTTGCCATGCTTTTCGGGCACAGGAAAGGTGTTGTCCCCTGAAACAACCTGAAAAATTGATGCTTCTGGGGGTGTTATTCTTCATTGTGGGGGTAGTTTTCTTCCAGCGATGGGGAAGAGAACATGTGCAGGCAACAGGTGACACTGGGAAATTTGATGGACCACATGCAGCCCAGGGGCCAAATAATTCTCACTCCTTATCTACAGCAAGGTTATAGTAGCTCTCCAGATGTTCTTTTACTATGACTTCTTTCTGCCCTATCCAGCATGGCCAATGGTCAGCAATGCAAAGAGTCGCAGTCTAGCCGTGCCTGGAATGATACATGTTGTCCACCACCCGATCTACAACTTTCTCTGAAATGTGTGAACTGACACAGAACTGACTACTCTGAGCCAAAAAACATATTGCAAGTTGCATTGGCCAGGACTGTAACTTATGAATGCTTACACTTCTGTTTGGCACTGAACTGGGTAGGATCCAAGCTCCTTCTGAATCTGTGACCATAGATGGAAGCGTTGATCAGGGAGACAGGTCCTTCTCAATGTTTTAAAGGCTCACAGTTCTCCCACAGATCATGTCAGAAAGAATTGGCTGGTCAAACCAAGGCATGTGTATCATCACTGTATGGGTACTGTATATCCAAGCAACAAAGCTATGTGAGCCTTCAGTGTGGAAATTTAATCAAGGATATCTAGAGACATTACAGCCTGTACTTGGCATTGTTTCATTTGCAAAGTGCATCTTGAAAATGTTTTCTGATTTATATCTGTTTTGGCATGACATTGGCAATCTGTCATAAGTTTAAGTTGATGCCTCTCTCTTCTTTACTTCTGCGTTTAAGCCTCAAAAATTTCTGATGGCCACATCTGAGAAGCCATGGATTAGAAATAAATGTATCATTATGCGGTGCTTCTGGCAATTATGTTTTCTGATTAAAATTGGCTAAAACAATGTGATGGCAGAGCATGGAATGTTCCTGAACATTCAAACTGCTCAGGAAACCAAGCTTTCAGAATATTTGTACTGAACTCGAGAAAGGTCAATTTTGGGATTACAGCTGTCAGAATCTGGATAGTACTCATGCTGGGTTGTGAAATCTAGGAGCTGTAATTAACAACAAACACTTTCTTCAGCTCTGTGCTTCCAGTTTAGCTTCTGTGACAAAAGGAACTTGACCACTGTGGCTTGAAGTAAAGTCTCACAAGTGCCATAGGGACAGGGGTTGCTTTCTGGGGTTATCCTCTGGAGTGAATCAAGAATCAAAATGGCAGGGAAGGTAGGTAGTAGGGAACTTAGAGCAGTGTTTGTCAACTTTTGGCTTTCTTAGTGGTTTTGGAACCAACTCCATATGTCCCAGCCAGCATGGCCAGAGGTCAGGGATGGGCGGGCAGGGGGAGGGTTGAAGACCAGAACATTTAAAGGACCAATATTGAGAACCAGTGGACCAGTGGAAGAATGCAGCATGGCAATAGGGGCCCAGGGTGTGTGTGGTGTGGAGTGGGGATGAACATCACATTTGGATTGTAACCAACCCGCCTATGATTTGGTTATAGGGTATTGTCTCGATTTAAATATTCCAGCTGAACTTTGTGTCTGCCATATCTTTTTAAAAATGCAAGTCCTTGATTCTATTGGTGGTTAGCATTTTTTTAAAAAGAAGTTATGATTTCCATAGAATTCAAAGTATGTTTAGTACAACTACAGGGATTTTTGGAGAGAAATGACTGAAGGAAATTCTCCTGGTTTAGGTTTACTCTGAAATATTATTTTCCCCCAATTTGAGCCCCCCCCCCCAAAAAACCCCTCCATGATCTAATTTCCTTGTGGATAATGTTATCTGTGTGCTTGACACTAACTGTCAAAGTGGAATTCTAGGATTTGTAGTTTGGTGGGGGACTTAGAATTCCCCTTTGTTGTTGTTCTGGGGGGTGGGTGGACTAAACTAGTTGTTCTCAACTATTAGTCTTCCAGATGTTTCTAGACTTCAACTCCCAGAAGGCCCAGTAAGCATAGACAGTGGAAGTTGAAGTCCAAAATGTCTAGAAGGCCAAATGTTAAGAACCAATAGACTAACACTCTTCAGCAGAGAAGTATAAGTATATCTCAACCAAAATACATATTCTGGGATTCCAGAGGGGAATCCATGATAGTTGTATGGTACCAAACAGCAACTGAAATCTAAAAATCCTAAGAAATAGGTATGGGGGAGGTTGAAGTTGCCCATCAGGTAGTTGGGAGTACCTGGAAAGCAGACTGTATGGCAGACACACAGGTCAGCTGGTCACATTATAGTAATTATTTCCAGATTTGTAACTCTACATATAAATCAGTATTCCAACCCCTCCAGCTAAAGTACTGTCTGTCTGTCTTTGTCTCGAACTGCTGAGAAAACCAGGATTATCTATAAAAACTGATTGGTTGCACTTATGGTACAGACCCAGTGGATGGTCATCTATGGAACTCATTGACTTGTTTTTTTGTTGAGAGGGCTACCCAATGAAATAGCTTTGAAAAGTGATTAATTCTCTCAATGTCAAAAGGAAATCTTCAGGGTTGAGAGGTAACATGATAGCCATATTTAAATATTTGAAGAGATGTCAAACTGAGGATGGAGCAAGCTTGTTTTCTGCTGCTCAAGAGACTAGGACATGAAGCAATGGGTTCAAACTACAGGAAAAGAGATTCCACCTAAACATGAGGAAGAGCTTCCTGACAGTAAGAGCTGTTCAGAAGTGGAATACACTGCCTGGGAGTGTGGTGGAGTCTCCTTTGGAGGTTTTTAAACAGAGGCTGGATGGCCATCTGTTGGGAATGATTTGAATGTGTATTCCTGCATGGCAGGGGGTTGGACTAGATGGACCTTGTGGTCTCTTCCAGTTCTATGATTCTATGATTCTAACACGCAGTACTGCTACTTGAGGTTTTTTTTTATGTCCCACTTGTTAAGGTACCTGAGACTGGCCACTTCCCAGATATTGTCTTGTGGTGTTAGGTGAAAAATTATGTGTAGTGTGATTCTATACATGTTTTACCTGGAAGCAAATTTCCACTGTTTAACAGTGGACATGTGCTCAGGATTGTGAACAATTTGTTCATTCTGCACTTAAGAAATGATTCTTATTCATGCTAACCTTATCGAGCTATTGTCATAGTGACCTAAATAAGGAGCCTAATATATGGATCAGGGTTTAAATTTGTTGGAAGAAACAGGAAGTGGGGAAATAGAGGTGCAAGCAAAATAATGTTTGCTCTGATGGTGCATTTGGAAAACATACTGTCATTGCACCCAGGCAACCATTATTATTTTGTTGTTGAAACTTGCCCTGCTGTTTGTTTTATTTATAAAAAATAGCAAAGCCAGAGTGTAACTAGAAATAATACCCACACTCACCAACCCAGGTACATATGTAGATATGTGTAGACACACACACACCTAAGTGTCACCTTTTAAGAGAACAATAAACCAGCCTAAACCCATTGCCAGGACAACGGTATCTGAACAAAACAGAAGGATTCCTCCTTTGTTGCCAGAAGTATACAGGCAAAATGTTCAAGAGCTGGAAGAATTGAATTCTCAACTTCCATGGCAACCCAGGAGAAGTTGGACAAAGAATAGAGGTAATAACATAATGTGATTATGCAAAGGTTAGGCAATGAATCAAAAAGGGGGAAACGATCTCTTGGGCAAACGGGTATTTTAGCAGTAGTGTCAACGACAGTGGAAATATATTTCATAATTACTCCTCACTAGGGCAAAGTTATTGCATAGCCCACTTCAGTCTATTTCTTTTTATTGGTTGGGGGAAAGAAATGGGTTTCCTGGTAGGTGTTAGAGAAAAAGGAGATGCAAGATAGGCGAGGCAATCAGACATATGGGAGTGACTGCTTTTTATAAACATCATTTATTTATTAATTTAATTCATTGAAATGTGCATATCTTGCTGCCTCTTCCTCCATCTTCTCATCATTATTGCTGCTACTATAACACCATCAATATATGTGCACTTTACAAAATAAAACAAGAAAAAACATCCAGTCCTGCCAAAGACATAAAATCCATACAATCCAAAATATGTGTGTGTGAGTAATAACACAAATATAAAACTAGTTCAATACAATTGTAAAACAAATTATCTAGATAGAAATACAAAAAAACAGTGTAATATAATCTCTCTCTCTCTCTCTCTCTCTCTCTCTCTGGCTTTTCTTCGCAAACGGAAGATTCAGGAAGGACTCATCCTGTGCTTTCCGCAAGCGTGCTGATGACTAAAAAGGCCAATCCGAGATAAACAAGTTCGGTTGCAGAAAGCACAGCAGAAGGTCTCCTTGGGTGATGTTTCTGGGTTGTGATTCTTTCTGCATTGTCGTTTCTCTTCAAGACTTGTTTGGCGTGAGTTCTCAAATAAGGCTGCAGCATTGTGGATAGTGCGTCTCCATGCCTCCCGATGTGAAGCCAGGGCGGACCATTATTGGTGATCAATTTGGCCAAGCCTGAGATGTTGTTTCAGGGAGTCCTTGTATCGCTTTTTTGGAGCACCCCTCTTACGCTGACCCATGGCGAGTTCACCGTAGTGTCCTCCATCCTAGAAACATGCCCTGCCCAGCGCAGAGCAAACTGACAAATGCATATAATCAAAAAATCCAAGAACATGAGATCCCAGGGCAGTGTACAGGTCAAATCAGTTTAAACTGTTTCAGACACACAGAATTTTTAACAATGGCTGTAATCCTACATCACAGACATAGTTAAGGATACTTAACTATGTATCATCTCCTGACCCAATTCCACAAACCTACCTTAACAGCAAGCAGTTGCATGGAGCAATGGAGTTCTGTTTTACTGATGATCGGAGCATTTCAGGATAACATTTCCAGCTCTCTCCAACCAGTGATCTCTGCTGTGACAACCAGAAGCAGGATCCCTGAAACAACTCCTTGACCCATTGCAGATCATTGGTGGGAAGCAGCTCAAAATGTCATCCTGTTGCACCGTGATTGCTAGGACAACCAACCTACATCACTTGATGCAGCTGCTGGCAGTTAAGGTAAGTATGGGTGGGCATCTGCAATTGTGACAATAATGCCACAATTGTAAATGTGTATACTGAACAGTTTTGAATGTATATGTGTAGCTTCATAACTATTCAACAGGATGCCAGCAAATAAAATTTATTTATTTATTTATTTAATAAATTCCCAAGAGGGGACCTACAAATATGGTTAAAGCAAAGTTACAACTAAAAACTTGATGATATGAACATTTTTTTTAAATAGCCACAAAACAATAATTAAATTACAGTCAGCCCTCTACTTTCATGGAGATTAGCAGAGCAGCAACCCTGTAAAAATGGAAAGACCATGAATATAGGCCTGCTAGTTGCTTATATATTTTTTTTACTTGAGAGAGCATTTCTTTAGGCATTTGTATGTATTCCAATGCAATTCTATGGTTGACTTTTGGCGGAAGCTGGTCATAGAATCATGCTGGAGGACCTACAAAGGCCTAGAGAGAACATATTTATCAAATCCATGAGTAATCAAATCTGCGAATGCTTAACCCACAAATGTGGAGAGACGACTGTAGCTACCATGTAAAAAACACCCATAATTTAAAGCAATGTAAAATCACATAACAATACTTTAAACACATATTTAAAAATAACAAGTTAAAAGATTAAAGCATGTTAAAACTGTGCACATGTATGTTTGGAAAAGATCTGTTGTGCCTCCAAAACTAATAAAAAGCCATGTTTTTGCTTAACGGTAACATGAAACCACTGCAGGTGTTAAGCAGGTCTCCAAGGAGAGGGCATTCCACAAACAAGGAACCGTGATAGGGAACCTCAGGCCCTGGGGCTGAATCCAGCCATCTTGGGGCTCCAGTTGGACCCTCTAGGCTCCCCAGATGGCCAAGCTTCCCTCCCTTGATACTACGATTGGGTAGTTTCCAAGGTTTTCTATAGTTTTTTCCTTGTTCTGAAAGATAGAAAAAATTCTAAGGCTTAGTTACTGGCTTTGAGCTAAAATATGCTGATATGCTTCCTCCTTTTGCTTTTAGTCTCAGCAAACACCCCCCTCCCCTGCTGAGATATGGCCTCTGAGAACTGGTGGACATTAGGTTGTGGGGTGTTGAATCAGCAGAGGGCTTTCTTTAGTTGTAAATTTAAAGGAGCTGACCAATGTCATGAAGCTATTCTGGAGATTGGGTTCAGCACCTTGGCTAGATCTTTTAAAATTCAGACTAAAGCCCATAGTGGATTCACCACTATGGCACCACTGAACTCCTCTGAAATTGTGTTTGGTCCTTGGGCTGAAAGAGGTTTCCCCACTCTTTGTGCATGGCAAGCTTCTGGGTTGCACTTAAGTTTTCTTCATATAAAACTCTCTGCTTTACCTCCATGGTATAAGGTATAGAAGAATCATCTTGCTACACTGAAGACCAATATTTTGCTTGTCAAAGTCTCATGCATCTATTCCTGGACTTTTCTCCCTTGGTACAATTCCACCTATCACTCCCCAACATCTCTCCCCAGGAATCTGTCATGCTGTTATGTAGAAGATCCTTCCAAAATGACCTTCTGGGTCAAAATGTTTGGTAGAACTGCATGGAATAGAGAGGTGGGAGAATGACACCTTGTGACCTAACCACCACCACCCCACACTTTGTGTGACTCTGCTTTATGTGGTCCCATTTAGTACAGCTGAGCACTAGAACACTTTTGACTATACATTGCTCTCTCTTATTACCTGTAATGTCAAATCCTTCTGATAGATGTATCATTGATTTCCTCTCAGGCTAGTCACTTTCACCAACCCCCCCCCCCCCGTTTTGTTGATAGTCTGTTCAGTGGCTCTCATTTTTCCACTCCTCTCTTTTCCATCCCCCACTTTTTATTTCTGTCTTGTTTTGGTTTGGCTTTCTGTTTTTCCCTCTCCCCCACCCCGCTTGCCTGTATATGTTTTCTTAACAGAGTAGTGTGTTTCTCTTTTACAGCCACTTTGATGCCCTTTTCTGCTCCTGGAGGGCTAAGGTGCAAGATAACATTGCTAACTCTCAGAAGCAGCATTATTTTATCTTTCAACACCTGCAAAGCTTTCTATTTGTCTCTCCCATTCTTTCCTTCCATTAGTTTTTCACCTTGGATTTCACCCTCTGTTTCCCTTTGACTTCAATTCAGCCTCTCAGTATATCCCTCCCCCCCCTGCCTGGTTTATTAAATCGTTCCTTTCACACCTAGCTACACTGTTGACTAGAAAGTCACACCAGCCTTTTCCATAATATTTATTTGGTGTTTTGTAAAAATATATAAATAAAATACTTCTCTTTTCTACTGCATGCACAACACTCTGTGCAGTTTGAGAGCTGCAAACAATTAAAATATATGGTGAAAATTGCAAATACACTAAAATGAGTGATAATCACCAGGAGATTCATAAACCTAATTTAAATGAAGAACTGGGACCAGGTCACCATATAGAAGTCATTGGAGAAAAGGGGCCAAATGAACCTTCCTTGGCAAGGAATTCCATTCCTTCAGTGCAACCTCTGCCATCTGGAGGAATCATATTCCCGCCATTTTAGGGTGTAAAACTGCCTCTTCAAATCTTGAAGAATGGGCAGGCTCAAATGGAAGAGACAAGACTTTAGGCCAGTGATTGTCCAATACTGGTCTTCTACATGTTTTGGACCTCAGCTCTCAGAAGCCTCAAGCAGCATGGCCAATCGTCACGGCTTCTAGGAGCTGAAATTTAAAATATCTAGGGCATCTATAATTGAGAACTACTTCTTTAGATAATCTGGCAGTATAGTTCTGTGCTTTGACCTACAAGCCATCAGTGGAATTATTTTGTGCAATAATTCTAAGCCCTGATGAGTTAGTATAGTGTTGTCACTCAGAGCTAGGAGCTGGATTTTCTTGGTGGAAGAAAATGATGGTGTTACCTCATCAGCTCTATGCAAGAGTTTGTCTACTCACATGTAGGGCTAAACTGGGGGAAGAGCTGTAAGCCCAGCCTCTAAACATTGTGGTTGACCTGGCAGGTTTCCAGTGCCTTCAGGATTCTGTAGTAGCGTTCAGATAGATAATGTTACAGAGCTCCTCTGATCAGGAACGTGGCTTTCACACAGGAATTGTGTAACCTGAATCTGAAAGACTTTCCATATGAGTCTATTCAAAATTTGAGAACTTCATCAAAGGCCTTGCTGTGTATCTCAGTGCCTCAGGCTAGGTTGTTGTACACACATGGCAGGACTTTCTCTGCAGCAGCACTCCAACTGTGGAACTCCCTGAAAAGGGAAGTTAGGCAGGTTTGACCTTCTGGCAGATAGCTAAAAATCACAGTTTCCACATTGCCCCAGTTTAGTCCTATATGTGAGCAGGAAAATGCCTGAACAGAGCTATCCCCATCCCTAGATGGTCCTGCTAAGTGTATATGTTGGTCCTTGAGAAGCCTTGTGCAAAACAGCTAACTGAGAAATGGAAGCCATCTAATAAGCTTCAATTAAAATTAGTTAATTTGTTAAGCAAACAGAGCAAGTAAGTACCATGTACCCATCATTTTGCCAGCAAAACACTGGAATGCACGAGCAAGCTTATATCTTACTAGGACACTAAGGTAGAATTAATTTTTTCCTTTTACCAACATAAATAAAAGAGCCGGAGACTTGCTGTTCTTAAATGAAAGCTGATTGTTTGGCAAGGAACCTGCATTATCCTGGAACCAGCCCCTATAGCTCCCTGTGACCCTAGATTAGCTCCTTGGCCAAAACCAGACATTGGAATGTAACCCTCCCCCATCCCCAGTTTCAGAGAACAGCCAGTTTATGATTGGAAAAAAGGCTACAGGTTACTTTAAAAAGAATTCTTACAAGACCAATCTATAATGCCAATAAATACAATTATTTCTTTGCTGGACTTCACTGTGCTCTCATTATGTTCTCTATATATAGGGGCTGAAGACTGATACGGATTCATTAATTCTTACATGGCTTCATTGCAGTGGCAGTCCAATCATTAGAGGACTTCCTCTCTGTTTTACCAATAAGTCACAAGTTCATCACTTAACAGGAAAGCTCCACTTAGCAACTGATTGAATGGCTATTCTTTCAATATGGCAGCTTGCCTAACAGATTGGGCAGTGTCCAAACTGTTCAGGCATGTCACTTAGATCTAGAAATGTCTGGGTACATTGCCTATAGCTGTATAGCAGATTAAATCTCATTCTACTCAGACTGGAAATTTATGGCTAGGAAGACTTCGGGTGTTCCCAAGGCTGTCCACCATCAGCACCTGGCATCCTGGGGCACATGCCAAAGTCTCCCCCCTCCTCGTGGACCTAAGTATCTATGCCTACTGGGAGCTTCCCTTTACACGGCAAGTATTCAAGGAGCATCAGGTACAGTAGCTGGATCTAACCACTCTCACAATATTCTGTAATGCCCCAACCTATCCAGTTCTGGGGGAAGATGAGGAGTTAAAAGAGTGTCTTATGAATCCACTGCTTAGGCTGCTGCTACTGCAAGCAGATAAGCTGCAAAGGATCCACAGAGAGAGGAAAAGTTCCTTCAGACAGGGGCTGAATTCAATTTCAGTGATATTCTCAGGAGCTGCATTCCAGTGGCAGGTGAGGCCCAAGGCTAGAAACAAAACACCAACACATTTTTTGCTTGAAGGTCTCACTGCAAATCACTAGTCTGGGGGATGGGCAACTTGGTGGCCGTGGTGGTGGGGACACCCAGGGGACCTTGGAGGGCTGCACCCTCACCAAAAATTCTTGCCCCAAGTGCCCTCTATGGGGCATGGTGGCAATATTGCCATGTTTCCCGTGGGTATTTTAGGCCTTTTGGGGGAATAGGAAGTGGCCAGAAGTTACTACCTGGTGAAAATGCCTGCCACAGCCCTGGTGGCCACAGAAACAGCCCTGCATGCAGCATGTGGGCTGCACTTTGCCCACCTTTGGAGTAAGCCATCAACTTATTTAGAATGGGGGGGAAACTTACACCAAGCTGTGAAACCAGCAAAAGATGGTGCTATGGGAAGGGGGCATAGTCAGAGGGTCAAATTAGGACTCAAAGAGGAACATGTTTGGTCCCAGGGCCTGAGGTTCCCCACCCATGTTCCAAAGGTTACTTTGTCCTAACCCCCCTCAAACATGGAACCTGCCCAGCTGAGGAGAACTGATCTGCACTAGAGGGCAAGTAATAGCAACAGGGTACAGAGCAGAAGGGAGCTGAGACTAAATTTGGCTCTGTCTGCACTTAAGCAGAGCGACATGTCTACTAGAGCCTCATCCTTCGAGAGGAGTTGCAAGAAATTTGAAAGGGTAACATTCTCTTTTACTGCCATACACTGTGAAGTTGTTGAAATGTTTCAAACTTCTGTCCTTTACTATCTCATGGAGGATATAAAGGAGAGCAAAAAGTAGGGATGGGGTGGTTGCTTGAATATATAGAACTGTCTTGTTAGCTCACTGATTCCTCTCTCCCTGAGACCCTCTGCATGTCAAACATCAGCATTATCGCTGAGCTATGATCAGGCAGATGAAACAGTGACACTCAAGAGTCTCTTATCTCTTTCCTTATGGAGAGCTCTGCAGATAATGCTGTAAGGCAACTCATGCTGGGGTAGACAACCTCCAGCAGCCCAGGGACCAGTTTCCCAATCCCACCTAGAGTCGCCAGATTGGATCAGTGATGTGGCTCATGTAACTTTAATCCTTTGACCAGGACAAGGTACTTTAAAGCCCAATCAAGCAGGACAGATGAACACAGCCAATGGAGAGTGGGGAAGGGTGCACACTTAGTTCTGTTGTCTCACAGCACAGCAATAATGTCACCTTCAGTTGGGCAGGGATGGATGCAGCTGAAAGTTGAGGTTTAGAAGGTAAGGGAGAACAGGTACCTTCATCCCATTTGGCAGTTTTGTGGTACCTTAATGCTGCTCCAAGATCTGGAAAGGATTAAAATTACAAGAGCCCCATCCCAGATCCAGTTTGGCAACCTCCAGTGGCAACCTCTTCAGCCTGAAGAGCGTCCTGCCTCAGATTTGGCAACCTCTTCAGCCTGAAGAGTGTCCTGCCTCAGATTTGATCTGGAAAGAGACCAAAGTTTCCCATACTTGCACACTCTGTGCCACTCTTCTCTTGCTGCAGTTGGCAGCGCAGATGAGGCTGCAGAGAGACATGAGGATCTGTGAATTGGTGGGAATCCAAGTGTAGCACTTGGTGGGAATCCATGCCTCCCACCGTTTCACAGGTCCTTGCATCTCTCTGCAGCCTCATCCACACCTCTGGGTAGGGTGCAAGGTCTCCTTTTCTATCTGTTGATTTAAAGCATTTATCAAAAATCATGGGTGGCTTGGATGCCAAGCAGACCAGCACCTTCCTCCACCATTTTGAAGTGAGCCCTTTCCCCAACTTGATCCACAAGCCACCACTCGTTTTTATCCTGCCTTTTCAGCTGAAAAATGCAAAAACATTAACCCCCCCCCAAGTCTCTGCCCAGAGACTTGGAGCCTGAAGGACATGACACTAAAGGGAAGATGGTTGAAAGGGAGAAGGAAAAGGTAAACCTAGGAAGCAGTCCTTGCTTACAAATTCAACAGGTACAGATACAGCAATGGCTTATCAAACTGGTTCTAAGTGCAATGGCTTCCTTTCTCTGTGCTATAACCCTGCTGAACTCAAGATTCTCTTGTTTGTGTGCATATCCCTCTTCTGGATCTAAATCAGGGTGGTGAGAGTTTGGCCCATGAGCTGCATATGGACTCAATCCCCTTTTTATGGCCCCCGGATGCACCTTTTCTAGAGGGGAAAGAACACCCAGAGTGGCTATTTCCTCAAAAATATGCAGTCCATCCCCCAAATCTCCCTAACAAAGTAAAAATTGGAAGTAGATACCCAGTTATTTCTGGGAACCCTTTTTACTGGTTTGTGCCCAAAAGATGGCATTACAGCCTACCATGGGTGCAAAAATATGCCCCTGCCCCCACAACAGTGACATACTCCAATTTAGATGGAGAAATGCCTAAGACAGATTATGTCCAAATAGACACTGTTGTGCCTCTTTGTTAATTTATTGGAGTATAGCAAAAAGGTTCAGTACTTCAGAATTATGAAGACCATACTGTTCTACCATGCCTCGGGTGTCTGTATTGATTTGTGTCAATATATACAACTTTTTGTGAGTTTCAGATAATTTTGACTTGATATGGCTGTACTGCTTTTTTGCTTAGTAAGCTGTTCATAGACAAGTTTCTTCTGGAACAGTGGCTCTCTTCAGATACCTTACCTCTTATCATCTCACCATGTTCATTTAACCTAATGAACTTTTTCATAGTGAGGATGCAGAACTCTGTGGCTCACTGGGTTCAATATAGTTTCAATAGTCCTTTTCCTTTCCAAGCTCAAAGCACTCAGTTTTAATAGGAGTGGTGGTGGAATCCATCTGCCTAATCAGATTGGCTATGGCTTGAATTATTCTGAAATGTACCCTTTGCTCAAAGGTCCTGGGTGTTTCTGCAAGTTGCAGTCATACATCACTTCATAGGCTTTGCAAATTAATTTCTCTTATGTGTGCTTTGTTGCACTTCTTACATGCTTTTCATTTACTTTATTGGAAGTCCTGCAATACTGTGTGAACGTAGTAGTTCTGGTGTGGGAAAAGTAATTTTGCATGTATAGTAGTTTTGCTTTATGCTGTGACATCAGTAAATGTGGTATAGGTTGGCTCTTGAACACCTGGTAAGATAGTCTGCAGC
This sequence comes from Gambelia wislizenii, assembly GCA_030847615.1. Taxonomy (NCBI): domain Eukaryota; kingdom Metazoa; phylum Chordata; class Lepidosauria; order Squamata; family Crotaphytidae; genus Gambelia; species Gambelia wislizenii. The sequence goes on along the minus strand of JAUMIR010000001.1, from coordinate 16,208,627 downwards.
CTTTGCAAAAACCAGGATAGTTTTAATAATAAGAACAGAAGTAGCTGTGGTTGGTGAAGGAAAGAGACACTTCTCATTATATGAGGAACTCCTGACTGATGTGTTTGGTTCTGACTGCCGGGAAGAATGCAAAGATACAAAGAACTTCATTGTTGGCCACTGATGAACACAGCCATGTTGAAATGCAGGCTGGCTTTTGTCCTAACCTTGGCTTGCTTAACAGTCATTAATCTTCTACCAGTGAAAAGATTAATGCCCAAAAGACAATTTGGTGAGTCAGGTCCTATATTGCCCCTCCCCACTTTTTTTTTTCTTGTTGTCCTTAGCCCAGGAGAACTCCAGAAGCACAGTTTTAATTGCCTGTACTTCTTTTGCTCTCCAGATCGAAACTGTATTTTTTATCCATATACAAAAAGCAATATATAGTAAACAGGGCAGGCTTCTATACTCAGTGTTCCTTTTTGCTTCTGTCAGCCTTAACAACTTTTCTAGCCAACTATATGTTACTAAACATTCTTTCTATCCTCCTTCCCCCTCCTTTCCATCCACAATCAGGTTGCTACGATAATTTCTACCAATACTCATTTAGTAGTAAGCCCCATGGCATTCTATAAGGCTTATGCCCAGATTCATCAGTGCTAGATAGCAGCCTTTTGTAGATAGTGGCTCTGAAAGCAGTCAACCTACTCAGCAGTTAGTAGGCTTTTTGCCTAATGATGATGATGATGATAGTGATGATACTGCCCCTTTAATGTCAATGTTACATTACAAACATAGACAAATGACTGCCCTGGGAGCTTGTTGTTGTTGTTACTTACCATCAAATCTACTTCAGGTTATGGCAACCTTATGAATGAAAGACCTCCATGAGTCCTGGTCATCAAAGTGCCTGCTCAGATCTTGAAAGCTCAGAACTGTGGCTTCTTTGACTGACTCAATCCACCTGTCAGACATTCTTCCTCTTTTCCTAGTGCCTCCCAGTTTGCTAAGCATTATCACCTTCCCCAGTGAGTCATGTTATCTCATGTTATATACAAAGTATGATAGCCTCAGTTTAGTCATCTTGCCTTCTAGCAAGAGTTCAGGTCTGATTTGCTCTAGGACCCATTCATTTGTCTTTTTGGCAGCCCAAGGTATCACAGAACTCTTCTCCAGAACCACATTTCAAATGCATTGATTTTCTTCCTGTCAAGCTTTCTTCATTTCCAGCTTTCATACCCATCTGTACATACTGTCCAGCTTTCACATGCATACTTGTGTACATAGGGAGCTTAGAATCTATTATTTAACCCAGTCCTTGTTACAGAATCCTGAAAACATGCACAAATTGTCAGTGGGATTCTTTTTATTATTTTTTTCTTTTTGTTTCAGTTTCATGAACAGAGCCTCTTTCTCTCTGCCCATTATTTGTTTGGTTTCTATACTGCTGGAGGTTTTTGGAACCCAGTTTACAACCATGTAGTTTGTTTTGGCTGAAGGAAAGGTTAGGTTATCTTTCAAATGGTGGGGGGGGGAGGGAACAAAGAAGGATCAGGGCTTTCTTGGCATCTGAGAGTGAATGAGATGGAGTGCCAGGTTGCCCAGCAGGAAACAATGTGTGCTTTTTGGCTGACTGCTTTTAGAGACCCTGGTAGGGAACAGCAGCTCTGTTCCATGTACGACTCCTTATGCCAAATGAGCAAATCGCTTCAGGACATGATAGCTGGACTTCTTCCTGTGGAGGCTGAAGGGCCTATCATCAAGATACTGATGTACTACTCTCTCTCCCACCCCCACACCATCTTGGCTGTTCTTACATGTCAGTGGGAAATTGCTGGGGAAGAAGCAGCCAGACAGGCTTTCTTTTGACAGGAGCTGGATGACAAATGGAATACAACCTCAGAGCAGTACACTGGGCAAATATATGGCTCTTTCCACTTGCAGGAGTAGGGGAAAGGGAAAAGTGCAGCTTACGAGTGCTGTGCTGTTTCCAATCACTTTTTCCTGCCTCTACTCTCCCCACTTTTTGGTGTGCATCTGACAAATTACCCAGAAATGCCCTCCAAATGTGGCCTGGAGAGGTAGTATCATGTAAAATACTCCCAGTGTTCCCAATGTATCCTGAAAATTAGCTGAAAACTCCAGAAATGAAAAATGGAAGTAGACGTCTGGCCACTTCTGGGATGGCTTTTGGATGATTTTTGGATAAAAATTCAGAGGTATGGCCTGCTGTTGGGACACAGCAAAGACTGAGCACCATTACAGTTGTCTGCACCAGCCTTCTCAAATGTAGAAGATCAAATGGCTTCATTGAAAAAAAAAGGTCCATAAAGAATAAAAAACATAACAAGACAAATCTAATTTTATATTCATCAGCTCTCATCTGGTCAATTTCATGCAGAGCAGGGAAAGGTCTTTTTTAACAAGTAATTTATCTCTCTTATTTGTTATGGTCAGTAATTTGTTGTTGCTCATTACATTGTTAATTAAAGAACTAACTCATTCTGCTGCTTGTTTGTTATTTTACAAAACAAAAACAAAAACAAAAAAAACACCAACCCCAAACACAACTGCTCAGGAATCTTTGAAGTTTACGTTGAGTTATGACTTGAAATAAAACTTTAATAAAACAATGTACAGATGGTCTCTAACATCTGAAAAACTTTCCAAAATGTACACACATGTTAAATAATTATTGGAAATGTGAAAAAGAACGATAGAATCATAGAATCCTTGAGTTGGAAGAGACAACAAGGGCCATCTAGTCCAACCCCCTGCCCTGCAGGAATGCCCAATCAAAGCACCCCCCCCCATAGATGGCCATCCAGCCTCTGTTTAAAAACCTCCAAAGAAGGAGGCCCTTCCACTCTCCAAAGCAGTGCATCCCACTGCTGAACAGGAAGGTACTGAATAGGTACTGAAAATGGGAATAAATATTTAACGTACAGCAGAAGTATGAATAAATGTCAATATTCAGGAAGTATAGTATAATTTTTCTTTGTGTAGTCACCAGTTAGGAGCAGGATGTCATAGTGTGTAGTTTGTAGTTTTGTATCATCTTTATGTTTCTTTTCTGCCTTCTTTGTCTCTGAATGAGTCATTTTCTTGGCCTCTTCTCCTTCCAGAATCTGTTGAGGACAATGCATTCACACCATTTATAATCAGGAGGGTGAAGTTGTGAGCCTCCAGTTTTTAAATTCTGGGCAGAACCATTATGGTGTAGTGGTTAAAGTATTTGATTGGGACTTCAGAGATCCTGGTTTTAGTGCCTGCTCAGCCATGAAACTTAGAGGGTGATTGTAGGCTGTTCATAGAATCATACAATCATAAAGCTAGAAAGGGCCCCATAGCCCATCGAGTCCAACCTCCTGCTCAATGCAAAAACTCCAGCTAGAGTATCCCCAGCAGGTGGCTGTCCATCCTCTTTTAAATATGTCCAGATGAAGAGACCCACACCTCTCTAGGCAATTGGTTCCATTGCCAAACTGCACTTACTGTCAAGAAGTTCCTCCTAATGTTCAATTGAAATCTACCTGGCTGCAATTTAAAACCTTTAGGCATGGTCTAACCTTCTGGGGCAACACAGAACAAACCTTCACCCTCCTGTCTGTGACAGCCCTCTAGATATTCAAACAGTGCCATTACGTCAGGTCTTAAGAGCTGTTCAACAGTGGAATGCACTGCCTCAGAGTGTGGTGGAGTCTCCTTCTTTGGAGGTGTTTCAACAGTGACTGGATGGCCATCTGCCGGGAGTGCTTTGATTGTGTATTCCTGCAGGGCAGGGGGTTGGACTAGATGGCCCTTGTGGTGTCTTCCAACTCTATGATTCTTTTCATCAGGCTGAACGTGCCCAGCTCCTTCAATCTTACCTTATATGTTTTGTTCTCCGTATCTCTTATCATCCTGAACAGTCTCTTAACATATGTATATACTTCTTAAAATGAGGTGACACCATCACTCTCTCACAGCCTGATTATGAGATGCAATAATTAGAGCCAATGTGGGGTAATGGTTAAGATATAGGACTGGGACTTGGGAAATCTAGGTTTAGGTTCCACAGTGAGCCATGAGCTGAGGCCAGTCACTCACTCTGTGATCTACCTCACAGGGTTGTTGTGAGCCATACATGCCACCTAGAGCTCAGTGAAGGAAAGGTAAGACAGAAATATAACTAACAATGAATACGTGAATAAATAAATACTGCCTCAACTCTGAGTTTTTTAGGGTTAGCCCCAGAGGAATGCATCTGATTTTCCAGAGTGCTCTTATTACTGAGCTGTTTTTAAATATGTTCCTGTCAGGATTTCCCTCAGGGAGGTTTTCTGCTTCCAATTTTCTGTTCTATGAAAAAAATAAAATAAAAGGTTTCAGGTTGCTTGGCAATGACAGGAATTAGATGTGTTTATAATACAATGGAGAATTGCTTTACATTGTTATTGATTTAGACTCCTTCCGCTGTCAGCTTTGTGTCCAAAAAAAGTTCCATATTTGACAGCTCCTTCCTTTTACACCTTATGCAAAAGACTAATGGTAATCCTGAACATACAACTTATGAGTCACAAATAGCTAGCAAGAGGAAATTAATTCTTTCCCCCCCCCACCCCTTTGCTGGTCATTGACCAAATAAAATGTATGTGTATTTTCCCCCAGTTACAAAGTTATAACCAGATTACAATTGTAACTCTGTGTGCAATATGATCACTACTCCTCTGGTCTAATGTTAACATTTAAATTGCTTTTCTAGTTAATTAGTGGCTTTCTAGTTAATTGAGGACCAGCACCTGACATCTTGATTTCGCTAAAAAGTAGAAGAGGAAGGAGCAGAGCATTTTTTCTACTACAGAAAACAGTGGCTTGCAAAATTGAATGATTTTTTAAATCAGTTTTTTATTTTTTTTTATTTTAAAAATCTACTGCAGTAGTCCCCCTTATCTACAGTTTCGCTTTCCATGGTTTCAGTTACCCACGGTCAACTGTAGTCTAAAAACATTAAACAGAAAATACAAGAATTAAACAATTCCTAAGTTTTAATTGGGCACCTTTCTTAGTAGTGTGATGAAATCTCATGCTGCCCCTCTCCATCCCATCCAGTATGTGAACCATCCCTTTGCCTAGTGTATCCAAGCTGTATATGCTGCCTGCCTATTAGTCACTTAGTAGGCATCTTGGTTATCATATCAACTGCTGCAGTATTGCAGTGCTTGTGTTTATTATTAGTTATTGTCAATCTCTTACTGTGCCTAATCTATAAATTACATTTTATCATAGGTATCTGAACTTTAAAGGACTTTCCAAGGTGCTGAATATATTCTCAGAACAAGGTCAACACTTTGGAGGGCCTCCCAGAGGGCCTTTTCGGTAATCGCCCCCAAATTGTGGAATGACCTGCCGAATGAGATCCGTCAGATAACAAGCCTGAGTGGCTTTAAAAAAGCACTAAAGACGGATCTCTTTCGGCAGGCCTTTCCTAATTAGATCCCGGCCTCAGGGGATCCTGGCCTCTTCTAGCCTGCTGGCCATTTATTATATTTTATTGTATTTATAGTTTTAAATGTGATTTTAGATTAGTTGTTTTTAATTTATATTTGTTTAATGTTTTTTTATGGGGGAGGGTGGGAGTGGGGGTGTTTAGGGATTTTATTTGTATTGTATTTTAAATTTTGTAAGCCGCCCCGATTGTTTTAACAGAGGGGCGGGGTATAAATTATTATTATTATTATTATTATTATTATAGTTCCTTTAATATTTGGGCTAAAACCTGGACCAGATTCACAGCCCCACTGACATGGAAACCACCAGATGCCATCTTGATTGGGTTGCCTACATTTACATCTGGGGATTAAAAAAAAGAGAGAAAAAACATTTGTCTTTTAAATAACATATATTTTGAACTTAAAAGGAAGAAACAGTCTTTCTATGAGCAGATGTTAGCCCAGGATATTTTTCCCAGTTCCATAACTGAATCTACAGTTCTCTCTCTCTCTTTCTCAATCTAACTTTCTCTCCCATGCCACATATACTGCCATCCTATGGAATAATGTGGTTTGTAGTTTGGTTAATTGCTTAGAATTCCATGCTAGATTGCTCCAGTCCCTTTTCATAAGCTATAGCACTCAAGCTATAAAGCAGAATACAGTATTCTAAATACTGTATATACTCGCATATAATTTGACCTCATGTATAAGTTGAGGGCAGTTTTAGGCCCAAAATTATGAATTTTGATATGACCCATGGATACGCCGAGGGCCATTCTGCAGAAGGGAAAGTGCCAGTGCCACCTTAGGGGGACAGCCACCCTGGCTGCCACCATTTTCCCAACCAAGCATTCAGAAAGTCCATTTGCCACCCTGCTCAGAGAAGGGGATGAGTTAAGGTACAGTATTAACTCTTATCAAAAAAAGGAATCATACCATTCTCTGAGTAGAGTAGTGAAAGGTGAGAGCTTAGTCCATCCTGGGAGAACCTAAAAGAAGCACTGACCCCCCCCCTACTTTCAGTGTCCCTTTGAGGAGGGAAAGCACCAAAGAGCCGCCACCACCATTTTCACACCCAGGCATTCAAAAAGGCCAGAAGCAGTAACACAGCGGAGAGGGTAGAGGGGGTCGGTTCTTTTAGATTATCTCAGGTCAGACTAAGCTCTTGCTTTTTGTCACTATACTCAGAGAAGGGGATGGCTCCCTTTTTTGATAAAGAGTTAAGGTACAGTACTTACATTGACCCATGGATAAGTTGATGCAGGGTTTTAGGGTCAATATTTAACTAAAATTTCTGGACATATACATGAGTATATACAGTTCTTGATCAAACTTAAAATTCCAAGATTCTACAGGATGGAGCACGGCTATAGTTGTGTACTGTAGGCATACTCTAAATTTAGCAGAGCAAGGTGACTGTTACTGTTGTGGCCTTTCTATTGAAAATCAGTGAATGATGTAACAATAGGTCTTGACTGTCATAGAAGTCTGCAAGGATATACCATTCAGGAAGTGGGCAAAGTGTCCTGTTTGCATCTCACAATAAGTAACTGCTGCTGCTGCTAGCTTTATTTATATCCTGTCTTTTCCCGAAGACTGGGACTCAAGGCAGCTTATACATTAAAATGATAATAATTTTTAAAAGGGTACAAAAAGTCAACATTAAAGCTGAATTAAACAATTAACCATATTAAAAACATGTACTCTATTTTTTTTTTAAAAAAAGTTAAAGAATACAATTTAACAGCAATACAGCACGTACAGACTTTTTGTTAGACGTCTTCAATTCTAAGAGCCTGTCGGCAGTCTTTGCCTGCTAATGGAAGGTCAGCAAGTAGGAGGCCATTTTAGGGCTTGTCTAAATGGTGAAAATAATCCTTATGGAATCTGAGGGGAATTCCTTTTGTCCTAATGAGATCCTGTATTGAATTGCTGTATTCAGGAGGAGGGAGGCCCAAACCCACAAAAACTACATGATAAATGACTTCAGGAATTTCCCTGAAGTTTTTTAAAAACTCCAAGGGAAATGTGCATCCCTGATAGTTGGGACAACTGTGTGAATTGTTGAGTGGTCTGGAGGGAGTGGAACTGAACATTTTATTGGTCAGAGGTGCACAGGTGTAGGCTTGCTGTCAAGTGCCCAGAAGAACTAGCGACTGTGTGCTTTTTTCATTTATTTTAGTGTGTCAAGAAAAAGAAGAGAACCCAGCAGCATCCAGAGACAACGAGGAGGGCAGCCATTGAGAGAAAGGAGAGAACGAGTCATCGGATAACGATGCCAGGATGGGTGAAGGATAACGAACCATCCTGGCATCGTCGTTATCCGATTCTGGCTGTAAAGGGATGGGAGGAGCCACCTGGCTAGCTGCTGGAAGAGAAGGGCAGCTCTTTGCTGCTCAGTCTTCCTCTTGCCTTCTCAGGCTGGGCTGTTCCTTCTCTCATTCCTGTCCACTGAGTGGCTGGCCAGGTGGCTTCTCCCATTCCGTTGCAGCCAGATTTGGCTGCCACAGCTGCCACTGGGATGGGTGAAGGGCAAGCGGTTCTCTTCCTCTTCCTCGCAGTGGCTGCCCTCCTCATCTCCGGGCAATGCTGGGTCCCTTTCACCTTCCTCATCCCCCACTGCCCAAATCAACACAGCCACCATCTTGATGTGAATATCATGGTGGATAGCTTTGCATACTATTGTTTTTCCCAAAATGCTGTAGACACAAAAGAAAGCTGCTGCATATTGCCTATAATGTGCAGGTATGTGTATTATTTTTCTCATATAGACAAGCCCCTAGCCTCTCTGGGGAGGAAGTTCTAATGTGTAGGGGCAACCACTGAGAAAGCCCTCTCTCATGTTCCGACCACTGTAACTGTGAGGGTGATGGGACTGAAGGAGTGGCCTCTCCTGTGGATCTCAGGGTCTGGGTAAGCTCATACAGGATATTGGTCTATCAGATAGCCTGGACCTAAGCTGTATAAGTCTTTATAAGTCATAATCAGCACTCTGAATTGTGCCAGGAAACAGACCAGTAGAACTGGTAGTTCTGGAGCAATCCTGGCTTTATTGTTTATGAGCTTCATGGCTAGGCTGGTTGGAGATTCTTAGAGCTGTATTAAAATGAATTAACATTTCTAAACTCTGCCACCAGCTGATATAACTGTTGTGGGTTCAAGTACTGGGAGAAAGTTGGGATGTAAATATAATAATAAGTACAACAGCAATAATTATAAATGGCTCTGAGCTTTTGTTTCAGATGCCTGCCATACAATGTTAGCAACTGTCTTTTATATCTTTGTATCCTCTAGAGTCTACGCTAAGAACAGTGCTTATTAGAATGACTATTTTTAACAGTATTTCCTAGAGCAGTGTTTTTTCATGCATTCTGCCTTCAGGGGACATTTTCTACATTGTCTGGCCTGTTGAGCAACAATTATATATCAAAACATAAACAGCTGTACACTACAGAGGATTCTGATAAATTCTGGATGGAAATATGCAATCTGGCTACCTTTGCAATCTGGACACCCAGGCAACACAGGGGAGTATTCAAGTATCATCCCATAGCAGTATATCTGAGTAACTGGCAGATTTTGCACCTTAATATTAGTGGATGTCGCTTTCCCTGTTGAATCATAGGGTTTACAAATTTAATTTTAAGGCATTTGTTTATCACCTCTGAGCCCACCAGAGCTCTCAAGGTGATATACAATGGATAAAAAACAATTTGAAATTTTAAAAAATAATACATTAATAAAACACATTTTAAAACAAAGTATAACTCCTCTTTTTTTAAAAAAAATGTTTTTAAATTACAGGCAATTTAAGAACAGTTGAAAACAGCTAGAGCAGTGACTCCCAATGTTAAGAAAGAAAGGCCAGTCAAAATAACAGAGTTTTAGCTGCCTGCTGGAAATTGAGAAGGAATGGAGCCAGCCTGACTAATCCCATGGGAGGGAGTTACATGGTTGAGGTGCTTTTACAGAGAAAGCCCAAATCAGCATGGCTTGAGCATTGACTAGCTTCAGATTTAACTGGCTTATCTACATCTTGACTCTAACCAGGACTGTTTCTGTGTGACATATTTAGATATTTAGCAATGTTGCAGTGGAGTTAGATTTGCAGGGTTCCAGTGCTGGGACATTGTGATTAGCAGGGAAAGTGACAGCTGGTGACTCTGATACCAGGGTTGTATGAATCTTCTCAAAGTTGTTATTTGAACTCTAATGGAGCTATCCAATGTGCTGAACCTATTTGGGGGATAGGTTTCAGCACCTTGGATAGTTCCTGCCATTGGAGCCAGCAGCTATCATTCAGAAGGGATGACTGCATACTCTGCCACACATCCGCAGGCTTCCCCCTTTCCTGTGAGTTTTGGTCCAGTCCTTACAATAGTTGTGTGCATATGTATCAGGGGAAGGTGATATGGATTTTTTCAGCAACTCTATATTTTTATGAGCCATCCCTGTTGTAATCCAAAGTATTATTTGAGATGGCTTGGTCTGAAATCAGCAATTAAGACCCAGTAGTTTGACAAACAATATGCTCCCAGTGGATAAGGAAATTTCCAAAACTGGTTTATTGATATGAATTCAGAGAAATGCCTGCATTTTTGGTCTCTTCTTGAGGGTGTCCAGAATTATCCACTTTTGTTAACTCACTGTTTCTGGATCATCCAAATCAGTGCTTCTCAATCTTTGGTCCATCAGATGTTTTGGACTAATTCCCAGAACTCCTAGCCAGCTTGACCAATGGTCATGAATTCTGGGAGTTGAAGTCACAAAATGTTTGAGAACCACTGATCCAGGAGACATCAGCATGAAAATCTGCTCCTCACCCCTGAGTTTCTTTGGCAAGCTGATTTATTTCTCTCTCTTTCTCCATGTTACGATTGGAAATGGAGAAAGAAAAGCTGTGTAATGCCTAGAAAGAATTTTGAAGCAAGACCAAAAATGGAAAAGTCTCAACTGACTTATAAGCTTAAGTTAGACAAGTGACAACACACACATACTCTCTGTCACACATGCAGATCATCTTTGGGGGAAGAAGGAAATTCTCATTACAGGAAGTAAGGCCAAAAGAAAGACCAAAATCCTTTGAGCGGGGATGATGGTGGAGCATTAAGTCTCATCAGCTTACTTATGAAGTGGATCAACAAGGGTGATAGTTGCAAGCTCAGTGTACCCTTTGCTGGCCAGACAATGGCCATTTGGGTTGCGGGGAGCAGAACTACACCCCAACACCCTCTGTTGGCTGTTAAGCAGTTAACAAAAAACTGTCTGGCAAGGTGGCACTAGATATTTCCTTGTGCAATGTCTGAAAAAGTAACGATGGTGAGTAAACCCCCAGTTATACAAGGTTTAGTCAACAAAATCTTTCTGACTATGATTTTTCAAAGATTTTGGACCAGTTTGAGTGTGAACAGTTGGAAAATGGCAATGTTAAGGCCATAGCTCAGCTCCCCTGCAGCGTGTTTCCCCATGGCCATGGCAGTATATAGTGTAGTGTATGGATCCTGCCCCTAACCTTGGGACCAAACCAGAGATTATACTGGAGAGTTAATATCACTGTCTTTAAAATATTACTAACAACTTAAATAGCCCTGAGTGGGGCAGCAGCAGAAATGGTCCAAGGCAGCAGCATAGAACTCCCCCAGAATTCCCCCAACTGAAATGCCCTTTCCAATTTTTTTTGCCCTTTGGATGGAGGTGAAGACCTATATAGCATTTGTTTACATCATGGCTAGTGCTAGCTTGGCTGGGGAGGGGATTGACCTGGGAAATAGCTTCAGAGTGTTAAAACCCCCTTAACGCTATATTTCTTTCCTAGTCTAGTTCAGTCTGTCTCCCCATCCCTAGTGCCTCCTTATTTATTTATTCATGTTTTTGGTCAGGAGATCAGGCTTAATTTGGTCCTTGCTTTCACTGATATAAAGAATAAAAATGTGCAGGTGGGAATGTACTGTTTTGTTCAAGTGAACCTTATTCCACCTTCAGGAGAAAGAAATGGGTTCAAACTACAGGAAAAGAGATTCCATCTAAACATTAGGAAGAACTTCCTGACAGTAAGAACTGTTAGGCAGTGGAATACAGTGGAGTCTCCTTCTTTGGAGGTTTTTAAAAAGAGACTGGATGGCCATCTGTCGGGAATGATTTGATTGTGTCTTCCTGCATGGCAGGGGATTGGACTGGATGACCCTTGTGGTCTCTTTCAACTCTACAATTCTATGATGCTATGAAATCTGATTTTTAAAAAATATTAGCATTATAGTTAGTTCAAACTGGGAGTGTAATCCTATATGCACTTATTGGCAGTCGGGATGTGAAAAACTTTGTCATGATTTCACTGCAATTCTCCAAATGCCACCTGCATTCCTGTTCCATCCTTTGATTGTATTTTTTTTTATTCTCACATAGAAATTCTCTTTTCTTTACATGTTTTTTTCATAAAGTAGACATATATTTGCATGTTTTTCCTAATGTATGCTTTTTTTGTGTGCAATTTCCTGCCCCACCTTGATTTAGGGGTGGTTGTGTGAATAGTTTTAATTGTGTATGCATTTCTATCTCAGTCTAGTTTTAAAACATATGCATGATTTTGTGCGTATGAAATGTACCACAAACACTGCAGACGTGCTCATTTCTGAGGCAAGGTGTCATGAATCCCCAGACCACCAAAACCATTTCCCATCCTTACTTATAAGGTAGGCCTTATAAGGGAAAAACCCCAAACACCCCCCTCCCACCAAATCTGGCCCGATAAGGCCACACGATGTACAGCTTTATCCACACCACACTTGAGATATACCACCTTAGTCAGGGTTTTTAGAAAACTCACAATTTTCTCTGGAGTTTGCTGGAAACTCTAGTGAAAACTGTAGTGTGAACAAAGGATCTGCCCTGGATTTAGGGGGCAGGGAGGCAGGACAATTGCTGTCTAACAGTACCACCATTTCCACCTTTCCTTGGTGCCCCTGCCACTAGCATGCATTGACCAGGCTACCCAATTGTGTGGCTGACTGCCTCATTCTGAATTCAGAGTGAGCAGCTCTGTACCAGGAAGGCAGAGCCTTGCCAAGCAGTCACTCAATCTGATGTCAGAACAAAGTGGCTGGCACGTGATCAACAGTGAGAGGATAGCCCAGTCAACCTCACCGTTGATTTCATGGCTGGCCGCCTCATTCTGACCTCAGAGTGAGTGACTGCATGCCAGCAGGGCTCTGCCATGGAGGTGCCTGGCTAGGCAGCAGTGGTGGACCTGCAGCAGCAACAAGCAGTGCGGATTTGGGCTTTGGCCAGGTAAGGCGTGGCACAGAGTAGTCCAGGACAGAATAGTCCAAATTTCATTTGGTGCAGAGCAATCTGAATTTCATCTGGATTTTTACCCCCAGTGTAGATAAGCCCTAAGTGTAAATGACTATAATTATCTGGGGGTATATGTATTAGTTTCCTTTTCCTGTTTTCCAAGTTCTATAACTCAATTGTTTGCAGCTTTACACCAGGGTGGGCATCATACCCAGGTCCAAGGCCCACATTTGCTCCTGCCAGATCTGGCTGGGGGAGGGCTCTACCTCCTCTGAGATATCCTCAACCCTATTTTTTTTAAACTGAAAAGGCTGTATAGGGGCCATAGGGCCCAATTTTGTTAGGTGTTCAAGCCCCGGACTTTGTTTAGACCCAAGAGTGGAACTGAGCAGAAGAGCTCTTTGGAAAAAGCTCCTCTCATAAAACATTTGGAGTAGGCATACAAAATTGGGGGCTTCATCTTCTGAGGTTTTAGAAAATTTGAGGTTTGCAGGGATCAGAGGTGGGCTACACTGAGGTCTCTGGGGGCCTCACAAGGCATAATGTGGATTTGACACAGTGTACCTAATTTCATTTAGCCCCCTGAATCACAGAGGTGCTAAAGATCCAGCTGGAGTTTCCCTTCCAATTCTGCCAGTGGGTTCCCCCTTCCAATTTTGACAGTTCTCCCAGTTTGGGACCCTCAAGTGGCTCACAATGTATGTAAAACCAAACTCAGTCAAAGTGATGGATAATAGAAAAGCAAAAGAGAATTTGAAAGACAGTTTTGTGTAGTGGTCTGAGTGCTGGACTATGACTTTGGAGATCAGTGTTCAAATCCCCCTTTGGCCAAGGAAACCCACTGAGTGACCTTTGACAAGTCATACTTTCTCAGCCTCAGAGGAGGATAAAGGCAACCCCCCTCTGAGCAAATCTTCCAAGAAAACCCCATGATAGGGTTGCCTTAGGGTTTTCATAAGTTGGACATGACTTGAAGGCAAACAACAACTACAACAGAAAAAGAACAGTTAATACAGGATCACAGTTCTGGCAAAGGTGCCAATGTGCCTGTTTCCAAAAGTTGCCCACTCCGGATTTAAGAGAAATATTTTTTGGCTGAGAGCAGAATTACAGTTATTCCCTTCCCATGCCATTTCCTTGCATTACCTGAATTCAGGAATATATGTTTAAGCTTTTTTGTGTGAGAGAGAGAAGGGGAGGGGGAAAAAAAGTCTGGTTAATAAGAAACCAGTATCTCCTCAGGGTCTGGTATGGTTGTTATGGACCTGATATGGGGTGTTAGTGGCTCTGAACTGTCAGGCTGCAGCAAGGGTATTTTTAGCATTGTGTCAAAGCAGACAGCTGGATTAGGTTGCCCCAGCAACTGCAGCGTCACCTTGAACTCCCTCAAATACTGCAGAAAGCATCTTGAGCCATGTATTCAGAGGGGCTTGTATGCAGAGAGCAACACCCCCAGGACAATTGAGGAAAAATATCCAAAACAGCAGTACAGGCAAGGTGTGTTAATGACAAATTGTGTATTAATGGGAAACAGAAATAGCTTTTACATACACAAGGAACCTACTGAGTAAGAGTCCACAAAGAGCTGTTTTTCATCATCCATGTGGAAGGTTTCTGATGGATTACAGAGCTTGGTTGGTGACTGGTTTTCCTGGAAGGCCAGTTTGAGAAAAAAGTGAAGGACAGTGGACCACTACTATAACCCCTGTTGCTGGCACAAGCAAGGTGATGGTCCCCGATGCTATTTTTGTACTTTTGCCTCTTTCAGCTGCCTAATGAGCCAGGCAGTGGTAGGTGTAGTGGTGGTGAATTAGTTCCAGGCTTTAGTTTGAACTTTAAGGTGACTATCCACGGTGTTGAACTGTGCCCCAACTAGGTCCAGCCCCTTGGATAGCTCCTTCAACATCCAGACTGCAACCTGGAGTTGATTCCCTGCCTGATACAGGAACCACTAGCCACTAATATGGCCAGATGCTGATCATTGGGTTCAGCCCAATGGCATAGGCTTACAAACTCTTTGTACAGCCCTGGTGAAGGTTGGGCAGGATCCTCAAAGAGGTTGAAAAAGTTGCTTTGTTTTCTTGGAAAACTTTAATGGTGATAGATAAGAGCCACTGTTTACTGTGCTGCCTGAAGGGATGGGGTGACACCCCCAGTATGGCCACTCCTCATACCAGATTGAACCAGATTCCCGAGGCTGCCTGGGCTCAAAGTTCGAGAGCCTTGGTTCTGTTTTCATCTGTAGCCCATACCATCATGTGATGTGCAGTACTTCCCAGCTTCTTTCCACTCTGGACTTTATCTTGGGCAGCTAAAATGGCAGATAAGAAGAAGAAAAACCACCTTCAGCCTTCTCTTTCATACCACCAGTTTCTCAACAGATTTCCTCTCCAGATTTGTTTCCTCTCCAGATAGATTAGCTGCTTGGAAAAAAAGTGCCACAGGAGGAAACAAAGATGTGGCAGGCTTCGAACTTTCAGCAGCCTGGAGTCTAATGTTGACAGTTGGCTTTAATGTCAATTGGGCACATATCTGCTCTCTGTTTTTGTTGAAACTTGAAAGAACTTATCCAGTGTGTTGAAACCTACACCCAAAGTAGGTTCAGTTCTTTTAAAATTCAAAGTAAAACCCAGGACAGATTCACCACCTTGAAGTCACCAGCCACCACAAGATGTGTGTGGGGGGGTCAAATTACTGACTTCATTACTTTCTTTTCTTTAACCTTATGATGTGCCATTTTCATGCACCTTTTCAGGCAGTAACTGGCAGTGGAAAGGAAGAGGCAGGCACCACTGGGTCTGAGGCTACCTCCAGAAAGTAATGTCTCCAAAACCAACATTTACAGCACCCTAATGTAGCTATTTAGGGTTGAGCAGCAGGGATTCTGAATGTTAGATGCTTGGGGACTTATTCCTCCATGTTACTCTTAGACTGATAGATGCTATCTTGATTTTCTCAGTTGGGCCACCTTTCCCCCTGCACCGGTGCCCCTTCTGAGAAATGTCAGGGTGTAGCATCATTTTGGGCATGGGAAGAGCAATCCTAAATCACAGGTGATCTGGCTGTAGAGGGTTAGGTTTAAGCACAAGCTTCTTCTCCTAGTTGATCTCAGAAATCTCCCAACAGAGCATTCTTCTAACAGAATTCCTCTGCTGGCTAAGAGCTTAAAAAGGGGTGGGAAAGGGAGGACACAAGGAAGGAGACAAGTAATACCAGATCCAAACCTCTAACCCAGAGACACAGCCACGATACTGGCACTACATTAGGCCAGGGCAAAGGTGGTCTTGAGTAATTTCCAACATCCCTAGGCTGGGAGAGGTTTGGATTCAGCACAGATTCAGTTGGCCTAACGTGAGTTTTTATGTCCCTTGGTTGGCTTGAGTAGTTAGGATTACACTGTAATATTGTGGTTGCTAGTCCATGGGAGATCCCCGTGAGCTTTCCTTTCTGTCACCAAAATTCACTACCTCATCCCTATAATGCAAAAGGGGAAGGGGGCATTCCCCCCCCCATCTTCTACCTTGAACCCCAGTCTCCAGTTTGGGCTGGAAATCTGACTAGAAGAGAATGTTACATCCAACAGTGGTTGTAGCCTTCTTCTTCCTGACATACCGTTTCTTTGTGCAGTGGTGGGTGCTGATTATAAAAGTGAAGCCTTTAGTCCTATGAGCTGAAGCCTGAACTGGCTTTGCTTCAAGTGATCCACACATGACAGAAAAGAAGTGGGCAAACTTAAATGAGCAGGGGCCTCACACATAGGTATTTACATGTGTTAACCCCAACACACAGAAGCCTTTTTGTTTTGAACAACAACTTCCAGAAACCCCCATGCTGGCTAGTCCAGAACAGTAACACTGTTGAGATCAGATGGCAAACCAGACATAGGAGATTATCAAATACATCCATAAAGTAGTAATAATAATAATAATAATAATCATTTATTTCTATCCCGCCCCTCTGCAATGCAATTGGGGCGGCTTACAATATAAAAACTCCATAATTACAGTACCCTAGCCCGCCCACCCCTTAAAATCATAATAAATTATAAAGGATTAAAAACATGCAATAATTAAAAATATATTAAATTAGAAAAAAATTAAAACATACAATAATTTTTTTAAAAAGTACCTTAGGAGAACACAGGACAATGTTTCTGTCCCGCAAATGGGACCTGGTTTCACACGTCCTTGTGCTCATCGCGTTCTGCTCCTGTGCTTCAGCAGTTAGTAAGGTGGCACTTTTCATTGATGCGGAGCTCCTGTCAATGAAAAGCACCACCTTACTAACTGCTGGTGCACAGGAGCAGAATGCGTTGAGGACGATGTTGTGTTCTGTCCTATTCATGGGACAGAAACGTTGTCCTGGCATTCTCCTAAGGTGCTTTATGGACACATCTGATAATCTCCATAGAGAGAATTAATCCTGAAAGGCAATTGGTTGCCCTGTAGAAGAACTAAAATGCACACATTACTATAGCCTTGTCTAGATGGGATATTTACCTTATCTTGAAGCCCTGCAGTTCTAATGATGCAAGACTTTTGCCCTGTTTTGCCCCTGGGCAGTCCTCATGATGACCGGGGCAAAGATGGGGCTAAGAATAAGGTAAAGTCCATTACATTGGCCTCATCCACATGGGCCAGAATATACTGGCTCCCTGCAGTGTATTATGGCTGCGAATCAGGCCCATTGCTCCCCTGTGACCTGCACGAAATGGGATGGGAAGCTGGAGTATTCTGGCCAGTGTGTAGATAAGGCCTATAAGAGCTCTGTTTGTAATGTTTAAAATGAGGGTAGGAATCAAGTGAGAGCCACCATAGTGTAGTGGTTTGAGTATTGGACTAGGACACTGGGAGACTAGGGTATGAATCCCCACTTGGCCATGGAAGCCTATTGGATGACCTTGGGCAAGTCACACTGTCTCAGCTTCAGAGAAAGGCAAAGGCAAATCCCCTCTGAACAAATTCTATCAAGAAAACCCCATGATAGGTTTGCCATAGGATCTCCATAAGTCAGAAATGACTTGAAACCACACAAAAACAACATGAATCAAGTGGCCCTCTAGCTGTTGGATTGAAAATCCCAGCAGTCCCAGCCAGTGTTGAAAAATGATGGGAGTTACAGTCCAACCAAATCTGGAACAGTGTATAATTCCCACCCTTGGTTTAAAAGAAACTGGGCCTTATGGATGTAGTGGTAGTACATTAGTGAGACATTTGTCTGGGTCATAGAGGGATGGAATGGGGAAATAGTATACCCATTTAATCCCTTTCACAGGTGCATATGGTCTTGCACATGTCATGTCCACCATGTTGCATGTCTTAGCATCTTTTGGTGGCCTCTTTATTATTGACAGCTCATTTAAGTTGGTCCTGCTCCTTACTCTTCAGCAGTTAGAATGTCTGTACATGTTCCATGACAATACAAGTTTGACCAGTGGCACTATAGGGGGGAATCTGTTAAAACTGGCATACAGCTGTGAACCTCTATCCAACCTTTCTCCTCTGAAAAAATAACATATATAATGACAAAAGTCTTATTGATTTCAGTGGGGTCTAATGCAACGTCAGTTGTACTCAAATCCCAGAGCTTGGGAAAGTAACTCTTTTGGGCTACAATTCTCAGAATCTGTTTGTCAGCTTGGCCATTGGTTAGCTGTTTAAAATTTGATTCCCTCCCCCCTGTTTTTCTAGTACAACTTAATGTTTTTTTACCTCAGTCGTAGATATTTCAACTCCCTAGACTGAGATCTTCTCCTAGCCCTGATGTTGAGAAATGTATGGGTCCTTCTCACAGAAATAGGGGAACCTGTCCTTGCAAGGACACAGGATGTAGGCCATTGAGTCAAATATAAATTCAGAGTGTATACAAGCCTAATGAAAATCAGGGAAGAAAGTGGTGGGAGTGGGAATTGTTCTTGATAAGCAAATGGCACACGTTTCGCTATTAAAGAGTTTTTGATTTTCTACTAAGGGTCCCATTAGGATGTCATCAGGGGCAGATGGGAATGTCTGCTCTCCGAGCCATCCAGCTAGCATGAATGAACAGCCCTCCTCACCTTCTCAGCAGCCTGAAGCGGTGGTTAATGCCCTCAAGGTAACATGCCTTGCTGTCTTTGGCACAGATGTGCCAAATCTCCCATTTGTGCCAACTCTTCCATTTGTACTCCTGTGTCCATCTGTAATCCATTGCACTCAAAAGCATCAACATCTGTCAAAGGAAAATCAGAAGAAAATGCAATGAGCCCCAACTGCTGGTGCCATTTCATAAATGTTTCTTCACATCCGTGACTTGTCACATATCACCTGTTTTCACTTGGGGTATCAGTTAATGCAGCTTGCCCTCTAGGGCAGTTGCAAAATTTCTATATTCTGTATGGAGCACCTCTATTGGAAATTCTGAGACCAACATAGAGATGTCTTCCTCTGCATCTGAGAACCCTATGAGCAGCATCTTGGCCACCTTCACACAACCTTGGTTTAACCTGGTGAGATACGCAATGTGAAGTCCACTTTGCTTAGAACTTGCTGGATTGGAGGTCCATCTAGACCAGGAATGGTCAAACTGTAGTCAATGGGCCACATGCCCCACTAGGTCCCCTGGTATGACCTGCCACCCAAGGGACACTTACAGATTTTTTAGGGAAAATCATCCTCTTGGGCCTTAATCACATTGGCAGAGAGAGACCATGGCAAAATTGTTCCCTATGGCCCCTAGAGGATGCAAGAGACCTTTTCAATTTTTTAAAAAAGGATGGCTGTAAGATGGGGGGTGGAGAAGGCACAGCTCTCTTGAGGTCCAACCGGGGACATGTGGAGCCCTTGGGTATTGGGAAGTTGCTCACTCCTGTTATTGATTAACATTCTGTAACCAGCACACAATGGGCAGCCAGAGCCCTCTGAGAAGCTCTCAAGTAGGGCAGAGAAGAATCCAAGCTCTTCCCTCATGGGATGCAGGCCCCATGTAGGTAAACACCAATATTAGAACTGGCCACTGTGGATTTGCCTAAAAAACCTTAGTGGAAGCCTACACTGTATCTTGTGGCAGGGGAATCTATATGTTAGATATGTGCTTTGTATGAATATGCACTTCCTTTTATCTGTTGTGAATCATTGGGTGACTTCAAGATATACACTGTAATGTGACTAGGAAAATATTGGGTATGTTCAAACAATTTGATAAGCCAGGAATCTATGGGAACTCCCAACTTGTCATGAAGCAGCAATGTATCAACACGTGCTCCTTGATTCAAAGAGCTAACACAGGGCTGGGCAAAGTGTGACTCCTTCCCTAGGTCTTTTTTTTTTTTTTTTTTGTGGCCCTTGACTCTTCCAGATTTCCCTTTTTCTGGCCAAAATTGCGAATACCTTCTCTTAGATGCCTCCAGGAGGAGTAATTCACCTTTTAAATGGGTTGTGTGACTGTGGTTCTCTGTGCAACCCATTCTCCTGGTCATTTTAGGTTGGGTTGGGTTGGGTTTGGGTTTTGGCATTTTGATAAGTCTGCACAGCTCCTGCACAGTCCCAGGCTCAGAAAATGGAGAATGGAAAAATTGTTAAAGAACAACTAATATGGAATCAGTGGTAACCCACATCACCCCATTCTTAAATGGCTAACCCTATGGCCCTATAAAATAGCCCCTTATCCACTATGAGTTGTCCTTATGGAACCCAGTGAGGGAGAACTTACCCCTTCCCTCCAGTGTGGACTCTTCTTCTAGAAACTCTATGGGTTGCTCTTGTGGGAGGGAAGAACAGTTGCACGGGGTCATAATGGCATTAATGACATTTTATCTCTTATTAGATTTTGTTGTTGTTGTTAATAGATGAGGAATATATCTTACTTTTTCCAATATCTTCTGTGCAATTCTGAAAAGTATTATTTTAATATTTCATATTCTGATAAAATATTTAATGGTTTAATAAAAATCAGAGAAAAGCTGAAGTAGGCAGAATGCACATGTGCATTATGTCATGGGTTCTTTTTGGTTTCATTTTATAAAAGTTCTGCTATATCCATTCATCCATCTCTCTCTCTGTGTACTCACACACATTGTATCGTTGCCT
Organism: Gambelia wislizenii; assembly: GCA_030847615.1. Taxonomy (NCBI): domain Eukaryota; kingdom Metazoa; phylum Chordata; class Lepidosauria; order Squamata; family Crotaphytidae; genus Gambelia; species Gambelia wislizenii. The sequence continues at coordinate 16,187,821 of JAUMIR010000001.1, read as the reverse complement.
GCCTTGAGAGGCCCATCTTATGCATGAAGAGTGGAGTTATCCTTAAGGAATCTGTTCTTCTGCTAATTCCTTTACAAAATGAACTTTTCAGAGGAACGTATGGATGAAACCGGATTTTGTCCTTTTTCAAATATTGCAATGTAGTTTCACTAGATTAAGGTACCAAAATGCATGTTTGATACCTGAGGGCAGTAGCAAAATTTCTTCCAAAGAGAAAACAGCAAAGAAAATTCCTATCAGCAACCTATACACACACACACAGACAAAAGTTGGAATGTATAATATCAAGTGAATAAACCAGTCCAACTAACACATGAAATTACATCATAACCAAAGGTATCAGACAATAAAGGTCTATACTGTGTATCTATGCTAAGGAACCCCTTGCATAAGGTGGTATTGGATACCTCCTTACTCAACCTTATGGAAAGTACAAATACCAGCATAGCCTGGAATTAGGCTGCTATAGTGCCCCACGAGGATTTTGTACTTTTAAATGCATATTCAATATTTTTAGCCTATTTGCTGCTACACATTATGGCTGCATATGGAGGCAAAATGTGATTATGGATAAAGCATACAAAGGAAACAGAGGCAGGAAAAAGGCAAACTCACTCATCCCTATATAGATTCATCTAGTAATCTATGAGAGCCAGTGTGGCATAGTTAGTTAGAGTGATAGACTAGGACTCTGGGAGAAAAGGGTCCAATTCCTTGCTGGGTCATGGGAACTTTGGATGAGTCACACTCTTTCAACCTCAGAGGAAGGCAATGGTAACCCTCCTCTGAACAAATCTTGCCAAGAAAATGCTAAAATAGGTTTGCCTTAAGGTCACCGTTGATATGTATAGATAATCTCTCTGCTCCCATTCCCTCTGTTTTCAAAGATATGGCTGTTTTTGATTGTATCAGCATACAAAGGAGTCTTGCAGCATCTTTGTGACTAACTGGGAGAAAGCCTGCAAAGGAATCTTGTAGTGCCTTTGAGACTATGTAACTAAAAGAAAAAAGTAGCATAAGCTTTTGGAGACTTGGTCTATTTCCTAACATGCATCTAGTGAGGTAGTAGACCAAGTCTACAAAACTTTATACTACAATTTCTTTCTATCAGTCTCAGAGGTGCTACAAAATCCCTTTGTGTACGGATATTCCAGACTAACACAGCTATGGGAGAAAGAAAGTGTTTGTGTAGATACAGATATAGATATACTATAGATAATAGATAAACTATACAGGTGTGATCCAGTAATAGATACACTATACATGGCAGAGCTTGAAGAAGACGACGGCATCTATATACGCTACCGTACTGATGGTAGCTTGTTTAACTTAAGCCGTCTGAGGGCTCACACTAAGACTCTAAACTATCTAGTCCGTGAGCTGCTCTTTGCCGATGATGCTGCCCTTGTTGCCCACACAGAAGCAGCTCTGCAGCGCCTAACGTCCTGCTTTGCAACAGCTGCAGACCTGTTTGGGCTAGAAGTCAACCTGAAGAAAACAGAAGTTCTTTACCAGCCTGCACCACAGGACGAACACCACCATCCCCACATTGCCGTCGGCAAATCTGTGCTCAAGTCCGTTTAGCAGTTCACCTACCTGGGAGGCATCATCTCCTCAGATGCCAAGATTGACAAAGAGATCGATCACAGATTAGCAAAGGCATATAGTGCATTTGGAAGACTTCACAAAAGAGTCTGGAGTAATAAACACCTGAGGCAAAGCACAAAAATCAGTGTGTATAGAGCCATCGTACTGTCTATCCTCCTCTATGGATCTGAAACATGGGTCACCTATCGCCACCACCTACGACTCCTCGAGCGCTTTCATCAGCGCTGTCTACGCACAATCCTAAATATACACTGGACTGACTATGTGACGAATGTTGCTGTCCTTGAGCTAGCAGGGATCACCAGCATTGAGGCCATGATATTGAGAACACAGCTGCGCTGGGCAGGGCACGTTTCTAGGATGGAGGACCATCGCCTCCCAAAAATAGTACTCTACGGTGAACTCGCCACGGGACAGCGTAAGAGGGGCGCTCCAAAAAAGCGATACAAAGACTCCCTGAAACAACATCTCAGGCTCGGCCAAATTGATCCCCAACAATGGTCCGCCCTGGCCTCACATCGGGAGGCATGGAGACGCACTATCCACAATGCTGCAGCCTTATTTGAGAACTCACGACGAACAAGTCTTGAAGAGAAACGACAACGCAGAAAGAATCACAACCCAAAAACATCACTCAAGGAGACCTTCTACTGTGCTTTTTGCAACCGGACTTGTTTATCTTGGATTGGGCTTTTTCGTCATCAGCGCGCCTGCATAAAGCGCGGGATGAGTCCTTCCTGAATCTTCGTTTGCGAAGAAAAGCCAGAGAGAGAGAGAGAGAGAGAGAGAGAGAGAGAGAGAGAGAGAGAGAGAGAGAGATGTTATCTATATTGCACAGGAAAGTAGTTTGCCAAATTTTGGGAATTTGAGGCACAATTACCAGAATCTCCCAGGTAGCATAGCCAGTAACCTCACATATTACAGACTGTGGGGGGCACTGAAGTAATTATTTTTCCCAAATCTCCTGGGATTTGCAGACCAACAATTGGAGGGCTGAACAATTCTTGTCTGTGAGCTAAAATAAGAACAACCCTGGTCTCCAGAGTCAAAACTCTACTCGTATGCTTCTCAGGGTAATACAGGTCAACCCCTGTATCCACGAGTTCAGTATCCACAGTTTTACTTGTCCACATCTAAAATATGTTCTCTCTAGGCATTTCTAGGTTCTTCAATGTGATTCTATGGTCAACCTCTGGCATTCGTTTCATTGACAATAATAGGGTATACCTGCCCTGACAGGCCCCCAACTTTTTCTTAACTCATCAGTTGGCTAAATTTCATATATTGGCTTTTAAGTGGCACTCCATGTGGTTAAAGGTAGACCAGGGACCCCCAAACAAGGAGCCAAGATTTGCTCAGAAAACCTATGGAAGTAGCCTGCCAAAATTCCTAAAAAGGATAACCTAGGAAGGGATTATGCAAAGTCCCCTGGAACTAATTAGTTAGCGAGAAATGAGCTAATTCCTCCTGGGCAAGCTCTGGAAGTGAGTCATTCACTAAACCCATTAAGGTGGCTGAGCACTCTTTGCTTGCAAAACTGTTTTTTTTCCCTCACACCTGGTTTTAAAACAATAAAGGTTTGCATGAGACACTCAGTTTTAATGTCCCAGCCATTAGCAATCGTTAACACATCCAGAGAATCCATTGTCCAACCTTGGGAAACTCTAGCAGATACTGTATTCCACTCAAACTTACCCCTTCAGGATCTAGGAGTCTTAGTGGACCACAAGCTGAACATGAGTCAGCAATGTGATGCAGCAGCTAAAAAAGCCAGTGCAATTCTAGGCTGCATCAATAGGAGTATAGTGTGTAGATCAAGGGAAGTAATAGTGGCATTCTATTCTGCTTTGGTCAGACCTCACCTGGAATACTGTATCCAGTTCCGGGCACCACAATTCAGGAAGGATATTGAGAAGCTGGAACGTGTCCAGAGGAGGGCAACCAAAATGGTAGGAGGTCTGGAAGCCATGCCTTATGAGGAGTGGCTTAGGGAGCTGGGCATGTTTAGCCCAGAAAAGAGAAGGTTGAGAGGGGACAGGATAGCCATGTTTAAATATTTGAAGGGATGTCATACTGAGGATGGAGCAAGCTTGTATTCTGCTGCTCAAGAGACTAGGACACAGAGCAATGGGTTCAAACTACAGGGACAGAGATTCCACTTAAGCATTAGGAAGAACTTCCTGACAGTAAGAACTGTTCAGAAGTGGAATATACTACCTGGGAGTGTGGTGGAGTCTCCTTCTTTGCAGGTTTTTAAACAGAGGCTGGATGGTCATCTGTTGTTAATGCTTTGATTGTATATTCCTGCATGGCAGGGGGTTGGACTAGACAGCCCTCGAGGTCTCTTCCAACTCAATAATTCTTTGATTCTATGATTCAGGGTGAATTTTGACTATAAATATCACCCTAAAACACAGTCAAAGTGTGCACAGATCGCCTTCCTTCCATCTCCATGTCAGCCTTGTCACCATTGGTTGCAGCTTTTACACAATTCTCTGCTTTTCAGGATCGGTACAGTATTTACCCATCATCCCCCCAATCTATTCTTCTATCCAAATACTTCCTACTGTCTAAAAGGCCAAATGTTAAGAACCAATGGACTAGCGCTCTGTAGCAGAGAACTATAAGTATATCTCAACCAAAATACATATTCTGGGATTCCAGAGGGGAATCCATGATAGTTGTATGGTACCAAACAGCAACTGAAATCTAAAAATCCTAAGAAATAGGTATGGGGGGGGGTTGAAGTTGCCCATCAGTCATTTGGGAGTACCTGGAAAGCAGACTTTATGGCAGACACACAGGTCAGCTGGTCACATTACTTACATTATAGTAATTATTGCCAGATTTGTAACTCTACGTATAAATCAGTATTCCAACCCCTCCAGCCAAAGTACTCTCTGTCTGTCTTTATCTCAAACTGCTGGGAAAACCAGGATTGATTTTCCTTGGGTTTTTTTTTCCCCTGGGCTCTGAGGCCATGTTCTGGAACAGTTTTTTTTCTGACGTTTCGCCTGCATCTGTGGCTGGCATCTTCAGAGAATGGTTGGGTAGGAGTGTGTGGAGTTTATATATATATATATATATATATATATATATATATATAGTGAACCCCTGTTGGAGAGTATATGTCTCTCTCTCTGGCTTTTCTTCACAAACGAAGATTCAGGAAGGACTCATCCCGCACTTTCTGCAAGCGCGCTGATGACTAAAAAGGCCAATCCAAGATAAACAAGTCCGGTTGCAAAAAGCACAGCAGAAGGTCTCCTTGGGTGATGTTTTTGGGTTGTGATTCTTTCTGCGTTGTCGTTTCTCTTCAAGACTTGTTCGTCGTGAGTTCTCAAATAAGGCTGCAGTATTGTGGATAGTGCGTCTCCATGCCCCCCGATCTGAGGCCAGGGCGGACCACTGTTGGTGATCAATTTGGCTGAGCCTGAGATGTTGTTTCAGGGAGTCTTTGTATCACTTTTTTGGAGCGCCACTCTTATGCTGATCCGTGGTGAGTTCACTGTAGAGTAGTATTTTTGGGAGGCGATGGTCCTCCATCCTAACTGGATTTGTCCTTCGAGCCTGTGCAATGGATTTTTCTGGTGGCGCGCAGCGTGCACAGAACTGGCCTCACCCTTTAAACCAGAGATTCATCTGCCGTGGCCTTGCAAGCATGGACGTGGCAGCGAGGTCCTCGGGCCGTAGGTTTGATTAGAGTTTCCTTCTCTTAGATGGTTGACCTTACAGGGTTGGACGAGCACCATCTGCCCAGGTTTGGGATTAGAGTTTTCCTTCTCCTAGGACAGTTGCCACAAGGCTAGAGAGCCCATCCTGCCCTTTGACGCTCTTTGTCAGACCCTTCGGTTTTGACCTGTCTGGCATGGGAGACCCTACCAGTGGCTATTATGCCACCGCCAGCATAGCTCAAAACATCATTAGGGTACGCAAGCCTCTCTCCCATGACAAGGGGGCGTCAATGGAGAGGTAATTGTGTAATTGAATGGCTAGTTTCTGGGTATAGAAATGCAAGGATTGTTAGTGTCCCTTTGGCTAATGGTTGTTGATGGGCCATTATCTCCTGGGAATCCCCTTGTCCCTGGGTGGAATTCCTTTTTTTTTTTTTTAACTTTTTAAATTATTTTATTTTCAGAAATTTCGCAATCATACATTAGATCGTTGAATCATTTAATCATACATTTTCCATTTCATTCAATTCACTTACATCCCATCAGACATTTCCCATCTCATGTCTTCCTTCTCCCATTTTCTCTTCTTCCCCCTTTCTTTTTCCTATCTTCCACCCCCCACCCACATCCACATTCATCCTATTCCATATTTCTTTTCATTCTTCCATCCTCCCTTCTGACGGAAAAGTGGGTGGAATTCCTTTGTAAGTGCAATGGACATGGAGCAATGGCTTCGAACTACAGGAAAAGAGATTCCACGTAAACATGAGGAAGAGCTTCCTGACAGTAAGTGGAATACACTGCCTGGGAGTGTGGTAGAGTCTCCTTCTTTGCAGGTTTTTAAACAGAGGCTGGATGGCCACTGGTTGGGAATGATTTGAATGTGTATTCCTGCATGGCAGGGGTTTGGACTGGATGGCCCTTGTGGTCTCTTCCAGCTCTATGATTCTATGATTCTTCGTTAGCCTTGTGTGACTGTTTGAAGCCTGAGTGTATGCATGTGTGTGTTCCCTTGATTAGTTGGCAATAAAAAACATTTTTATTTTGTCCCCTGGCTTGGAGTCTCCTCAGTAACTACCAATATGCAGTACATATGTCAAAAGATCCTGCAGTTACCTGACCTCTCGCAGTGACCCTTTAAGCTAATTAACATTCCCCATAGAAATATTGGGTTTTGATGGACATGCTTGGAATTTCTACTGACCTTAGCAATTTGGGTAACCAGGGTTCCCTATTATCCATGGATTCAGGTATTCATGGCAAGTCTTGGAATGTATCCCCCATGGATATGGGGGTTAACCTATATTGCCACTTGTGCCTTGCAGAAGCAAAAGTGGGAAGGAAGATTTATTTATTACTTACTGATTAATCTCATTTATATCCCATCTTCCTGCCAGTGAGCCAAAAATGGCATGTGTGGTTCTCCTTTCTCCCCTCGTTATCATCGGAACAACCCTGTAAGGTAGTCCATATCACAAGAGAAGGAGGGAGAGAGGGAGGGAGAGTGTCACTGGCCTGAGGCAGTGATGATTTCCTGAGTTCCTGTCTTGTGACCCAACCACTACACAATACTGCTCTCCTGATTAGCGCTCAAGACAGTACTATCACTAGGATGCTGTGGAAAATCAGATTCATTCCTCTGGGGCTAACCCTAAAAAAACTCAGATGTGAGGCTCTTGGTGTATCCACATAACCCAATTATAGCAGCGTGATACCACTTCAACTGCCATGGCTCTCTTCTATACAATCTTGGAGTTTTTAGTTTAGTGTAGTACTTAGAATTATCTAGTGCACTCCCCAGAACTACAATATTAGAGCTATCTGACATAAAATTCTATTTATCTTATCGAAGTATGAATGCCAGGATTCTATTGGACAGTTAAAACGGCATGAATGTCATGTAGGTATGTAGCGTAGATATACCCACTGTTTATTTATTTACTTAGCCCTTATAAGTTACAGTTATGTTCCACCTTTCGTCTACTGAGGTCAACATAGCATGTATGACACTTCTTCACTTAATCCTCACAACAGCCCTGTGAGGTTGGTCACATAGGAAATGAGTAACTGGCCTGAGGTCATGGATCACCGGGGACATGAACCAAGATATCCCAACTTCCAATCCAATGCCCTAATCACTATGTTACATTAGCTGTCGTGAATAGGTCTCAAGACTGCATGAACTGAGCCCCTGCATAATTGGAATTAGGTTGCCAGTTCATTGTGATTGTGTTCCCTTGAAATACTGCAAAACAAAGACATAAAATGTACGCAGAAGCACAGAAACACACTTTAAAACTTAAAAGTGAACTGGGGAGATTCATAAAAAGACCGTCCCCTACTTGATTTTTGCAATCTCAACCAGAAGTGTTCTGCCTATTGACTCTGTGTTCATGTGAGCACAATGTAAAGGAAACCACAACAGGAGGGTACTACAATAAGTTCAACATTGAAAAGGGGGTAGCCACTATGTCCTAACAAATCATACACCATTCAATTATAGCAATTTATCCCATATACTTTTTGAGGATACACAAGATATTAACACATATAGAACACAGTCAAGTATCCAACATCCAATGAAATAAACAATGCAACATCCAATGAAAGAAACAATGAAATTATGCTAATCTTTTAACAGTAACAAAACACTTACAAAATAAGAAGGAATTTGAACAACATCAAAGCAGCAGTATTCTATGATAAAGATGATTAATATTAGAATATCATACTTATACAATTGCAAAGATACATACACTATAATAACTTCACAAATGGAATTTTTTCTTTTGTACATATATGTATCTCAAAGCTGAGTCCCAAATGTGAACCCGTGCTAAGAATTTCTGGATCAGCCACAGAGTCTTTGGCTGAAACACCTATATGTCAAGAGGGATCCAGACAGCTCCTCCGGAGTTCCTGTTTTTACCCGTTTCGGTCAAAGACCTTTTTCAATGGATAGGATTTTTTAATTATCTAGCCTGGAAAACATGGGGATCAACTTCTTTTTCTTTTTATGCTGCTATGCTTAATGTGCACTTCTAAAGGTACTGCAAATGCTGACTTTTTTGCTTTGAGGTGAATTACGTCCACTGTATGTATGGATGTTGTATACTTGACTATGTTCTATATGTGTTAATATTTTGTGTATCCTCAAAAAGTATATGGGATAAATTGCTATAATTGAATGGTGTATGATTTGTTAGGACATAGTGTCTACCCCCTTTTCAACATGTGAGCACAATGGCATGAGGTTTCAAACACTGGTAATACTGGCAAAAAAGTGCCATGGGAGATCTATTGATGACTTGGCACATCAATAAAATAGAATGGCATTTTTACAATACAAAATAGCGAAAGGACAACATCATCTGATATGCACACCCTTTCGCATTAATTAGGCGTTGTTATGATGCTGTATTTGCTGCGTCTGATAAAGTCCTCTGTCTTGACCCAAATGATGGGCCCAGATACTTTCACCCCAGTTCTCTCTCCTCAGTCCCCTCTCCTCACTCCTATCTTTTTGGTACATCACTTTTGAAACAGTTCACAGTTACCCTCTCCCCCTTCCACTGTTCAGTAGCATTCTTTCCCACACAGTGTCAGGTAGCTCAGTGACCTTGGTTCCATACCTGCACCCCCTCCCATTTCCAAACATCCTTTGAACATGGTTACAGAGCTGCTCCAGCAACTGAAAGCAAAACTCAGTAAGGCAAAGAGGCCTCTTTTGGAGACCTCTGACATATACAATCACTCTGCCAACACAGAGCACTCTAGTGGCAGTTGGGAATGGGTGGAGATGGGTCTCCAGGTCTTAAAGCAGGATGGGAATCATGTGGCCCTCCAGATGTTGTTGGACTTCAACTCCTACAATTCCTTATGCTGTCATGCTGGGTGGGGCAACTGGAGCTTACAGCCCATGTGTTTTCCATCCCTGCTCTGGAGCCACTTTCTCCTTCAGTGCTGCTGACCTTGAGATTCATCTCACCACCTGTAGAAGCACAGCAGTTTCCTAAAATTGTAGTCATTGCCCTGAGACCTGGTGACCCTACTTGGGACACTCATTAACTAGTTCACACAAAATGTTATCCATGTATTGTGAATGATTGGGGAACTTATTCCACCAGCCCAGAGAATATATAACCTGGGGCTAGAATTCTTATACTCTGTGCTTACAGTTACGTGTTCACTTTTGTCCTGAATGATTCTGTTACATGTCCATTGCAATTGCTCCTTGTGTATTCTGAACGCACATACACACCTCACCTCAGTGTTCTTGATTGCAGATGAAAAGTGAGTTTTGTTTTAATGCTAAAATTTACATTTTTACTTCCTCTTCCCATTAATACACCCCACTCTTAGAAGTTTAGGAAAATGTAGATAAAGACCATGACCTTAGTGAGACAAGAGGGAAGCAAGCCATAAGAGAGATGCAGTATAAGTTTTAATGTGCTTCATTTTGTATTCTCTCTTCGAAGCTCAAAATCATATGCAGGGAAATGTTATGAATTTTTTAAAATGCTGACAATATGCCTTGAAAGTATTTTAATATGGAAATGAAACCAATTACCCTTTAATTCTCCTGTAGTGTGGATTTATTGACTTTATGTGAACGTGAACATTTGCAATGTGTAAGTCAGCTGTGAATGTTGTACATTCCCTCTAGGTAGAATTGGGTCCAAAGACTTTAAAAAAAAATCAGCTTTGGAGTCCGAACTGCCTATGCATTATTTTATGTTTAGAAATTTGCAGGGAAAGGCATTGCTAAGACGCCTAGAGAAAGGTCAACAGGCTACAACTGCTGGTGGCAACTCCAAGGCCCAAAATAAGATGGAGGGTGGAATGGACCCTCTTATACATTCACTGGATCCAAAGCCATTCCAGTTCCCTAAGATGAGTGCAGAAGCAGCACAGGATCTGACACTTCCCAGCCTCACATAGGCTTCCTCTATGTGCATTTTGGAAATGGGAGTTGGATGAATCTGTTGTTGTTGTTGTTGTTGTTGAACATGGGGGCTGTGCACCTCACTGCAGTTGGCTTTCTGGAGCTGGGATCTTGTGAGAGAGAAATGTTCAACCCTTCCGGTTCTTGCCCAAGAAAGCCTTTCACAATACAATTTGAAAGCAGAGCTTGGAAGAGTCATTTTTCTGGACTGCAACTCTCAGAATCTCCCAACCAGTGTGGACAGTGTACTGTCTCCATGTTCTGTCAAGGATAGTTTGGCTGACGTATTTGTCTAATAAAGTAATAAAAAATATATGAAATGTGTGCAAAAAGTACACCTTTTTGCTCATCCTATTGGTTTCAAAATGACTTCAGCTTTCAGTAAATTAAGATGTGTAGGACCTAACTCTTTGGCAAAGTCAGATATAGTCAGTGCTAGCCACAAATTGCAGGTTTACTCCGGATTTATACAGACTTTCTCCAATGTTTGGACACTGATTCAGGTAAGACCAGATTCAGGTCTGACTTACACCTGAAATAGGTGCAGTTTGTGAACTGGCCAAAAGTAGGCACCTGAGCCTTATAACACCTGAGCTTATAATAACAAGGCCAGTCCTCAGAGTACTCCTAAGTTACTCTTAAGGAGCATGCAACTCTGTCATTGCCCCTAAACATAGAAGTTTGAATTTGTAAACCAGTCCTCAGTATCAGGATCCCTGCCTAGCTGACCTGTATAGCTCCTATTAGAAGCTAATGCAATTCTAACTGAAGAGGCCTCTGTTTTGGATGCAGGCTATGTTAATTAAAGTTAGAGCCCATATAGGTGAGCAGGACCAAATGGTCATAACTTGACTTAAGACACACAAATATCAGTGAGTAATAAGTGCACTCAGTGTAGTCTGGATTCTATATTTGGATTTTAATTGGAAAATACACAAGTTACAGTTCAGTACAGTGCTTGGCTTGAAGGCTCAATGTCATTTTCAGAAGTAGTTTTAAGATTTGAACACCATTGCTGTTTTGCACACAGGAAACCTTGAAAGAAAACTGTAATTTTCTCATAGCAGTGGTAGAAGATGCCCTTCAGTCTCCACACTCCAATTTTATGCAGTCCATCCCTTCACATCATCTAGAGGTCATTATTTCGCATGGAAATAGAGACAATTGAAAATGTCAGCTCTCACCTTGTTTTTTTTTTTTTTTTTTTACTTTTTTGTGTTTTTGCTGCATCAGCATCATCTACTGAGCAAATATTTTCTGTTGCTCACTGAGCAGAAAACAGGTTGCTGGGAAATGCACTTTATATATAATGAAAACTTTTCCAGAAGGCGTTTAGCTAACCATTGCTACCCCTAGTAAAAGCAAACCCAGACGATTGTTCCATGCTCTTTCTACATAAACAGAGAGTTAAAAAGAATGGAAAAGAGGAATGGAAAATATTTATTTAGTGTATGTCCTGCTTTCCTGCTGCAAAATTGTGGATCAAGCTGGTTCATGTCAATTAAGTAAAAATATAACACAGTTATAATGAAAGCATCGCAATTAAATCTCTCTCTTTCTCTCTGGCTTTTCTTCGCAAATGAAGATTCAGGGAGGACTCATCCCGCGCTTCTGCAAGCGCGCTGATGACTAAAAGGGCCAATCTGAGATACACAAGTCCGGTTGCAGAAAGCACAGCAGAAGGTCTCCTTGGGTTATGTTTCCGGGTTGTGATTCTTTCTGCGTTGTCGTTTCTCTTCAAGACTTGTTCGGCGTGAGTTCTCAAATAAGGCTGCAGCATTGTGGATAGTGCATCTCCATGCCTCCCGGTGTGAGGCCAGGGCGGACCATTGTTGGTGATCAATTTGGCCGAGCCTGAGATGTTGTTTCAGGGAGTCCTTGTATCGCTTTTTTGGAGCGCCCTCTTGTTTAGTGTTAAAACCTACTTCAGCAAACAACTTGGCAGAAAAACCAAAAGCCCTTCCACATAAAAATTGGCTTTCCCTGCTAGCTGAAAGACAACAAAGATGGGACTAGCTTGGCCTCTATTGGGAAGGAATTCCAGAATATGGGAGCAAGCAGTTGGAAGGCCCTCTCTTGCTTTCCCATCAACATTGAATGACAGAATCATAAAATCACAGAGTGGAAGAGGCCACAAGGGCCATCTAGTCCAACCCCCTGACATACAGGAATATACAATCAAAGCATTCCCTACAGATGGCCATCTAGCCTTTAAAAACCACCAAAGGATGAGACTCCAGCACACTCCGAGGCAGCACATTCCACTGCTGAACAGCTCTTACTGTCAGGAAGTTATTCTTAATGTTTAGATGGAATCTTTTTTCCTGCAATTTGAAGCCATTGCTCTGTGTCCTAGTTTCTGGAGCTGCAGAAAACAAGCTTGATCCATCCTCCCTCAGTATAACATCCCTTCAAATATTTAAACATGGCTATCATGTCCCTTCTCAACCTTCTCTTCTCCAGACTAAACATGCCCAGTGCCCTGAGCCGCTCCTCATAGGGCATGGCTTCCAGACCTCCCACCATCCTGGTCACCCTCCTTGCTTCCAAAGATAGTAAAAGAGGGAGATCTTAAAACCTGGGCAGCCTCATATTGGGAACACTTAATCCTTCAAATAACCTGGTCCTGAATAGCATAGGGCTTTGTAGTTCAGAATCAGCACATTCAATTGTGCCTGGAAAGGGAATGGTAGCCAGTGCAGTTGTTGTAACAAAGAACCTGGATGCTTCTTTTAACAAGGATGAGTTAGCACTTTGGCTGCAACATTTTGAACCAATGGAAGTTTCCAGACCTTTTTCAAGAATAGCCACACATAGAGCATATTAAAATAATCTAAACAGTAGGGGAAATCAGTGAAATTGTACCTATTGGGTGAAAAGGGGAATGCTAGGAACCACGATTTAGTATAGCAACAGTAACACAACCTCACAGATGGCATTACCAGGTATGGTAACTTCCCATGGCTTTTCATATCCATCTGAACTGCATGTATAGATATTACTACACAAACAGAGACTCTGGGGTGTCTTCTTCATGGCATAGTTATCACAGTTTGGTCCCACTTTAACTGCCATGGTTCTGGCCCATGGAATCTTATAGTTTGGGGGAGGGACTTAAAATTCTCTAATATGCTTCCCTTGAACTACAGCACTATAACTCCCCAACAGAGAACTCTAACTACCTGCCAAAACTACAGATCCCAGAATTATGTAGGATGGAGTCAGGTTGGCTAAAGTGCTACAATTTTTTCATGTAGATACACCTTTTATTGCTCTCTGTTTCATTTCAGGCTGGCCAGTTATGCTTTCCACAGGTGTTCTACTGGTATGAAATAAAACTGAATTTATGAGTGAAATGGCTCTTTTTCCTTTAAAAAAGAGAACTGCAATCATCATTCCTTTGAATAGTCAGCGGAGCACTTCCAAGGGCAGTTTGAGAGAGAGTAGTAGTTGTGTAATTACTGGTTAGGAGACTTATCTCCAGTGAGCTATCTCCCCAAACAAGAGGAGATTGAGGAGATAGCCCACAAGGGTCTGAGAACTCTCTGCCAAGCTCATGGGGGCTTTGACAGTCAGCTGGGACTGAAGTTGTAGTGGGGGGACCAAAGGCAAATTCCATCAGCTCTGCCTGCTGCTCTCAAGGGTTTAATGTATACTGAGTCCACAAACTGCACTCTCTTTTTTTAACTATCTTTGTAACAACAACTTGATTTTTTTTGGAAAACAAGAAATCTTCAAATCATTGGTTTCATCAATACCTGGTGAGTATCCTGCCTTTTGTGTTAATGTGAGAGAGCTTGAGCACTATTTTTAAAAGAAAACAAAAGTTTAAAGATTGTAGGCTGAAATCAGAAATCTAGTATAGTTTGTGAAGAAAGGACAAAATTAATTTTTTTAAGTGGATAAAGGATTTATTAATGTGAAACGATGGAAGTAGTTATTTGAAGTTGGAAGATTGGAAATTTTGGAGCACCTCACAAGTGCTACCAAAAAAAAAAGACTGATTTGTTTTGGGAAAGCAGAATTGTTTTGGCCATAAGAAGTTCACTAAAAGCAATTAGAATACAGCCGAGGCTACATGTCAGCTTTGTCATCTCAACATTGTTTGGGAAAAGGCATTGAAGAGACAGATGGATGTCATAACTCTTTGTTTGCCAGGTTTTTGTTGGTGAGAAGAATTTTAAGGATGCAAACCTCTGCAAGATGAAATTGCAGTAATGTGGCAACTGATAAGGGAACAATGCAGATTGAAAAATTATTTCAAAAACTTCAGAGTGAATTGGGGAAAGCTATGGGACCTGATATGGATTATCAAGACAGATGAGCCAGTTTGAAGTTGGAAGTGTCTGAAGAGGTGTTTTTTTTTTTTTTGGCCTGGATTGAGGCTTTGGAGTTTTAGAGGTGATACTGGAAGAGTTGAGCAAGTATGAGGGGGGCTTTGAAAATAACATGGAGAGGAAGAGTTACATTGATTGTGCAGAGGGTGGTTATATGGGTAGGGGGATTGGGAGGGACAACAGGAACATTTTTCATTGAGGAATCCTCCCACCCCAGCTTTATGTAATTTGAAAAGTGATGCCCAATTTGGTCAACTGCAAAAAAATTGGTTAAAAAACGTCAAATTTAAAAGTCTAAATTAAGTTTGGTTTTTCTGGATTTGAGGTATTAATATTGGGGATCATTATTTGATTTGTTTTAAGGTGAAAGTTTATAAGGGTTTTAGTGATTCAGATATAAAGAAAAAGAAAAAATAACTTAAAAAGAGTTTGAGGTTTGTGACAAACTGAGAACTGTTGAATTGTTAACTTTTTTAATGAAGGGAAGAATATATTGTTTTGCTTTGTGGACAGTTCGGAGATACAGCTGATGTTATAACAAATGGATTTTAAAAGGGACAATGATAGGGGTTAAACTGATTACTTTAATAGAAATATGTAAAGTGGGCCCTCAGTATTCACTGGGGATTTGGTTCCTGGATCCCCCATGGATACTAAAATCCATGGATTCTCAAATCCCATTATTTAAAATGACATAGTAAAATGGCATCCCTTATATAGCGTGGCAAACAGCAAGGTCTGCTTTTTTGGTTTCCCCCCCCCCCTGAATATTTTCGAGCCGTGGTTGGTTGATTCTGTGGATGCAGAACCCATGGATACAGAGGGCCAACTGTATACTTAAACTGTATACTTTCGGCAGGCCTTTCCTAATTAGATCCCGGCCTCAGGGGATCCTGGCCTCTTCTAGCCTGCTGGCCATTTATTATATTTTATTGTATTTATAGTTTTAAATGTGATTTTAGATTAGTTGTTTTTAATTTATATTTGTTTAATGTTTTTTATGGGGGAGGGTGGGAGTGGGGGTGTTTAGGGATTTTATTTGTATTGTATTTTAAATTTTGTAAGCCGCCCCGATTGTTTTAACAGAGGGGCGGGGTATAAATAAATTTTATTATTATTATTATTATTATTATTAAGAGGCAAGGTGTTATAGTTTTGTTTAAGGCAAGGGGAATAGAAATAGAAATATGTGATAGTGGTTACTAATATTTAATACTGTGTATCTTTTAATACTTGATGGACCTTCTGTGGGCCTTCAAAGTTATCCAACCAATTCCTTGCTGAATGCAGACTCTTCAGTGCAAGATGTAACTTTAGCCACCTCTCCTGCTATGGAGATCACCAGTGTTGAAAGCAGATTACTTTTGTTTTCTAGAATTGCTGTAATTTTATTTTGAGTTTTGAGTTTAGTGATTAGCATGGGTAAAACACTTCACTGATACTCTGAACACATCCAGATTCCTTCGCCTCTTTTACCCTAAGCAGTGGAGAATAAAGGGAAGCCCGCAGGTTTAATTTTGGCACTATTGCTGGTTATTTGGATGCTCTGACACCTTAGAGACAATGTAGCAAGAAGAGCATAAATCCTGGGAAAGGTATCCGGTCTTGATGGGTCCAGGATGTAGGATGTTTTTAGACACGTCTTACCACGCAAGAAGACTCCAGGAGAGGTACGCCGCTATTACGCAGCAGGGGCTCCATTTCAGACAACACCATTGCTCGGCCATGTCACTTCCATGTTCCATTGAAGGCAACCACACCATTTTTTATTCACGGAAGTTATCCATTAATAAAAAATGGTGCGGTTGCCTTCAATGGAACACGGAGGTGACATGGACGAGGGACAGCGTCGCCCAAAATGGACCCCCTGCCGCGCGATAGCGGTGTACCTCTCCCGGAGTCTTCTTGCACGGTAAGACTTTTCTGAAAATGTCCATAGTCAGCCCTTATCTTGTCATGGATCTGTTACATTTCAGAGCATCATCAAGGCCATCATGAACCAAAGAGTAAAACAGACATTTCCCTACATTGTGGACACAATGTCCCTTCCAATCTAGTTTCAGGCCTGATTATGGGAGAGAGATGGCGTTGGTTGCCTTGGTGAATGACCCATGCCAGGAACTGGGCAGGAGGAGTGTGTTCCTGTTGGTTCTGCTGGACTTCACAGCAGCGTTTTATCCCATTAACCATGATATTCTTCTGACCCCTCTCACTAGAATAAGACTTCTGGTGCTGAAGAATTGCTCTTTGACTCATTGGTCACTGGTCTGTGGAGTCCCATAGGGCTCTGTTTTGTCCCCATACTACTCAACAACCATGTGAAACATCTGGTAAATGTAGGCTGGAGATTTGGGGTCTGGAGTCACCAATATGATGCCTAACTCTTGTTTCTCCTTTCCACAAACTCCAAGGAAACTGTTTGGTTTCTAAACCAGTATCTGGTGCTAGTAATGGACTGGCCAAGGACAAACAGAAACATGAAATTTCTGAAAATGTTGAAACCGTGGGAAAGCTAGCTTTTTTTTCTGTGTGGATTTTTTTAATAGCAAAAATGCAATTTTTATTTGAAAGAATTGGAAGAACATGATAAAAGTATTCTTTACAGTTTGAAAGTCACTTTCTCCTTAGTTATTTTAGAAAATTAAAATGTATTATGCATACATTTTGGCATAAAATGATCATGTTTGCTATATTAAAGGTACAGGTTATTCAAACAATAATTACCAAGTGACTCTCTCTCTCTCTCTCTCTCTCTCTCTCTTTTTTTTTTTTTTTATACATATTTACAATTTTTGGGGTACAAATGGAGCAACAAGATCCTGAACTGTAAGGAACATTATGGGGTTTCCCAGTTTGTTAAGAGCAGACAAGTAAAAGTATTTTGTCTCCTCTAGTTTGCTGTAGTGTCAAGTAGAGATAAAGCACTCATTCCCATGAATTAAAAATTATATATTTCTGCAACCGGACTTGTCTGTCTCGGATTGGCCTTTTTAGTCATCAGCGCACTTGCAGAAAACGCAGGATGAGTCCTTCCTGAATCTTTGTTTGCGAAAAAAAAGCCAGAGAGAGAGAGAGAGATTTTATTATTGTTATGTTCTTGGAAGATTAGTTCCATTTCAATGTTGCTCTTTTGTATGCTTTAACTACACTGAGTTTGTTTTAATTGATAAGCTGCCTTGAGTCCTGGTTTTATAGAGAAGGTGGGTTACAGATGATGATGGTGGTGGTGGAGGAGGAGGAGGAAGAAACATGTAAGCAGCGGAAGGGAAGAAGAAAACAAGCAAGTCAAATAGTGATGAGGTTGAATGCTTATTGAATTGGAATGGCATCTTTGTCCCAGACAAAATGATGCATATGATACCTGGACAATGATGCTAAACTAATCATATTAGAAGCCTTTGCCATATTACTCCATAAACCTGCCTGTGTATCAAGGTCAATATCTTTGGTGCTGCTTTGGGGGCTGTCATTGAAAATATCATGTTGGACAGCACCAGAAGCACTCTCAGCTATGGTCCTACATTTGTGGAATCCATGATGAGTTTTAAAACAAACTCTGCACATAGTTCTAACTGGTCAAGATAGCCAAGTACTGGCTGAGCTGGTACTAGATTAGTTGAACCTGTGCTGAATTGAAACTGCTCACAGTCTAGGGGTGTTGAATTCACCCTGTCCTGAATTTGTACTGGCATTGTGGCTGTGTCCTTGAGATGGAGGAAGATTGGATCTGGTATAACTAATTTCTTCTTTTGTCCCATTGATCTTCTTCTCCTTTGAAGGTATCTATATTTGTAAATCTTAGCCAGCAGAGTAGTTCTACTGGCATAGGTTTCTGTCAACAGATCTCTGAGATTAGCTGGCAAAAGGGCATTTCTGCTGGTGAAAAAGGCTTGTGCCTAATCCAAGCCTACTTCCTTCTATCAGTGGAGGTCCCTCACAGGATTTGGGCCAGTAGTAAAAAATGTGCAGGTCTCCACATGTTTTCCAGCAATTCCCTGAATTCCCTATTGTTGGCTATAATGGCTAGGCCTTCTGGGAGTTGTCGTTCAGTGACATCCATAGATCCATGCAGTCT
This sequence comes from Gambelia wislizenii, assembly GCA_030847615.1. Lineage (NCBI taxonomy): Eukaryota > Metazoa > Chordata > Lepidosauria > Squamata > Crotaphytidae > Gambelia > Gambelia wislizenii. The sequence goes on along the minus strand of JAUMIR010000001.1, from coordinate 16,169,182 downwards.
CCACCTCTGGTTTAGGCCAGTATGTTTCCATCTGGAACATGCATACCTGTGTGCATTATTGATGGTTAGTGGAGCAGATAGCTGACATATTTTTCTCATTTTGTTTTCAGGTTGTGTGGAGGAAACTTGGAGATGCTGCAGGCTCGTGTCCTGGAATTAGGCAACACTTATCTGGAAACCAGTACAAGGGGCCCATGTGAATGGATACCAAATCAAAGAAGAGTTTTGACTGCCGGTGGATTTACCGTAATCCATTCGCAGCAACCTCTTTGCTAACAATCAGATAATTGCAATCACTCTCTAATTCACCTCTGGAAAATTCTACTGTCTTTTATTTTTCCTTCCTCCTCTTGCAAAGACTTTGATATAGAGCATCCAGATCTCCAGGTACTCCGTATATACCAAGTAATCCAACTCTGCTTCTGCCACAAACATTTTCAGCATTTATAACAAGGAGGATCCAGCTCATAACTTCAAGGCTGTTTGAAAATCTAATCAAGGAGGAAAACCCACAGAAGTGTGAGAAATGGGGTGGAGAGAGAGCACAAGAAAGAGAAAGAACATACACTGTGGTGGGATTCCAGTGACATTTTCCCAAGAGTTTTTCAATGGGCTGGAGAGATGCCAATGAACTGTGCCTTTGGTCTTCGTGGTTTGGAGGGAGTGGGTTTTCTTAGCAGCTGTACACTTGAGTGTATAAAATGTCAATGGTGCTTAGGCAGATTGCACAGCTGAAACCTTTTTCCTTTCCAGTTTGTAGAATAATTGCATTCTGAGGTGCTAAAAAGAGAGAGCTTCATGTCTCCTATCAATAGTGTAGCAAATAAAACTAAAGCATTAAAACAGAGGTGTATCCTTGTCCCCACCCCTGCCCAAAGAAATATCCCATTATTTTCATTAACATGAGTGAGTACCATACAAAGAGAAGGGGAATACAACACTTCCAGCCCAATCATATTGGCAGTCATATTCATGGACTACCATATCATGGAGCCTGTTGTAGCTAGGAAGAGTTCCTATTTCAGGGTCAAAGTAGAAGTTGAAGGGAAAATGTGTTTCTTGCAGTTAACCCATTTTATCTCCCACAATGGGATTTCCTCAGAGAAAGATTTCTCAGATTTCTCCCAGCAATCAGATCTACAAATTAACCCAGTATTTACCTTCCAGAGACCAATAACACAACCAGGTACATTAAATGCTAGATACGTGTGTGAGAAAAATCACATACTGACAGTAATCTTTTGACATTTGGTGAATTCATCTCTGGGGGAAAAACATGCTAAATATATTGTCAAGTTTGACCCTGAAGAGCCAGCTAGATCCATGAACCAGGCATGACGCCTTCTCCCAAGGGTCTAGACCCTGGTTGCCCAGTGAGATTTGTTGTTTGGCCTAATTGGTGGTCAAGTATATTCTTTCAGTCAGGCAGGAAGAGGCTGTAGAGATTAAGGAAGCAGATTTGTTTGGTTTGTATTTTAATGTGAACTTAAGAAATTTTGCACCTTTTGTACCAATATGCAAACCAGAATCTGCTTATCTTTCAAAATTCACCCATCTGAATTTTGCAGTGGTGTTCTCCAGTCAAAAATATGTACCAAATATGCATATATTGTGCAAACGTGCACACAGAATACATGTATTAGGGAAAAGGCCATTCAAAAATATTAGAAAAATTGCTTGCAAACAATGTTTATGTTAGGCAGCACTGCATGCAAAATGCATGTATTAGAAGAAAAGCACACAAAATGGCTACTTTTTTTGGTTAACTTAAAACAAATCTCTCAAAAGTTTAGTACAAACCAAACATAAGATTGGAAATAGAATGAGCATTCACAAACTTTCTTTTCCTCAGTGAAAATGGGTGTCTTGACACAATTTTTGACATATCAGGAGAGCTTTTGCACACATTTCCCCATTTATTTTTTCATTTTGGGAATTTTTTTGGCTAAAATGTTGCTTGTTCTTTTTTTTTCAGTTTAGTTTTTGCATAAAAATATCATTTCTTCAAAATAGGGGTTTTGTATAGATATATATTGCAAATTTCAAAAAAGTCCTGAAATGCAAAAATAAATAAATAAAATAATTAAAAGCATGCCAGAACATTCAGCAGTGAGAAAGCATTGAAAAACAATTAATTCCTATGTGCAAGAACAAAATGAGTGAAGATTTATATCCCTACTATGGTTTGACAAAAATGAGAACTGAGTGAAACTGAAATTTACAGATTTGGCCATCCCTGGTAGAAGCCTTCAGAAAACTAGGGGTGCATCTACACTGTAAAAAATAATGCAGTTTGACAGAACTTTAACTGCCATGGATCCATCCTACAGAATCCTGGGATTTGTAGTTTGATGAGGCACAAGTACTCTTTAGCAAGAAGACTAAAGACCTTGTAAAACTAAAAATCCCAGTATTCCATAGGATGGAGCTACAGCACTTAACGTGGTATCAAACTGCATTATTTCTACAGTGTAGATGCACCCTAGGTGAGGGTTGCATAGAAGAGTATTATGAGAATCAAGGAGGACAGATATGGCAGGTGCATTCTAAGATTCCTAACACTCTGTGTTTGGTGTGGTCCAAGAAAAGTTCCAAAAGTTCACCAGACTACTGCTAGAGCTGGTCTTGAGGTGGCAAGTTCTACAAAACAACCTGTTAGACCAGCCTTCCCCAATCATGTATCTTACCTGTTTTCCCATTAACCCTAGCCAGCAAGGTCATTGGATATCCTGGCTGGAGATGTTAGGAGGTACTTGGTTGACTAAGAGTGTCTTGGTTGACTAAGAGAGCTGGTCTTGAGGTGGCAAGTTCTACAAAACAACCTGTTAGACCAGCCTTCCCCAATCATGTATCTTACCTGTTTTCCCATTAACCCTAGCCAGCAAGGCAATTGGATATCCTGGCTGGAGATGTTAGGAGGTACTTGGTTGACTAAGAGTGTGCTAGCCTTTTCAGGCTGGTCCCCCAATAAAATGCAAATGGGCAGGAGAGAAACATTTCTGAGAAGGGCCAGAACTGACTCAATTCTAATTTGATTTCAGAAACCAGTATTTTCTTCCTCAGGAGCAATCTGCAACCTAGAGCTCCTTAGCATTCCCATTACTAACTCAAACTGATCAAAGCCCATGATCCCAGATCTGAAGGACTCTAATTCCTTAGTTCTCATGGTGATAGGTGGACAAGAAAACAGATAGATAGGCAGACAGACATATGTTGGCTCCTGATCAGCTTGGGGGAAGGCAGGGCAGCTTTATCTCCTGGCGTGGATTGGCTTTCACTGCCATTCTTCTGCTGCCACTATGCCCTCATTTTAAAAAATGGTTTTAGGCCAATGTAAGCAACTCTTATTCCAACACAAGTAACCAATAGGATTCCAGCCTATAACTTCCAGGGTGCCCAGTTGCTTGTAATGCTGTATAGATGCCTACAAGGCTCTGGTACAACCTTCAGCTGAAAATCTCTGCAATCTCAACTAGATAACAGGAAGTGAGGAAAATGGCAGGGGAAGCTCCATTCACAGTCTTGAGAAATGAAACAGGACTTTGGCTTGGAGCCAAAGATTTATTTTTTTGGTTGGATCCTAAACTATCTGAACCAAAGTGGTAGACAACAAAAACACATGTGTCCTCCCATATCCCATTCAAAAAACCCTCAACCGCTACCACTAAGTGGTTCTACCATAGCTTGCCATCCCTAGTAAGCTACAGATCCTTAGGTTATTTAATCACTCCTCATTATAATGTAATAAGTATGCTGCATTGTAGGTGGACCTACAGCGGTTAGCCTGCCTTTAGGAAAATGCACTAATTTGCTCATTAACTCACCTCCACCCTACGGTTCCATTTTGTGGTGCCATGTAGAATCTCAGCGCACCATCTGAAGACCAACGGTCATGGCAGATGTTCCTGATTTTATGACAGTGACATTATTAAAGTGAAGGATTGGGTCATGGTGAAATGTTGGTTTAGTGGACTTTAGGACTGGACTGTTACAGGTAATACGTACCTGAAGTTGCCAACCAAAACCCAACCAAAGGTCCTGTCAAAGCCTCAAGAGGCTAATTGGTTTCCTTTAACACACCCTATTTTTCCTTGCAAGAGTCTCTTAAGATGCTTACAAAAGAGCACTGCATTTATAAGAGTGGGGTGAGAGAAAGCTTTCCTTGCTACTGATGACTTCTTTTTAAAGGAAATACTGAATATTCTTGAGAGCATGTCCTTCATTAAGCTGAGGCTTAAAACTCTTGTTTGGTTTGGCTGAGTTTTTCGACCTGGATGGGCTTACATTGCCATTCCACCCCCCACCCCCCGTATATCATTAGATTGTGTGTAATGAAATGCGCTGATAGCTATTTTGTGTATATCTCAAAACGCAGCAACAGTTTATTGTATGAATGTCCAACAGGCTTGTGATAAAATGCTGTTGCTTTGACTTTTTAATCATAGCTGAATATTTAAAGCATACAAAAAAAATTAGGAATGCAACAATTCCCAATATTTATTTAATTTTTTTGGGTTGATCATTAAGATTTGATTCCAAGCTGATCTCCTCCTGTTTGTTTGTTTGTTTTTTTTAATTTGTGAGCTTTGTTACATGTTGTGATATTGATCTGTGGGTTGTGGGATGTGATGGTACTGTGGCAATATAACCCTTTCATCCTATGGTAGCATGGTGTGAATTGGCTACCTGTTTTTCAGGAAAGAAAAAAAAAAAAGAAACCACAAAGGGATTTATTTGCTTCAGTGACTCAGTTACCTTCCTTGGTTTTTTGAAATGTCACACTAGTCAAATCACCACTTACATTAGTTACCCTAAATTGTTGTATTCCTATACATATATGAGAAACAGTGAAAAAGAAAAACCCTCAAAGAATTTGCAACTGCAGTCAAGGGCTGGATCCAAAGAGCTATTACCTACAAGCTCAAGAGCATTTGTGTGTCTAGTGGGGTTCTGAACTAGCTTTAATTACAAAATATTTTTTCCTGTTCAGTGGATCATCGTGACTTTCATGTCAGGTGTGGCGATTCTGCTCTAGGCTTCAAACTTCCATTTAAACAAACTATACATGGTCCTGACCTGTTGTGGGGATATTGTTCAGTACCTTGGATAGCTGCTTTATTTAAATAAAACACCTCTGAGTAAAGGAGATATCCATGGTGCTGATCTACTATGTGGATAGGGTTCAGCACCTTGCTTAGCTTCTTAAAACCTGGAATAAAACCTAGGTCAGGTGCAACACACCCCTGACACAGAAGCCATCAGCAACCACTATATGTAATGCTATTTTTTTTAAACGCTATTCAGTCTTTCAGATACCTTGCTGTGGGGCAAAGTCCAAAGTGTCCCGCTCACCCCCACTTGAGGGTTTGGAACTGGTTTTGTGGCTTCTTGGATCTGGCCAAGCTCTGCAAGAGCTAATATTGAGTGATGCTAGTCTTTTGACATACATATGTAAATTTTGATACTGTATTAAAATTATTTTTTTACAAGTCACCATATAATGGGGGTACCAAGCATATGTGTTCATCTTAGCAATGGTAATAAATTATTTAATCTCATGGTTCATTTGCTTTATTGATTAACATAAATGTCTAAGGGCCCAGAGTGAATTGTGGACATTTCTGCACACTTGTTACATTTTATATATTTGGCTTGGTTTTCTAGAATTCCCTCACAGAGTGGCTAACAGTAATGAAAAAAGGCAATAAAAAGCTTTCCAAGCTTATTGCATCACACTAAACCAAAAGATGTAAAAGCACTGGACAAATTAAAAGATCTTCACCTGACACCAAGATGACAGCAGGCACTGTGCAAGCCATTGGGGAGGAGAATATTCTTAGGATGAGGAATCACTGCTGGAAAGGCCTTGTATTGGGTTGCTATGCACCTGAAGGTAGGTGAGAAAGCACGGCCTCATAGGAAGTTCTGAACTCCTTGAGCCAGAGATTTTCTATGTTGCCTTTCAAGACAAAGTCTCTTCAAGGTGGAGAAAGGTGTTTTTTTGTTGTCTTACATGGTCTTCAAGGAAAGTCTAATTAAAATAAGTATTAATAACTTTATTTATTACTTGCATTTATATCATGACTCCTGCAATAAGCTCAAGGTGATGTACATGAAACTTTTACTTTTCCACTATATCCTTACACTAACCTAGTGCGTTTGGTCAGGCTGAGGGAGAGAACAATGTCCCAATCTCATTCAGTGAGTTTCATGGCCCAGTGGAGACTTGAACCAGGATTTCCCAAATCCCATTCAAATACTCAGCTTGCCTTGGTTGAATGGGAGGATGGATGATAGATAATTAATATTGTTCTTGGTGAAGTACTGCATGGAGACCAGTCATAGCTCTCCTTTTTTTCCAGCCGAATCATTGCCCTAAATCATGATTTCCCTCTGAGTTCTCTTAAGCTTTGCCTCAGATCACTGTCTTCAAGTCACCTTTGTTCGTGGTCATGCACTGGTTCTTCTGAGCATGTCAAGAGGACCAGGCAGCAAATAAATTTTGTAAAAACAGCAGACATCAGGTTGATGAAATGAGCACACAGACACAGAGATTGTGCCTAAACTACTGCCCTTTACTTGAACTGCCCTTGCTGATCGCTCTTTACAATATGAAATTCTCAGTGATTGCATGTCCCAATATCCTGACACTTTGTGAGCTTCCTCTGTTTTTCCTAGAAGTGGTTCCATACAGTCCTTTTCCCTGCATTCTTAGCCAGTGAAGAAGGAGCCATCCAAGATAGGGTTAATTCCAGTTGCCGCAGAGGTGAGGCAAGGGATCACATGTTGTTTTGAAAGTATTTCTGGTTGGATCCCTAGCTCCTCCCAAGTTCTTTCTTCTTGTCTCAAACTTATACCTGAGGTTCCTCTTTCTTTCTCTTGCCTATATTGCTTCTTTTCTTCTACATCTTTTTCTTGGCTATTTCCCCACCTTCAGTCCCTTATGTCCAAAAAAAGAAAAAAGAAGAAAAAAGCCCAGTTAATGCTGTGTTTTCTCTTTCTATCGTCATTGGTTCTTTTCTCACTCCTTTGTAGCCACGCTGCTCTTAGCACTGTTGATATTTTTGCATGGAAGAGTGAAATGGGGAAGGCAAAAACAAAAGCTAAGGGCACTTCTGCCAGAAAGAGTCTTTTCCATTTTTTGTAAGGATGGGGATACTTGGGAATGAACTGTAGAGGAGCTAGTGAGCCAATCAGAAATACTTTCCAAACAACATGTGATCCCTTGCCTCACCTGGGTGGCAACTGGAATTAGCAGTATCTTGGATGGCTCCTTCTCCTTGGCTAGAGTAGACCTTCATGGTAAGTTCCCCAATGTGCTAGCCTCTGACTAGTCCTAACTGTCAGTTCACCCTTTCATGGAAGCCAACTTCAGCTCTTAAGAGCAGGGCTCCATACCATGCTTCTGACAGAAAGAAATTATTTTGAACTGACTGCTCAGAAGTGTTCAGAGCAAATATTACCATTATCAGCTGTACCCCTAATCCAGAGGCCTCTTGGGAAGTTTATAGAAGTGCTGCTTCATCACAGTGAAAATGATTGGACCCATCTTCCCATGCCTCATATGAAAAAACTTGCATCACTTGAATAGAAACATTACCATAGGAACAAAATATATAGATATATATAGATATACTGTTGATCTCACAGCAACAACAAAAGGAAGCCAGTGCTATAAATATAACAACAGATTTCTTTACTGCTGAAAAAAGACCCCCCCCCAAAAAAAGGTAGATGGATCTTACAGGAAGCTGGGACACTCAGTGGAAAAGGTATGTATAAAGCTGAAACCTACAAAATTAAGGAGGCATTGAAACAATCTTGAACACATGAACTTCAAATTGCCCACTGCCTAGTTGCCACATACTTCCCAAGATCTGCCCTCCTGCTGATTTGAGAATTGATTAGGTTTTTACCCCAGATGACTTACTTTCAGGGTTTTTTTTAGAGTAACTGTTTTGTTACCCTAAATGCTCGGTGGTCTTAAGGACCCTCAAAATGTCAAGATTAATTTTGGAGTAAATGTACAGTTGTCCCTTCATATTCATTGGGGTTTGGTTCCAGGACCCCCTATGATATCAAAATCCGTAAATACTCAAGCCCCATTATATGCAATGACATAGCAAAATGGTGTCCCTTATATAAGATGGCAAAATCAAGGTTTGCTTTTTGGATTATTTTTTTTAAAGAATATTTTCAAGCTGTGAATATCTAAATCCGTGGATACCAAGTCCGTAGATACAGAGGGACAACTGTACTCAGCTTGGCTATGCGAGAGGGGGCAACAGATAGCAGGAACTTTTGACCTATTTTTACCAGTACTAAGGAGGGTTCACCTCTCCATTGATGCCCCCTTGTCATGGGAGAGAGGCTTGTGTACCCTAATGATGTTTTGAGCTATGCTGGCGGTGGCATAAAGCCACCGGTAGGGTCTCCCATGCCAAAACCGATGGGTCTGACAAAGAGCGTCAAAGGGCAGAATGGGCTCTCTAGCCTTATGGCAACTGTCCTAGGAGAAGGAAAAGTCTAATCCCAAACCCGGGCAGATGGTGCTCGTCCAACCCTGTAAGGTCAACCATCTAAGAGAAGGAAACTCTAATCAAACCTACGACCCGAGGATCTTGCTGCTACGTCCATGCTTGCAAGGCCACAGCAGATGAACCTTTGGTTTAAAGGGTGAGGCCAGTTCTGTGCACGCTGCGCTCCACCAGAAAAATCCATTGCACAGGCTTGAAGGACAAATCCAGTTCCAAAAAAGCCCTGTATCAATAGGTGAAGGATGAAATGTCAGGTGTAAAGATGCACTGGAAGCCGCAGACCCAACCCTGCATGCAGGCGGTTCAGGACATTGATCGATCGAGGCTGACCCGGGAGATGACAGTCTTGTTCGGCAGCATCTTGAACGACCAAGCAGCCTTTTTTAAGGAGAGCACTGCTTGTCCATACCTTCTGCTGTGCTTTCTGCAACCGGACTTGTTTATCTTGGATAGGCCTTTTTAGTCATCAGCGCACTTGCAGGAACCGCAGGATGAATCCTTCCTGAATCTTTGTTTGCAAAGAAAAGCCAGAGAGAGAGAGAAGGAGGGGACATTAAGCTAGGTAGTACAATAATTGATCTTATTTGAAGAAAACAATAACAACATTCACACATACTTTCAGGCTTCAAGCATTCATGTAAAACTAGTGAATAAAGTTTAAAGTATTAGGATTGAGGAATAGCGTGTGGGTGGTACAACACTTGTCATGTACATTTGAGGTCACAGAAAAAAAAACAGCAGAATGGGGGTCCAGGAACAGGAACGGCTGCACAGACATATGCAGTGTCCACAAGAAGGGGATCCGTGAGCCTAGCTGCACAGTTTGATGTGGAGTCGAGAGCAAGATGAACTGTGTGCACTTGAGTGGTATTTTGGAAAGGTCAATATATTTGTCTCCAGGGAATGGAATTTATGGTAGGAGAGAATGCTCCTTGGAATTGCTCAAGGTGAGACAAAGGCACTTTGGAGATGTTAATGGCATTTTAATGTGCAGCTAGTTTGGAACTGAATGGAAAAAGCAACTTCCTTTGTTTGGAGAAGGGTGAAGGAATGAGATTCGTTTACAAGTCTGAGTCTCCCAGCTTTGGTTGATAGGGTTAGCTAAATGTTCGTGCCTTCAGTTGCCTTGCAAATTAACATTTCTTTAGAATTTAGGCAGCCCCTCCTGAAGTGCACACCTGACTGAGTCTGAATGCTAGTCTTTGCAGTTTGTTGGAATTTTCCAACTTTAATAGCTGCAATGCATGGAAGGCCACATTTGACCTAATTATTGAATATTGCCAATTATTAATACAGACATGGGGCTGGGGGGTGTCAGAGTAAGTAACAGTTCCTTCCAAAGTTTGACTAAAACTATTTGATGCATGGTCATACACTGGTTTGTAGAGGGTCAAGAAGTGGCTTAACCCTACCCTCCTTTCCAATGCAATGGAAAGGTAGTGGGAGGAATGTTCTGAGTTTGTTTCATCTTTCCAATATCTGCACTAACCTTCCTGAATCCATCACCTTCCAGATGTGTTGGGCTACCATTCCTGTCATCCCATTTCCATGTTGGCTGGGGAGAGTGGTAGTACAGACATCTGGAAGGTTCTGGGTTTGGAGAAGCTGCCATATCCTATGAGGATGGGGAGGTAGTGGCAAGCAGGTATTGGTCTGCCCACATGGATTCTAATCTTCATAGAAAGGAACAGTACGTGCAGAACCTCGTCTTTCTACAGTGTTACTTAGCAAAGAGGCTGATGGCTTATATTGATTGGATGGATATATGTTCGTAATGTCTGAATATACTTTAGGGATGCTTCATGTATGGGTTTCAGAGAAGGCTTCCATGTTGGTGCCTCTAAACATCAGAGCAGAGGAGGGACATTCTCAATCTATTTCTTTTCCTTCAGGAAACGTGAACTCTTCCCCATCTTCTTCTATCCCTGCCACCACCACTATTCTCTGTTGTGAAATTCTGAGAAGCATACCACTAGATCACCCTGGATATACCAGACCTTGTCTTATTCCAGCAGCTAAGCAGGGTCTGCTCTTGTACAGGAGACTGCCAAAGAATATAAGGGATCTCCAGGTAGGACTAGGAAAGAATTGTGCCTGAAATCCTGGATTACCAGAGTTAACAATTCTGGGCTGGAGAGACTGATGCTCTAATTCAGTTCAAGGTCATTCCTGTGTTCCTATCTCATTAGCCACTCATGGTCTTGTCTGTCAGAGTTCTTATTACATTTTTGTGTTTTCCCACCACCCCCTTACTTATGGGGTTGTTGGGAGTCCACCTGATCACCTGTACCAGCTGCAGCAGGGCTGGCTTCTATTTTGAGGAAGGCTCCAGCATAACATGTAAACCCATGATCAGTACTCATCAGTTTACATGGCCATGGTGTCTGGAACAGAGAAGGCACCAAACATTCTTTAAACAGAGGCTTAAAGGTCTTTAAACAGAGGCTGGATGGCCATCTGTGGGGGGTGCTTTGATCGTGATTTCCTGTGTGGCAGGGGGCCCTCGTGGTCTCTTCCAACTCTACAATTCTATGATTCTATGAACATTGACTTAACCACAGTGCCCAGAGTCATGCCACATCAGTTGGTCTGGGACATTTTGGGAAAAGATTAGGTGATGCATATCTCATTAATAAGGCCACTGCAATTTAAGAAGGTTACAGAAAGAGAAGAGGTGGAGCATAGAAGCCAAAGGAGGCAGCCATTGGTATCACCTCTGGTGAGTGCTTCTGGGACATTGGAAGCATGGTAATTGCCCAAGGTGTTATCCAAAGAGGTGGGGTGCTTTAGAGCCCCAGTTGTGATGCCAAGACTATGGTAATATCTGGGGGAATTATTATTATTAACTCACATGGAAGGCTGCACGAGGCAGGTAACTTCAGGATCTTTTCACCTATGTATACCAGTACTACCTGCAGAGAACTCTAGGTAAAAGTGAAATAAAATGTTTTTATTGGAAATAGCACAAAAAGCATTAACACACACAACACATGCTCACCAGAACACACAAGGCTATCAAAGAGTTAAGGCAGAAAGGTTGGACAGAGAAATAGATTCATGAAATAGAGCGATAGTTTACCATTCTTGAAGTGCAGTTTTGATGTACTCATACCAAAGTCTGAGGGTGTCACTGGAAGTTCCAAATCTGGGGGTGCACCAAGAGAGTGGCTGGGTCTCATCCACAGTGGCAAACACTTCTATTGTTAGGGGCTAATATTTATACCCTGCTTCATATCCTGAAGGGATTACTTTGGCTTAGGACAAAGCTTAGATGGGTTTCCCACCAAATAAACAAAGGAAATCAAAACCTAACTGATTGCTGTTAATGGCTGGGAGATAGGAATTGATGGGTTTATTACAACCCCACATTGTAGGACAGGAGAGGGTTCTGAGGGATATTTCTTGGGGATTTGGGAAGGAACAGTCACTTGATTGTTTAGGTTATGTGACTTGTTGTTGAGGGGGCCAAGAAGGAATTAATGGATACCTCCCTGGTGGTTTTGTTTTCTAAGGGGCTTCCGCTCAATTCTAGCTTGAGTGTGCTTGCTAAAATATTTCTAAGACATCTTTCCAGGTCCTTGTGACCTCCATCTGACCTCACTTTGGATTACCCTGGTCTACTTGACCTCTTCAAAGTGTCCAATATTTATAATTATGAGATATTATAGGGAGGGGTAGTAGGGCATGCTAACAAAGGGGTGCCAAGTTCTGATACCAATCCTGAAGTGCTATTAGGTCAAACCTTTCCCAGTTTCTGATGGCTTTCAAAAAAGACATTCTTCAATTTCCATTTGAGAACTACTGGGACATTTAAAAAATGGGAGAATCACCATGGTCATCCACAAGGAAAATGCAATCATAGAATCATAGAGTTGGAAGAGGCCTCAAGGGCCATCCAGTCCAACCCCCTGCCATGCAGGAATACACAATCAAATAATTCTCAACAGAATCTTTAATATTTCTGAAGGATATGGGCATCAGCTCTGACCCTATGTCAACAATAAACTCAAAGAAATGTCCTAAATGCCCCAACCTCACATGAGCCTATGTGATGACCCAAGGTTGAGCCACATGAAACATTTCAGGTAAACTATGTCATGCGCATCTTGTTTTGGCCGAGGATGTAGTGTGATCACCTTGACTATGGTAGGAGTTCTGCAGTCTTTGGTACAGTCAATTTGCATAAGTTGACATATTAAACAGAAAGAAGAACTAGCCTTGCTGAAAACAAATCAGCATGGCTTCTCCAAAGGGAAGTACTGTCTTTGTAATATTTGAGAATTCTTTGAAAGCATCAAGAACTATAATAATGTATGAAAGCCTTTGTCACAAGAAAGTTATGATGAGATCTGTTAGTTGAGATGGTGTTAAGAAGGGATGTCGTAGAAGAAAGCTCTATTACTGGCTGTGAGCTATTAGCCCACAATAACTCTATGAAGCCTCCATGTTCAGGGACAGTTTATATCTATGAATATCAGATGCTAGGGACAAACAATGGGGAAAGCCTTGCCTTCATGCTCTGTTTGTGAGTTCTCTCCCTTCCCCTTTGAAATCTGGCTGTGTTCCTAACACTTGTTCCGATTGAGTGGGTATTGTGTTATGTTCTTATCTGAAGTATATACCTTGTTGTATTACTATTGAGTGTGTCAACATACAAAATGTTGAATGGGTGCAGTCTGAATGAATAAGGCAATGATGCTTCCTGATTGTGCTGGAGATGGTAAAAGTAAAGAAATAAACTCAAAACATGGGTGAACGGGGGGGGGGGTTTGTTGTCCCATTGTGACTTATTCTTCCTTGCAAGTGTCATAAAGTTTGAAACCTTGGACTTTAACTATTCTGTATCTGCCATGATGAAGCAGTTCAGGCATGTGTTGTTTCCTTTCTAAAGAAACATCCCCAGCCCTTCCAGACCCCGGAAGGAATGTTAGTTCAGTGGTCCACAAAGTCATCTCTCTGCATAACCTTTCCAGAAGCATTGCTGATGGCACTGAGGATTGCAGATGCTACAAGAAGAACATCCATCATAAGAGATGCCTTAATTGTTGAATCAAAATCAAGCAAACAAACAAGAAATTGCTAGGATGATTCACTGGGGATGTTGCAAAAAGCTATGACTCCTCATGTGAAAACTGCTCATTCACTTTGGTGAATAAGTGTCCTCAAATGCCCAGTGAATTCCCTTCCCTTAAACAGATCGTTAGTGGTAAGGGCTATGTATAAGAGGAAGAGTAGAGGAAGGAGTGTAGTGCTTGGCACTGGGTTCTGTTTCCTGAAAGCCTGAGTTTCTGTTTCTAGTCCTTACGATGAAGAGGCTTGTGTGGACAACACATGCTGAAATTGGCAACATGTTGGTATCTAGCCTTTATGTCGGGGTGGGGGGTATTCCAAGGGTATTCAAAACAAACTGCCCCAGATGTTGATGCTTGCTTCTTCAGAACACTCTTTTAACTGCACATAATTTTAGGAACTTGAAAGTTGAGATCATCTCCTTCCTTCTTTAAAAGGTCTTCTTGCTCTTCATTCAGTACTGGTGTATAGTGTAACATTTCTGTTGTCTATGCAATAAAGCACAACAAAAGGAAGCTCTCTCTCTCTCTCTCTCTCTGGTTGTACAGCCCTAGTATAATTTAATTTTATGGCCCAGAAATGGCTTATTACTGTAAATTAGATTTCTGGAAACATGTTCATCTTAACTGTCTTGCTAAAACATTTAAAAGGAAACATTTATGTAACAAAAAATTAAAGATGAATAATTCATCTCATTCTTTGCCAATTGCATTAATTAATTTTAAAGGAAAGCAAAACATGCCGAGTGCCATGTCTTTGGGGTGATTTCATGATGAGGTAAGGCTGAGGGTATGTTTAGCCCTGAGACAAAAATTAGATTAAGGGAAAGATGTGTTGACAGATGGCAAACATTTAAAAGGAGATCAAAAAGGAAAAGAGGAATCGAGGCATTTTGTATTCAAACTGTACTTTTCCACAGGATTCAAACCTCTTTACATGAATTACTTTAGTAATGGTTGGTACAACAATAACAGCAACTACCACCACCCAGGGCAGCATCTGCACTGCAGAAATAATCCAGTTTGACACCACTTTAACTGCCATGGCTCAATGCTATGGAATCCTGGGATTTGTAGTTTGTTGTGGCACCAGAGCTCTCTGACAGAGAAGGCTAAATATCTCACAAAACTGCAAATCTCAGAATTCCAGAGCAGTGAGCCATGGCAGTTAAAGCAGTATCAAATTGGATTATTTCTGCAGTGCAGATGCAGCCCAGGAGTCTTCTTTTCACATTATAGCCAGGGGGGTGATGTTGAGTCCAATGTATTAGAACAGGTGTGGGCAACTGTGTGGGGTTGTTGTTGTTAACTGCCATCATGTTGACTTTGACTTATGGTGACTCTATGAATGAGGGACCTCCAAGTCACCCTATCATCAACAACCCTGCCCAAGTCTGGCAAACAGTGCCGTGGCTCTATCTGTAATGGGGTCCTCCTGCCGTCCACCTTACTAAGCATCATTGTCTTTTCTAATGAGTCATGGCTTCTCATGGTATGTCCAAAGTATGGTACTCTCAGTCATCTTGGCTTCTGGGGAGACTTCAGGCTTACTTTGCTCTAGGACAGTGGTGGTCTGGGTACCTCCAGGGGGCTACGACCCCCTTACAGGGGGTCTACAAAGGCTTGAAGGCTGCTCAGCTCACCTCCTGCCTGCAGTAGAGTGGCCATGTGACAGGAGCCAAAGCAAAGGGCGGGTGGGTGGCTGGCTTGGCCTGCACATTGCCATTCAATCCACTCCAGTCACAAACGTGCAGGAAGAAGCAGGAGAAAAGTCTTCCCTCCCCGTCCAGTGCCTCTGAGGGAAGTTTAATGGATGGTGTAATTGTGTTGTTGTTGTTGGGGTTGGGGTTTTAAATCTTGAGTTAAGTATTGAGGGTCTATGGCAACAAAAGATATTTAAAGGGGATCCTTGGTAAAGAAAATGTTGAGAGCCATTGCTCTAAGACCCAGTGGTTTGTCTTTTTGACAAAGAACTCTCCTTCAGCACCGCATTTCAAATGAGTTGATCCTCTTCCTATCATTTTTCTTCACTCTCCAGCTTTCAGAACAATATGTAGAAGTTTGAAATACTATGGCACGAACAATCCTGAAGTGGGACATATCATTGAATGTGTGTGGGTCTATTCCCCCTGCACCTCACCACAGGCTGCATCCTCCTCTCTACAAGCCCAAATACTTCTGTTTTCTTTTGCACTCCCTCTCAGAATGGTGGCAGAAACAATTGCCATTTTTGAAAGAGACTGAAGGGGAAAAAATACCCACAGAGGTTTCTGAGGTGCTTGGTTGGACCAGGGCAATGTATTTGTGTGTTTTTTCATGCATTGGGGCTTTCTGCATTGCCTGTAAATTGCACTGGGTTTTTTTTTAGAAACACTTGTTTTTCTGTGTCTGTGGGATATTGGTGGGAGACTTCAAGGGCTGCAAAAGTGGAGGCCAGGGGCCACACGTGGCCTGTGGGCTCCACTATGTTCTCACAGCATTGGACAACCCATCTGTTGCCAGTGCATTCCTTGGAAACCAGTATGGGCAACTCTAGTGGTTCTGGCGGGGGTCTAAAAATTATTTATGTGCTCATTCAGAAAGCAAGGGTTGGACCATTTTGTATTCATAAGCTTTATCATGAGAGCAGTTAGATTGGTGCTACTTGGAGAATCCAATACAGTAGCACCCCTGTATCCACTGATTCACCAACCGCTGATTCAATTCTCCATGGTTGACCATGGTGGGGGGGAGGGAGGGGGAGGAGGGATTTTGCCTTCCCCCTCCCTGCCCTTGGGAGGGCTCCAGTGACAGCAGTGGGGTGGCGATGGGTGGCGTTCACTATTATCTGTGGATTCAGTTATCCATGGTGGGACTCGGAACCAATCCCACATGGATACAGGGGTCCTACTGTAATTTCTTCAGTTTATTCCATATTTCTTTTGCACTTGTCAAATCTTGAACGTGATAAATTATATACTAGAACCCACAAAAAGACAGATATGAGCTGCTGACTTCTCAGATGCCAAATTGTCCTATATTTCTGCTTCTTCTTCTTCAGTGGATCAACTTCTCGTCATTATGGTCAAACTATATTCGCAATTCTCCCCCAGGACCCCACAGGGCTCCCATTGTGGGGCTAGGGGAGATCACCTTGGATGGGGACATTAAAGCTTAGACTAAAACCAGCATGAATTCACTGATATGAGATCCACTATCTGCCATCATCTGGAGGTCATTAAGGAATATGGAAGTGCTTTGCCCCCAAGACTCTCTGCTAAAGGCCTTCTTAGAGCCCACTCCTTACTCTCATATACAGAGGGCAGCTCCAAGAGAAAGGTCCTTTTCAGCATTGGGCCCCACACTTGTTGAACATCTTCCACAAGTGTCCTCTGGCATGTACCTTAATATATTTTCAGCAAAATTTTTCCCAGGCCTTTAAAAAACATGTTAAGCATTGGTTTAAAAGTGTAATCAATGTACTGGTTAATACATTGCAGTGTGGCATCATAGCTTAGGTTTATGTTTATGGGTGAAATTATTTCAGTCTCTGCTTCTGATTGGTTGTTTCACTTTCTTAGAGGTATGCTGCTAGAGTATTGGATCATTGGACTTGTGATCAATTTTCATGCAGAGATGGCCTAAATACCCTGACGGCATCAGATCTCATCTGATCTTAGACGCTAAGCAGAGTCAGCCCTGGTTAGTACTTGGATGGGAGACCACCAACGAATACCAGGTGCTGTGGGCTATATTTCAGAGGAAGGGACTGGCAAAACCACCTCTGAGTAATCTTTGCCTAAGAAAACCCTAGGAAATCCATGGGGTTGCCATAAGTCAAACAATGACTTGAAGGTGTGTACATGCATGCATGTGCACACGCGCGCACACATGCAAAGAACTGACAAATAAATGTAATAACTGAATACATAATAAATGTAGAAGTATGGGAGTGATCCAGGATTATTTAGTCCTTAGGGAAAGGTGCATGTTCGCACCATTCTTGTTATTGCTCGGGGGGGGGGACTTGTCAGGAAGAATTTAAAAAATTGCAGGATAACTTTTTTTTTTTCAGGCTTTGGCACCAATCCTTTTAGGAAAATCAAAGACAAGCTTTCATTGTGCACTTACTACAACAATCTCTGTGTTTTTGGGAAGTCTGATCCACTGTTTCGATATTATCAAGAGTAATCTTTGTTCCACATTGTTAGCTGTCTCTTGAAAATGAATAGGTATGGTGTCTCACAAATGTCCCTGTACTGTTCACAAGGTCTTTTATTGGAGATGTTAATTTTTTTGTAAAGCAGTGAGATGGCTGGAATAGATGGCTGAATGGGATTTAAAGTTTTTTAATTGTTATTATAGTACACATTAATGGAGCATAAATCAATTAGCCAGTGGGGATTAGCTATGAATACTGCTAGAACTTACCTTGCCAGGAGCACTGTACTTCTGCATATCTGATCCTGGGGGCAAGTAATAGGAAAAGGCCTTTGTCTTCATGCCCATGTTGTCAGTTACCCAGTGGGCATCTGGTTTACCACTGGTGGAAGTTGATGAAGTGTCACTGCAGAGCTGATGAATCTGTGGCCCTCCAGATGTTGCTAGGACTGCTCTTCTCACCACCCCTGATAACTGGCCATGCTGGATAAGATTGATAGGATCTGAAGGGCACACAAGGAAGACCTTGAAGGCCGATGCTTTCTTCCCCCAGCCTAGCAGAGTCTTCTTTTGTCTGATCTATCAGGCATCCTCCCGACACCATTTTCTTCTCTTAATACATGTTTATCCCACTTTTCTAATTGGTATGTGTACCTTACTTTTAGTCTCACAAGAGCTTGCAAGGTAGATAGCAATTGGCTCAAGGTTACCCAGGGAGCTTTGTGGTAGAGCAGAGATCTGAATCCAGATCTCTGTTCAGCATCCTAGCTCCAGTACCACACTGACATCCCTAGGAACATGCCTTATCTAATGTCAGAGGCAGCAGAGTATTTCGTTGTGATAAGAAAGATTTTTTAGAAATATTTGAGAGCTACTGTTTAAGACCCATCATATCAACCTGAACACACCTGATCTGATGTGATTTCAGAAACTAAGCAGTGTACGGCCTGTTTAGTATTTGGATAGAAAACAACCAGAAATTTCCTGGCAGGGGTAGGAAAGAATCCTGCTAGAAATTCTGGAAGAGTGATGCAGGTCAGGGCTAATAGTCTTGGATCAATGTCTGACCAGGCCTCATCTATAAGAGGGGGGGAAATGTAGATTGGTGAATACTCATGTAAATTTGAAGCAGAATTGACTTGTCTTAACAGTGTTTGGCAAAACTGCAGGCATGCTTTTGCTGTCCCAATGGGCATGCTTGCAATTCAGGATGGCAGGTATGATATTTTTATTTTTGCCAGTTGTCACCTACAAAAGGTATTTTTTAAAAAGGGGCATATCTAAGATGCAAAAGTGCGATAGTGTGATATTCCACCTAAATAAACATAAAAAATAAAGGGAAAAGGCTGTTTCATAGCCTCAGTGCATGATTGCTGAGGTGAAAATCCAAGATGGTGGTTCCGGGGCACTTGCCTTCTTATCAAGCCCCACCCCCTGCTCACATCCAGCCAATCAGCTTTCTACTTCTGCTTTTCTGGGGCAATGTGAATAAATTCAGTCATGCACATTCCCCATGGAGTTTTTTTTTTAACTTTGGGAAAGCCCCAAAGGCTGTTCCCTTGGGGTTTATGGTGGATTTGGCCTCCTCCTTCTGAATACAGAGGAATTGTGTGGGATCCCATTAATACAGGTAGGATTCTAAGCGATTTCTAAGAGGATTATTCTCACCATCAAGACAACTCCTCAGTACAGAGCAGATTCGAACCATTAGAGTGTTTAGGTCCAGAATCCAGAAAAGCAAAGAGCACTTTGGCCCCACTGAGAGGAGGAAGATAATTATATGCAGTGACTATATCTGTTGGCATGAAAACATCTCAGGCACAAGATGGGTGAAACCTGGCTTGAAAGAAGTACATGGGGAAAGAATCTAGGGATCATCATAGACCAGGAGCTTAACATAAGCCAACAGTATGATGTATCATCAAAAAAGGCAGATGTAAACTTAGGCTGTGTCAACAGAACTATAATGCCCAGTTCAATGGATCTTGCATCTGGTTCTGGGCAGCAAAGTTTAAGAGGGATATTACAAGCTGGAATGCAGAAGAGGGCAATGAAGATGGTAAAAAATCTGGAAACCAAATGCTGTGAGCATGGTTGAAAGAACTGTTCATGTTTAGCTTGGAGAAGACTCATAGAATCATAGAGTTGAAGGGGCTCCTATGGAACATCAGGGCCAACCCCCTGCTCAGCACAGGATCTCGAGCTGGAGCATTCCCAGCAGGTAGTTGTTCAGCCTCTTCTTGTAGACATCCAGAGAAGTAGGCCCCACCACCTCTCTAGGTAATTGGTTTGATTGCTAAACTGCTCTCACTGTCAAGAAGTTCCTTCTAATGTTCAATCAAAATCTGCCCTCCTGTAACTTAAATATTAGACCTATTTCTACCCATTGAGGCAAGAGAGAACAAGCTTGCACAGTCCTCTTTCTGGTAGCCCTTGAAGTACTTAATGTCATGTCACCCCTCAACATTCTCTTCACCAAGCTGAATATGCCCAGCTTCTTCAACCTCTCCTCATATGTTTTGTTCTCTATACCCCTTATCACCCTCACTGCCCTTCCCTGAACCAGCTCCAACTTGTCTATATCTTTCTTAAAATGAGACATCCAGAACTGATTGTAGAACTCTAGATGAGGCCTGACAAGTGCAGAATATAGTGGTACTCCTAGAACCGTAGAATCATAGAATCATGAGTTGGAAGAGACCACAAGGGATGTCTAGTCCAACCCCCTGCCTGGCAGAAATACACAATCAAAGCTTTCCCGACAGATGGACAACCACCACACTCTGAGGCGGCACATTCCTACTTCTCTTGACTTGGAAAGGATGGTTCTATTAATGCAGGCTAAAATATTAGGACTGCTCTTCTCACCACTTTTTTGCTACTGCATCACACTGCTGGGTCATGTTCAACTTAAGATCAACAATAACGCCAAGTTCCTTTTCACATGTACTACTGCTAAGCCAAGTATCGCCCATCCTATACCTGTGTATTTGATATGTTATGGCCAAAATGTAGAATTTTGCATTTGTCTTGGCTGAATTTCATATTCTATTTATTTCAGCTCAACTTTGTAGTTTATCAGGGTCCTTTTGAATTCTATTCATATATTCCAATATGTTAGCTACCTCCCCTAATTTTGTATCTCTGCAAACATGATAAGGATTCCCTCTACCCCTTGATCTAAGTCATTGATAAAAATGTTAAAGAGTGAGAACCCTGTGGCACTCCACTAAAGATTTTCTTCCAGTTTACAGTGTAGCCATTGATGATGATTCTTTGACCATATTGTTTTCAACGAATTGTGTATCCATATGATGGTGCTTCTATTTATTCCACATTTAATCAGCTTGCTAAATATAATATCATGAGAGACTTTATCAAATGCTTTGCTGAAATCCAAATAAACAACATCTACAGCATTCCCACTATCTTCTAAACTAGGGACTCAATAAATTTTTAAAAAATGTAACTTTAGTTTGGCAGGATTTGTTCTTTGCAAACCCATGCTGGCATCTACTAATCATTGCATTGTCATTCAAATACTTGCAAATATACTCCTTTATAATCCTTTCTAATATTTTTCTTGGTATTGAGGCCAGGCTGTCCAGTCTCTAGATCTTCTTTTTTGCCCCTTTTGAAGAGGGACAATGTTTTCTCTTCCCCAGTCCCCTGGCACCTCACCTGTTTCCCAAGATTTCTCAAAAGCTATGGCCACTGGTTTAGAGAACACATCTGCCAGTTCCTGCAGTACTCTGGGATGCAGTTCACCTGGCACTGCAGATCTGAATTCATTTACATTAACTAGGTGATACCTAACTATCTCTTTATCAATCTTGATTTGAAATTCGGATCCCTTACCAAGCTGTTGCATGGATGCATACTGTTCTCCATTTGGGAAAAAAAACAACCCTGAAGCAAAATAGGTGTTGAACAGTCCTGTCTTTGCATTGTGATCTACTGGTATTTTACCAGCCTTACTGAGCAGCTGCTCCATCATTTCTTTGGTCCTTCTCTTGCTTTGAATGTATTAAAAAAACCCTCTTTTTGTTGCTCCCTCTTTCTCCAGCTAGTCTCAGCTTGCTCTGAGATTTAGCTTTCCTTACTGTATTCCTTCTCCAATCCCTGGTCCCAAATTAGCACAGACCAGAATACTGTTGATGTCTATTGTGTACGTGCTGTTGTGCATACACATGCACATATTACACATGCAAATATGTTTTTGGCCATGTGCAACAAATGTATTAGGTCAATGGTTGCATAAGTGGAGTTCTGCCAGTGTAACTGTTTCACCTGCCACTGTGCATTCATGAATGGTATGTAGCTATTTGTCAGTGCCCCCAGTGTACCATTTGATTCACTGCACATTCTCTATTGCCCCCTGAGAAAATAATTGAGCATACTGGCAGATACAGCCAGATACAGATCAGCAATAGAAGGTCAGTATGCAGTGGAAGGGGAGGGGATCCAGTACAGGACACAACTATGTGAGTATAGATTTCTATTTCACTAGCACAATGTTGGATCTGAAAGTCATGTATTAGTCTGGAATATTAGTCTGGAATAAGCAAGGGGACCTTGTAGCACCTTTGAGACTAACTGAGAGAAAGACATTGTAGCATAAGCTTTTCTAAACTTGGTCTACTTCCTCAGATGCACAGTGCTGGATTGAGGCCACAATGTTTGAGAATTCTGGGTTGATTTTTTATTATTATTATTATTATTATTATTATTAAATTAATTTTATTTTTAAATTTTAATTAAGTTTTGTTACAATGAACCATAGAATTAACAATAAAGAAAAAAAAATACAAACTCTAGATGCTATAGAATGTTGTCAAATGTATGTCTTGTATGGAGTCCACGAGGAGGTTGTGGTGTCTGTAGACCATGAAAGAACATTGTTCCAAAAGCTCAAATGATGGGGTGGTGGGGTTTTTGACTGTACAAGTCCATTATTGATGTAGTCCAGGAAGTGAAGCCATCTCTCAGCAAATTTCCCAGCAAGTGCAGGATTCTGTCTTGCTTGGAAAGACATTGTCAGTTTTTCCATGAGTAGCGCCTCCCAAATGCATGACCACCAATATTCTAATGAAAAATTGCTAGACTTCCTGTTTTATTGCTATTTCTACTCTTGTGACAGCTAAAAAGAATGTTATGAATCCCTTATTTTTCAAATTCTTGTTTTCCCCAACAAATATTGAGAGCAGAGTAGGGCCAGATAGGGCTCAATCTCCTGTTTAGTGATGGTTGAAAGTGTTTTCAGAATTTCACACCAAAAAGAGACAACCATATTGCATTCTACCCACATCTGGAGATAGGAACCACTAGAGTCACAACACCTCCAGCAGGTGAGATGATGCTTTTTTTGTGATTCTAACACCAACTGGGAGAACTGTATTAAACTATACTAAACTATAAATCAAGTACTGAGCTATAAATCAAGTGCTAATGATTAACCAATAACCATGTGTACACACATGCATAGATTAATTCACAATCACATATGGTGATGTTTGTGTCTGTAACATATCAAATGAGTTACAGTATGAATCCTTTGTACCTACACCAAAATATGACGATTTTCAAACTAGGATAGATCTTTTCAAATTAATTCGTTTATTAAAACTTAGATTATATTTTGGCACATCTTCTCAAAATAACACAGCAACACTCCAATGACCATCTAAGTTCATACCACCAATTCAAAATCATTTGATTTCCATGTTTGAAGATATGGTACTTAAGGACATAATTAAAATGGAGAAAACACTCAACAGACCATGGTTCAATATGTCTTATGAGGAACATATGACCTTAAAATCTTTATCAAGAAATCCTGACATTGTCATTAAACCAGCTGACAAAGGTGGAGCTATAGTCCTTTTAAATAGAATTGACTATATCAAGGAGGTACATTGACAGCTGGAAGATCTGACTAGTTACAGGAAACTGACACATGACGCGACTAATTCCATTTCATTTATTATTAAAGTCATGGTTAATGAAGCTATAGCATTAGGATATGTGAACTCTACTATGGGCAAATATATGATACAAGAACACCCACGAGTCCCTATATTCTATATCCTACCTAAAATTCACAAAAAATCCTTTCCACCCCCTGGTAGGCCAATCGTTTCAGGCTCTGGATTCATACTGGAACCTCTCTCTGAATTTTTAGATAAACATTTGGCTCCTTTTGTTATTCAATCACAATCATACATAAAAGATACTGCAGATTTTATACAAAAAAAAAAAAAAAACAGAACACCAACATGTAGATTCCACAGCATGTTTGATAACAATGGATATTAATGCACTCTATACATCCATCCCTCATGACGGTGCATGAGAGGTGATAGAAACATATTTGGAATCCAGACAACAGAAATTACCTCCTACTCTTTTAGATGTACTGGACATAATATTGGAGAAAAATTATTTCAGATTTCAAGATCAATTTAATTTACAGATTAAGGGAGTTGCTATGGGTAGTCCTGTGGCCCCCAGTGTTGCTAATTTGTATATGGCAAATTTGGAACACACATGCATTTTAAATTCTAATGTAAATCATTATAAAGATCAAATCCAATATTATGCCCGGTACATTGTTTCATTATTTTCAAAAATGAGACCTTGGTCAAGGATTTCTTTGATTGGATAAATCAAGTGGATGATAACATCAAATTTACATGCCAATCAAACAAATCACAAATCCCATTTCTGGACGTATTGGTCACTGTTAAAAACAACAAAATTAAAGTACAGAATTATCGAAAATACACAGACAGGAATTCATTTTTACATTATAAAAGCTACCATCCTATCCCCTTAAAAAGAAATTTACCCTTCTCTCAATTTTTGAGAATAAAACGTAATGCCACTGATAACACTCAATACGAAAGGGCTGCTAATATATTCCAACAGGATCTACTTCAAAGATCATATCCTTTACAAGTCATTAAAGCAGCCAAGGCTAGAGCAGATGCAAAGAATAGGAAGTCATTATTTCAAAAAACAGAAAGACCTATTTCTGACCAGATCATTACTTCATTCAACTACAATCATGCCATTCATAAAATCAAATCTATCATACAAAAACACTGGCATATTGTTCAGAGTCTCCCAGGATGTTCTGTGGCCCCTTTAATAGTGCATAGAAGAACAAACAATATCAAGGACATATTAGTCCACACTGACCTACAAAAAGATACATCTGACACGAGACAAACTACAGGTCATTTCAGTTGTAGACACTGCACATATTGCAGGCAATCTTACAACACTAAGGTTTTCACACATCCCACCACCAAAGAAAAATACACATTAAAATCTTTTTCTAATTGCAGTACTAAAAATGTTGTTTATACCATTGTGTGCCCCTGTGGCCTTATTTACACAGGACTTTCTAGTAGACCAATCCGTTCTAGCATGCAGAACATAAGAGCCGCATATACAATAAAAATATGGAAAATCCCTTGGTTGAACATTTTACCAGTCATAATCACTCACCAGATTCTTTTAAATTCTTTGTATTAGAAGTTATCACAAGAAAACCTTTTGACAGGAATAATATTCATAATAAGTTACTTCAGAGTGAAGCCCGTTGGATTTACAAACTACGATCCTATAGCCCATATGGATTAAATGAACGGATAGAATGGACAGCATTCCTTTAAAAATTCAGCCAAGATGGGGTTCTACACATGAGGGAGAGTAGGAAATGAGAGCAATCATTCACATTCAATTAGAGTCAAGATATATTAACTCAACTGTGAGTCTTACATTCACCCACTGCTGTTTGAAACAACTGATCCAAAAGAAGGCTCAGGAAACAATTTCATTAAGGTAAATGCGTTACTTCATTTAAAAATTTACTAACATATTCAGTGTGGATACTTACCTTTATTTTTTATGACAGATAAATGTAATGCAAAAAATATTTACAGCACTGAGGAAGACAAAATAAGTTGTCAAAATGGCATGGATATTTTCAGTTCCCGGGGCTGCTTGTCCATCTGCCATGCCAAATTGCCATATTTGCTTGCTATAGCTTTGTCAAAACTGCCAAATCTACCTGCTATAGCTTCCAAAAACAGCTGCCAGCAAGGCTCCTTTTGCAAAACTGCCAGTCTATCTGCTATAGCTTCTATAAGCAGCTGCTAGCAAGGCTTGCCATGCCAAATTGCCATATTTGCTTGCTATAGCTTTGTCAAAACTGCCAAATCTACCTGCTATAGACTCCATAAACACCTGCCAGCAAGGCTCCTTTTGCAAAACTACCAAGTCTGCCTGCTATAGCTTCCATAAGCAGCTGCTAGCAAGACTTCTTTTCTCCATTTTGAAAAAAACTTGCATTGCCTCAGATACTCACATATTAGCCAAGGACAGTGGAATGTTTTGTTAAGGTTACTATGAAATTAATTTTCTTAGAAAATTATCTCTGTAACTGTAGCTATTAAAGTCACTAGTGGTGCTTTCACATATGTATTGTTAGATATTATAATTATGCTTGTAAGAGCCTGTTTCACCACATAGGGGACTGATGTAGTAACATATGTTGTGATTATTGTTTATAAATAAGGTTAAAAATTCACACAGTCCATGATTGTGAGTAGTGTTTGAGAAAGAGGGGAAATGTAAGGAATTCTCACAACATATAATTGTGATTATTACTGTTGACTTTTTATGTATAATTGTACAAGTGCTTGCTAAAGAGAATTCTTTCTAAAGTTGAAACCAGTTTATATAACTATACAACATGTGGTTTTGAATTGTATTCCTAAATGTTCATTAAAACATTGGGTATGTAATAAGTCAAAAAGTATCACCATAAATGACTATTTCTCAATCCATTCACGTTGTGATACTGGTTATGTAAAGTTAGCTAGCACTTGATTTATAGTGTAGCTCATTTGATATGTTATAGACAAAAACATCACCATATGTGATTCTGAATTAATCTATATATGTGTGTACACATGGTTATTGGCTAATCATTAGCACTTGATTTATAGTTCAGTAACTGATTTATAGTTTAGTATAGTTCAATTTAATACAGTTCTCCCAGTTGTTGTTAGGTTAGTCATGAGGACCCTACAGGAGCGGTGTTACTACCGTATATTCCGGCGTATAAGACGACTTTTGAGCACTCAAAAGTGCCCTCCAAAATTGACAGTCGTCCTATACGCCGGATAAACTTTGCTTCGCCCACCTGCCTATCTCCTGCCTCTTTGCAAACGGATCGAAGAGGCAGGAGATGGGGCAGGGGGGTGAAGCAAAGTGTTTTGAAGATCATTCGCTCCCCTCCTCTGCCTTCTCCCCCTTTGGGGAGCAACGGAAGAAAGAGGAGGGGGGCGAACATTGCGGTTTGCCGCAGCCGCCGCTTGAGCGCTTCTGCAGCGGCCGAGGCAAACCCGCGATTCTCCCCCTCTCCCCACCTTCCAGGAAGGTGGGGAGAAGGGGCGAATGTGCCCCGTTTGGCCGCACAGTCTGCGGATCCCCCTCCTGCGCTCCCTCCTGGAAGGGAGCGCAGGAGGGTCATGCAGAGGCTGCGCGGCCAAACCCGCGATTCGCCCCCTCTCCCCACCTTCCTGGAAGGTGGGGAGAAGGGGCGAACGTGCCCGGTTTGACCGTACAGCCTCCGGATCCCCCTCCTGCGCTCCCTCCTGGAAGGGAGCGCAGGAGGGGCATGCAGAGGCTGTGCGGCCAAACCGCGATTCGCCCCTTCTCCCCACCTTCCTGGAAGGTGGGGAGAAGGGGCGAACGTGCCCGGTTTGACCGTACAGCCTCCGGATCCCCCTCCTGCGCTCTCTCCTGGAAGGGAGCGCAGGAGGGGCATGCAGAGGCTGCGTGGCCAAACCCGCGATTCGCCCCTTCTCCCCACCTTCCTGGAAGGTGGGGAGAAGGGGCGACTGTGCCCGGTTTGGCCGCACAGCCTCCGGATCCCCCTCCTGCGCTCTCTCCTGGAAGGGAGCGCAGGAGGGGCATGCAGAGGCTGCGTGGCCAAACCGCGATTCGCCCCTTCTCCCCACCTTCCTGGAAGGTGGGGAGAAGGGGCGAACGTGCCCGGTTTGGCCGTACAGCCTCCGGATCCCCCTCCTGCGCTCTCTCCTGGAAGGGAGCGCAGGAGGGGCATGCAGAGGCTGCACGGCCAAACCGCGATTCGCCCCTTCTCCCCACCTTCCTGGAAGGTGGTGAGAAGGGGCAAATGTGCCCAGTTTGGCCGTACAGCCTCCGGATCCCCCTCCTGCGCTCTCTCCTGGAAGGGAGCGCAGGAGGGGCATGCAGAGGCTGCATGGCCAAACCCGCGATTCGCCCCTTCTCCCCACCTTCCTGGAAGGTGGGGAGAAGGGGCGAACGTGCCCCTTTTGGGCGCACAGCCTCCGCATCCTCCTCCTGCGCTCCCTCCTGGAAGGGAGCGCAGGAGGGGCATGCGGGGGCTATGCGTTGGAAGAGGGGGGTCGTCTTATAGGGCGAATATATCACAAACTCTGCATTTCTCCTTAAAAATTGGGGGGGGCGTCTTATACGCCGGGTCGTCTTATACGGCGGAATATACGGTAACTTTTTTGTGATTCTGGCAAGCTTCACTTGACTCCAGTACCATTTTGTTATGATCTTTGTCAAACATTCCCTGAGCTGATATGAGGTGTTATTTACCATTATTATTTTTATTATTTTAACTAGTCTGCAGATCTTTTCAAATGCAGCCTATACAATTTCAGAGCACCACCTGAAAGGCTAGTATTGCATTCCAGTGAAGTCTTATGGGACTTTGTGACTTCTGGGGTATGTAGCTGATCCAAAGCCTTCAAAAGGTCACAACTGTACCCCTTGATTATGGGAGGCAATGGAGTGTCAGGCCACAGTGGGGGCTCGGAGGCCACATTAAGCCTTTGGGGCACACTTTCCTCACCCCACTGTGTATTTTCCTGTAGCTGTCACAGCTGTTATACTGCAAAAAAGGGGAATTTCTGCAGGTACCGTTTTTCTCAACCCTGAATGACAAGTTGCAATTGTCAAGATTCTTCTCCCCCCCTAAAGTACAAAAGACCTTGGCTTCCCTTTTTCCTCCACCTGATCATCCTCGACCCAGCTGTTACAGAAGCCTTCTGCTACAGATCCCCTGCTTGCCATGTGTTTCTTGAAATGAGGACTCTGTCAATACAATGATAAATCACACATTACTGGCCATGCCCTCCAAAATTAACTGTGAGCGTTCCACTGCCACGAAAGGTCAAGGAAGAATATCGACTGCCTCTCATTGTCAAGAGATGTATTCTAAATCATATTTAGCGGAATCAGAGTCCTAAGACGTTTTTACTCATTACGGAAACACACTAAGCAGTTCGGTCCATAAATCAGAGCCATTGCAAGATGGAAACATAATTAGTCTAATTATCCCAGGCTGTCCATTATGGATGAGGAAAAACTGTAAGTCTGACTGCTGAAATCTTTTGCCTGGGAATACATAAATATGTTTTCTAAATGTTTTCTGTATAAACTGCATATTATCCATATTTGCTGTTTTATTACCTATTCCCCCCCCTCCTGATATGTTTTGACAAGGAAAAAAATAACAATAGGTTTACATTAAAGTTATTCCATGCAGATGTGGGAAGCACTAAAGTAGCACTTGAAGAACACAATTCTGCTGGGAAATAAGAAGAACTTCATGATTTTGTAGCAAAATGAAAGTCTATATTTATTTTTCCTTTTTGAGTGGAAGTTAATCTTGTATCTGCTGACTCTAACCAAAACTCTAAAAATTACTCCCAGACTGTGCCAAATTTATTATGGGAGCACAACCCATGACATACATAGAATCATAGAATTGTAGAGTTGGAAGAGACCACAAGGACCATCCAGTCCAATGCCCTGCCATGCAGGAATACTCAATCAAACCACACCCAACAGATGGCCATCCAACCTCTGTTTAAAAACAGCTGATTCAGAGCAGAGCTTGGAAAAGTTACTTTCTGGACTATAACTCCCTCCTATTATCCCAGTGGCCAGGTAAGGCATTCTGGGAATGTGAGAACATTTCCAAGTTCCAACATAGACAGCATCAAACATTTGATCACGCCAGAAAAACCATGAGCGAGATTGCACATTGGGCTTGCACAGCATAACACTCTGAAAGTAGAGTTGGGCACTGATTGTGCTATGCAGCCCTTATGTTGAATGGCAACACTGTCCAGCTGAACATGCACCCAAATGTACATCTCCAGGCATGACTCAACTTCAGTAAGCTTGAACTGAATGCAGATATTCTCAAACTGGTGATGTTGTGGTATGAATATTTGATTAAAGAAATCTAAAGTTACAAAATAATTTTCACAGATTTGCCACTCTTCCTCCCCTACCTCCAGTTATATTTTACAGAAATTTTTGGATATATGAGAATCTCTTCTGAAGTAACCAAATAATAGAAAACACATTCTAATCTCTCTAACTGGCAATTAATCTCAGAACCACTTCAATACTTTTTGAGAAATCTTGGAGAACAGGAGAGGTTCCAGCTGACTGGAGGAGGACAAATGTTGTGTCCATCTGTAAAAAGGGAAGAAGAGAAAACCCAAATAATTATTGTCCAGTTTAGATCTATAGAAGCACCTTGGGTAATGTGAACAAGAATATAGTATCCAGACCAAGACTACTATATTTTAACCTGGAGAAGAGAAGGTTAAGAGGTGACATGACAGCCATTTTTAATATTTGAAAGGATGTCATACTGAGGATGGAGCAAGCTTGTTTTGTGCTGCCTCAGAGACGAGGATTACTCAAAGTAGTGGTCCCTGGACTTGTGCCAGTTTGCGAGCCATTAACTACTGGCCCACAAAGAGTTTCTGGGGGGGGGTGGAATTGTAGCTAATGGGCACAGACATGATCCTGGTTCTTCCCACATTAAAAAAAAAAGGAGTGCTGCCCCCCCCCTCAGCCTGAAAACCAAGTGTTCTACAGGTGAGATGTGTGAGACATTTCTCTGAAATAGCCTTGTAGTGGAGCTTCTGACTAACATCATATATGAACTGATATTCAGAAATGGTGGGCCCACATCATGGTAAAGGAAGAATGTGGGGGAATCAATAGATACAGTATATTTTACCAATGGTAAATTGGTCACCTGAGAGGAGTATCAGGAATTCCCCAGTAAGGCAAAGTGCCTCTTCCTAAATGTGCCTGCCTGAGGACTGAAGTCTGCTGGCAGGGGTGGTGGTCCTCTGTATCCCACCAGTGAGATGAGTACACTCAGCCGAGGCACCTCAATTGTAGAATGCCCTCCTCTTGGATGCCTGAGCAGCACCAACATTCATTTCATTTAGGTGACATGTAAAAAACACAGCTGCTTATTAATGTCTTCAGGCCTCACTGATTTATCTCACAATGCTAATGCACATGGTTTTAAAGCTATTTTAATCTTTTAAACCTATGTTAACTCATTACTCTTGTCTGGCATCCTATTAGGCAGTTAGGATACTGTAAGTTAGACTTAACGGTCTTGTAACAGTTTTGTGTTCACATTTATGATCTTGGTACCTATTCCATGATTGCAAATGTCCCTAAAACTCACCTTAAATGCCCAGAAGCCACACCAAGTAAAACACATCTGTAGTGCTATTGAATGAGGTGACGAAGGATGATGAGCAAGCCATATTGTGATGAGGAGTTGCCACAGGACCACATGAATCCCTGTTTCTATTCATCTTCCTTCAATACCCCAGCAGAGCAGAACTCCTTCATACATTACAGCTATCTAGCTTTTAAGGTAGGTTTTTTTTTGCGGGGGGGGGCGGTTAATATTTTATTAAGAGAAATTCTAACTAACTTGTATAAAAATACACAAATTGGAAATACATATAAAGCATACAACATCAACTACAACTTTGCTACTTTCTCCATCACCAATTTATTATGCTAAACTTCTACAAATTGTTTTAATGCTTTTAAGGTGGTTTTAGAAGTCAAGTTGTGAGACAGAGTATGGCTATGACATGTACCTATGTGTTCCATGCAGGTTCTTCGCCCATATTTAATATGTTTTTAGTCTAAATTATTTTTGTTTTAACTTTTTTTGCATAGATTTTACTTGCATGCTGCCCTGAGATCTTTTGATGTAAGGTAGGATAGAAATATGTTACTAAATAAAAATTAAAATAAGTAAATCAAGCAGTACTCATCTTTTCCTGTCATAAGGGCTTACCACACTCTGAAGAAAAGCAGCAAGGCAGCAGGAACGTTCCATCTTCTGTGCTGCCTTACCGCATGATGTTGTCATTCTTCCAGCATTCTTTTGTTCTGGTCCCATGGGGGATTGAGGTAAAACCATGACTTTTTGCTAATTTTTTTCCAGTTAGCAAAAAGATGCGATTTTATGTTGGTTGCCACAGGACTGGAACAGAAGAACAAGAACGTCATGCGGTAAGGCAGCATGGAAGACAAAACATTCCTGCTGCCTTGCCACTTTTCTTTGGAGTACAGTAAGCCCCATAGACAGTGTTGCATTCCTTCTGGGGTGCACTGTCAGTTCATAGTTGTAGTCCAAAATCCTCTCTCCTCCCCCCAAGCTTTGGTTTACTCAGAGGAAATCTGAAACCCAAGAAACTCCCCCAGTTTCCCAGGTGGACAGAGAATGTGTCTTAGGATAGGCGTATTTATTTATATATTTATTTATATGACTGGTGGCACAGTGGTTAAATGCCAGTACTGCAGCCACAACATTGTGAGTTTGAGCCCAAGGGCTCCAAGGTTCACTCAGCCTTCCATCCTTTCATACGTTGGTAAAATGAGTACCCAGCTTGTGGGGGCAATTACCTAACACACATTGGAAACTGTTTAGTGCCTAGCATGCTATAAAGCAATGTAGATGTGTAAAGTGCTATTGCTTTACAATTTGTAAGCTGCCCTTGGAGCCTTTGTGGCTGAAGAGTGGGGTATAAATACATAAATAATTTTCTAAAAAATAAATATTATATCCCACTTTTCTTTCAAATGGGACTTAAAGTGGCTCACAATACACAGTTGTTCCTCCACATTTCATACAATCATAGAATCATAGAATTGTAGAGTAAGAAGAGACCACGAGGGCTATCCAGTCCAACCCCCTGCCACGCAGGAAATCTTGATCAAAGCATCCCTGACAGATGGCCATCCAGCCTCTGTTTAAAGACCTCCAAGGAAGGAGACCCCACCACACTCCAAGGGAGTGTGTTCCACTGCCAAACAGCTCTTACTGCCAGAAAGTTCCTCCTAATGTTGAGGTGGAACCTCTGTTCCTGGAGCTTGCATCCACTGCTCCGTGTTCTAGTTTCTGGAGCAGCAGAAAACAAGCCTGCTCCATCCTCAACGTGACACCCCTTCAAATACTTAAACAGGGCTATCATATCGCCTCTTAACCGTCTTTTTTCCAGGCTAAACATACCCAGCTCCCTAAGTCTCTCCTCATAAGGCATGGTTTCCAGACCTTTCACCATTTTAGTTGCCCTTCTCTGGACATGCTCCAATTTGTCAATATCCTTTTTGAATTGGTGCCCAGAACTGGACACAGTATTCTAGGTGAGGTCTGACCAAGGCAGAATAGAGCGGCACTATTACTTCCCTTCATCTAGACACTGTACTTCTATTGATGCAGCCCAAAATCACATTGGCTTTTTTAGCTGCCGCATCACACTGTTGACTCATGTTCAACTTGTGGTGTACTAGGACTCCTAGATCCCTTTCGCACGTAGTCTTGTTCAGCCAGGTCTCTCCCATCCTATATCTATGCATTTCATTTTTCCGCCCTAAGTGCAGTACCTTACATTTCTTCGTATTGAATTTCATTTTCTTAGCTTTGGCCCAGCTCTCCAGTCGATCCAGGTCATTTGCGGGTTAAGCATTCATGGATTTGATTATTTGCGGATTTGATTAATATGTTCTCTCTAGGCATTTGTAGGTCTTCCAGCATGGTTCTATGATCAGCTCCTGGAGGAAGTAGGTCATAGAATTGAGCTGCCAGAACCTAACTATAGAATCATACTGGGGGACCTTCAAATGTCTACAAAAGTGTTCTCTCAGGTTAAAAAAAAATCAGTCTGATATTCCCAGTTTTCCCAGTTTTGCGGGACTTCTAGGCACCTAACCCCCACAAAATTTGAGGGCTAACTGTAAATTCAAACAGAACAACTAAAACAATATGGAGTACAAAAGCTAAAACAAAAACAAAAACAAAACAAAACAAAAAAAGCATTAAACCATACATGCAATTGAAACTATGGCCAGAATTCTCTATCACATAACCAATGTTACATACCGTTGTGTATGCTTAGCTATGTAGCAGAGGCACTATGGAACTATCCTTATGAATTGTGAAGATGTGTAATGGGACGTCAGGAAGAGTGTCCCAAAGCGCATTGGACTCTACCAATACTTATAAAGACTCCCTCGCCGGTGTCCCAGTGTGCATTGGGAGTGCTCAATGTGCATCAGCACCCAATCAGCCCTTTGCTGGCTCCCTTACATATTAACGTCATGGCAGCTCCTTGTTGTTCAAGCAATGGAACCAATTGTCTAGAAATGTGGTGGGGGCTCCTTCTCTGAACATCTTCAAAAAGAGGGAGGAGAGCTACTTGCTGGGAATGCTTTAGCTGGAGGTCCTGCACTGAGCAGGGGGATGAACTCGATGGCCCATGAGGCCTTTTCCAACTCCATGATACTATGAATCATAGAAGCATCGAGTTGGAAGAAACCACGAGGGCCATCCAGTCCAACCCCTGCCATGCAGGAACACTCAATCAAAGCATTCCTGACAGATGGCCATCCAGCCTTTAAAAAAAACCCAAAGAAAGAGACTCTACCACACTCTGAGACAGTGAATTCCACTGACAAAAAAAGCTCTTACCATTTTCATAATGTTTAGGTGGAATCTTTTTTCCTGTAGTTTGAGTCCATTGCTGTCCTGTCCTAGTCTCTAGAGGAGAAGAAAATAAGCTTGCTCCATCTTCAGTATGACATCCCTTCAAATATTTAAACATAGCTATCATGTCATCTCTTAGACTTCTCTTCTCCAGGCTAAACATGTTCAGCTCCCTAAGCTGCTCCTCATAGGGCATGGCTTCCAGACCTCTCACCACTTTGGTTGCCCTCCTCTGGACATGTTCCAGCTTCTCAATGTTCTTCTTGAATTGTGGTGTCCAGAACTGGACACAGTATTCCAGAGGAGGTCTGACTAAAGCAGAATAGGGTGGCACTATTACTGCTCTTGATCTAGACACTATATTCCTATTGATGCAGCCTAGAATCGCTTTTGCTGTTTTAGCTGCCGCATTACACTGCTGACTCATGTTCAGCTTATGGTCCACTAAAACTCCTAGATCCCTTTTGCATGTACTGTCATCAAGCCAGGTGTCACCCAGCCTATATCTGTACATTTCATTTTTACTGTCCAAGTGCAGTATACAAGTGCACTATCCTACATTTCTCCCTAGTCTATGAATACAGGTGTTATGGAACTGCTCAATTCCATTTACCGCAGACGCAAGTTCACTTACCAATTCTGGCCAACACTTTTAAAACATTAACTTAAAATCAGTCAAAACATTTGAAATACTTATTGCCTACTAAAAAAATAGCACACCTAAATGTATATCCCTCTACTTTGGTCAGTTCCGGCTGAAGGCCTTGATTAAACAGGAAGGTCTTTGCTTGCTAGCAAAAAGACAACAAAGAGGGGGCAAATTGAGCTTCCCTTTCAAAGCCTAGGAGCAGCCACTGAGAAGGCTCTCTTCTATGTCCTCAACATCCAACTCTCGGAAGGTGGTAGGATGAAGAGAAAGCCCACCTCCAAAGATTATAAGACTCAGGCAGGCTTATACAGGAAGATATGGGCTTTCACATAGTCTGGAGTTGAGCCATTTCCCCAAAGCCAGAAAATGTGAAAACTGCTGCATTACATAACACAAATGGATCACCCATTTAGGAGCCAAAGACAAATAAGTATTGAAACATTATACACTTAGTGGCCCTCTGCTCATAAATTGCGGCTAACTAACTAGAATGTAAGGCTTCCTTGACAGGTAATTAGATGGTAAATACGCTTCATGAAGACAGTTTGTGAAATGTTGGTAAATATAAGGCCTGCTATTTGCATTTGGAGCTGACATTCCAGGTGAGTAATAGCTGGCAATGGTAATTATTCCTCTTATTTCAGATGCAAATTCAAGGAATCCTGACTCTCCTCCAGGTCTACAAATTACACCTGCATTGCTCCACTCCTTTGCTTGCTTTGGTCAGGACCTGCATACAAAATGCAATGTTAAAATCAAACCCTCAAGTCATGCTGTTTTGGGCAGGTTCAACTGAGGGCACAGTTTATCCTGGGAAAACTTTTAACAACTTCCCAAGAAGTAAGGCTGCAAATGTGTATCTACATCTCTGGGAACAGACTTACTTCTGAGTAGACTTGCACAGGCTCACATGGCAACAGTACAGTCCTAAATATCTTAACTCAGACTTCAGTTTCCCATTGTTCTGTGTGGGTTTACTCAGAAGTAAACCTCACTGTTTCTAATGATGCCTTATGCCCATGAAGTGGGCATAGGCTTGTGGCATACAGCAGGCTGGTAAAATTGATGCTCTGCCAGACTATAGACCACCAGGGTGGTATTGTGGACTGCCAGGACCTTGACAACTATTAAAACCTACATATGGTGGTTGTGCTGCCATCTTTTCCACAAGGAAGTGTCCCATAGGGCAGGGGCAGGCTTAAAATTTTAAATGCTCCTCCCTAAACTGCAAATCCCAGGATTCCACAGGAAGCGGCCAGAGCAGTTAAACTGGAATAATAGTGCTATAACAATGTCATGTGAGGACTTTATCAGATGCAGCAAAAATCATGGGATTACAACATCATGGTAGTGCGAATGAACATGGCTATCGCGTGACATCATTGTCTTTGCGTGGTCATGTGCTCCAGCCATGAATAAAACATTGGTTCTAACTGATGGGACAAGCCATCAACAGAAAGAAACTATTCCAGAACACGGCCTCACAGCCTGGAAAAAAAACACAAGGAAAATCCATCAATAGATCATCAATATTGATTTTCTCATGGTACTGAGGGTGTGCGAAAACATGTCCCATTGTAAATCATAAGATTACAGTGTGAATGGGCGGACCTCAGTGAGAAAATGTCCAGGCGAGAATGTAAAAACGAAGCACAGGGCACTCTTTTTATAATGCAAAAACTAAGTACAGGGCACTCTTTTTATAAACTGTCCCCTGTAATTTGCACATTTTTAGGTTTGTTTCAGTGCTTTTGTGTTCATTTACTTGGTTAATTTAGGTGTTTTTGTACTCATGTCTTCTCATGAGAACCATCAAAATCTCGCCCATGCAAAATTGCGGAAGTAAACTTCTGTTCTTACAGAACTAGTGAAAGAATCACAACCCGGAAACATCACCCAAGGAGACCTTCTGCTGTGCTTTCTGCAACCAGACTTGTTTATCTCAGATTGGCCTTTTCAGTCATCAGCACACTTGCAGAAAGCACGGGATGAGTCCATCCTGAATCTTCGTTTGTGAAGAAAAGCCAGAGAGAGAGAGAGTGGTTGTCATGCGATGATACCATGGCAGTTCTTTTGTGTGATTACAGCGATGTATGATAGTAAGTGTAATAATGCCACAATGTTTCTGCTTTCCTCACTCGCAGAATTACAGCATTTTTACACGTTAGTCTGATAATGTCCTGATATTCTCCATTGTCTCTGTTCAACCACTGTTGATGGACTGGAATTTGTGGATATATTCCAATTCAGCTGTTTCTCTTTCCAATGTTTCTTTGTAGGTTTTTGTGGGTTTTTTTTGGTTCAAGGACAATTGTTTCATTGTGTTTCTGCAAAGTAGCTACAGATTCATAAACTTTTGAAATGTAGTCTGTGGTGTAGGTTATCAGCCAGCATCTTTAATCTCACTGGAAGCAGGACAGTCCAGGGAACACAGTGCAGGATAGTTTAGCACACAGCTCTTTTGCCCTGAGTTGAGGCAGTAAGTGCCGAATGGGTCTGAGGACTTTGCCTCCTCACACGGCAGCATCCCCTCCTCCTCTAAAATCTCCCTTTTCTTGCAACTTCACTCTCTTTTTAACGTGGGCCTTTGCTTCTGTGATGTAATAGTCCAAGGGTTGGACTGGGATGGAGGTCTGAGAAAGAGGCTCAAATCCCCGCTCAGTTATGGTGCTGACTGAGTGAACCTAGGCCAAACCTTAACCTACTTTAAAGAGTGAGTTGTCCTGGGAATAAAATGTGAGGGTAGGAGGCACATTAGGAATGCTGACTTGAGTTCCATGGAAGAGGAGAAAATTATAAATAATAATGGTAGTAAAAAACATTTACCCTTGAATCACTTTCCTTTTCCTCTGACATCAACATATCTGAAGGAGCATGGAGTCTGTGTATGTAAGACAGGGATGAGAATCTACCAGATTGTGAACCATTCAGTCCTCCTGGGGGTTCCTCTTCCCAGTTCCTGGTCTCCTCCTAGCCCCCATGAAATCCTCTCCCCACTGCCATTTTTTTGGCATAAAAATGTCTGGTTTTGCTCACTAAGCTCCCATGAGCTTTCTCTCTTTCTCTCCCCAAATTAAGAACAGGTGTTGATATTCTATGTCAGCTACATAGTTAGTTATACATTCATAACATCTGTCCCAGTCCTCCAAGCCCACCTTAACCAGATAAGGGAAGGAGGGTTTTTTAGCTGGTGATTGGGGTGCAAGGGTGTGAGAAGGACTTGCAACAGGGGCCTGCCTCTGAATGTCTCAGCCTCTCTTGCTGGTGGGAGGCGGTTTGAAATGCCATCCTCCTTGCACCTTGATTCCCAGCTGAGCAGAGCTCCTTCTCGTCTGGCTGCTGGCTGTTGAGGTGAGCTGGGAGGGCATTTATTCAGTCTTACAGTAAGACCCCATAGTTGTGAAGACACACCCAACTAAAGGTGGTGGCAGGTTTGGGTGTGCAACGCCAGTACCCTGGTGAGATCAAACTCTTTTACCCAAAAAGGCTCTGATGCTGAATGTAAAGTTCAAAAAAGGAGGAAGTTTATTGTAAAGAACAAAAGTCAAGGGCTTTCTCCTCCCCAGCTCTAAAAGCTTTAAATAAGAGGTACTTTACAGTTTGAATTTCAGCAATCTTCAGGGTGTCATCTCTCTGGGTTTGATCTTGGTTTGATTCTTTAGCACGATGCTCCAAAGGGCTATGGCAGAGCTTGAAGAAGACGACGGCATCTATATACGCTACCGTACTGATGGTAGCTTGTTTAACTTAAGCCATCTGAGGGCTCACACTAAGACTCTAAACTGTCTAGTCCGTGAGCTGCTCTTCGCCGATGATGCTGCCCTTGTTGCCCACACAGAAGCAGCTCTGCAGCGCCTAACATCCTGCTTTGCAACAGCTGCAGAGCTGTTTGGGCTAGAAGTCAACCTGAAGAAAACAGAAGTTCTTTACCAGCCTGCACCACAGGACGAACACCACCATCCCCACATTGCTGTCGGCAAATCAGTGCTCAAGTCCGTTCAGCAGTTCACCTACCTGGGAAGCATCATCTCCTCAGATGCCAAGATTGACAAAGAGATCGATCACAGATTAGCAAAGGCATATAGTGCATTTGGAAGACTCCACAAAAGAGTCTGGAGCAATAAACACCTGAGGCAAAGCACAAAAATCAGTGTGTATAGAGCCATCGTACTGTCTATCCTCCTTTATGGATCTGAAACATGGGTTACCTATCGCCACCACCTACGACTCCTCGAGCGCTTTCATCAGCGCTGTCTACGCACAATCCTAAATATACACTGGACTGACTATGTGACGAATGTTGCTGTCCTTGAACAAGCAGGGATCACCAGCATTGAGGCCATGATATTGAGAACACAGCTGCGCTGGGCAGGGCACGTTTCTAGGATGGAGGACCATCGCCTTCCAAAAATACTACTCTACGGTGAACTCGCCACGGGTCAGCGTGGGAGGGGCGCTCCAAAAAAGCGATACAAGGACTCCCTGAAACAACATCTCAGGCTTGGCCAGATTGATCACCAACGGTGGTCCGCCCTGGCCTCACATCGGGAGGCATGGAGACGCACTATCCACAATGCTGCAGCCTTATTTGAGAACTCACGACGAACAAGTCTTGAAGAGAAACGACAACGCAGAAAGAATCACAACCCAAAAACATCACCCAAGGAGACCTTCTGCTGCACTTTTTGCAACCGGACTTGTTTATCTCGGATTGGCCTTTTTAGTCATCAGCGCGCTTGCAGAAGGCGCGGGATGAGTCCTTCCTGAATCTTCGTTTGCGAAGAAAAGCCAGAGAGTGATCTCCTCACTCAATGGAGCTGGTGCAGGGTCTTTCAGCTCCTGATTCCTTTGACTTATTTGTTGGTGGTAACTAATTTGGCTAAATTGTGTAAGAAATGCCTGTTCTGGCTGTCTGGGCTTGTTTGCCACCAATAAAACAGTTCCCTGCAAGCTGACAGCAAAGACTGAGCAAAAACTAAAAACTACTAGCTAGAACAGAGCTTGCTGGGAGGCACAAACCAAATCTGGAAAAATGCAGGGGAATTTTTCAGCAACTCCCACAACTCTGATACAATGAAACATTCCCAAGCTTAGACATACTAAGGCCT
Organism: Gambelia wislizenii; assembly: GCA_030847615.1. Classification (NCBI taxonomy): domain Eukaryota; kingdom Metazoa; phylum Chordata; class Lepidosauria; order Squamata; family Crotaphytidae; genus Gambelia; species Gambelia wislizenii. Next base: position 16,128,782 of record JAUMIR010000001.1, on the reverse strand, counting down.
GAATTAAAACAAAAGAAAATGCAGGGGAGATTCAAACAGTCCTGGCTGGACATCACAATAGTCTTAGGGAATATGGAGCATTTATGGAGCTTATCTCTAGCTTATGAATCTGTAACTGCAATACAGAATGCCAGTCAAGGTTTATATGAACCTGGAAGTAAACTTAGAATCATAGACTCATAGAATCATAAAGTTGGAAGGGACCACAGTGGCATGTAGGAATATACAAGTAAAGCACTCCTGAGAGATAGCCATCTGCCTCTTTTTAAAGACCTCCAAAGAAGAGAGTATACCACCCTCCTAGGCAGTCTGTTCCACTGTTGAATAGCTCTTACAGTCAAGACATTCTTCATAAGGTTTAGGTGGAATCTCTTCTAGTGGATTTATCTAGGTGGACTTCTGGTCTCCTGGGACCTGGCCTCCAGAGCTTGCCTACTTCTGATATAAGCAGAAAGGGGGAAAGAGTTTTACGGTTATGTTGAAAAGCTAAAGTGGACAATAACAACGGAGCCCTGGTGGCGCAGTGGTTAAATGCCAGTACTGCAGCCACAATGTTGTAAGTTCCATCCTACAGGACTCCAAGGTTCACTCAACCTTCCATCCTTCTGTAAGTAGGTAAAAGGAGTACCCAGCTTGTTGGGGGTAATTAGCTAACAAATTGTAAACCACTTAGGGAGTGCTTTGGCACTGATAAGCAGTATAGAAATATCAATGCTATTGCTATAGCTATTGCTATGTCTGTTGTTTCTCTGCATGTGGACTGATTCATGTCTTCTAAAAATCAATTTACAAAATTTGGGGTTATTAAGCTCTCAGTGGTAAAAAAGCAGAGTGGTATAATGGCCTACTGTGTTCATTTGTTCTGTTTAGGGTCAGAGTTGGTGTGATCAAAGGGAAAGCTCTGGCTGACAGTGGTGTGTAAAGTTCCACAATTGTACCTACATGCAGTTCTGGGTGCTGGAAAGTGAGGATAGTAATGGAAAGCATGAGGAAACTTTCTTGACTGTTACATAGGGTATTTGTTAGACAAGCAGGTTGTTGCATTATGTAAGGAGGTTGTTGCATAAAGATCAGTGGTGGCCATTGGATTCCATGTGAAGAGTGCAATGAATTTGCTGTGTTTCAGTTCAGACTTTAAAACCCAGAATCCACTGTGGAATTAAATTTATAGTTGTAGCTATCAAAAGTACTGATATTTCGGGGGTAGTACCTTGTATCTCAGTATCTGCTGGGGTTTGGTTCCAGGACTCCTCGTGGATACCAAAATCCATGGATACTCAGGTCCCGTTAGATACAATGGTGTAGTAAAATGGCATACCTTATATAAAATGGTGTTCCTAAATGGCAAACAGCAAGGTTTGCTTTTTGGATTTTTTTCCGTCCCAAATATTTTTGAGCCATGGTTTGGTTGAATCTGTGGATGCAGAACCTTGGGTACAGAGGGCCATCTGTATACTAGCAGACTTCTCCATTTTGGTTTTAATTTTGTTGAATAAATCATGACATAGTTTAATATGTCATGTGTTGTTGCTCATCTGAGGATGTATTTACCGAATTTTAAGACCTTCTATGGAACAGATGATTGTTATTATACCCTGATATGTAAAACCATAGGTACCTTCTTTTTCACACAACTGTATTTGCCTCAGCTGACCAACTGACAAGACTGATCTTGAACCTTATATTCCTCAGGCAGAAAAATATCTTGAGTTGGACCTGGAAGAAAGGAATTGGCTGCTGTTACAGTAGAGAGAACTAGCCAACATTCTGGATGGCAAACAACTCTTCTATGGAAACGTTCAGTTCGGGTTTTGGAAAGCAGAACTCTGATTTAGGGGTGGATAGATGAATCTGCTAGCTTTGATTTCTCCTATTTTTTCACTCATTTCTCTGAAGGCCTGCATTTTTGTACACCACTTCCCCTAATATATGTTTTTTACCAGCAATTTTACCTAAGTAATTAATTTTTGCCCATTTTTCAGTAATACATTCATGTTGCGTCCATATTTTCCATATCCAGTAGGCATTTATATAGGCATTCAAGGCATTTATTTATTACCTCTCAACCCACCAGGGCACCTGACAAAATCCATAATTGATTTTAAAAAGACTTAAAAACATGAAATAAATAACTAAAAAATCAACCAAAAAACCAGTCCAAACAGTTCTAAAACCAGATGAAAAGTATGAAAAACAGTCAGTGTAGACACCCATAATTTTAAGAGCTAAAGGCCATGTGGAAAAACTGTGCAACTTTCTTAAACTGGAGGAGTTTAAGAAATTGCTCAGATCCTTCAATCATGCTAACTTTTTCTCCCCACTGTATGTCTTCCTGGCTTCCCCTCCACCTCCATTCCTTACCACACTCTCCTGCCTGATTTCCTCCATCTCATTAAGCTGTGCTGTTGATTACAGGGGGTAAAAGTCAGCTTTGCAGAAATCTGCTCAAGCAAGCAGTATTCCCTTGCCCCCCCTCGGCCCGTGACCTTCAACTTTCCTTTCCCTTCTGCTGTGACATGCAGTTTCATTTTTTTTTAAAGGGAGATTAAAAAAATTCTCCTCATGTGTGGGAAAATAATGGTGTTCTGCTGATGCAAAATAAATGAACAAGGAAAAGCTGAGGGTGGAAACTGAACTTTTTCGTGTTCCTCCTGTACAGCTGTGAAGTAACATTAAATTGTTACCTGAACTGCTTGGGGTCTGAGAGGTTCCCACTAGTGTCCGAATCTTAATATGGGGAATATTTAATTAGCTCAAAATGGCAGCGAGAGGCCAGGTAACGGCAGGCTCTTTTGACCTATGTATACTGGTAGTAACTGAGGAGACTCCAAGCCAAAAGGTACAATTAAATAATGATGATGATGATGATGATGATATTTATTTCTATCCCACCCCTCTGCAACACAATCGGGGCAGCCTACCGCATAAAAACTCCATAATTACATCAGTACCCAACCCACCCACCCCTTAAAACAATATTAAATTAGAAAGGATTAAAAACATACAATAATTAAAAGGAGAGCGGGGAAATGGAATGATTCAATGGCAGCTCAAGAGAAAAGGCAGCCGAATCTTTGGGCTGGGATAGCTATTCAGGAAAGGCCTGCCGGAAAAGATCCATCTTGACAGCTTTTTTGAAGCTGTCTATGGTGGTAATAAGACGGATATCGTTCGGCAGGCCATTCCATAATCTGGGAGAGGTAGCAGAGAAGGCCTTATTGGAAATTAGTCTTAACAGTACTCACACAAACACTTATGCTTCGAGCAATCACACAAGGCTGTAGAAAATAGTAGGAAGCATTTGGATAGAGGAATAGAGTAAGGGGATTGTGGACTGTAGTGAATCCACTCTGGTTTTTAGTCTGAACTTTAAAGAAGCTATCCAGTGTACTGAACCCAATCCTCAAATAGGTTCAGCACCTTGGATAACTTCTTTAAAGTTTGGACTAAAACCCAGAGGGGATTCATTGGCCCACTAACATGGAAGCCAATGTAAGGTTAGTGATAGCAGGCCAGCTATTATTCTGACCAGGTTGTCCACCATTTACTAATAAGCTTCCAAGGAACTCTGGTGTTCCTTGCACTACACAGTTTGGAAACCACTGGTGAACTGAAAAGTACTTTCAGAAATGCTGGGAGCTGCGATGAAGCAGTTTATGTTGCTGGTTAGTTCCTTTAAAAATAAATAAATCTATTTCTGGGCACCCTGTTGATATGGATTGCAAGCAGTGATTAAGACACAAGGCAATAGGCCCCATACAATAAGACATACAGGCAATAAAACAAATAATCATCAAAGCAATACAATTTAACATCTGTTCAATAGCCACAGCATTTCATAAAAAGCGATATTACAAAAACCGAGAGTGAATTAAAAAGGTGCAAGGAATTTGATATTTGCAGAAGTTGTGTTGTCCACTACTGTCAAGTCAACTTTGACATATGGTGACCCTATGAATGAGAGGCCACCAAGTCACCCTATTATGAACCGCTCTGCTCAGATCTTGCAGATTCAGGACCATGGCTTCCTTGACTCAAATGTATTCATCTGTAATGTGGTCTTGCTCTTTTCCTACTGCCTTCTACTGTACCAAGCATTTTTTTTTAACTGAGGCATGTCTTTTCATGATATGTTTGTCTAAAGTATGACAGTCTCAGTTTAGTCATCTTGGCTTCTAGGGAGAGTTCACACTTGATTTGCTCTAGGGCCCATTTGTGCGTTGTTTTTCTGGTAGTTCATGGTATCCATAGAACTGTTCTCCAGCACCACATTTCCAATGAGTTGATTTTCTTCCTGTTAGCTTTCTTCACTGTCCAGCTTTCACAGCCATACATAGAAATGGGAAATACGATGGCATGGGCAATGCTAACTTTAGTATTCAATTATATATCTTGACACTTTAGGATCTTCTCTAATTCCTTCAAAGCTGCTGTTCCAAGTCCTAGTCTTCCTCTGATTTCTTGACTGCAGGCCCCATTCCGATTAATGACTTGAGCCAAGGTATGGAAAATCTTGAACTATTTCAATGTTTAAATTGTCTACTTTAAAGTTAAACTCCTCTGAGTCCAATCCTGCTTTATGTATGATATGTTCAGCGTACCTGTTAAACAGATAGGGTGATAAAATGCAGGCTTGCCTTGACACCCTTGCCAACTGGAAACCATCCCATTTCTCCATATTCTGTCCTAACAATAGACTGTTGCCCTGAGTACAGGTTATGCATCAGGACAATAAAATGCTGTGCAACACCCATTTCTTTAAGATTTATCCATAGTTTTTCATGATCAATGCGAGGCTTTGCTATAAAGCACAGACTGATTTTCTTTTGAAATTCTATGGTGCATTCCATTATCCAACATGCGTTAGTAATATGATCCCTAGTTCTTTTCCTTTCCTGAACCCAGCTTGGACAGCTGACATTTCTTGCTCTATATAAGGTAAAAGTCTGCTTTGTAGAATTTTGAGCATGCATGGGAAATTAATACAATGGTCCTGTGGTTACTGTAATCCCTGGTGTCCCCTTTTTGGGGGAACAGAAGGTATATTGAATATCTCCAATCTGTGGGCCATTGTTTTGTTTTCCATATTTGTTGACAGAATTTAGTTAGAACTAGAGTCGATTCTGTCTTTGAAGCAGCTCTATTGGTATGCCATCTACCAAGTGCTCTGAGTGCAGCTTCTACTTGAAGATCATCATGGAATAACCTTGGTGTATCTTGTTTGAGAAGGAATTCCCATAGTACTGTAAGTCATAGTGACATCTGAAGTTGTGTCTCTGTTGTTGATCTTCATCCACCAAGATAAAGAGAAGATGTATGTCAGAGAAGATGCTTCTGAAGGCATCCCAGACCTAAGTCTTTCAAAATTAACACTAGCATCTTGAACCTTGCCTGAAAACATAGTATAATCCCTGCAAATTATTTTTTTTAATTTTTATTTAATTATTTATTTATACACCGCTCTTCAGCCACAAGGCTATCAGAGCGGCTTACAAATTGTTTAAAGCAATAGTAGTTTATACATCTACACTGCATTAAGCAGTTTCCAATGTGTGTTAGCTATTGGTTTATTCCAGTGGGTGGGGAAACCCTAAAGGAGGGTATGTTCTTACTAGGTGAGGTCAGAAAAAGCAGGAGAGCTAGAGAGAAGAGCTGCAGTTGGCCAGGAATAAAGCTTAGGTTCTTTTCTCTTTGAATAGGAGCTTTAAGATTGCATCCAAATGTGGCAGTACTACTGAGCAGCACAGGCAGAACAGTCCAGCAATCAAGTCCTGCAATGGCACCTCATTAGATGGGACAGTGCATATGTGTCAAATTTAGTATACAATTACTTATATAGTTGTGATATATAGAACCCAGAAAGTGCTACAGTAGCATTGGCAATAAAGATTATAAAGAATTGGTCTTATATGAGTGCTGCCTCTAAGAATAGCTGGATGTTCTACATTAGGATCTAATTGATGTTTCTACCATGTGTTCAAGGGCTATCCTTTATACAATGTATTGCAGTAGTCAGGCTCACTGCACCTCTGGTCTTCTAATGAGCTTTCAACGTGACCATTGTAATGCATTGTGTAAAGGGTAGTCTTTGAAGACATTGCCAGAGCTCAGGGGGTTGAAGTGCTGAGACTTTTTGATTAGCAATGACATCAATGCTGTCCACCCCCCCTTCCCAATTTCCCTGTTCCATCTGAATCCTCACAGTAGCTGGGCATGTGGTGAATTTTGACATCCACACTCCAGAGAGACAAACAAAGGAGTGTTCTGGGATGGAGACCTCACATTGGCTGAAGGAAGGCTGTTTGAGACTGGTCCAAAGTACGGAGCGCAGACATGCGGCTCACAGCCGCCCCTGAACTCAACAGACTGAACTTCATGTCAGTGAGTAGATCAGGAAATGTATCAGCTAGATTGCGTTATGGAATTATGCTTATTTTTCCAACTTGGCTGGCAATGACTAAACTCTTTTGTAACTTGTAACTCAAGTATGCGTGGGAAGGAGGAGCTTCCCATGAGAGAGATACCCTCTGGTGGTGACTTTGCTTAGAATTTTAAAAAAAGTTTTTCTATCTATCAGCTAATGCTCCACACACCTGTTTGTTGGGTTGTTTCCTTCCTCTAGGCTCAGAAGGAGGGGGTGGCATCCCTGCAGAGTTAAGGACACAACTACCAAAATCCACAGGCTCCCCTTGGAATGTGTTTAAGGGGTTAGTAGAGTCAAGGAGTGGTGGCAGCTACAGAATAAAAAATGGCAGTTTAGGGGTTCTCAGGAGTCAGAAGAACCTTTGAGCTGTATCACAACTCTGCATTTTTAGATTTTCTTTGAAGCACGTCTGTGGGAACTGACATGAGGTACACCTGCAGTTTGAAATTTACCCAACTGTACAAGGCAATGGCAAAGTCCTTCGAGAAGATGTATCAGCCAGTGAGACAAGGATACACTGTTGGTCAGTGATAACACCTGAATGAATACCTGGATTCAGGAGCACTCCTGGTTGATAAGTTTGTTCCAAAAAGTTTGGTTACATTAGGAACTGCCATATCTAGCCTGCTTGGAATCCATCCACCCCCTCCATTTCCACCTTATCTGAACTGAGTTGTTTCTTGTATTCTTCAACATGATGAGCAATCAAGCAAAAATTTGCCACAGTTAAAAAAAACCAAAACACCACACACCAGAATAAGGATTAAATGCTGTCTTTTCATCATTTTGTAATCCCAGGCAAAAATTCTGGCAGACAGTCTGAAATCTGATATACTTTTGATGAATATTTTAAGCGTCATACTTACATGAATTTTCTTTATGTATTCTCACAATCTCTGCATTCTCCTGACATTTTAATCTTTTTGTGCCAGAAAATATCCATGTGATATATTAGTAGTCTTGCACTAAAAGCCATCAAGAAAGCAAAGCACACACCACTATCCGCCAAACCATTGGCATTTGTGCAACATATTTAACACATTCACGCTGGTTTTCTTTCTTACAAATACTTGCATAAGTAGGACTCTTCAGGAAGCTGTAAGATTCAAAAACCCATAATCTAGTGCAAATACCTGCTTACAGCTGGAATGTATATGCAGAAAAGACATAAATGCACAAGTGGAAATCCATGATTTTCCAAGTACTCTCTTCTCTGTAATGTAGTGAACCCAGTTCAGGTAAGTGCACATTTAACTCCTATGAATAATGGTTTGGCCCAGTGGATGGAGAAACACTAAGGTAGGGGTGGTACTTGCTGGTTTTGATCAGAAGGTGTTACATACCCTTATAGCCCCCATCTTGGAATAGCAAATAATTGGCTACATTTAATAATTTGGCTAAGGTGGCCATCCACATGGTTACAGGTATATCAGGGACTCCTTAAAACCAAGGTGGGATTCATGTATGCGCCAAAGGAGGGACCAGTGGAAATTTCCAAAAACAGACACTCTCAAGTGAGGCCTCAACACCTGGAGGTGAGTCATCACTAATCCACTCAGGGATGATCGAAACCCTTAAGGCTTGTAAATGGGATTTTCCTCTCCTTTCCCACCAACAATAGCCCTCGCCTGTTTCCTATTCAGTTCCAAAGTATCGATTGTTAGCAACCATTAACTCTTCCGGAGCTCCCTTTGCCTGGGAATATCTAGGGACCATTGTATTGCGCGCACAACTCCTATCCCTGTAAGGGAATTACTTCATATAAATATCACCCCAAACACTACCAAATTGTCTACTGCTTTTCTTCTTACATCCATGCTGCCAGTTTGCTGCTAGACCCTCAGAACACAGCTCTGAGACCCCATTGCTGCAGGAATCTCTGCTCTACAGGACAGGTGTTGTATCACCCATCAACCTGTTACTTTATTCCTATATCCAAATCCTTCCTACTTATTTCATTAGCCTGGTGTAAGTACTTGAAGACCAAATGTGTGTGTGAATGTTGTTATTGTTATTCTCTCAATAAAGAGCATTTAATTGAACCATCTAGCTTAAAGCCTCCTCCTTAGTATTGATATACACAGGTCTACAAGATCCTACTCATTACCTGTTCTCACATTGCCAAGTTGATTTCATTAGTTCCCTATATTAATATTAGTATATTAGAGGGTCCTAAAGGATCCTCAGCATTATGGGTAGCAAAGGAGAGGAAGAGAGTTGCGGCTGGAGAGGAGTAAGTTATGAAGGCTAAGGAGTAGATCCTGACATTTTCAGTTGCGTACAGGTCACACACAACACACACACATACACATGTATCCACAGAACCAATATCTACTGTTTCAGTTATCCATGGCTGGGGGAAAAAAAAGGGATACATACCATAGAGTCATGTTGAAAATGCCTAGAGAGGCATCCTCTCTAGGAATCACTAGGTCCTCCAACACAACTCTATGGTATGTTAGTACAGGAAGTGCTTTATTTTAATAGGGTTTGCTATTATCCACGGTTTCACTTACAAATGGTAAGTCCAGGGACGTATCCCCTGCTGATACAGGTGTGACCTGCATTTAGGAGTGAACAAAAGGGTGAATTCCTTGTTGTGCATTGCATTTGCTTCTTTTTTTAATTTATTTAGGACTTTAAGATTGTAAGAAATGTTGCAGAAATACTGAGCAGCACAGGCGAAGAGTCCTGCAATCAAGTCCTCCCTTGACACCTCGTAGGATGCATGGAACTTCGGAGACAGTGCATGTGGGTCAAATTTTTGTATAATTGGTGTGTTGTGTGTGTGAATGCAATTTGTGTTACTTTTAATAAAAATACTTTATTTCACTTTAACTGGAGTGCTCTCTACAGTTAGTACTGTTATATATAGGTGAAAAGATCCCAGCAGTTACCTTCCTCTCACAGGCATCTGTTTGAGTTTATAATCCCCTCAAATAGATTTTGGCATCATGGGTGGGGGTTCCAAAGCACCCCCATGTCTTAGGGTGACAGGATAATCTTTTCTCTAACATTCTTCCAAGTAAAGAAATGGAGAATTTAGTCTTGAATAAGTACCTTCATACAATATTTATATGAGTAATGGTTTGCAGTGTTTAATAAATGTTCTAGATGGAGAATTATTTTGAAGAGAGCAAAGAAGAAGAAAGGAGGAGGAGGAGGAGGCAGCATCATAATCATCATCAACACAAAGAGTGTAGTATTGCTCTCCAGTTCCCAAATTTCTAGCATTGCAGAAAGTGAGATGCTAGAACTCTTAATATTTGCTGTGTTTGCATTCCCTTGGTAACTTTGCTTGCACCTCTTTTTTTTTTTTTTTTTGGATACATAAACTGTATTTCTAAATGCTCAACTGAAGTTTTAAGTTACTGCAACATTTGAAATTTGGGGGCTGAAGAAAAATATCATTTGAGAGGAAAAAATACTTATTTTGGGGGAGCAGTGTCCTCATTTCCTCCCCTCATTCCTGAAGACAAAGAGAAGGAGGAGGAGAAAGATGAGTAATAGCCATGAGTGAGGAAAGATTATACAGTCCTTGGATGAAAGAATTTACAGAATTGGTGGCACCAGCTGGACAGAATAAGCAAGGAAGTTTGCATCTCTGAAGCAAAAGCTGAAAACTGTGCAGATGTTGACAATTCTACCCAAAGAGAAAGGCAATATACTGTAGCTACATTACTTGGTAACCAGAGGGAATTGGGAAAACAGTTTTAGAAGCCTGGCAAAACATACGCGGGCGTTCAGAGTTCTTTCCCAATGTTGCTGTGGAAAGAATCAAGGTTCAGCTCCTTACAGGGTTGCTGAAAAACGGGCTCAGAAACTACACAGTAAATAACTGACTCCTTCCAACTGTGTCTGTTTCATATGTAAAGCACCTGTTGACTCACAATGTGGACATATCACAGCCAGTGCAGGGTGAACACGACCAGTGTGGACAGACAGCTGAATGAAACAACAGAGACTTTTTTAAAGCACCTGGAAAGAGGGGAGGGGAATTTGGGGAGGGAAATGGTTGAAGAGCAGCAGTGGGTGGTGGCACTGGTGGCAGAAAGACAGTGAGTCTGCTTTGAGTTTCAGTACAGCTTTTAAGGAAATATTCGGGGTTCAGCACCATGGATTGTTTTTTTAAAACTGTCATTTACCTAGGTAGGTTCCCTGTCATTTACCTAGGTGGCCATAAGCTGCCACTGGTGGGGAAAGAAGGTCCAAACCTCCCTTAGCTGCCTTGATTTGCATCAGGCTCCACATGTTTCTGTCAAGCAAATATGACAACACCATCAACTGCACAGTATCCAGTTCAAGTATGTAGTTTAATCCTGGAATGAACATTAACTCTGTTCAAGATCCTACAGCATGGTTGTGTAATGTAATCCTCAGTGTGCAGAGTTACATGTTAATTGTACTATGCAACCCTTGTGTTGAATGGCAATGTTGGACAACTGAACCAAGACTCCAATTGTGCAAACCATTGCACAACCAAATGTACCTGTGCATCCATGCACAATGCAAGTGTGCACCTGCATGCATAATGAGCCCCTGCATGTGCAATGGCAAATGCATGCACAGTTCCACTTTTGCAGCTTGGAAATGAACAACTCACATCAGACAAAAATGTCCAACTGCTTACATATGTCTAACACACCAACAGGATTGAGGCCTCTAATGGAAAAAATAAACCTGATTTCCCCATGCTTCCACTTCCTTCCCTTTCTTCTGTAGCTTTCCCTGTGTCAAATTTTCAAATGTATGGTTTCCTGGGCAGGGGCCTGCCTCTGTTTTGTCTCTGTATTCACTGGTGATGGATTTGTGTGTACACACACCTTCAAATACCTGTTTATGTACATTTATACATAAACATTCATGCACACATTCTCTCTCAAACATGTGTTGTAAGCTGCCTTGAATCCCATTTAGGGAGAAAGCTGGGATATAAATCCAATAAATAAACAAATAAATAAATACACATTTGTTTGTCATTTGCTCTTTCTGAACAAATGTATAATGTCTCTATTTTGCATGTCTACTTTTAATAGGAAGAAGAGAAAAAATAGTATGTGATAATAATAATAATAATAATAATAATAATATTTATTTATACCCTGCCCCTCTGTTAAAACAATCGGGGTGGCTTACAAAATTTAAAATACAATACAAATAAAATCCCTAAACACCCCCACTCCCACCCTCCCCCATAAAAAAACATTAAACAAATATAAATTAAAAACAACTAATCTAAAATCACATTTAAAACTATAAAATACAATAAAATATTATAAATGGCCAGCAGGCTAGAAGAGGCCAGGATCCCCTGAGGCCGGGATCTAATTAGGAAAGGCCTGCCGAAAGAGATCCGTCTTTAGTGCTTTTTTAAAGCCACTCAGGCTTGTTATCTGACGGATCTCATTCGGCAGGTCATTCCACAATTTGGGGGCGATTACCGAAAAGGCCCTCTGGGAGGTTGCAGACAGCCTAGATTTTTGTGGCTGAAGCAAATTCCTCCCAGAGGACCGGAGTGCGTGGGGAGGATTGTATGGGAGGAGGCGGTTCCAGAGATAAGTTGGACCCAAGCCATTTAGGGCTTTAAAGGTAATAACCAACACCTTATACTGGGCCCGGAAACTGATTGGCAGCCAGTGGAGAGATTTTAATACTGGAGTTATATGGTCTCTCCGAGATGTTCCCGAGACCACTCTGGCTGCCATATTTTGTACCAACTGAAGTTTCCGGACCAAGCATGAGGGCAGCCCCATGTAGAGCGCATTGCAGGAATCTAGACGGGAGGTTACCAGCGCGTGCACCACAGTCTCAAGGTCCCTTACCTCCAGGAAATGGCGCAGCTGGCGTATCAGCCGAAGCTGATAACAGGCGCTCCTGACTGTCGCATTCACCTGACTCGTCATCTGAAGCGATGAATCAAGGAGCACCCCCAGACTGCGAACACAGTCCTTAATGGAGAGCGTGACCCCGTCCAGGACTGGAGGTTGCAACCCAACTCCTGGTTTGGGGCCCGCTACCGTGAGCACCTCCATTTTGTCTGGATTTAATCTCAATCTGTTTTTCCTCATCCAGCCCATTACTGCTTTAAGACAATCATTAAGAGGATAGACGCCATCGGAATTCGAGGCTGATGATCGGGGCAAGGAGAAATAGATCTGGGTGTCATCAGCGTACTGATAACACCCAGCCCCATAACTGCGAATAATCTCACCCAGCGGCTTCATATAAATGTTAAACAGCATCGGGGACAGGATGGCGTCCTGTGGAACACCACAAGTAAGCTCCTTTCTGCTGGAGCAGCTGTCCCCAAGCAACACCCTCTGGGACCTGCCCGAGAGGAAGGACCGGAACCACTGGAGCGCAGTGCCTCCAATTCCTAACCCCCTCAAGCGATCCAAGAGGATGCTATGATCTATTGTATCGAAAGCCGCTGAGATGTCTAAAATCACCAACAGGGTCACACTACCCCTGTCAATGCTTAGACACAGGTCATCAGTCAAGGCAACCATGGCAGTCTCAACTCCAAATCCCGTCCTAAAGCCAGTTTGAAATGGGTCTAGATAATCGGTTTCATCCAAGACCACTTGGAGTTGAAGCGCAACTGCCCTCTCGATCACTTTGCTCAAGAATGGTAACATAGAAACTGGCCTATAGTTGTTCATGTCCAGGGGGTCAAGGGAAGATTTTTTCAGGAGCGGCCTAACGGCTGCTTCCTTTAAACATGATGGAACACACCCTTCCCTGAGGGATGCATTGATGATGTCCTTAAGGAACATCATCAAGGCAGTCCCCCCCTGGATGGCCAGCCATGAAGGGCAAGGATCGAGAGGGCAGGTCGTCTTCCTAACCCTACCAAGTAGCTTGTCCACGTCCTCAGTACTCACAGATTGAAATTGATCCAGTAAACTGACATCAACGGAGTTGCTGGACACCTCGTCAATTGTTTCTGCCAAATTACTGGCATCTAAGTCGGCTCTTATCTGAGAGATTTTATCTGCAAAGAAATTGTTAAACGCGTCACAGCAGGCCGTCGTTGGGTTAAGCAACGGGTTCTGCGCAGGAATAACCTGCATCATCTCCCTTACCACCCTAAACAGCTCTGCTGGACGGGACTCTGCAGACGCAATACGTGCAGAGGAGAAGGATCGCTGTGCTGCACGTATTGCCTCTCGATAGGACCAAAGAAAGTTCCTATGACGAGTCCTGTCGGATAAGAGTCGAGTTTTCCGCCAGTTGCGCTCTAGTCGTTGTCCAACCCGCTTCATTTTCCTAAGCTCTGCTGTATACCATGGCTTACAGTTTGAAGCAGGTTGGAAAGGACGCTTGGGAGCGATCGTGTCGATAGCCTTGGTAAGATCGTTGTTCCAGGTATTAACCAAAGTTTCGACAGGGTCACCGGCGTTACCAACCATTAAACCCTCCAAGGCTTTCTGGAATCCTCTTGGTTCCATTAGCCTTCGAGGGCGGACCATTCTAATAGGTCCACCACCCCCGGTGGGGCAGACAGTGGCTCTTAGCTCCATCTTGACCAGGAAATGATCCGTCCATGACAATGCAGTGGTTTTTATAACCTCCGCCCATGGATATTCCTGTTCCGTACTGAAGACCGCATCGAGGGTATGACCCGCACAATGTGTGGGCCCGATGACCTTTTGGGATAGGCCCATGTTTGTCATGGTTTCCATGAACTCCAGAGCTGCACCAGTCAAATTTGTCAAGCTGTTCTCAAGTGGAATGTTGAAGTCCCCCAAAACTAAAAGTCTGGGAGACTCCAACAGCAACTCTGAGACCAGCTGTGTCAGCTCGGTTAGGGAGTCTGCTAGACAACGGGGTGGTCGGTATACTAGCAGAATCCCCAAACTATCCCTGGTCCTCAGACTAAGGTACATATACTCAAAGTGGACTGTGTTTCAGACAGGTATCCTGGTCAAGGTCAGATTGTTCTTATAAACCAGAGCCACTCCACCCCCCCTGCCCACTTCCCCTCACCTGCTCACTGACAGAATACCCGGCTGGGAGGGCCTGCGCCCACATGACAGCACTATCCTCTCCCAGCCAGGTTTCTGTGAAGCACGCCAGGTCGGCATCCTCATCCAAGAGTAGATCGTAAATAATATGAGTTTTATTCTTAACCGACCTGGCATTGCAGAGGAGCAAAGTAAGGTTCTGTGGAATGGTTGGTACGCTGTTCAATCCATTCCGGGAAACAGGGTGAACTGAAGGTGGGATAGCTAACAAACTGCGATCCCGCCTTCTTTTGTACCATCTGTTCACTCTGTTCACTCTGATATGCTTCGTTCAACCTTTCTTCCAGTATATCCTGCCATTTTCATTGTCTTACTGTCCTGCTTCCCTTCACTCCATGAATGACCTCCATTCTCTTTTCCTTACAACTAGCTGGGAGCTGGTCTAGCAGACCTGATACTCAGGTATTCAAAGGTATTTTGGGACACAGCCATGAGACACTGAGAAGTGTATGAATTGTTTTCACTTCATCATAATTATGCATGCAGGCCCAGCTCTGCCTATAGGATAAGTGAGGCTGCTGCCTCAGGGAGCAAACTCAGGGTGCTGGGGAACAGCACTGAGGCACTGAAGTCGTCTTTGACCCCCCCCCACACACAAGTGAGCCTTCTTTCCTCAGGTACGCTATCTCATTGCTAGTGCTGAAGTAAATTTTTTTTGGTTTTTCCTCAGTGGCTTCTCCTAGATGTTAAAGAGACGGGAGACAAAAAGTTATGTGATGTAGCAGGAAACCATTACTCCAGAAATGGCATCATTCCAGAAATGACTGACAGTACAAATTACGCTGAGGTCTCTGGTCATACCAGCTATAGCAGACAGCCAAGGACCATAATTATGATCAGTGGTAGTGAAAGCCTCTGAGAGATCCACAATGTTGCTCTATTAACGTGTTTTCCAAGTACAGTTGTCTCTCTGTATCCACAAATGTAAGTATTCATGGCTTGAAAATATTCTTAAAAATTAATAATCCAAAAAGTAAACCTTGATTTTGCCATCTTATATAAGGGACATCATTTTGCTATGCCATTGCATATAATGGGACTTGAGTATTCGCAGATTTTGTTATCCATGGAGGGTCCTGGAACCAAACCCCAGTGATATGAAGGGACAACTGTATGTCACCCATCTGAGTGACCATGGCTGTTTCTGCCTCCAAATCAGGACAGAAAAGAGACTGCAATGGACTGAAATAATCAGTATCATCCAAAAGGAGATGTAATGTAAGAAACAGCAAATGGCAAGATTGCTCTCTGACAATGTTATCAATTCTGTATTGCAGTACATAAAGAGGAAACCTTGCTTATGAGTAATACAGTACAGTGGCACACCGGTAACTGTGGGGAATTGGTTTCAAGCACCCTTATGGATACTGAGATCAATGGATAACAGCAAATGCTGGACTTCCCTCCTTCAACCATCCCCTACCACCTCCACTATGCCACCGGAACCCCCCCCCAATGGGGAAGGGAGGCAAGCTCTCCTCCCCCCCCTTCCCGATCTACCCCCTACTGGAAGAAGATTGGGAGGGCAGGCTTTCCAGCAAGGAAGGGCTGGAAGCTGCATTTTCAAGTTTTGTGTTATTGAGTGTGCTCTTTTTTGCTGTGCTGAGGCAACCAAAGAGCTTTTTATAAGTGGAAGTTCACACTTGCGCACCTTTGGTTTACAAGTTTTAAAAAATATACTGTGCAGTGGTGATAACACATGTGGAGAATAACAATGCCACCATGTTGATTCACAGGCATGGCTCCGAGTGCACTTCAAATGCAGATAGCTTCATATACACTTGATTTTACCTAAAGTAGAGGCAAATTAGCACTGCTTTGAATTTGTGAGATTCCACATCAATCTGTATTATTTCCTCTGGTCTAGACAAGCCCTTGGATAAAGGACTGTCTTCTTTCAGCCCTTTGAGCAAAGAGCTATCTACTGCAAAATTTCTGCTCCCACTCAGGTGAAAGTCACCTGGCTGAGTGTTCCTCCAACCCTCACCCTATCACCAGTGGATTTTGTGTAACTAGATCTAGAGGGAAGAAAAATCCCACCTGCTCCCCCCCCCCAAATCTCCATGTTGTTAGGAGAAACAGACTTGTCAGCAAAACAGACCCCCCCCCTCGTGGAAGGAAAGATGCCCCTTAGCATTTTTTATGACATCCCTTTGTCTGTCTCCGGTTTCCTGCCATGCAACCACTTGAAACATTTTCTCCATGCCTCTTTGTTTTGCTGAAAACCCTACAGGGTCTCTCTCTCTCTCTCTCCCTCTCTCTCTCTCTCTCTCTCTCTCTCTCTCTCTCTCTGTGAGTTGTTTCCACAGTTTGAGATCTCTATTAATACAAAGGCTTGGAAGCTTGTAAAACCATGTTTTGATCAGGGACCAGATTTGCTCTCTGCTCTTTTTATCCTGTAGTTGTGATCTGTTTATTTTGTGCATCATTTTTAGCCTGTCAAAAGAAATGCCATTCCTGCTGCTGACAATTGCAACAAAAATGTTCAGCCATATGATATACTTCCTGCCAGCCATACTAGCAAACTTGCTATATATCAAATGCTGCCACTCACCAGGGTGGAGGGGAAGAGATTAGAAAATAGAAAAGACATTTTGCAATCATGACCATCTTCTCCAGTGTTGTAGTGGAACCAGGGCACGAGAGGCTGAAGAACCATGCTTTTAAAAAAAAGTTAGGTGAGAGAATGGTGTCATCTGTCCCCCCATCCACCATCCCCAATTTCTTTGCCCCCTCTGTGCTGAGATGCCTTCGTTACAAGTTGTTATGTACCTTCAAGTTGACTCTGACTTATGGATACCCTATTCTAGGGCTTTCTTGGCAAGATTTGTCAAGATGAGGTTTGCTTTTCCCTAAGGCAGAGAGAGCATGACTTGCCCAAGGTCACCCAGTGGGTTTTCATGACTGAGTGTGGATTAGAATCCTGGGCCAGAATTTAGTATCACACTTATGGACACATAACCCCAAGTTATATGCTCATAACTGGTCTGTATTTATGATTCCTACATAGTGACAATCACAGCACTATTGCCATGATTGTAACTGCCCCCTCCAACTACTTTACAGGGCATTAGTTGCCCTGAGAGAAGGAGGTCCATTCTGCTGATGACCAGTGGATGATGTTTTCATCTCCTTCCTGGCCAGCCAGCAACACTGCAACAATCAGAAGTAGGATCCTTGTCCCATGATTGGCTACACATTCATGCACATGCTTATTAGGTTGTACATTTAATTACACAATGTTACAGTCCTTCCTGAATCTTCGTTTGCGAAGAAAAGCCAGAGAGAGATATATATAGAGAGAGGTTACAGTTCACTAGGAAGGCTGCATTGCACATCAACACCTAATATCATGGCTGCAATGTTGTGCTCTGTCTCTCTGATGTAGGATTTTGGCTTCATCTCCGCTTTGCTAATATAAAAAAAATCAAACTGTTTCTCTCCTGTTCTCAATCCAACAAGAAAACAATGTGCTTCACTTAGAGTCAGAAGCAGTTCCAGTTAACTACTAGATTTTTCTTTCTTCTTATTTGTTTAAAAGAGCAGTTGTGCTCTTCTTTGCTGCAGACATCCAAAGTGCAATATGAAAGCTAGAATGTATCTGTACAGGAAGCCCCCACTTATCTGACAGGTTAGGGATCATAGAGAAGTAGAATTGGCTGAAAAGTGGAACCCAGAACTTGAAAGTGCATTTTGGCCACTGAAACACATAAATAACACACTATATATCATTTTTGAATGTGTGCAAAAGCAAAATTAACACAATATATATCTATTATATATATAATAGTCCATGTGAGTGGTCCCAAGCAAGCCTCATAGGCAAGAATAACTGACAAAAGAGTGGAACCCCTATCGAATTAATGAAATGTGTTTGTAATTTTCAAGCACTGAAAGAGTGAGTCGTCAGAAAGCGAGGCATCAGAAAGCAGGGGAAACCTGTACTATAGATTTATAGCAATTTGATACCACTTTAACTGCCATGGCTCCATTCTAAAGAAGCTGGCGATTTGTAGCTTGGTGAGATACTTAGACTTCTCCTGCAGTCTAGAACTTAGAACTGCAGTACAAAACTTAGAACTGCAGTACAAAAACTCTATAGCAGAGAATTTTAAGTCTCTGCCTAAATACCCTAAAGATACCAGATCCTGTTGGATCTTGGAAACCGATCAGGTTCAGCCCTGGTTAGTACTTGGATGGAAGACTGCAATGAATACCAGATGCTTTCAGAGGGAGGGACTGGCAAAACCACCTCTGAGGATTTCTTGCCTAAAAAAAACCCTATGAAATTCATGGGGTTACCATAAATTGACAGGCGACTTGAAGACACAGACAAAGACACACAGAACCACGCTACTGGAGCAGCAGGAAACCAACTTGCTCCATCTTCTATATGACATCCCTTCAGATACTTAAAGATGGCTATAATATCAACTCTTAGTTTCCTCTTCTCTGAGTTAAAAATACCCAGCTCCCTAAGCTGTTCCTCATAGAGTCACCCAAATTTCTGGGACAATTTCTATTATGCAAGCCCACTGCAATGCATAAGCATTCTGCCAATAACTCAGGCAATGAACTTGCAATTTTCAAAGTACAGGTTATTAATGTTGATCAGTAAAAGGCACAAGGGGTGTTACGTTTGCCAACCTTGTGTGTCTTACATGCTAAAACACAGTCCATTTATACTTTTTTCTTCCTTCTATGGTCTATTGCTTATTTTTGATTAACTGACTATAAGCCTTTTGTTATTTCTCAGCTTGTCAGCTAAAATTCATCACTTACCCATCAGGTCATCCATCACACATTGTCTATCACTTTTGACCTGACTAGGTTCCTGGTACATATACTCCTTTACATTCCTATATTATCCCATTTACATTCCAATGCTAAGTAGAGACATCTCCTACCATAATGTGATTTACAACAAAACTTGGCTTCAGACTATGGAGATAATCAGATGGGAACAAAAAAAGTGGTCCCATCTCACAATCTCCTCTCCCGCCCCTCTCCTGTCCCTGTAATGGAAACAAAAAGTTTTCAGACTACCTTAATCATGCATTATTCTCTCAGTAGGGCACCCCAAGACTGAATGGAGCTCGAATGGAGCTTCTTTCACTTTCTGGACTTCTATCCATTCTTGCAAGAAGACAAGAGAGCAGGAAATTCAAACATAAAAAGTAAAATAAAAGACAAAAAATTACACCAAGCACCTAAACATACTTAAAACATAACAAATAACCCATGGAGGGTACAAAAAACTGTGTTGCTTACCTTGATGTTCCGATCTCACCCAGAAGTGCTCTGGCATGGACCTCCCATTGACGCTGGCATTACGCCAGCATAACGGGGAACCTATTCAGTCACAGGGCATTCCATTACAGAAACAAAATAGGGGATCTATTGACGGCTTAGGCCATCAATAAAAAGCAGCACCAGTAGAACAGCAGCAGTACGGGTGCATGACGAGATGGGAACAATATTGTATGAAAAGGAAGCCATTTAGCGATCTCCTGGCATCGTGATAATGCCATATTTAGTGTGTCTGATAATCTCCTGTCTCCGTATTTCTAAATAAAAATTTCCCACATATTTTTCTAATTCCTTTCTAGTTAACCCTTCAATGCCATATTTAGTCCTTCAATAGGACTTGGTTTCCAGACCTTTTACCACATTGGCTGTTCTCTAAACATGTTCCAGTTTGTCAACATCCTTCTAGAACTGTGGTGCCTGGAACTGGACACAATATTCAAGGTGAGATCTGACCAAAACACAATAAAGTGGGACTATTACTAAAGACACCAGATCCAGTCTGGTCTTGGAAGCTAAGCTGGTTAAGCCCTGGTTAGTACTTGGATGGGAGACCACCAATGAGTACCAGGCACTGTTGGCTATATTTCAGAGGAGGGCAATGGCAAAACCACCTCCGAATATTCCTTGTCTAAGAAAACCTTATGTAATTCATGGGGTCACCAAGAATCGACAGGCAGCTTAAAGGCACACATACACACACTATACTCCTGTTTATGCAGCCTAAAGTGGGAGACTGTAGTGTGCAAACCACTCATAGGGTTTACACTGACAAGTCATTTTTAAAAGTGGCATGTATTGGTTGCCAAAATCCTCCTTCAGCTTTCTTCAAAGTTAGAATGGGTTAATAGGAGATATCGCCTCCCTCACTGGCAGAAGATAGCTCTTTTAAAAAATGAATCTGACTCCAGTAGCAGAAACTCCTTTGCATTCTTGATAAATACCTTTTTTCACAACCAGAACTTTTTTCACACTAGAGCTCCCAGAATTCCTCAGCTGGTATGCCTACTGGGAATTCTGGTAGTTGGAAGCCCCAAAATAACATTCCTAAACTCTGCTTCCATCTAGGGACCCTTGCTCTAAGGGGCAGAGGACTCTCATATCCCCAAATCATATCACAGTGTTATTTATGCTTTCCTAGTATTCATTCTCAATAAGTTAAGAACCTGGAGAAGAGATTCCAGTGTTAGAAAAAATGCATGCTTTAAAGAAGCATTTTTCTTGCAGGCCTTGTCTTCATGGGCTGAATGAAACGGTCTCCCCCCCTGCCCGTTCCCGCACCAAGCTGTTTGGACAATGCAGGGTTTTGGTCCTGATTCTAGTCTGAATTGTCTGGATGACATCCAAGGAGTTCGACTAGAAACCAGGGCAACTCCACCTTAAAGCAGCTTTTTAAAATACCTGGGAAAACCTGTATCATGTGAGAAAAAACAGAACATTCTGTGGTAGAAAAGGGCAGCTGTCAACATGCACACATTGTGCTTTATCGGCATGCACTGCCACCACTGCTGGTGTTACATGTCATGCTCTCTAAGGTCACAATGAGACCCCCAGCATATGATCAAGGCTGGATGCCTCATTTCTGGCTTCAGAGAGACTGACGCATGACACCGGTGGTGGCCGTGGCACACACTGATGCAGTGGTACACACTGATACAGCATGCACATGTGGACAGCTGCCTGTTCCTGCCACAGAATGCAAGGTAACTTGGTGGGTGGGTGGGGAATCCTGGGCAGATCTGGGGCCAGAATACTCTGGCCAGAATGTGAAGTATTCTGGCCACTGCAGACAAGCCTCGTTTTCATCCTCCATCCCAGTGGAAACCATTATTACTCCTTCCTTCCAGGTTGAATCCTACCCATTTCTTAGTTTAAAACAGGAGAGGCAAAAACATAGCAAAGGGGATATGCAGGATACATTTAGAGGTTTTTTTAAAAAAATCTCTGGGGGTGGGTGGTGGTGGGGTTCTAGGCCCTCCCAGGGCATAAAAATGGTCTTCTGAGGGTTATATGCATCCCACAAGCTATACTTTCCCCACTCTGGCCTAGTCTAACACTTATGCACATATTCATCTTCATTCTATGTATGCATTTAATGTACAATCAGCACTCCAGATGCATGGATTCTTTATTTGTTACATGGCATTACATTCCCTCCCTCCAATAATTCATAATTCGGCAATATTAAACAGTTCACAAGGTCTCTGGTAGACTAGGCCAACCACAAAATGAAGTTTGAGTGAAAGTCACCAAACACCTAAGACGTTGTCTTAGAAACCAGCAACCACACCCAGGACATGATTAAGTAAACCCCCCCCCCTTAGACAGTTGTTAGAGAGGAATGTGCTAATCCACCCTGGATACACCCGGCAGTGAGTCACACTCCAAAAACAAACAGTGACCAGAACACCTATTATCCCCACTCAACCCAGTAAATGTCTGTCCTTCACACCTTTCCCTATCCACAATACAGAGGAGGCCATAAACCCATCAACCTTAATGTTTTGACCATCAGCAGCAATCAACAAAGCCAGAGCTTCCATTGTTTAACACTGGGAAACTCACCCAAGCAGTGTTTCACACTTAAAACCCCCTCAAGGATATGATATTGGGTATAATTATTACCCTAAAATCATAGCCATATATGGACAGTTCCTTATACGCCATCATTCTGCCTGACTGCTGTGCTACCTCCAGATTCAGATCTGAGTCTTTCTTTGCTGCACAAATCTCTGCTCTCTGGACAGGTAATTATAGCCCATTCTCCGAATCTATTCCTCTATCCAAATACTTCCTCCTAATTCTTCATTAACCTTGTGTGATGGCTTATGAGCATGACTGCATGTGTGAATGCTTCCATGATTATGGCCCAATAAAAAACATTTTTATTCTATTTTGAATTGAAGTCTTCTCAGTGAGTATGGGTATACACTGGTGCAAAGGTCCCATAAGTTATCCACCTTTCGCAGCCATATCTTTGAGCTAATTTAAATTCCCCATGTAATATCATAATTCTAAGATCACGAGTGGGTTCCACAGACCCCATAAAATTTAGGTAGCATATCCATGGATTCAATAATCTACAGCTTGGTGTCATGCATTTGAGCCTGATGAGGCTGTAGAGGCAGAGGAGGAGGAGGACATGGCAGGGAATGGCCCTAGGGACCCTGGCACAGGTTTATCTACACCGGTGCCAGCAGGGAACCCTGCCAACCTGCAGTCTCGAGCAGAAGAAGAGCCTGGTCTGAGTGGGTTGGCATCAGTCCCAGCAGAGAGTCCTGCCCACTCAGATAAGGAAGAAGAAGAGGAGAAGGATTTATCTCCATCATTGTACACCCAGCAGCGAGCTCAAAAGGAGGCTCAAAGGAGGTCTCTGAGAATTTATGAGAAGAACTTGCTCATTAAGAAACATCTGGCAAAGCCTTAATTGCTTTATATAGGCTGGAAGAGGCAATGGAGGCTTTGTCAGAGATCAACTGCTCTCCCTGGAGAAAGCTTCCTGCTGACTTCAATGCCTGAATCCTTCCAACACTTGAAAATATTCAAAAGGTTTTTTTCCCCAAAGACAAATCTTTGCCATTTTATATAAAGGACACCATTTTACTATGCCATTGTATATAATGGGACTTGAGCATCCATGGATTTGGTATCCACAGGGGGTTCTGGAACTAAGCCCCAGCAGATACCAAGGGGCCACTGTATATAGCAAAATCTGGGCTTCACTATTAGTAATCTTCTTTTGCCTTTCCTTTGGTCATCTGGTCCCATTTGGTCACCTGGTCCCATTGCTCCTTGTTCAGAGTCACCAAACAGTATGGAAGTTACACACTGGCTTGAGCACACTCTGAACCATTCCAAAGCACATGCTCTCCAACATTTCACATATGAAAATGGAGCTCTGTGAAGCCAAGCAACAACAGAATGTGACCAAGGCAGCAAAAGTTACCAATGAAGAAGAACAGGCAAGATAGGAGAAGTGGTAGCAGGTTGCTTTTGCCTGAGCCTACTGGGAAAGGCAAGATACTGTTTCCTCCTCTCTTCTTCCCTGGCTGTTAATTAAGTGCAAACTACTTTTGCACTTTGGACTCACTTTTCAGCCACTGAAGTAAGCTAAGGACAACATAGGAAAGGGAGAGGTGGAGAGAGAAATTGGGAAATATGAAAAGTGGCTGATGTGGGACAACAGATGATTAATCTGGATTGTTCCTGCCAAATTGGGACAGTTGGAGGGTATGAAAGAGTCCTATCCCCCCCCCTTTATCTGCTTCATAAACAAGGAGATATGATCTTTATGTTTTACTTTGTTGTTGTTTTCTTAATCCCACTCTATCCCCAAGGGCTTCAAAGATCTCCATGATGCTTGTCAATTCTTGAAGTCTCTGGCGTGGAAACAAGAACAAAGCATGCAGCTTTCTTTAGGAGTGGCCAGTTGTATATAAACAGCTCTCCCAATCGATACTTAATAGCTTATGGAATTGAATCAAACGGCAGTTGCCAAATGTGTATTTTAAGAAGGCACTGACCTTGAGTTGCTTCCCTTCCTGGGTTGATGTGATTTGCTGTGTCAGTGGCTCTCAAATCAGATCAATAACTGACATTGTCCTCTGAGGCCTCTTCTTATTTAGAAAGGTGATATTGTAAAACATGACAAGATCCCAGCTGATAGATGACTCGACACTTCTGGTGTTGTGGCAAGAAAGGGGAAAGCACAGCTTGATCACCAAGATGCTCACGTGGAGGCCAATATTTGGAGATGGATGCACAAACTACCCTTCCTTTAAGAGTACAATTGTCTATGCTGGGGTGGGAAACTGCAGCAGGTCTGGGAGCCAATTATCTACCCATCTACCATCTAGAGGCCACATGATCTACCCATCTCCCACCCAGGGGATCACATAAACTGCCAATAAATAAATAAATAAATAAATCAAGAAAAGGAGTGTGACCAGGAGTCTGCTCCTCATTTTGAGAAGTGGGTGGCTGGAATTCAATATGGGACTTACATCTTTGTAACTGGACTTACATGCGTAGCAAATAGAATTGAGTAGCTGTGCAACATCTGTATTCACCTAGGGGCTGCTGTGATGTTACAATGTACAGCTGACCATTGTGCAATGATAGCCAGTGGAGTGATTGATGCACCACAATCCTAATGCGCAATGGGCCCTGATGTGCACTGGGGCACTCCCAATGTGCATCTGGACACCAGTTAGGAAGTGTTTGAGTGCAACAAAAGGGCTCAATGCACATCACAAGTACCCAATGTGCATCACAAATGTCCAATGTGTGTCACAAGTACCCAATGCATGGTATAAGCGTCCAATGTGCATCACAAGTACCCAATGTGCAACACAACTGCCCAATGTGCTTCAGAAGTGCCCAAAGCACATCACATGCACCCAATGTGCATCACAAGTGCCCAATGCATTTCACAGGTGCCCAGTATTCCTCATAAGTACCCAATGTGTATCACAAGTGTCTGATGTGCATTGGAAGTATCCGATGTGCACCAGAACACTCTTGCCAGTGCCCAGATGCACACTTTGCCATTCACTAACAGGGTTTTGTTGCAGTTCTGCAACATAGATATGGATTCATAAAGTTACAAAATATAGACCGTGATGTAGAATCTTGACCAATCATTTTAAAAAATATGAAAAAGTGCAACTTCTCCTTCCCCTATTTAACATCCACCCATCCACTCACCCATCCATCCATTCATGGCATTTACTTATTGCCTCTTGACCCACCAGAGCCACTGAGGCAACACACAGTGAAAGGTAAATTACCATTCCTGGACCTTCTAGAAAACTGATTGATTGATTAAAATACTTTAATTCCATCCTTTTATCGGTATATTCCAGTCAACAAACAGACAAAGCAATTTGAACAATGTAAGCACTTCCAAATTAAAAGCAGTAAATGACTTAAACAAAATAAAACATATTATATAGCTCATTAAAACAGCTTTTAAAAAGCTAAAAGTGGGTTTTTAAAAACAAACAGGTACATGCTTAAAGGTGAATGAGGCCCAAAGGCTTTAATAAAAAGCCATCACTTGATGTGGCAATGAAAAGTAACCAGCGCTGGTGCCTGTTGGGCCACCAAAGAGAGGACATTCCAAAAGTAGGGGTGTCACAGCGAAGAAGGCCCTCTCTTGTGTCCTCCTCCATTGCATTGCCCCTACTGGTGGGATCTCAATCCTTGCTGTGTTCTCAGTTCCTACTGGTAGGACCTCCTCTGGAAGATCTTAGTCCTTAGATGGGTATATATAAGGAGGGGCTCTGCTTCAAACTCTAAGCTCCCAAGCCATTTGGGGCTTTAAGTGTCATCTTCATCAGCAGGGCATAAAAAGTGTGGTCCAGGGAGTGTAGAGGAGTTGAGGGCCATAAAAGAGTTTGGGGGGCTGTATTCAGCCCTTAGACTGCCTTTCCCCCCATCCTTGGTTTATGTGAGTAATACATGGCTTGCTGAAAGTTGACACTGCATAATTGGGACACTTGCCTGTGAAAAATTGTAATGCAATTTTGTTTGTTTTGGAAGGGCAAACATTTGGCTCTTGCCACGGGCCTGTTCTTGGAGGATTCCAGGACTTCTCCAAAAATTAACTTTTCAAAGATGTGCTATTGGTGGAAAAGCAGCTTGTACTCCTTTACAGTGCCCAAGAGTAGAGATTTGAACCTTACACATGTGTGAGAATATAATTCAACTGTCTGGATTAGACAGTTTAGTCCTCTGTTTCCCCACTTTTTCAGCTTCTTTGAAAATATCCGTTTCTCTGTCCTCCCACTTCCCCCTTAGCTTACTTTAATTGCTGCAAACTGAGTTCCAAGTGCAAAAGCAGTTTGTACTGAATTAACTTAGGAGGGGAGAGAAGAGAGAAGGGGGTGGAAGCTTGCTCTTTCCAGTAGGGTCAGGCAAAATCAAACTGCTGCAGCCTCTCTTTCCTTGCCTCCTTTTTCTCATGAATAACTTTTGCCATCCTGACCACATTCTGATATTGATTAACTGCATGTGTCCTGGTTTTCACTGATGAAATGTTGGAAAGTATGCATGAGCACTTCTCCAGTTTCTTTCATTCCCCACATATTTGAGTTGGCATTGTTATCTCTGCCCTTGTGCAAAGCTTAAAACTATGTTCAAACAGTTACCATAGTAACTCTCACACAGAAGAACAAGCAAGGGCTAAATGAACAGGAGCAAGAAACTTCATCTGCCAGAGGTTTCGTATGAGCCCTAGCCTATGGGGGAAAAACATTCCCACTGTCTCCAGAAAATCTGTGTCTGGTGGCAGAATGCTTAACCTTTTAGCTCTGCATTGATCACCATATATTGATGGGAGCAGGAGAAACAAGGAAATAGAGAATTGGTTAATCCATAATAGTGATATGCAAGAAAATGAGAGGAAGGGACATAAAATCTTAGGGGCTAAGAAATTATGGCCAGAAGCCTCTATCACTGTGTATGTTATGTAACCAAGGGGATCTTGTAGCACCTTTGAGACTACCTGAGAGAAAGAAGTTGTAGCAGAAGCCTCTGTAGACTTGGTCTACTTCCTCAGATACATCGAGTGAATTGGTGCTTAGAAAGAGACCTTATAAATAGGCTGTTGAATAGCCATAGAGATCCAAAACTTGTGGGTGTGGTGATGAGGTAATGAGGTTCAGTTGAACAATGGTCATTGAGGGACAAAGGCAGGAGGAAGGTGTTGCCTAAGGTCAGGTTGGGTGGATGACCATATAAATGGTGGAGGGAGTTTTGGAATGTAGTGTGATGCTGGTTGGGAACCAGAAAGGAGATATGATAAACTGGCCAAGAGCTCTCTCATGAAACTAGGGTGTTAACTAGTGTTATAATATGTGTAGTGTGCCAGGAGACCATTGTTTCTGTTAAACCCACTGTTGATGGATTGGGATTTGTGGATATATTCCAATTCATCTGTTTCACTTTCCAATTTTCCTTTCTAGTTTTTTTTTGTTTGTTTGTTCAAGTACATCTGTCTGGAGGTCAGTACCAGGCAAGTAAATCTCAGGCTTACCACAGGACATCATTCCTCTTTTGCTGTTTTTTTTTTTTTTTTTTTTTACTAACAACAACAACAAAAAACCCTTTACGGCTTCTGTTGTGCTGATATGCTAGGTATATGTTCAATTGCACTTTTATGCTGATTTTGGGTGGCCAGGGAGCATGATTTGGGTGGGGAAAGGTCAAGGGAGAGGGAGAATAATAATAATAATAATAATAATAAATGTATTTATATACCGCCCTTTGGTAACCCAATCAGGGCAGCTAACAACATTAAAAAACCATACAAAGTAAAACAGTATACTCCCCTCTCCCCTTAAAAAGTTATTAAATCAATTTACAAATTAAAACAACAATTAAAACACTTAATAAAACACACATCTACATTTAGCAATACCAGTAGATCCCAAGCGATATTCAGTTCCGTTAACAAAGGAGGCTGTGGGGACTCTCCTGAAGGAGGGGGGGGGTTCCCGAGGCCAGGATAATCTATTCTGGAAAGGCCTGCCAGAAGAGATCCATCTTGACAGCCTTTTTGAAGCTGTCCAAAGATGTCAATTGGTGGATCTCATCCGGCAAACTGTTCCATAGTCTGGGGGTGACAACAGAAAAGCCCTCTGGGAGGTAGCCGAAAGCCTTGACGTCTGAGGCTGCAGCAAATTCCTCCCAGAAGACCGGAGTGCATGGGGAGGATTATAGGGGAGGAGACGGTCCCTGAGATAGCTTAGACCCAAGCCATTTAGGACTTTAAAGGTGATAACCAACACCTTTTACTGGGCCTGGAAACCAATAGGCAGCCAGTGGAGGGACCTTAAAACTGGAGTGATGTGGTCCCTCCTAGATGTTCCTGAAACAAGCCTGGCCGCCATATTTTGTACTAACTGTAGTTTCTGAACCAAGCACAAGGGTAGCCCCATGTAGAGAGCATTAGAGAAGTCTAGGCATGAGGTTACCAGTGCGTGAATGAGTCTCGAGGTCCCTTGCTTCCAGAAAAAGGCGCAGCTGGAGTATCAGCTGAAGGTGAAAACAGGCGCTCCTGACTGTCGTATTTACCTGATTTATTATCAGGAGTGACGAGTCAAGGAGCACTCCCAGACTGCGAACACAGTCACTGGAGGAGAGTGTGATCCCATTCAAGACTGGAGGTTGCAACCCAATTCCTGGTTTCAGGGCCGCTACCGTGAGCACCTCTGTCTTGTCCGGATTCAGTTTCAATCTGTTTTCCTTATCTAGCCCATTACCGCTTGAAGACATTCATTGAGAGAAGAGATGTCATTGGAATTCGAGACTGACGAACGAGATACAAAGAAATAGATCTGAGTGTCATCAGCATACTGATAACACCCAGCTCCATAACTCCGAATAATCTCACCCAGCGGCTTCATATATATGTTAAATAACATCGGGGACAGGATAGCTCCCTGTGGAACTCCCCAGGTGAGCTCTCTTTTGCTCAAACAACTGTCCCCAAGCAGCACCCTCTGGGACCTGCCTGAGAGGAAGGACCGGAACCACTGCAATGCAGTGCCCCTGATACCCAACTCCTTCAGGTGGTCCAAGAGGATGCCATGATCTATCGTATAAAAAGCCGCTGAGAGGTCTAAGAGCACCAACATGGTCACACTACCCCTGTTGATGTTCAGACGGAGATCGTCAGTCAAGGCAACCATGGCAGTCTCAACAACCCCAAAGCCTATCCTGAAGTCAGTTTGAAATGGGTCTAGATAATTGGTTTCATCCAAGACAGCTTGGTGTTGAAGAGCAACTGCCCTCTCGATCACCTTGCTCAGAAATGGCAATAAAGAAACAGGCCTGTAATAACTCATATCCAGGGGGTCCAGGGAAGGTTTTTTCAGAAGCGGCCTAACAGCCACTTCCTTCAGACAAGATGGAACATGTCCTTCCCTGAAGGATGCATTGATGATATCCATGAGGAATCTCCTCAATGCTTCCCCCCCGGACAGCCAGCCATGATGGGCAAGGGTCGAGAGGGCAAGTTGTTTTCCTCACCCTACCAAGCAGCTTGTCCATGTCCTCGGTACTCACAGATTGCAGCTGATCCAGAATGACTTCATTGCCAGAGTCGGTGGACATCTCTCCTATGGTTTCTGTTAAAACATTGGTGTCTAAGTCGGCTCTTATCTGAGAGATTTTATATGCGAAAAAGTTGTTAAATGCGTCACAGCAGGCTGTTGTCGGGTTAAGTAAGGGATTCGGCACAGGGGGTACCTGTGTCAGCTCCCTCACCACCCGAAACAGCTCTGCTGGACAGGACTCTGCAGACGCAATACGTGCAGAGGAGAAAGATCTCTGCGCTGCATGTATTGCCTCCCTATAGGACCAAAGAAAGTTCCTATGGTGAGTTCTGTCAGATAAGAGTCGAGTTTTCCATCACATGCACTCTAGTCGTTGTCCAGACTGCTTCATTCTCCTAAGCTCTGGTGTGTACAATGGCTTATGGTTTGAAGCGGATTGGCAAGGATGCTTGGGAGCGATCATGTCAATAGCCCTGGCAAGATCGGTGTTCCAAATATTGACCAGAGCATCGACAGGGTCACCGGCATTCCCAATCATTAAACCCTCTAAGGCTTTCTGGAATCCAATTGGCTCCATTAGCCTTCGAGGGTGGACCAATCTAATGGGTCCACGACCTCCGGTGGGGCGGATACAAACTCTAAGTTCCACCTTTACCAGGAAATGATCCGACCTTGACAATGCGGAGGTACTTACAACCTCTGCCCACGGATATTCCTGTTCCGTACTGAAGACCGCATTGAGTGTATGACCTGCACAATGTGTGGGCCCGATGACCAATTGGGATAGGCCCATGTTTTTCATGGTCTCCATGAACTCCCGAGCCGTGCCTGTTAGACTGGTCTCAAGCGGAATGTTGAAGTCTCCCAAAACTAAAAGTCTGGGAGACTCCAACAACAGCTCTGAGACCAGCTGTGTCAGCTTGGTCAGGGAGTATGCTAGACAATGGAGTGGTCCGTAGACTAGCAGAATCCCCAAACTATCCCTGGTCCTCAGGCTAAGGTGCATACACTCGAAGTGGATTGTGTTCCAGACAGGTATCCTGGTCAAGTTCAGGCTGTTCTTATGAACTAGAGCAACTCCACCCCCCCACTTCCCCTCACCTGATCACTGACAGAGTACCAGGCTGGGAGGGCCTGCGCCCAGGTAACTGCACTATCCTCTCCCAGCCAGGTCTCTGTAAAGCAAGCTAGATTGGCATTCTCATCCATGAGGAGATCATGTATGATATGGGTCTTGTTCTTGACCAACCTGGCATTGCAGAGGAGCATAGTGAGGTTCTGTGGAATGGTTGGTGGATGGTTGGAGAAGGGGTAGATGGATTCTAGGAAGCTGAGCAGACCAAGCCTCCTGCTCCCCAGGGAAACAGATAATCCATGGGGCTGGGGAGGAAGGCATTGATCAGTGCCCCGTGCCCCATGCCCAGTGCCCAGTGTGTGTGTGTGTGTGTGAGAGAGAGAGAGAGAGAGAGAGAGAGAGATGGGGGGAAACAGGAGGGAGGAAGGGGGTATGCAGGATTTGGCCTGAGGGTGCATTCTGAGGGAACATGGGAGGGGTGAGGCAGCCACCAGGAAGGAGGGGTACTGCAATCTCCTCAGGGATCTCTGCCCAGCTGTCATCATTATATTGTGCAGGCCATCCCCAGGGGTTAGCTGCCCAGCCCAGAAACCCTGCCTCTCTCCCTTAGTGCTCATGAATATTCAAAAACTAGGAGCTGTGTGAGAGAAAAAGTGACTCAAAGGCCCTCCTCTCTCTCCTTGCACATCCAGTGGGGGCTGGGAATTGAGCTCACTCAGAACTAGGGTAGGTGGTGTTGGGGTTTAGGTCATGCTCTGCCCACACTGGGCTCTAAGGAATGACTGGCCAATGTGAAGTTGAAGGCTTTCATGGCCAGCATCCATAGATTTTCCTTGGTTTTTTTTCCAGGCTGTGAGGCCGTGTTTTGGAATAATTTCTTTCTGACAATTTGCCTGCATCTGTGGCTGACATCCTCAGAGAATGGTTAGGTAGGAGTGTGTGTGGAGTTTTTATATTGTGAACCCCTACTGGGGAGTATATGTAAATTTGTGTAATTGAATGGTTAGTTTCTGGGTATAGAAATGCCAGGATGATTAGTATCTGTTTGGCTAATGGTTGGTTGATGGGCCATTATCTGCTGGAAGTCCCCTTGTCCCTGGGTGGAATTCCTTTGTAAGTCTTGAATTTTGATTCTATTGTTTTTCAAAACTGGAAGCCCGATTTTGTTTACTTTTAGGGTTTCTTCTTTCCTGTTGAAGTTGTCCAAGTGTTTGTGGATTTCAGTAGCTTCTCTGTACATTCTGACATAGAATCATAGAATCATAGAATTGCAGAGTTGGAAGAGACCACGAGGGCCATCCAGTCCAACCCCCTGCCATGCAGGAAATCACGATCAAAGCATCCCCGACAGATGGCCATCCAGCCTCTGTTTAAAGACCTCCAAGGAAGGAGACCCCACCATGCTCCGAGGGAGTGTGTTCCACTGCCAAACAGCTCTGACTGTCAAAAAGTTCCTCCTAATGTTGAGGTGGAATCTCTGTTCCTGGAGCTTGCATCCATTGCTCCGTGTTCCTGTCTCTGGAGCAGCAGAAAACAAGCCTGCTCCATCCTCAGCGTGACACCCCTTCAAATACTTAAACAGGGCTATCATATCGCCTCTTAACCGTCTTTTTTCCAGGCTAAAGATACCCAGCTCCCTAAGTCTCTCCTCATAAGGCATGGTTTCCAGACCTTTCACCATTTTAGTTGCCCTTCTCTGGACATGCTCCAATTTGTCAATATCCTTTTTGAATTGTGGTGCCCAGAACTGGACACAGTATTCTAGGTGAGGTCTGGCCAAGGCAGAATAGAGCGGCACTATGACTTCTCTTGATCTAGACACTATACTTCTATTGATGCAGCCCAAAATTGCATTGGCCTGTTTAGCTGCCGCATCACACTATTGACTCATGTTCAACTTGTGGTCTACTAGGACTCCTAGATCCCTTTTGCATGTAGTCTCATGATAGTTGTTGGCCTGGTCCACAATTTCGGTGTTGTTTTAAATAACATTTTGTGTCCAGGTTGGTTTATAACATGTTCTGCTGCTGCTGATTTTTCTGGCTGTCCTAGTCTACAGTGTCTCTCATGCTTCTTGATTCGTGTTTGTACACTGCATTTAGTGGTCCTGCAGCTGTGAGAGGGTCTCTTTTGTTCTTTGCTGAGCGTAGCATTTCTTGGATTTTTCTGGTTGGTCTATAGATTGTTTGGAGGTTGTGCTTCCTCATCAGTTTCCCTATTCTGTCTGTGACTCCTTTGATGTATGGTAAAAATACCTTCCCTTTGGGTGGCTGTTTTTCTTCTTCATTCCTGTGGGTTTTTCTGGGTCTGGCTGCTCTTGTGATTTCTGATTTGGAGTAACCATTAGCCTGTAGGGCCCAGTTTAGGTGCCTCAGTTCGTCCTCCAGGTAGTGGGGTTCACAGATCCTTTTTGCATGGTCTACCAATGTTTTTATTGTGCTTCTTTTTTTGTCCTGGGTAATGATTGGAGTTCTTGTGTAGGTATCTGTCCGTGTGTGGGGGGTTTTCTGTACACCTGGTGGCCTAACGGTTGGTTTGGTTTGCGGATGACTAGGACATCCAAGAGTGGCAATGTTCCTTCCTTTTCTTTTACCATTGTGAATTGGATATTTGGGTGGATGCAGTTCAGGTGGTTCAGGAATGAGACCAAATCATCTTCTCCGTGGTTCCAAATGGTGAAAATATCATCCATATATCAGAACCTTGTTGTGGGCCTTTTTGGTGCTGTTTCCAGGGCTTGCTTTTCAAAATGTTCCATGTAAAAGTTTGCTATCACGGGGCTCAGGGGGCTGCCCATGGCTACCCCATCTATCTGTTCGTAGAATTCATTATCCCACTGGAAGTAGCTTGTGGTGAGGCAGTGTTTGAACAAGGCTGTGATGTCCTCAGGAAATATTTGTTGGATGAGTGCCATGGTGTCCATTATGGGGAATTTGCTGAACAAGGAGACAACATCAAGACTGATCAGTTTGTCTCCAGGTTTCAGTGTAATGTTGTTGATTTTTTTTTTTTTGGGACTGGCCACTTTCTTGGTCTTATTTCCTTTAACTCGCCTCCTTAAGGCTGTGTTTAATTTAATTTATATTTCTGTATGTGTGTGTATTTGTCTTTCTCTCTCTGTGTGTATGTGTACTAACTTAGGAAAGGGGGCAATACTGAGTGGCACTGGGTGGGCAGTGCCAAATGCTGTATGTGATAAGGTTTTTGCAGGAAGGAGGGCTCCAATGCCGGGAAGATTACGAAGGTGTAATAGGGAAGAGAGTAGTCCCCAATGAATTGTGCTTTTGAAAACAGTGCTATTTTAATGGGAGAAGAAGCTTGTGCAATAAGGCTGTATATCTTCTGGTGTTTACCTATGCCATTTCCCACAGAAATTCTCTCTCCCTTCCTCCCTCCCTCTCCCTCCCTCTCTCTCTCACAACACACACACACACACACACACACATGCTGCAAGAAGCCTGGTAATGGCTATAACAGCTAGTTGTTCCAGGAAGTGTTACAGTTAACTGTGGAAACATCCTTCCCTTACAGAACTCTTTCAGTGCTATCACTGCACACTAAGTCAGCCTTTGAAACAAGGCAATTGCTGTTTGTTGGTGTGCCTTCCTCATTCCAACTGCTTTGAGCTGAAAATAGAAGCGAGCAGTATTGAGTGAGCAGTATTGAGGGGAGAAGGTTGGAAGGAAGGTGTTCACAGGTATCTGTAGACCTGCTAACTGCTGCAATCATTTGGAGGCGGCTTGTGTGGAAGCTCATTCAGAGAACTGTATGAGCACTGGGGCAGAATGTTAATTCTACAGTCCAAAGATTTTATATGTTTTACACAGCAGCTGAGCTGCTGAGAAATGAAGATTTTCCTCTCATTTCAAAGTCTACGAAGAGAGGGGCTTGACAAAACTCTTGTCTGCAGAGCAGAGGTACAGAATCTTGGGCTTTTTAGATATTTTGGATCACCCACCCTCTCTATGAGAGGCCTCAGGTGCTTCAGCCTGAGCATGGCTAACCATAAAGAGATATGCTCTTTGTGACTAGCCATGTTGGCTGTGGAATCTGAGAGTGGAGCTCAAAATATTTTGAAAGCCAAAGGGTCCCAATCCCTGTTCTAGGACTTTGTTGTTGTTAACTACCCTTAAGTTGTCCTGGACCTCTGGTGACCCTGTGAATGAGACATCTTTAAGACACCCTATCCTCAACAGTTCTGCTTAGGTCCTGCAGACTCAAGGCTGCGGCCTCCTTGGCTATCCATCTGGTATGCAGTCTACAGCTCCTCCTACTGCCTTCTACCTACTGAGCCATGACTTCTCATCATGCGGCCAAAGTATGACAGCCTCAATTTAGTCATCTTGGTTTCTAGGGATTCTACTCCTTATTTGCTCTCAGACATCATCTCCTTTTAAACTTGGGGAGCATCGCATATCACATTGCCAGAAGAGATATGCGTCATTGCCACTAAATCTTTCTCCATCTTCCTTTGATCTGGTGTAAAATGGTGGGGTGAGGAAACCGCTGGAATTATTAAAATAAGAGTGTAATTGGGTGTTTCCAATATAACTTTTATTAGCAGTTTCATAATGTTTCCGACCTAAGAAGTCCCAGCAGGCTAGGCTTGTAATATCCACTGTGATTAATAAGAATGACAAAAGACATCCCGGCAGATTATAAACTTGGAAGCTAATGAGCTGGGTGCCTAAAATATGCTCTGCATAATGAAGATCTTATACTTATTTGACATTTGTTTGTTCTGAATTCCCATGCTGGCATTCCTAATTTGCATTCAGTTGCATTAAAACTCATTTTTTGGCAGGGGAGGGGCAGGCAGCACAGAGAGGATGATTTACTCTCTGGTTCATATTTCAAGAATGAAGGTTACATCCTCCTTTAGTCCTGGTTTACTTCAGGTCACTGAGACAACTCAGGGTAAGAAGTTTTAGCCTTGTGGTAAAAAGATATGGATAATTCTTATTTAGTCTAGAGACTGTGTTGCACAGAAGTTATTATGACTCTTATTAATTAGTAACAAAGTGGTCCAAGGACATTTTGCACTCCCATTTCACTTTAAGAAATCCATAACATGCTACTTTCTTTAATTTGGAATCTGTACCCTATCCACAATGCTGCAGCCTTATTTGAGAACTCATGCTGAACAAGTCTTGAAGAGAAATGACAATGCAGAAAGAATCACAACCCAGAAACATCACCCAAGGAGACCTTCTGCTGTGCTTTCTGCAACTGGACTTGTTTATCTCGGATTGGCCTTTTTAGTCATCAGTGCGGTTGCAGAAAGCACGGGATGAGTCCTTCCTGAATCGTCGTTTGCGAAGAAAAGCCAGAGAGAAAAAAATATGGATAATGCTTATTTAGTCTAGAGACTGTGTTGCACAGAAGTTATTCTGACTCTTATTAATTAGTAGCAAAATGGTCCAAGGACATTTTGCACTCTCATTTCAGTTTAAGAAATCCATAACATGCTACTTTCTTTAATTTGGAATCTGTACCCTTGGAAAATAGCAATAGGACTTACATTTCTATATTGCTTTATAGTGCAAAGTACTCTCTAAGCAGTTTACAATGTGTTAGGTAATTGCCCTCAACAAGCCAGGTACTCATTTTACTGATCAACAGAAGGATGGAAGGCTGAGTGAACCTGGAGCCCTGCAGGATCAAAGTCACAACGTTGTGTCTACAGAACCGGCCTTTAACCACTGCACCACCAGGGCTCCTTTGTTACACAAATGAAGCCCAGGACACATGGGGCCAAGCAACATCTGAGTGTGATCAAGTTGGCAAAAGTTATTAATAAAGAAGAATACACAAACTAGGAGAGGCTGCAACAGTTTGCTTTTGCCCAAGCCTACTGGGAAGGACAAGATTCCTCCCCTCCTCTCCTCTCTCCACTGCTTAGTTAACTGAGTGCAAACTACTTTTGTACTTTGAACTCAGTTTGCAGCTACTGGAGCAAGCTGAGGACAAAGGGGGGAAATGGGAAGAGGAGAGAAACTGGGACAACTTAACAGCATCTGAAAAACTACGATAACAAAACTGAGACTGTCCCTGCCAAACCAGGATAACTGGATGGTATGAGTTCACTTCATATTCCACCATCACCAGATTTGCTTTAGATTTGGTTCTGTAAACCCTATGGAAACCCTGGAATGTGCTGAACTCAGCAATAGTCATCCCCATAGTATGGAGAGTAGGGGAGTGATGTTTTTTAATAGTAGGAGAGAATTTGTTTAAGACAGGCTTAAGACAGGTTGTCAAGAGTTCTCAATGGTTTTACCTTAGAGCCTACATCACTCTGGTATAAAGCTACAATGCTACATCAAGTGAGCATAGCATAATGCTCTGTTCATGCAATTCTGTGTCCTCCCTCCAAATCTGTTTTGCTGTCAAATTCTGGAAGTGGCTCCTGGAGCTGCTCCTCACTAATGGGGAAGAAGCAGGGAGGCTATTTAGAGGAGGAAGATGAAGCTGGTCTAGGCCTGTAAGAGGGAAGAAATGAGGTTGCACCATCCTTTCCCTTCCTCTGCTTCTTTCTTGGAATTGTAACCCCTCTTGCTCCCCTTATTACCTGCCCTGACACCCCCCACCTTCCACTAATACATAATGGACAATATTTAATAATTTGGCTGGCTATGACCCACCATGTGCTTGGCAAGTAAACCTGGGACTCCCCAGATACCATGGCTGGAGTCACGTACAACGTTGGGAGGGGCTGTGGAAATTCCTCAAACAGGTCATACTCAGGTCAGAGTTTTTCTTTAGAACACCTGGAGTAAGTCATCTACTAATCCAATCAAGGATAGCTGAGCACTCAATAATTGCAAAATGGTTTTTTCCTCTTTTCCCTAGATCACAATGGAAGATTGTTTGTGCCCATTCAGTTCCAAATGACTAGCCCATCAATGATTGTTAACACACCCAGAGAACCCTTTGTCTAGTCCTGGGAAACTCCTGAGAAACATTGTGTTCCTCTTTAAACCCCATACCTTCAGGGGAATTATTGGCTATAAATATCATCCTAAAATGCTACCAAAGTGTTCACAGCTCTTCTTCCTCCAGCCATTCTGTCTGTTTTGCTGTGGGACCCTTGAAGCTCTGTCTGAGCATTTTCTGCTGTATGAATCTCTGCTCTCCTGATTGGTATAGTACAACCCACAATCTCCTTACTCTATTCCTCTATCCAAATACTTCCTACTTTCCTCAATAGCCTTGAGTGATAGCTTGAAGCCTGAGTGTTAGCATGGATGCTGTTAAGATTAATTTCCAATTCTCTCTCTCTCTCTGGCTTTTCTTTGCGAACGAAGATTCAGGAAGGACTCATCCCGCGCTTTCTGCAAGCGCGCTGATGACTAAAAAGGCCAATCAGAGATAAACAAGTCCGGTAAAACCATTTAATTGTATGTTCTGGCATGGAGTCTTCTCAGTTACTACTGGTATACATAGGTCAAAAGATTCCACCA
Source organism: Gambelia wislizenii (assembly GCA_030847615.1). Classification (NCBI taxonomy): domain Eukaryota; kingdom Metazoa; phylum Chordata; class Lepidosauria; order Squamata; family Crotaphytidae; genus Gambelia; species Gambelia wislizenii. The sequence continues at coordinate 16,090,425 of JAUMIR010000001.1, read as the reverse complement.
TTACCTGGTCTCTTGCTGCCATCTTGAGCTAATTAAAAATTTCCTGTATTACGATTTGGGCACTAGTGGGATCCTCACAGACCCTCCTCACTGGTAACTAGCAGCAGCTGCCCCTCTTGAGACTTGATAGTTGCAGAAAGGGAGGTTTTGGAGGGAGTGCAAAGGGTCCAAGCCTCAGCAAAAAGCCACACATGCATTCTACTAACAGGATTCTGCCCCTAGTCTCCACCTGTGCACTTAGGGGGGATGGTAGAGACAGCAGAGGTGGTACAGCAGAGCTGCTCCCCTGCCCCAGGCACAAAATAGCCAGGGGACTGTTGGGTACAGTTCCATTTCCTTGGCCATGATGGGTTGTGGTGGGGCATGTAGATTTTAGCTGATCTTGATCACACAGGGACAATGGAATAATGCCAATCTTCAGTGTTCTTTCTTCTCTCCATGCTGAAAAGCAGCCAGAACAAGCCAAGGACTAACCAGTGGAGTTCAGGCTCATGAGTATGGCCACATCAATGATGCATTCTGACTTGGGAAAGAACTTCCAAGTCCTTGGAAACAACACATTAGAAGCAAATGTCACAACTTCATTGGCTGGAATCCTGCTGGTGTCATACATATGCCTATGTTTTCATACACAGCCTGTTATACTTTTTTGGCCATTGTATTATGGATGTATTATGTTCAAGGTTGTCAAGTAGAGTTCTGCAAGTGTAACCATTTCACATGCAGCTGCACATTCTTGGATGGGGCATAACTACTTTGCAGTGCCTTCAATGGGCCCTTTGGTTCACTAGGATTGCATAGACAGCCACTGTGCATTTCCCATGCGCAATGGGAGAAAAAGCAGGCACATTGGCAGAGATGCAATATGTTGTACAATTCAGCAGAAGGGTGGTGTAGGGTATAACCACAGTGTAATGACCTAAATGTAGATTTATACCACACAAGGATGGAATAGGATCTCAGTTATTTTCCTATGAGTTATAAGAGCAGTGTCATTACTTTTAACTTTTTTCATATAACTATTATTAATAAATAAGAATAAAATAAACTGTCCCTTTCCAAAAAGAAACATTGAAAATATATATGAAAATATATATTCAATAAAAATAAACTTTATTTCTTTACCATATTTGTTAGTGTGTCGTTTCCTGTACAATTTTAATTGTTCACTGTTTAGCTATAGAGCAGTATATCACTCCATTTTATAGATAATACATGCATTGATTATCATTTATCTTAATCTGACTTCCCATCATCCAGTTACTGAGTCTTCATGTATGTCTGGGCTTACTTCAAGAGTAACTGTTATTTGTCATTGCAGAAAGTTTATTTTGTGCCTCTCTCTCTGTGTGTGTGTGATTTCTGGCTATTTCCGGACATTTTTAGTAATTTTGTGTAAAAATTATGCCCGGAATCTGGTCGGGGACATAAGTTTTTGTATGTGGACTTAATTCTGCAGGAATTAGAACTGATCAGTTCCATAACATCTATATGCAGTAAACAGATCCACGTGCATCAGGACCAATGTGCATCAGTCTCATTGTGCATCTGTCTGTTATAGTGTTGGGACACAGACTAGGGAGTGCTGATGTGCATTGAGGTATTCTTGCTGGTATCCAATTAGCCATCTTTGCAATTCACTAACAGGATTTCTTAGCAGCTCTGCTATATAGCTAAGTACAGAGTGCCCCTTGTATCTACAGAACCAATATTCACTGTTTCAGTTATCCACCCTGAGGAGGAGAATCCTAGATGAGGATCTTCACAGGTTGGGTTGCATTCTATGCGAAAACTGCATGTGGGAAAGCTGCACATAAAATAACATTTTCTATACATAAAACAAGTTCCCTACAGTCTTTTCTGTGCATATTATAACACGTCTGCCCAGAAAACAGTATTTTTTAATTTTTTTTTGCATATAAAGTAACATTTCTCTGCAGAAAATTTTGTTTTCTACGCAGTAAACTTGTTTTTTGTACAGAAATGTGGCTTTGCCTCGGCGGAGGGGGGATGTTCACATTTTTTCATGGAATAAGTCCTGAACTGTGAATAGTCCTCATTTTTGGTTAAGGTACAGGAAATCTTTAATGATGTCAATGTCTTCATTACCCACTCTAAAGTTATATAAATCATTTGTGGTTATTATTTTGGTCTTCTTAATCTTTACCTGTAACCCTGCTTTTGTATTTTCTTCCTTGACTTTCATCAGTAAGTCATTCAAAGTCTAAAAACCAGAACTTGGAAGCATTATTTTTTGGAGCATGATTCCCAGAATCTCTGGCTATGCTGTCTGGGGAGTTTTGTGAGGGCTTGTCTAGATAGGCACTATATCCCATCTTGCCTCTGTGTTTGAGCCCTGAAGTCCTGATGACACAAGACATTCTGCCTCTGGGCAGTCCTTGCCACCCCCAGGGCAGATACGGAGGTCAGATGGGGTTAAGATGGGATAGGACCCTTTACCGCATTTTTAAAAAATAGTTTTTAATCCATTCCCATCAGGAAGGAAAGGACTGGGCCCTGCGTGTCTACAGGAGCCCTTACCAACAGGCCAGCCCTCACAGCTGCTGCCAGTCTCCCTGCTTTTCTCTGAAGCAAGAGGTGCTGTATTACATGGCCAAAGCTGGTCACATGCAGGGGGCCTTGGTCACATGTTGCGGGCTGGCTTCCTGCCTTCTGAAGCAGCAAGGGAGGTGGTGGTGGCTGCAGCAAAGGGCTGGCGTGCCTGTCCAGACTCCAGTCCATTTGGAGGTGGTAACAGGGGCACAACCAGCCTGACCTGCTGCCAGGATATGCCAGTGGGGAGCCAGCACATCCTGGCTTATGTAGATGAGCCCTGGGTCATTGTCCAAAAACTAACTCTTCCCAGTTCTGTGAGGAATTACTTTTTGATGGCAACACCCATGATCCAGGAGACTGCTTTTGTAGGGCGGTGAAACTTCTGGGGAGAAATTAAACAATGGAAAATAGATGCCCAGATGTATAGAAAATCAAGCAAAGCAAGAAAGCAAGTAAGAAAGATTTTGACTCCAGAATGTTCCAGCCCATACCGAAAGTGCTTAGGCAGGGACAAACATGCCAGTTTCATTTTACACTTTGATTTTGTCTGATGTTTGAAAGTCCTGGTCAAAGCAGATTCCATTTCCATTGCTTCCTTTTTCCGTCCCTCCACTTGTCTTTATAACATGCATATGACACCTGGGATAATCTGTCAACTCTTCCTGGTGTTCCTTTGATCCTCTTTCAGCCCTCGTGAAATTCTGATCCTTCATTTGCTGCTCTGGTCTTTCCTTATCTCCAGGGAAACACAAGGTCATTTCTTTCTCAGCACTTTTGGAATACTAAGGCTATTTGTTTTCCCTGCTGTGGCACTTAAATTTCCTTGTATTTCTTGATTTTCATGTAATATTTTCCTTTTCTTTCTCAGGATCTTCTATTTCTATTCAAAAATCTCAGAGTCTTGTTTGTGCCCTTTTTTGCACTGCACTTCCAAATTAGGAATTTTGAGAATGAGAGAAAATTAGAAGAAAGAGCACAACTTTCTATCATTACTTTTCAAACTAATTTGTTCATAGAATCATAGAATCAAACTTGGAAGAAATCACAAGGGTCAGAACTACAGGAAAAGAGATTCCATCTAAACATTAGGAAGAACTTCCTAACAGTAAGAGCTGTTCAGCAGTGGAATGCTCTGCCTTGGAGTGTTGTGGAGTCTCCTTCTTTGGAGGCTTTCAAACAGAGGCTGGATGGCTGTTTGTTGGGAATGCTTTGATTGGGTATTCCTGCAGGGCAGGTGGTTGAACTAGATGGCCCTTGTGGTCTCTTCCAGCTCTATGATTCTGTGATTGTGTACAAACATACCATAAAGTTGCATTGGAGGACCTTTCCCCACTAAAATGTTGCTAAAAGAAGCTCAGCATTGAGGCTCCTTTCTGACAAGACTGTAGCCTGCCTCTCTCAATTTGTTCTGTAGCCTACCAAGCTTTGGCCTTTTCTTTTTACTTCACTAAGTATAGTGCACAGTTACTTCAAGGCCTGGAAATGAGAAAGAGTTTCTTATCCTTTCTTTTCTTTAGAATTTTTCAAATTGATGCCTCAATGCCCCCCCTCCTGATAGTGGACAGAAGATTATAGAAACGTGAACCCGAAATGCTGAAGCAGTACCATGAAGAAGATAGTCTGTTGCCTAGTTCTCTTCCAGCTTTAAAGAAAATGTCATAGTGTCCCTTTCTTTCAGATTTAATAGTTCAGTCTGGCTGCCCAGTCTATCCAGAGAAAGGATTGAATCCTCATCTGAGAAAATTGGTCTAAATGGAAAGGGAAGATCAGATTATCTGTATCAGAAATTAAACAATAACAACAAAACAAAACACAACTCTACACAATCCTCTACATAGACCAGGGACACCTGAGTCTTCTCAATTCTGTGATTGGCTCAAAGTCACACAGTGAGATCCATGGTTCAGTGGGGACTTGAATCTGGATCTCCCAAATCCCAGTCCAAAACTCTAACCACACTGGTTCTCATAATGTAGTATATGCCACACACAGGTTCAAGATGGTGACATATATCTTTGGTATGGGATACCACCTTCCACTACAACTGAAATAGTACATATGTTACAGTAACAGGAAGCTAGGAGCTTACATAAACTAAAGGCATCCCATCTGATCTTAGAAGCTAAGCAATGTTAGCCCTTTTTAGTACTTGGATGGCAGACCACGGCTATTATCAGACACGTTAAAAGTGGTGTTACATGAACACCATGAGATGGCAACAGGGCTTCCTTGTCAGATGACATCATTCCCCCCTTGTTACGCACCTGTTCTGCTGCTGTTCCACTGGTGCTGCTTTTTATTGATGGGATAAGCTGTCAATGGATCCCCTGTTCCATTTCTGTCACGGATGTTTTTGTGAGCAAAAAGGTGCCCCATTATGCTGACGAGATCCCAGCGTCAATGGGAAGTCCCTGCTAGAACACTTCTGGGAGAGATTGGAACATCCAGGTAAGTGACACACTTTTTATGACCCTCCCTGGGTTACTTCTACCTTTTAAAGTACGTTTTTGTGCTTGCTGTCATTTTTTTTCATGTTCTTTTCATTTTTATTTTTGAGTTTCCCGTGCTTGTGTCTTCTCATGAGAATCCATCGGATTTCAATCCAGAAAGTGAATGGAGTTCCATTAGAGCTCTGGTCACTCCTGGGTTGCCGGAATGATGGAAGGGGAGGTAAGTACAGTGGGGAGGGTGATTGTGGCAGGGACAGGAGTGGAGATTCTGGGACTGGAATGCTTTTTTCGTTTCTGTCTGAAATCTCCCACCAATGGATACCAGGTCTGTAGGCTATATTTCAGAGGAAGGAACTGGCAAAACCACTTTTGAGTATTCCTTGCCTAAGAAAACCTATGGAATTCTTGGGGGTCACCTTAAGTCAATTGCAATAGCAATAACATTGATATTTATATACCGCTTATCAGTTCTGAAGCACTCCCTAAGCAGCTTACAATGTTTTTTTAGGTAATTGCCCCCAACAAGCTGGGTACTCATTTTACCAACCTATGGAAGGATGGAAGGCTGAGTCAACCTTGGAGCCCTCTGGGATCAAACTCATAACATTCTGGCTTGCAGTACTGGCATGTAACCACTGCACCACGAGGGCTCCTGGTGACTTGAAGGCACAGGGAGGCACACACACACACACACACACCAGGAAGCTATACAAGTGTGTGTCAGCAACAGGATTTCAGTCATATTCCACAATAAGTAAAACCGCTTTTCAATATTTCACTATTCCAGACATTGGCAGAGAGCAACAGATGGGCACTTGAATCACTTTTACTGAATTAATTTTGGTCTTTAATTGTTTCATCTGCTTTCCCCACCAGCTTTGTTCTAGATTGTCTCTCTGGCTTTGCCCATTACATTGTATGGGGAAGAGCAAGAGGAAGAGAAGGGCAAGGGGTGATGTAAATAAGCGTCCCAAATCACACACATTTAAGAATGAGAAGCTAATTATGTGGCCAATTATTATGAGAATTGATTTTTTAAAATTCAAAGACATAACTGTGTTAGGCTGGAATATCAGTAAAATGAGAGCATAAATCCCATTTTCAGTCCTGACTAGAGCAGACCCATTGAATTAACTGAACTTACTTATACATCAACTCCCCAGGTTTTAACAATTGATTTGATGACTTTAGTTGGGACTAACCTACAGGATTACAGCCATAATTTCTACTGGAAGCTACTTCATAATAAGCAAAAATGTAATGTTGTGCTGTTTCTGTACTATATCCTATAGTGCCTTGAATAGTTACTCTGTTCTTACTGTTTGGAAACAAACAGATGGGTGAGCACAGCAGCACTGGTGCTAAATTATGACAAATGATACTCTCTTGTGTGTGGATTGCACCATTTTGCTTTCTTAAGTGATGTCATTCATGCAACTGTATAAAAAGGTTTGGTATTTAAACTAGCAGAATAAACCAGGCAAATGCTGTTCATCTATGGCTTTGAAGCAGGTATTGCTACTCTGGATGTAATATTAAAAAGGAAACACTTACATTGATAGTTTCAGGAAATCTATTCAAAGCTAGGACAGGAGAGAACCCCTAAACTTGGTTACTGACTCCCCAAAAGTTAAGTTCTCTGCATGAAGGTATACTCATGAAGATGGAGATTCCATCTGACAAATCTCCTCTGGCAAGTTATTCCACAATCTGAGGGAGGCTGAAGAAAATGTCCTCTAAGTAGCTGGTGAAGTAGATATTCTCCAGAGCACTGAGTGTACTGGGCAGATAGGGCAAACATTGTCCCCATCTTCAAAAAGGGGGAAAAAGAGGATCCCAACAATTATCGTCCAGTTAGTCTGACATCAATACCAGGGAAGATTCTAGAGCAGATCATTAAACAGAGAGTCTGTGAACATTTAGAAGGCAATGCCATAATCACAAAAAGTCAACATGGGTTTCAGAGAAACAAGTCATGCCAGACTAATCTGATCTCTTTTTTTGATAAAATTACCAGTTTGGTAGATGAAGGGAACGCTGTGATTATCGTATACCTTGATTTCAGTAAGGCCTTTGACAAGGTTCCCCATGACATTCTTGCAAACAAGCTTGTGAAATGTGGGCTAGACAAGTTAACTGTTAAATGGATTTGTAATTGGTTGACCGGCCGAACCCAAAGGGTGCTCAGCAGTGGCTCCTCTTCGTCTTGGAAAGATGTGACCAGTGGGGTGCCACAAGGTTCGGTCCTGGGCCCAGTGCTATTCAACATCTTTTTTCAATGACTTGGATGAGGGAATTAAGGGCATACTTATCAAATTTGCAGATGACACCAAATTAGGAGGAGTAGCTAATACCCTAGAGGACAGAATCAAAATTCAAAATGACCTGGATAGACTGGAGAGCTGGGCCAAAGTTAACAAAATCAAATTCAATACGGAGAAATGTAAGGTACTGCACTTAGGGCGGAAAAATGAAATGCATAGATATAGGATGGGAGAGACCTGGCTGAATGAGACTACATGCGAAAGGGATCTAGGAGTCCTAGTAGATCACAAGTTGAACATGAGTCAACAGTGTGATGTGGCAGCTAAAAAGGCCAATGTGATTTTGGGCTACATCAATAGAAGTATAGTGTCCAGATCAAGAGAAGTAATAGTGCCACTCTATTCTGCCTTGGTCAGACCTCACCTAGAATACTGTGTCCAGTTCTGAGCACCACAATTCAAAAAGGATATGGACAAATTGGAGCGTGTCCAGAGAAGAGCGACTAAAATGGTGAAAGGTCTGGAAACAATGCCTTATGAGGAGAGACTTAGGGAGCTGGGTATGTTTAGCCTTGGAAAAAGATGGTTAAGAGGCGATATGATAGCCCTGTTTAAGTATTTGAAGGGGTGTCATGTTGAGGATGGAACAGGCTTGTTTTCTGCTGCTCCAGAGACTGGAACACAGAGCAATGGATGCAAGCTCCAGGAACAGAGATTCCACCTCAACATGAGGAGGAACTTTCTGACAGTAAGAGCTGTTTGGCAGTGGAACACACTCCCTTGGAGCGTGGTGGGGTCTTCTTCCTTGGAGGTCTTTAAACAGAGGCTGGATGGCCATCTGTCAGGGATGCTTTGATCGTGATTTCCTGCGTGGCACGGGGTTGGACTGGATGGCCCTCGTGGTCTCTTCCAACTCTGCAATTCTATGATTCTATGATTCTATGAGATGGTGATCCTGTATATAACCAGACTCAAATTATGTAGGGCTTTAAAGGTAATGACCAACACCTGTGTATCTTGCCTGGAAACTGATTGGCACCCAATGGAATGATTTTAATATTGGCATACTTTGATTTTAATATTGGCAAAATAGATGTACCCAGTAACCATTGCCCTGTAGTGCTTTAATATTAATGCTTGGACATTAATACAAAATCAGTGGGTACAACTAAAAAGTATAACATGGGATAAATATGGCCTTTGACATATAATTGTGGTTTTTAATGGGGTGTGTTTTTATGGTTTCATGTTTTTCATGTTGTTTTTATCTGTTTTTTACTTTGTATGTTTTAATTGGTTTTAATTGTGATTTTCATTGTTCTGTGAGCCACCTCGGGTTCCACTTTGTGAGAAAGACAGCATAGAAATGTCACAAATAAAATAAATAAAATAACTAGCACAGTGTAGTATTTGTTCTTATCAATTTAATGCCAATAAACAATCTAACTGCCCAGTTTTGAACTAACTGAAGTTTCTGAACTTGGTACAGATGTAGCCCATGTACTGCACATTGCAAAAGTCCAGCCTTGAGGTTACCAGTATGTGCTCTACCATCTTACCACTTCCATGTTAGTACTTCCAAATCTAGGAAAGGGCACAGCTGGCATAACAGAAGAAGCTGACTGTCAGGCTCATCCCTGAATTCTGGGCATTGGAGTGGAATTCATGGAGGCCCTGACATGTAGCTAGTATTTTCTCAGGATGTTGGAATGCCTGAGAAGTGAGCCAGGCCTCCTGGGTGGCATGGTAACGCAAGTCCTACCGGGAACTCAAGGCCACGCTCCCCAGCTACTATTGCTCCCCCGTGTCTGTTCTCACGCTTGATGCCTTATTATCTCTGGATAGTTTACATTTACTTCAGTAGCAGCTTTGCAATGGTTCCTTACACAAGCTACTCTTCCAATAAAGAGTTTTATTGAAGAACCCTGAGTTTGTGTTCTGAGTACATCACAGAAAGCTGCTACTCGGCCACGGGCATCGTGCCTTGCTTCAGGCTCCTAAGCTTGCCTCGAGCCCGCTTCCCTCTTAAGGGATCGTCAAACTGGGCCCTGAGAGCCATCAGGAACTCTTGGTAATTACCCAGTTCAGGGGCTCCCATATCATACAGACCCACCAACCACTGAGCCGCCTCTCCCTCCAGTTGGTTGGACACCTTGTACTCCACGCAAGTCCTACCGGGAACTCAAGGCCACGCTCCCCAGCTACTTTTGCTCCCCCGTGTCTGTTCTCACGCTTGATGCCTTATTATCTCTGGATAGTTTACATTTACTTCAGTAGCAGCTTTGCCTTAGTAAAAGGGGAGCTGAAAGGGTTGCCAGTGGAGTACAAGGCGTGGCAATATGTGTTTGAGGAGAAGGAATGTGACATTTTGCCACCCCACCGGCCTTTTGACTGTGCCATTGAGATACTCTCGGAGTCCAGCCTGCCCAAACCTCGCATTTATTCTATGACACCAGCGGAAATGGAGGCGCTCCGAGAGTTCATAGATAAGAACTTAACCCGAGGGTTCATTAGGCCCTCAACCTCGCCTGTGGGGGCCCCTGGCATTTTTCAGAACTTGATTAATGATGTGTTACGTGAATTTTTGTACAAAGGGAGGAAGGAGGGTGGCATGCTCAATTGGCCTCGGAACTGCCCCGGGACCAGTGGTTCCTGGCTCACCCCAATGAGGTAACTGTGAAGGAGGGGGTGGCCTGGAAAGGGGATCGCCTGTATGTTCCTGAGGTCTTGAGAGCGAGTATTCTCAAACAGTGCCATGATGTCAAGAGTGCAGGACATTTTGGGTATCTCAAAACTTTACATTTGGCCCGCAGACAATTTTGGTGGCCCCGCATGAGGAAGGAGGTGGAGGATTATGTAAAGGGGTGTACCACTTGTGCAGTGTCAAAAGGGGGGTCAGGGAAAACCAAAGGTTCCAAGCACGGTAAAGGGAACAAACCTCCCCAAAAAATTGTGTGGTCACCACAGTGCCAACAAGCATTTGACAAATTGAAATCCCTTTTCACTTCTGAACCTATTCTCAAACACCCCGACCCCTCCCAACCTTTCGTGGTCCAAGTGGACGCATCTGATGTGGCCATGTGCCTATTTATCCAGAAAGTTCAATGACACGGAACGAAATTGGCCAGTGTGGGAGAAAGAGGCAGGTGCTATCAAGTTGGCACTAGAGACATGGCGCCACCTACTGGAGGGCTCACCCAAACCGTTTGAAGTTTGGACTGATCATAAAAATTTGGAAGTATTGGCTACCCCTAGGCGTTTGAGCCCCAAGCAGGTCAGGTGGGCCAGTTTCTTTTACCGATTTAATTTCACCTTGAAATTTATCCCGGGGAAAAGGAATTTTCTGGCTGACGCTTTGTCCAGGCTACCACAGCATGAGAGTAAGCGCAAGGAGGTCATTGATACCGTTTTTTCTCCTTCCCACTTGGGACTAGCCGTCCTCACTCGGAGCAAAGCCAAAGAACAGGAATCCACTGATAGCCCTGCTCAGGTGCCGGGTCCTACTGAAGGTGGCGGTGATTCACCCTTGGCGCAGGGACCGGTGCCACAGCCCTTGAACCCCGACCCGCCTTCCCCCGATCCGGGGACCCAGGTGGTGACCCCTACGGCAGATGGCTCTGCCATGCCCACTGTTTCTCAAAGGGAGGAAGGAGGGTGGCATGCTCAATTGGCCTCGGAACTGCCCCGGGACCAGTGGTTCCTGGCTCACCCCAATGAGGTAACTGTGAAGGAGGGGGTGGCCTGGAAAGGGGATCGCCTGTATGTTCCTGAGGTCTTGAGAGCGAGTATTCTCAAACAGTGCCATGATGTCAAGAGTGCAGGACATTTTGGGTATCTCAAAACTTTACATTTGGCCCGCAGACAATTTTGGTGGCCCCGCATGAGGAAGGAGGTGGAGGATTATGTAAAGGGGTGTACCACTTGTGCAGTGTCAAAAGGGGGGTCAGGGAAGCCCAAAGGTTTGCTCCACCCTCTACCTACCCCAAACAAGCCCTGGGAGGTCATTAGCATGGATTTTATTGTGGATTTGCCAGAGAGTAGGAAAAAGACGGTTATTTGGGTTGTGACTGATTTGTTTTCCAAGCAAGCGCATTTTGTGGCCTGTAAGAAGCTCCCCACAGCCTCCCAACTAGCCAAATTGTTCATTCAGCATATTTATCGGATTCATGGCATTCCGGCCAAGATTGTGTCGGATCGGGGGGCACAATTTACTTCGCAGTTTTGGAAGGCTTTCACAACCCTTCTAGGGGTGGAGCTTGGTCTCAGCAGCTCCCATCATCCCCAATCGGATGGACAATCGGAACGAACGAACCAGACTCTGGAACAATACCTAAGGTGCTATGTGAATTTCCAACAATCTGATTGGGTTGATCTTCTACCTTTTGCTGAAGTGGCCTACAATAATGCCACTCACCAGAGCACTGGGCTCTCGCCGTTCAAGGTTGTGTCTGGGCATGATTTCGGTCCCCTCCCCTTGTTGGAGGGGTCTCCCAACTCTGACCCCGTTTCGGTCTCCCAGTGGAGTCAAAAGGTCAGGGATGCGTGGCCTCATGTAATCTCGGCCTTGGACTTTGCCAAAGCACGCTACAAACATTATGCTGATCAGAAACGGGACCCTTCCCCCAGATATGCAGTGGGAGATATGGTTTATTTGTCCACCAAATTCCTTAAGTGTCCCCAACCCTCAAAAAAGTTGGGAGCCAAATACATCGGACCTTTTCGTGTTGTTAGGATGATAAATCCTGTGGCTTTTGAACTGTCTTTGCCTAAGTTGTACCGTCATGTACATCCTGTGTTTCATTCCAGCCTGCTCAAGCCCGTGAGCCCTCCGGACAAACACCACCCGGCTCCTGAACCTGCTCCTCAGCCGATCCTGGTGGATCAAGACCAACATTTTGAAATTTCTGAGATTCTGGACTCTAGACTTCACCGGGGAGGGTTACAGTATTTGGTAAAGTGGAAACACCTGCCTTTGGGCCATGCAGAGTGGGTTGCTTCTGAGCATGTCAATGCCAAACGCTTATTGCGAGAGTTTCATGCCCGCTTTCCCGATAAGCCGGGCTGAGAGTGGGGGAGGGTTGGTCTTCAGGGGGGCAGTATGTCAGGCTCATCCCTGAATTCTGGGCATTGGAGTGGAATTCATGGAGGCCCTGACATGTAGCTAGTATTTTCTCAGGATGTTGGAATGCCTGAGAAGTGAGCCAGGCCTCCTGGTTGGCATGGTAACGCAAGTCCTACCGGGAACTCAAGGCCACGCTCCCCAGCTACTTTTGCTCCCCCGTGTCTGTTCTCACGCTTGATGCCTTATTATCTCTGGATAGTTTACATTTACTTCAGTAGCAGCTTTGCAATGGTTCCTTACACAAGCTGCTCTTCCAATAAAGAGTTTTATTGAAGAACCCTGAGTTTGTGTTCTGGGTACATCACACTGACAGTAAGCACTACAGCAACTACATTGTGACTGGGGGATTTTGAGTGTGGTAGAAAAAAAAAAGAGAGTAAATTTTCAAAGCTGTAAGATCAGTAAGGAGTTGATAACCGCATATACAGAACAACAAAGGAACAGAATGAGGGGAAAGGGCTTCTATTCTACAGCAGAACATGTAGAAGCGCTGTAGCTGTCATGCAGCACCAATAACATATGCACGACTCCCAAGTTAAATCTGTTAATAATTCAGGACAAGCCATTAAGAGTTCATTTGCTCCCCTTGGCCCAATGCAGGGAAATTATAATGCTCTCACAGGGAGAGAAAAATCGATCAGCCAGACAAACACTTCCTAGAAATCTACAGGGGTTTGTAAAGAGGAAACCCAGGGAGAGGGATACTTTGTATCCATCCATTCAGCAATGGTAATTTCTAAATATTCATTTTTAAGCCAAAAGGGGCCAATTTATTCCTCCAAAGGGAAAAAAAATTGACCTGTAGTTGACTCTTGTCACCTCAGTCACAGAATACATTGAGTGGCATCCTGGTAGTGACATATACATGTGTGTGGCTTATGTGTGCATTTCTTTCCAGAAGGAGCATGGGGACACTTTTCTAGTTTTTTGTGCCCAGGCCAAAGCCTCCACTCTGGCAGCTGTCCAGTTCTAGGAGAAGACAGGTGCTGTTGCTTACTAGTGGAGAATGAAGAGAGTGATGAGGCAGTTCAGATGATAAACATGCAGCCATTCTGGGCTCCAAGGGAAAGGAAGGTGCACTCCATTTATGAGTGTGGCTTGTTCCTTCCCTCCACCAAGCTGAGGCCAGATGTGTCTTCCTCCTCTGAATTGCCTCCCTCCTGTTTCCACCAGGATACAGTAGCAGCTTGTCCTGGGGTTTGACAAGTGACTTGCATGAGGGAGAGGAAATAGAATTGCATGGGTGGAGCATTATGCTCCACTTGCTGGAGGTAGGAGCTCAGCCATTGTTTTCATGGAAGTGGGTTTACAAAGACCTTGAACCTTAGGTTTACTCATCCATAACTGTTTCATATTCACAATCATTATTTAGTCACAGTTATTTAGTCACAGTCATGACACTATTGCCATAATCATAACTCCTCACCACCACCAGGTGCATGGGGAGGAGATCCATTCTGCTGTTGCACAGAGCATGGGTGAATGACATTTCCATCATTTTGAAGGGTGGGGTTCAAGCCAGGAGAGGCAATTCTTCCTCCTCTTCCTCAGGATCACACAGTAACTATCTGGGTTTTTAGCTATTTTGCCTCTTCATTGTTGGAAGGGACTGGGTTTAGGATTTTAACCACACTCCATAAACATTCTGCTTACTCTGATGGAAGGGCAAAGCACTTACAAAGCAATTCTTTATATATTTGCCTTATTAAATTAAAGTGCCCCCAATCGATCCCCCCCTTTCTCCCATCACTTACTTCATGTCAAGAGGCATGCTATAAATATCGAAGATGAAAGGAAATGGATTTGAAAGAGCTTGCCAAGGTTTGCTGAGGGTATGGTCCCTGAAGAGCCTAAAGCAGAGCATAAGGGCTGTTGAAAATACCCCTTTTCTTACAGGGATTATGGGATTATGCATGGAGTGAGGCCACAGAGACCTGCATTCTGGCTTTGGCCCTGCTATTGTGGCTCCATTGGCCTATCCCATATCATCCAGGTATTCGTGAGAAGATCTGAAGGCCTGTTTTATGCACACAAGCTCCCCATGTGTTCTAAGCTATAACTGGCTGCAATTCCAGACCTCCACAAGACCATACCTCCCCACAACATTTCAAAGATGAAAATCAGGACATGTGTACCCAAGCAACATTGGAGTGTGGTCAAGATGGCAAAACTTATTAATTAAGAACACAAAAACTCGGACAGGCTGTAGCTGTTTGCTTTTGCCTGAGCCTACAGGGAAGGGCAAGATTCTGACCTTTCCTCTCCCCTCTGCTTAATTCACTGAAAACTACTCTTGCACTTCAAACTCAGTTTGTAGCATTTGATGTAAGTCAGAGACAAAGGGTGAAAGGGGGTGGAGGAGTGAGAAACTGGGGTGTGTTAAAAACTGCTGGAAAAAATAGGACAACAGGAGAGTAATGGGTTAGTAATGGGTACCTGACAAACTGGGACAGTGTGTGTATGTGGTTGTGTGTGGGTGCATGCGTCTGTATGTTTAGTTTGCCTTCAAGTCATTTCTGACTTATGGTGAACCTATCATGGGTTTTTCTTGGCAAGATTTGTTCAGAGGGAGATTGCCGTTGCCCTCCTCTGAGACTGAGAGAGTGTGACTTGCCCATGGTCACACAGTGGGTTTCTGTGGTTGAGCAGGGATTTGAACCCTGGTCTCTGGATTTGTAGTCCAATGCTCAAACCACTATACCATGCTGGCTATCATGTGCCTGTCTACAACTTGTATAAAGGGTGAATTGCCACTCCTGTGGGTTTTCAGGAGCAGCAATGCAAATTTTTTTGGGGGGGGGGGAGCATAAAAATGACAGTCCAGAGAGTCTGGAGAGGTTGAGGGCCACCAAAACAGCTTTGGGATCCAAATGCAGGGACAGGGCTGCATTCCCACCTCCACCCCCATTTAGATTGTTGATGGTATTTGATCACCAACAATGGTCCACCATGGCCTCACATCAGGAGGCTTGGAGATGCACTATCCACAATGCTGCAGCCTTATTTGATAGCTCATGTTGAACAAGTCTTGAAGAGAAACAACAACGCAGAAAGAATCACAACCTGAAAACATCACCAAGGAGACCTTCTGCTGTGCTTTCTACAACCAGACTTGTTTATTTTGGATTGGCCTTTTCAGTCATCAGTGCGCTTGCAGAAAGCGCGGGATGAGTCCTTCCTGAATCTTCGTTTGTGAAGAAAAGCCAGAGAGAGAGAGAGAGAGAGAGAGAGAGAGAGAGAGAGAGAGAGGAATTACCCTATGCTACTAGCAGTAAGGGATGGTCAACATTCATGAGATGCAGGGTTGACAATTAGGAAGTAGCTACAGCATGGACAGGTTTGTGTCTTATTAAAATATCAAATGAAAGTGTTGATTTCAGTTAACTTAGCCATATGATTCTCTGGAATTCTCATATTGATCGTGTTTATAAATTACATGATGCATACACTTCTGTCTTTATGAAAGGCCCACATCTCAAAAGACAGGATTTGGGGCATTTTGTTTAGTCTATATAAAAGGAAAAGTTTTTCAGCCCTGATATAGGGGGTATCACTTGTAAGAGGGGACACCTGCCAGTCCTATAAAGAACAAGCTTTTGGCCCTCAAATATAGGGTATCTCTTATAATACGGGTCACTTGGTAGTCCTAGCGGTCGTTTATAACCACATATGGTTCCCAATGAAATGGTTTTAAATCTAGCAGTCTGTGGCATTTTATGACCATTCCCATTCAGTTATGAAGGAGAAACATGCCCAGTTTTGGGTTCAAGAACGAAGGCATAGTGAACTGAAGTTGTCTTTGCAGCAGTTCTTTTAATGACACAGTGCTGGTCCAGATGTCCAGCATTCACTCTGAGCGACTTGGTACAGAAATAAACACACACCTTACCTTACATAGCAGTTTTGGAAAATGTACCTAGAATGAAATACAGGTCACCCCCGTATGTGCAGGACCAGTACCTGCACTTCAATTATCTATTGACTGAAAAATATAGTCTCTCTAGGCATTTCCTAGGTCCTCCAGTGTGACTCTATGATAACTTCTGCTGGAAGTTACCATAGAGATGTGCTGGAGATGCCTAGAGAGGCAGCATCTCTAGGCATTTCTTAGGTCTTCCAGCATGATTCTATGGGGCTTGCTATTACCTGCCGTTTCGAGCAGTAAGTGTGGGAATGTATCCCCTGTGACCTGTATAGCAAGTTATAGGAGGATACTGGAGATGTATGAGCCAATGATGAAACAACAATCATTAAGCCATAATGGAAAATTATCAAACAAGCACCAAGTAAAACATATTCATGTCGAACTTTTCCCTTATATTTCATATTGTTATTGTCATTAGTTCAAAGCATCAGTCAATTGAAAATAGGATGAGGATGTTCTGGTATTGCTTCATCAGCTTTTCTTTGAGATTTCCAAGAGCTTCGTGCCTCTTCAACATCTAATTTTTTCCCTTGATTCTGAATACAGAATTTCCTTTTGCGTGGCTCTACCTTATTTTGGTCTTATGATCAACCTCTGAGCTTTCCCTTCAGTTTCATAGAAACAAAACTGATTTTGAGTAAAGAAAATGAAAGGAAAAAGAAATGCTCAGTGAAATTCTCATGGGTGGAATGCATGTCTTAGTGATGCAGGGTGACTGTGTGTGCTCTGTCTTACACAGTCAAATCTTCTCTCTGGTGGCCCTCATCTCCCCAGCTTCCTTCAGTTCAGTCAAAGCTCAAGGGAAGTCACCATCTAATAACTCCTCCCATGGGGCTTTTTTTCAGATCCGAAAGTGTGGGCAGCCAGGGAGGCTGAAGAACAAAGGAGAGATCATAGAAGGTGTAATAGAATGGGGAGAAAGGACACACAGACACACACACACACACACACACACACTGCTTACTTCAGCCACCTTGTAGTGATAAGACAAACTTGGAAAAGGATCAAAAGAAATTCTACACAAATTTTAAGGTGCCCTTAGAATGAGCCAGAAAAAATATCCCGATTGTTTTTAGCTGCCCCGATTTTTTTTAGCAGAGGGGTGGGGTATAAATAAATTTTATTATTATTTATTATTATTATTATCTTTTGTCAAGAAAGACAACTTTTAGGAAAATGGTGGCTAGATTTCAGTGTAGTACAATCCAAATCAACCAGGAAACCTTCAGCATCAACACTTTCTGTTTTAGAAATTGAGCCCCACCAATACATCTAAGAAGCCTTGTGACTTTAACAGACTGCCCTGTTACTGTCTTTGCTGGCATATTTTAAAACACTTGTATGCCAGCAAAAGAACCCCTCCCGCCACCAGACCTACTTCCAGCAGTGTCAAAGAGGTTTCCCTGGCAGTAATGGAGCACAAACAGAGCTCCATTTACTTCCGGGGTTGAGATCTCACCAGTTCTCACTAGAAGACACTAGCGCAGGAAATTTAAAAATAAAAGCCACATTTCTGGCTTTTCTTCACAAACAAAGATTCAGGAAGGACTCATCCCACACTTTCTACAAGCGCGCTAATGACTGGAAAGGCCAATCCGAGATAAACAAGTCTGGTTGCAAAAAGCACAGCAGAGGGTCTTCTTGGGTGATGTTTCTGGGTTGTGATTCTTTCTGTGTTGTCATTTCTCTTCAAGACTTGTTTGGCATGCATTCTCAAATAAAGCTGCAGTATTGTGGACAGTGCATCTCCATGCCTCCCGATGTGAGGCCAGAGCAGACCATTGTATCGCTTTTTTGGAGCACCCCTCTTACGCTGACCCATGGCAAGTTCACCATAGAGTACTATTTTTGGGAGGCAATGGTACTCCATCGTAGAAACATGCCCTGCCCAGAGCAGCAGTGTTCTCAATATCATGGCCTCAATTTTGGTGATCCCTGCTTGCTCAAGGACAGCAACAATTGTCACATAGTCAGTCCAGTGTATATTTAGGATTGTACATATAGAATGCTGATGAAAACGTTCGAGGAGTCGTAAGTGTTGGCAATAGGTGACCCATGTTTCAGACCCATAAAGGAGAATAGACAGCACAATGGCTCTATACACATTGATTTTTGTGCTTCGCCTAAGGCGTTTGTTACTCCAGACTCTTTTGTAAAGTCTTCCAAATGCGCTATATGCCTTTGCTAATCTGTGATCAATCTCTTTGTCAATCTTGGCATCTGAGGAGATGATGCTTCCCAGGTAGGTGAACTGCTGAACGGACTTAAGCACAGATTTGCCGATGGCAATGTGGGGATGGTGGTGTTCGTCCTGTGGTGCAGGCTGGTAGAGAACTTCCATTTTCTTCAGGTTGACTTCCAGCCCAAACAGCTCTGCAGCTATTGCAAAGCAGGATGTTAGGCGCTGCAGAGCTGCTTCTGTGTGGGCAACAAGGGCAACATAATCAGCGAAGAGCAGCTCATGGACTAGATAGTTTAGAGTTTTAGTGCGAGCCCTCAGCCAGCTTAAGTTAAACAAGCTACCATCAATACGGTAACGTATATAGATGCTGTCTTCTTCTTCGAGCTCTGCTGTAGCCCTTTGGAGCATCATGCTGAAGAAGATTGTAAATAAAGTTGGAGCAAGAACACAACCTTGCTTCACTCCATTAGTTATTAGAAAGGGCTCTGAAAGAGCATCGCCATATCTGACTTGATTGTGCTGGCCCTCATGTAGCAAGATAATCATTTTAAGGAATTTGGGGGGGGGGACATCCTAGTCTTTTCAGGATCTGCCACAGACCTTTTCTACTCACAGTGTCAAAGGCTTTGGTGAGGTTGACAAATGTTACATAGAGTCCCTTGTTCTGCTCTCTACATTTCTCTTGCAGTTGTCTAAGGGCAAATACCATATCTGTAATACTCCTATTGGCTCTGAAGCCACATTGGCTTTCAGGAAGAAGTTCTTCTGCAATAGCAGGAACTAATCTGTTCAGGAGTATCCTTGCAAGGATTTTTCCAGCAATAGAGAGCAGTGTTATACCTTGATAGTTTGAGCAATTGGATTTTGCTCCTTTTTTCTTGTACAAGGTGATGATGACTGCATCTCGGAGATCTGATGGCAGTTCCCCCTTTTCCCAGCAATTCACAAGGAGTTCGTGGAATTTAACATGGAGTATATGACCTCCGTATTTCCAAACTTCAGGTGGGATTCCATCAATCCCAGCTGCCTTGCCATTTTTCACCTGCTGTATGGCCTTAAGGGTCTCTTCCAAAGTGGGAGCTATGTCCAGTTCATTCTTCATTGGTTTTTGTATCATATGTTGGATAGCTGAGCCTTGGACTACTCGGTTGGCACTGACGAGGCTTGAAAATGTTCAGCCCATTGATTCAGGATGGAGGCTTTATCAGTAATTAGTGTTTGACCATCTGTACTGTATAAGGAGCTTTGGACCTGATAAGTAGGTCCAAACACTGCTTTAAGAGCTTCACAAAATCCTCTAAGATTACCCAGATCTGCACTGCATTGTGTCTTTTCTGCTATATTGATCCACCACTTGTTCTGCATGCTTTGGAGTTTTTGTTGAAGTTTACTACATGTGAGGTGGAAAGCTGCTTTTCTTACATGGCAAGTTGGCTTAGCGAGGTATGCCTGGTCAGCAGTTCTCTTCTTTGCCAACAGCTCCTGGATCTCTTGGTTGTTTTCATCAAACCAGTCTTGATTTTTCTTGTGGGAGAACCCAAGGGATTCTTCTGCAGACTGGAGGATACGGTTTTTGATATGTTGCCAAAACACTGTAGGAGAAGGATCTGTAGGGTGGTCTTCAAGTTTTGTTTGCAGATTTGCCTGGAAGTTGTCTCTCATGGTAGCTTGTTGAAGATTGTTGACTCTTAGTCTCCTCTTTAAGATGCCACCCCTCTTAGGTTTGAGTTTAAGATGAAGATTTAATTTATATCTTACGAGGCGATGATCTGTTTGGCATTCTGCACTGGGTATCACTCGAGTATGACAGACATCGCGAATGTTTCTCTGGCGGACTAGAACATAGTCAATGAGGTGCCAGTGTTTAAATTGGGGATTCATCCATGTTGTCTTCAAGCTATCTTTCTGCTGAAAGATAGTGTTTGTAATAGTTAGCTGTTGTTCTGCACAGAACTCTAGCAAGAGGCATCTGTTATCATTGCAATTTCCAACAACATGCTTGCCTAAAACACCTTTCCAGGCTTTGGAGTTCTTTCCGAACTCTGTCAATAAAAGCCAAATAAGCACATAAAAAATACAGAAAAGTACAAAAACACACTTAAAAAGTCCCAAGTACATGGGGGGAAGATCATAAAAGGAATGTCCCCTACCTGGCTGTCATGATCTCACCTGGACGTGTTTGCTCATTGATGCTGTATTCATGTGGGTACAATGGCACAAGGATTCAAACACCGGCAATTCTGGCAACAAATTGCCACGGGAGATCATTTGATGGATTGGCCCATGAATAAAAAAGAACAGCTTTTGGACTTTACATGATCGCGAAAGGATGAAGCTGTCTGGTATGCGCTCCCTTTCGCAATTGTTAGGTATCCTTATGACATATTTGCTGCATCTGATAAACTCCTCTGAATGACTATTGATGAAAGTTAAAGAAAGTGTAAAAGATTACAGCCAAGCATTAAGAAAACAAAAATAATGGCCACGGTTGATTTATATAACTTGAAAGTGGGTAAAGAGAACATCAAAATAGTTCAAGATTTTGTATACCTAAGCTAAGTCATTTATCAAAAGGGAGCTTGTAATCTGAAGAAGAGTTTTTAAAAAATGGAGTTTAAAACCCCCTCACCATTTGCTCTGGATTTTACAGGAAAACCCTGTGTGCTCTGTGGTGACACTGGGTGGATGTCTTCACATGTGTCTTTGCTGTGTTGCCTGGTACTGCCACCGCTGGCATGAGTCACATCTTGTGAGACCAGAAAAGGCAGCCAGCATTGATCACTTGGCTGGGTACCTTGTTTTGACCTCAGAGGATGTGACTCGTGATGGATGCACCAGGCAACACAGGGATGGGTGGGTGGGTGTGAAGACACCCACCCAATGTCACCACAGAGCACATGTGGTTTTCTGGTATAATCTAGAGCAAATGGTGAGTTTTTTTTTTTTAAACTCCATTTAAAGGGTGGTTTAGCACAGATTCAGTGCTGAACTGGCTTGATGTCATGAAGACAGTTTGCACCAGAATCTGGGGTTGGGCCCTGCATTGTCTGGACTGATTGCTGTAAAGACAGGGAGACAATGTTTTATTTGGCCGGTGCAGAGAACCCTAAGACTTGGAATGGCAGCTATGAAGGAACTAGATAAGATCCTCATATGTAAAGCTATATCGGTAGATATCAAAGTCAAAATCATCCATGCCATAGTATTTCTGATTTCTATGTATGGTTGTGAAAGCCAGACAGTGAAGAAAGCAGACAGGAAGAAAATCAACAAGTTGAAACATGGTGCTGGAGAAGAGTTCTGTAGATACCATGAGCTGCTAAAAAGACAAATGAATGGGCCTTAGATCAAATCAAGCCTGAACTCTCGCTAGAAGCCAAGATGATTAAACTGAGGCAGTTGTACTTGGGACATTTCACGGGATGATGTGACTCACTGAAACAGACAATAATGGCTCAGCAAGGTGGAAGGTAGTAGGAAAAGAGAAAGACTGCATTACAGGTGGATTGATTCAATCAAAGAGGCTTTGCCGTTGCAAGACCTGAGCAGGGCAGTTGATAAGTGTATTCTGTTTCCTTATTAATGTGTGATTTAAGACATCTGGGTATTAACATTTAAACACGCACAGTTTGGGGGTCTCTCATTCACAGGGTCACCATAAGTCAAAATCAACTTGATAGCAAATAACAATAATAGCTTTAAGACAATATCAGATTCTTTAGACTACAATCATCAAACTGAAGTGATTGCCAATTGCTCCCACAATTTTCCTACTTAGAATTACTAATGAGGATGAGAATTTCTCCTCTTCACCTCAAAATATGCACTGTCAATGCTTTTTACTATAACCATAAACAAGACAAATATGGGACAGAAGCCATTTGGTGACCAACACACGCATAAGCTCTCCTGTGGAATCGTTTTGTCATTTTCGCCTAATGTAGAATTTCCATATTCCATTTGACAATGCCAAGGAGAGTTTCACATGTGGTGTCATTGCACATGGTGCATTGTGCATTGAAATACACAGTGCAAACTGCACTTTTGGTTATGCAGCATTACAATTCATTAAAAAGGTGGTGCTGTTTTCTGTGTAAAAATACCATATGTGAATTTTTGTGCATAATAAGGACTTTATCAGACAAGCCTCTTAAAACGTCTCTTGCCCACCACATTTTAAAGCATAATTGTCCCGGCACAATAACCCCTTCAACAATCCTACCTGTAATAGCGACAAAAAGCAGCCTTAGCATTCCAGGAGCATGAATGCTAGCTCTGTTTACTTCTGCGTTCGTGATTTTGGTGATACTTGAGAGAAGATGCGAGCGTGGCAAACATTTAAAAAACCAGCAACATCAATATACAAAACATACACACAAGCACAGAAACACACTTTAAAACTTCCAACTAAACCAGGAAGGTTCATAAAAAGAGAGCCCTGTACCTGATTTTTGCAATCTCACCCGGAGGTGTTCTGCCCACTGACACTGTATTCATGTGAGCACAATGGTGCATGGTTTCAGATGCGGGCAAAACCATGGAAAAAAAATGTCATGGCAGATCTATTGATGGCTTGGGCAATCCAACAAACAAACAAACCTTATTCACCTCTTAAAATCGCCATAGCATGACATTGTGCAGTATAGACACCCTTTCATGTTCATTAGACGTTGTCATGACATCATATTTGGCATGACTGATAAAGTCCATAGTCTCAAACTGCAAATAGACTTTTAAAACTGCACAGGTTTTGAAGACTTTTTTTTTTCCAGTGGGAAGAAAATTGCTAAAATTACTTGTTTCCTTCAAGAACAAATTCAATAAAGAATTGTGTCCCTAATGTTGGTTGATAGGGAGTAATCAATGCACATTGTGTGGTGCCTGCTTCCATACGCTTAGCACTTGCTTGATGCCCATCCTCTTCTTATGTGGGGTATTGGCCAGATGGCTCTTCCATTTGGTCTCCACCTTCCCTGCCATTCTTTTAAGATATCCTTGTGTCAAAAGGAATGAGTTTGCATGGTGTGCCAGCAGCTTTACCTCCTGAACTGATGAGACAGTGGGCTTCTCCCATGAATCTTTGATTGGGTACAACTGTCCCCAGTGTCACTTGGAGGTGACTGGCAGATCAGCAAGCCATGCTGTTGCCTCTTCCTCTATGACAACGGTGGCTGACTCATCATACCTGTGTTATCCGCTGATATCTGCAGGCTTCTAGTGATGGATGAAAGTGGAGCTGCCAAGCTGGCTGAGTGATCGGCACCAGCTGAGTTGGTTCTAACTCAAGCGGGTTATACTTGATGCATTACTGAATGCATGAAAATCCATCCTTTAAAATAAGGAGGTTTCTCGGTATGCCTGTGCCAGAATTGGCTTTTTAATGAATTTGGTATCTGCACTGATGTTCTGCTCCAGCCATTGCTGGGATTATTTTATTGATAGGGTCCTCCATCTTCGTAATAAAGTGTAAATTTATCTCTGTCCCTTCAGCACTGAGAGCAGAAGGGTTACTGAAGGAGGGGAAGGTAAAAGACTTGGAGAACCTGCATTCTTGCATTGGTGAGAGAGCCCCAGATCTTTCCTACATACTTGAATATCACCAATTTGGCAAGTTATCAATGACTTTGTGATATCTATAGTCATTTTGCCCTTTCCCTTTAAAGCCTGGGGTAAGCATTTTTTTTAAAGACCTATCTTATTTTGCTGCCATCTCAGAACTTGACCCTGGACATGCAAATCAATTTGTTGCTGCAATTTGCAAAGACTCTCCAGCCAGAGGGTCTCTGTATTTACTTAGTTAGCTTCCCTCCACCCCACTCCAGTTGTACTGCCAAGAGCCACTCTCTGCTTTGCATCCACCTTCTGGCTAGAAACAAGTAGGCTAGATTTAAATGTTTGTTATTCTTTCTCCCTATGCAAGTGAGAAGAACAATCCTTTCATTTCACCATGCCCTGGGAATAGCCTCTTCAGCTAAGATTTCTGTCTTAATTTCCAAACATAAAAATATGTTCTGTCTTTGTGAATGAATGGCATGATGTGAGCCACTGTAGTTGGTACTAAATGCATAATGTTTAATGACAGCACCAGTGGCCATCACTAAGTGTCAGATTTCAGCCCAGAAACCTGTCTAGAATAATGCTGACTGAACTGGCAACCATAGGTATGTGGAAGACACTAACAAAGTACTTTATCAGAGTGGTGTCTAAAAACGCTGTAATTTCACTATTGAGGAAAGTAGAAACATAGTGGCATGATTATAGTAATTACCACACGTTACTGTAATTGCATGATACTACACCATAATTGCATGTTACTACCACTACAGAATCATCGCATGACCACTACTAGCAGTTTAAGAATGGGATTCTACTTCCGGAATTTTTTATGGGCAAGGTTTCAGCTGTTCTCCCAAGACGACGCAACTTTGTTTAAACACACCAAAACCACATAAATAATGAGAGAAATTAACAAATAAATACTTAAACAAACACAAACATGTACCAAGAGAAAGTGACTTAATGAACTGTCCTGTGTGTCCTGTGTTCTCATTGGGAAAGGGGAGGGGAAAGAAAGGACCGTTCATTCATGCTGTAGTCATTTGATTACATGGGACGTGATTTCGCACACTCATCAATGCTGTGAAAAGAGTGATATTGAGGGCTATTCAGAGATTTTCCCATCAATGAAAAGTGATGAGCAATTAACAGGTGGAGCACACATTGGCCATGGGAGGACAACAGTGTCATGCGATAATGAGAACCCATTTGCAATACTGCTGTGCTGTAATTTTGCAATTACAGCCCTATCTGATAAAATCCAAAGAGTTACTAACCATCCAAAAACGTGCAACTGCAGGATGAGAATCCTGTTGGCTAGTCCTCACTAGAGCAGACTCATTGATTCAATTGTTCAATGGGGAATCAACAAATATATACATACCTCCAACTGAGTCAACAGCTCATGTGAAATTGTTAGAGTTGTGGAACTCCACTTATACAACCATGAAGAGTTGTGGAACTTCACTTACACAACCATGAATTGAAAATATTTGTTGTATACGATTGAAAGAAATACAACCCCACATGTAAGGGAACTTACCAACATATACATGTGTGTGTGTGTGTATGATGCCAACAGGATTCTAGCTGTGAACTTGCGAAATCAGGCAAGGTGGCTAAAAGGGCTTCTGATGTTCTGGCAAAGTTCTGATGTCACCATGAACCTCCTTGAAACTGCAGAAGCTGTACAACTTCCTCATAAATGCAAGGCTATTTAATGGCTTCACAACAAGGGAGTATACAATGGCCAGAAGGGCCAGGCTGGCAATCAAAAAGATCAAATTTGCTGAATGTTGTCACCCTGCAGGAATGCTCTCACACCGTGGGCTGCAATTTTCCACCCAGCATGCTATTTCAGTGGGGCTGATAGACTGAAAGTGAGCTAAAGGAACCATAGATGTCACTAGAAAGGACAAAGCAGCCATTTTAATTTAGCAAGCAATGGTTTAAAATGAGATGGACAGAACTCACTCAGTCTTTACTTGATTATATTTTTTAGAAACTTGGGAGCTTTCATTCTGTCAGTTGGAGAACGTCTTTCAGAAAGTAAGGGAACAGAGACAGAAAGGCAGTATCTATTGATGCTGCATTGGTAGAAGATTTTTTTTTTAAAAAATCAGAATGCTCTTTCCTGTCAGGGTAATTCCAGGTATTGACATGCTTTTGTATGATATACAGCCTTTGTTACAATATCAATCAGTGGTGGAAATCATGTGACCCATGGATTACTTACATCTGTTCAAGTGGCCCAGTGCAACCTTGGATTTCCCCCAAATTTTGGGATCAAAAAGTGGGTTTGGGGCTATAAAAATACCTTTCTAGTGTAAAAAAGTCCTTTGTGGCATTATAACAAGTTGCTTCAGGGAGCTCTCCCCTAAACAGCCAAATTCCCCCCTCCCCCAAATAGCCCAAGCGGTGAATGGAAGTGAAGCATCATCATCCAAAATCGTGACTAGGACAACCTCCTGTGGCTCTCTAGAGTTTTGAAGGAACTCTAGAAAATCCAGACCCTGGGACATGTTCACCCTTGATTTAGATGGTGCAATCGTCCTCGAACACTTTCATCAGCACTGTATATGCACAATCCTAAATATACACTGGACTGACTATGTGACGAATGTTGCTGTCCTTGAGCAAGCAGGGATCACCAGCATTGAGGCCATGATATTGAGAACACAGCTGTGCTGGGCATCATAGCTGTGCTAGGATGGAGGACCATTGCCTCCCAAAATTAGTACTCTACGGTGAACTTGCCACGGGTCAGCGTAAGAGGGGCGCTCCAAAAAAGTGCTACAAGGACTCCTGGAAGCAACATCTCAGGGTTGGCCAAACTGATCACTAACAATGGTCTTCCCTGGCCTCACATCGGGAGGCATGGAGATGCACTATCCACAATGCTGCAGCCTTATTTGAGAACTCATGCCGAACAAGTCTTGAAGAGAAATGACAACGCAGAAAGAATCACAACCTGGAAACATCACCCAAGGAGACCCTCTGCTGTGCTTTCTGCAACCGGACTTGTTTATCTTGGATTGGCCTTTTTAGTCATCGGTGCGCTAATAATAATAATAATAATAATAATAATATTTATTTATATCCCGCCCCTCTGCGAACAATCGGGGCAGCTTACAACAGTAAAATAATACATAATATAAAACAACTCAAAATCCCTTCCCCCCCTTAAAACATTATTAAATCAATACAAATTAAAATCAACATTTAATACAATTGTTATTAAAAACCCTTCCTAGCGAGCAGCAACAGTTAGGAGCTCCAGAATCAACTTCCAAAGGGGGTTCCTGAGGCCGGGATTAGCTATTCCGGAAAAGCCTGCCTGAAGAGATCCGTCTTGACAGCCTTTTTAAGCTTGCAGAAAGCGTGGGATGAGTCCTTCCTGAATCTTTGCGAAGAAAAGCCAGAGGGAGAGAGAGAGAGATCATGTATTGATATGCAGCAGTTCATGGGCTTTGTACTTTGTAATGGTTTGAGGACTAAACACAAAGAAACCAAAGTTGAATTTTAAAGAAATTACACCACGGTTTCAGTAAAGTTTTGCTTTTTTATGAAATGTCAGTGGGAAAGGGAATTCTGGAAGCCAAAGGTACACGTGCACATGCATGTGAGAAGAATATTCTATTTCAGCTCCTTGCAAAAACCTTCTCCAGTCTTGTACCCTTCATGTTTTTTGACCACATGGCCAACAAAGCCAGAGGGGATCAGGCTGGGGAAAGAGATTGAAATATAGTAGCTGAGAGAAATATGTGGATGGCTGGAATCCTGGTTAGATTGGTTTATTAAATGTATGCATGTGTTTTACACAAGTAAAGGGAAACCCAGAGGTTTTTATAAAACATACAAATAAAAATCTAAATATATACCATATATAACAACATAGTATACACATGGTATTGCAACTGTTGGGGAATTGAGTTGTTTCCTCATAGATGGGATCCTGTTGGTTACTCCCAACTAGAGTGTGCCTGTATGTGCCTTCAAGTCGCCTGTCAACTTATGGTGATCATGCAACTTTCATAGGGTTTTCTTAGGGCTTGTCTACACAGGCAATTTACCCCATCTTGCTCCTGTCTTGGAGCCCTACAGTCCTGACAGTGCATGGCTTTTGCCCTGTTTTGCCTCTGGGCAGTCCTCACAACCCCCAGAGTAAAGACAGGACTAAAACAGGGGGAAGACAGAATAGGGCCCAAGGCCTGTTATTGTAGCTGCTAGCTGCCTCACTCTTTCAGATCCAGGAAAAGACCCCGCAGCTTGTGGCCAATATTGGTCACATGCTGGGGGGCTTGCTCATGTGCTGAGGGCTCCTTCCTGAAGAGTGGGACATAGGCGGCAACAGCTGCAGGGTTGGGCTGGTGTGCCCATCTGGACTCTGTCCCATTTTGTCCAGGTAACAGGGGAGGAACAGTCCTAATCTCTGACCAGAGTGGGAAACCAGCGTATCCTGGCTCATGTAGATGAGCCCTTTGGCAAGGAACACTCAGAGGTGGTTTGCCAGTTTCTTCCTTTGAAATATAGCCTACAGCACCTGGTATTTGTTGGTGGTCTCCCTGGTTCTTCTGGCACTTCTTAGTTTCCAAGATCGGACAGGATCTGGTGCCTTTAGGATATTTAGGCCAAACCAGTTAGAGTAGTCCCATTGAATTGATTGTGGAATGGTACAGTTGACCCATATGTTAAATCCAACTGATTCAATGGCTGTACTTTGGGACTAATGATAGGATTTAGTACCTCATTTCCATCAATAACCTCTCTTCTTCATGCTGCACTATAGCTGTAGTATCTGAATCAGCTTCAGAGCCAGCTGAATACAAAGCTCATTGTAGTAATCTAACCTATATAAGAAGATGCTACAGTTTGTTACAGGTACTATTTGTTAATGGTGAATAAATTCACTGGTACTGCCCTGAGTATGGATTTCAACTGGCTCATTAAACTTTAAAGCCTGGCATTCCTTTTGACAATGGTTTCTTTGAAATGCAGCTTGTCTAGCACCATCATTCCCCATAGCACAGCATTTACCTACTAAGAGGAAGGATTCCTAAAGTGACAAATTAAGGTCATTTGATCAATTGTTGAGTTTTGCTCTGTGGAGTCGATTTATTTAAAAAGCACTCCCTGTTTATTGCCGTTTGCTCTAAATGTTGTTTATGCCTTTGTTGTGCTGTTACAGAGACCTTTCTGACACTTGAGTAATGCCTTTCATTTTGCAAAAAGAAACACACATGGGAAAATACTCATAAATTAATCTTTACATTGAACAGTATCCACATAGGAAACCAAGGGATTTTGATGCAGTTGATCTCATGTATATTACAGATCAGCTTTATTATTTGCTAAATAATAAAGCAGAGAGAGCGAGAGAGAGAGAGAGAGAGAGAGAGAGAGAGAGAGAGAGAGATCATAAATCAAGGGAAATCTTGTTACCCAAAGAGATGGGTGTGCTTTAGAGCCCTGCTCATGATGCCAAAACTATATTAATATTTGGGGGAATGATTATTAGCTTAAATGGAATTATGCAAGAGGTGGGGTAAATTTGGGATCTTTTCACCTATGCATACCAGTACTAACTGCAGAGAACTCCAATTTAAAGTGAAATAAATTATTTTTATTGGCAATAACACAAAAAGCATTCACACATGCAACACACACTCACAAGAACCACACAAGGCTATCAAAGAGTTAAGGCAGAAGGGTTGGATAGAGGAATAGATTCAGGGGATAGAGCAATAGTTACCAGTCTTGAGAAGTAGTAAAGTACTCAGACAGAAGTCTTAGGATGACACTGGAAGTTTCATCTGGGGATGCGCTGACAGAGAAAGTGGCTGGGAACCATCCACAGTGGCAGAGTTTGCTATTGTTTAGGCTGGGATATTTATTACCCATTTAGTGCCTTGAAGGTGCGTTTTGGCTACAACAATGGCTAAATGACTCTCCCATGGGAGGAACAAAGGAGAACGAAACCCCACTGATTGTCTTAAATGGCTGGAAGATAGGAATTGATGGGTTTATGGCAACCTTGCGTTGTAGGACAGGAGTGGGTTCTGTGAGATATTTCCTGGGAATTTGGGTTGTGTATGTCAGGATACTGGGACATGCAGTCTAATAGATTTATGATGTAAAGAGCTGAAGTAGAACAAATGACCTACAGGGTACAGTAGAGAGAGCTGGCAGCAGCTTGCTGCAGCTACCTAATGTATCAATATTAATAGCCTGACAGGGTGACCTTGGAGTTTAGGAGTCTAGCTGTCTGCTAGAGGGGCAAGGTCATTGAGAACTATGTTTGCTATCCTATATAGTTGTGTGATTTTCAGTTCTGTACTGGGCTTTGCTGAATGAAGATGGGCTTCAAAGAATGAAGATGGGATTTGCAGTATGAACATGTTATTCTGCTGGATGCTGAAATGTATAGTACTCAGAGAGGTTTCTCTGTGGGATTGTAAATATCTTTATTATTATGCTGCAGTAAAGAGAACTATTTTTTAAACACAAACCTGTGTCTGTGGAGATTTTCAGACGCAATTTTCAGCAGGATATATTCCAAAACAGCTCAGTTGCTGCTGTGTGGTAGGGGAGCACTTTCAGACGACGCTGTCCCTCTGCCGAACCCCTCCGTGTCACTTCCGTGACAGAATGGAGGAAACCACATCATATTTCATTCATGGTTGTTGCCTGTGAGTGAAATACGACACAGTTTCCTCCATTCTGTCACAGAAGTGACACAGAGGGGTTCGGCAGAGGGACGGCATCATCCGAAACTGTTCCTCTGCTGCGCGGCAGCAACAGAGCTGTTTTGGAATATATCCTTCCGAAAATCGCGTCTGAAAATCTCCTGTATGTTTATTCTCTTCCCTGGAGAATGGGAACTCTACTACCAACTTTTTGCTGCCTGACCCTCTGGGTACCAACAGGGGTTCAGTGTGCTAACCTGACAGTCTAGGTCACTTGGTTGTTTTGGATGTGTGATTCACTGCCAAGGGGTCCAAGAAGGAATTAGCACATATCTCCTTAATAGTTTTGTTTACTAAGGGCTTCTGCTTAATCCTAGCTTGGATGTGTTTCCAAAAATATTTCTAAGAGATCTTCCCAGGTTCTTGTGACCTCCACCTGACCTATTTTTTGGATCACCCCGATCTACTTGACCCCTTTGAAGTGCCCAATATTTCCAATTTTGAGATATTATAGGGAGGGGCTAGTAGGGCATTGTAACAATCTTTGCCATATCTGCCACCCAACAAAGAATGAGCGATTTTTGACAGGCAACATTTACAGCTTTGTAATTGCTACCTCTAAACACTATTCTAAATAAATATTATCTCCGAATACAGAGATGAGAGAGGGTAAATACAGATGTACACAGACGTAGCCTGCATAACTTCTGAATCACCAAATTGAATAACCATGGTTATTTTAAAGTTGTCTATAGGGAAATTAGAAGGGCAGCAATGAGGGTCAGTAGTATAAAGAACCCAAGTCTTACAAGGAAGGATGGAAAGTACTGGAAATCATTAGCCTGGAGAAGAGAAGGCCAGGCAGGGTGTGGGGGACGTGGTAGCATGCTAGCCAATCATCTGGTGGGGATGTTCTAGCTCTAGATTTCCTGTGCCAAGAAGAGTGGACTAGATGACCTCAAGACCTTTCCAGCACGACAATCCCATGATGCCAACTTCTATACAACACAACCACCATGGACATTATTAAGGTTACCACACATCCACTATGAACATTAGGGTGTCACCTTGCTGGCTTTACCACAAGGCATGCTCTAAGATGTTGGGTCTGATTTTTGTTATGTGACAGCATCATCCAGGTCATGGGTAGAGAAGGGCACTGTAGTACATCAATTATACGGGGTCCTTTCACACCATACAGTTATACAGCTATGATCCCAGTTTACTTATCATAGCAACATCCTACAGAGTCCTGGGATCTATAGTCTTCTGAGACACTAGAGCTCTCTGTCTGTGAGGTCTACATACCACTCCTTAAAGTACACTAAAGAAGGAAAGAAGAAAGAGCCATTTGCTACTTTCTCTGCCTAATTTGGGACAACCTCCCTTTTTTTCTTAGCTGATCTCCTTCACCCATCTTACGCTATTCAAGAAGCTGCTTTTTCAAGTCAGATATGAGACTGGATGCGGGGAGGAGGTGATAGGAATTGCCTCTTGTTTGAACTTCCTTCTGGTTGTCTATAACACTTTCCAAGTCATTGTAGATAGATAGATAGATAGATAGATAGATAGTAGATAGATTGGTTTCAGACATAAGATGCTGAATATATCTGCTTTGTAAAAATGTGTACCTTAGCCTTTTAAGGGTCACACAACATTCTCTGTTTATAGACAGCACAACTGTTCTTTTAGCCAGCATGATTTCCTAGCAACCCATAGGATAAGGCTGCAAGGAAGGTTAATATAATTAATGTAACCCTAATGTTCCTTAATTATAGGATTACATTTAATTCCCCAGCTAATTGATGCAGTCTACTGAATGCATTTCTTCGGTGGATTGCTTCATTAACAGAATGTAATCAAGTTAAACAAAAAATCCCATATAGTTTCATTGGAGAAGCTCTTATTATGTTGAGCTAGCAAGAATTATTCCTTTAAGATTGTTAGTGCAACAATTCAGCCTAGAATTCTTTTCAGCTCTCTCTAGATTTTCAGACAACACTGTTATAGTGTTACTATTCCACTATATTTGCTATGGCTGCCTCCTGTTGAATCCTGGGATTTGCAGTTTAGGAAGGGGCATTTGCAACTCTCAGCCAGAGAGCTCTTAGGCCTCACTAAACTACAAATCCCAGAATTCCACAGGAGGCAGCCAGAGCAGTTAAAGTGGAATAGTAACCCTATAACAGTAGTCTGAAAATCTCCTCTGATTTTTTTT
This sequence comes from Gambelia wislizenii, assembly GCA_030847615.1. Classification (NCBI taxonomy): domain Eukaryota; kingdom Metazoa; phylum Chordata; class Lepidosauria; order Squamata; family Crotaphytidae; genus Gambelia; species Gambelia wislizenii. The sequence goes on along the minus strand of JAUMIR010000001.1, from coordinate 16,057,466 downwards.
TACAACTCTGTCTTTGCAATTCATTAAGGTAAACTGGGCCAACAAAGAAATGGGCAGCCAGTTTCAACACTGGTGAATTACATTCCTGATGAAACACCCTGGTTGATATTCCAGTGGCTATATTCTGAATTAGCTGCATTTTAAAAATTGTCCTCAAGGGAAGCCCTGTATACAATGGATTACAATCTAGATGGACAATTTACCCTGGCTTCCCCCTATGTTGGAGCCCTGCAGTACAAACAATGCAGGGTTTGTGCCCAAATGTGCCTCCAGACTGTCCTGACAATGTCTGAGGCAAAGCCGGGGTAAACCCTTTAAAAATGTTTCACAACAACTCCCAGAAAAGCCCACATCATGCAATAAAACCTGTATGGGTCTGGCACAGGAATGCAGGAGTCTATACCTGCACACTAGGCTGTATTGCCAGATGTTTTTGCTGCTGGTGTTGCTCTGAAGCCAGGAAGGAGGCCACCAGCATGTGACCAGCCTTCATCACATGTTAATGGTCTCCTTCCTGGCTTCGGGGAATGCTACACGCAACAGTGATGGAGTACCCACTGAAACCAGCTGGTGTGTGTGCCAACTTCTGCCCATTTCATTGCGGTGTTACCTACCCTGATATCCCCCATCTTGGAATATCACATAATTGGCAATATTTGATAATTTCACTTAATATGGTCTTCCACATGGTTAGCAGGTATACCAGGGACCCCCAAATACTAAGGCTGGAGTCATGTATATCTGAGGGATGGGCCTTTGGTAATTCCCCAAACAAATACTCAGGTCAAAACTTAACACCTGGAGGTGAGTCATTCACTAATCCACTCAATGATAGCAGAGTCTTTGATGCTTGTAAAATAGGTTATTCATCTCTTCTCCACCCTCCAACAATAGACCTTGCCTGCTCCCATTTAATTCTAAACACACCAACCATTAAGGATCATTAACTCTTTTGGAGCACCCTTCATCTAGTCCTGGGAAATGCTGAGAAATATTGTATTCCACTCAAAATCCTATCCCTTCAGGGAAATTATCACATATAAACACCCCCCCCCCAAAAAAACACCACCCAAGTGTGCATGAATCCCTTGCTTTCTGACTCCACATCAGTTTGTGTCACCGTTCTGTCTTCCAGACTTCCTCTCTGCCAGTTTACTTCACAATCTCAGCACTACAGAATTGGTATAGTATAACTCACAATCCCCATACTCTGTTCCTCTATCCAAATCCTTCCTACTATCTTCAATAGCCTTGTGTGATTGCTTGAGGCCTGAGTGTTTGCATGAATGCTGTTACTATTAATTTCCAATAAAAACCATGTAATATTATGTTCTGGCTTAGAGTCTCCTCCGTTACTACCTGCATACATAGGTCAAAAGATCCTGTGATTACCTGGCCTCTCACTGCCATTTTGAGCCAATTAACTATTATTACCTATATTAAGATTCAGACACTAGTGGGACCCCACACAATTAGGGTAACAGCAGTAATGTGGGGGATCCAGGCCAGCTCTGGAACTAAGATACTCCAGCCGGAAGATGACATATTCTTGCCAGTGCAGACAAGCCTTAACTGGGAAATTATCAGAATAATAGGGACCGGGCTATATCTGTTTAGCAGAGGCCTGGGCTAGTGACCAGCCTAAACTACTGTGATGCATAGATTTCCAGTGACAAAGTTGGATTAATGAAGCACTCCCACAGTGCACACGGGGAGCCCATTCACCTTCTGTAATTATAGTGCTATGATTCTACTACTTAAACTGGGACAATTCTTCCCTGTGGAATCCTGGGATTTGGAGTATAGGGAGGGGTTTTTAGATTTCTCAACCAGAGAGCTCCAGTTCCTCACCAAACTACAAACCCCACAATTCCATAGAATGTTGCCATGGTAGTTAAGGGAGACTATAGTGTTTTCATTGTACAGTATGAATGGGCTCCTGGTATTTCAGAAGATGTCCTATCCCATCCAGAATGCTTAAACACTATCTCTTGCTAGTTTCAGTAGGGGCAGAGAAATACACATTGGCTGAGAATATGCATACAAAATTAGAACAGCATCACTAGCCCAGCTATGCTTCCAACACCTTGAAATGAATGTAGGCATTGGATAGCAGCAGAGAAATAGTCCAAATGCTTTTGTAGTAAAACTTACACACGTGTAAGACACTAACAGGATTCTGGTCTGTGTGTGCAAGAGTAAGTGTGACCCAATGAAACACCCAAAGGCAGAAAACATAAGAGGGGATAAACATAAAATAAGAGAAGAGAAAAACTAATACTTAAGACTTTATCAGACACGGCAAAAACTGCATCAGAAGAACACTACTAGAACAAAAATGGTGACATTACCAGATGATGACATCCTTCAGCCATTCTGGGGGCATTGCGCAGGTCTGGTAATTCTGCTGTGCTGTATCATGGTTCACTAAGAACCAGAGGCAGCTGGTAGCTTCCATGCCAGCGGGGTAGTAAATCTGATCTAGGTTTTAGATAAATGAGCTTGATTTTATTATTTTCTTATTAAACTTGATTAGAGCTATCCAAGGGGCTGAACCTTACTCTTAAAACAGATTTATCCCCTTGGGTTGTTCTATTAAAGTTTGGGTGAAAACACACATTTTCTGTTGCGGTGTGATACACTGGCTGGAAAAACATCACCAACAGGATGACAGTTATCAGTAGATTTGTGACAACATTTTTTTTTTTTTTTGGTAGGATAGAATCTGCTTTATATGAGAAGTAGCTGAAATTTGGGGCTAATGATTTCCAACTGTGCTGCTCCTGTGGTGACAGTGGCCAAGAGTTTATATCAGGTTTGTGTAGCATAAATCTCTGCATGCAGTTATGTATTGATTGTGCTATTCAAGGCTGATATCCTGTTAGTGGCATCCTGATATGTCTTCTATTTTTGGTTGCTGCAGAAGTTGGTATTCCCCTCCTCCTTCCACAGTGACCAAATCACACACACCCAGACTATTGTACAGCCACTGAAGTCCCCCCATGGCCATTCCATTCATGGAAGGTGGGGGGGAAGCATAGATGCATTTGGCTATGTTCCCGTAGCCAGATGCAAAATAATTACATCAGCTGCTGGAGGACCCTGGTGGTAATTGCTTCATGTTTGACTTACAGGGGCATAGCAAGGTAGCCATGAATGACTTACTCACATTTTAAAATTTGCTGCCAATGACCTTTTTTTTAATAAAAAAAGTTTCCCATGGTGCGCACAAGCAATATTTCACATTTATGAAAGAAAAAAAGAGAAAAGAGAGAAAGATAGCCATTTTAATGCATTACTGATCCCTCGCTAAGCTGAAAGTCCAACATGGTGGCAGTGGGCACTTGCCCTGTTTGCAAGCCCCACCAATCAGCTTGCACTGCCTCAGCACAGCGATGCAAATGCAACTGTCCTAATGAGTGGAAATGTGCATCCCCTATGTAGCTTTTTAAATACTTCAAGAAAAGCTGTGAAAGTTCTCTGGTTGCAGTTTATGGAGTTTTTAGCTGTCCTCCTTCCGAATAAGATGTATCAATGGAAATGTCCATTTAGACAGATGGATTTCTCAGTGAATTCTATGAGGACTATTTACACCGTTTAGATAGCCCCTATAACGTCCTGCCCTACTGTGAGTATACATCAACCAGAGATGCCAGAGACTTAACTCATGCAAAGCATGGCTCTGCCAATAAGCTAGAGTTGGGCTGCCTGATTAACTTCCAAAGAAGAGTCAAATTGCCAAACTGTAAGTGCCAGTTAAGGTAGGAACTCCTATGCAGCCATACATGAAGTACTCCCAAGGTTCAGATTGCCTTTTCATTTGCTCACACCTTTGCTGGAGGTATCTTAGAGATCTCTATCTTCAGAGTGATGGCAGTGATGGATGCCATACCAGTGGGGTGCTGAATCCATTTTTAGTCAGAACTTTAAAGGAAGTACCCAAGCTCCTGGCAGCACATGGTGTTTGAGTATTGGACTAGGATTCTGGGAGACCTGCTCAGCCAATGGAAACCCACTGGATGACCTTGGGCAAGTCACACACTCTGTCTCAGAGGAAGACCATGGGAAATCTCCTCTGAATAAATTTTGCCTAGAAAACCCTGTGATGGGGTCTCCATAGGTCAGGGTCAATTTGGAGGCACATAATAGTAACAACCTGTCATGTAGCAACATTCCCAAACTCATAGAACATAAGTTTCAGGTTTCATCAGAAAGCTTTATTGCCAGAAACCAGGAAGCATACAAAGCAAAGTTGTTGCTGAGACTGAGAATCTAACACTTACACTCTAAATTAAAAGCATTTTACAATCAACAAAATCTGGAAAGCCACATAGCTATAGGTTGTCCATCATCCACTGACACAGGCATTCTTTAAACAAAAAATTAACATTTTCTCAGCACCTTCAGCCTTGAAACTAGGACCGTTAATTGCAGATGCCTTGTTATCTACTTTCCCAAGCAAAGCCCAAACAGTTATGCATACATAATTTCATCCCTGTACAAAATGCTATGCACACAGGGAAACAAATGAATATGGTAGGGAGAAAAAGGGACATATCCAGGCACAACCACTCCTAGCTGCAGAACCCTGCCCCCCAAATAGGTTCAGCACCTTAGCTCCTTTAAAGTTCAGACTAAACCCAAGAGTGGATTCCCCATCCCATTGACATTGGCATCAGCAGCTACTGCTGCTTCAGTTGTCAGAAGGAAGTAAGAAATATTGGGAGCCGCAGGAATGATTCTGAAAGGAAAGCTGATAAGTGTCAACACCATTCTCTTCTGCAAAGGTTTATTTTCATTGCTTGTCACTATAACTGGATCACTCTCTCTCCCCGCCCCCTACTTGACAATATGTCCTAAAGACTCCACTTGCCATCATCATTGTAACTGCATTAAGCATTCTGAAAAATCAAAACTTCATTTGAGCTAATGTTAAGAGTTGAAAGCTAAGCCATTAGAGCAAGCATAAAAAGCAAGGCGCACTGTTAACCAGGGTGATTGAACCTTTCATCTGCCAATGAAGACAGAATGCACCGATCACAGTGTCTGTAGTGGTGGAAGTACTCTGATGCATATTAAAAACACACCACATAGGCACAGAACCTGAGGAGGGAACTCTGATCCTAATTTCACACTATGCCTGTTCAGCCATGGAAGAAGCCCAAAGCAAAGGACATCAATATGAAAACAATGCAAAGATATTTTCCTTTGAACCAATGTCTTCCTTACTGGGTTAAGATTAGTTGTTTATATGAGAGGTGGGCAAATTGTGGGGTGCGGGCTGCATGTGACCTTTGGATCCCACTATTGTGGTTCCTGAACCCGCCAACCCCCCAATGCATTCAACTCCCATTTTTTTAAAAAAAAGCTTTTATGGCACAATATCCACCCCACAATTTTTGCTCCCAAACCTTGCAAAAAGCCCCCACAAATATGTGAAAATACATGAAAATACTCCACCCCCACATACACCCCAGAATGACATACATCCCTGAATTACGTTTGTTGTCTTCTGCAGTCCCCCTTAAAATGATGAGAGGAAGTAATGCGATGCCACTCCCTGTTGTCATTTTGAGAGGAATTGTAGAGGAAAATTGAGTTAGTTGGTCTTGCTGTGTGTGGTGGCGGGGGGGGGCTGAGACCCATGATGGAGTCTAGGGGGTATAATTGGCCCTTGGCACCCACCACACACAATGCTGTCCTTGGTTAAATATTGATGCTCAAGAAGCTCCCACAAGATGTGCAAAAGGACAGAGTAGAAAGAAACAGAAGCATGTAGCTCTTTGATACAGACAAAATATTTTTTTCCCTCTCAGTTGTTTCCATCAATCACAGTGCCTGAAAAGCACAGAAACACAGCATTGGGGCATCGTTTCAAGCAAGGAAGGATGCAAGGCTGGGTTGGAATATAGACTGAAGCTTGAGTGCAGCTTTCAGGACCATTATGATAGACCAGTTGCTCTGATTCTGTGTGACATCTGATGCCTGTGGGGCCAATAATGCTTGGCATTCTGCAAACATTTTACATTCAAAGAGGAAACTGAGAAAGAAAAAAAATCATGTCTCATTCATGTCAAATTAAAACAGCTCCAACCTGCCCTTTCTTATTTCATTTTCTCACTTTTTAAAAATTCTATGGCATTTCTAGTGCTATCTGGTAAAAGCGGCAAGGTATTTTGGTGCTCACCCATTTACCAGGGTCATGAGACATTCTAGGGATAGCTTTATAGGTCCAGTTTGCTATGCAGAATGGTGGCTGATGTTCTTATAATGTATCTTACATTTTTTAAAAAATGGAGAAGAGAGGACTGAGAGGTGATAGGATGACCATCGTGAAACATCTGAGAACTTGTCAGGTGGAACAGGAAGCAAGCTTATCTTATGTAACAACACCAAAGGACAAGATTCTGAACCAAGATTTTATTTATTTCTTTATTGCTAAAACATTGGGAAAAAATGTCTTCATGGTAAGATCTATTTTACAGTGGAACAGACAACCTCATAAAGTAATTGACTCTCCTTCATTAGAAGTTTTAAAACAGAGGTTGGTTGGCCTACATTGGATGAACTCTCTGGGGTGCTTTAGCAGTGAATTTCTAGACTGACAGTCAGTCAATGACTTTTCCAAATGTTAACAGTAGATTCTTGCAGCTGTCCTTACAGCACCAATTGCGTTCTGGTCTTAGTAACTGACATTATACTTATAATTAACTGAAGTCCTACTGCTTTTATTGGGGCTACTCTAAAAGCTTGTCTACACTGGCCAGATTATGCCAACTTCCACCTGGCATATTCTGGCCCCAGACCCCACCCCTGGTTACCATGATGAAATGGGAAGAAGTCTGCACACACACACCGGCCAGTATCATCAGGTATTTCCACCTCTATTGCAAGTTGCCCTCTCTGAAGCCATGGAGGTGGTCACATGCAGGGGGCATGTGTTGAGGGCTTTCTTCCCAGCTTCGGAGCAACACCAGCAGCATTGGTGTCTGGTGATGCAGCCCAGTGTGCAGGTATAGACCCCGCATTCTTGCACTGGACCCATCTTTGTTTCCCACATAACACAGGTTTTCCTGCTGTTTTTTTAAAAAAAACATTTTAACATTGTCAGGACTGTCTGGAGGTGAATTGTGGCAAGAGCCCTGTGTTGTTTGGACTGCAGGGCTCCAAGATAGGGGGAGGCCAAGGTAAATTGCATGTCAAGACAATCTCTAAGTAAGGCTAAGCCTGGACCCTTCAGTGCTAAATTATATGTATTCCTCTGGGCTGTGGCTTGTTTCACATGCCTTTCAAGGAAGGTTTCCAATGTGCATGATCAGTCTGATATTCTTTTCTTGCAACAAATTTTCATATTGTTTCAATTACAAACTTTCCTCTTCAGCAGTTTTATTTGGCCTGATCTGCAAGAAACAAAAGAACTTGTACACAAAGTACCTATTATTTTAAATATAGAACTCTTTTTGAGACATTGTTCTGTAATTTGGATGCATGGGACACTTGTATAAAATAAGAGCAGTATTACAGAGGAAAGCACATGGTGCTTTCTTTAATGCCTTGTAAGCAACTCTTGTACCGGGATAGAATAAACTGATTATTTTTTTATAAAGAAACATGGGGTTGAGAGAAGCTGATGGGGGAAAAGAAAGTGTGATGCAGCAGCTGGTTTCAAATGCTGTTGAGAGCCACCAGAAATAATTTACACTGCGGCTTTTTCTTGGTAGCCAGCAAAATCCCAGGGGGGTTATATTATATTAATTCTGCTTGCAAGCATTGCAGATACCTAACACAAAATGTGTAACTTCTTGTTTAAACTCTTCCCGTATCTCCCCATTCAACCTGCCTTCTTTATGGGGTCACACAGTGAAGTGAGTGTGACATTTGACACTGAATTGTATGGTTTTGGAATAGGAGTTTTCCTCACTAGCAGTAAAAACAGCCTCATATTGGCACAGAACTGCTTCTTTTGGTAAAGTTATGCCAGAGCATTTTAACAGATATGAGGATGAGCTGAACACCAGTTTTCCAGTGAGAATCTTTTAACCTTGGTGGGAGAGGTGTGTAGCAATAATTTTACTTTCCTGTTTTGTGCCTATAGACAGCAAGTACTGTTAAGAGCAGTGTGCTGGGTTTACTGGATTCAGGAGAAAGCTCTTCCAGGCACCAACTCTCCACAGGACCTTACAGGCTAAAGATTTTAAAAATGGAAATTAACCAGAATGACTCAAAGTAAATTGAGACAGAAGGGAAGAAATCAGGTTGAGGACAAGCTGATTTTGCAGCAAAAGCAGCTGTTTATTTATAAAAAAGACAGAAAAAGATAGCAATAGAGACCAACAGAATGGTCTATATTCAATATAAGCTGTTAATAGCAGTTTCTCAAAGGAAAGAGAGGAGAACGATGGCATGGGTGCTAAATCTAAGGGGCCTAGAGGGATGCAGCTAAGTTTAAGGGACTGCAGACTATGACACACATGGATTTTCTCACCCTCTGAAGTGAATAAGAAGCTTGGTAGCTGAAGATCAGGGCAACTGATGAAGGAGACTATGTGGAGGGTTCAAAATGAAGGGGATCCACTGGAGAGAGAGCTTCTGGGGAGAGAGACTCTCTTTCTCCGGCCTATATATATTGCCCTTTTCTAACTTGGAGGCTGTCACCTGGAGTGAACGGACATGTCAGAGTGGGGAATGTTATTCTATTGGAGGGTTCAAAGGGCCCCATGTACCTAGAGTGATGACCTCTGCCTTTTATCCTCTGGGTAATAGCTCTTATATGGTCTGGGGAGATGAACAATGGAGTGGCACACATGAGACAATGCCAATCAAATATCGACCTTTGCCCTCCAAACAGGATTGCTCAACTTCTCTGGAAACTGCACAGTACCTTATAATGGGGGTGTACCAGTCTCAGCCAGTTTGGCAGGGTCTCCATTCAGTGGATAAAAGCAAGACAGTTAAGTACTGATTGCCCTCAATGAGACCATTTCCTTGTCAGCAGGAGGGAGGGAAATTCCAGTTTGTAGTTTAAAATGAGGCCTGAATTCTCCAAGATGGACAGGAAATCCAGGTTTTTCACTGCCCTATCCTTCAAATATATGCCTCTTACAATGCATGAAAACTCTAGCAAGAAGCAGTTCCCTGCATTAAGCATCCAAGTCTACTTGCAATTCATATTTATTGAGCATAACTCATAACAGTTACCAGTACCAGGAAGTCTGGGAAGACAGGAATAGGAAGATGCTGCAGGTAAGTCAAGCAAATCCAGGTCATACACAGGAAATGAAGCTGAAGAGAGGTGCAGTAGAAAGATCTCAGCCATTGCAGAATCCATCACAAGAAGCCAGAAATCATAATAACCAAAGTCAAAAGGTAAAGACAAAGCAATGTAAAACTTAAGTCTACCCAGAGGTCAATAATCCAAAACAAATCCAGGAGCATGAAGGATATGGAAAGGCTAGTAGAACAAACCACTAGCAGATGCTGGGAGATTTATAAAGCTTAATCTTGGGGTGCTATGTTTTTAGTTATTCCATGGGCTCAGTTACATGGCAGGTTTTATTGTGGCAATTTGTGCTTTAGCGCTTTTTCGCACCAGTGCTGGGCAGTTTAGACGATTTATGGGGGATTCAGTTGCGTTGTTTACTTTTTCGCTTTCTGGTTCAGACAGGCAAAGGTGCAGGGGGCATGGCCTCCCAAGCACAGACAGAGGGAGCAAGAGGAGAGAGAGGGAGGAATGGCTTACGAATGCCTGCCTCTTAAAGCCAAAAGGAGCTCTTCTCCTTCACTCACTGAAAACACACAGAAACACTTGCTGTTATTAAAGCTGCACACAGCTGACAGAGGAGGGGCTTGATGGGGGGGGAATATCTCCTCCGTGACTGAAAGGGCTTTTGGAATAACAGGCTTGAAAAATAGCAGGCATTCCTCAGAGGGAAAGATCGGAGCACTTTCTCTCAATCTCTCTCTTTCTTTCCCTCCTGATCTCCCTCCCTCCCTCCCCCTCACACACACACACATACACACACACACCATCCAAGCGAGGGCTAGCCCCATTCCCTATCGTCTTCCATGCCCCCAAAGCCTTCCTTTGAAACAAACAGGAAGGGCTCAGAGCAGATTTCCCAAAGTGGGCTGCAAGCAGAAGAAGAGGCAAATGGTGGGCTCAGTGGATTTCTCCCTCCAACCCCTCCATCAATCCGGAGGAGGCACAATGGTCACTCCAACCAATCAGGATTCAGCTCTGCTCAGGCTACTTCAGAAAGGTCGCTGCAAGTTCACACAGACATTTGCAAAATGTAAGTTCACACTATCAATTGTGCACATTTTCGTGAACTTTATCAAAAAAGTCGGGAAAACTAGCGAAAGCTGATACTGTGCAACTTATGGGTTTTTCACTCCACCTCTTTCTGAAAAGGGTGCTGTGGCTTCAAAATACATGGGAACTATCAGCCATCTTGTCGAATTCTTTGAGGATTTATTTTGCCATGTAAATGGTCCCCATGTTTTTCATTTAAGCCTCTGCAAAATATGTTATCTCCTTCACTGCTGCTACTGTTCTTGTTGTCATAATGCAAAGGCTGCAGTGCCTCCTCATGTCCCCCAATTTTGGCTGAAGTGGGGGCTCATTTTCTTGAAGTTCCTTATCAGCTAGCTGCTCAGATTTGGGGAGGGAGGCATCATCTATAGTCAGAAGCATTTCAAGATCTGCCTGCCTCATGTCAGATTCCTTGGGTTCCACAGGGTGATTTATGACACTGGCTGTACTTTTTTCTATCCTCCAAGCTGGAGAAGGTTGAGAGAGAAGGCTTGTGTATTCACACTTGGAATTCCTCTATCTACTTTTCTGAGACATTTTAAAAAGTCTTTTGCCTTAGACTAAACTTGCTCAAAGGTGGGAGGTATGTACACATTAGGAATGGAATGAATATTCATAATTATTCATCCCCAGGTCGAAAAATGGGTATCCTTATAACTGGGAAACAACTGGGAAGAATAATAGACCAGTGAGAATTTTGCATATTTTCCTCCTGTTATTCAACACTCTGAAGTGCCATGAAGTAATTATTCTGTAGAGAAAACCACATTTATTTATTTTTCCAGAAAAAAACCATGTTCCTGCACAGGAAACTGTGTTCTGTAAATCCCCCGCCCCCAGCTTCCCAAATAGTGCTGAAAAATAATTCCTCTGTGACACTGCAGGACATTTGAATACTGGCAGAATACTGCTGAGGAATATTAGTTTTCTTCTGCAGTGGGGAAGAAAGCTACTGTAATTCATCCTTCCATGCAAGGATGGATTTGTTGAGAATATACATCCCTAGTGCACACACATTTGGGGACTTGAGAGTTTCTAGGGCATGCCCTCTCCTATAGCTCTGAGGATCAAACTATGCTATTGTCAGGGAAGCAGGTTTTCTTGGCTGGAAACACCTGCTGCATCCATTAATCAGCAATAAAGTTTAATTTGGCACCAGTGGCTTGTATCAGATTTAGTCTCAAACAAATCTCTTGGAGAAGCCTGGACTGGGCCCACATCCAAGTCATAGCATACAAAGTGACATGTTGAGAATGTGGACTGAGTGGATTCAACTCACATTCAACATGTGGCAAGGCAGTGGAGTCATCTGCTGTACAGTTGCCAAATTTTTATTTCTTAAAATATATCTACAGTATCTTTGGGTCCAAAAACATAGAGCAAGGTATATGGTCTGAAATCAGTTAAAATACAACCAACTAACAATGCCACATAAGCAAGGGTGAATATCCAATTGTGAGTCCCAATCAGACTAGACTTAGTGAATCAGTAGAACTTACAGAAATGGTGACTTACTGCTCAGGAATTTATTCAGTGGGCCTGCTCTAGATGGCATGATGAGCTTTATTGAAGCCAATTCTGGAAGATTTTAGTATTTTGGATGGTAGCTCTCAGAATCCCTCAGCCACTGGGGACACTGGTGAAAGTCGCTAGGAGATTCTGGGAGTTGTAGTGAAAAACTTCTTAGCTGTGCAAAAAACACCCCAAAACCACCACCACTATCAAGCTGGCAAATGAGTAAGTCACAGAAAAGGGGTTCCTATGAAGAAAAAAAAATCCAGAAGAGTCATCCAGGAATCAGAGATACAACATCACTGCTGGCAATAATAATAATAATAATAATAATAATAATAATAATAATAGAGTGGTCAGTGATTGACCAGAGATCCAACTTTAACCTTTGTAAAGCATTGAATGGCAGCTCCAATATCATTTGGGCAATGAATTAGCTCGGAGTGTTACCCTCAAAGGAGTTACCTAAGGTGCTGGATCTATTTGGGGAAAAGGTTCATCACCTGGCATAGCTCCTTTAAAGGTTGAACTAAAACCCAGAACAGATTTTGTGAGAAATTGCTATGGAAGCCACTAGCTATCATCATCCATAGGAAGGTTGTAGAGAATGTGTGTGTGTGTGTTGAGAATATGTGTGTGCCAAAAAAGTAAGTTGCAAGAGTGTAAGTTGGACTCATGCCATTGTAAATCACTAACAAAATGCCAGCCAGCAGTTTGTTTTCTATGCAGGAAACAGAATTTTCTGCACAGAAAATAAAATTTCCACACATTGAGCAATACTAGTTTCTGTGCAAAAAGCCATCAGCAAAATTTGCACTGAATAAATCTTGAACTGTGAATAGTCTTTGAAAATTATGCCTTTTTCAAAGACTGGCTGCAGTGGGAAGAAAATTGTTAATATTGCTTATTGCTTCCTTTGGGGACTTATTTACTGAAGAATTATATCACTACATAACATCCAGTTGTATTATAATTCCTGGTTCTGTTAGTAATATTCATTTTGTGCCAAGTAGGGAAATATTCCTTGGATTATAGTTCATTAACAGAGGCTTTAATTAAGTTTAGTGGCAGTGTCATTTTTCTCTTACATCTCTCTCTCTCTCTGTATATATATATATATATGAGTGTGTGTGTGTGTGTGTGTGTGTGTATCTATAGCAATGTCTATATCAGATAATAATTGTTTTGCATCTCCTAAGGGAAAGTTAGAGAGCTCTATTATGCTTTCTAATGGTGTTCACTTAGAAAATATCTTCTGAGAAATATCATCTAGTGTAAGTTTGAAATACAATTCACGTGGCTTACTTCCCCCCACCCCCAAAGGCCAAGGGTCTGGTGCTGAAAATTAATGATCCCACGGCTAATGTCAAGCATGCAAAATGCATACAGAAAAATATCTGCTCTCTAGGCTTTGCAGGAGTACATCGTGTTCCAGCAGTTCCAAACTCAGCTTGCCTGAGCTGGTGTCCACGTATCTGCTCATCACTCATCACCAGCAAGAGTAATAGGAGAGAGCCAAGCCACCTTCTCTACCTCACAACTGGGCTGGGGAGCATCCCTATAGTTGCAGAGAGCTTGCAAGGACTCCGAACAAGGCTGAGGAAGATTCTCACTGCTTCTTGTTTAGGAGAAAAAACACAGCTCAGTGGTAGCAGGTTCTCAGGTTCAGTCCCTGAAAGGTTGAGCTAAAGGAAAGCAGATGGCAAGTGATGTGAAAGATCTCTCTGCACATGACCTTGGATTACTGCTGCCAGCCACAGTAGACCATACTAGACCAGATGAACAAATAATATGGCCTGCTATAAAGCAACTTCTAAGATACAGCAGGTACTTTGTCTTGGGAAAGGCTGAGCCTTAGTGATACAGCACACTCTCGGCAGGCAAAAGATCCCATTTGGAACTCCTAGCATTTACAAGTAGAGCTGGGAAAATCTCCTTATACCATAGAAAAATATTGTCCATATTGAGAGAGATGGATCACTGACTTGATTTGGGACTACAGTCGGACTCCCATATCCATGGGGGTTTGATTCCCAGACTTACCGTGGATACCAGAAACAGGGGATAACAGCCAACTCTGTTAAAATAAAGGGGAATTCTGGTTTAAAATACCATAGAGTTGCATTGGAAGACTTAGAAGATGTGTAGAGAGGATTTTTGTGTCCCATAGATAACTGGTTCCATGGGTAAGAAATAAATATTATTATAACAGAAGCTGTGGATATTGGTTCCATGGATACTGGAGTCAGATTGTACCATGTTTGTTCTTAGCCTCCTAGATCCATACTAGAGAAGAAGGCTGGATAGCTAAGGCCCACAGCCTGAGAAACTTTGGGGATACAATGCCCAGAATCACTCAGCCACATTTTTGCATTATCTTCAGCAAAATACACATTCTAATGCATGTTTTCTCCTAATTTATGTACACTGAGTGTTATCGACAGACATCAATTAAACTGCTAGTTTTAATGTGTGGATGCATTTCAGTTTTATTATGGATCTGGGAGATTAGAATCTGGTAGTTCATATGAAAAATACAGACTGATTGGGTTCCTCCCCCATTCTTACTGACAATCATGACATGAGAGAAGTGTGTGTGTGTGTGTGTGTGTGTAATCCTTAATATGTGACAATATTATGCCATACATAAGAACCCTTGCTAAGTTTTGGTACTAAGCTGGCAGTGAATGTTCTCCTCTTTCAATATTTTCTTTGAAAGAACCACAGTCAGTCTAGCTGAATTGATCCAATAAAATGAAATGAAAGAAAAATACACACCTTGCAGAGCATTTCCATCTAATGGTGTCTGGAACCTTTTTGTTCCTAGGTATGTTATTTCCACTTCAAGCTGGTAGCTCTGGTGGCTTTGATCTCCATGGAACAATGAATCTGGTCCAGGTTTTAGCTTTAGAGGAGCTTTCCAAAGTGCAGAGATTAGTGGGGGTTGGGGTTCAGGGTTTGTTTTTTTTGGGGGGGGGGGAAGGTCCTTTTAAATGTAGACCACATCCTGAATCAGATTCACTGGTCCACTGACATTAAAGCCATCAGCATCCACTGGTTGCTTCTTGTCGGTATCCCCTGCTCCATGCTGTTGCTTTCTCATTTCTCCTATAGGGCTAAGTACAATTCCTTGTCAATGGAATCCTCTGGGGCTGTGGAGGCATTGGACCAATAAACTAAAGCTGAATCCCTATAAGATGGAAGCTCTGTGGACTGGTTGTTCTCAGGTTTAGTAAATGGATAACCTGAGTGAGGTGGAACTCACAACTAAAAACAGGTACAGTGGGCCCTTGGTATCTGCTGGGGTTTGGTTCTAGGACCCACTGTGGATATCAAAATCTGTCTCATTATACTCAAGTCCCATTATATACAATGGTGTAGTAAAATGGTGTCCCTTATATAAAATGGCAAAATCAGGGTAAAACAAATCTGTTGAATCAATTCCTGACTAGGGAACCAACACTCCTGTAAATCCCATTGATTCAATGGCTCTACTTGAAACTAATTATTGAATTTAGGCCATAGTTTTCAATCTCATCTGCCCATACTGTCCCTGAATTGAAATAACTGTGGTGACCCACATGCTTTTGTTTAGGAACATCTGTGACATCATGGGGGCCGTTTACACGATGAAAATGTCCCGGGAAGAATTCGTGTTGATCCCTGGCAGTTTACACGTACATCGGGTTGGGTACGTGATTTTCGGAAGGGGGGCCACCTTTTGTCCCTCAACCTGCGGGACTTCCAGTCCCGCAGTTTGTTCCATTTTTTAAAAAAGTCACTGGAGGATTCGGAAAATCGGATATGTAAACAGCGTGGGACAAAATGTCTCGGTACTGGGATGGCCGGAAATGGTGACTGGGGGCGGGCTTAGAGTTCAGCGACCAGAAAAGGAGGGGTCAGTCACCCGTTCAACAGATCCAGCCTCACCAGCCGAAAACAAAGGCATCCCTTCCAGCTGCACGAAAGTTGATGTCTGTGCGCGCGCGTGTGTACTCAATCACCTTTTTAAATGGATTTCTACACTGCAAACCCTTCAGCTTTACCTTTTCCTCTACTGCATGTTACAGAGAGATCATGATGGGCAGAGGGTGGCCCATTAATCCCCTGCTTTGGTCACATCCCAGGGTCTGGGCACAGTAAAATATCCCAGCCTCTGAGCGAATGAACACCCTTTAATTCCCCCTCTCTGTGTCTGTGCCTGTAGCTTGCTTGTAATCTGAACTCTGTAGCTAAATCTGCTGCAAGGGTTAATATTTTAAAGAGGAAAGGGGAAAGGGGCTTGATTTCAAAAGGGAAGCACTCTGCTTGATTTCAAATGGAAAGCACTCCTTCGTTCCTGCGTCTAAGCGAAAGATCTCAGTCTGGATCTTTCAAAATGCTTTCTGCCTCTTCTGAAAGGGTTAAAATTTTAAAGAAGCAAGGGGGAATAACAAACCTCTGCCCACCCTCTCTCCCCCCCCCCCCCAGCCAGACAATAGCATTGCTCGTGGCAGGGAACTCTAAAGGAAGTGCGTCAGCGAGGTTGTGAAAACATGACTAATCGCATCCTTGATTGACAGCCAAAAAAAAAAAAAAACAACCCTAAAAAACAACAACAGAACTTTGGACGTGTAAATATCAG
The DNA here is from genome assembly GCA_030847615.1 of Gambelia wislizenii. Taxonomy (NCBI): domain Eukaryota; kingdom Metazoa; phylum Chordata; class Lepidosauria; order Squamata; family Crotaphytidae; genus Gambelia; species Gambelia wislizenii. The sequence continues at coordinate 16,041,018 of JAUMIR010000001.1, read as the reverse complement.
TCACGGGACCACCTGGGATATCCAGATCAGTGACATAAATCGTATAAACAGCGAGGTATGGATTCGTGATCACTATGTCACGGTAGGCAACGTGACAATTTCTGTCGTGTAACTGGCACCATGATGTTGGAAGTGGGTAGTGACATTATTGGCAAAACCATATGACTGGTCACAGACAATCAAAGGCAGTGGCTGGTGGGGGAAAAAGAGAACAAAGACTGTGAGAGGAAAGGAGAAAAGAAAAGGAAGGTAGGAAGGAGTCAAAATGATGTCAAAAAGCAGAGCTCTGAAATCAGTGTAAAGTGTTTGCATCAAGTGCTAAGGAAACTGTGCTCTTAGACATACACACACACACACAGACCCACAAAATGAGATGAGCAGTTTGGTTCGGCCCTAGTTGATACTAAAGGGGCTAAGAGAAAGAACAGGAAAAAGGAAGGGAGAGGAATTCTTTAATGTTAATTTCCTGCAGATATGGTAAGTGAGTTGAAGGGGGAATGCTCATAAACCACTTGAAAGGAGATTTTCAAGTGCAAATATTACCAAAGGCTCTTAAAGAGGCAGATGAAAGGAAGCCAGGACACTGCTGTCCTCATATTGTCTCTTGTCAGGAGGGTACTCACGTAGCTTTGGGCTATTAAAGGTAATAGATAAGAGAGCTACATGCCTCACGGGACCAAGAATACTATCTCAAGGCAAAGAAGAAAGGGTAATTACCCTGTGAAGTTAAACTACATGTTCATTCAAATGAGGAAATTACTTATTCACTCAAATGAGGAAAAGAAGAACGGAAAACAAAAGCAAACTATTCGCATAAAGAGTGGAGGCCTGCTCATTTTTGCAAGGATATCATTTGACTTCAGGCTCACTGGGGGACAAAATGAAGCCTGTACAAGTCTTCAGAAAGTTACTTTTTAGAAGTAATTGGTATTGTTATAATTCCAATACCCCCCAGGCAATTTGTAGCTATTACATTTTTTTTTAAAGTAATGTTAACTTACCTGCTTCTCTAAAGTAGGGATGACCAACTGTCAGAGACTAGGGTGTTACCCTCTACACTCAGGGGCCTTAAAGACCCTCACAATATCAACATTAGTTTGGGGACTTAATGTACTCAGCTTGGCTATGCAAAAGGGGGCAATAGATAGCGGGGTCTTTTGACCTTTGTATTCCAGTAATCAGGAGGAGACATTAAGCTAGATAGTACAGTAAATTGATCTTTATTTGATCTTTATTTGAGAAAAACAATAACAACATTCACGTGAGTTTCCTGCCAGAGAGAAGAAGGAGAGCAGCTTCTGGACAGCCAGTTTCCTGCCAGTTTCCAGGCCAGTTTCCTGCCAGGAGAAGGAGAGCAGCTTCTGGACAGCCATTCTGACTGGGGAGATTAATTAAAAAAAAAACTGTTGGGAGAGGCTGCTTGCTGTTGAGGCATGCGCCGAATTTCAGTGACCAAACAAAAATACAGCATACCTAAAAGAACAGCTTAGCATTCTCAGCATTACCTAACAGTTCTTAGATTACCTAAAAGCTCTCACCATGGACACTGAGGGGACTGCGGCAGTCACCTGCAATACTTGTGCGATGTTTGTCTTCTTGTCTACAGATGTGGAGAGCTTCACATGCACCAAGTGCAAGCTGGTAGCCCTCTTGGAGGAGAAAGTCCAGCAGCTGGAGACACAGGTAGCTACACATCAACAGATTTGTGAGCAAGAGGTTTTCCTGGACAGAACAGAACGAACAGTCTTAGAAGGGGACCGCACAGAGGAAGTGGCTGCGGAGGAGAGGGTCACTTCACAGACACAGGAAGTAGACAGCTGGAGGAATGGCACACACAGAACAAGAACATCCAGGGATTCTTTGAGCAGCTTGCAGCCACAGAATCGATTAGAAGCCCTTTCCCTTATCAAGGACAATGAGGAAGAACAGCATGGACAGACTTCAGGGGTAGAGCAGGGGACCTTGAGAGTACCACCGCAAGGAACAGCAGCTGCGAAGCCTCGGCGGAGGCGTGTGGTGGTGGTGGGGGACTCCTTGCTGTGGGGTACAGAAGCAGTGGTTTGTGGGCCTGACAAGATGTCTTGGGAGGTGTGTTGTCTCCCTAGGGCAAAGATCCGTGATGTGACCGAGAGGCTGACAAGACTTATCAAGCCTACGGATCATTACACCTTCCTTTTGGTCCATGTGGGAACCAATGATACTACAAGGCACAGCTTTTCCAAGATCAGAAGAGATTATGAGGCTCTGGGAAGGAAGCTGAAAGAAATGGATGCACAAGTTGCCATCTCATCTCTTCTGCCAGTTGAAGGGCATGGTCCAGGAAGGGAGAGGAAAATAGCCAACGTAAACAACTGGCTCCATAGATGGTGTCGCTGAGAACAATTTGGATTCTTGGATCATGGGCTGCGCTTCCATGAGGGGGGACTTCTGGCAAGAGATGGGGTGCATCTCACGACAGTTGGCAAATGTGGGAGGGAGACAGTATTCTGGAAAGCAAAAGGGCTGGAAAAATTAGTCAAACTGTCATAGAGGAAACAAGGCAAACAGCGCAAGGACCCAACAGTGGGAGGCAAAAAAACTTGCACAGGCAGCAAGTAAAGGGAACACATGGTCTTAGATGTCTCTACACTAATGCACAGAGCATGGGAAATAAGCAAGATGAACTTGAACTCCTAGCACTACAAAACAAATATGATATAATAGGCATTACTGAAACCTGGTGGAATGAGTCATATGATTGGAATGAAGGAATAGAGGGGTATATCCTTTACAGGAGAAACAGGCCAAACAGGAAAGGAGGAGGAATAGCATTATATGTCAGGGATATTTACACCAGTGAAGAGATCCATGACATCAATACTGTAAGTCAGGTGGAGAGCATCTGGATAAAAATTAAATAGGAGGGAAACAACAGGGATGTTATTGTGGGACTCTACTACAGACCCCCAAGTCAGATTGAGGAATTGGATGATGCCTTTCTAGAACAGATGAACACACACACAGAAAGGAGGGATGTAGTAGTGATGGGTGACTTCAACTATCCTGATATTTGCTGGCAATCTAACTCAACCAAAACTTCAAGGTTTAGCAAATTCCTTACTTGCCTGGAAGACAATTTCATGGTCCAAAGGGTGGAAGAGACAACAAGGGGGTCAGCTATTTTAGATCTGATCCTAACCAACAGAGATGACCTGGTTAATGGGATGCAAGTGGTGGGATGCTTAGGTGAGAGTGATCATGTTCTCCTGGAGTTTGTTATACAAGGGAAAGGAGAAGCCAGGCATAGTCAGACACGCATTCTTGACTTTAGGAGAGCTGATTTCAATAAACTCAGGGAAATACTGGGGGTGATCCCATGGTCAGGAATACGAAAAGAGAAGAGACCCCAAGACGGATGGGACTTTCTCAAAAGGGAGATACTGAAGGCACAATTTCAAAGTTTACCATTGAGGAAGAAAAATGGGAGGTGTCTCAAGAAACCAGGATGGATGACTAAAGAACTTTCAACGGAGCTACGTTTTAAACGAAACATGTATAGGAAATGGAAAAAGGGGGAAATCACCAAAGAAGAAATCAAACAGATAGCGAACATGTGTAGTTACTGAGAAAAGCTAAAGCGCAGAATGAGCTCAGGCTTGCTAGGGAGGTTAAGGACGATAAAAAGGGTTTTTTGGGGTATGTCTGCAGCAAAAGGAGGAAGAAGGAACTGATAGGGCCACTACGTGGAGAAGATGGCAAAATGCTAACAGGGGACAGAGAAAAGGCAGAATTACTCAACACCTTATTTGCCTCAGTGTTTTCAGAAAAGGAAAAGGGGAACCAACCTGAGGAGAATGGAACAGAGGACACAATAGGGGAAATCCAGCTCAGAATAAGCAAAGAGGTAGTACAGGAATACCTTCTTAATCTAAATGAATTTAAATCTCCAGGACCAGATGAATTACATCCAAGAGTATTAAAAGAGCTGGCAAATGTGATCTCAGAGCCATTGGCAATAATCTTTGAGAACTCTTGGAGAACAGAAGAAGTCCCAGCAGACTGGAGGAGGGCAAATGTTGTCCCCATGTTCAAAAAGGGGAAAAAAGGGGATCCCAACAATTATCGTCCAGTTAGTCTGACATCAATGCCAGGGAAGATTCTAGAGCAGATCATTAAACAGAGAGTCTGTGAACATTTAGAAGGCAATGCCATAATCACAAAAAGTCAACATGGGTTTCAGAGAAACAAGTCATGCCACACTAATCTGATCTCTTTTTTTGATCAAGTCACCAAGTCACCAGCTTGGTAGATGAAGGGAACACTGTGGACATCACATACCTTGATTTCAGTAAGGCCTTTGACAAGGTTCCCCATGACATTCTTGCAAACAAGCTTGTAAAATGTGGGCTAGACAAGTTAACTGTTCAATGGATTTGTAATTGATTGACCGGCCGAACCAAAGGGTGCTCAGCAGTGGCTCCTCTTCGTCTTTGAAAGATGTGACCAGTGGGGTGCCACAAGGTTCAGTCCTGGGCCCAGTGCTATTCAACATCTTTATCAATGACTTGGATGAGGGAATTAGGGGCATACTTATCAAATTTACAGATGACACCAAATTAGGAGGAGTAGCTAATACCCTAGAGGACAGGATCAAAATTCAGAATGACCTGGATAGACTGGAGAGCTGGGCCAAAGTTAACAAAATGAAATTCAATACAGAGAAATGTAAGGTACTGCACTTAGGGTGGAAAAATGAAATGCATAGATATAGGATGGGAGAGACCTGGATGAACGAGACTATGTGCGAAAGGGATCTAGGAGTCCTAGTAGACCACAAGTTGAACATGAGTCAACAGTGTGATGCAGCAGCTAAAAAGGCCAATGCGATTTTGGGCTGTATCAATAGAAGTATAGTGTCTAGATCAAGGGAAGTAATAGTGCCGCTCTATTCTGCCTTTGTCAGGCCTCACCTAGAATACTGTGTTCAGTTCTGGGCACCACAAATCAAAAAGAATATTGACAAATTGGAGCATGTCCAGAGAAGGGCAACTAAAATGGTTGAAAGGTCTGGAAACCATGCCTTATGGGGAGAGACTTAGGGAGCTGAGTATGTTTAGCCTGGAAAAAAGATGATTAAGAGGCGATATGATAGCCCTGATTAAGTATTTGAAGGGGTGTCACGTTGCGGATGGAGCAGGCTTGTTTTCTGCTGCTCCAGAGACTGGAACACGGAGCAATGGATGCAAGTTCCAGGAACAGAGATTCCACCTCAACATTAGGAGGAACGTTTTGACAGTAAGAGCTGTTCGGCAGTGGAAGACACTCCCGCGGAGCGTGGTGGGGTCTCCTTCCTTGGAGGTCTTTAAACAGAGGCTGGATGGCCATCTGTTGGGGATGCTTTGATCAAGATTTCCTGCGTGGCAGGGGGTTGGACTGGATGGCCCTCGTGGTGTCTTCCAACTCTACAGTTCTATGATTCTATGATTCTATGTACTCAGGCATCAATCATTGATGCAAGACTAGCGAATAATGTAGGAAATACTAGATAGAGGGACAAATAAGGGGGTTATTTGTGGGAGATATGACACCTGTATCTGTAGAAGTTCCTGCAGTAACAGGGGTCTCAGAGTGAGCTCTGAGGATCAGTCAGCAAACTGGCAGCATGGATGTAGGAGGAGGAACTGAGGACACTGAAGGCAGTTTTAAAGGGGTTTTGATAGTCAATAGTTTCGTTCAGAGTATGGAATGTATAGTAATAGACAATGCCCTTTGGAGTTGCTCAAGGTGAGACAAAGGCATTCTGGATATGTTAATACAACTTAATGTGTGGATACTTCGTGACTGAAAAGGGAGGAAGCAATTTCCTTTGTTTGGAGAAAGGTGAAGGAATGAGGGTCATTTACAGGCCTGAGTTTCCATCCTTTGCCAACAGGATTAGCGAGGTGTCTCGCCTTCAGTTGCCTTGAGAATTAACATTTCTTTAGAATTTAGATGGACCCTGTTTGAGTGCATACCTGACTGAGTCTGAATGCTAGTCTTTGTAATTTGTTGGAATTTTCCAGTTTTAATTGCTGCACTGTGTGGAAGGCCACATTTGACTGAATTATTAAATCTTGCAAATTCTTAATACAGACATGGGGCTGGAGGTGTCAGCGTAGGTAACAGGGAGGCATAGTATCCCACAGGAAACCTTGAAGGGCCCCTGCCACACTGCCTAAAAATCATATTTTTGCCTCCAAATGCCACCCATCACCTCTGGGGAGGCTGTGGTGGGCATGTTAGTCATGTTACCCCCACTGGCCATGTTACTGCTAGGAAGGATTTTTCTCCCCACAACAGGAAGGTCACTTTCTATTCACTTGCCGTTTTAGAAAAAAAAGCTTATCCTTCTCTAAAAATACCTATGATCTATGTCCCTTAGTGGGTATGGGGTAATTTTTGGAAAACTGAATAAAAACAAACACATTTTTAAAGATGATGCCTGGGGCCCCCAGGAACCATAAAAACAGCCTTGAGGACCACGTGTAGGCTGTGGATTGCACTTTGCCCACCCTATCTCTTAAGGAATTAAATAGCTTTTAGTTACTTTTAAAAAAACCTCATACTAGTAGATGAGGCATTTTCAGAACCCAGAATTACATTTTGCTGCAGAATTCACACAGAACTAGACCTATAGAGAGGGCATTTTACAGCATTGTCATTTAAAACTTTTGAGCAATGTTCCCAAGATTCAGCCACCTGCCATGTACAGTTCATTTTTATGATGAAAAAACAGCTGGGTTGAAAATTGTCCCAACAAATCAATTGTATTCTGCCACCGGGCTAGTTTTTGTACCATGCAGTGTAACATATTGGTACCAAAAAAATAAAGTCTCCTGTCATTTTGTCATTGAAACATAATGGAGATAGGCCAATGTGAGTGCTTGGATGAGAACTAACTTCTCTAACTACTGAAAGTGGGGAGGGCAGCAAGTGCATGATCACTTGATCCTGTATAGGAAGGAGCAAGGAGAGATAGTGATGCCATGAGAGGCAGAAATGAAAATACCTTGTGCAGACATCCATAGTCAATTCACTTTGAGACAGCCAGAAACATAATTCAATCATGCCCTGGGTCAAAAAAGGATGCAATGAAAGAAAAATGTTAAAAACCTCATGGAAATGAGGACATCTCCTCTTTATCATATAGTCTATGAGACAGAGAAAGAGAGAGATAGAAAGTGTGTACAGGTTGCCCCCTGTATCCATAGGAAATACATTCCAGGACTTACCATGTGTAAACGAAACCACAGATAATAGCAAACTCTATTAAAATAAAGGACTTTCAGTACAAACATACCATAGATTTGCATTGGAGGGCTTAGCGTTTCCTAGAGAGGTTACCTCTGACCAGGATACCTATCCATGGAATGGACCACATTGAGTGTATTTTCTTTAGCTTAAAGACAAGGGAAAGTTTGGGGATTCTGTTGGTATATCATCCACCCTGTTGCCTAACAGACTCCCTAGCTGAGCTGACCCATCTGGTCTCGGAGTTGGTGTTGGAGTTGCCTAGGCTTTTAATCCTGGGTAACCTCAACATCCCCCTTGAGGCCGGTTTAACAAATTTAACAGGTGCAGCTGGGGACTTCATGGTTTCCATGACAAACTTGGGCCTTTCCCAGATAGTCTCTGAGCCCATGAATTGTGCAGGTCATACCCTCGATGTGGTCTTTTGTATGGAACAGGCATATCCATGGGCAGAGATAGTTGATATCACCGCATTGTCATGGACGGATAATTTCCTGGTCAAGCTTGGACTGAGGGCCACTATACCCCCCATCGGGTGTGGAGGACTATTAAAATGGCCTGCCCTCAAAGGCTGATGAAACCCATTAGGTTCCAAGAAGTCCTAGAGGATTTAATGGTTGGTGATGCCAGTGATACTGTCAAAGCCTTGGTTAATACCTGGAACAACAATCTTACCAGGGCTATAGATACTCACTCCCAAGCGTCCTTTCCAACCCACTTCTAACTGTAACCCCTGGTATACTGAAGATCTCAGGAGAATGAAGCGGGCTGGACAACGATTAGAGTGCCACTGGCAAAAAACCCCTCATCTCATATCCGATAAGACACATCATAGGAAATTTCTTAAATCCTATTGAGTGGCAATAGATGCAGCTAAGAAGTCCTTCTATTCTGCATGTATTGCATCTGCAAAGTCCTGTCTGGCAGAGCTGTTCAGGGTGGTAAGGAATTTAACACAAATGCCTTCCACCCAGAACCCTTTATTAGAGCCAACTACAGCCTGCTGTGATGCTTTAAATAATCACTTTGCAGACACAATCTCTCAGATAAGAACCAATTTGGATGCTGGCCTTGTGGCAGAAGCAATAGGAGAGGTATCTAGCGTCTCTGTGAATACCATTATACTGGATCAGTTTGAGTTGGTGAGTATCGAGGATGTGGATAAGCTCCTTGGTAGTATGAAAAAGATGACCTGCCCTCTCAATCCCTGTCTTGGCTGGCCATCCAAAGGGGAAATATGATCAAGGTGCTGTTGATGTACATAATCAACATTTCTTTCAGTGAAGGCCAACTTCCATCATGCCTAAAAGAGGCAGTGGTTAAACCACTCCTTAAAAAGCCCTCCCTTGACCCCCTGGACAAAAACAATTATAGGCCACTCTTGCTTTTACCATTCTTAAGCAAGGTGATCAAGAGAGTAGTTGCCACTCAACTCCAAGCAGTCTTGGAAGAAACTGATTTTCTAGATCCATTTCAAACATGGTTTAGGACAGGATACGGAGTCGAGACTGCCATGATTGCCTTAGCCGATGATCTCTATCTGGGCATCGACAGGGGAAGTGTGACCCTGTTGGTGCTCTTGGACCTCTCAGCGGCTTTTGATACCATTGACCACGGTATCCTTCTGGAACGCCTGGGAGAATTGGGAATTGGGGGCACTGCTTTGTAGTGGTTCCATTCCTATCTCTCAGGCAGATTCTATATGGTGATGCTGGAAGACCGTTTCTCTTCTAATAGAGAGTTAAGATCTGGCATCTCTCAGGGCGCCATTCTGCCTCCTATGCTTTTCAACATTTACATGAAGCTGCTGGGAGAGATCATCCGGAGACATGGGGCAGGGTCTTATCAGTATGCTGATGACACCCAAATAAGTTTCTCTATATTTCAGACTGCTGCAGTGACTAAGAATGGCATCTCTCCTCTGAATGACTATCTTAAGGTGGTAATGGATTGGATGAGGGAAAACAGACTCAAGCTGAATCCAGATAAGATGGAAGTACTTGCTATTGGGACCCCAAACCCAGGAATGGAAATATGTCCACCAGTCCTGGATGGAGTCACACTTCCCCTGAAGGACTGTGTTCACAGCTTGGGGGTGCTCCTTGACTCGTCTCTCTAGCTGACAGCCCAGATAGATATGATGGTCAGGAGTGCCTGTTATCAGCTTCGGCTGATATGTCAGCTGCGACCTTTTCTGGAGCAGGGTGACCTAGAAATAGTGGTACACACACTAGTAACCTCTTGGCTTGACTTCTGCAATGTGCTCTACATGGGGCTACCCTCGTGCCAAGTTCAGAAACTTCAATTGGTACAAAACATGGCAGCCAGGTTGGTCGTGGGTACATCTAAAGTCAACCATATAACACCTGTCCTAAAATCCCTTCATTGGCTGCCAATTAGTTTCTGGGCATGGTACAAGGTGTTGGTTATAACCTTTAAAGCCCTACATGGCCTGGGTCAAGGCTACTTGCGGGAGTGCCTTCCTCCATATAACCCACCCCACACACTTAGGTTCTCTGGGAAGAACCTGCTGCAGCCAAAGAAGACCAGATTGGCCATGGTGACCCAGAGGAACTTTTCATCTGCCGCTCCCAGGCTATGGAACAACCTGCCGGACGAGATCCATCATATTAACTCCCTAGAAGCCTTTAAAAAGGCTGTTAAAAGAGATCTCTTCTGACAGGCCTTTCCAGATTAGCCTTCCAGATCAAAAACAAAACAAATCTACCCGCAATTTTATTGAATTTGTATTTGTAATTTTAATATATTCTGTTGTTTAATTTCTATTTTACTGTTCTTTGTTGTTTTTATGATTGGGGGGAGAGATGGGATATGGGATTGTTTTTTTAACTTTGAGCTTTTATTGTTATAATATTTTATTGTGCTCTGCCTTGATTCCCTAGGGAAAAGGTGGAATATAAATAAATTATATTTATTATTATTATTATTACCTCTCTAGGCATTTTCTAGCACAACTGTATGGTACATGTCTGTGCACTCAGTATAGGCTAACTGAGAGGTACCTGGCACTGCCTGGGGATAAATTAACCCAGGAGTAGCCAAACAGCAGCTAAGTGACACAGCAAAATAGGGCTTGAAAAACAAAGGCTTCAGCTAGCAGGCTTTATCACTGCTCTGACCCACTTTCATCCAAAATAAAAAGACTTACAAGCAGCAAGGTCCTTCTGGAGGCTTTATCTTCAGTTCCAGTACAAACAAACACAGAATATATACAGCAAACCTCAATAACAAATCCAACAGCAATTATTCAAACATCCAGCACTCCTCAACACCAGGACCAACCCATAATAGTAACTCACACAGAGTGTATCGTTATAGGAGTGTTTGGCTAGTCAACTTCTGCCTAGCCACAGCTGTGCACACACCCATTTCAGCTGTGCTATCAGAGTGGTCTGTTGCACAAACATTTTCTCTCTGAACTTAAACGGATATTATCCTGACAATGTCCCCATTTTTTCAGCCCTGAATAACTGAAATCATGGATGGTGGTTCTACGGATATGGAGGGGGGTGTCAACCTGTATTTGGAGTATAAAGTGGAAGGAACCCTACCAAGGTCACAGTATGAAAATTCCTTAACATCACTGATTGGGCCAGTGCTATTCAACATCTTTATCAATTACTTAGATGAGGGAATAGAGGTCATTCTTATCAAGCTTGCAGATGAAACCAAATTAGGAGGGGTAGCTAATACCCCAGAGGACAGGATCAGATTTCAAAATGATCATAACAGATTAGAAAGCAGGGTCAAAACTAACAAAATTAATTCCAACAGGGAGAAATGTAGGATACTACACTTGGGCAGTAAAAATCAAATGCACAGATATAGAATGGGTGATACCTGGCTTGATGGCAGTACATACAAAAGAGATCTAGGAGTCTTAGTGGACCACAAGCTGAACACGAGTCAGCAGTGTGATGCAGCAGCTACAAAAGCCAAGTTGATTCCAACTTGTCAATATCCTTCTTGAATTGCACTGCCCAGAACTGGATATAGTATTCCAGGTGAGGTCTGACCAGTGCAAAATAGAGTGGCACTATTGTTTCCCTCAATCAAGACACTATATTCCTATTGATTCAGTCGCATCACATTGCTGGCTTATGTTCAGCTTGTGGTCTACTAAGATCCCTTTCATATGTACCGTGGGCAACCCAGGTGTCACTCATTCTATATCTGTGCATTTCATTTTTTTCTGCATATGTGTAGTACCTTATACTTCAAGTCATTGCTAAAGATGTTGAATAGCACTGGGCCTGGGATAGGCGTATGCCCACGGTATGCCGTGTTGAGACCTCATTCCTTTAACTAGAAAAGCAATTGAAAGTTGCACTTATACCATGACAGTTTTGTGATTCTTGATTAAGGTGTAATTGTAATGTAACATAATGATATTTGTTGACAAATTCATTGTAAATAACTAGTTAGGCTAGTAATTCATCACAGCTACTTCTTTGCAACTAGTTACTTCCCACCTGGGTGAAAAATTCCTAAAAATGACCATAAAACCAAAAATTTCCTAATAACTTCCATAAAAACACCTAATAATTTCTATAAAATCCCCTAAAACACAGTCTGAAAAGCTCTAAAACAGCTAACCCCCCTGAAGTGTTCTACTGGTGTGAAGGAAATTAGCTGGCCTATCAGAAATCATAATGATCAGGAGATTGTTCTGCAATTCGCCCAGCTATGACTTGAACCCAATGGTTTTCTATGCTCTCACAACTGTTTGAAGAAGGATGTTCCAGATGGTAGAATGATTCTGAGCTGCCATGCAAGCTCCTTAGGGTACAGGGAGAGCAAGCCAAGGGAAACTGCAGTGTCACTTGGCTGACATTTCCCTACCATTTAGAGCTACATTTTCAGAGGAGAAGGTCATTGCAGTGAGCTAGAAATGCAACTGCGGCAAGTACTGTTTCTTAAGCAAGCTCTGGGAAACAGGTGAGGAGTTCTTCGTGCCCAGGGAGGTGGGTGATGGATATTTGCTCTGACAGCATAATTCCCAGGCAGTCCACAGCAAAGGGGCATAAATGCTTACTCAGCTATGACATGGCCAAGGAAGACCTAGGGCAAAGCATGGCTTTCCTCTCATTTTCTTTGGATCAACTGTTTCATATCATGGGCAGAAAGAAAGCATCTCTACTGAGCAAGAGATCATCCCTTTAGGACCATGGGCTTTAGTTTCAGGGACTTTCCTCCAGAAAAACAAGCTGATGCAACACTGTGTTATCCAAACCACTAGTGACATGGAAGTTCCACAGAAGATCAAATTTATAATAAATTGGGGAAATTAGCAGCAACTCAATTAGCAATGCAAGACGGGGCAACAAGAGGGGGCCTATATTTACCTCTACTAGTTCTAAACAGATACACACAAGATGACGAGTTAACAATGATCTTTACTAAAGGCTCAAAAATAATAACACCAATCGTGCACACATTCAAACAAGAAAGCATTCACACAGGCCTAATGAAAGAAAGATGGAAGATGTTTGGATAGAGGGACTAGAAGAAGGATATTTGTGGGTTATACAACCTGCCCTTTAGGCCAAAGTCTCAAAGCAGACTGGCAGCATGGCTAGATGAGGCAGGAATAGCTACACAAAAATAGAGTGTCCCCAGGAAATGGAACTGTGCATGTTGAGGTGAAATTTTGGTTATCATTTAAACCCCATAAATGTCCTGAGATGCTTGGATTTTGAGTGAGAACAAAGCATTTCAGGAGATTTTTATGATTGACAATGGATCTCGGGAAATGTCAAGTAATCGCTGATGAGCGTTTCCTTTGAAATTGAAAGCTGTGACTACATTTTTCTATATCTAGGTCTGGGAACCAGCAAAGATTTTGCCTACAAACAAAGGATATCTCAATTACAGTTGATGGGCTTTATTGTCGGCCATCTGGTATGCCCAGAGAATATTTCCATATGTCTAGTTTGACCTTTGTGTTGCTTTGAAATTTGGAATTTCCTGAGGCCTCTCCTCAAAGCAATGTGTGACTTCAGTCAAAGTGTCTCCTTGGGATTTTTCAGGGATCCCTGGTACTACAGCTTCCATGGAAGGCTATATTAAGGCCAAATTATTAAATATTGCCAATTATTTGGCAGGGTAATTTTGCTTTAAGTGCAAAAGGAAAAATGTTGGAGCAACAGACCACATACAGCACAGTTGAAGTAGGTTTTATCACAGCTGTTGCTAGGAAGAAGGCTGACAATCAAACACTCCTATATAATCAAAGAACAAGATCCATTGTGTGTGGGTTGTTGTGGAGAAAGTGGAGTGTTGGTGGATATTGGAGAAATTGCTGTTGAGTTCATTAATGAGGTTCCCTGTGTATATACTGTGTTTATTTATATTGCAACTGAAGATAAAAGTCTCCAGATATCTTTGGATGAACCTTGCTGCCTGTAAGTCTCTTATTGTGTGTGAAAGTGAGTCAGAGCTGTGAAACAGCTGCTAGCTGAAGCCTTTGTTTTTGTGCCCTTTCTGTGGCACTGTTTTGGCTACTCTTGGGTTTGTTTGTCCCCAGGCTGTGCCAGGTGCCTCTCAGTGGGCCTTTACTGAGTGGACATTATTAAGATTTATAAGCAGTGGTCAAAGGGTGGACTTAACAAGTGGCTACACAAAACATACCCTGATAACAAGGAATGGGGACTGGTTTGCTTACATGAAAGGAATCTGTAGATGGCCAGCTTGACACCTGGCCTGAAATGTAACAAAACATTTGTTAGGAATCACATTCAGGGGTAGTTGTGTTGGCCATGCAGCAAAACAAAATCTACAATCAGCAAAAAAAGTGATACCTTTATTGACCAACCAAAATGCAAAACCCATGATGTAAGCTTTCAAAGCTCAACTGGTTTCTTCATCAGGCAAAAGATGTTAAAAAATAAAGAAAAGTGATGATGTTGGAGTCACAGGCCTACAAGTTGTTTTAGATGTTACTTGTGTTATTGTTCAGGTGAGGGATCTCATGCAGGCAGAGGCTGCTCCTACATTTTGGGCATGTCAGAACTGAGACAAAGGACAGTAAAATCTAAATCCTTTTGCAGCAGTGAGGCAATCTTTCTGGTATCCAGCATGTCTCTGTTCCTTTGTGAAGCCCTGGGCCCCTTTGTTAGGCAGAGACCATTGGATTTTTCAGATGGATTTAACATCTTTTGCCTGATGAAGGAGCCAGTATTGCTTTGAAAGCTTGCAGCATGTGCTTTGTATTTTGGTTAGCCAGTAAACGTATCACTTTTTGATGAACCTGTTAGGAATGTTAGCTTGATGAAAAGTAACCTCAGCACATGCCCAATGCAGTGACTTGGCAACTTTTAGAAAGTTCTATGTAGGAGCTGTGAGCTCAGGGTTTTCATTATGGACACATCCTGGTCTCTTGGGGTCTGGGACAGAAATGCATTTCTTCCAATAAAGTTTGACCCTTGACTAACCAGCGTGGCCTTCTAATGTGTCCTGGGGTGGGCAGGAGAAGCAATTGTGCTTCTGCCCCTGCTTAATTCCCCACCCCCTCCAAACATTGCCTAATGAAGAAGGCAATGGACTGAAAAGCTAAGGATAATGTTTTGTGTCTTTTGATTGGTCTAATAAAAATGCCATCAATTTGTACTATAGATTTTCAGTTATGCTCATGCAAAAATATTAGTCTCCATTCGCATGTACAATGTGCCATTCCATGTAAAACCACTCATGGGGGAAATTCTCTAGATAGAATCATTCGAGCTGTCACAGGATGATGTTCTAGGATGATATTGTTAAGAGTGTTTCATGGGTTAAAGCTCCCTTGCCTCCTTGGGCCAAGCTTTTCAGATCTGGATCAGATTCAGGTCACTGAACAGCTGCGTGCAACATGGTTGGCCTGTGGAGATTGTCTACCAGCTTGCTTTCGATAAGGATTTTTTTTTTGGTAGTAGTGTTTCTTGCCAGATGAAAGGTAAAATTGATGGCATCTTAAACTAGCTTTCAAGCTTTAGTGTAGCAATTGCTAAGAATCCAGTTTGCAGCGATAAAGTTGAATTGGAGCAGAACCAGATGTTATGTGGAGGCAGAGGTGCTATTCTAGTGTTTTGAAAGATATAAAGAATATCAGCATGAAAAAAAGGGTTATCCAAATGGATATGGAATTAATTCACACATGCATGATCATTTCATTTATAAAAAAATGTATACCCATTGCATTCCTCTGAACCATTCAAGATGGCTAAGAGTAATCAAAAGCACACAAGAACATGCAAAATACAAAATGGTAATAAAAAAGATTACAGAAAACAAAACAAAAATGATATACAAAATGTCCCTGTTAAAACCAATTGTTGGAAACATAAGCAGCTTTGCCAAAGAAAGAAAGAAAGAAAAGTCTTGGCTATCTGGTGGAAAGGCAACAAAGGAGCTGTCTAAATGGTGAAAATACTCCTCAAAGAATGCAAGGAGAATCCTACCTGTCTTAATGGGATCCCACATCATTAAGCCATATTAGGAAGGAGGGGGGTCAACAGTGTCAAAAACTCTGAAGGAAAAGCCTTCATGGCTTCTCCTGGGGTTTAAAAAAAACAGTGAGGGGAATGCAAATTCCTGCTAGTTGGGACAAGCAATTCTCTTTGAATCAGTTTCTCATACAAACGGAAGGACAAAGCTGATTGGTTGGATGAGTGCAGGGTGCAGGGCTTGCTAACAAGGCAAGCGCCTAGAGATCCATGTTGGATTTTCACCTTAGTGAACAAGCAAGCGCTAAGGTGATAAAATGAAGTGTAATTTTATTGCACACAGGAATCTATTTTTTTAGAAGTTCAGTGATGGCAAGTTCACCTAAGTTAAAACGAGAGTAATTTACTCACAGCCACCATCTTGATCGGCAGGCATGCAAAGCTTTTGGGGCCCAAAAAACCATTAAGACAAATCGCAGCTGCTATGATTTGCCATTACTGCAGAGCAATCCAGGATATTTTTTTTTGTCTCAGATAGATGGGCTCAAATATAAGAAGTCCTTGTGTTGAATGCATTCAGCTGTTTAACTATGCCATATACGAACACAATATTTGCATTTTATCACATCCTTAAAATGGTGTACAGCAGGAAATGATAAGATTTATAATACAAACTTATATCTGGGAAGAAGCCCAACTGCAGCCAGTTAAAGCTACTTCTAAGGAGATATGGATGTGATTTCTCTCTTGATTAGTTTAGGCTCATCTAGAAGTGTACCTACGAATGGTTCACCCACCACCATCTTCTCCTGTAGGCTGTATCAACAGGAGCACAGTGTCCAGATTGAAGGAAGTAAGAGTCCTACTCTATTCTAATCTGGTCAGACCTCACTTAGAATATTGTGTCCAGTTCTGGATACCACAGTTCAAGAAGGATATTGAAAAGCTGGAACGTGTTCAGAGAAGGATGCTTGAGATGCTAAAAGGTCTGGAAACCAAGTTCAATGAAGAATGGCTTGGGGAGCTGGTTATGTTTAGCTTGCATAAGAGAAGACTGAGGGCTCATCTACACTAGCCAGGATGTGCCTACTCCCCACTGGCATATCCTGGTTGCAGAGGTGGCCCATCCCCCCCGATTACCTGGAGTCCAAACAGGATGGCAGCCTGTCGTTGAAGCTACTGCCACCTCCATTTTCTCTGCTAAAGCAGAAGCCAAGGTGGGGTCCTGGAACATGTGACTGCAGGTCCCCTGCATGCTACTATGCTGAGGGAGCCCTGCCTGGCAGCAGCGAGGGACAGCATTCTGGGATGGGTTCCCACAGACATGTGGGGGGGGGCAATCTGGTGGTACCACATTAAACTGGATATTTAAAAAATATTTACTCATGGACAACTTCCGTGAGTGAAAAACAGCGCGGCCGCCTCCAATGCTAGCCGCAACAGTCACAGACGACGCTGAGAGAGAAACGGTGTCATCCGAAATGGACCCCTTGCCGCGCAGCAGCCTCGTTACTGCACCGGAGGCTGCTTGCATGGCAAGAGGCTGAAAGAGGTGTCTGAAAATCTCCATGGAGACGCACTATCCACAATGCTGCAGCCTTATTTGAGAACTCACCTCGAACAAGTCTTGAAGAGAAAAGACAATGCAGAAAGAATCACAACCCAGAAACATCACCCAAGGAGACTTTCTGCTGTGCTTTTTGCAACCAGACTTGTTCATCTCAGATTTGCCTTTTTAGTCATCAGCACACTTGCAGAAAGCGCGGGGTGAGTCCTTCCTGAATCTTCGTTTGCAAAGAAAAGCCAGAGAGAGACATACTCCACAATCCATTAGGTTTCATAGAGGTCCCTTGGTAGATACAGCAATCTGGAAGATTCCCTAAAGTTTGAATGTTTGAAAACCCCTGCTGAAGCTACTAGACACTCATTTCCTTGTAACTATGGGTTTATCCAGAAAGGTTGTGTGTGTCTCTGGAAGTATTGAGTTGTCAGTTATTTTTGTTTTGATTTTACTTCCATATTCCTAGGTTTGCATCCATTTCACATCTAGACTCATCCAGCATTTGATTTTCACCAATTTCCAGTTTTTTTAAAAAACATTCAGAACTTATAGCCAAAGTGCTAAAGTGCTAAAGTGCTTTAGTTATTATACTAACTAAACATTAGGATCAGTTTTTTTAATGCAAACATTCCTCTTTCACTCCCCTGATCTCTGTTGAATCTGTGTCCTGGAAACAATAGCTGTCTTTATTGGTGGTGGCCATCTTAGCTTGTTCTGGAATAATACAAAGATACTGTCAAGTACAGATACATTTCATTTTAGAAACTACTGTGTTACTTGAAACTGAGCTGGGAAGTAGAAATGAAAAGTCCTTGATAATGTCATGAACTCTCAGGAAATATGTGAAGTCAAAGGCTTTCATGGCTGGCATCCATAGATTTTCCTTGTTTTTTTCCAGGCTGTGAGGTGTGTTCTGGAATAGTTTCTTTCTGATGTTTCACCTGCATCTGTGGCTGGCATCTTCAGAGAATGGTTGGGTAGGAGTGTGTGTGGAGTGTACATTTGTGTAATTGAATGGTTAGTATCTGGGTACAGAAATGCAAGGCTGATTAGTGTCTGTTTGGCTAATGGTTGGTTGATGGGCCAGTAACTGCTGGAAATCCTCCTGTCCCTGGGTGGAATTCCTTTGTAAGTGTTGAGTTTTGATTCTATTGTTTTTCAAAACTGGCAGCCAGATTTTGTTTACTTTTAGGCTTTCTTTTTTCCTGTTGAAGTTGTCCAGGTGTTTGTGGATTTCAATAGCTTCTCTGTGAATTTTGACATGATAATTGTTGGCCTGGTCCAGAATTTCTGTGTTTTAGAATAACTGTTTTAAAATAATAACTGTGTTTTGAAATATGTTAAAATATGTGTTTACTGCTGATTTTTCTGGCTGTCCACAAATCCACAATTTACATATGCTCCCCAACAGAGGTTCACAGCATATAAACTACACTTACAGTCCTACCCAACCATTCTCTGAAGATGCCAGCCACAGATGAAGGTGAAACGTCAGAAAGAAACTATTCCAGAACACAGCCTCACAGCCCAGGGAAAAAAACCCAAGGAAAATCTCAGGAAATAATTTAGGGGTGAAGTAAATGTCACGTGGATCTCCAAAATAAAATTGGTTTGTAAAGGAATGAAACCTGGGACTTTCAGAGATTTTTTTTTCTCCTAAGAAGGGTCTTTTTAGGTGCAGGAATTGCTGTGCTGGTGTCGCTATCTCCTGGGGTGAGGGAGGGGGAGTGACAATTGAGAAATCATATCCCACATTCTCCAAGGTATCAAAGGACAAACATACTCATTGTTCCCCCACAAAGAGTTACGGAGAGAAATAATTGTAGCCCTTTTCCCTGTTGAAGCCAAAATATGTAATTCTTTTTGGTTAATTTGAAAAGGGTCTTTTGCATCCGTAATGCAGTTATACAGCTGATGTCGATGATTTGAAAATTACACACTGCCAAAGTGAAGCATTTTTATTTCTTTATTTACAGAGAGAAAGCACCTCACATTTCCCCCCATGTCTGTATTTGTTCATTGGGAGGATAATTGTAGACTCTGCAGTGGCACTTTATTCAAGTTTCTGGAGAGGATGAACTTCCATTTAGCAACATAACTTTGATCCCAATAATCCTAAAAGAAGAGAGTGCACAATTTCCTCATGCATCACCAAACAACATGAAAAGGGCTCTGCTGTATTGGACCACAGCTTGAACAGGTACCTTTAAAAATGGAATTATTATTTTCCACTCATTACATATTTAGAAAGAAAGAACTAGGGCTTAGCTAGACGGGAAAATTAATTGTGGAAAATAGCGCATTAACTCATCATCACAGCAGAATACATTTGTCTCTATGATGTATTCGCAAGATCACTGGTATGGGAATCTATCTGTGTTTGACGTTCACATGGAGCGTGCCCGCAAATAAAGAGGGTGGCCACAAGTGAATTACTTACATTATTATTATTATTATCCAAAAGCTCCCACCATTTCCATCCCCCCTTGTTAAATCAGAGATGTGGAAGAGTGATCTGTTGCTTTAAAAAAATATTTGTTTTTGCTTTGCTGCTCGAAAATAGTGCACGATTGCTTTCCTGAAAACCCACAATGGCAGCTCCAGCCAGTTCATGGCTGGTAAGCTCATCCCTTTGTACATCCAACCAATCACATTTCCAGCAGATAATAGCCCATCAACCAACCATTAACCAAACAGACACTAACAAGCCTTGCATTTCTATACCCAGAAACTAGCCATTCAAATACACAAATTTATATATCCTCCCCAACAGGGGTTCACAGCATATAAGCTCCACACACACTCCTACCCAACCACTCTCTGAAGATGCCAGCACAGATGCAGGCAAATTTTCAGAAAGAAACTATTCCAGAACACAGCCTCACAGCTTGGAAAAAACCCAAGGAAAATCACATTTTGACTTCTGGGGTGTGCCCCAATTTGAACTGGTTTTTCAAATGAGCTGAAATGTGTATTTCCATGCATTTCTTTAAAAAAAAACCTTCATGATAAACAGTGAAGGCTGTTATTGTGCAGTACAAGGAGTTTTTGCCCCTCTTTGAATATAATGAATTCCCAAGGGATCTTATGAGGACAAAAGGTATTCATCTCACATTCTGTGAGGAGGGTTTTTCACCCTCTAGATAACACCCAGGATACTCTGTGGCCAAGATCCTACATCTTCTAATATAGCAGCAGCTTCCTGAAGCAGGAGAAATCCCCTTGCAACAGCATCATTGTCCTGTCTCTTTTTGTACTCTGTGAACAAGACAGAAGGCTCTCAGGCTCTATGGAAAGCAGCAGGGAGTGCACAAACTAGGTGGAACTGCCCTCCACAGAGCCAACCAAGTCCAAAGTCTCTTCTTTGAAGTTGCCTCAAAGCAAGGCACTTGGGCCCTGGCTACCAGATCTGGGACTTTATCAGGCTAGTGTCTAAAAATGCTGTAACTATGCAAATGAGGAAAGCAGAAACATAGTGGCATTATTACACTTATTATTGCATGTCGCTGTAATTGTACAAAAGAACTGCCACTGAATTATGGGACGACTACCACTAGTACTTTAGGAACAGGGTTTTACTTCCGTGACTTAGCATGGGCGAGATGTTGATGATTCTCACAAGAAGACGTGAATGTGCTTAAAAATGCCAAACCCCCATTAATTTGCAAAGTAAATGAAGACACAAACACTTAAACAAACCTAGAAATGTGCAAAGAAACTGGGACAGTTCATAAAAAGAGCATCCTGTGGATAGTTTTCATGTTCTCTCCTGGAAGTTTTCTTGCCGGGAATGGGGAGGGGGGAAAGAGGACCACCCATTCATACTGTAATCTCACAATTACAGTAGGACATGTTTTCACATGCTCTTCAGTACAGCAAAAAAGGGTATATTGAGAGCTATTTATGCTTGTCCCGTTGATTAAAAGCAATGCCTTATTCATGGCTGGAGCAGTTTGACCATGTGGAATTGACCACATTATGCGATAGCAGAACCCATTCACACTATGGTGATGTTGTAATCATGTGATTTTTGTTGCGTCTGATAAAATCCCTGATGAGCAGCAATTTCAACAGCATGAAAAGTAGCTGGCAGCATTTTCCAGAGCCCACCAGTCTCATTCTCTGGAATGCTGGGCAACTGCTTCCCAGCCATGGCAAAGTTCAATGGAAAAATGCTTAGATGGGGATGGTATACAATTCGCTACCTCTTCTGCTCTGCTTCCTCACTCTGACTAATAGGAGGGCTGCCCTTGATCTAATCAAACCTGATTCTGATGAAGAAAACCAGCTGCTAGAGATTCTCAATAGGTGCCCATCCAGCATCTCCTTTGAACGAACTACCATCTTCCATAGCCAGCAATTTATACTCTTGGGAAGTTCTTCCCAATGTGTTGCTGAATCTTCTCTCTCTCTTTTTAATCCACTTGGAGCAACAGGAAAGACATTCACTCTATTCAAACAAAAAGCATTGAAGAGCAGCCCTCATTTTATTGAAAGCTGATTGGATGGGAAAATCTGAGGAATTTCAAAAGATGCAAAAGGAATTTAGGTAAGACTAGCGGAGGGTGGGACTAGAGTAGATCTATTGAATCAGTGCGTATTTGTTTTCAAAGGATAACACCCCCCCCCACACACACACATATTCCATTGCAACATTGAATTATCTCCATGGAAACAAATCTTTGACAGGAGGTTCTCTTGAGTAAATTCCCTCCCTATGAACTTATTTAAGAATGAATTTCTGTCCTTCAAGGTTGTATTATCTATTGTGCCTCATCACTATCTTTAAACAGTTTCCATTTTCTTGTCAGAACCTAGGTAATGTATATCTACCATGGTGAAACACAGGATGGCACAAACTCTGAGAGACCTGACCAGGAAGGGGGCTCGAGAGGAGAAAAAAATGGATGGATTGATTCCATTTGTGACTCTCTGACAGCACTCCTCATCCCTGCTAAAATGATCCCCCCCCCTACCCACACATCAGAATGACAGTAATGTATTAAGGACTTTGGGGAGGAAGAGAGCCATGAACGAGGGAAAGAAAGCAATCCACATTCATGAAATGGATGTGATTCCCCCTAGGAAATCATTTTGTGTTGAGTATGCTAACTTCATAAATGTCCAGGATTTTTACTCATGTTATAGCTTTGCTATAAACAACTAGGCTTTATGAGGGATTGTGGGGACTCCTCTGGAGTCTTTCTCCTAGAAATGTACCATTTATTCCATGTCTAGGAAAGATGCATGATCTCTGCTGTAGGAAAGATTCACGTGGGCCTGATTTCATATTTTGCTGGTTACTGTTCATGGACATAAACACTACTCAGTTTCTAAGTTGTCTTGGTCTGGACTGAGGAGAAATAGCTCATTGTTTTTCAACACAATTTTTAGTGCTAAAAAATAGGGCAGTGCAATAGATTTGATAAAATCCAGAAGTGAATTGAACCATTTCAGGCTGATGTGTACCATCTCCAGATCAGTTCAGATTGGTATCAGTTCCAGAGCCGAACAGTGTTACCTGAATAGGTGAGAGTCTGTGGGGAGCCCACTAGTGACGCCAAATCTTAGTTGTTAATTGTGGGAATTATTATAGCTCAAATGGATGGCTGAGAGAGGTCAGGTAACTTCTGGGATCTTTACACCTATGTATACTGATACTAACTGCAGAGATTTCAAGTTAGTGAAATAAAATGGTTTTCATTGGAAAATAACATGCAAACATTAACACACAGAGACACACAGACACTCACAATAACCCTACAAGGCTACTGAAGAGTTTTAAGGCAGAAAGATTGGATAGAGGAATAAATTTGGGAAATGGGGTAATAATTACCAATCCTGAAGAGTAGAGTTCTGTGCAGTGAAGAGATTCAGACACAGATCTGAGGGTGGCACAGGGATTTGACAGAGTGATGGTGTCCAACTGTGGCACACATGGCCATTGTTTGTGGACTAATATTTACATTGTATTTTGTGTCCTGGAGGGGTACTTGGGTTTAGAACAAAGTCTACACGGGTTTCCCACTGTTAAAGGAAACCGTGTTTCTGCTAATTGCTGTTAATGGCTGTGATACTGGAATTAATGTGTTTATGACAACCTCTATATTGTGAAGTAGGAATGGTGTGAAGGAATGTTTTCTGGGGATAATGGTTGTTCTGGTCATTTGTTTGTTTGTGATATGACTTTTTGCCAAGGGTTCCCAAGAGGGGATTAGCACATTCTACCTTGATGGCTCTGTTTACTAGAGGCTTTGCTTACTCCTATCTTGGGCGATAGTACCGTGTTTGCATGTGGACAACTGGATTGGGCTGAATTGAACCCAATTCAGCTAAGCAGACAGCAAAAGAAACTGAGGTCACTCTGGGGTTTCTGGGAAAACCCAGGGTTTTCCCTCATTTACTTAGCTCAGAGCAAAGTTGTGTTAAAGGCAAAAAAATTGCAATTCTTTCCCAGAAGTAGTCGGAAGTCGTCTGGACTGCCAGCACTGGATTGTGGGTGAGTCTGCACTTTTTTTGATGATGTAGACAAGCCCTAGGACAAGAATCTAACCAGCACTTTCCAATCACAGGTTTACGGAGCAGGATTGTGTGAACTCACTGAGATTATCTGGCCTCCTATATCTCTTTGTCAGTTTGTTAGATTTAGCTTTTGATAGCAGATCATTGACACAGATTTGGTGAGAGTTAGGGCACTTGCTGTTTGCCATCTGGGTTTGGTTTCTCTGAGCCATACCTCTTTAATTTCCTAACTTTTAAACTTTTTGAATAACCTTTTTAAATTCCCTCTTTGCCTTTCTCATTAATTTGTAAATCTGAGTGGTAATCTGTTTATGAATCTTTTTGTGATTTAGGTAATGAGACCAATTTCCTTGCCTATTCCAGTTGCCCCTAGTTGTTATTAAATGTTTGATTTGCTTTTTTCATGTGGTTGACTTTTTAAAAAATCAGTCTGGCTCTTCTGTCTGGGTATATATGTTTGCATGCAGTTTTGGTCTGCTAACAAGCACACTTATTTAATCCATGTAGCCCTCCTTCTCCTTCTTGCTGCTGCTATTATTGTTGTTGTTGTTATACAAATTTAATTCATCTTGTGAGACAAAGCAAACATGATTATTTTATTGCCAATTGGTTGAGCAACCAATTGAGTAAATTTAATTTCCCTCCGACCTTATTAAGTAAACTTTTATATCAGTTACAGGATGTTTTTTTAAACTTTTATTAAGTTTTTGGAATCATTAACAAGCATTATTTTTGCATACATACATACACACACATGATATACCCCAAAATGAACACAAAACAGTTAGTATTAAGATATAACTTTCAAGTTAATTAGTCCGATAACCCATATATTGATATTTCTTCTACTATAGCCCTTCCCTTCCTCCTCCCAAGAGAACAAGTTATTATTTATCCAAAATCCCTTTCCTTTCATGTGGAGAATTTTATTAATTGTATCTTTCATAATTGTGTACCCCTCCTTTAAATATTTCTATTTCCATTTCCTTAGCCAATCCCATCCTTTCAATTGACCCATATATTCCATTCTTCTTTCTAATATAAAATTAAACATTATCTATTCCAAAATATAATATTGCCACCTATCCACCTTCCATTTTTGTTCATCTTTCCATCCAAAGGCTATAACCTCATGAACTGCCCTCAGCATTTGTTTCAGCAAATACTCCTCATCTCTACCCAATCCCAGATTCCTTACAATTTAGAATATCAGTTTTGACAATTAAATTTGAGTGCCTTACTTAAGCATGAGGCATCTCTATAGCAGGAGAACAAATCCACATTGGTTTTTGCCAGAGGGATGCAGACTGATTTCCCTTCACCTCAATAAGAGAGAAGCAGTTTTTATGAGAGTAGGAGCAAGTCCCTTTCAACTCCAGGAATATGTGTAAGGTTTCAAGGTTGTGGTAGTGGGAGCAAGCCTGCTTCTATTATCAGGAAGGCTCTGTTTGAACCTGAATATCAGAGGTAGACAGGAGACAACAACAGCAGCAACACTGTGAGAGAAGTACAGTAGTCCTTAATATGGAAGGCAAGCAGTCTGAATCAATACAGAAAAAACAGAGCACTATCGGGGTCCATGTTGAGGTTGGGTGAAACCCAGGGCTGATGTGCATCTTCACTGTAGACAGAAAAAGAGCATGGTAAATTGCCAGGGCATTACTGCACACTGGATTGACTATGTGATGAATGTTGCTGTCCTTGAGCAAGCAGGGATCACCAGCATTGAGGCCATGATATTGAGAACACAGCTGTGCTGGGCAGGGCATGTTTCTAGGATGGAGGACCATCGCCTCCCCAAAATAGTACTCTACGATGAACTCGCCATGGGTCAGCGTAAGAGGGGCACTCCAAAAAAGCGATACAAGGATTCCCTGAAACAACATCTCAAGCTCGGCCAAATTGATCACCAACAATGGTCTGCCCTGGCCTCACATCGGGAGGTATGGAGACACACTATCCACAATGCTGCAGCTTTATTTGAGAACGCATGCCAAACAAGTTTTGAAGAGAAACCACAACACAGAAAGAATCACAACCCAGAAACATCATCCAAGGAGACCTTCTGCTGTGCTTTCTGCAACCAGACTTGTTTATCTCAGATTGGCCTTTTCAGTCATCAGTGCACTTGCAGAAAGCGAGGGATGATTCCTTCCTGAATTTTTGTTTGCAAAGAAAAGCCAGAGGGAGACTGCACCAGCAGCCTGCTGAAGACAGCACCAAGTGGTCTTGCTCAGGGCAGAGGCCAAAAAAAAAAAAAAAAAAAAAAAAGTCATACCGGGCAGCAGGGGCAAAACCTGGAAGGTGGGAGCAATGATTGCTGAATCCCCTGGAGGCAGAAGTTCTCAGTTTGACTTCTCATCAAGAGGTTTCGGCAGAAAATGGGGTGGAGGAAGTTTTGGTCCAGGTTTCAAATGCCAGCCCAGTTCACCAAAGGAAGGTCAGTTCACTTAAGGAATTTCAGAGGGATCTCGCCAGTTGCATTGCTGGTAAAGCATCTTCTCAGCACATCCTAGTTTCTTATGCTGCACTACTGAATCACATCAGTTAGAATGGAAAAGAGCATGGTAAATTGTACCCTCCCCTCAAGTAAGCTGTCATTTGTTATGATTAACCTATCTGATCATTACCTAAATGCCTCTTGACCATCTTTCCAAATATTATTTTTGTATGTGTGAAAAACCCCAAATAAACAAAAGTTATACACAAGAATCTACAACTGAGACACAGGGCATTATCAGACGTGGCAAAACCCATGAAGTTACAACATTAGAGTAGTGCGAACGGGTCCTGCTATCACAGAACATCGTTGTCCTTGTATTATTGCTCTTTTTGTGCTATCGACTGTGTGCAAAAACATGTCCCGTTGTAATCAGCAAGAAAATTTCTTGGTGAGAATGCAAAAATGAAGCACAGGATGCTCTTTTTATGAACTGCCTCCTTTAGTTTGCACATTTTAGGTTTGTTTCAGTGCTTGTGTGTTCATCTACTTTCTTAATTAAGGTTTTTTTTTTTTTTGAGTTTTAAAAGCTAACCACTGAAATCTCACCCATGAAGAATTGCGGAATTAAACTCCTGTTTTTGAAGCATGAATGGTTGTCATGTGATAATTCCATGGTATTTCTTTTGCTTGATTACTGCTATATGTGATAATAAATATTACAATGCCGCAATGTTCCCTCTCTCTTCATTTGTGGAATTACAGCATTTTAAGACACTAGTCTGATAATGTCCATAGGTATAAATGTGTAAATACCTCTTGTCTCCTGACGGGACTCCCCAAACCCACTTTAAAAGCCCAGTGGCTGAACTGAGATGAATCTTGATTCACATTCAGAATCCAGAATCCCATTCCCCAAAAAGGTCCAACACATCTGGTAGCTCCCATAAAACTCAGCATGGATCCATTGAAG
Organism: Gambelia wislizenii; assembly: GCA_030847615.1. NCBI lineage: Eukaryota > Metazoa > Chordata > Lepidosauria > Squamata > Crotaphytidae > Gambelia > Gambelia wislizenii. The sequence goes on along the minus strand of JAUMIR010000001.1, from coordinate 16,013,809 downwards.
TAACAGAGACCCTGGCTGTCTCTTGGCTTCAGGCCTGCAAAGCATAGTTTATGGTATTTAAAGGTCAGTGTATTTAACATTTCCTCTCCATTGACGTCCCCTTGTTGTGGGAGAGAGGCCTGAGCACCCTAATGATGTTTTGAGCTATGCTGGCAGTGGCATAATAGTCACTGGTAGGGTCTTCCATGCCAGACAGGTCAAAACCGAAGGGTCTGACAAAGAGCGTCAAAGGGCAAGATGGGCTCTCTAGCCTTATGGCAACCATCCTAGGAGAAGGAAAACTCTAATCCCAAACCCGGGCAGATGGTGCTCATCCAACCCTGTTATAAGAGCAGGGTATTTAAATGCCTTTAAATTGGCCTTAATAATAATAATAATAATAATAATAATAATAATAAAAATTATTTATATCCCACCCCTCTGTGAGCAATCGGGGTGGCTTACAACAATAAAATAATACACAGTATAAAACCACTCAAAATCCCTTCCCCCCCTTAAAACATTATTAAATTAATACAAATTAAAATCAGTATATAATACAGTTTATTTAAAACCCTTTCGAGCAAGCAGCATCAGTTTGGAGGTCCAGAAGCAACCTCCAGAGGGGTTCCTGAGGCCGGGGTTAGCTATTCTGGAAAAGCCTGCCTGAAGAGAACCGTCTTGACAGCCTTTTTAAAGCTGTCTAATGATGTCAATAGGCGGATCTCATCCGGCAGGCCGTTCCACAATTTGGGGGTGACAGCTGAGAAAGCCCTCTGGGAGGTGGTCGCCAGCCTAGATCTTTGTGGCTGCAACAAATTCCTCCCAGAGGACCTTGTTGCTGTTGTGGGCCTTTACGTTGTTTCTGATGTACAGTGACGATAGGGGGATCCTGTCATCACAAGGTTTTTTTGGCAAGATTAGTTCAGAGGAGTTTGCCGTTGCCTTTCTTTGAGGCTGAGAGAGTGTGGCTTGCCCAAGGTCACTCAGTAGGCTTCCATGGCCGAGGGGTGATTTGAACACTGGTCTCGAGAGTCGTAGTCAAACCACTGTGCAATGCTGAATCCCAAATTGGCCTTATTACTGATCAAAGATAAGAACCAGTGTCCTTAGCTAAACAGATCTTTATTCCTGCCCCAAGTCTCAAACTGCTAATATTTTTACATTCTGACATGAAAAGTCCAAAATAGCACACTCAATAAAAAGCAAAGGCTCTGATCCAAATATGATTGAGGTTAGTGGCTTGGCTCAGGATAGGTATTGAACTGGAGATGCATTCCCATAATCATCAGTATGTGAATGAGAATGTACATCCAGTCCAAAAGTCATGGATTGCATATAACATCTTCATAGGATGCCATGTGCCTCACTGAACATTGTGATGTGCATGATGCCCATGTCCATTATCAGTCTGGCAAACAGATTGGAAAAGTGTTTTAAGATGACAACTCCCAGAATTCTCCAGCCATAGTAGATAGTGGCTATGATAGCACAGGGGATTCTTAGAACTGTGGTCAGATAAAATCATTTTCCCCAAGCTCTGGCCCATCCAGGAAACTTTCTATTAAAGAAATACCTCCTTTGCTACATGAGGTCCAAAAAGTTTTTGGATTGTATGCAGTGATATTCATTTTAAAAAAGTGAAAAATCACACCATAAACTTTGAGGCTCACCCCATAATATGAAACCTTTCATTTGCATTTATGCTCCTTAACAAGGTACTTTTCCTTACAGAATATGGCAAGGTAGAAATGCTTCTTTGTTTCTGATTATGTAGGTCCTTGTGGCTCCTTTGTATTGTAAATGTAAGAGCTTCTAAATAATTCATAGCCAGCCGAGATACCGGCTGTCAGCTCTGTGACCATGGAACTTTTAAATTATGACATATTCCTTTCTCTTTCCCCTCCACCCCAGCCTCTGAGCATGAAAGGGTAACATATACATTAACAATGCCAAGTGCTAGATGGCTTGCTGTGGCTTTGGTTTGCTATTTTGAGGGAGTCTTGAAGACAAAGGCCAAAATAAATTAAACAGTGAAAGTGGAAGGGAAATGGAGGGGAAGAAGGATGTGAATCAAAGTGATGTTCCTCTTAACGCTTGATCTCATGAATTGCTGTTCTGCTGTCAACTCTTAAGCTTTCTCTTTTGGTTCTTTGTCAAATCTTGTGGCATTGCACCAGGTTTGACAAAAAGGGATATGCAGCTAATATGATTTTTTTTTTTTAAATGTGGTCAGCAATGAAATGCAAATACAGACTTAGGTAGCAATATATCTCATCTGTTGAAATGTAGTTCTGCCTGCTGCCATATCATGTGCTTATGAATCCTGAATCCTGTTGGGTTAGTCTCAACTAGATTAGACCCACTGAAGGATTTTTTGTAATGGCAGGACAACAAATAGGTTATTTATTCATTTATTTGAATATTTATATCCCACCCTTTATCCAAACTTAACTTAACTTAAGCCGTCTGAGGGCTCACACTAAGGAGATTTTCAGACAGGCAAAAATCGCCCCTTGCCGCGCAAGCAGCCTCCCGAAACTGCTGCGCGGCAAGGGTCTTTTTCGGACGACGCTGTGCCTCTAGCGAAGCCGTCCGTGTCACTTCCGTGAAGCTTGGGACGGCTCCGCGTCATATTTCAAGCACGGGCAGCCTCCGTGCTTGAAATATGACGCGGAGCCGTCCCAAGCTTCACGGAAGTGACACGGACGGCTTCGCTAGAGGCACAGCGTCGTCCAAAAAAGACCCTTGCCGCGCAGCAGTTTCGGGAGGCTGCTCGCGCGGCAAGGGGCGATTTTTGCCTGTCTGAAAATCTCCTAAGACTCTAAACTATCTAGTCCGTGAGCTGCTCTTCGCCGATGATGCTGCCCTTGTTGCCCACACAGAAGCAGCTCTGCAGCGCCTAACATCCTGCTTTGCATGAGCTGCAGAGCTGTTTGGGCTAGAAGTCAACCTGAAGAAAACAGAAGTTCTTTACCAGCCTGCACCACAGGACGAACACCACCATCCCCACATTGCCGTCGGCAAATCTGTGCTCAAGTCCGTTCAGCAGTTCACCTACCTGGGAAGCATCATCTCCTCAGATGCCAAGATTGACAAAGAGATCAATCACAGATTAGCAAAGGCATATAGTGCATTTGGAAGACTTCACAAAAGAGTCTGGAGCAATAAACACCTGAGGCAAAGCACAAAAATCACTGTGTATGGAGCCATTGTACTGTCTATCCTCCTTTATAGATCTGAAACATGGGTCACCTATCGCCACCACCTACGACTCCTCGAGCGCTTTCATCAGCGCTGTCTATGCACAATCCTAAATATACACTGGACTGACTATGTGACGAATGTTGCTGTCCTTGAGCAAGCAGGGATCACCAGTATTGAGGCCATGATATTGAGAATGCAGCTGCGCTGGGCAGGGCACGTTTCTAGGATGGAGGACCATCGCCTCCCAAAAATACTACTCTACGGTGAACTCGCCACGGGTCAGCGTAAGAGGGGCGCTCCAAAAAAGTGATACAAAAATTGCCTGAAACAACATCTCAGGCTCGGCCAAATTGATCACCAACAGTGGTCCACCCTGGCCTCATATCGGGAGGCATGGAGACGCACTATCCACAATGCTGCAGCCTTATTTGAGAACTCACGCCGAACAAGTCTTGAAGAGAAATGACAACGCAGAAAGAATCACAACCCAAAAACATCACCCAAGGAGACCTTCTGCTGTGCTTTTTGCAACCGGACTTGTTTATCTCGGATTGGCAGAAAGCGCGGGATGTGTCCTTCCTGAATCTTCGTTTGCGAAGAAAAGCCAGATATCCAATGATCTCAGGGTGGCTTACAATGACATCAACATAAAACAATGAGTAATTACAAAAATTTAAAAGATTTTCAATTTTAAAACAGACAGTTTAAAACTGGTTAAGACAATCTTGAATAATTAAAAAAGTTTAAAAGATTTTCAATTTAAAAACAAACAATTTAAAACTGGCTAAGATAATCTTGAATAATATACCGGTAACTATAAAAAATGTGCAGCCTGGGTAAAATCAATTTGGCCCAAAGGCTTTAATAGAAAGCCAGGTTTTAACTTGGCTACAAAATGAGTTTAACGTTGGTGCCTATTGGGCCTCTAGAGGGTGGGAATTCCACAACTGGCATGCCACTGCAGAAAAACCCTCTCCTATGTATTTCTTCTACTGATGGGACACAGAGGAGGGCACTTCTAATAGATCTCACTTCTCCAGCAGTGAGAATATATATAGGGAGAGGCACTCCCTCAAGTATCGAGCTCCCAAGCTATTTAAGGTTTCAATGTTATTGCCAGAACCTTGAATTCAGACTGGAACTATATTGGCAAACAGTGCAATTCCTTTCGAACTGGTGTTGTATGATATCTGAATGGAATCCCAGTGATCAGTCTAGCTGCTGTATTTTGCACTAGCTGCAGTTTCTGAGTTATCTTCAAAGGCAGCCCCACATAGAGTGCGTTTCATTAGTCTAATTGGAAGTTACCAGTGCATGGACTAATGTGGCTAAGTTATCTCTGTCCCAGAAAGACTGTAGCTGGCTGACCAGTTGATGCTGCCCCCAAGCACTCTGAGCCACCAAGTCTATCTGGGCCTTCAGTGACAAGGATGGATCTAGGAGTACTTCCAGATTATGCACCTGCTCCTTCAGGGGGAGTGCAAACCCATCCAGGGTAGGCAACCTACCCAATTCCCAGATTCAAAAACCATCAGTCCCCAGAGCCTCCATCTTATCAGGATTCAGCTTCAATTTATTCAACCTCATCCAGCCCATTACAGCATCCAGACACTCATCCAGCACCTCCACAGCCCCAGCTGACTCAGTTGACAAGGAGAAGTATAGCTGAGTGTCATCAGCACTCAACCCCCAAACTCCTAATGACCTCTCCCAGCAGCCTCATATAGATGTTAAACAACATGGGAGACAAGACTGAACCCTGTGGAACTCCACAGCACAATGGCCATGGGGCTGAGCAGGAGTCCCCCAATGCCACTCTCTGGAACTGACCTTGCAGATAGGAGTGGAACCACTGTAAAACAGCACCTTTTACTCCCATCCACCAGAGCTGGTATCTATAGCCACTGAGAGATCCAGGAGGACCAAAAGGTAGCACTCTCCCTGTAGGTCATCAGTCAGAGTAACCAAGACTGTCTCGGTACTGTACCCTGGTCTGCATCTAGGCTGAAATGGGTTTAGATAATCTGTTCCCTCCAGGACATCTGAACCTGCCCAGTCACCACACTTTCAAGCACCTTGCCAAAATATGGAGTATTAGTGATAGGGCAGTAGTTATCATACACCTCTGCATCCAGGGAGGTTGTCTTCAGGAGAGGACACACTATAGCCTCCTTTGAGATAGCAGGCACCTCTCCCTGATGTAGTAAGGCATTTACCACCCAAAGGATTACTCCACCTGCTTGATGGAATCATACTTGGATGTGTGGTGAAGGCAATGTCTTTTGTTTCCTCATAATTTGGAATTTGTCAGTAGTTCTTCCTTTGGGTGAGGCATGGCTTTCAGCACATCTCTGGGGCTCTGTGATGAGTACCATCAGACTTCAGTCACTTGGACAACCGGCATTAGTTCAAATGCTTTATTGCAAGGCATCAAAGTGAACGGTAGCACTTCATTGAGAGATCTGACAAGTTCACACCAAAGTCACAGCTATAGATATTATTCCACAAAGGTTTCGTTTCCCCCCATTTGCACCACTCACCCCCCATCCACCCGCAGTAATTGGCCTGGCTGTACTGTCTCTAACTCCCTTTTACTTTCCCAGGCTAAAATGACCTTGAGCGTGCCTCTCACCTGGCTAAACACATCAAAGCCAGCCAACCCCTCCCATCACCCAACTTATGTCAAGTCTCTGGCTAACACCAACAGGCTTTAGGCCTAACTATGGCTAACTAAACAGCAATGATCCCAACTACATCTAACTAGTAGCCAGAGACCTGACAGGCTCCTTACAGTGAGTCCCTGAACTTTCACTGCTCTTTCCCATGGAAGACCACATTTAATAAGCCAAATAATTAATAAGCCAATGTTGGGGTTTGTGGTGGTGGAGACTTATTAGGTGCGCTAACAATCAGGCTGCAACAATTGCAACTGAAAAAATTGACCAGATGATGCACTGGACACTTCTGTGGACTCTGTAGTAGAGGTGACATCAAATTCTGAACAAATATGAATGACTTTCTTTTCAAAATGCCTGGCAAATTTATCATAGCAGGCAACCAAGGGCTCTAATCCTGACCTTTCAGAACCTGACTCCAATAGATTCTTCCTGACTCAGAAAGGCTCTGCTGGATGGTGTGCTGAAGATAGAATGGAGGAGGCATAACAAGTTATTTTTGCCACCTTCAGTGTTGCACAGTAGGCACAAGAAAAAGTCTTTGCTAATTTTTGGCCATATTCTCTCCATAATCCATGCCACTTGCATTCTAGCTTGCACCCAGCCTATTTCCTTGCCCAAGATGAAAACCAAGATGAATTACAGGCTCCACAGAAATGGATTGCATCAATGGCCCTTCCCTCTTACCATTCTATAGTGAGACCAAGTTTTTGAGAGAATCACCAGCCTGTCAGCTGGAAAATCCTCTAGAGAATTCAGGAATCCTTCAGATCCTATTAGTCTCTGGGGCTAGACTATCTTGATCAGTCCCCTCAACCCTGCAGGGAAGGTCTCCTACTGTCAAACCAAACTTCACAAGGAAGTGATCTGACCATGACAACAAGGTTGCTATACACCCCCCTAAAACCAGATTGTCCTCCATCCATCCAATAGCAAAGTCTAAGTTTAAGATGTCACCTGCCATATGTGTCAGACCTGAGACATATGACGAACTGAGACAGCTCCATGGTTGTCATGGTAGCCATGAAACAAGCCCTGTCCATTCAGCCTCAGCATGTTGAAGTCCCTCAGAATCACAGTCCTGGGGTTCTCCAACACCATTTCTGAGACCAGCTCAGCCAGGCCAGGCAGGGAGGCTAATGGGCAGAGGGATGGGCAGTACACCAGTAGCATCCCCTTTCTGCCTGTTTGGCCCAACACAAGGTATGAACCCTCAAAGTCAGTGCTAGGGGATAGACTGAAATATGGAACAGATTTCAAACATCTATCCTGTCTTTCCCTTACCTGGCCTGTTCACTCCCACTGAGACAAATCCCATTGATACAATAGATCTACTCTAGTTGGGACTAACTATGGGATTTAGGCCATTGTCAAATGTAGATCATTTCAGCTCATTTGGGAGAATTTATTAATATTTGCAAATTTCCTGACATTCAGGATGGAGAGAACTTGAGAGTTTTTTAAAACATTATTTGTAGTAGAAACCAAAATCAATGACTTGTTCTTACAGATCAGGGTTCTGGGTCCTTGATTCTTAAAGTTTATCTTTGAATCTTTGTGTACTCAACCATGTTTTTGATGCAGAATTAGGATTTCCTCATTATCCTTCCTATGTAAGGAATTGCTGTACCATCTGATATCATGCCATTCAAACTCAACACAGGCAGGTGATCCAGGAGGATATAATGGTATCAAATGGCACTGAGATGGGTGTGTAGACCTCCTGATGTTTTTGAACTGCAGCTCCCACCATTACTCACCACTGGCCATGATGACTAGAGCTGTTGGGAGGTGTAATTTAACAATAACTGGAGGGTTACATGTTTTTGCACTTGCACTGAGAGATCAAGAAGAACTAAGGATGATCCCTTGTCTTTTCCTCAACATAATTCATGCATGGGGAGCAAACCAAAGCCATTGGAATCCCCAACCAATCCTACAGGGAAAACACACAACTCCCTTGTTGGAACAGCTTCACTGGCTACTGGTCCATTTGGGGCACAATTCAAAGTGCTGGTTTTGACCTATAAAGCCTTATATGGCTCAGGTCCAGGTAATTTGAAGGACCGTATTCTGCCTTATGAACCAGCTCGTGGTTTGAGATCTGTTGGGGAAGTTCTTCTCTCTGTCATACTGTTACCTACTCTGATACCCTCCCCATCTTGGAATATCACATAATTGGCAATATTTAATAATTTGGTTTAATGTGGCCTTCCACATAGTTAGCAGGTAAACCAGGGCCTTTGGAAAGTCCCCCCAAACCAAATACTCAGACCAGAACTTAAAAAGATGGAGTTGAGTCACTCACTAACCCACTCAATGTTTATAAAAATGGGTTCTTCCTCTCCTGCTCCCCACCAACAAAAAACCTTGCTTGTGTCTATTTAATTCTAAAAGCATCAACTATTAACAGTCATTAAATCTTCCAGAGCACCCTTTGTTTTGGCTTGGGAATCTCCGAGAAACCATTGTATTTCATTCAAACTCCCATCCCTTCAGGGGAAATATTTCATATAACTATCACCTGAAAACACTACCAAAGTGTTCATGAATCCCCTGCTTTCCAATTTCACATCAGTCTGTGTCACCAGTCTATCATCCAGACCTCCTCACTGCTGGTTTACTTTGCAACCTCAGCTCTGCAGGATAGGCATAGTATAATCCGCTACCCACTCACTCTGTTCCTCTATCCAAATACTTCCTACTTTATTCAATATCCTTGTGTGAGTGTCTGAAACCTGAGTGTTTTACATGAATGCTGTTGATATCAATTTCCAATAAAGATCATTTAACTGTACCTTTCAGCTTAGAGTCCCCTCTGTTATTATTGGTATACATTGGTTAAAAGGTCCCACCATTGCCCGACCTCTCACATGCCAAGTTGAGTTAGCTAAATCCCCCAATTTAATATTAGGACATCAGGGGGTCCCCATGGACCCCAAGCAATTTGGGTAACACCTGCTCATAGTGTGTTTGAAGGAACAGATTAGAGATGAGACTTTTGGAACTTGAAGGTCATGATTTTAAACTTTGGGTGGCAAGTTTAGTGAGTGTATGATAAACTAAAGGCACATGTTGCATTAAAAAAAATCATATCAGAAGGACAGATGCTTCTTAATGAAGGTAAAGAGCTTAACTGATTCTCCTATTTGCAACTTAAACAGAGATTAATCAAGACAAGAGGGAACTAGTTTGTGAGCTTGGAAAAAAACAAAAATTATTTAGGACTGTGTAAACATTATTATCATGTAATTGAATAAATGTATAAATACCTTTTGAAATTAGAGACAGAAGATGAACTGGCAAAGGATCATATGATATGATGATCCCAGAACTTTGGAAACAAAGTTCAAATGGATGTGTGGGGGAAAATGCGGACCAAAGATATAAAATTTCCTTTGGGTAGTAATCTAAAAGAAAATACTACAAGATGGTACATAGATGATGTGTAACTCCAAATAAGTTGTTGAAAATGACTACAAATGTTTCAGATCAATGTTGGGGTTGTCAAGAGAAGGAGGTTTTCTTTTTTCACATGTGGTGGACTTGTAAGAAAGTGAAAAGCTGATGGGTCAGGATATATATGTTAATTACAAAAATCCTAAATGTGGATTTTGCAATGTTACCAGAGATGCTTGTTTTTGTTGGGTATTATGGATAATGAACTAGATAATAAATATGGGCTACTTCTCCAATACATGATAAGAGCAGTAAGAATATTGTTTGCTCAGACCTGGATATTGACTGGAGCACCAACAACAGAATAATAGAATCATAGAGTTGGAAGAGACCACAGGGGCCATCTAAACCAACCCCCTCCCCTGCAGGAATACACAATCAAAGCATTCCCAACAAATGGCCATCCAGCCTCTGTTTAAAAACCTCCAAAGAAGGAGACTCCACCACACTCCCAGGTAGTATATTCCACTTCTGAACAGTTTCTACTGCCAGGAAGTTCTTCCTAGTGTTTAAGTGGAATTTCTTTTCCTGTAGTTTGAGTCCATTGCTCCATGTCCTAGTCTCTGAAACAGCAGAAAACAAGCTTGCTTCATCCTCAGTCTGACATCCCTTCAAATATTTAAACATGGATATCATGTCACCTCTTCATCTTCTCTTCTCCAGGCTAAACATAGCCAGCTCCCTAAGGTGCTCCTCATAGGGCATGGCTTCTAGACTTTTGACCATTTTGGTCGCTCTCCTTTGCACACATTTCAGCTTGTCAATACTCTTCTCGAATTGTGGTGCCCAGAACTGGACACAATATTCCAGGTGAGGTCTGACCAAAGCAGAATATAGTGAGACTATTACTTCCCTTGATCTAGACACTATACTCCTATTGATGCATCCTAGAATTGCATTGGCTTTTTTGGCTGCTGCATCACGGCGCTGACTCATGTTCAGCTTGTGGTCCATTAAGACTCCTATATCCGTTTTGCATGTACTGATGTCAAGCCAAGTGTCACCTATCCAATATCTGTGCATTTTATTTTTACTGCCCAAGTGTAGTATCCTACATTTCTCCCCGTTGAAATTCATTTGTTTAGTTTTGGCCCAGCTTTCTAATCTGTTAAGGTCATTTTGAATTCTGATCCTGTCCTCTGGGGTATTAGCTACCCCTCTTAATTGGATTGTTAAAGTTGCTGACTTAGTCCAAGTTGCCAAGCTAACATGGATCATGAAAAGAAAAACAAATGAAGATTTTCTGAAAGATTGGAACTGTTTATGATCTTTTTGAGCAAGAAGAATAGTAACAATAGAATAATTTGCTATTATGATTATTAACAATCCTAGTAAGACTATTTACCATATATTCCGGTGTATAAGACGACTTTTGAGCACTCAAAAGTGCCCTCCAAAATTGATAGTTGTCCTATACGCCGGATACACTTTGCTTCGCCCACCTGCCTATCTCCTGCCTCTTCGCAAACGGAGCGAAGAGGCAGGAGATGGGGCAGGGGGGTGAAGCAAAGTGTTTTGAAGATCATTCGCCCCCCTCCTCTGCCTTCTCCCCCTTTGGGGAGCAACGGAAGACAGAGGAGGGGGGCGAACATTGCGGTTTGCCGCAGCCGCCGCTTGATCGCTTCTGCAGCAGCCGAGGCAAACCCGCGATTCGCCCCCTCTCCCCACCTTCCAGGAAGGTGGGGAGAAGGGGCGAACGTGCCCCTTTTGGGTGCACAGCCTCCGCATCCTCCTCCTGCGCTCCCTCCTGGAAGGGAGCGCAGGAGGGGCATGCGGGGGCTATGCGTTGGAAGAGGGGGATCGTCTTATAGGGCGAATATATCACAAACTCTGCATTTTACCTTAAAAATTTGGGGGGGTGGTCTTATACGCCGGGTCGTCTTATACGACGGAATATACGGTAGTTAGATCTGTAATGTTAGAATTATATTTGTCCTTTATTTGCAGATTTTTTTTCTTAATAATTCATTACAGTTTAGATTAGTAACCTCATGGTGTGTTATTTAGTTTGTATTAGTTAGTATTCAGTGTTTAGTCTAGCATGGAGTATTCATCTTAGAGTCTTACCACACTCTAGAGGAAACTGGCAAAGCATATTTTCTGCTGTCTTATCACATGATGTTGACATTCTTTCTTTCTGGTCCCATGGGGGACCAAGGTAAAATTACATCTTTTTGCTAACTAGAAAAATCCATTTGCAAAAATACATGGTTTTACGTTGGTCCCGTATGGGACTGGAACAAAAGAATGCCAGAAGGAGGAGGATACCATGCAGTAAGGCAACAGGAAAGATGGAACATTCCTGCTGCTTTGCCACTTTTCTTCAGAGTGCAAGTAAGGCTCTTAGCATTAGAATAGGTTAATTTTAATTGAGCAAGCAGGGATAACCAGCATTGAGACCATGAACACGGCTGCGCTGGGCAGGGCACGTTTCTAGGATGGAGGACCATCGCCTCCCAAAAATAGTACTCTACGGTGAACTTGCCACGCGTCAGTGTAAGAGGGGCGCTCCAAAAAAGCAATGCAAGGACTCCCTGAAACAACACCTCAGGCTTGGCCAAATTGATCACCAGCAATGGTCTGCCCTGGCCTCACATCGGGAAGCATGGAGACGCACAATCCACAATGCTGCAGCTGTATTTGAGAACTCACGCCGAACAAGTCTTGAAGAGAAACAACAACGCAGAAAGAATCACAACCCGGAAACATCACCCAAGGAGACCTTCTGCTGTGCTTTCTGCAACTGGACTTGTTTATCTCGGATTGGCCTTTTTAGTCATCAGCGCACTTACAGAAAGTGCAGGATGAGTCCTTCCTGAATCTTAGTTTGTGAAGAAAAGCCAGAGAGAGAGAGAGAGAGAGAGAGAGAGAGAGAGAGGTTATATGTATTACCATTTTTTTTGCATTTTCTTTTTTTAAATTTCTCTTTCTTTTATTTTTTCTTTCCCCTTTTTTCTTCTTGAATATTTAGTAGACAGAAAAACTTGTATTTTCAGGTTGTCCAATATATATGTGTGTGTGTGTGTGTGTGTGTGTATCAAAGGCTTCCAAACTGTAACATGCTGCTGATTTAATAGCTGAGGTGGAGATTTGCACACAGTCATTTCCTCCTGCCAAGAGCTGAAGCCCCACAAGTGGAGAATTTGCACCTTTGTCTTTTGCCTGGAAATGACCCATGAAAACTAGAAGCTCAGGGTCAGGCCTGATTGTCTGACAACCCTATTAAAGGTGTACCTACACAGTGGTCCGCCCTGGCCTCACATCGGGAGGCATGGAGACGCACTATCCACAATGCTGCAGCCTTATTTGAGAACTCACGCCGAACAAGTCTTGAAGAGAAATGACAACGCAGAAAGGATCACAACCCAAAAACATCACCCAAGGAGACCTTCTGCTGTGCTTTTTGCAACCGGACTTGTTTATCTCGGATTGGCCTTTTTAGTCATCAGCGCGCTTGCCGAAAGCGCAGGATGAGTCCTTCCTGAATCTTCGTTTGCGAAGAAAAGCCAGCCATAGCCACATCTGGTTGAGAGGAGGCAGCTCTGTTTGTTTTCAGTGGATGTCTTCGTGAAAGCCTGTGTCAGAAATTTAATAAACAAGTAATAAAAACTCTTTTTGCAAGCAACTGGATGTTTGGCTGCAAGGCCATCAATATTGGGATCTGACATATCTGAAAGAGGCATGTGTATGAGGAAAATATGATTTCAGTGAATGGCCAGGGAAACATAATTCAGAGCTATAGAACAGGGAATAGAGAAAATCCACACTCCCAAATGACTGAATTTTCTTGGATTTCAAACCCATGTGGGGAATAGAAGCAGTATTGTTTATTACTGGTGGTGCTGCTGAATTTCAAAATTCAGTAGTTTAGCAGTTCAATTGATTGTATTTGTAACACTCATATATGTAGTGGGTTATGTGGGTATAGGATGAATTTTATACAGTACCTAAAACATGCAACTTTCTCCTGCAGAATAAAGCATATTTGTGTATATTTTTTCCCAATGAGGCACATTTTCACATTTTAACAAATCACTCATTGTTTTTTGTGTACTTATTTTCTTAGAAAGGCCCTGCAAACTTTTGTGACAATAGCATGGGCTTACACAATTTATTCTCTATCCACCCAGCTGTTCTGGGTCAGTATGCAGGATTCATGACTGAAGTCAGTTTAACTTGAGCTTTACTCTAAGGAATCATCCATAAGGGAGATGATATCCAGTTTGGAATTCAATTTGTCAGTACGTTTGCCAGTAAATAGTTTGGGAGTTTCTTGCTCAGGAATTCCCACCATTTTGAGTTCAAGTGGTGTGTGCAGGCAATAAGAAATATACAAATGTAAGAATTTCAACAGGGAGAAATGTAGGATACTACACTTGGGCACTAAAAATGAAATGCACAGATGTAGGATTGGGGGGGGCACCTGGCTTGATGGAAGTACATGCAAAAATGATCTAGTAGTCTTAGTGGACTACAAGCTGAACATGAGTCAGCAGTGTGACACAGCAGCTAAAAAAGCCAATGTGATTCTAGATTGCATCAATAGGAGTATAGTGTCTAGATCAAGGGAAGTGATAGTCTCACTTTATTCTACTTGGGTCAGACCTCACCTGGAATATTGTGTCTAGTTCTGGCCCCACAATTCGAGAAGAGTATTGACAAGCTGAAACGTGTGCAAAGAAGAGCGACCAAAATGGTCAAAAGTCTAGAAGCCATGCCCTATGAGGAGCACCTTAGGGAGCTGGCTATGTTCAGCCTGGAGAAGAGAAGATGAAGAGGTGACATGATATCCATGTTTAAATATTTGAAGGGATGTCATACTGAGGATGAAGCAAGCTTGTTTTCTGCTGTTTCAGAGACTAGGACATGGAGCAATGGACTCAAACTACAGGAAAAGAAATTCCACTTAAACACTAGGAAGAACTTCCTGACAGTAAAAACTGTTCAGAAGTGGAATATACTACCTGGGAGTGTGGTGGAGTCTCCTTCTTTGGAGGTTTTTAAACAGAGGCTGGATGGCCATTTGTTGGGAATGCTTTGATTGTGTATTCCTGCAGGGCAGGGGGCTGGACTTAGATTCTATAAGAATGATTTTATATGTTATGATGTATAGGATGTACCTAAGTGTTGTCCTTTGGTGATTTTTTTAAATACAGCTATCTGAAAAAGGCCTCAAGGGTATCCACGGATGCATTGATTTTTTTTTTAAGGCAAGAAAGATCATTTTATAGTATCTTGAGATGTATTTCCACTGTCCCTTCTGAGTTTTGACAATAGAAAGTTTTGCTGATGGCTTCTGATCACTTCTGATCACTTGCCATCGGTGTCCAGAAAACAACTAGGTATCAGCAAAGTATAAACAGCACTAGTCTGGGAAGGGAGCGAAATGTTAATTAGCTCACAGGAATACAAACACAGTCAAAGGTTTAGTCTGGTAATAAAGTCCAAAAGTCAAAGGCTAATGGCAATGAGTCAGCGTGGTCCAAAGCAGTCCGGGGGTCAACAGGAACAGGCAGCAGAGTAGTCGGGTAGAGTTGAAGCACAAGTCAAGGTAACAGAAGTCAAGATAACTGGAACCTAGGCACTGAAGTCAGCAGGAAGCTTTCACCAGGGAGACCAGTTGATCTCTGACAAGGCCTCCATCACCTCTCCCAGCATATATAAAGCAATTAAGGCTTTGTCAGGTGTTTCTTAATGAGCAGGTTTTTCTCATAAAGTCTCAGAGACTTCCTTTGAGTTTCCTTTTGAGCTCGCTTCTGGGTATGCAGTGGTGGAGGTAAGTCCCTCTCTTCTTCATCATCCTTATCTGAATGGGCAGGACTCTCTGCTGGGATTGATGCCAACCCACTTGGACCAGGCTCTTCCTCTGCTCGAGCCTCTAGGTTGGCAGGTTTCCCTGCTGGCAGAAGTGTGCCAGGGTCCCCGGGGCCATTCCCTGCCATGTCCTCCTCCTCCTCCTCCTCTGTAGCACCATCAGGCTCATGGGGCATGACATTTGGGCCAATGGAGTGTGGAGGGAGCTCGTACAAATTACTGGGGCTTGACAGTCTGGAAGAGGGCCTGAAACATGATTATGACTGTGATCCTGTGTCAGGAGACATAGCTATGATGACAGAGCTCCACCTTTGCGGTTTGTATCTCTTGATGCTATCCTCCAAACCTGCTTTTGAAGCCAGGTATCCCCCCTCAAACAAAAGGATTTCTGAGGCCCAGGAGATCAGGGCACTGAGCAGTGATGCATTCAGCCTTCTCCCATCATAAATAGTGGATAGGATACCAGTTTATATATATAGTTTTTCTTGATGGTTTCATTATTTGGCTATTGTTTTTGGCATTTCAAATGGGTGAATTTCAAACAAAATAATAATTATATACTAAATGCTGTGTTACACAATACTAAGGAATTTTAGATGGTTCGCCCTTGCTGCAAGATTGAGCAGGACTGAGGGCCAAGTGAGCAAGAAAACCAGGAGCATTGGGGGGGGGGAGCAAGAAGCACAGTGAATAGGAAACAGATGTGCCAGTCAATGTAAGGAAGGGAATGAGGGGGTGGGTTGGAAGGCGGTGTTGGAGGAAGTCTCTGGTAAAATACAAGAGCTCTGGTGACAACGGGTGCATCTACACTGTAGAAATAATGCAGTTTGACACCACTTTAAGTGCTGTGGCCACATCCTGTGGAATCCTGGGCTTTGTAGTTTTACAAGGTATTTAGCCTTCTCCGCCAAAAAGTGCTGGTGCCTCACCAAACTACAAATCCCAGGATTCTGTAGGATGGAGCCCTGGGGCAGTAAAAGTGGTGTTAAACTGCATTATTTCTACAGTTTAGATGCACCCAACCATGGTGGCTAAAAAAAGAGACACAGAGGTGATCAGCCTGTGTGGCCTCAGCTGCTCCGAGGAGGAGAGGAGGAGGAGCAACTCTGCTTCCACCTTCACATCCTGGGAAAGCGCTCTCCTAATTCTTTGCCAACTTTTCTGCAGCTCTCAAGCATCTCATGGCTGGCCCAAAATGGGTGCTGCAGGCCATGTGATGCAGGAGGGGGGATCCTTTAAGGGTGTGTCACACAAGCGAAGTAGGCACATGGCTGTGGGGAGGCTGCTGCTTGTGGGTGGTGATGGCAAAGGTTTAAGGGTCTTTGAAGGAAGAAGCGAACTTCTGCTCTTCCCATTTGTTCCCCCCACAGGGGCCCAAACCAACGCTTGGCATTCCTGAATCCTATGGAGTAGATGAGCTGGGATGTATCATCATTTTTGACAATGCTTGCCTTGGGTCTAGACTTCAGTAGCACCCCCCCATTTGCTGATTTGCTATCCATGGATTAAATTATCTGTGGATGGTGACAACGGCATGGGTGGGAAGGCAGGGAGGGAGGGGGCAAACTCATGGGAGTGGGTGGGTTCTGGTGTGGCGGCCGGGTGGCTGGAGGGAGGAGGGTTCCGGCACAATGGAGTTGGTAGGTGGGGGAGGGAGGGAGGAGGTGAGCTCATCTTCCCCCTCCTTTCTCCACGGGTGGGCAGAGGTTTCTGACATGGCGGGCAGGCAGGCGGTGGAGGGAGGGGTCAAGCTCATCTCCCCCTCCCTTCTCTGGGGTTGGTGGTTTCTGGCGTGGTGGTTGGGAAGGAGGAGGGTTCTGGTGTGGCAAAGCTGGCAGGCAGGGGAGGCAGGGAGGAAGGAGATGAGTTCCCTTCCCTGAGAGGGTTCTGGTGGCAGCGGTGTTCACTATTATTCATGGATTTCACCATCCACGGTGGGTGCCAATCCCCCATGGATATGGGGGTCCTACTGTATTTGAAAGACCAGATCTCCAGATATGACCCTGCCACAGCCCTAAGGTCATCAGGAGGAAGATTTCTCTCAGTCCTGCCTTCATCGCAAGCTCACTTGGTGAGGACTTGAGAGAGAGCCTTCTCAGTGGCTGCTCCCACCCTCTGGAATGCCCTTCCATGGGACACTTCCCTGATTTCTTTTCTTTGGTAGGCAAAGACTTTTCTTTTCAAGCAGCATTTTAATGTATAAGCAGGAAGGCTTGTTGTATTTGTTATGTTTTAGATTTTATGTGTTTTAATCTGATTTTTAAAAATATTTTAGTTGTATATATTGTATTTTTAATTTGTTGTTTTATGGAAGCCATCTTGGGACAAAGGCAGCATACAAATGGAATAAAATAAAATAAAAATAGCCTGGCTTTATTTGCTGTATTATTTGTTCGAACTATATATGCCCTTTGTCACAAAAAGTCCAAGCCTTTGCAACCTGTACACAGAGATTCAAGAGAAATTCATCAAGTCCAGGTTTTTGTATAAAAGTACCAAATTTAGACCTGTCAGCATTGTAGGTAAACTGGAATGCAATAGCATGCTGAACCACATGCTTTACAGCACCTTGCCAGTTGGTTCCCAACTGTAAACTGTGCAGAAAATGCATATCTTAAGTCAAACTTTTAAAGAAATATATTACAAAAAGATATGCAGATGAAGGCATTGTAAGGGGGAAAATACTGTAGCATGTACACATGCTAGAAAAAGGTACATAAAAATCTGTTATATTAAAAGAAAAAAATGTGCTCTCATGCTTACTTTTTCTTGAACAAATTTCATCACATTTACAAACTGATGGAAGTGCTGACCAAAACAAACATGCATTTGGAAAAATAAGACATTTGGCAAACAAAAAATTAAATAGAATTGTCAGTCTCTAGCAAAGGAGACATTTCTTTCGCAATACCTTCCAGATAGACAGTCTAAATGGTGAAAATACTCCTCATAGAATTCAAGGCGAATACATTTTGTCCCAATGGGATTCTGCATAATTTCACCATATTCAGAAGAAGGAGGGCAAAAAATACCATATACTCTGTGGGAAAAGCTTTCATGGCTTTTTATGAAGTTTTTTTAAAAAAACTGTGATGGAAATATGCATTCCTTCTCATTGGGACAATTGATTCGCTTTGCTGCACTTTCCCAATAAGAGCAGAAATGGAAAGCTGATTGGTTGGGACATGCATGGGTGGTGGTAGGAGGTGGCACTTGCTGCAGTGCTTGGAACCAACATGTTGGATTTTCGCCATAGCGATTGTATAAAAGCGATTGTGCACTGAGGCAACAAAACAGCCTTTTTTCCTGTTTATTTAAGTGGAAGATCACACTTCTGCCCTTTAGATTTGCTTTATAGTTTTATTTTTTTAAAAATACTGTTTGGCGGTGGCAACTGATGAGAATAAAAATGCAAGTAATTAACTCGTGCCCACCATCTTGATTTGCAGGCATGCCCATTTGAACATCAAACGTGGATAGCTTCGCATACCTGTGATCTTGGGGGAAAAACATGGAGAAAAATGAAAGCTGCTGAGAATTGATGCTACTGCAAACCAATCCACATTTTATTGCCTTGTCTAGACAAGCCCAGAGATTTCAAGAACAAAGTACATGTCTAGATACTGGGTTGTTCTGTCTTCTTACCCCCCCCCCTTATTTCCCCTTTTTCAATTTTTAAAGACATGCTGACTGTAGCATTTCTGAATTTTCAATGTCATATTACTGACTGGAAGATTAAAGAGTAGTTTGTATTGCTAGCAAATACTGACTTATGAAAACATCAGTGCTATCGCATTACAGGATTCAAACATTGAAATGGGCTTTTACAGTAGTTTACCTTTTCTGCTTACAATGAGATGCTGACAGTAGCACTTCTCATTTTTCAGCAGCATTTGAATGGCTGGAAGATAAACACCAGTTTCCACCACTGGCAAATATCTACGTATTTTTTTAACATATAAGTGGTAAAAATGTTACATGATATGATAAATGTTGTGCAACTGGAGAATGCTTCAAGAGATAGAGCTGAGCTACAAACATAAAGCAATTTTCCAATGAAGAAAGACTGAAGAATTTTTATATATTTAAGATTTTTTAAAATGTTATTTAAAATATTTAGAATAGAATAGAATCATAGATTTGGAAGAGACCACAAAGGCCATCTAGTTCAACTCCCTGCCATGCAGGAATACCAAATCAAAGCATTCCTGACAGATGGCCATCCAGCCTCTGTTTAAAAACCTCTGAAGAAGGAGATTCCACCACACTCCCAGGCAGCGTATTCCACTTCCAAACAGCTCTTACTGTCAGGAAGTCCCAATCATGATGATTTCTATACTGCATCCTGACCTACAAGGGCTCCTTAGGTGCTGAACAAATGAAAACATTTTTTAAAAATGCCAAGATAAAACATTTTTACAAACACAAACACATAAAATACTCTTTAATTTTTTTTTTACAAGCAGTCTAAAAACAATCATAGAATCATAGAATTGCAGAGTTGGAAGAGACCACGAGGGCCATCCAGTCCAACCCCCCTGCCACGCAGGAAATCACAATCAAAGCATCCCCGACAGATGGCCATCCAGCCTCTGTTTAAAGACCTCCAAGGAAGGAGACCCCACCACGCTCCGAGGGAGTGCGTTCCACTGCCGAACAGCTCTTACTGTCAAAAAGTTCCTCCTAATGTTGAGGTGGAATCTCTGTTCCTGGAGCTTGCACCCATTGCTCCGTGTTCCAGTCTCTGGAGCAGCAGAAAACAAGCCTGCTCCATCCTCAGCGTGACATCCCTTCAAATACTTAAACAGGGCTATCATATCGCCTCTAAACCGTCTTTTTTCCAGGCTAAACATACCCAGCTCCCTAAGTCTCTCCTCATAAGGCATTGTTTCCAGACCTTTCACCATTTTAGTTGCCCTTCTCTGGACACGCTCCAATTTGTCAATATCCTTTCTGAATTGTGGTGCCCAGAACTGGACACAGTATTCTAAGTGAGGTCTGACCAAGGCAGAATAGAGTGGCACTATTACTTCCCTTGATCTAGACACTATACTTCTATTGATACAGCCCAAAATTGCATTGGCCTTTTTAGCTGCCGCATCACACTGTTGGCTCATGTTCAACTTGTGGTCTACTAGGACTCCTAGATCCCTTTCGCACGTAGTCTCATTCAGCCAGGTCTCTCCCATCCTATATTTATGCATTTCATTTTTCTGCCCTAAATGCAGTACTTTACATTTCTCCGTATTGAATTTCATTTTGTTAGCTTTGGCCCAGCTCTCCAGTCTATCCAGGTCATTCTGAATTTTGATCCTGTCCTCTAGGGTATTAGCTACTCCTCCCAATTTGGTGTCATCTGCAAATTTGATAAGTATGCCCCTAATTCCCTCATCTAAGTCATTGATAAAGATGTTGAATAGCACTGGGCCCAGGACAGAACCCTGTGGCACCCCACTGGTCACATCTTTCCAAGACGAAGAGGAGCCACTGCTGAGCACCCTTTGGGTTCGGCCGGTCAACCAATTACAAATCCATTGAACAGTTAACTTGTCTAGCCCACATTCTACAAGCTTGTTTGCAAGAATGTCATGGGGAACCTTGTCAAAGGCCTTACTGAAATCAAGGTATGCAATGTCCACAGCGTTCCCTTCATCTACCAAGCTGGTAACTTTATCAAAAAAAGAGATCAGATTAGTCTGGCATGACTTGTTTCTCTGAAACCCATGCTGACTTTTTGTGATTATGGCATTGCCTTCTAAATGTTCACAGACTCTCTGTTTAATGATCTGTTCTAGAATCTTCCCTGGTATTGATGTCAGACTAACTGGACGATAGTTGTCCTAAAATCCTAAATCCTAAAATACAATTTTAAAACAGAGCAATTTCAAGCATTAAAAGCCATTCAGAGCCGCACTGTTCTGGCTTAAAAAAAGTGGAGCCAGCCTAACCTCCTTGGGCAGGGAATTCCAAAGTTGGGGTACTGGTATAGAAAAAAGCCCTGTTACGTGTACACACCAACCTAACTTCATGAAGTGTTGGGAGATGCAACAGAGCCTCCTCTGAGAATATCAAATTTTGGATAGGCTCATATGAGAACAGGCAGTTTTTCACATATCCTGGCCCAAAGCTGTTGAGGGCTTTATAGCTCAAAACCAGCACCTTGAATAAGAAACAGCAAGTCCTCCCATTCTTCACTTCTCTGTTGTTATTTCCAAGAATAATCAATATGCATCATATCATTTGAGCTTTATTGTTGATAAAATGTAACAATTTATTTCTATCGTAGCTGGTGATAGAGCAAAGGGGAGCACTGAGAAATATAGAAAGAATATCAACAAGCTTGGAGTAATTTTCCTTTTCAAATAAACGCAGTCAATACAAGGATGACTTTATACCAGACTCTGCCCCATAAAGATCTTTTTTTTCTCCCCTCTTTCCCCCCTATCATGATGATTTTTAGTCAATAGGGGCAAGATAACTCGCATTTGTAGGCTAGAAAAGAAACAAAAGGAAATCAATCTTTTGTTAACCCATTTCCTTCAGTTGTACCAGCAGCTTGATTTTCTGCAATTTAGAAATGAAAGCAACATCAAAGGTACACAGCTTATGCCTCTGACTCAGTACAGACACTGAGCCATCAGTGAACAGGGCTCCAAGCCATTTTATTCATCTTCTTCCAACAGGGATACAACACTGGGGATATAAAGACCTTCACTTGTTCCATTTTTGTACACAAGAATGAGAAAAGGCATCTTTTTTCCCCCTACCTGCTAGATGACAAGATATTTTCTGGTGCTGTTGACATGACTTCTCACATTTGTAAGAATATCTTTTTACTCATACAAGTTGCCCCCCTGAATCCGTGGAACCAATATCCATGGTTTCAGTTATCCACGGGACACAAAATAGGGACACATACCATAGAGTCATGCTGGAAAATGCCTAGACAGGCATCCTCTCTAGGCACCTTATAGGTCCTCCAACACAACTCTATGGTATGCTTGTATAGGAATTCCTTTATTTTTAATAGGGTTTGCTATTATCTGCAGTTTCACTTCTGCATGGTAAGACCAGAAATATGTCCCCTATGGATACGGTGTGTGTGTGAGAGAGACCTGTGTTACAAAAAAATGCACAAATAATAATAATAATAGTAATAATAACAACAAACATAATCTTTTATTTCTGTAGCACAATCAATGTACATGGTACTTTACAAGAAAAACAGCAACAAAGCAGTTCCCTGTCCACAAGTTTACAATCTAAATTGTGCAGATTATGCACTTTACGCAAAAGTACAACCTCCCCCCCAATAAGCCCTACAAAAGTTGATGACTTGTTGCATGGGTATGTTCAAATTAAAACATTGGAGGGGTTTTGAATTCCTTCCCCCATCAGTCAGTCTGTCTTTCTGAGCTAACTCTTTCACACTCCATGTGTGCATTTCTTCAAAAGGGGGAAAGATAGTAGTTGTGTGCAGAGATGACCAGCACAAATTTTTGAAAAAAACTGATGGGGGGGGGATCCTCAGCTAGAATCCTGCTGGTTAGTCCCAACTAGAGTAGACTTACTGAATTAATTGCTGAATGGTGGGTCAACACATAGGTAAATCTCATTCAGTGGCTATAGTCTAGTCAGGACTACAATAGGCTTTAGGCCCTTGTCTTGTTCTCATGCTGGAGGTGAGAACTCTTGTGGAGATCTGGACATGTAAAGACAGCCTCTCCTATTGAGAAGGAGACATTTTGTGAAACTTCTTCACATCCCTACATAACATGTAAGATTCTGGCTGATGTCCAACATGACAATACCCTGAATGCAGCAACAGGCATGTGACTGACAATACCAACAAAGACAGAATTTCTAGCATTTAAATTCTCTTACAGGGCAATTCTATCAAGCAGAGCAGGAAAAGTGTGGCATGCGAGACACTGCCTGCAGTTTAAGGGCAAAATATGGTGGCCTAAATACAGCCTACCTTGGTCTCCTCAGCAGGCCTAACCAAGGCCTACGGGTGAATAGAAGCCTAATGGCCCAATCAAGGGCTATAGGGCAAAGCACCTTCCAGCCCAACCAAGGCTTACTGGCCTAACTGCTGCCTGGGACTACTAAATTCCCCTAAGGCCTGACTGGGGCCTATTCTCCCCAGTCAACCCAGACTGTTAGGTACCAAAAAAAACCCCCAAAAACCAACAAAACAAAACAAAACAAAAAACAAAAAACCTTATTCACTGCTTTAAAAAGTTCACCCCCAACTTCCAGGCTGGGAGACTGCAGGAAGCCTGATCACATAGCAATGAAACCTAGAGATCTTCACCACAGTACAATCATGGCCTCCCCAGCCCGTTGATCAAAATCAAGCCAATCCACCACCTTCTCCTGCTCGCACCTCCTCCAATTCTCCTGTGACTATTCACACATTCCACTGCTCTTCCATTGGCTCGCCATTGCTCTCACACTGCTCACACACTCTGCTGCTCTTCCATAGGTTCACAAGCTCTAACAATGTCTGGTAAAAGAGGGAGAGGAGGGGGATGCATAGCATGCTGCACCGTGAAGTGTTTACATTGGCCTATTTTCCTGTTGAGGCCAGCAAAAACATCCCTTGCCCACAATGCTGCATGGCTTGGGATGTGAGCTGAATTGCCTGAGAATACCAGGAAAGGCAAGACTCTACCCCCTCAGTCCGCAGTGGGTTTTATTCCAGATTATTATCCCACCCCCAAAACAGATTCTATCTCTTGGAAAGCTCCTTTACATTTTGGAATAAAACCCATAGTGAATTGACTGCAGCCCTGGAATGGAAACCTCCAGCTGTTCCCAGCACTGGCCATGGAAGACTGTCCAGTGGGACTCCATAAACCTCCTGTGTTTTGTCAGTTGGGATGGATTTTAAAAGACGTATTGGCTCCTGAAGCTCCTGAGACTCACCAGGAGCCCTTTCCCATTACACAATTATAGCACTATGATTCCTCTTGAACTGTCATGGATCCATCCTATGGAATCCTGGTCTTTACAGTTTAGGGAGGGACAGTTACAATTCTTGGTCAGAGAGCCTCTAGCACCTCACCAAATGACATAGCCTAGGATTCCATAGGTTACAGTCATGGCAGTTAAAGTGGAATCATAGTGTTATAACTGTATAGTGGGAAAGAGCCCCTTCCATACCAGAGTTCTGGTTCCTGTACAGAGCCTTTGTACTAGAGGAGGGCAACTTGAGCAGGTCTGGGGACCAGTTTCCTTGCCCAGGATACTCCAGGGACTTCATGGACTGCCTAAAATGGCACAAAGAACTAAAACCAAAGCCAGGTGGGAAGGTGTCAGCAATACACTTCTGGCTTTGAAAAAGGAAGTGTTTTTTTCCCCCAGCAGAGGATGGTGGTGGTGGTGATGATGATGATGATGATGATGAACAGTGCAGGAGGGAGGGGGCTGCAGCCTATTTAAGAGGTTAACAACATTTCAGGAATGGCAATTTAACCTTTTGTGTGTGTGTGTGTGGGGGGGGAGGCAGTTGGAATGACACAGGCGATCACCAGCCACAAAAACAAACCAAGAGATTACCTGGAATTTTTCCAGGCTTCCACTGTGAATATAACAGACTATCTATTGCTGCCTTGTTGCTTTTCATGCAAAGCAACAATGGAATGAGAAGGTGTTAGTGTTCCTACATGTCTCCTTAATCCAAAAGACAATGACTAAATTGGGTTTATGTGGGTGGCCATTTGTCATGTTTTCTGGTAGCCTCGTCCATGATGGAACTGAAGGCAGCATTCATGAGATTCACACTGTTTCCCATCTGGGTTGTTGGATCTTCTTCAAAATATATATTTACCTTTCAGTCCTATGCATGTTTACTCCAACATATGTCTTACTGTCTTCAATGGGGTTTATTCCCAGTAGAATTCTGTATGATAAGCCTGTTAATTTGCCTTAACAAATACAATCTGCAATGAGCTTGCAAGTGGATTTTCCCCTTCCCTGCTACTGCAGGTGAGGGTGTATTTTTATTTTTCCTCCAGGCACATAGAAAGCGTGTGTGTGTGTGTGTTTGTATAAATGGTGCCACAAAAAATGACAGTTAATTGTCATGTCACATCTTGTTATAAGGAAGCTCTGAATAGACGGAAGCCACTCAACGCAAAAGATAGCAGAGTGATGGATGACCTTGGTTGATTATAAAGGATACAGTTCTCTGCAGAACGTATCCAAACAAAGAAGTGTTCCCTTCATTTCAAATGAATTTACGTGAGAGAAATTCTTCCCCTGGTATTTATTTAGCTAGTTAGAGACTTGCTGCTTTTGATAAGGAGACCCACTATCATAAAGTCTGCCACCATGGATAGTCTTCTGTTTCCACTTCTATGTCCAGTCTGTACCAGCGTTCATCACTTTTTTGAAAGTAGAATGAGAACCATTTTTTGAAAGCAGAATGAGAAGAATCTTTGACTGACTATAATTTTTGCAGTTCAAGACTTAAGGCTTATCTACATGGGCTAAATACTCCTGCTTGCCCCTGTTCAAGAGCTCTGCAGTCAAGATAATGCATGGCTTTTGTCCTGATCTGCCCCTGGGCAGTCCTCACCACCCCCAGGGGAGATACAAGAATGGAATGGGGCAAGCTAGGATAGGGCCCTTTACACCTTAGGAGCCCAGCCTGGCAGGCCAGCCCTCACTGCTGCTCTGGTCACCCTTGCTCTGCCAGCTCTGGGCAGCAGGCCTCCATTATGTGACCAAGGCTAGTCACATGCAGGGGGTTTCTCACATGGTGCAGATGACTGCTTGTACCTGGCAGAGCAGAAAAATGATGGTGGCAGCTACAGCAATGGGCTAGTGTTCCTGTGTGGACTCCGGCCCATTTTCTTCAGGTAAACTGGCAGAACAGGCCACCTCCACAGCCAGGATATATTGATGGGGTACCGGCATATCCTGGCTAGATAAACCCTAAGACTATGCAGAATTCATGCAGGGTTTTCTTGGCAGGATTTGTTCAAAGGGGCTTTTGCCTTTGCCTCTGTCTGAGACTGAGAGAATATGTTTTGCCCAAGGTCAGCCAGTGGGTTTCCATGACTGAGTGGGGATTTGAGCACTGCTCTCCTGAGTCATAGTGCAAAGCTTATGCCACTACACTAGCCTTACTTCCAGGTAAAAGGGCATATGACTAAAGTCTCCATCACTCTGCACAAAGAACAGAGACATAGGAGAATGAAAAGCCATGCAAGTGTTATAGGAGCATTGTCCCCACCCTCAGTTTGAAAGATGGCTCCTGTATAAGGAAGTACTGTAAGTCTGACTGGCTTTTTATTGAAATCCAAAGATAAAAATAAGATACAAAGATACGGATTGCCAGATTTAAAACTGGAGGAGGCTCCTGTACATTCAATGGCTGTATACAAGATGGAATTTCAGCAGGTGTTCCTTGGCTCCTGCCACACTGCAGAAATAATGCAGTTTGACACCACTTCATGGCTCCATCCTATAGAATCCTGGGATTTGTAGTTTATTGTGGCACCAGAACTCTCTGGGAGCAATACATGGAGTCTCACAAAACTACAGATCCCAGAATTTCATAGCATTGAGATCAGTTCAAGTGGTATCAAACTGCATTATTTCTGCAGTGTGACAGCAGCCCTTGTCACACAAGCAGGTAACAAGCCCCACCTGTTGAGGTTCCCTCTTCTACACAGCCATGAAAGGGATAGGTGCTGTCTCCAGTTTCTACTCTAAGCAGCTCTAGTGACAAGATATCATAGCAGATCATAGTTTAAACTGAACTCTGTGTGTGTGTGTGTGTGTGTGTGCGTGCGCTTGTGTGTGAATATATTCTTTTACTGGAGAAGAAAACAGGACTGAAAGAACTTATCTGCAATATAGCTTAAGCCAATTCTTGTGGGACAAATAAGGAACAGACAAAACCACATAAGCTGAAATAATCGTAGCAACCCTGGGAAAAAAAATGGTATAAGAGGTGGATAAGCTCACACTGTTTTTCTCCTTTCTGCCTAAACTCTCTCTGGTTAGCCTGTCTAACGAGATAGGCAACACAGCCACTTTCTCACTTTATAGTGTCACTCGTGATTACTTGTTAAACCTTCCCCAGAGTATTGCCTTCTGGAATGTCCCAATAGAGTGGATTTAAAATAGCAATTTATGCACCTTTAGATCAGCTCAGGCAAGTTCAGCAGCTGTGGCCCTACCTAGAGACAGCTGTCCTAGCCACAGTGTCATACACCTTGCTTACATCCTGTTTAGATTGCTGCACTATGTTTTAGATGGAGATGTACCTGAAGATGGTTCAGAAATGGCAACACAATGTGGCAGCTATAGGTTTAGATCACATTACACCTACTTTGTATTATTTACATTGGCTCCATATTAATTTCTTATTCCACTTCAGAGTACTGTTTTTTGCCTTTAAACCTATTTATTTATTCGATGTATACCCCACTTTCTTCTCAAATTGGGACCTAAAGCGGCTTACAATGCGTATTACAACATAATAGTTAAAACACTACAAAGGTTAAGACAGTATTAAATAAATACAGTCAGCCCTCTGCATCCATGTATTTGGCATCCACAGATTCCACCATCCAAAATAACCCCCTCACCGCCAAAAAAATAATTCCAAGAACCAAAACTTTATTTTGCCACTTTATATAATGGACAACTTTTTACTATGACATTATATATATAATGGGACTTGAGCATCCACTGATTTTGGTATACACAGCAGGTCCTGGAACCAAACCCTACTGGATACCAAAGGCCCACTGTAATCCAATTAAAATAATACTTTAAAAACATTAATTTAAAAAGAATTAAAAACCTGTAAAACACATATTATATATTAAAACAACACACCTGTTATTCACCAGTCCCATTTAAAAAGACTAAATGGATTGTGAGCCATATTATCTGAAGGACTGTCTATGGGTGCATCTACATTGTAGAAATAAGGCAGTTTGACACCACTTTAACTGCCTTGGCTCCATCCTATAGAATCCTGGGCTTTGTAGTTTTGTGAGGCACCAGCACTCTTTGGCAGAGAAGGCTAAAGACCTTAGAATCATAGAATCATTGAGTTGGAAGAGACTACAAGGGCCATCCAGTCCAACCCCCTGCCATGCAGGAATACACAATCACTTGTAAAACTGCAGTTCCTAGGATTCCATAGAATGGAACTGCAGCACTTAAAGTAGCGTCAAACTGCATTATTTCTACAGTGTAGATGCATCCTTTGACTCTGGGAGCCTGAGCTAGGATGAAAATCAGTAGGTCCTATTCTCTATCCCACTAGTAAAAGAGAATTCACTTGTAGTACAGAGATGTCTTGAAGGTGGTTCTACACCTTTGGAATTCCCAATCTGAGAAGATGTGTATGGTCTCATGGACTTTAAAAATGCTGAAGACCTGTTAGCCAAGATCTTGCTGAGAGCCAAGAGAGTTGACAATTTTGCCAATGTCCCAGAATTCTGTGGAGAAGATGGAGTCAACCAGCCTGGCAAGATAGCAAAGACAGTCCCAGCATCTGGCTGGGAGCTTTCTGGTGCACCCTGTGGGCTAAATGGCAGCTGTCATGGTTGTGGAGTTATGGCCAAGCACGGTTGTATTGCAAAGGAACCACTTCTACAAGGAGATATTGGATATCGCCACATATGAGCTCATATAACGCATAGGAGCCAGCAGGAGTTGAACTGGAATAGCATTCCAATAGGAACCTGACCATTTATTCGATTGATGTACTCCAGAAATCTTCAACAACTGGTAGTGAGGGGTGTGTGCATCTAAATCATCATCACATTTTCATTTTTTGAATCTAGTAAGCTACCTTGTGAGGTCAGTGTGCCCTGAACAGTGGTTAAAAACCTTATGAATGAATAAATAATCTTTCCCATTTATTTCTGTGATTATTTTGGCCTTAAGCTACACTAACCTCCTACACTTGCAGCACATTTGTCAAAGCAAATATTTGATTTTCACGAAAGGTAAGTATTTATAAATGATTTTTTGCATCCCCATTGCCCACTGCATGTTCAAAGGGGAATAAGTGTATGAAGAATTTAGAAAAGGTGGGGAAGAGTCTCTGCAGACTTGAAGGTGTCTGCAGAGTCATGATAAAATGATATGCTCTGTAGGCATCTCAGGTGAGAATAAACTGTTTTCCATTTCATAGAATCATCAAATCATAGAGGTGGAAGAGACCACAAGGGACATCTGGTCCAGACTCCTGCCATTCAGGAACACTCAAAGCATTCCCAAAAGATGGTTATCCAGCCTCTGTTTAAAAACCTCCAAAGAAGGAGACTCCACCATACTCTGAGGCAGTGCATTCCACTGCTGAACAACTCTTTCTCACTAGGGTCTTGGGAATGTTGATGTGTGGATGGTTCTGTATTTTATTAGGACTCCTGGACTTTTTTTGGGGGGGGGGGGTCTATTCCTCCATGACGTTTCTGTATATCTTTTCCAGCTCAGTTACATTTTTGCAGAACATAAAATGCATTGGCCAAGATGCTACATTGAGATTGTGGAGGATAAATCTCTGTATGCAGAGATTTGTATGAATTAATTGTGCCATGCAACCCATGTGCAGAATGGCAGTGTTTTACATCTGAAGCAAGACAATGTATGTGCCACTGAAAGCACAACAAAATATGTACTGCCAGAGGGCCATGCTTCCTAGATCAGAAGTCTGCCTAGTCCTTGACTAGATGTTCTTCAACTCCCTCCCAAGCATGCTTTATTCATACTCCATGGCTTGCAGTCAGCTCTGTGCAACTCTTATGGCACTGTGCCAATGATGCACTCTTGAATGTGACTACCTGATACCTGATAGCATCTGATGGTACTGAAATGAAGCAGAAGCAAAGCAGCAACAGAAGTTTGTCAGCAACTGTAAAAATGTTCAGGTTGATAATTGAGGACCACCGACCATTACATTTACTCCACGATGAGGATGCTGAAGTTGGGTTCATTCTGTTTGTTTAGTGCAGTGTTTCTCAACCAGGGTTCCCTGGAAACCTAGGGTTCCTCAAGAAGTTGCTATGGGTTCCCCAAGAGATTGTGATTTTGTGTGTGTGTGTGTGTGTGTGTGTGTGAGCAATAGTAGTATATAGAATAATGTTTATGCAGGGATTCCCTGAGACCTGGAAATCATTCCAACAGTTCCTCCAGGATAAAAAGGTTGGGAAAGGCTAGTGTCTGGTCTTACAGTCTTCCCTGTAGTCTCCAGTTGCCACTGATTTTTTTTCCTAATATGAATTTCCTGAGGAATTTGGAGATCCCTCCCCTCTTGGTGTAAACTATCCAAAGGAGTAAAGTCAAAGGCTTTCATGGCCAGCATCCATAGATTTTTCTTGTTTTTTTTTTTTCCAGGCTGTGAGCCGTGTTCTGGAATAGTTTCTTTCTGATGTTTTGCCTGCATCTGTGACTGGCATCCTCAGAGAATGGTTGTGTAGGTGTGTGTATGGAGTTTATATGCTGTGAACCCCTGTTGGGGAGTATATGTAAATTTGTGTAATTGAATGGTTAGTTTCTGGGTATAGAAATGCAAGGCTTGTTAGTGTCTGTTTGGCTAATGGTTGTTTGATGGACCATTATCTGCTAGGAATCCCCCTGTCCCTGGGTGGAATTCCTTTGTAAGTGTTGAGTTTTGATTCTATTGTATTTCAAAACTGGGAGCCAGATTTTGTTTACTTTTAGGGTTTCTTCTTTCCTGTTGAAGTTGTCCAGGTGTTTGTGGATTCCAATAGCTTCTCTGTGCATTCTGACATGATAGTTGTTGGCCTGGTCTAGAATTTCTGTGTTTTCAAATAGCATTTTGTGTCCAGATTGGTTTATAACATGTTCTGCTACTGCTGATTTTTCTGGCTGGACAGAGCCAAATTCCAGAGCTTTCACAGTCATTGACAATCACTTATATCAATAATAATTAAACTTTCATCTGGTGTTGTCCCCTGGCTAAGAATGGAAATAATATTCCTACTTGTGTCTCAGAAGAATAATGGGTCTCCTGATGCGCAAGAAACTTCTGTGAAAAGAACACAGCAGTAGTGAAGATTCTTCGCAATTTGGAAAGTCTTTTGGGGAATCATTCTACTCAAAGATCCATGTGGATTTTCTGTGCAAAAATGTTTCTTGTACCCAGAATAATGCTTCCTGTATTTTTTCCAGAGGGGAAAAGGGTGACTTTTATGCAGGAAAATCACATGTATTTCTGCAGAGTAATTCACTAAGTCTTCCCTAAAAAGACTTTACAGACTTTGAATATTGGTAGAACACTGCACAGCAATTCTCCCATAGCAGGGAGAATACTGTGAAAACTATTCACTCATGCAATGCAAAGATGAACAATACAAAGATTTACATTGTATCCCTGGCCCTCTCAGTTCCAAGCTATTTTCCCTATGAAGAAAGTATTGCTATTTCTCTCTTGAAAGATCATCTAGATATCATACACACTCCCTTATCAGGGCTGGCTGTATTATTCGGCAGAATGAAACAACTGCCTTAGTGGCAGTTGTTGGGGGGCATGGCTGGCAGCCTCACAGCTGTTCCTTCTGAGACACCCCCCTGGCTGTTCCTTGTTCTTTTGAGAAACAAGGCTGTGTGTTCCACATAGCCTGTCCTGCACACCCTACACCATAAAGCTACAAATCCCAGAATTCTGTAGGATGGACCTGCAGATAATTGTTGGTATTATTTATATTAAGCAGAATGCAGCGTAGTCCCAATGCAATATGAGCTTCTGGTACATAACAGGATAAAAGCACTCAGGATGCTCCAGTAAGGTTATAAAACAAAACTTATGTTTATTATAGCAGAGAATACATCTTAGATAGGAAAAATAGATAGAAGAAAGTTATCTGACTTGGATGGAAGCGTCCCTAAGGCTGACTCTCATG
The DNA here is from genome assembly GCA_030847615.1 of Gambelia wislizenii. Taxonomy (NCBI): domain Eukaryota; kingdom Metazoa; phylum Chordata; class Lepidosauria; order Squamata; family Crotaphytidae; genus Gambelia; species Gambelia wislizenii. The sequence continues at coordinate 15,981,771 of JAUMIR010000001.1, read as the reverse complement.
GGTGTATGTAAGGCATATTGAGGCACAGCTGCCTCATGTGTGATGATTTCAAGCGTCTAGCTTCAGGCTTCTAAGACAAAGAGTTATAAAATGCTAAAACATCTTGAAGCAAGAGGGGAAGTGACCTCTGCAAGCAAGTAGGAAGTAAAACCTTGAAAACACAGGTCAGTCACACACAGAGAGAACTGTAAACAAGCATTGATTGTAAGCAGGGCTCCAAGGTTGACTCAGCCTTCCATCCTTCTGTAGGTTGGTAAAATGAATACCCAGCTTGTTGGGGGCAATTAGCTAACACGTTGTAAACTGCTTAGGGAGAGCTTTGGCACTTATAAGCGATATAGAAATATAAATGCTATTGCTATTGCTGTAATTGGGTAATGTGAAAGAGATCCAAATATAATATGTTCAGGAATGGTTGAGGACTTTATACCAATACCACTGTTGAAGCAATATTCAGTTACCAGTTGAGTCATCTTCTGTATGGAGATGGAGAGGGAGCATCATCATGTTGTTCACCTCAGGGAGCAGAATATTATGAACAGGCCCCGTCCCCTAGTCACCTCTCCATGGATACGCTGGGCCCCAAGGATGAATGATTGGCTTGTTTAAAACATTTGCTGCCTGACCCTTCAGTTTTACAACTCCATTGTGACTTTCAGTCCAAGATGAAAAATAATGAAAACAACAAATCAATAAAAATGTTATTAAAAACAAAAGACCCATAAAAGAGAAGCATCAGATAAAAGCAGTTCTGACAGATAATTAAGAAGTGTTGGTGAAAAAGTCGGTCTTCATCTGGTATGAGAGGGATGGAAGATCCTCCATGACATTTCAAGATGTACATCTCTGGTGACTATATCCCTGATCTTAGAGGATATAAGCACACACACACACACACACACACACACACACACACTTTCCATGATTGACTATAACATCTGGACAAGCAAATGTAAATGCTGACATTTCTTTTTAGGTTTATTTCCACTGTCTTGGACAACCCAGCTTCTGGCCATGTCCATAACTTGAACAGACACCCATAGAGTTATCTGATACCCACTCTTTTAGATCAATGGGAAAGACTTTAATGCTAGATAAAATAGGGCATGGAGAGAGTTGCAAATCTGACCATATAGATCTTATAGTATTGATTCTGGGAACCCATTATTTTCAGGACCAAAACCAGCAGTTTGAGAATGTTCATAGGAAAGTTGTTGGTTAAAATGCCTATTTCCAAAATAAGGTAACCATCAAAGCTGTGCTGCCTGTCCTAGGCTATGGGCAGCAAGTGTCCAAAGAGACAGATTATCCTAAGGGAAACAGCTACAGGGATATCAATCCTGTCCAGGTCATGCATGGCTAATCTCAAAAGATGAAGGGAGCTGTAGGGACAAGGTCTCAGCCAATCTAAGAGGTTGTTGCACAAAACAAGTAGTCCGAATATCAAAAGCCTAAAGAGAATGAGACAAGGAGTCATTATCTGCTAGATTATCTGTCAGAATGCCAGGAAACAGGAACACCAAGAGTACAGACAGATGAAGAGAACTGATGCTTGAGAACAATTATTCCCCACCAGCTGCTAGGAGATTTATAGGTGGTTGCCTCTGGATGCCAGATGCCTGATTAATCAGCATCTTCTACTTAACAGATGGAGATGAGGTTTTTCCTTGTCTCTTTGTTGGACTTCCAAGGGAGGGAATTTCTCTTCAGTGTGTGTCAAGTCCTGCTGAGGAGGGAGCCGCTCAGCTGCTACAGCCACCAGCTTCTCAGATTCAGGGAGGGGGCCATCCCTTGCGAGAAACTCCACTCAGTCCAAGTCTTCTGTGTCAGATTCCTCAGAGTGAATTATGATAGAGCCCCTCTAACCCATCACACTTGAGAAAAGGTGTACAAATAAAGTGGAAGTGGGGAAAGTCCCTGGATGAAGTCGCTAGTGGCCCATTTTTTTTAAAGCTTCCGAAGTACCTTAGGGACTCTTGAAGCCCCCCAAAGTCCTCTTTCTTTTAAAGGCCAAAATGGCCATGAACATGAAAAGGATATTCAAACCATCAGAAAAAACATGGTGGCTGGGCTTCCCTTGCCTGGCACTCCAAAACCCCATTCCTGTGCAAACTGAAAATCAGCTGTACTTTGGCTGATTCTGGGAACAGGTACTGGTGTAATACTCATCATCATCATCATCATCATCATCTTTTATTTCTATAGCACCATCAGTGTACCTGGCACTTTACAAGAAAAAGAACAGCAAAACATTTTGGAGACATTTCCCAAGACATTTTGCTACTTGAGGCAGAACACCAAATGCCCTCTCCTCCATTAAGCCTGGTCAATGTACATAGTAGCCAAAGCCAGCAAAATTATTTTGGCACATGAATGAAAAAATTCCACAAATTCTTCCTATCCTTGATGGTAAAATTAAATAACAAATTAGACAACTACTGATTAAACAGCTACCAATTTACCTCCCTATGTGACATCAGACTGCTCATGCTGGAGACCTTGGGCCTTGGAAGTTTCTAGAGGCATGGGGAGGGACCCCTGAGATCATACCTCGACTGTGAAGTCAGATGTCTCTCTTGCCTCTTGGAGATGGAAACTGATCTGTTCTATGGCTCCTGGGATGCCCTTCCTGAGATGATCATCATTTATTTCTATAAAGCCATAGTACATGGCACTTTACAAGGAAAAGAACAACAAAACAGTTTCCTGCCCTCAAGCTTACAACCTAATGAAGACATGATACAAAAAGAAAAGGGATGGCAGTAGGGAAAGAGATTAAGTCTAGCATTCTCTTCCTTCCCTCCTTGCCCAGGACAAGGGAAGTTGGGATGGAGGGAGGGCCATTCTGCTTCTGGGCCAAGGCAAGATGGAGTTGTGCCTACCATAGCTTCTCTCCCTCTGCAGCCAGGGCAATGGCAGTTGGGAAGGAGGGAGGGCAGTTAAACCAAACCCATCCCTTCTGTAGTTGCCCACCCCTGAGGCAAGTAAGCAAGTAGTATGAGTTGCCTTATCAAAAGAGTCCTCCAATCAATGCTTCATGGCCTCAGAGAAGTCCAGAATTCTTAGATGTGAGAATCAGTATTGGATGTGAGAATTAGAGGTGAGAAACAGCATTAGCGCTGTACGGATGGGGTTATTTTTAATGAAGAATTTTGTACCTGGTACTATAATGAATCTTGTACCTGAACCTGCCACTTATGCAGGTTTCTGAGTGAAGCCTTTGATGGTTTTGAAGGTAATGTTCCTTCAGGATCCAGTACATTTTTTTGTTCCCAGACAGTTATCAACTTAAATCTTTATGCATAATTATGACGGTAAAATCTCTCTCTCTCTTTTTCTCTCTTTCTCTCTCTCCTTTAGCTTCAAAGTTAATAAGGTATCCTTCCTGCTTGGCAACTTCATTGCTCACTAGGTAGGTTCTACCAGTGTGAATTATTTCTGATCTCTTGATGCCATCATATCTGATGTTACACTTCAAAAGTTCCAATTAGAACAAAATCAAACTCTAGGAAGCTCTAATAAAAATCAAATCAGTAGCTCACTCCAGTTCTAACTTTGTTAGAACAAGCATAGTTGGGAGAACTGTGACTTTATCACACACATGAAATACGGTGTCATAATGGCACCACATAAACGTGAAATGGTGCGCATATCAGACAAAGTTGCCCTTTCACATTTATGTGCTGGTCATAAGCTGATCTATTTTATTGATGGGTCAAGCTATCACTAGATCGGCTGTGGTAATTTTTTGCTGGCATACGAAACCTTGGGGGCTTGATGTTTGCCGGCGGGCCTTTTGCGGCCTGACTGGCACCCCCAGAGAGCCCTCCCAGTGCCCCCCCCAATCCTAGCTGGGCGGGGGGGAGGGAGTGGGGACTGCATGGTCCTCCCTGGTGGCCACCATCTTGCCTTCCCTTTTCCAGGCAGCTTTGCAGCCAGAACGGGTGGAGAAGGAGTGGACAACCAATCGAGGTAGGCCTGCTCACCCCTGATTGGCCCACGGCTGCCAGGGCAGATGGGACATCTGGCCGGCCTATGGTGTGGCCGGATGACGTAAGAGGGGAGGTGACAGAGCTGTTAAATTGCAGCTCTGTCAGCCCTCCGCCCTCTTTAGACTCCAGAGAGCTGAAGAAGGAGGACATCGGGGGTGGGTGGGTGGTGGAGCATGGACTGGCCAGGTATTTGGGGCAGTGCTCCGCCCCTGTCCTACTAAGGCACACCCTCCTTCTTCTGGGTTTGGGGGCTAGGGTGGGGCAGCCGTGGCCTCCGCCGCAGCGGAGGTGGCTTTGAAGTCAGGGGCCTTCCAGCAGCGTGGCGAGGCCGGAGGCCAGGAGCTGCCCTTCCTGCCCCAGCGGGTACACCCCCCCAGTGCAGCGGGGGTGGCTGTGCGGGGGAGGAAGGCCTGATCTGCTGGCGCAGCGGAGGTGGCGGTTCTTCGGAGGGGAGGATGCGAGCGGCGGCAGTGCAGCTGTAGGTTAGGTACCACCCCTCTCTCCTTGGTGGACGCCACCCCCCCATACCTTTTCCTCCACATTATTACACCGTGAATGGCTGGACCATCCAGAACACTTCCAGGTGAGATTGTGACATCCAGGTAGGTGATGCTCTTTTATGACCCTTCCCAGTTTACTTGGAAGTTTTAAAGTGTGTTTATGTGCTTAGTGTAAATTTTTGCATGTTGTTTTTGTTTTAAATTTCCCCACACTCGGTATTCTCATGAGAATCTACTAGATTTCAGATGAGGAAGTGAATGGAGCTCCATTCACTCCTCTTTCATTGCTGAGGCTGCCTTTTGCTGGGATTACAGTTATGTGTGGTATGGGGCATTCTTTTGCTGGCATAAAAAAACCACAAAATATGCTGGCAAAAGAACGTTGGGGGTTGGTGGTCTGAAAAAGTCCCTGGTAAAACCCAGAAAAGGAAAGGGGCTACAACAGGGTGGGTAATGAAGTCTGGGCTGGAGGCCACCTTCCAAGTCAGCTAAAACACTGAAGAGATGAACATTTAATTGTTATTAAATTTATTAATTTGTTTTATTAAACTTAATTGGGGATTGCATTTATTGCATTATATTGCCATAATTATTCAAAAGTAAATGAACAGTAAGTGAATGCTTCTCAATTTACAGATTCTTTTATTAACTAAAGTTTTACTCCCTCTGGCTTTTCTTCGCAAACGAAGATTCAGGAAGGACTCATCCCACGCTTACTGCAAGCGCGCTGATGACTTAAAAGGCCAATCCAAGATAAACAAGTCCGGTTGCAGAAAGCACAGCAGAAGGTCTCCTTGGGTAATGTTTCTGGGTTGTGATTCTTTCTGCGTTGTCGTTTCTCTTCAAGACTTGTTCGGTGTGAGTTCTCAAATAAGGCTGCAGCATTGTGGATAGTGTGTCTCCATGCCTCCTGATGTGAGGCCAGGGTGGACCATTGTTGGCCTGCCCAACAATGGCCGAGCCTGAGATGTTGTTTCAGGGAGTCCTTGTATCGCTTTTTTTGAGTGCCCCTCTTATGCTGACCCGTGGCGAGTTCACCGTAGAGTACTATTTTTGGGAAGAGATTGTCCTCCATCCTAGAAACGTGCCCTCCCCAGTGCAGCTGTGTTCTCAATATCACGGCCTCAGTGCTGGTGATCCCTGTTGCTCACCCGACAGCAACATTCGTCACATAGTCCAGTGTATATTTAGGATTGTGCGTAAACAGCGCTGATGAAAGCATTCGAAGAGTCGTATAAAGTTTTAAATGTTGCATTAAACATACATGATAACTTGAGGCAGCAAGTTCATTGCCAAAGACTCTTGGTGCTTGGTCAGCTCAGAGCCCCTTTATCATGGAGAGACAAATTTGGCTAGCCTAGCCAGGAAGTTCCAGAAAAGAGGAAGTGGCTGGAACAGGAAGTCCCATCACTTCCTGTTTTGAAGAGAGATCTGTGTAGGCTAAAGGAAGGTCTCTAGAAGTATGAAAAAAGGCAGTTGGGGGAAATGCCTGAAAACTTGGCAAGATGGTCAATACTACCCCCTTAGGTTTGGGAGTGATATTGGCCATTTTGGGACACGCCCCAATTGTGGAGTAGGGTGAGGGTGGGAATAGTGTGGGTGCCCTTGGAAGGCTGCAAAAATAGCCCTGGGGGATACATCCTTCCCAAACTTTGCCATATTCTGGGCTAGAATCAAAAGATGTATCTTCAGGGTGACCATATAGCAAAGTTTATACTGCCAGAATCTTTCCAAAGAATCCTGGGAACTGTAAAGTACTGAGAATGCACTTAGATACCGGTACTTGAAAGCCCTCTTACAGAATTATATTTCCAAGTGCTTCCTAGGGGAAGAAATCCCAGTGAAGCTAGGTATGTGTGTGTGTGTGCAGTGCATATCTACTCACAGAATAATTTGCCCACATAGTGGGAAGAAAAGAAGATGTACACAGGCATTGGCTATACCATACCACCCAACATGTCACAGATGAAAACTGGGTTATGTGAGGCCAAGCATCATCAAGAGTATGATCAAGCTGGCAAAAATTATTAACGAGAAGGAACACACAAGCTAGGAGAGGCTGCAGCAGTTTGGGTTTACCTGAGTCTACCAGCAAGGGAAATAGTCATAAATTTTAAAATGTCCCTCTTCTCCCCTCCTTCCACTCAGTTAATTGAGTGCAAACTTTTTGCAGCAACTTGGTTTGCAGCAGCTGAAGATAAAATGGGAAGGATGAAGGAGAGAGAAATTGGGACATTTTAAAAGGAGCAGGAAAAGTAGGATGACAGAGGATTAACCAGAATTGCTTCTGCCAAATTAGGACAGTTGGAAGGTATGCTATACTAGGACCACTGATGCTGAGGGCATACTATGGGAAAGCCACCCATGCTCAAATTACAAACTGTATCAAAGTAGCTTGCCACCAAGCAACTATCCCTTGATTTGGGAGACCTTCCTCACCCCAACTCCATTGTAAAGCCCGGGTATTCTGTCCTGGCTTCAATGATTGTCTCCTAACCTTTCTATACTCTTGGGTTCCTGGACCTGTGGGGAAATCCAGAGAACCTCCTTTCAGTCAAGGCTGTCTTTGGACACACAACCGTTCTTACCATTTGGAGGGCAATTCTTATCCAAATCAAGCCTATCCTGGACCATGAGACTTCAAGGCTGACATGAGACCTGGAAATGGCCTCTTCTGATGTCACAAGAGGCAAGCACTGGTGGTGATGTTGATAATTTTACAAGAGGCATTGAACGTAATGTTAAATGTTAACCTGTGTTAGGGTCACCAGAATTAAAACTGGAGAAGCTCCTGTACCATGAATGGTTGTCTGTAATTTTGCATAGAAATATTATTTTCTGTACAGAAAAATGCTGTTTCCTAAGAGGCTTACTGCACGCTAAAGAAAAGCCACAGCGCAGCACAAATGTTCCACCTTAATGCTGCCTTACTGCACAGCATCATCATTTTTTTGTTCCAGTCCCATGGGGGACTGAGGTAAAACCACATCTTTTTGCTAACCAGAAAAACCCATTAGCAAAAAGACAGAGTTTTATCTCAATCCCCTATGGGACTGGAATAAAAGAACGCAGGAAGAATGATGATGCTGTGCAGTAAGGCAGCATGGAAGGTGGAATATTCCTGCTCCCCTGCCACTTTATTTGGATTGCGGTGAGCCCCTAAGCAGAAAATGTTTTCTGTGCAAAACAACTGTGCACAAAATTTGTACATAATAAGTCCCAAATTGTGAATAGGCTTTAAAAAGTGTGTCATTTTTGAACACTTTCTCAGGCTGCTGCTACATTGCAGAAATAATGCAGTTTGACACTGCTTTAACTATCATGGCTCCATCTTATGGAATCCTGGGATTTGTTGGGTGTTGTGGCACCAGAGCTCTCTGACAGACAAAGATCTCTGGCTTTGCTTCGCAAACGAAGATTCAGGAAGGACTCATCCCGCGCTTTCTGCAAGCACGCTGATCACTAAAAAGGCCAATCCGAGATAAACAAGTCTGGTTGCAAAAAGCACAGCAGAAGGTCTCCTTGGGTGATGTTTTTGGGTTGTGATTCTTTCTGCGTTATCGTTTCTCTTCAAGACTTGTTCGTCGTGAGTTCTCAAATAAGGCTGCAGCATTGTGGATAGTGCGTCTCCATGCCTCCCAATGTGAGGCCAGGGCGGACCACTGTTGGTGATCGATTTGGCCGAGCCTGAGATGTTGTTTCAGGGAGTCTTTGTATCGCTTTTTTGGAGCGCCCCTCTTATGCTGACCCATGGCGAGTTCACCGTAGAGTAGTATTTTTGGGAGGCGATGGTCCTCCATCCTAGAAACGTGCCCTGCCCAGCGCAGCTGTGTTCTCAATATCATGGCCTCAATGCTGGTGATCCCTGCTTGCTCAAGGACAGCAACATTCGTCACATAGTCAGTCCAGTGTATATTTAGGATTGTGCGTAGACAGCGCTGATGAAAGCGCTCGAGGAGTCGTAGGTGGTGGCGATAGGTAACCCATGTTTCAGATTCATAAAGGAGAATAGACAGTACGATGGCTCTATACACACTGATTTTTGTGCTTTGCCTCAGGTGTTTATTGCTCCAGACTCTTTTGTGAAGTCTTCCAAATGCACTATATGCCTTTGCTAATCTGTGATCGATCTCTTTGTCAATCTTGGCATCTGAGGAGATGATGCTTCCCAGGTAGGTGAACTGCTGAATGGACTTGAGCACAGATTTGCCGACGGCAATGTGGGGATGGTGGTGTTCGTCCTGTGGTGCAGGCTGGTAAAGAACTTCTGTTTTCTTCAGGTTGACTTCTAGCCCAAAGAGGTCTGCAGCTGTTGCAAAGCAGGACGTTAGGCGCTGCAGAGCTGCTTCTGTGTGGGCAACAAGGGCAGCATCATCAGCGAAGAGCAGCTCATGGACTAGATAGTTTAGAGTCTTAGTGTGAGCCCTCAGACGGCTTAAGTTAAACAAGCTACCATCAGTACGGTAACGTATATAGATGCCGTCGTCTTCTTCAAGCTCTGCCATAGCCCTTTGGAGCATCGTGCTAAAGAAGATTGTAAATAAAGTTGGTGCAAGAACACAACCTTGCTTCACTCCATTAGTTATTAGAAAGGGCTCTGAAAGAGCATCGCCATATCTGACTTGACCACGCTGGCCCTCGTGTAGCAAGATAATCATTTTAAGGAATTTGGGGGGACATCCTACTCTTTCCAGGATCTGCCACAGACCTTTTCTACTTACAGTGTCGAAGGCTTTGGTGAGGTCGACAAATGTTACATAGAGACCCTTGTTCTGCTCCCTACATTTTTCTTGCAGTTGTCTAAGAGCAAATACCATGTCTGTAGTACTCCTATTGGCTCTGAAGCCACATTGGCTTTCAGGGAGAAGTTCTTCTGCAATAGCAGGAACTAATCTGTTCAGGAGTATCCTTGCAAGGATTTTTCCAGCAATAGAGAGCAGTGTTATGCCTCGGTAGTTTGAGCAGTCGTATTTTGCTCCTTTTTTCTTGTACAAGGTGATGATGACTGCATCTCAGAGGTCTGATGGCAGTTCCCCTTTTTCCCAGCAATTCACAAGGAATTCGTGGAATTTTTCGTGGAGTGCATGACCTCCATGTTTCCAAACTTCAGATGGGAATCCCAGAATTCCAGAGCATTGAGTCATGGCAGTTACAGCAGTGCCAACTGCGTTATTCTGCAGTGTAGCAGCAGTCTCAGAGTGGGAAGAAAATGCTTCCTTCTAGATGAATCTTAACGAAGAGTTACATCCATATCCAACAAGCCCCTCAATTGGTTGTGTCAGCATTGGGTAAAATAAGAAAAAGAAAAGAAAATGAAGCATTTAAAAAGATTCCAAGCTAGGGATCCTCAAGGACTTGAATCTCTTTGAATTCCAGTACAAAGTGAACTTACCTTCACTTCTTGGATTAACAAGCAGATTGAAAGTTATTGGGTAGCTTTCATGTTTCCTCAAAGTTCCAATGCAGTTCTTGGCTCAAGCAGTATTAAAGCACTCTTAAAGCAGAGCTTGGGGAGGTTTTGGACTGTAGCTTCCAGAATCCTCCATTCAGCATAGTCCCTGGCCATAGCCCAGTTCCTCAGAAAGAAGTGAGTTATGTCTGCATGCAGGCTGAAAGAGGAGATTGCCCCTCAGATAGCCTGGTTTCAAGATGCCTCCTTAAAAATGAGAGGCATGCATTTGGGTCACTAATGAGCAGGTATTCACACTGCACAGATACAGCAAGTCAATGCCACTTTAAGTGCCATCGCTCCATCCTATGGAATTCTGGGATTTGTAATTTCGAGAAGTGCTTAGAATTCTCTAGTGCTACAGCACGAGAGCTTTCTACTTGAGAATCCCAAGTACCTCACAGAACTACAAATCCTAGGATTCCATTCGGTGGACCCATGGCAGTTACCTGTGATTTATCCCTTACTTATGATTTACTGATCCTGTAACAATGGGCCAGCTAGTGATTGCGATCATCTTGAACATAGGAGGCTTTCATATATTGTGCCCTACTATTAGTTCATCAAGGATTGGAGAGGGAGTTTTGCAGCTTGTGGGTCACATGTGGCCCATGGGGAGGCCTTTTGTGTAGTCTCCAGAGCCCCTGATCCAATAGGCAAGTCCTTGTGGAAAAATGGAGAATCATGCCTTTGGAAGATTTCTGGAATATAAATCTCATGAACAACAAAGTGCAGACCTTACACACCATGTTCTACATACTTTAAATTATAAGTCACCCCCAGTCACCTTTGATATTGTTGGAAACTGGAAGTGTGGTGTGTAGGGGTCCAGAATAGGATAACTGCCCCAATGTGTTCAAACATAAAATTCCCAACTCTGGCTAGTAAAGTCTCTCTAAGGTTTGAGACAGGAAAGCAGTAGTGGCTAGTGAATCCCATGTCACTGGGATAGTGAATCTGCTTTGGGTTTTAGTCTGAACTTAAAAGGAGCTCCACAGTGTTACCCTAAGAGGTGGGGGGTGCTTTGAGACCCACCGTTGATATAAAAATCTAGATGGGGGAATTATTACCTCAGACAGTATGCCTGTGTGAAGAGGGTAACTGCAGGGATCTTTTCACTCATGTATACCAATACTAACTGCAGAGAACTCAAGGTTAAAGTGAAATGAAGACATTTTTATTGGATATAACACAAAAGCATACACACACGCAACACACATTCATAAGAACCATGCAAGGCTGTCAAAGAGTAAGGCAGAAAGATTGGATAGAGGGAGAGGATCGGGAAAATAGGGCGATACTTATCAGTCCTGAGGAGTGAAGTACTCAGACAGAAGTCTGAGGGTGGCACTGGAAGTTCCAATCTGGAGGCCCACTGAGAAAGAGAGTGGCTGGTCTTGTCCACAGTGGCACACCTTTGTATTATTGGGGGGCTGCTTCATACATACCCTGCTTCATATCCTGAAGGGGTACTCAGGCTAGAACCAAGTCTGGATGGGTTTCCCACTGGGTAAACAAAGGAAACTGAAACTTAACTGATTGCTGTTAAAGGCTGGGAGATAGAAATTGATGGGTTTACAACAACCTCACAGTGCCAAACAGGAGGAGGTTCCAAGGAGATACTTCCTTGGGATTGGGTTGGAAAGGTCACTTGACTGTTTAGTTGGATGACTCATTGCTGAGGTGCCCAAGAAGGAATTAGCACATACCTCTTTAATGGCTTTGCTTAACAGGGGCTTCCATACAATCCTAGTTTGGGCTTGCTTGTTAAAATATTTCTAAGACATCTGCCCAGGTCCTTGTGACCTCCACCTGACCTCTTTTTGGATCACCCCAGTCTACCTGACCCCTTTGAATTGTCCAATTCCAATTATGAGATATTCTAGAGAGAGGGTAGTAGTAGGGCATGCTAACAACAACATGTTGAATCCATTTTGGGCATCAGGTGTGGTCCTTTGGATAGTTCTTTTAACATTTGGACTAAAAGCTGGAGTGGATCATCATTCTCACTGAAATTGAAGCCACCAGCTGCCACTGGAAGAGTCTTCCCAGCCCTATTAGGTATTCACAGGAATTGGACCTGGGTTTTATTGCATGCCCAACATGTGCTCGATGTCTTAATTATGACTCACCCCCTAAACAAATCTCTCTTCTTATTTGCTTTGAAGAAAGAAATTTTGAAAGATATGGAAGATATTATTAAAGGTGTGTGTGTGTATACGTACAGGAGAGTTGCAGGGAGAATGAAACTTTATGGCTGTGTGCTACTTACTGTGCAGTTTTTGAACAGCAGTTATAATGCTTTGGAAAATATGCATCAGAGATGATATTTATTTAATGGCATGACTATATTATGCCAGGAAATATGCTAATGGTTCCTTCAGATATACAAAGTGTAGATGAAATATGCAATGTTCATTGCAAATTCTCCATATTTGACAAAGGGGCAATATATACCCATAGTAATATAGTATGACGAAGATACTATCTGGGGAATCTAAAGGGAGAGAAAATAGCCACATACCCAAGGTAAAGATTATATGATTCATAAGACTAAATGGTCTCCTCTAGATTTCTTATTCTGTGGCTTCTCTGCCATGCCTTCCTGAAAGTGGTGATACAGAGATCTTTATTTTGTAGCTGATTTATAAGGGCAGTGTAATCCCATCATATGTCTCCAGTATAAATCTCTTGTTACTATGTTGCTGCCTTATAGGGAAGAGCTGCTTAAAATGTGTACAGCAATCTTTCTATGCCCCAGGAATCCATCATGAAGGTTTATCTGCTCCCTACTGCCATGGCAGCCATCCCGAAGGGATGAATGACACCCATCTATCAGAATGGTTAGGCTATTCAGTGACACTCTTGTGGGTGATTCTTTCTCATGGACTGCATTGTTAGCATAAGATAAACTGGGAAAGTAGAACAAAGCCAACAAATCAGTACTAATTAGTGGCAACTACTGCCATTCTCTTTCAATTGAACTGAAAGTGCTATTGGCAAGAAAAGAGAACATTTTTTAATGGAGCTGGCATTTCAAAAAAGAATAATGCTTGGCATCTTCTGAGTTACAATGTTAGATGTACAAGCTTGTAACTCTTTGCTTTTCACACTTACAATTGTGGTACCATTGTCATGATTTTAAGTACCCCTGAAACCAACCTTAAAATCCAGCCAGCTTCATTGAGGGATGGAGTTCTGTGGTGCTGGTGAGGGTGCTGAAGAATAACATGCCAAGCCCTCTTCTGCCAGTGGTTGGCAGTGTGCCAATGAGTTGCAACAAGGGCTCCTGCTTTTGTTTGGCATATTGCTGATTTCTGATGGGAGGGGGCTGGATGCATCCCCCTTTAGTACCCTGCTCATCAGCACCACAGAACTCTGTCCCTCGGTGGAACTGGCTGGATTTAAGAATAATAGAATCATAGAGTTGGAAGAGATCACAAGGGCCATCTAGTCTAAACTCCTGCCCTGCAAGAATACCCTATCAAAGTATTCCCAACAGATGGCCATCCAGCCTTTGTTTAAAAACCTCCAAAGAAGGAGACTCCACCACACTTCCAGACAGTGCCTTCCATTACCAAACAACTCTTACTGTCAGGAAGTTATTCCTGATGTTTAGGTGGAATCTATTTTCTTGTAGTTTGACTCCATTGCTCCGTGTCCTAGTCTCTGGAGCAGCAGAAAACAAGCTTGCTCAATATGACATCCCTTCAAATAGTTAAACATGGCTATCATGTTCCCTCTTAACCTTCTTTTCTCTAGACTAAACATATACAGCTCCCTAAGCCGCTCCTCATAGGGCATGGCTTCCAGCCCTTTCACCATTTTGATCACCTTTCTCTGGACACATTCCAGCTTGTCAATATCCTTCTTGAATTGTGGTACCAGACCTGAACACAGTATTAAGACAGATTTCAGGAGTCATATTAGGAGACAGATCATGGCCGTGCCATCATGGCTATATGTCTGATACAGGATCTTAGTCCCTGTTTGCCCCAGAAATAAAAATAAAGGTCATCTATTACAGCTGGTGTTTCCATTGATTGATGTTAAGTTGTGCGTCTCTTTGAATTGGGGAACTGTATGTCTTCTTGAAATAACGTTGTCTTATTAGTCAGGAAAATGTAGAAGAGAAAGAAAGGCTTCCTAAGTCAATTGTATGGAAACACAGAAACAAATTAATATTCTTCTTCCTTATAACAGAACTTTCCCCCTTTGTCCTTCAGACCATCGCCTCCCAAAAATAGTACTCTACGGTGAACTCACCATGGGTCAGTGTAAGAGGGGTGCTCCAAAAAAGCAATACAAGGACTCCCTGAAACAACATCTCAGGCTTGGCCAAATTGATCACCAACAATGATCCACCCTAGCCTCACATCGGGAGGCATGGAGACACACTATCCACCATGCTGCAGCCTTATTTGAGAACTCACGCTGAACAAGTCTTGAAGAGAAACCACAACACAGAAAGAATCACAACGCGGAAACATCATCCAAGGAGACCTTCTCCTGTGCTTTCTGCAACTGGACTTGTTTATCTTGGATTGGCCTTTTTAGTCATCAGCACGCTTGCAGAAAGTGCCAGATGAGTCCTTCCTGAAGCTTCGTTTGCGAAGAAAAGCCAGAGAGAGACTTCAATTGCTGTAAACTGTGTTTAAAGTGTAGAAGTGGGCCTTCCTTCCCTGTGGACTCAAAGAAAGCAAACTGCTGAAGTTTCTCCTAGCTTGTCCATTTTTCTTCATTGATAACTTCTGCTATCTTGACCATAAGCTGATGTTGCCACACATATCATAGAATCATAGAATCGTAGAATTGTAGAGTTGGAAGAGACCACGAGGGCCATCCAGTCCAACCCCCTGCCACGCAGGAAATATTGATCAAAGCATCCCCGACAGATGGCAATCCAGCCTCTGTTTAAAGACCTCCAAGGAAGGAGACCCCACCACGCTCCACGGGAGTGTGTTCCACTGCCAAACAGCTCTTACTGTCAAAAAGTTCCTCCTCATGTTGAGGTGGAATCTCTGTTCCTGGAGCTTGCATCCATTGCTCCGTGTTCCAGTCTCTGGAGCAGCAGAAAACAAGCCTGCTCCAGCTTCAGTGTGACACCCCTTCAAATACTTAAACAGGGCTATCATATCGCCTCTTAACCATCTTTTTTCCAGGCTAAACATACCCAGCTCCCTAAGTCTCTCCTCATAAGGCATTGTTTCCAGACCTTTCACCATTTTAGTTGCCCTTCTCTGGACATGCTCCTATTTGTCAATATCCTTTTTGAATTGTGGTGCCCAGAACTGGACACAGTATTCTAGGTGAGGCCTGACCAAGGCAGAATAGAGCGGCACTATTACTTCCCTTGATCTAGACACTATACTTCTATTGATTCAGCCAAAAGTCGCATTGGCCTTTTTAGCTGCTGCACCACACTGTTGACTCACGTTCAACTTATGGTCTACTAGGACTCCTAGATCCCTTTCGCACGTAGTCTCATTCAGCCACGTCTCTCCCATCCTATATCTATGCATTTCATTTTTTCGCCCTAAGTGCAGTACTTTACATTTCTCCGTATTGAATTTCATTTTGTTAGCTTTGGCCCAGCTCTCCAGTCTATCCAGGTCATTCTGAATTTTGATCCTGTCCTCTAGGTTATTAGCTACTCCTCCTAATTTGGTGGCATCTGCAAATTTGGTAAGTATGCCCCTAATTCCCTCATCCAAGTCATTGATAAAGATGTTGAATAGCACTGGGCCCAGGACAGAACCCTGTGGCACCCCACTGGTCACATCTTTCCAAGATGAAGAGGAGCCACTGCTGAGCACCCTTTGGGTTCGGCCAGTCAACCAATTACAAATCCATTGAACAGTTAACTTGTCTAGCCCACATTTTACAAGCTTGTTTGCAAGAATATCATGGGGAACTTTGTCAAAGGCCTTAGTGAAATCAAGGTATGCGATGTCCACAGCATTCCCTTCATCTACCAAGCTGGTAACTTTATCAAAAAAAGAGATCAGATTAGTCTAGCATGACTTGTTTCTCTGAAACCCATGTTGACTTTTTTGTGATTATGGCATTGCCTTCTAAATGTTCACAGACTCTCTGTTTAATGATATGCTCTAGAATCTTCCCTGGTATTGATGTCAGACTAACTGGGCGATAATTGTTGGGATCCTCTTTTTCCCCCTTTTTGAAGATGGGGACAACATTTGCCCTCCTCCAGTCTGCTGGGACTTCTGTTCTCCAGTAGTTCTCAAAGATTATTGCCAATCGCTCTGAGATCATATTTGCCAGCTCTTTTAATACTCTTGGATGTAGTTCATCTGGTACTGGAGATTTAAATTCATTTAGATTAAGAAGGTATTCCTGTACTACCTCTTTGCTTATTCTGTGCTGGATTTCCCATATGGCATCCTCTGTTCCATTCTCCTCAGGTTGGTCCCCCTTTTCCTTTTCTAAAAACACTGAGGCAAACAAGGTGTTTCATAATTCTGCCTTTTCTCTGTCCCCTGTTAGCATTTTGCCATCTTCTCCACGTAGTGGCCATATCAGTTCCTTCTTCCTCCTTTTGCTGCGGACATACCCCCCAAACCCCCTTTTTATGGTTCTTAACCTCCCTAGCAAGCCTGAGCTCATTCTGTACTTTAGCTTTTCTGACTTTACTCCTACACGTGTTTGAATTCTTCTTTGGTGATTTACCCCCTTTTCCATTTCCTATACATGTTCCGTTTAAAACTTAGCTCCATTGAAAGTTCTTTAGTCATCCATCCTGGTTTCTTGAGACACCTCCCATTTTTCTTCCTCAATGGTACAATTTGAAATTGTGCCTTCAGTATCTCCCTTTTGAGAAAGTCCCATTTGTCTTGAGGTCTCTTCTCTTTTAGTATTCCTGACCATGGAATCACCCCCAGTATTTCCCTGAGTTTATTGAAATCAGCTCTCCTAAAGTCAAGAATGCATGTCTGACTATGCTTGGCTTCTTCTTTCCATTGTATAACAAACTCCAGGAGAACATGATCACTCTCACCTAAGGATCCCACCACTTGCACCCCATTAACCAGGTCATCCCTGTTGGTTAGGATCAGATCTAAAGTAGCTGACCCCCTTGTTGCCTCTTCCACCTTTTGGACCATGAAATTGTCTTCCAGGCAAGTCAGGAATTTGCTAGACCTTGAAGTTTTGGTTGAGTTAGATTGCCAGCAAATATCAGGATAGTTGAAGTCACCCATCACTACTACATCTCTCCTTTCTGTGTGTGTGTTCATCTGTTCTAGAAAGGCCTCATCCAATTCCTCCGTCTGACTTGGGGGGTCTGTAGTAGAGTCCCACAATAACATCCCTGTTGTTTCCCTTCCCTTTAATTTTTATCCAGATGCTCTCCACCTGGCTTCCAGTATTGATGTCATGGATCTCTTCACTGTCATAAATATCCCTGACATATAATGCTATTCCTCCTCCTTTTCTGTTTGGCCTGTTTCTCTGTAAAGGTTATACCCCTCTATTCCTACATTCCAATCCTATGACTCATCCCACCAGGTTTTAGTAATGCCTATTATATCATATTTGTTTTGTAGTGCTAGGAGTTCAAGTTCATCTTGCTTATTTCCCATGCTCTGTGCATTAGTGTAGAGACATCTGAGACCATGTGTTCCCCTTACTTGCTGCCTGTGCAAGTTTTTTTGCCTCCCACTGTTGGGGCCTTGCGCTGTTTGCCTTGTTCCCTCTATGACAGTTTGACTATTTTCTCCAGCCCTTTTGCCTTCCAGAATACTGTCTCCCTCCCCCATATGACTCAGTTTAAAGCCCTCCTGATCAAATTCTTGAGACCATTGGCAAAAATGTTTCTGCCAACTGTCGTAAGATGCACTCCATCTCTTGCCAGAAGTCCCCCCTCATGGAAACGCAGCCCATGATCCAAGAATCCAAATTGTTCTCGGTGACACCATCTATGGAGCCAGTTGTTTACATTGGCTATTTTCCTCTCCCTTCCTGGACCGTGCCCTTCAACTGGCAGAAGAGACAAAATGACAACTTGTGCATCCATTTCTTTCCGCTTCCTCCCCAGGGCCTCATAATCTCTTCTGATCTTCGGAAAGCTGAATATCTGTTTTTCATCTGTAACATATTGGAGGGTAGGTCACCATAAGTCAGAAATGACTTGAGGGCACACAACAACAACAACAACAACAACTCCCTAAAGGCACCAGATTCTGCCTGATCTTGGAAGCTAAGCAGGGTCAGCCCTGGTTGATACTTGTATGGGAGACTGCTAATGTATAGCAGGTGCTGTAGGCTATATTTCAGAGGAAGGAACTGGCAAAACCACCTCTGAGAAATTCCTTGCCTAAGAAAACTCGCTGAAATTAATGAGGTCACCGTAAGTTACCAGGCGGCTTAAAGGTTTGTGCGTGCACACACACACATGGCCCAGATATAATATAGGGAGGTATGGTCAAGATTTGTTTGGATAGTCTGGACCGAAACCTGAAAGAGAAGAACCTCTTGGGGAGCTAAGATGTGGAAACACTGATCTATAACTGTTTAATTTTGCAGGACTCTCCAAATCACCTGCAGGTTTGCTTGAAACAAAATTGATGGCAATTCTACTCTCATTGCTTTAATTTTTATTTAAGAAGCTATTGCACCAAACTGTTCAAAGAGTCATTTCATACAGCTAAGATGGGAAATCCTAGCTGCATGTGTAATCAACCAATCATGGCAATGGCAGAAAAGCTTCATAATCTTCTAAACAACTTCCAAACTTTCATTCTGCAGCTTCTGACACTGCAGCTGATGATATTTTGGTTAATGAAATCTGTTTACAATGGTGTCTCAATTTCCCCCTGTCCGTCTATCACTGGATGTTCATATCAAATTGTATAAAGAGAAGTCATCCTTTGGAAGGGAATTTTGCATCTGAATCCTCATTGGTATAATAGCCCCAGTTAAGGAATTTAAATCTCTTCTTTGAACATTCAACTCTGTTCTCAATGTAGCTTTCCTCAGTACACACAATTATTATGCTTCTCATCAGTAATACTCAAAGCTTCTCTTCCTTCCAAATCATGGAGCACAGTTTGACTGTCTCACAAACAATGTTATAGACAAAACAGAAAGAAATATTCATCCATCTCCTCCTGAGAGAAGATGGGAAAAAGTGACTGTTGAGATTCATTATGACAAAAGTTGATTGCTGAAATGTTATGAACTCATCTGTTTCCTTCACTCCATTGTTCATAGTGCAATTTAAATACCATCTTGTGTCCCTTGCAATCAGCCTCCTAATATGGGAATCTAGGGGCATGTGACTTTAAAAGATTTCTGAAATGCAAGTCATATTTAGGGCTGCTGGAGAGACGCCAATGCCAACATGAAGTAATGCAGAATTGACACATCCCAGAGTAATGTGTGGATCAAAACTCAATTATCCATCAACATTCATACTTTCCAAATATTTTGATTATAATCTGCCTCAAAAACTATTAGCATATGTTTTTAATTTCATATTTATGTATTTCAGCATGTAAATATGTGCATATTTGGTTATTAAAAATCCCACATTAATGTGGAAATGGGCTGGACAGAAATGAGTTGGAAGAAGTAAGAGCTGATGGTAAGAGTTGTTCAACAGTGGAATATGTTGTCTCAGACTGTGGTGGAATCTCTTTCTTTGGAGGCTTTTAAACAGAGGCTGGATGGCCATCTGGATTTGGGTGCATCCATACATATGTAAAGCAGATCTATGGAGAGATCACTTGCTTTGCTTTTTGTAAGTTGTCAGAGGAAACATAAGAAAATTACTATTTCTACTCTCTGGCTTTTCTTCGCAAACGAAGATTCAGGAAGGACTCTATTATTTCTACAACTGTTGTTATAAACCAGCGTTGGTGACAGTAAGACCTCCATAGGGAGGGCATTCCAGAAATTTGGTACCACAACAGAGAAGGCCTTTTCCCATGTCCTTCTGTGATGTATTGCTCCCACTTTTGGGAGATAGAGAGTGGGCCCTCTTGCAGATCTAGTTATGCATCATCCAAGAATTCCTAATTGCAAGGCTGGCCTACTGGATAGTCCTAACTAGATTAAGCCCATTATGGAATGAGTTGTTTATTGAATGGAAGTTAATCCAGTGGATTCAGTGACTCCACTTTAGCTGGGCCTAATAATAGGATTTAAGGTGATGTGAAATGGATGAGAGGAAGACGGAGTGTTCTGCCAGCAGAGAAAATATGAACATCTTTGTCTGGTGACAGGAGTAAAATGTAACTTGTCACCATGGCTGATATCCTGTATTGATGGCACTTTGTAAGATACACAGATGCTGCTGAGTCAGGTACATAAATATTGATGGGATCATTGAGTGTTTCTGAGCTGCTTTTTGACTCCCTCCTCCCTTAAAAGAAGTAATTGTCATGGGAGTGAAAAAAATATGAATGCATCCCTAACTTAGCCACTGATTAAACTAGGTAAATTTAGAATGGAGTATTGAGGAGGGCAAACTGGAGCTTGTTTATAACCATACACAGGAAGTCACACTGAGGTGGTTACTTTAGGTATTAAAGTAAACTGGTTGCAGGGCTTGGTGACAATTATCTAGTCTGTTCCAAATATTAATGGGCCTTGATTTTCTGTAGCAAAAATTCCTCTTTCAACAATGTGGGTCTTTCTATCAAAAAAACTAATGCAAATCTTATTTAGTATGTATTTGGTACTTGGAAACACTTTGGGGAATGCTCAAAGGTTAAATGCACAGTAGTCAAATTTTTATGTCTTAAGGACCTGTCAGTTTGATAGGACCAGACATTTAGGACACCTGTCCATGCTAGTGAAGGATCAGTGCCCCAAACCAGCAACAAATCAGAAGGCTAGAAGCAGGTAGCTAAAGAGAGGCTGGCTGAAGTCAACAGTCTATAGACAGCAAGTGGAAATGATACTGTGTAATATAAGATAGGCAAGTTATCAAGTTTTGAAGAGGTGTAGGGAACAGGGAGGTAACATACTATGAACCTTCCCCTGTGCTTGGAAAAGTTACTTTTTTGGACAGCGGCTGAATCCACACTACACAAATAATCCAGTTTGAAATGGGATTATTTACCATGGCTCCTTCCTATGGAATCCTGTGATATGTAGTTTGGTGAAACACCAGCACGCTTGGGCAGAAAAGGCTAAAGAGCTTGCAAAACTACAAATCCCAGGATTCAATAGGAAGGAGCCATGGCAAATAATCCAGTTTCAAGTGGAATTATTTGTGTAGTGTGGATTCAGCCTATGTCTCATCCAGTGGCCCTGCTGGCTGGGATGGTGGTGGTGGTCTAGCAAGTGCAGTCTGGAAAGGTAGTATTTCTAAAGAGCTCACCCTCCTACAGCAATACAGGTTGGTCAAACTGACTAAAACTCACTGAGGCTAGGGCTTTGCAAAGGCCTGGTGGATTGGAATCAGGATGGATCCAAGATACTTTGCTACCGGAGGCAGAACACCAAATGTCCCCCCCCCCTTTTAAACTGGGTCAAGGTACATAGTAGCCAAAGCCAGCAAAAATATTTTGGCACATGAATGACAAAATTCCACAAGCTCTTTTTATCCTTGGTGGTAAAATTCAATAACAAATTAGACAACAACAGATTAAACAGCTACCAGTTTACCTCCTATATGATATTAGACTGCTGATGCTGGAGATCTAAGGGCCTTGGAAGTTTCTAGATTTGTGGGGAGGGACCATTGAGATCAAACCTCTACTGTGAAGTCAGATGTCTCTCTTGCCTCTTGGAGATGGAAACCTGTTGCCCTTCCTGAGACCATCAGATAGCAACCTGAACTTGGAGTGCATCTACACTGTAGGAATAATGCAGTGACACCACTTTAACTGTCATGGCTCCATGTTACAAAGTTCTGGGATTTGTAGTGTTGTGAAGCACCAGCACGCTTTGGCAGATAAGGCTAAAGACCTTATAAACTACAAATCCCAGGATTCCATAGGATGGAGCTATAGCACTTCTCTCTCTGTCTCTCTCTGACTTCTCTTCGCAAACGAAGATTCAGGAAGGACTCATCCCATGCTTTCTGCAAGCGTGCTGATGACTAAAAAGGCGAATCCGAGATAGACAAGTCCGGTTGCAGAAAGCACAGCAGAAGGTTTCCTTGGGTGATGTTTCCGGGTTGTGATTTTTTTCTGCGTTGTCGTTTCTCTTCAAGACTTGTTCGGCGTGAGTTCTCAAATAAGGCTGCAGCATTGTGGATAGTGTGTCTCCATGCCTCCCGATTTGAGGCCAGGGCAGACCATTGTTGGTGATTAATTTGGCCGAGCCTGAGGTGTTGTTTCAGGGAGTCCTTGTATCTTCTGTTTTCTTCAGGTTGACTTCCAGCCCAAACAGCTCTGCAGCTGTTGTGAAGCAGGATGTTAGGCGCTGCAGAGCTGCTTCTGTGTGGGCAACTTAAAGTAGTATCAAATGACATTACTTCTACAGTGTAGATGCACCCTTGGTTACCGTTTGATCTTGGATGTCTACTTGTCCCCAAAATGCATAATGTAGGCTTCTCTCAGTACTAGGGATGTAGAGAATTCTTGCCACTTTTTTCATCCTTGATGAGAAAGGGCACCCTGAGATATCAAGAAAATGGCCAACCACTACAAGTTTTTCATATCAGGACTCTCTTTTTTTTGGCAAAGAATTTATACAGAAAAAAACCCACTTGTTTTTTATTTTATTTTTAAAAAACAATATTGTAATGTAGGCAACAGTTTGTTATGCACCAGGTGCACTGTTTTCTGCATAAAATATTTACGTGTATGTAAAAAGCAAGCAATTTTTTTTTGCTGAACAATTCGCAGAGTGAAATTTAAAAAAAAAACATGCAAAAACTCTTACAGTGTCACCCAGTAGGGATTTTTTAAAAAAATTATTTATTCTTACATTCAAGAATAAGAATAAAGATTTACATTTTAGATTATTGTTTCTTGTTCCAAACTGCTTTGTATTGCATTCATCAGTTCTTCCACAACAGTCTTTGTTAGGGCCTATTTCCTTTCATGTTCACTGAAATACCTTTCATCCCATCTTGCAAACATGCCACTAGCTGGTACTGGCTGGTTCCATCCCCCTGCGCATTCCTCAATGACAGGTAAAAAGGGCATGATGAAAAATGAATGTGCTTACAACTGGAAAACCCATTTAAATCAGGGATGACATGGAACTGGTGAAGTCATCTCCATCAGTAGATATGATGTTTCTCCAGCAGACAAATTCTTTGCATATGTCTAATGAATAGTTAAGGATGATACATCATTAACAGTACATCTGCTGGCTTCCCTGCCACATCCTCTAAAGACAGGCAACCCCATCCTATGTATGCATAGTAGGAAGTAACTGTATTCAATGTGCATTTGTCATGGGTTAAGAATCTGATAAGAAGCTGTTATTATGATTTGATAATCAATTTACCCTGAGTGGGTTTAATTGAGGGATCTTTGTGAGAAAATTTGGTGCCTAAATTTAATTGTAAATAAAATTTAAATTTAATTGATCAATTAGCCAATGACCAGTCAAAAGGTAGACAATTAGCTAATCATTTTGCAATTGCCTGAACGCTTTAGGTTATGCTGATGATCATTAATCATTTAGATTATTTTAAAATCTAACAGAGTTTGTGCTATGGAAATTGGAAAGACAAAATCATGCACCCCCAGCAGATATTATAGGTTATGATATTTAAAAGGTGATAAAGGCATATTCAAGAATGAAATTGATTGTTCAGGTAGAGTTTTCAGGCTATTTATTTTATTTGTGAGAGCCAGCATGGTATTCTGGTTTGAGTGTTGGACTAAGATTCTGGGAAACCAAAGTTCACATCCCCACTCGGCCATGGAAACCCATGGGGTGACCACTGGGACAAGTCACACTGTCTCAGCCTAAGAGGAAGGCAGTGACAAGCCTCCTTGGAACAAGTCTTGCCAAGAAAGTCCTGTGATGGGTTCAGTTTAGGGTCACCATAAGTTGCAAATGACTTGAAGTTGTTACCTACTCTGATAACCCCCATCCTGGAATATCAAATGATTAGCTATATCTAATAATTTGGCTTGATGTGGCCTTCCACACAGTTAGCAGTTAAACCAGGGACCCCCAAATACCAAGGGTGGCATCATATATGACCAAAGGAGGGGCCTTTGGAAACTCCCCTAACAAATACTCAGGTCAAAACTTAAACACCTGGAAGCAAGTCATTCACTAATCCACTAAATGATAGCAGAGTCCTCGATGCTTGTAAAATGGGTCCTTCCTCTCCTGTTCCCCTTCCAACAAAAGACCTTGCCTGTTCCTATTCAATTCCAAATACATCAAGCATTAATTATCATTAGCTCTACTGGAGCACCCTTCAGGGCTGGTTTAAGGAATTTTGCCCCCACCCTGCAACACTTTATTTTGAGGTCCCCATATGTTTATCTCAGGTCAATGTAACCTAACCTATTCACAGTACAGGATATTCAGATTATTACTAATAATGTTTTTGAAGGAGGAGGGTTACAATGCCCCTCCAATGATGGGGCCCCCTGTGGCTGCAGGTGCTGCAGGGCCCTTAAACTGGCCCTGGAAGCCTTTGTCTAGTCCTGGAAACATCCGAGAAACATTGTATTCCACTCAAAACCCTATCCTTTCAGGGAGTTATCACATATAAATATCACCCTAAAATACCACCCAAGTGTAAATGAATCCCCTGCTTTTCTGGTTCAAGTCAATTCCTGTCACCATTCTGCCTTCCAGACCACCTCTCTGCTGGTTTACTTCACGATCTCAGCTCTACAGGATCAGTATAGTATAACCCACAAGCCCCTCACTCTATCTTCTATCCAAATACTTCCTACAATCTTTCATAGAATCATAGATTCATAGAATTGCAGAGTTGGAAGAGACCACGAGGGCCATCCAGTCCAACCCCCTGCCGCACAGGAAATCGCGATCAAAGCATCCCCGACAGATGGCCATCCAGCCTCTGTTTAAAGACCTCCAAGGAAGGAGACCCCACCACGCTCCGAGGGAGTGCGTTCCACTGCCGAACAGCTCTTACTGTCAAAAAGTTCCTCCTCATGTTGAGGTGGAATCTCTGTTCCTGGAGCTTGCATCCATTGCTCCGTGTTCCAGTCTCTGGAACAGCAGAAAACAAGCTTGCTCCATCCTCAACGTGACACCCCTTCAAATACTTAAACAGGGCTATCATATCGCCTCTTAACCATCTTTTTTCCAGGCTAAACATACCCAGCTCCCTAAGTCTCTCCTCATAAGGCATGGTTTCCAGACCTTTCACCATTTTTGTCGCCCTCCTCTGGACACGCTCCAATTTGTCAATATCTTTTGAACTGTGGTGCCCAGAACTGGACACAGTATTCTAGGTGAGGTCTGACCAAGGCAGAATAGAGCGGCACTATTACTTCCCTTGATCTGGACACTATACAGTTGTCCCTTCACATTCGCTGGGGTTTGGTTCCAGGACCCCCCGTGAATACCCAAATCCGTGAATACTCAAGTCCCATTATATGCAATGGCAGAGCAAAATGGTGTCCCTTATATAAGATGGCAAAATCAAGGTTTGCTATTAGGATTGTTATTTTTTTAAGAATATTTTCCAAGCCGTGAATACTCAAATCCGTGAATGTCAAATCCGTGAATGTGGAGGGACAACTGTACTTCTATTGATGCAGCCCAAAATCGCATTGATCTTTTTAGCTGCCACATCACACTGTTGACTCATGTTCAACTTGTGGTCTACTAGGACTCCTAGATCCCTTTCGCACATAGTCTCATTCAGCCAGGTCCCCCCCTCCCCATCCTATATCTATGCATTTCATTTTTTTGCCCTAAGTGCAGTACCTTACATTTCTCCATATTGAATTTCATTTTGTTAGCTTTGGCCCAGCTCTCCAGTCTATCCAGGTCATTCTGAATTTTGATCCTGTCCTCCAGGGTATTAGCTACTCCTCCTAATTTGGTGTCATCTGCAAATTTGGTAAGTATGCCCCTAATTCCCTCATCCAAGTCATTGATAAAGATGTTGAATAGCTCTGGGCCCAGGACAGAACCCTGTGGCACCCCACTGCTCACATCTTTCCAAGAGGAAGAGGAGCCATTGCTGAGCACCCTTTGATAGCCCATTGTGTGAGTGTCTGAAGCCTGAGTGTTTGCATGAATGTTATTGTTAATTTCCAATAAAGATAATTTAATTGTATGTGTTGGCTTTGAATCTCATCTGTTATTATATAGATTAAAAGATCCTGCCATTACCCAACCTCTTGCTGCTATATTTGAGCTAGTTAAATATTCACCATAATAATCTGGGACACTAGTCAGATCCTCATGGACCCCACACAACTTGGGTAACAAAGTTACACAATGTTACTTGTGGAGTTAAGGACCAGGTGTAGAGAACTCGACCCTCAGCAAGTTTGGGTAAAATGTTACTGCAAGCATTTTGTTGTATTTCTCCAAATCTCCCCTGCATTCTCCTCAGTATGCTTGTTTTTGCATCAGTCTATGAGACTTTATTTTTTTCTTCTTGCAAGGGACTTGTCTATTTCCACGGTCATTTTTTTTTAAAAAAAACCTGAACTCATTTCTGTGTGTATTTTTAAGTGCAGAAATTTTTATATGAGGTTTTCTTATTGCCTAAAGCTTATTCTATTTATTTTTTGATTCAATTTATATCCCACCTTTCTCCTTATGTTGAAGTGAAGGCTGCCTGCAGCATTTAAAAAACAAGATACAGTTAAAATTATTTATTCAAAAGTTAAAGAAAGAATTAAATAACAGTTATATTAAAAACAAGATTAAAACAATATAAAAGCCACTGATCATGATTTTTTAAAAAGTAAAACACAGCCCCACCACAACTCTTCTTGTCACATAGTTTTCCAGCCCAAGCTTATGTGTATTTTGTCAAATGAACACATTCCCAGCTGTTCTCATGTTTAAAAAGATCTCTAATATATCTGGTGTCTTTTATTTTTCCAATATGCACCACAAGTCTTGAAAATTTCAGAGACCTTTTGTCTTGTAATATGTATTTCATGAGGAAAGGCACGTTGAACAGCATTCTTTCCCTTAACAGAATTTGTGGTCTCAACTGCTTGACACTGCCAGAAGTGTTAACATTTCCACTGTTTACTGTGTTGTTGCTCAGTAAGCTGTTTGATAAAAGCTGTTTAGAAAAGCTTGAAAGTTCCTGTTGCTGAAGCTGAAGAGTGAGAAGAAAACATTGTCACAAATCACAATGAGCTTCTGCTTTGATATACAGTACTGCCTGTGAGGAAAGCAAGGCCAAAACAAGTGGGCTGGATGTCTGTCCACAACTGTAGCCAATTGAGATGGGGAGAATCAGGTAAGTATATGAAAAATGTATTCACTGTTAACCCTATATCTATAGTAAATACACAATTCTCACACAGAGGTGAGTGTATGATTATATATATATAATTAAATAAATAATAAACAATATATTTAATAATATATTATTTATTTAAAATATTTAATAATTTAATAAATAATAAATATATAATAATAATGAAAATTAAATCCTGTTTATACAGATATCAAAATTCTATTTGTTACATAAGAATACAAAGGAGAATATGCAATAATACAATGTAGTCAATCAACTCAATTTGATATACAATGTAAAACAATATATGCACTTAAATTGGTACACAAACAACTTCACTCTGGAGATTCTCTGAGTTGTTTCGTGGTCACTTCTTCACTGTGTATCTAAAATAAATATGTTGTTACAATTGAACCATGTATTATATCAAATAAAATACCATTTTTACTATAATTGTTTATTGAGGGAAAAAATGCTGGGCTCACCTCATGAAAGATAACATGGTTCAATTGTAACAACTTATTTATTTTAGTTACACACTGAAGAAGTGACCATGAAACAACGTAGAGAATCTCTGGGACAAAGTTGTTTGTGAAAGCAAGGCCAGTCAGGAGTGTGCCAATTAGTACTATGGGCAGAAAGGGTTTTGGGCTTTTCTGTGTATTGATGTGTCATCATCTTACAGTGGACCTTGGACTCCTTTTGCTGATGTAAATTTGACAGTTAGGCAGTGGCATGCATTATTCTTCTCTATAGATTTCTCTCCCCTCACTTTTTTATATTAAAAGACATTATTTGTTTTCTTCCCAGCAAGAATTGCACATTTTAAAAATATAGATGACAGAATCCTATGTGCCCTGTTACATTACATAACTTTACATAGACCTGGCTACATAGCAGAGGCACTAAGAAATCCCTTTACTGAGCTGCAAAGATGTGTAACATAGAATCATAGAGTTGGAAGAGACCACAAGGACCATCTAGTCCAACCCCATGCCCTGCAGGAATACACAATCAAACTATTCCTGTCAGATGGCCACCCAGCCTCTGTTTAAAAACCTCCAAAGAAGGAGACTCCACCATGCTCTGGAGCAGTGCATTCCACTGCCAATCAGCTCTTACTGTCAGGAAGTTATTTGTAATGCTTAGGTGGAATCTCTTTTCTTGTAGTTTGAGTCCATTGTTCCATGTCCTAGTCTCTGGAGCAGCAGAAAAGAAAGCTTGCTCCATCCTCAGTATGACATCAGAACAGAACACCGGCAAGAGTGCTCAATGCAGATTGGTGTCTGATGCACATCAGGACTAATGTGATTGCTTGCCATTGTGCATTGGTCCCATTTTGCATCAACCACTTTGCCAGTTCTGATGTGTAGTAATGTAACATATGGACCTCTGCTGCATATGGATATTATGAACCTGCCCAGCTTTTATTCCTGCAGACATAAGGCCATTCATGAAGAGAATTCTGGCCAGGGTTTTTAGTATTTTTTTTTAATATCCACACAATGTAACACAGATATGTTCCTCTGTGGATGTAGTTGGGCATTTTTATCCAATGAGTAAACAAAACAGGGATTTAATTCTTCACTGATTTTATTCTCAAAAGAAGCAATGAGTCATTTTAGCCATTTGCTCCCTGCTGAAGAAAGTTTTTGAAAATAGTGATGGTTTCGAAGACCATTTGCAATTAGGGACTCCATTCTGCACAAAAATTGTGCATGTATTTTTCTTACTAGAATATAGTATTTTCTGGCATTTTGTGCAGAAAATATTTTTGAGTAGAAATATTATTTTCTGCACAAAAAAAGCTGCTTCCCAGAAAATGGTGTTTTCTGCTCAGAAAAAAAATATGCAGACATTTTGTGCAGAATAAAGTCCTCAATGAGAGCATTTCCCACACAGCATTGAACATGCTATTTTCTGCATAAAACAAAAGAAAGCAAAACAATCTTGTGTAAATTTTGCACAGAATAAGTCTCAAAGTGCAAAGATGCTCAGGAGTCCAGGAGGAAATCCTTCTTGGCAGGGTTTTCCAACATTACCAACTCACTTTCAATGATTAAAATAAAAAAAATATTTTTGAATATTCTTTCCACACCTTGAAAAAACTGAGGTTAGTTTGAGCTTAGTACAGGGATTCCCTGAAATAGGGTAATTTTTAATTAGCTCAAGATGGCAGTGAGTGGCCTGGTAACTGCAGGATCTTTTGACCTATGTATGGTGGTAATAACTGAGGATATTCCAAGCCAGAACTTACAATTAAATGATTTTTATTGAAATTTAACCTTAACATCATTCACACTAATACTCAAGCATCAAGCAATCACACAAGGCTATTGAAGAAAGTAGGAAGTATTTGGACAGAGGAATAGAATAAGGGATTGTGAGTTATACTATACCTATCAGAGGAGCAGAGATTTGTGAGCAGAGGATATTAAGAATATCATTCTGAGGGTTGCACAGCAAACCGGCAGCATGGAGGTATGAAGAGGAACCCTTTGGTGGTGTTTTAGGGTGATATTTATATTTGATATTTCCCTTGAAGGGATGGGATTTAGAGTGGAATACAACATCTCTCAGAGATTCCTAGGACTGGACAAAGGTTCTTTATGATTGTTGATAGGCTAGACACTTGGGACTAAATGGGCACAGGCAACCTTCTATTGTGGATGAGGGGAAAAGAGGAAAAACCTGTTTTGCTATCACTGAGTGCTCAAATATCCTTGATGAGATTAGTGGATGACTCATTTCCAGATGTTCTCAGGAAGAACTCTGACCTGGGTATGAATTAAATAAAGTAATTTAGAAGGCACCTCCCTAGGTTGTACACCTTGGTGTCTAGGGAGTCCCTCGTTTACTCACCAACCACACGGTGGGCCATAGCCAGCCAAATTGTTAAATATCGCCAATTGCATGTTATTGAAATGTGGGGGCTATCAGGGCAGGCAACACAGTCATGCTGGTATTTTTTTTTTGTATGTTGGGAAAACCCTGGGGGATTGGGAGGCTTCTGGGGGTAGACTGGGGGGCTGCACTGAGGACCCTGACATGTGGCCTTTGAACTTCACAATTCAACACCTCTCCTCTAGGTTTTCAGCTCTGCTGGACTAGGACTCAAATTGAAGCCCACATTTTTTTCATGGAGACCTTAGGTAGTAAGCAGAGATGACTCACAACAGGGAGTATTGGCAAAAGGATGAAGAATGCATAAAGGGGAATGGAGGTACTTGCTGCTCTTTTCGTCTTTGATATTTATAACTGCAGCCCTCTTAAAACATCATAGTGGCTGTGAATCTCCACACTCCTTGTTCAGCTGTGATTTATTGATGGAGTGGGTCCCAACAAATTCCTGTTGTAAAAGTAATGTCTGCTATATTTCACAGCTTCAGCAGAGGTTTGGCCTTTCAGGTGGCTTATTTACCTCAGTTCTTTAAAGGAAGACGCAAAGGTGGCCAATTATTTGAGCCAGGGTATGCTGAGCTGACAACTGAAGTTCAGACCTCTGAGTCAGCACTGAAGCATTTTGACATTCTGGGCAATAGAAGGTTGCATTCAAATCGTCAGGGCAGGAGGAACAGTGACAACTTGATGAGACTCTCCTCAGAGGTTGGAAAGTTGCTTTTCTTGGACTATGAAACCCAGTATCTCAGTCAGCATGGTCACACTGGGAGGGGATTCTGGGAGTTGTCATCTAAGAGAAATAACTTTTCCAAGCTCTGCCTGTTCCCATAGTGGAGGGGCAGGACCGGTTTAAGGAATTTTTGGGGGCCCTGCAATGATTTATTTTGGGGGGCCCATATGTCAAATATCTCAGGTCAATGTAACCTAACTCAACCTACGCTATTCACACTACAGGATATTCAGATTATTACTAATAATGTTTTTTGCAGTGGGAGGGTTACTACGCCCCCCCCCCCACAATGATGAGGCCCCCTGAGGATGCTGACGCTGCCGGTGCCTTAACCCAGCCCTGTGGAGGGGCTCACATGTAGTTTGCCACTTCCACTGTGGTCAAAACTTAAAACATAAACAAAGGGCAGGGACCAGGAAACAAACAAACAAAAAAATACAAAATCATGAGTAGCAACAACAACAACAACAACAACCATATGTAATTCTAATGAGAAGTGTGAAAAACTTAGAATATGGCTATATGGCTGATAACATGCTGAAGAAATAATGCAGTTTGAAACCACTTCCACTGCCATGGCTCAATGCTATGGAATTCTGGGATCTGTAGTTTTTTTTTTAAAAAAAAGATATTTAGCCTTCTGTGTCAGAGAGCTCTGGTGCTACAACAAACTACAAATACTAGGATTCCATAGGATGGAGCCATGATAGTTAAAGTGGTGTTAAACTGCATTATTTCTGCAGTGTGGCAGCAGCCTGTGTGTGTGAATGCATGAATGCATGTGTGCACACATTCACACACACAGGCTGCTGCCACACTGCAGAAATAATGCAGTTTAACACCACTTTAACTATCGCAGAGGCATCCTGCCACCGCTGTAACAGATTGTACTAGTTTTTCCAGATGAAGCAGATTGCTTGTAATTTGGAAAGAGTCTATAAATGCTTTCCCCAATACTGTGCAAGTTACATATTGACTCTCTTCTGGTTTGCCATCCTTCACAATGATGGATAACCCATCTTTTATTCTGTCCCTACTGACATTTGTGGCTCAGCAGCCTGGAGAAGTGAAAACAAACACACTAAAGGCCCCTTATCCTCCCTCGAGCAGCACATATTTAGTGATATGCTAGTCCCCAAGAGCATTGTATGGAAATTAGCTTTGTGGGTGGAGAGCCTAATTGTCATGGTATCTCATGTCTGCTAAGCTGATTACAAATTTGTTAGGAATGGTAATATACCTTGTTCTGTCTTCTGTGAAAAGTTGAAACTAATTGGCAGAGTTATCAAGTAATTATGGATCCAGGGGTTATTATAGCAGTGTGGAGTCTCTGGGACTGAGTATGATTGGCATATGCAGTGGAATGAGGACTTAGAGGGGACTGTACCACTTCACACTATGTGTGAAAGAGACTGTTTAAGAGACTCATCCAAGCAAAGGAGCATTTTGTGCTTTAGGAGTCGCATGTTTTTGGCACCTGTTAGCAATGCACCTCTTCATCACAACATATTGGCTTATTCTGTTGAAGATGTAGATAAGAACATAGTGTGCTGTCACTGGAGTCTTGTTGGAGATATACCCAGCCGTAACTTCATGTTACACCTGAGTATATACTTTTTTACGTCATTTGTCAAGGTAGTATTCAGTACATCCTTGTATGATGATCCCCTGCCAGCACAATCAACCTTTTCCACACTGGAATGTGCTCCCACAGTATAGCGGTGACTGAAGGCAAAAGCACCTGGGTAGTGTTGAGATATGGTTCTACAGCTGGAAGAAGAAAGAAGATACCATCTTTCTGGATCTCCAGTGAGTAAATGTGGAGATCTGAGAGTATGATGTCCTCCCACTTGCAGAACTGATGCTGTCCGGACATCCGCTCCACTCTTCATCTGCCAATAATTGGCTGTGGATTTGCTCTCCAGTATGCAATGGGGTGGAAGGGGGCAGAAATACACTAGCAGAGTGTTATGTTCCACCAGACTGATATAGAGGACTTTTTCAAACGGGGGGGGGGACCCCAAGGAGGTCGGGAGAAGAACAGCTCTGTCGCACGCACAGTGCTCTGTTTCGATTGATGCCATCCTCCTCCCGACCTTCCCCTGTGCTTTCTCCATGCTGTGGGCATGAGAAACATGCCACTTTTATTGACAGAAAAACCCCGTCAATAAAAAGTGGTGCCTGCAGCACGGAGGAAGCAAGGGGAAGGTCAGGAGGAGGACGGCACCATTTGAAATAGAGCTCTGTAAGTGCAACAGCACTGTTCTTCTCCCGACTTCCTCAGGGGTCCCCCCCCCATTTGAAAAAGTCCAGAGTCTTGGCCCAGTTCTCCATCTGAAGTACCTTGTTCATAGTCTTGGTGATGGCTGTGATATCACCTCTCAGTGCTGATATGGGTCATCCCCCCCCCATTTACTCAGCAGCGGCCAGAGTGAAGATAGAAGGTACTACATGTTGTTGTTGCTGTTAATTTTCATCAAGTTGACTTTGACTTATGGTGACTCTATGAATGAGAGACCTCCAAGTCACCATAGCCCTGCTCAGAGTTTGCAAATTCAGGGCTGGGGCTTCCTTGATTGAATCTATCCACCTGCAATACAGTCTTCCTCTTTTCCTACTGCCTTCTACCTTACCAAGGATTATTGCCCCCCCCCCATAATTCATGTCTTCTCATGATATGTCCGAAGTACCACAGTTTCAGTTTACTTATCTTGGTTTCTAAGGAGAGTTCACAATTGGTTTGCTCTTGGACCCATTCATTTGTCTTTTTGGCAGTCCATGGTATCTGCAAAACTCCCTGCCCTCAGTTCTACATTTGAAAGAAGTTGCTTTTCTCAGCTTTCTTCACTGTCCAACTTTCATAATCATATACAGAAACTGGCAATATGATGTCATGGACAATATTGACTTTACTATTCAATGATATATTGACTTGACTATCAAATGGCTTCATCATGATGCCCCATAGATAGTGGTTATGATACTGCGTTGCATTAGTGGATGGGCAAATTCTACCAGTTGCAGTTACATCTCCTCCCCTCTACCCATTCAGTGACCAGGAAATGTGCAAGTGGGGGGGGGGAAGCAAGGGGTAGCCAGGCAGCCAGCTGGCTCTGGTCATGCATCCAGCTGCAGGAAGCGGATGGAATCCTCTTGGAAGACTGGAGGACCAGGTGATCCCAGAAGATGACTTTTCCACTTGTGCATGTCAGTCCCAGAGTGCCAGCCATGGAAATGTGAATATGGACTGACCACCCTCCCAAAATATTTTTTTGCCAGCATAATTTGTGCAATTTTTATGCCAGCAAAAGAATGCCCCATATCTCACTTATCTTGCATCCTGGCAAAAGGTTTACCTAGCAATGAACAAGGAGTGAATGGAGCTCCATTCACTTCCTTGTTTGAAATCCCATAGATTCTCGTGCGAATACCTAGTACAGAAAATTCAGAAATAAAACCAAAAACAACACACAGAATGTTACACTAAGCACATAAACACACTTACAAACTTCCAAGTAAGCCAGGAAGGGTCATAAAAAGAGTGTTACCTACCTGGATGTTGTGATCTCACCTGGAAGTGTTCTGGCCGGTCTGGCCATTCATGCTGTATTCATGTGAAAAAAAGGTGTGAGGTTTCAAATGCTGACAATGCAGGAACAAAATCACCACAGCTGATCTATTGATGACTTGTCCCGTCAGTAAAATAGTTTGGCTTATGGCCCATACATAAATACGAAAGGGTGATGTTGTCTGATATGTGCACCCTTTCACGTTTATGTGACGTTGTTATGATGTGGTATTTAGTGTGTCTGATAAAGTCCTATATCTTGAAGTCTGAAGTCAAAATTCACTGACAGGCAATGCCTCCTTTCTCAACTGTAGGTAAACACAATTGGCATCCAATGGACTTGGGAAACCAAATCACTGCTGCTTTGAGGAAGATTGGTAAATGAGACAGGGTGATGTAAATTATGAAATGAAACTGAACTAAACTGAACTAACATTGTCCCCCACTGGAACTGTGCAATCAATCAATTAATCAGTCAGCCAATCACTTGATTTATACCCCACCTTTTCTACAAGTCAGGAACTCAAAGCAACTTCCAGGATGAATAGAAAGACAAGAAAATTCACAGGTAGTTAAAAACACACAAATTAAAGTTAAAATAGTGTGTTAAACTGTCTGTAGAATTAAAATCATTTAAAACATTGATTTAAAAGCATAGGATAAACGTTGTTGTTGTTATGTGCTTTCAAGTCATTTCTGACTTAATGGTGACCCTAAGGCGAACCTACCATGGGGTTTTCTTCCCAGGATTTGTTCAGAGGGGGTTCGTCTTTGCCTTTCTCCTCTGAGGTTGAGAGTGTGTGGCTTGCTCAAGATCACCTAGTGGGTTTCCATGGCTGACTGGGGATCTGACGCCTGGTCTCCAGAGTCGTAGTCCAACACTCAAACCACGGCACCACACTGGCATTGTATAAAAATAGTACAGCACACTAAAACAAAAAGCCCTTTATGTGTAAAATAATCAGCTTCCCAAGGCTTACTGGAATGGAAAAGTGTTCACCTGCTGATGAAAAGATAGCAGGGAAGGAGCCTAGGAAGGGAGTTCCAGAGACTGGGAGCAGCCCCAAGGAAGGCTGTCTCCTGCATTCCAACAAAGCATGCCTGTTAAGGCAGTGGAATTGAGAAAAGCAACTCCTGAGTTTGGACAAATTCAAAATGTACACCTATTCTAGCAGAGTGGAGCAGGCTATGGACTTTATCAGATGCGGCAAATATAGTGTCATACAAGATGATGTCCTTTTGCAATCATATCTTGTCAAAAAGCCATTTTATTTTATTGATGGGCCAAGCCATCAATTGATCTTCCATTCCACTTTGTTACCGACATTGCCGGCATTTGAATCCTTCTGCCTTGTGCTCAATGAATACAGCACCAATTGGCAGAACACTTCTTGGTGAGATTGGGACAGCTAGGTATGGGATGCTCTTTTTTTACCTCCTGGTTCACTTGGGACTTTTAAAGTGTGTTCATGTGCTTATGCATACTTTTTATGTCTTTATTTGACTTTTATTTTTGAATTTGCTGTGCTCGTGTCTTCTTGCGAGCACTGGTGAGATCTGAAACCAGGAAGTGAACATTCAGTCTCTGGTAGGGCCTGGGCTGCCACTTTTACATGACTAAAGTAAGATCTGGTTGGGGGAGTTCTTTTGCTGGCATAAAAATGCAGAAAAATATGCTGGCAAAAGAACATAAATGGACAGTGGTCTGATAAAGTCCTATGTTGCACTTGCTTGACAGAGGTTAATGATGAGGAGCCTTCTCTCCAAGATGTGGCAATGCTAATTTATAATTATAGATATATATGGATTCAAAGTTAGACTCATTAAGAGTTAATCTCTCAAAGCCCTGGGGCTGGATGGACAAAACTGTTAATTTTGGTTTTTCCCCCAAGTTCCTCCTTCTCCTCCTCCTCCGTTAAAAAAACTTCCTGAAGGTCTTTTCATCCTGAATATGTAGTTGTAAAATCTGGATAAATTATTATCAAAAACACACCGAAACAAAAGTCTTACCTATCATAGCTTTTGACGTAGAATTGTGAGTGGAATAGGAACTCTCCCTAACACATGTCAGCTAAAGAAAACTCAGAGGCAAATATGAACATCCTGCCAATGCCAAAGGAGATTTAAAAGAATTTCAGTAAGTCTACTGGCGTTTTTAAAGATGTAGGGTGAGGTAAATTTCCATGTCTCTGAAAAGTTGCCATCAGATTTCAACTGAAATGAAAATCTATGTGAACAAGACATCTCCAGCTACCCTGAGGTCAGCTGAAAGCAAATTATCTAAAAGCTTAGCAAAACTGTTCAGGGTTGCTTTGGAGTCCAAGGCCAGGATCTTAAGTACTATATAGCCTATGCTGTTTGGTCAAGCAAACTTTGGGTTTGTTCTTTATAAACAGAAATACTCCAGGTTATGCAGCAAACCACTTTGGAGACTGTAGAGCTTTTCAGAGTAATTTGTAATGTGGTCTGGCACTCAAGCTAGACCAAGTGGAGAATAAAGAGAAGTATCTTGAGGAATGTCTAACATCTAAGCTTGCAATTTTAGGCTTAACATTTTCTTCAGGGCCTCCTAGAGGGGCTCTATTGTCCTTCCTCCTTGATTCAATAGGATGGGTTGTCAAGTATCTTGCTCTGTCTCCTCGATGTCTTTTCCAGACCTGAGGGTGGACATCAGGAAGCCTTCCCATGTTTGTTCCAAAGCTGTCTCTGACAATGACAGGGCCAAGAAAGGTCTTCCCTCTATATGTCCTTTTCTACTCATAATGTCAAAAGGCTTCCTTCAGCTCTCATATTTCTGATGTAGGAAAATGTGTCTTTATTGGGCACCACTGTGATGGGGTGTTGAGCTGTGGAATGACCTTATTAGCAATGGATCCTTCTAGTCTAACTTACCCCACCTGAGGGATTATTATTTCTTTATTCATTTGTTTTCAAGTGACTCTTGCCTTGAGAGATTTGTCATGCAAACCCGTTGCTGCTCAGAAGACAGAGGAGAGACCTTTTGGCATCTGGAATGTAGCAAGAGACAAGGGACATAATGGAAGGTGACAGATGGCTGAGACGTAAAGAAACCAGTGTTGGAATAAGAAACAAACTCCCTGGACTAGCAACTGCCTTTTGTCAAGTTCCTTTAAAGAATTGCTTACCAGTACTACAGCTCAATAGATTTTCATCACGTCTTCTGAAATGGACTGACAAACATACCAGCTCTAAATGACAGCAGTTCCCCCTACTGTGGGAAACAGAGCAACAAACATATCAGATGGTTTTGTAATATGCCAAAGATGGCTGATTCTCAGTGGTACCTGAACATTCTTGAGATTTGTGCTTGGTTTCTGGGTCCTTTCTCCATCTTTCCTTCAATAGAAATGCAATTGGGAAGGATATAGGTTGCCCCTCGTATGCATGGGACTGGTACCTATAGTTTCAATTATCCATTGTCCCAAAATATGGTCTCTCTAGGTATTTCCTAGGTCCTCCAGCATGACTCTATGGTAACTTCTGCTGAAAGTTACCATAGAGTTTCCCTGGAGTTGCCTAGAGAGGCCACCTAGGTCCTCCAGTGCAACTCTATCATAACTTTTGTCAAAAGAAGAGAGGCCACCTTGCTAGACATTTCCTTAGGTCCTCCAGCACAATTTTATGGGGTTTGCTATTACCTGCGGTTTCAAGTACTTGCGGTAAATCTGGGAACATATCCCCTGTAGATATTACCCCTGCAGATTACCTTTATTATATGGGGCCTTTTCAGATGCAACATCTAAACAAGAGATGGATAAATTGTGGCTCTTCACATGTTGATAGGACTTCAACATGTATGAGCCATCTCTGTAGACTATTTTGGCAAAGGCTGATAGGAGTTAAAGTCCAAAAACATCTAGGCTGGCGATAGAAAGAATATTTTAAAATATTTGAAAAATGGTTTAAAAATGTTTCTTTTGTGTCAGGAAACACTGATCAGGAGAATCCTAGATTGATGAGCATCTTTGTAGTTCAGAATATATTCTGCACAGAATTTGCATGTTGCAGGAAACAGCATTTTCTGCAGACATTATTTTCTCTGCAGAAAATGCTGTTTTCTGTTGAAAAAGTCTACATGTGAATTTTGTACAGAGTAAGTCTCAGAACTATGAATAGTCTTCAAAAACTGTGCAGTTTTTGAAGACATTCTTGTAGCTGGAAGAACACTGCAAAATTATTCATTAGTTGCTACTTTGAGAATGAAATTAGTGAAAAATTACATCCATAATCTGGAGGGCTATAAATTGTCCACCCTTGATCTAAACTATGGAATTAGCTTTTCAAGGGAATTTCATCCTCTCACTATCTTCCTTATTTTTAAAAAGATTCTTAAGATTTTCTTGTTCCACAAGGCTGAAAAGTTACTTTTTTTGATCTATTTACATGACTGTGATACCTGGAGAATTCTGGGAGATGCAATAAAAAAAAAAGTAACATTTCCAAGCTCTGCTTGTCTCTGCAGGCTTTTTCTTTAGTGCCTCAGTTGTTAATCATTGTGAAACTCTGATGTATATTTTGATCTGAAATTTAACTTCAAAACATGAGTGGTACATACCTGCACTGGGAAAAGTTACTTCTTAGACAATTCAATAAACTCCCAACCTTGATGGATTGCAACTCCAATAATCCCTTGCTGTTGGCTAGCTTGGTTTAGCTAGGAGTGATGGGAATTACTCAATCCAGAGCAGAGTTTAGAACAACCAATGGCTATGCTAAGTAGGGGATTATGAGGAACATATTCCAAATAGTAATTTTTCTAGACTCTGGTTCAGACTGGGTAGTTTGTCTTTACAGTTTTGATTTTGTAGTCATGAAATGCAAAATATCATGAGCTACCTCATGCCACTGCATTTTGACGACCAAATACTGTCAAATAGAAAATACCATTGTGTGTCAGTTATTCAGCATCATTAAATGGTGGCATCAAGATCCTACATCAAGATGATGGAGCATAACTTTACACCCACAGAGTTATGGAGCAGTTGTGCTAGTAATGAACTGCAACACTGCACAGTCAAATGCTCAGTACACAATGCACATCCTTGCACACCAGTGTGCCATGTGCATACATGCACAATGGCACCACACGTGGAACTATGCTTCCACAAGCTTGAACTGAATAAGGATATTCCACATTGGACAAAAGTGTACAATTACTTCATTGGGGGACTTACACATGGGTAAGACACCAACAGGATTCCAGTCATGAGAACTGTCAATCACTAAGTTCTGCTGAGTGTGAGTTATCAAATGCTATAACTGTATTTACTAGGTGAATGTTTCAAACAATGGCATAAAATATAACAGAAAAATAAAACACCCCTTTCATCAGTACAGTTCTTTTTTCTTCCAGGGACTCTTCCCCTTCATTATAGTCAGTTGATTAAGGCACATAGATCAACAGCTTTTGCATGACTACACAAAAGAATATATTTCTCCTTTTCAAACCTGAGGGGACGTGATCTGTACCTCTCGATTAATGCAAGGATCAAAGTGTAGCTATCTTCCAGATTTCACACTTCTCTAAATGCTGCAATTCAGTTTCTTACTTTAAAAGTATCAACATACATTTAAAATGGTTGTGCTGAGATAAAATATTTCAAAAGTACTTATTTAAACATGCATTCAAATGCAAATTTCAAAGCTTTTTTTTTTTTGGGTAAACCCAACACATACTAAAATAGAACTGGAATGGAATGACTTTATGAATGAACACAACTGAAAGTTACACTGACCTAGAAGAAAAGACTTCAGGGGTAGAGCAGGGGACCTTGAGAGGACCACCGCAAGGAACAGCAGCTGCGAAGCCTCAGCGGAGGCGTGTGGTGGTGGTGGGGGACTCCTTGCTGAGGGGTACAGAAGCAGTGGTATGTGGGCCTGACAAGATGACTCGGGAGGTGTGTTGTCTCCCTGGGGCAAAGATCTGTGATGTGACCGAGAGGCTGACAAGACTCATCAAGCCTACGGATCATTACCCCTTCCTTTTGGTCCATGTGGGAACCAATGATACTGCAAGGCACAGCTTTCCCAAGATCAGAAGAGATTATGAGGCCCTGGGGAGGAAGCTGAAAGAAATGAACGCACAGGTGGTCATCTCGTCTCTTCTGCCAGTTGAAGGGCATGGTCCAAGAAGGGAGAGGAAAATAGCCGACGTAAACAACTGGCTCCGTAGATGGTGTCGCCGAGAACAAATTGGATTCTTGGATCATGGACTGCGCTTCCATGCAGGGGGACTTCTGGCAAGAGATGGGGTGCATCTTACGACAGTTGGAAGAAACATTTTTGCCAACACTCTCAAGAATTTGATCAGGAGGGCTTTAAACTGAGTCAAATGGGGGAGGGAGACAGTATTCTGGAAGGCAAAAGGGCTGGAGAAAATAGTCAAACTGTCATAGAGGGAACAAGGCAAACAGCGCAAGGACCCAACAGTGGGAGGCAAAAAAACTTGCACAGGGAGCAAGTAAAGGGAACACATGGTCTCAGATGTCTCTACACTAATGCACAGAGCATGGGAAATAAGCAAGATGAACTAGAACTCCTTGCACTACAAAACAAATATGATATAATAGGCGTTACTGAAACCTGGTGGGACGAGTCTCATGATTGGAATGTAGGAATAGAGGGGTATAACCTTTATAGGAGAAACAGGCCAAACAGGAAAGGAGGAGGAATAGCATTATATGTCAGGGATATTTACACCAGTGAAGTGATCCATGACATCAATACTGGAAGCCAGGTGGAGAGCATCTGGATAAAAATTAAAGGGGAGGGAAACAACACGGATGTTATTGTGGGACTCTACTACAGACCCCCAAATCAGACGGAGGAATTGGATGTTGCCTTTCTAGAACAGATGAACATACATGCAGAAAGGAGAGATGTAGTAGTGATGGGTGACTTCAACTATCCTGATATTTGCTGGCAATCTAACTCAGCCAAAACTACAAGGTCTAGCAAATTCCTTACATGCCTGGAAGACAATTTCATGGTCCAAAAGGTGGAAGAGGCAACAAGGGGGTCAGCTATTTTAGATCTGATC
Source organism: Gambelia wislizenii (assembly GCA_030847615.1). Lineage (NCBI taxonomy): Eukaryota > Metazoa > Chordata > Lepidosauria > Squamata > Crotaphytidae > Gambelia > Gambelia wislizenii. The sequence continues at coordinate 15,940,215 of JAUMIR010000001.1, read as the reverse complement.
CTAACCAACAGAGACGACCTTGTTAATGGGGTGCAAGTGGTGGGATCCTTAGGTGAGAGTGATCATGTTCTCCTGGAGTTTGTTATACAATGGAAAGGAGAAGCCAGGCATAGTCAGACACGCATTCTTGACTTTAGGAGAGCTGATTTCAATAAACTCAGGGAAATACTGGGGATGATCCCATGGTCAAGAATACTAAAAGAGAAGAGACCTCAAGACGGTTTTGACTTTCTCAAAAGGGAGATACTGAAGGCACAATTTCAAACAGTACCATTGAGGAAGAAAAATGGGAGGTGTCTCAAGAAACCAGGATGGATGACTAAAGAACTTTCAATGGAGCTAAGTTTTAAACGGAACATGTATAGGAAATGGAAAAGGGAGGAAATCACCAAAGAAGAATTCAAACAGATAGCGAACACGTGTAGGACTAAAGTCAGAAAAGCTAAAGTGCAGAATGAGCTCAGGCTTGCTAGGGAGGTTAAGAACAATAAAAAGGGTTTTTTTGGGTATGTCCGCAGCAAAAGGAGGAAGCAGGAAATGATAGGGCCACTACGTGGAGAAGATGGCAAAATGCTAACAGGGGACAGAGAAAAGGCAGAATTACTCAACACCTTCTTTGCCTCAGTGTTTTCAGAAAAGGAAAAGGAGGACCAACCTGAGGAAAATGGAACAGAGGACACAATAGGGGAAATCCAGCTGAAAATAAGTAAAGAGGTGGTACAGGAATACCTTCTTAATCTAAATGAATTTAAATCTCCAGGACCAGATGAACTACATCCAAGAGTATTAAAAGAGCTGGCAAATATAATCTCAGAGCCATTGGCAATAATATTTGAGAACTCCTGGAGAACAGGAGAAGTCCCAGCAGACTGGAGGAGGGCAAACGTTGTTCCCATCTTCAAAAAGGGGAAAAAAGAGGATCCCAACAACTATCGTCCAGTTAGTCTGACATCAATACCAGGGAAGATTCTAGAACAGATCATCAAACAGAGAGTCTGTGAACATTTAGAAGGCAATGCCATAATCACAAAAAGTCAGCATGGGTTTCAGAGAAACAAGTCATGCCAGACTAATCTGATCTCTTTTTTTGATAAAGTTACCAGCTTGGTAGATGAAGGGAATGCTGTGGACATTGCATACCTTGATTTCAGTAAGGCCTTTGACAAGGTTCCCCATGACATTCTTGCAAACAAGCTTGTAGAATGTGGGCTAGACAAGTTAACTGTTCAATGGATTTGTAATTGGTTGACCGGCCGAACCCAAAGGGTGCTCAGCAGTGGCTCCTCTTCGTCTTGGAAAGATGTGACCAGTGGGGTGCCACAGGGTTCTGTCCTGGGCCCAGTGCTATTCAACATCTTTATCAATGACTTAGATGAGGGAATTAGGGGCATACTTATCAAATTTGCAGATGACACCAAATTGGGAGGAGTAGCTAATACCCTAGAGGACAGGATCAAAATTCAGAATGACCTGGATAGACTGGAGAGCTGGGCCAAAGCTAACAAAATGAAATTCAATACGGAGAAATGTAAAGTACTGCATTTAGGGCGGAAAAATGAAATGCATAAATATAGGATGGGAGAGACCTGGCTGAATGAGACTATGTGCGAAAGGGATCTAGGAGTCCTAGTAGACCACAAGTTGAACATGAGCCAACAGTGTGATGCGGCAGCTAAAAAGGCCAATGCAATTTTGGGCTGTATCAATAGAAGTATAGTGTCTAGATCAAGGGAAGTAATAGTGCCACTCTATTCTGCCTTGGTCAGACCTCACTTAGAATACTGTGTCCAGTTCTGGGCACCACAATTCAGAAAGGATATTGACAAATTGGAGCGTGTCCAGAGAAGGGCAACTAAAATGGTGAAAGGTCTGGAAACAATGCCTTATGAGGAGAGACTTAGGGAGCTGGGTATGTTTAGCCTGGAAAAAAGACGGTTTAGAGGCGATATGATAGCCCTGTTTAAGTATTTGAAGGGATGTCACGCTGAGGATGGAGCAGGCTTGTTTTCCGCTGCTCCAGAGACTGGAACACGGAGCAATGGGTGCAAGCTCCAGGAACAGAGATTCCACCTCAACATGAGGAGGAACTTTTTGACAGTCAGAGCTGTTCGGCAGTGGAACACACTCCCTCGGAGCGTGGTGGGGTCTCCTTCCTTGGAGGTCTTTAAACAGAGGCTGGATGGCCATCTGTCGGGGATGCTTTGATTGTGATTTCCTGCGTGGCAGGGGGTTGGACTGGATGGCCCTCGTGGTCTCTTCCAACTCTGCAATTCTATGATTCTATGATTCTATGATTAAAACAAATCTGCACATCTCTAGTCTTAGGACTATATCAAACACGAAATACGGCATCATAATGATGCCTCATAAATGTGAAAGGGTGTGCATATCAGATGACTGTACCCTATCACATTTATATACTGTCCATAAGCAGTTCTATTTTATTGACAGTACAAGCCATCAGTAGATCAGCTGTGGCAATTTTTTGCTGGCATTGCCGGCGTTTGAAACTTCACATCTTTTTTCCATGCTATTACATCGTGAATGTCTGGACTGGTCAGAACACTTCCAGGTGAGATCCTGACATCCAGGTTGGTGATGCTCTTTTTATGACCCTCCCTGGTTTACTTGGAAGTTTTTAAGTGTGTTTGTGTGTTTTTTGTAACTTTTGGAGTGTTGTTTCCTACACTAGAGATTCTCGCAAGAATCCGCAAGATTTCACAGAAGGAAGTGAACAGAGCTCCATTCATTCCATGTTCATTGCCGGGGCTGCCTTTTGCTGGGATTACAGGTAAGTGTGGTATGGGGAATTACTTTTGCTGACATAAAAACGGCACAAATTATGCTGGCAAAAGAACGTTTTGGGAGGGTGGTATGATAAAGGACTTTGATAACAACTAGGACAGGGAAAGTATGGCTCTCCAGACAGGGCCGGTTTAAGGAATTTTGGGCCCCCCTGCAGTGCTTTATTTTGGGGCCCCCATATGTTTATCTCAGGTCAATGTAACCTAACCTATTCACCGTACAGGATGTTCAGATCACAGTAGGGCCCCCATATCCATGGATTCATTATCCATGGGACACAGAACAGCACACCTACCCTAGAGTCTTCCTAGTAAATGTGTCCTCCCTAGTGGTTTTCTAGGCCCTCCAAGGCAACTCTATGGTATTTTAAACCAGAAGTACCATTTTTTTCAATGGTGTTCACTATTATTCATGGTTTTCAGAATCCACCCCCCCCCCGAACCAATCCCCAGTGGATAAGAGGGGCCTACTGTATTACATAATTTGACACGAATAATTTAGTTTAAAAACTATATTATAGGCACTAACATAATTTTTTTAGTTTATTAGCAATTAATGTAATGATGTAGATTTCCTCAAAGAAAAGAAAGAGTGGACTACAAGCTAAACATGAGTTAGCAGTGTGATGCAGCAGCAAAAAATGCCAATGCGATTCTAGGCTGCATTAATAGTGTCTAGATCAAGGGAAGTAATAGTATCACTCCATTCTGCTTTGGTCAGACCTCACCTGGAATATTGTTTCCAGTTCTGGGCACAACAATTCAAGAAAGATACCGAGAAGGATGTTGGGAGGTCTGGAAGCCATTATGCCCTATGAGGAACGGCTTAGGGAGCTGGGCATGTTTAGCCCAGAGAAGAGAAAGTTAGGAGGGGACATGATAGCCATGTTTAAATATTTGAAGGGGTGTCATACTGAGGAAGGAGCAAGCTTGTTTTCTGCTGCTCCAGAGACTAGGACACAGAGCAATGGACTCAAACTATAGGAAAAGAGATTCTACCTAAACATTAGGAAGAAGTTCCTGACAGTAAGAGCTGTAAGGCAGCGGAATACTCTGCTGCCTGGGAGTGTGGTGCACTCACCTTCTTTGGAGGTTTTTAAGGAGAGGCTGGATGGGCATTTGTCAGGAATGCTTGGATTGTGTGTTCCTGCAGGGCAGAAGCCAATCGGATGGGATGGCTGTTGGGGTCCCTTCCAGCCCTATGATTCTAGGCTGCATTCAGAGCCTGGGAAAGTTACTCTTGGATTACACCTCCCAGAATCCCCCTGCCAGCACCCTTCTCAAGATCTGGTTGCATTGTTCCTTTTCCAGCATTCTCTAGCTCAGTGGTTCTTAACTTGGGGTCCGCAATGTCCTCACAGGGGGGTCCACAAAGGCTTGAAGACTGCTTGGCCCACCTCCTCCCTGTAGTGGAGTAGCCATGTGACAGGAACCAAGGCAAAGGCTGGCTGGCTTGGCCTGCACATTGCCATTCAATCCACTCCAGCCACAAACTTGCAGGAAGAAGCAAGGGTGTCTCTGAGGGAAAGTTTAATGGATGGTGTAATTGTATTGTTGTTGTTGTTAGCTATTATTATTAGGGTTTTAAATCTTGAGTTAAGTCTTGGGGCAACAAAAGATATTTAAAGAGGGTCCCTGGTAAAGAAAAGGTTAAGATCCACTGCTCTAGGCCAATGCTTCTCACATAACACTAATGGGATACTGGTGTTTTAGTGACAACAATAAAACCATTGTTCCCAGTAATATTACTCCAAATTTTAATTTATATTCTTTATACAGTATTCTTCTGTTAAAAGAGTTAAGAGTGTTGTAAAAGTTTCAGCATTGCACTATGACTATGGAGACCAGGGTTTGAATCCTTACTCAGCCATGAATACCCCACTGGTTGACCTTGGGCAAGTCACACTCTCTCAGCCTCAAAGGAAGGCAAAGGCACACACCCTTTGAACAAACCTTGCCTAGAAAACCCCATGGTAGGTTTGCCTTAGTCAGAAATGACTTGAAGGCACATAGGCAAACACACACAAATGCAGGCTGAACTCAGTTGGCAAGGGAAGGGAAGGGAAAGAAAGAAAGAAAGAAAGAAAGAAAGAAAGAAGCCCTTTCCGAGACAACGCTCAAATTCCCTGTCTCTCTCATAAACACACACTCACCGTCTCCGCGGTAGCAGCAAACTCCCTCCAGCTTCTGCCTCGGAGGGCTGCTGTTTCTTTCGCTTTCTCTTTAGTTTTGGAGACATTTTTTTTTAAAAAAAGCTAGCAGGTTTTTGGAGGAGGGCGGGAATGTGGTGGACTCTCCTTCTTTAGAGGTTTTTAAACAGAGGCTGGATAGCCATCTGTCTTGACTCCAGCAACAAGTTAAAAAGTAAAATAACCACCGCATTGTGCATGGCAGCCCCCCCCCCAGATCCCCCGTGGCCCCCTGAAGACAGTCACTCACTCACAGGACCAGCTGCTCTGCCTTTCCTCCTTCACAGCAATGCAGCCAGGGACTGTCTCCAAATTACAACTTCCCAAGAGCAAACCCTTTCTCTATCTCCCGCACTAGCTCAGTGCTATTGCCATGCCCTGCCTGAGGAGGGAGGGGGAAGGGGCTCCAAAGGAGCGGAGGAGCCGGCTGCTGTCTCCTGGCTGTCTCCTTCATCAGATAAGGGCAACACTCACCAGGGGGCCCCCTTCACCCCCGGGGCCCCCCGCCAATGTGGATCTGGCAGACAGGTTAAACCGGCCCTGTCTCCAGATGTTGCTGGACTACAACTCATATCATACCCACTGGCTAGGATGGCTAGGGGGTGATGGGGACTGCAGTCCAATAATAGCTATAACAGATGTTGGAAATGTTACTTTTCTGGACTACCACTCCCAGAATCCTCTGGTCACCGTGGCTAGTAGAGCTGTTATCCAAAGAAGGAATTTGTTCAAGCTCTGCTCGGGAAAATTCCAAGTTGCCCAAGCCAGCATTAGAGGCCTTGGAAGAAACAGAGGGGCCGCTTAAACTGGATGAGAAGTTACTGGAATGTGAAATCACTGAGGAATCACTGTTGGAAAAATAAGAAGTGAGGCTCATGAAATTGCCTGAAGACCCTCCTGTGTACTTTTGAAGGCTTTGTGGATTACAGCCTCAGAACAAGTTTTCTTTTCCTTCAGAGACCTTCCCAAATTGTTGCAATGTTGGGTTAGTTACTAAACAGCTGATGAAATTCAATAAGACCCGATGGCGGGGAGAAACTGAAAAGCTTGAAGGCTAATGTCAATTTCTATCCTTATCTCACCCTCCTCCTCATGCTCCATAGATTGCTTCAGGAGTAGTTTATAGTCCCTTTGGACAGTCCTCTAGGCTAGTTGTCTTTTTTAAGACATGCAGAATCCTTCCTTTCTAAGCATGCAACAGCTCATATTTTTTCCCTTGTGAAATCTTCACTAATCTGGCACTTTGTCTAATGGGAACTTTGGGATATGTGGGGGGGTGGGGAAAGCTATGCACATTTGTTTTTCACTCTTCAATGTCCTTTGCTTGGTGCACTTGCCAACCTATGTGCTACCCCCAAGTTCAATATCAGGAACCCCACCTAGATCCTGTGCTAGTGGAATAATTGTGCCAGACTTAACCAGTTTAGTGTCAGACTCTGAATTGAAGGCTGGGACATGATGCCATCTATTTAATCAATGGCAGTCTCCTAGACCAGTGTGCACATCTGCATGTGGCCCCCAAAGGACTTTTGTAATGGTTTGTGCTGCCCCCATTTACAAATGTAATCACTTGTAAAATTGGCAGCAGTACCATCAACCCCCTGCAACAACAACTTAGAAAGGAAGGAGAAATTCTGCCCTGCAGAATGGGAGAGTTTTGGGACAAGGGAGGACTTTCTAGTACCTTCCTGCACCATAGACAACTGCTGCAGTTGGCATCAAGGGCCTGTCTATATGGGGGGGGGGGAATGTGGATTGATGCACAGTAATGCAAATTTGAAGCAGCTTCTATTTGTCTTAATTGTTTTCTGGCACAATTGCAGACATGCAAAGCTATTTGCTTTTGCTGTCCCAAAGGGCATGCCTGAAAATCAAGATCGTGGCCATGAGTGAATTATTTGCATTTTTATTGTTGCCAGTTGATGCTGCCGAACAGTATTTTTTTAAAAATATCTTTACATGTCTAAGGTGTGAAATTGCAATATTCCACCTAAATCAATTTTAAAAAGAAAAGAAAAAGGCTGTTTCACCGCCTGAGTGCTCGCTCGCTAAAGCAAAAATTGAAGATGGCAGTTCCAGGCTCTTACCTTGTTAGCAAGCTCTGCTCCCTGCCCACATCTGACCAATCAGCTTCCTCTTTCACTTTTATTGCAAATGTGAATAAATGAGAATCCAATTGTCCAAATGAGTGGGCTTTCCTGGTGGAGTTTATGGTGGATTTGCCCCTTTCCTTATGAATACTGCAATCCAATGTGGAATGCCATTAGGACAGGCAGGATTCCAAGCAAATTCTATGAGGATTATTTTGACCATTAAGACAAACCCCAAACTCCACTGGCCATAGGAAACTTAGGCTCCAACAACAAATTTCAAAGGTGGTAGAAGCAAATGGGTGATGATGAAGAACCCAGTGTGTCCTGGGTTGGTCTAGTCCAACTGCAGGAAATTGCTATCATTTATCCTATGGGAAGGAGCTGCTCTATGTAACTCCCACATCTCCCTTGAATTTTCTTCCATTCCTCCCTGTTTTAGTATTTTTCTTTTTTTCATGTCCTATTGTAAAAATGAGCAAAAGTATTGGAAAGCAGGAAGGAAAGAGGAACTACATCCCTACTTCTGATAAACCCCCCATGATATCCTTGCAAAAAAGTTAGTAACACGTGGGCCAGACAATACGACTGTTAGGTTGATTTGTAATTGGTTGACTGACCAGACCAATGGTTCCTCTTCATCCTGGAGAAAAGTGAATATTGGGGTGACACAGGGCTCTGTCCTGGGCCCAGTGCTATTTAACATATTTATCAATGACTTGGATGATGGAATAGAGGGCATTCTTATCAAATTAGCATGTGATACAAAATTAGGAGGGGTAGCTAATACCCCGGAGGAATAGGGTCAGCATTCAAAACAACCTTAACACATTAGAAAGCTGGAACAAAACTAACAAAATGAATTTCAAGAGAGAGAAATATCAGATGCTACACTTGGGCAATAAAAATGAAATGTACAGATATAGGATGGGTGGCACCTGGCTTGATGGAAGTACAAGCGAAAGGGATCTAGGAGTCTTAGTGGACAACTAACTGAACATGACCCAGCAGTGTGATGCGGCAGCTAAAAAAGCCAATGTGATTCTAGGCTGCATTAATAGGAGTATAGTGTCCAGATCAAGGGAAGTAATAGTGCCACTGTATTCTGCTTTGGTCAGACCTCACCTGGAATACTGTGTCCAGTTCTGGGCACCACAATTCAAGGGTATTAACAAGCTGAAATGTGTCCAGAGAAGTACAACCAAAATGGTGGGAGGTCTGGAAGCCATGACCTATGGAGTGGCTTAGGGAGCTGAATATGTTTAGTCTGGGGAACAGAAGGTTGAGAGGTGATATGATAGTCATGTTTAAATATTTGAAGGGATGTCATACTGAGGATGGAGCAAGTTTGTTTTCTGCTGCTACAGAGACTAGGACACAGAGCAATGGACTCAAAGGATAGGAAAAGAGATTCCATCTAAACTTTAGGAAGAACTTCCTGACATTATGAGCTGTTCAGCAGTGAAATGCACTGCCTTGGAGTGTGGTGGGGTCTCTTCCTTTGGAGGTTTTTTAAACAGAGGCCAGATGGTCATCTGTCAGGAGTGCATTTATTGTGTATTCCTGCATGGCAGGGGGTTGGACTAGATGGCCCTTGTGGTCTCTTCTAACACAATGATTATATGATGCAGCTAGGCTCATGTTCCTATGTATGTTGAGTACCTTCAGGTTATTTTCAACTTACGGTGATCCTAAGGTGACCCTATCATAGGGTTCTCTTGGCAGGATTTGTTCAGAGGGAGTTTTGCCATAGCCTTCCTCTCAGGCTAAAAGAGTTTGAATTGTTCAGATTTACCCAGTGGGTTTCCATGGCCAAGTAGGGATTTGAACCCTCATCTCCTTGAGTCCTAGTCCAAAACTCAAACCATTTTGCTGCTCTGGCTCTTCATGCTCTCACATCTCAGTCTTATCACTGATAGTTACCTGTGGCAAAATACAGAGGGAAAACACGTCTTCAAATGTATATCCAAAGATGTGTCCCCCTACCTATTCTGCCTCCCCCGATCAGCTAAAATTGTGAATAACTACATGCAAACAGATCCTACTGAGCAATGAAAGTTGGACCAAATGTTTGTAGCAAGCCCTGAAATTGATGCTGCAGTGAAAAAGCAATGAAACTGATGCTGCAGAGTGGCAAGTGGCATTGGTCCACTTAGTAGTAATAATGCCATGATATTCTGCTTTGATCGGATCTCACTTGGTCTATTATATCTGGTTCTGGGCACCACAGTTTGAGAAGGAGATTAACAAGCTGGAATATGTCCAGAAGTATGTGACCAAAATGGTAAAAGTTCTAGAAATCAAGCCCTATATGAGGAATGGCTTAGGGAGGTGGTTATATTCGACTTGGAGGAGAGAAGATTGAAAGATAGCCATTTACAAATATCTGAATTATTTTGAAGGGCTTTCATCTACAAATATCTGAAGGGCTATCATGTTGAAGACGGAGCAAACTTGTTTTCAGCTGTTTCAGAAGATAGAACCTGAACCAATGAATTCAAATTGCAAGAAAGAAGATTCAGTCTAAACATTATGAAGAAGGTAAGAGCTCTTCCACAGTCAAAGAGACTGCCTCAAAAGCTCAAGGATGATTAGATACCCATCATTAAATATCTGAAAGCCTGATGTGCGGAATGAAGGAATGAGATAGTCAGGTGCTGTTTCAGATGATAGTACCCAAACCAAAGGATTCAAGTGATAAGAAAGTTCTGATGAAATACTGGGAATAACATCCTGAATCCTCGGGAGGCATGGAGATGCACTATCCACAATGCTGCAGCCTTATTTGAGAACTCACGACGAACAAGTCTTGAAGAGAAACGACAACGCAGAAAGAATCAAAACCCAAAAACATCACCCAAGGAGACCTTCTGCTGTGCTTTTTGCAACCGGACTTGTTTATCTCGGATTGGCCTTTTTAGTCATCAGCGCGTAGTCCTTCCTGAATCTTCGTTTGCGAAGAAAAGCCAGAGATTTAACAGTGAAATGCTCTATCTTGGAAGGTAGTGGAATCTCTGTTATTAAAAGTTTTTCAAACAGAACTTGGATGGGAAGCTCTAAGGGATGCTTTTGTAATGGACATCTGTACTGACAGGAGGATGGTCTAGATGACCTTTGGAATCCCTTCCAACTCTTCAGTTCCTTGATTTGCCTGAAAATGAGGGTTGCATTCTCTCTTTTTCATTCAGAGTCAGAGCAAAGGGAGGCCTTCATTTCCCCTCAGTAACATCATTAAATATTCAGGTCTACCTATGCAGCATTGTGATGCCATCATATTTGTTCTTTGATGCCTTTCACTTGTAAAATAACTTTTTTCAAGGAAAAAATGGGATGGGGCAGTATCTTTTTTATTTATATCCCACCTTTCTCTTGGCAAGGGACCAAGGCAGCTTACAACAACAACAACAACTATATTATTATTATTATTATTATTATTATTATTATTATTTTCATTTGTATGCCACCTTTCTCCCAAGATAGGACACAAGTTGGCTTCCATAAAACAACAGATTAAAATGCAATATATGCATTAAAATATTATAAAACCAGACTAAAACACATAAAATATAAAACATACAAGAAAAAACAAACCCTGCTGCTTATATGTTAAAAGCCTGCTTGAAAAGAAAAGTTTTTGCTTGCCAGTGAAAAGAAATCAGGAAGGGGTCCAACTTAGCCTCCCATGGAAGGGTGTTCCAAAGGGTGGAAGCAGCCACTGAGAAGTCTCTCTCTCTCTCTCTCTCTCTTGTGTCCTCACTAAGTGATATGTGATGAAGGCAGGACCAAGAGAAAACCTCCTCCTGATGACTTTAGTGCTCTGGCAGTATCATATCAGGAGATCCGGTCTTGTAGTCTGGACTCAAGTTGTGTAGGGCTCTCTATATAGGTCATAGCTAGCACTTTGAATTGTGCCTGGAAACAAACCGGTAGACAGTGAAGCTGTTTTAACAAGGGACTTGCTGTTGAAGTTGAATGCTTTCACGGCCAGCATCCATAGATTTTCCTTGGTTTTTTTCCCCCGGGCTGTGAGGCCGTGTTCTGGAAGAGTTTGCTTCTGACGTTTCGCCTGCATCTATGGCTGGCATCTTCAGAGAATGGATGGTAGGAATGTATGTGGGATTTATATCTTGTGAAACTAACCATTCAAATACACAATTTACATATCCTCCCCAACAGGGGTTCACAGTATATAAATCCCCCCCACACTCCTACCCATCCATTCTCTGAAGATGCCAGCCACAGGTGCAGGTGAAACGTCAGAAGCAAACTCTTCCAGAACACGGCCTCATAGCCCAGAAAAACCCCAAGGAAAATCTATGAAATTATATGTTCCTTATAACTGGCCCCAGTCACCATTCTGGCCCCAGCATTTTGGACCCACTGAAGTTTCTGAACAGTTTCCAAAGGCAGTCCCATGTAGAGTGTGTTACAGTAGTCCAAACGGAATGTAATCAAGGGATGCTAAAACAAGAAAGAAAAAAATAGCTAAAAACCTGATGCTAAACAGTTTGAAACACAATTTATCATAATAAAATGCTGTTAAATATTAAGAAGTGTAAAATTATTTAAAAGTGTAAAAATAAAGCTAAACATACAGCCCACAAAGATGAGACCTTGCCAACAATATCATGAAATGACTGTTTGAATAGAAAGTTATTTGCCTGCTGGTGAAAGGAGAGCAGTGAGGGGTCAAGCCTGGCCTCTTGTGGAAGGGAATGTCACAGCCTGGGAGAAGGCTCTCTCCCATGTTTTCACCAGATGGGCCTGTGATGGTGGTAGGATAGAGCGAAAACCCTCCCAATCTTTTGAATGGCTGGAAGTCATAATTGTGCTCAGAAATGAATAGATAGGCTGTGAAGCTTCTCCAACAAAGGAAGTATATGTTCCCTGTAACTGGCCCCAGTCAGCATTCTGGCTGCAGCATTTTCTACCCATCAAATTTTCAAACAGTTTCCAAATGCAGCCACACACAGAGCGCGTTATAGTAGTCCAAATAGGATGTAATCAAGGCATGTGTCACCACCTTGTTTACAGTAGAGCAGAAGATTTAAAAAAAAAACACAGAAGAGGATAAAATAATAATAATAATAATAAAAACCTATGGAAAATGACCAGAAGGTTGGAGGTTTTCACTTTGGAAAAGAAAGTCGCGGGTAACTTGAATCTTATTTGTGAACTGAGCCAGACCCCCCCACACACACACATGGACAGATACCTACACAAGAACTCCAATCACCACCCAGGACAAAAAAAGAAGCACAATAAAAACATCGGTAGACCGTGCAACAAGGATCTGCAAACCCCACTACCTGGAGGATGAACTGAGGCACTTAAACTGGTTAACAGTTACTCCAGATCAGACATCACAAGAGCAGCCAGACCCCCCCCCCTCGCAAAAAAACCCCACAGGACTGAAGAAGAAAAACAGCCACCCAAAGGGAAGTTTTTTTTACCATACATCAAAGGAGTCACAGACAGAATAGGGAAACTGATGAGGAAACACAACCTCTAAACAATCTACAGACCAAGCAAGAAAATCCAAGAAATGCTATGCTCAGTGAAGGACAAAAGAGACCCTCTTACAGCTGCAGGAGTTTACCGCATACCATGCAGCTGTGGACAAGTTTACATAGAGACCACTACATGCAGGGTGCAAACACAAATCAAGGAACATGAGAGACACTGCAGACTGGGCCAGCCTGAAAAATGAGCAGTAGCAGAACATGTTATAAACCAACCTGGGCACAAAATGCTATTTGAAAACACCGAAATTGTGGACCATGCCAACAACTATCATGTCAGAATGCACAGAGAAGCTATTGAAATCCACAAACACCTGGACAACTTCAACAGGAAAGAAGAAACCCTAAAAGTAAACAAAATCTGGCTTCCAGTTTTGAAAAACAATAGAATCAAAACTCAACACTTACAAAAGAATTCCACTCAGGGACAGGGGAATTCCCAGCAGATAATGGGCCATCAACCAACCATTAGCCATTAGCCAAACACACTAATCCTCTTTGCATTTCTATGCCCATAAACTAACCATTCAAATACACAAATTTACATATACTCCCCAACAGCGGTTCACAGTAGATAAATTCCACACACACTTCTACCCAACCATTCTCTGAAGATGCCAGCCACAGGTGCAGGCAAAACATCAGAAAGAAACTATTCCAGAACACAGCCTCACAGCCCAGAAAAAAACCCAATGAAAATCTATGGATGCTGGCTGTGAAAGCCTTCGACTTCACATTAAAAATATTTTTGAATTGAACCCATCCGCCTCCAATTCTGTTGGATGAAACAACGCACTATTTTAAAGTCATTTTTTTTGTGGTAATATTGGCCTATTAGATGAATATATTTAGGACATTTAGCACTGTAAAATTGGGGGGATGGGGAAAGACATTAGCTCTGCTGTTTTGACAGAGTAGAGCAGATCACTTTGGAAGTGCAGTTTTGGAGCAGAAACATGGTGGCAGTTTTCATTAAAAACACACACACACTGAAAGCAGATTAAACCTAGTTACTCTAACATTTAGGAACTGACACTCTCGCCAGACATGTGTATATGTAATAAAGACTCATGTTGAAGCTGACTTGCTGCAATTATCTAGTTGATCCACTTATCAGCTTACATTCTGCAGTGCATTAAAGCACATTAGAACTCCAAGTGCTCCTTATCTGGAATACACTTATTATTGTTCTCAATGATGTGTGAAATTAGCCCCTGTCGGAAATTCTCTTCAGTACTTATATACTGTTTGGGGAGGGAGGAGAGAGATGGGGGAAGAATCAAAATATTGACAGTTTTGAGTTTATAACCATCCCTTTTTCTGATACCCAACACGCAGGGCCTGTGTGATCCTCTCACTAAATTGGCTTCAGGCTTGCATTATACATTTGTGTCATAGTCCCACGACAGAGAGATAAACGGAAAAAGGAAATTCTTCCTTCCTCTCAAGCCATAATTAGATACAAAAGTTTTTTTAAAAAATATGCTAAGCACAATCAGTACATAGCAAGGATAAAGGAAGAAATAAGATAACATGAAAAAGAGCATCACTTGTATCACAGCGATATACAGTGTGTCACAATGGATATTATCATATCCTCCAGAATTTCACAGATTAAAACCAGAACATGTGTGGCCAAGCAATATAAGAGACCAAATCCACACTACACAAATAATCCAGTTTGAAATGGGATTATTTACCATGGCTCCTTCCTATGGAATCCTGGGATTTGTAGTTTGGTGAGGAACCAGCACTCTATGGCACAGAAGGCTAGAGACTTTGTAAAACTACAAATCCCAGGGTCCCATAGGAAGGAGTCATGGCAAATAATCCAGTTTCAAACTGGATTATTTGTGTGGTGTGGATTTGGCCAGAGTGTGGTCAAGATGGCAAAGCTTATCAAGGACCGGTCCATACAGTGAAATAAATCCTCATAGAATCTGGGTGAAATTCCATGTGATCCTGTAGCATTCCATCATTTTCAGTGGGAGGGGGTGCAGAATTTGGAAAAACTATGGGGGGAAAGCCTTCAGGGCCTTTCCTGAATTTTTAAAAAACTGTGGGGGAAATGTGCACTCCCACTCATTAGGACAACCAAATTGCAGTGCAGCACATTCCTGAAGAGGATTGGTGATTGGTCAGATATGCACAGGGGCTGGAGCTTGCTGCCTGGAACTGCCATGTTGGATTGTCGCCATAGCAATTGTGTGCTGAGGCGATGAAAAAGCCTTTCTTTTTTTTCATCATTTAAGTGGAAGATCGCTCATCCACACCTTGGATTTAGGGTTGTTTTTTTTCTCCAAAAAATACTGTTTGGTGGGGGCAAGTTGGCGAGTATAGAACCATGAGTAATTCACTTACACCCACCATCTTGATTTGCTGGCATGTCTCCGTATGAACAGCAAACACAGATAGCTTTGCACACCAGCAACCTTGCAAAAAGATTGTTGAGACAGATGAAAGCTGCTGCAAGTTGCTGTGGATTCAAACATATCCACATTTTATTCCCTCATCTAGGCCAGCCCTAATGAAGAAGAACACACCATGTAGGACAGGCTGTGGCAGTTTGCTTCTATCAGAGCTACTGGGAAGGGGAAGATTTTACCCCCTTCCCCTCCTCTGCTCTCCTCCTGCTGTGTTAATCAAGTGCAAATTACTTTTGCAGTGTGAACTCAGTTTGCAGCAATTGAAGTAAGCTGAGGACAACGGGGGAAAGTTGGGGTTGGGGAGGAGAAAGCAATTGGAAAAATTTTAAAGCAGAAAGTTGTTATGACAGAGGATTAATCAAGACAGTCCTGGACAGTCCTTGAGGGTTTGTTTTATGATACAAAGTCTAAATGTTTAGCATTATAAATGGAATAAAACACAGGGTTTTAAAAAACAAATATAGCTCAACATGAAACTTTTTAAAAGGGCCACTTTCCTACCTGGCACCAAAACTCCCCCAGTGGGCCTAATAATCCTCATCAGCTCATCTGTCTTGTCCTGGCCACAAACCCCATGATTAGTTAGATCCAACAAATCAAGTGGATTTACCTACATGTTGACTTGCCATTCAATAATGAGCCCAGGTGGCGCAGTGGTTAAATGCCAGTACTGCAAGTCACCAGGTTGCAAGTTCAATTCCAGAGGGCTCCAAGGTTCACTCAGCCTTCCATCCTTTCGTAGGTCAGTAAATTGAGTACCCAGCTTGTGGGGGCAATTAGCTAACACACATTAGAAACTCTTTAATGCAGTGTAGATGTGTAAATAGCTATTGCTTAAAACAATTTTTTTTAAAAAAAGTTAGTTATTTATACCCCGCTCTTCAGCCACAAGGCTATCAGAGCGGCTTACAAATTGTTTTAAGCAATAGCTATTTACACATCTAACTTGCCCCCACAAGCTGGGTACTCATTTTACCAACCTACGAAAGGATGGCAGGCTGAGTGAACCTTGAGAGTTTGTAAGCTGCTCTGATAGCCTTGTGGCTGAAGAGCGGGGTATAAATAATTAAATAAAAAAAAACAATGCCTTCAGTGGATCTATGTTGTTTGGACTAACAGAGTCCCCTTCTGGCTCTATGATTCTATGGACTTTATCAGATGCTGCAAATGTGGTGTCATAATGATGCCTAATGAACAGAAAAGGGCACACATACCAGATTATGTTGTTCTTTCGTAATAATGCCTTGAAAATAAGGTGTTGCTTTTTATTGATGGGCCAAGCTGTCAATAGATCTCCCATGGCGCTTTTCTGCTGGTATTGCCAGCGTTTGAAACTTTGCGGCATTGTCCTCTTGTGATTTCAGTGTCAATGGCAGAACACTTCTGCCGAGAATGAGAAAGCCAGGTAGGGGACAGTCTTTTTATGAACCTTCCCAGTTTACTTTTAAGTTTTAAAGTGTGTTTCTGTGCTTGTGTGTAGTTTTTGTATCTTTCTTATGGTGTATTTTTAAATTTAACTACACTTGCGTCTTCTTGCAAGAATCGCCGAGATCACGAATTCGGAAGTAAACAGAGCTCCATTCATGCTCTGTTAATTCTGGGGCTGCCTTTTCATGCTACTGCAGGTAGGTCTGAAAGTATTGGTTCTTTTGCTGGCAGGAAAACTATTCAAAATACAGTGGAAAAGAAACATTTATGGACGTTTGTCTGATAAAGTCCTATAACTCTATGAGGAGGGAAGAATGGTAGCTGTGATGTCCAGCCAGGACTGTTTACTTCTCCCCTGCATTTTCCTTTGTTTTCTTTTCAAGGCCTTAGCATGTCTGAGTATAGGAATACTTCATTGTATTAGACTTGTGGGAGGAGCTAAGAATTCCCCTGCATTTTTCTAGGTTTTGGTTTGTTCCTTCCCAGCAAGCTCTGTTTTACCTAGAAGCTTTTTAGTTCCTTTGGGCAGTCTTTGCTATGAGCTTGCAGAGAGCAGTTCTGGTGGCAAACAGGCCCAGACAGCCGGGAAGGGCATTTCTTACACCATCAGCCAAATTAGTTACCAACAGTCATCAGCTAAATTAGTTGCCAATAACAAAGGAATCAGGAGCTGAAAGACCCTGCACCAGCTTCATTGAGTGAGGAGATCAAACCCAGAGAGATGTCACCCTGAAAACAGCTGAAACTCCAACTGTAAAGTACCTTTCATTTCAAGCCTTTTAGAGCTGGGGAGTAGAAAGCCCTTTTCTTTTGTTCTTTAAAATAAACTTTCCCCTTTTTTGAACTGGATATTCAGCATCAGAGCCTTTTTGGGTAAAGGAGTTTGATCTCACCAGGGTACTGGCATTGCACACCCAAATCTGCCACCACCTTTAGTTGGGTGTGTCTTCACAGTAGCCACATCAGTTTTGAGTCTGACTGGTGTTATTGCTGCAATATTGCTGGTGTCAAATAGAGCCTTTCCCTCTTGAGGCAAGAGAAAAGAAGAGATGAAAGTGGTGGAAATAACCAAGAAGAGATCAATAGAAGTGCAAGTGGTGGTAGGGAGGAAATCAAAGGAGCACAAATCAAGGCAGAGCACTTCTTCATCGGCTTTTCCTGGGTGGTTTATTACCACCTCCTGTGATTTGCTCTAGACTGAGAGCTCAAGTGGTTTATCTTCAAATTTATGTTATTCTTCATGGCAGGAGTATGACATTTGATACCATTTTACTCCCACCAAAGCCATGGGCCAGATGGATATAGCTTTACTTCAGGGTTATGTGGTTATTGCCTTGATTGGATTTTGTATAATTTGCATATTTTATTTTATTTTTATTTTGTAAACTGCATTATCTGCAGTTGTTAATAACTTGCTGTTCTCCCATTCCCCTTCTGATTTTAAGGATGGACTTCAAATGGTGTTGGATATTTAGGGGCTTTGTACAAAGTGTGTGGCTGCACATCTGCCAACTTTTTGAATTTATGTTGTAATGGTTTACATAAAGATAGCAAGTTGGTAGAAAAGGGTCAATTCCTCTAGTTAATTGTTAATATGCTAAAAAAGAAATTCCAATTCAATTACATTTGTTAGAAGTGGGGAAAATTTAACCATTACATTTGTAGAGGCAAATAACACCAAATGCTTCCCTGCTGCCTTTAACTACTTGTTTAATTTCTTTACTCTTATTATCTATTAAAATATTAATATTTTTATTTTAAGTATAAATATATTTGTTTTGGCAGACTTTTGAGGGCTGATTGCTTGTGGCAGGGGGAAAGGACCTTTCAGAATATGCTGTGAAGATTATTTGTTGTTGGGTTGTTGCTTTTTAACTGCTTTTAATGGTATTGCTAGTTTAATTATATATTTAACATAATTATGATATGAATATTAAAGCTGTATCTCTTTTTAACCTTTGTAATGTAAGTTGCCTTGAGTCCCAGAGCAACAAAAATATAGGATATGAATAAATATAATGACTAGGATCTTGCACTGTTGGACGTAGGTCCATTGTCATAGTAACGTCTGCCAATGCTACCCCCCCACAAAACTGGCTTCTTAAGCCAGGCGGTGCCCCAACCAAAACCTTCCTGAGGCGCTACAGATTGAAGTGCTGGGAAATGATGACAGCAGTGCTCTTCTGGATGTAGGGTGCATTGAGAGAGGCAACTGGAGAGAGCCCTTGTGGTTCTGCCTCAGCTGGTTATTTCAACTTGCTCCACAACCAGAAGAGTACTGTGGAAATCATGATCATCAAAAAAGCCAATGCAATTCTAGGCTGCATCAATAGGAGTATAGTGTCTAGAATGAGGGGTGTAATAGTGGCACGGTATTCTGCTTTGGTCAGACCTCACCTGGAATACTGTGTCTAGTTCTGGGCAGTACAGTTCAAGAAGGATATTGACGAACTGGAACGTGTCCAGAGAAGGGTGACCAAAATGGTGAAAAGCCTAGTATGAGTGGCTTAGGGAGCTGGGTAAGTTAACCTGGAGAAGAGAAGGTTGAGGTAACATGATAACCATGTTTAAATATTTCAGGGGATGTCATATTGAAGAAGGAGCAAGTTTGTTTTCTGCTGCTCCAGAGACAAGGGCACAGAGCAATGGACTCAAACTACAGGAAAAGAGATTCGACACAGAGCTGAATCTAGGGACGTTATCAAACACATCAAATACGTACCGTAATGACACCATATAAACGGAAAAGGGTGTGCATACCAGAAGACGTTGCCTTTCACATTTATGTCTTGTCCAAAATCCATCGTATTTTATTGACATCTTAAGCCATCAGTAGATCTCCCCTATCGCTTCTGTGCCAGTATTACCAGCGTTTGAATCTGTGCGCCATTGTAATAATGTGAATGCAGCTTCAATGGCCAGTCTGGCTAGAACAGTTCCAGGTGAGATTGTGACATCCAGGTAGTTTAAACTCTTTTTATGACCCTCCGTGGTTTACTTGTAAGTTTTTAAGTGTGTTTATGTGCTTTGTGTAACTTTTTGAGTGTTATTTTTGGGTTTTATTTTTTTTTCCTGCACTATGTATTCTCATGTGAATATGTGGGATTTCGAATGAGGAAGTGAACAGAGGTCCATTAATTCCTCTGTCATTTCTGGGGAAGCTTTTCATGGTATTGAAGTTAAGTGTGGCATGGGGAGTTCTTTTGCTGGCATAAAAACAGCAAAATTATGCTGGCAAAAGAACGGGTGTTAGGAGGTGGTGATCTGATAAAGTCACAGGACTACCCCACAAACTATGACCCTGTGTTTTCATGGGGAGTGTAACCTCCTCTAACACAAGCTGAGTCTCTATTCTCAGATCTGTCTTTCAACTGACCAGGAGCACCTCTGTCTTAGAATCATAGAATTGTAGAGTTGGAAGAGACCACGAGGGCCATCCAGTCCAACCCCCTGCCACACAGGAAATCACGATCAAAGCATCCCCGACAGATGGCAATCCAGCCTCTGTATAAAGACTTCCAAGGAAGGAGACCCCACCACACTCAGAGGGAGTGTGTTCCACTGCTGAACAGCTCTTACTGTCAAAAAGTTCCTCCTGATGTTAATGTGGAATCTCTGTTCCTGGAGCTTGCATCCATTTCTCCATGTTCCAGTCTCTGGAGCAGCAGAAAACAAGCCTGCTCCATCCTCAACATGACACCCTTTAAATGCTTAAACAGGGCTATCATATCGCCTCTTAACTGTCTTGTCTGTCTTCTATTTGTTTGCTCTCATCCACTCCATTACACTGCCAGGCACTGGTTTAGCATAGGAACAGCTTCCTTAAAATTAGGTGGAAAGGAATAATAGAGATGGGTATCATCAGCATATTGGTGTCACCTGACCCCAAACTCCAGACAACCTCTTTCAGAGGGTTTGTGTAAATATTAAATAGCATAGGGGATAAGACTGAACCCCGAGGGACTCCACAGGTCAATGGGTTGAACAGGAATTCTCCCAACCTCTAAAATCACCCTTCTAGGAAAGAATGGAGCCATTGTAGAACAGTACCCCCAAGCCCCATCACAGAGAGGTGACTCAGAAAGATACCAAGTTCAATGGTATTGAAAGCCACTAAGACATCCAGCAGAACCAACAGGGACACACTCCCCCTACCCAGTTCCCTGCATCGGTTATCCACCAAGGCAACCAAAGCTATCTCTGTCCCATAACCAGGCCTGGAATGAATCCAGATAATCTGCCTCATCCAGGAACCCCAGGAGTTGAGGAGCTACCACATGCTCTAGTATCTTGACCAGAAATAGAAGGTTTGGAGACTGGACTATAGTTACCGAGTATAGTAGGATCCAGGGAAGATTTTTTTTTCCAAAAGAGGTCTTACCACAGCCTCCTTCGGGCATGTTGGGACCCTGCCTTATTGTAAAGAGGTTCTGGGGGTTAAGCTTCATCATTAACCACTATAAATATGAAGTTACAAGATTATGAATCCAGTTTATGATCTCATAAATATTTAAGAGGATGCCAGATAATAACAATAATAACAACAGCATCAACAAGATAAATAACTATAATGGTTAGAATCCTGTATCAGCTACTTAGCTGAGTATACTTCTCCTGGCCTGCCCCCTGCCCCAAACCTGGCAGAAACAGCATCAAAGAGCAATGGTGGCTGGCAGTTTCTGTGTCAGTTGGGCAGTGAATCCACTCTGACTATTAGTATAGAATTGAAAGGAGCTATCCACCATGATGAACCTATTTGGAAGATAGGCTCCAGAATTTGGATAGTTCCTTAAAACTTGGTTGAGACTAAGGAGGTTATCAGAAACACAGAAAATGGCATCATAATGATGCCACATAAACGCAAAAGGACGCGCATATCAGTTGATGTCACCGTTTTGCGTTTATGACCTGACAATAAGCCGATCTATTTTATTGATGGGACAAGCTGTCAACAATCAGCTGTGACTTTTTTCTGCCAGCATAGCCAGTGTATGAAACCTCACATTTTTTTCCTTGTACTTACTTCATCAATGGCTGGACTGGCCAGAACACTTCCAGGTGAGATCATGACATCCAGGTAGGTGATGTACTTTTTTTTAACATTCCCTGATTTACTTGGGAGTTTACAAGTATGCTTTGTGCCACTCTTAATGTTTCATGTTTTGTTTTATGTTTGAATTTCCCATGTGATGAAGTCTTGTGGGATTTCAAACGAGGAAGTGAACGGGGCTTTGTTCACCTCCTCTTCATTGCCAGGGAAGCCTTCTTTCAGGAGAGAAGGTAAGTGTGGTAGGGGGGTGTTACTTTGCTGGCATAAAAATGGATTTTTTATGCCAGCAAAAGAATGTTTAAAGGGGCTCATCTGATAAAATCCTAATACTCAGAGCATAGCTCTCTCTCTGGCTTTTCTTCGCAAATGAAGATTCAGGAAGGACTCATCCCGCACTTTCTGCAAGCACGCTGATGACTAAAAAGGCCAATCCGAGATAAACAAGTCCGGTTGCAAAAAGCACAACAGAAGGTCTCATTGGGTGATGTTTTTGGGTTGTGATTCTTTCTGCGTTGTCGTTTCTCTTCAAGACTTGTTCGTCGTGAGTTCTCAAATAAGGCTGCAGCATTGTGGATAGTGCGTCTCCATGCCTCCCGATGTGAGGCCAGGGCGGACCACTGTTGGTGATCAATTTGGCCAAGCCTGAGATGTTGTTTCAGGGAGTCTTTGTATCGCTTTTTTGGAGCGCCCCTCTTACGCTGACCCGTGGCGAGTTCACCGTAGAGTAGTATTTTTGGGAGGCGATGGTCCTCCATCCTAGAAATGTGCCCTGCCCAGCGCAGCTGTGTTCTCAATATCATGGCCTCAATGCTGGTGATCCCTGCTTGCTCAAGGACAGCAACATTCGTCACATAGTCAGTCCAGTGTATATTTAGGATTGTGCATACACAGCACTGATGTGTATCTACTACTGCTCCAATAACATGGAAGCCACCAAGTGCCACTGTCAAGAAGAAACAAGATGAGCCAATCTTACCAGGTATGGCCTGGCACATGGCTCTGAGTACACATGTATATCAAGGAACTAGTCACCTTGGCCAATAGCACATCTTAGGCCAATTGAACTTAAAAAAAACACATACACACATTCATACAGAACACTCTAAAATGCAAATTTCATTGAACACACAGCAATCAAGATATGCACAACACTCAAACCATTATACCACACTGGGTCTTCAGAAAAGCCAGTGTAGTGTACTGGTTTAAAGTGTTGGACTAGAAGTCCAGGAGAATAGAGTTTGGATCCCTGTTTGGCCATGAAAACCCACTGGCTGACCATGGGCAAATCACACTCTTTCAGCCTCAGAGGAAGGCAATGGATTCCCCCCCAGCCCAATTAAAATCCATGACAGGTTTGTCTTAGGGTCACCAAAAGTCAGAAAATATTTTGAAAAGATACAACAACAATGACAAGACTCATTTTGTTTCCAAGGGCCACACTTGTCATTGGCTGGGTATGTGTGTGTGTCTGGGAGCGTCCATGCACTCACACCAACACAGAGACATGTACACTCCCTTCCCTATCACAGATACACATTTCATTGTGCAGGGCTGGGAATGTTTGACCATTCCCTCTTTGACCACTCATAGAAGGACTGCTCATAATAGGGATCATTACTACTGCAAGAGGAGAAAAGGGGTGTAGACATCTGTAGTCTGGGCTATACTTAAGGAGACAGTGGACAGTGAGTTCATTATACCTGGATGCTTCACATAATCCATAGCCAGGCCCAGATTATCAATGGCTCAAATACTGCAATTGCTCTAGGCACCTCATTGTCTAGGAGTTCAGTGCTAAAGGGCAATGATGCAACTTCTTTCTTCTTCTCCAATCACTTCCTAAATCTCTCCATCTTTCTGATATCATCAGCCATGACTTGCATAGTTGACATCAGGCTGTTAATATCATTGATTTTGCTGGGCTGAAAAGGTGTTCGCAGAGGAACATCATTTTGATGCTCTGTATTAAACTATTTAATTTCTGGATCACCCTTCTTAGAATAGCTCACACACAGGCACAAAAGGGTCACCGTTTTGTAAAATGCACCAGGGCCCCAGGCTCTTCAATCCAGCATTGCCCACCTCCTCAAATGCAAAACTATTTGCCTTGACTTCAGAACTTCAGAAGCAATTAATCAGCTTTTCCCAGGGTGATTTCAATATTGCTCTTATTTTTTATTTCATCTTCCTCTTCCTGTACATTCCTTTATCTTGCTCAGGTCTCATTTCCACCAGCCTGTTGATGTGAAGTCCGTATCCGCAATGCAGCTGAAGCTCAGAAATGTCAAACATAATGGGAAGAAGAAACGATGTGGGGGAGAATTTGTGGGAATTGGCCAGAGAGTGTTCCCCAAGGGCACATAATTGCACACTGCAGAGGTGTTATGAATTTGGAAACAAAACCTCAAGTCTGCAAAGTTGTGGCCAAATGCACTGAAAAAATTATTGCCTACCCCCTGGCTCACCAGGAAAAGTAAAATTAGAATGGCTTGGCTTGAGTGTGAGGTCAAAAGCATGTTCTTTTTGGGGGGACATGAACTTCATGAGGAACCCATGAAGAGTCTTGTGGCATCTTAACTCGTATCCAGTGGCTTGAAAAATAAGAACAACTTGCATTGAGTATGTTCTGAGGTATTTTCTGACCTCAGGTTAAAAGAATTGAGTATATTGAGAGTTGGTAATAGGGTTAGGGTTAACATCATGTATCTTGTATTTCCTGCACTCATTGACAATTCAAATGCCCACTCTCAGTGAATGGGGCCAGTGATAACAGGGCCCAAGCTACTGACAACATTCTGATCATAAGACCCAACCTATTGGCATCTTAAAGATAATAGAACCTAACCAATTGACAACCATGATTCATGGCATCATAACTCACCCCACCCCCCATGGAGAGGACATGCTCCCCTCCCAATTATATTACATTACCAGTAGCTGGGGCAAAATAATAATAATAATAAATAATAATAATAAAAAAGGACACAATGGCAAAAAGCAAGTTGTGTGTGTGTGTGTGTGTGTGTGATTTTATCCAAAAGAAGTTGACCTATACTTGGTTAGAAGAAGCTGTAAAAGCCTGTGGCCTGGTGTTTTAGACTACAGCTCCCAGAATTCCTGACCATTGGACCAGCTGGGTCAGGCTTCTGGGAACTGCAGTCCAAAACACCTGGATGACCACCGGTTGGCCACCACTGCTCTAAAAACTGGTTCTCATGTGTGGGTGTGAACTAGCAGCCATTGTTGGGGTTCGAGCTCCATGGATGCTTCCTTCCCAGACAAAGGGAACAAAGAGACTAACTTTTTGAAGAAGGGGTAAGTGACCTGTGCAGGTAAGAAGAATCAAAAGGCTTGAGTACATAGACCAAAGAAACATTATTTTTATTGTTAACTATCTTTGGACTTTTTCGGATGAGCTTTTATACCGCTAGCAGCCTCGTCCCCGTTGCGAGGCTGCAGCGCTGCAGGGTGTCCCTTTCGGATGACGCCCTGCCCTGCCGATCCTCTTCCGAGACTGTTGCGTAAGCTCTGTGACACTGCTGCGTTATATTCGGCGGTTTTCTAATCACGAAAGTTGATCGTGATTAGAAAACCGCCGAATATAACGCAGCAGTGTCACAGAGGTTACGCAACAGTCTCGGAAGAGGATCGGCAGGGCAGGGCGTCATCCGAAAGGGACGCCCTGCAGCGCTGCAGCCTCGGAACGGCGACGAGGCTGCTAGCGGTATAAAAGCTCATCCGAAAAAGTCCTTTGACTCCTGGCGACTGCATGGATGAGACATCTACAAGAACCCTGGTCTGCTACTGCCCTGCTCAGGTCTTACAGATTCAGGCCTGTGGCCTCTCTGATTGAGTCTATCCATCTGGTGTGTGGTCTTCTTTCTTTCCTCCCCCTCCCAACATTTCCCAAGTTTTAATTACAATCTGTCAACAAATATGGAAAACAAAACAGTGGCCCACAGATTGGAAATGATCAGTATGATCCACAGAGCCAACTGCTCTGGCCCGGCTCGTGCTGAAGAATTTATCCCCAGTTGCTGGACCAGAGTGAAGACTGCTAGCAGCAGTCTCCGCCTCCCAGCCAATCAGAGAGCCGGAAATTCCCGCTCTCCAATTGGCTGGGGGTGTTCTTAAACAGCCAATCAGGAAAGGGCAGCCTCTTCCTGATTGGCTCTTGCACGATCCTTCTCCCATCCAGCCGAAGCTGGCTGGGAGAAGGCTCAGAGAGAAGATGGCGGCGCCCATGCCGCCCCACGCGGACGGTGCTGCGGAGGGCTCCCCTGGTGCAAACAAGCAGCGAGGTGAGTCCCGCAGCTGTTATTACAATCTGTCAACAAATATGGAAAACAAAACAGTGGCCCACAGACTGGAAATGATCAGTATATATCCCCACAAGAGACACAAAAGATTGCAGCAATTACAGGACCATTCCATTAATCTCACATGATAGCAATGTCATGCTCAAAATTCTGCAACAAAGACTCCTAACATACATGTAGAGAGAGATTCCAGAGATGCAAATGAAGTTCAGAAAAGGTAGAGGCACCAGGGACCACATAGCAAACATACACTGGATAATGGAGTGCAGTAGGGATTCAAGAAGGAAAATCAATGTGTGCTTTATAGACTACAGCAAAGCCTTTGACTGCTTAGATCATGAGAAACTATGGGTTGCTCTAAAAGAGATGGGTCTACCCAAGAAACGTGCAGAAAGGTAAAATAAAGGGCAGGTGCTACCTAGACTCTGCTCTCCCACTAACCGCTTTATAGAACGGTTGATGCCTCTTTGCTTCCAACGGTAGCTTATCTCACAGGGCTGTTGTATAAGTAAATGAGATCATCATGAAGCTTTCATTAAGTAGAATGCCATACATCATGCCATGATAACCACCTCACCCACAAGCAATTCCTTTATTAAAGGCATTGGGGTGTTTATAGCTTCTGATTAATTTGCATGGACATTTTCAAATCCAAGGCTATTTTTTTTTAAAGAAAGAAAAAGTCTTTTGAGACAGAATGATATCCAGAAGGCATGTGGGGGAAGGGCTGTTGGCTGGAGATTTTAGGTGTGTGCTGTCATTTGTGTCAAGCTTGCTCTGAAAGGTGGTTGTGAGCAGAATGATAACAGGCAACAAACAGCACTAAGCAGGTACTTGATAGCTGAGAAAGAAACTGATTAACGGGCATTGATGTGTGCTTGACTGATTCAAGAGCACTCTGGGGAATACACCTTTTCCTAGAGCATAAACTGCAAAGCCATAGGTATTATCAATAAGTAAGATCAGTAAGATGTCCCTGGAAATTGCTTTTCCATAGCATTTTCCAATGCTGTAATCTATCTATCTATCTAGATATATGTGTATATGTATTCATTTGTGTGTGCAAGATCAGATTTATTTTTGCTTCAGTGGATATCCCACTTCTCCATAGTTGTGCATTTTCAAAGCTGCTCTTAGACATATAAAAGACCATCAATCAGACAAGAAAATAAACTGCTCCATGTTGTCCAATTAACAATGTTACAAAACAAATGCAACAATGGCAATTCATTTAAAATAAGGGTGGAAATATTGCAACCTATGGGCTGTATATAGGTCCTAAACTCCATTTTTGTAGCCCTTCAACCTCCCCACCAACATGACCCACCATTCTTTTTAAAAATCAGTGTGCTTTGGGGAGCAATTTTTGCCTGAAAACAGTGAGGAAATTCCCCCCCCCCAATATGAAGACATGAAAAAATAACTCTACCCCTACTCCACAAGCACTCCTGAACTCTGTACTGTCCCCAAATACTACCGTTTTCCTGTGCAGCTCAAACTGGTGACAAGAAGTGTTCGAATGGCACTTTCTTGTTGCCATTTTGAGAGTAATATGGAGGCATTGTTGCCTTCAGAGGTGAGGGGGGAATGTTGGAGTCCCACCCACAATGCCAACATCTCCTTGAAATTTGGGGGAATTATAGCTTAAAAAGGAGGCCTGTGAGAGGAGGGTAACTTCAGGGATCTTTTCACCTACAGTATGTGTACCAGTACTAACAGCAGGGAGCACTCTAATTAAAGTTAAACAAAGTATTTTATTAGAATTAATGCAAGAGATAAACTATCATACAAGAGCATACACACTTAAAAACCATACAAGGCTATTGAAGAAAAAGACTGAAGGGTTGGATAGAGAGAAGTCAGGGGTGGAAAGGTGACAGTTCCCAGTCTTGGGGAGAGAGGGCTGTGCAGCAGATGGACTCAGACAGCGTCTGAGGGTGGACCAGGGGGATCTGGTCTTTTGAGAAGGAGAGTGATGAGGTGACACACAGAATGGTGGGTCTGGTCTGTGGCACACCTGGTTAGGGCCTGAGCTAGGCTACTTATACCCTATTTCATACCCTGGTGAGGTGCTCTGGTTATGACAAAGCCTAAATGGCTTTCTCACAGAATCTACAAAAGGGTCTGAAACTGAGGAAATTATCAGATGTGGCAAAAACCATGTCAGAAGACATTATCAGACAATGTTGTTCTACAGTGTTCTGGGGGCATAGCATGGGCATGAGTAAGGCATCTGCCCCTTTTTATTGGTGGCTTGTCCCTGTCAATGCAAAAGGGAAGCATCAGCCATGGCAGCGCTACACCCTGGTGATGGCTGACTGGTACGGTGTCTGGTAAGGTTGCCCTTTTTGTTCTTCTACTGATCTTCTGACAAGGTTGGGAATGGGGTTTTTTTTGGGGGGGGTGCATGTTTCCCTGCATCTGATAATCTCCTGAGCTGATTGCCTTAGCTTCGGAGTAACAAAACATTGATGGGATCAGCAACAACCTCTTAATGTTCAGACAGTTAGGGTGTATAGGAAGGATTTCCATAGGATATGGGGCAAGGAAAGGTTACTGATTGCATGACTGAAAAGATTAGCATAGACCCATTAATGACTGGGTTTTCTGCCTAATCCTATCTGGGTTTTCCCACCGTTATGACCCCGAAAAGTCTCCAATATGTGCAGTTATGAAACAGGGGTGGTATGGTATGCTAACTATTTTGTATCCTTCATCTGTCATGATTTGGTATGGACAGTTCTGATTAATCCTCTGTCATCTCACTTTTTCAGCTGCTTTTAAAATGTCCCACTTTCTCTCACCTCTCTTGACTTCCCCCCTTTGTTCAGAGCTTACTTCAACGGCTGCAAACTGAGTTCAAAGTGCAAAAGCACTCCACTCTCATTTAACCCAATGGGTGGGCAGAGGGGAGAGAAGCTGGAGGAATCTTGCCCTTCCCAGTAGGCTCAGGTAAAAGGAAATTGCTGCAGATTCTCCTAGTTAATAACTTTCACCATCTTTATCGCACTCTGATATTGCTTGGCTGTACATGTCCCAGTTTTTATCTGTGGGGAGTGAGGCCCTCAGAGAGCCTGGGAGGGACATTGTCCCCTCACAATTGCTCACTAGGGTTGCCAGTTTAGGATCATCCTAGGCCTTGAAGTTTCAAAAGCCATAACCTGAGAGCTAGGGTGGGCCTCGATTATGTCATTAAATGTCATGCATTAAGGACCAACCAAAGTTCCTCACAGCTTGTCTCTCTCTCTCTCTCACACACACACACACACAGGACATACATTCCTCTTTGGAAATTAAGGCAGAAATCTTAGCAAAAGAGGCTGCTCCCAGATCAAGGTGAAATGTGGAGATTATTCCATCTCACTTACTTGGGTAGATGGAATAAGAAATATTTAATCTAGCCTACTTTCTTCTAGCCAGAGTGGAATGGAGGGTAAGTTCTGGCAGAACAACAACTGGGAGGAAAAAGGAAACTAGCTAAATTAATACATAGATGCTGTGGAGAATCTTTGCAAGTTGCAGCAACAAATAAATGTTGTTTTTAATTGCTGTC
This sequence comes from Gambelia wislizenii, assembly GCA_030847615.1. Classification (NCBI taxonomy): domain Eukaryota; kingdom Metazoa; phylum Chordata; class Lepidosauria; order Squamata; family Crotaphytidae; genus Gambelia; species Gambelia wislizenii. Next base: position 15,910,831 of record JAUMIR010000001.1, on the reverse strand, counting down.
AAGTTGGCTTTGACTTATGGAGACCCTATGAATGAAATACCTCCAAGACACCCTATTATCAACAATAAAAAATCAATTAAGCCTCAAAAATTGTAGCAAGCTGCTGTTCTACTAGCTGAGCAGGAGATTTGCCACAGCCCTTTCCTCTTGCCTGGAGATGAGCCAACCCAAACTGAAGAATTTGCAGTCTCATCTCCTGCCTGGAAATGACCCATGAAAACTTGTGACTCAGGACCAGTCCCTGAGATCTGGCAACCTGAGATCTGGCCCACCCTGATTTTAAAAGTAGCAGGATCTAGGGGCTGTGGACTGCCAAGGCTCCCCTTTGGTTCCTTGGCCTCAAAATGGAGAACCGCAGCCACAGAAACCTCCAGGGGATGGGAGTTTCTATTTTAAGACTGTCTTGAGGAAAGGTGGGCATTTTTGTTTTGTTTTGTTAGGGTCTAATGCTTTTAAACTGACCTAAATACCCTAAAGACACTAGATCCCATCTCATCTTGGAAGCTAAGCAGGGTCAGCTCTGGTTAGTACTTGGATGGGAGACTGCCAACAAATACTAGGTGCTGTGGGCTATATTTCAGAGGAAGGAACTGGCAAAACCATCACTGAGTATTCCTCACCTAAGTCTCCAATATGTGAAGTCTCCAATACTAATTGGAGTTGCAATATTAATGGGGTTGCCATAAGTCAACAGGCAATTTGAAGGCACATATACAAACACAATGCTTTTAACTATTTTCTATCCACATGTGGTTTTAACTCTTTCAACTTAGAATAAAAATCACAGAATTGGAAGAGACCCCAAGGGCCATCCAGTCCAACCCCATTCTGCCTTTCAGGGATACATAATCAAAGGACTCCTGACAGATGGCCACCCAGCCTTGGTTTAAACACCTCCAAAGAAGGAGACTCCTCCACACTCCAAGGTAGTGTATTCCACTGTCAAACAGCTCTTAAAGTCAGGAAGCTCTTCCTAATGTTTAGGTGAAATCTCTTTTCTTGTCGTTTGAATCCACTTCTCTGGGTCCTAGGAGATTTTCAGACCTGCCAAAATGCCTGTTTGCCGCGCGAGCAGCCTCCCGAAACTGCTGCGCGGCAAGGGTCTACTTCGGACGACGCTGTGCCTCTTGCGAAACCGTCCGTGTCACTTCCGTGAAGCTTCGGACGGCTCGGCGCCATATTTCAATCTCGGGCAACCCCCGTGATTGAAATATGGCGCTGAGCCGTCCGAAGCTTCACGGAAGTGACACGGACGGTTTCGCGAGAGGCACAGCGTCGTCCGAAGTAGACCCTTGCCGCGCAGCAGTCTCGGGAGGCTGCTCGCGCGGCAAACAGGCATTTTGGCAGGTCTGAAAATCTCCCTAGTCTCTGAAGCAGCAGAAAACAAGCTTCTTCCATCTTCAATAGGACATCCCTTTGAATATTTAAACATGGCTCTCATGTCACTTCTTAACCTTCTCTTCTCCAGGCTAAACATACCCAGCTCCCTAAGCCACTTCTCATAGGCATGGCTTCCAGAACTTTTACTATTTTGGTCACCTCCTTTGGACACATTTCAGCTTGTGAACATCCTTCTTGAATTGTGGTGCCCAGAACTGGACATAGTTTTCCAGGTGAGATCTTGTTTCAGATTCTTACATAGTCTGATAAGCTTTTCGGCACCACTTAATTTTTACTGCTTTACCTTTTAAAATGTTTGAATTGGTTTTATTATGCATCACCCTGATATCCTTGGATATAGGGCAGGGTACAAATAATTTCACGAATTAAAAATGCTAGCATTTTCCTAAAACTGGCAGTGACCATCCTATCTGATTTTTTTTCTAAAGGTAGGTAGAGTTAGCAGACTTTAGGGGTGGAAAATAGATTATGTGTGCCCCTTCCAAATGTGTATGGATTTTGGTAAATTGTTATAAATCATTGAGTGAAATGAAATTTTCACTCCTCTGTTTTGGCTGTCTTCAATAGGTATTGCTATTTCCACCATGAAGAGGACAATATTGTACCTACTTGCTATACAGTCCTTAAGTTTTTTAACATTCAGATTTTATCAAACCCAAAGAATTTTGCAATATAGACAAATTTTGAATTATTAGAATCATTAGAATGAGAATAATTTTGCAATATGGAAAAAAAAGGAATTGGAAACAATGATCCTCCTATCCCCCTCCCTCACCCACTTGATATCATTAATTTTCCAAAATTTAATTACCAAGCATAATTTCTGTTCTTGCACCTAATCCCTGACACTGCAGAACTAAATAATTAACAGCGCCTGAGATATAAATGAAACAAATAAAACAAATGCAATCAGGTGTTGCTGTTGTTTTTTTAAAAATGAAAGATGCTCATTCTTTAACAGACTGAAGTTTGTTCCTTAAAGCAATGAAGTGCCAAGAGCCACTGTGTGGTTCTGACGACATGTTAGTAAGGAAAACAATAAGATTCTGCTATTGAAAAGGTCATTCTGCTCATTAGGAGATTTGCCACAGTTTATGAGCAAAATGTCAAAGGTAAGCAAATACTGTGCACCAGAGTGTGAAAATGATGACGTACAGTCACCAGCAGCTAAGGAAAGACTCTTCATTCCAACAGCCACTGCTTTGGCCTTTGATGGAGAGAAGAACAGGCAGGCACAGGTTCATCATGCGTAGACCCAGAAGCAGATGAAAGACCCTACCCTCCATGCCAACTGCTATTGCTGTGGCTTCAGAGAGAGTGAAGAACAGGCTGGCATAGCTTCCGCATGTCTAGGCCCAGCAGCTGAGGAAAGGCCCTCCCTCCATATTCCAATTGCTGTTTGTGGCCTCTGAGGGAGAGATGAGGAGCCAGCATCTGCTGGAGTTAATTCTCTCCTCCATTGCTGTCCCCTTTTCTTTAAGCGGTATTATTTAGATTGTAAACCTGAGGGAAGTGTCAGATTAATAATTTGTAAGTCATTCTGGGAGCCTTTTTGGCTGAAAGGCAAGATATGAATACTCTAAACATGCACACACATACACGCACACACACACTTTTTTGGGTGTGTTTTAGGACATAGCCTGGAAAAAAAATTACAGTGGGCCCTTGGTATCCACTGGGATTTCATTCCAGGACTCCCAGTGGATACAAAATCTGTGGATATCAAGTCCCATTATATGCAATAGGGTAGTGAAATGGTCTCTTATATAAAGAGACAAAATCAAGGTTTGCTTTTTGGATTTTTTTAAATACTTTCCAAAATAATAATAATGATGGAGTATTTTCCACCAGGGAGTGGTTAAATGCCAGTACTGCAAGCCACATGGTTATGAGTTCAATCCAAGAAGACTCCAAGGTTGACTCATCCTTCCATCTTTCCATAGGTCGGTAAAATGAGCACCCAGCTTGTTGGGGCAATTAGCTAAAAAACATTGTAAACCCCTTAGGGAGTGTTTCGGCACTGATAAGCAGTATATAAATATCAACGCTATTGCTATTGCTATATTTTCAAGCTGTAAATTCTGGAATCCATGGATGCCAAATCCATGGATATGGAGGGCGAATTGTAGTCAGAATCAATTCCACTAAAATGATTGATTGATTGTTTAATTGATTGACTGATTGCTTATATTTATACCTTGCCTTTCTTCCAGTGAACTCTAGGTGCCATACATAGTTGCTGTCCCTATTAAAGAAAAGAGATACCATCTAAACATTAGGAAGAAGTTCCTGACAGTAAGAGCTCTTTGGAAGTGGAATACACTGCCTCGTAGTGTGGTGGAGTCTCCTTCTTTGGAGGTATTTAAGCAGAGGCTGGATGGCCATCTGTCAGGAATGATTTGATTGTGTATTCCTGCAGGGCATGGGGTTGGACTAGATGGTCCTTGTGGTCTTTTCCAACTTTATGATTCTATACTTTTATGCTTACAACAACCCTGTGAAATGGTCAGGCTGGGAGAGAATGACTGCCCCAAGGCCTGCTACCTGTGATAAAATGTTGGGGTATAAATTCCATATTGGAGATGCTAGTTGTGATCTTGTAGGCAAGATGAGCTTGAATTATAGCTATAACATTATGACATTATAGCTATAACATTATAGCTATAATGTTGAAATTATAAATATGACATTATAGGTATAACGGAGATTTGATGAGATGACTCCCATGATTGAAATATATCAATTGAAGGATATCATCTGTTCAAAAAAGGATAGGGAAGAAAAGGAGTGGGAGCAGCATTATATGTCAAAGACAAATCGATTTGTACAGAAATCCTCAGGAGTGATCTGACTGGATCAGCTGAGAGTATTTAGGTAAAGACAGAATCATAGAATCATAGGGTTGGACCATCCAGTCCACCCCGCTGCCATGCAGGAATACACAATCAAATTGTTCTCGACAGATGGCCATCCAGCTTCTGCTTAAAAACCTCCAAAGAAGGAGGATAAATGGAGAAAGAAAGAAAGAAAGAAAGAAAGAAAGACAACATTGTGGTAGGAGTTTACTACAGGCCACCAAACCAAGATGAGGTGGTGACAGATGCTTTTCAGAAACAAATTGCAGAAATATCTAAAATGCAAGAACCATTAGATATGGGGAACTTCAATTATCCTGATATCTGCTGGAAGACATAGGCCTAATCCACACTACATAAATAATCCAGTTTGAAACTGGATTATTTGCCATTGCTCCTTCCTGTTGAATACTGGAATCTGTAGTTTTACAACGTCTTTAGCCTTCTCTGCCAAAGAGTGCTGGTGTCTGACCAAACTACAAATTCTATGATTCCATAGGAAGGAGCCATGGCAAATAATCCAATTTCAAACTGGATTATTTGTGTAGTGTGGATGCACCCTAAACTAAGCATAGTTCTCCAACAAATTCCTGATTTGACTTACATATAATTTCCTCTTTTAAAAGGTGGAGAAAGGAACAAGGGGATCAGCAGTCCTGGACTTGATCCTAACCAACAGGAAGGAGTTGGTCATTGGAATCAAAGCAGTTGGCATAGTACCATCCCAGTATCCACCGATTTGTCAACTGTGGAATCAATTATCTGCAGGGTAATTGGGGAAAGGGAGGGGGAGACAGCTCACCTGCCCTGTCCCTTCCCTCCCCCTGGGAGGGCTTCTGTTGCCGTGGTGATGATCACGGGGACAAAGGGGGAAAGGAGAGTGGGAGCTTGCCTGCCTCCTTCCCCCAGGAGGGCTCCTGCATGGTGGCAGGATGGTGGATGGTGTTTGCTATTATCTACAGATTTCACCATCTACGGAAGGGCCTGGAAACAATCCCTTGTAAATATAAGGGTCCTACTGTACTTTATAAGGAAATGAATGACCATGCAAAGCTAGAATTCATAGTTGTCAGACAGGCCAAATGGGAGTACAGTCAAACATGAACCTTGGATTTCAGGAAAGCTGATTTTATTGAGTTCAGGGAAACACTGGGTAAGATCACATGGTTAAAGATGCTAAAGGAAAAAGAAACCCAGCATAGGTGGGATTTCATGAAGAACAGTGACAAACAATTCCATAGAAGAAAAATGGGAAACATCTGAAAAAGCCAATGTGGCTACACAGTAAACTCGAGGAAGACGTGAAAAGAAAAAAGAGCATGTATAAAGAATGTACGGAAGGATGAATCAGCAAGGAAGAATGCAAATGTGTAGCCTAAGCGTGGAGGAATAGTGTAAAGAAAGCTATAGCTCAAAATGAGCTGATACTGGGGTCGTTTCCACGGCAAAATAAATCCTGAAAGAATGCGACAAGAAGCCTGATAGTTCCCACGCATCTCGAAGCAACAGCGCCCTTTTCAAAAGGAGGGGGTGCAAAAAACCCATAAGTTGCGCAGTATCAGCTTTCGCTAGTTTTCCGCACTTTTTTGATTAAGTTCGCGAAAATGCGCATACTTTACCGTGGGAACTAACGATCGTGTAAACTGGCATCTGCCTTTTCGAATTACTGTGAGCAGAGCTGAATCCTGATTGGTTGGAGTGCTTTATCCGAATAGACTGAAGGGTTGGAGAGAAGAAATTCACCCTCCTTCTGCTTGCAACTCACTTTGGAAAACGGAGCCCTTCCTGTCTATCTTTTGGGGGGTGGGGGGGGTGGGAAGATGCTTCGCTGCTTCGCTGGGGTGTGTGTGTGTGTGCTGGAAAACAGCCGATCTCATGTTCGTTCTTTTGTTTGTTTGTCCTTCCATTCACTTGCCTTTATTCAAGCCTTCGGAGGGAGGGAAACCAAATGAGGCAAGCCCTAGTTCTGTGGTGTGTGTTTGTGTGTGCATGCATGAAGAAAATCTGCTCCACCATGCTTTTGCTTGTTCGTGCTTTCATTGACTCCTTTCTTTACAAAAGCCTTTCAGGGCTGGGGAAGACGGGGGAGTTTGTCAGATCGCTCTTTCGATTGCTTGTTTGTTTGTCCTTTTTCTTTCCTCTCATTATTTATGGTCTCCATGACCCCCTCCTTGCTCCCTCCCCGCCTCCTGCCTGACTTTAATCATCTGGAGGCGATTCCCCCCCACCTTTGCCTGTGTGAATTAAGCAAAACAGAAAGTGTCTGGATCATTCGAAACTGCCAGGCACCGTGTGATTTATGCGCTCCTGATACGAAAGGATGGTAATCCGGAATCTGGCGAACTTTTTCCTGTCGTGGAACCGGCCCCACTGTCTAGGGAAGCAGGAAGCAACAAGGTTTTTCCCAAACATGTGCTAAGCAAGAGAATGTCCAAGGAAATGGTAAGACCACTGCTCAACAAGGATGGTAAAATGCTAACAGATCACAACAAAAAGGCAGAACTGCTCAATACCTATTTTGCTTCAGTTTTATCCCCAAAAGAGGACTGTGTGCTTCCATGGAGCAGCAGAGACCTTGGCAAGGAATCCTGGTCGCAAATCAAAAATTGATAAAGAGTTACTCAGGAATCACTGAGCTAACCTAAAGGAGTTCAAATCTGCAGGACCAGATGAACTGCATCCCACATTGTTGAAAGAACCTGCCTATGTACTCATAGATCTGCTTACCTTCTTGGAGAACAGGTGAGATACCAGAGGATTAGAGATGAGCAAACATTGTCCCTCTCCTCAAAAAAGGCAAAGATCCAGGAAACTACGGGCCAGTCAGATGATTTCAATATCAGGAAAAATATTAGAACAGATTATACAGGGGTCTATCTGCAAGTAACTTGATGACAATGCAGTGATCAGTAGGAGGCAGCATGGGTTTGCCAAGAACAGGTCCTGCCAAACTAACCTTAATATATAAATAAGGTCACTAGTTCAGTAGATGGTAGGAATGCTGTGGATGTAATTTATCTAGATTTCAGCATAGCATTTGATAAGGTCCTTATAATATTTTGATTAGCAAACTGATTAAATATGGAATGGATGGGAACACCATCAGATGGATCCGTGATTGGTTGGAAAACTGTGCTAAAAGAGTTGTTATGAATGGCTACACTTCAGACTGGAAGGAAGTCTCAGGTCAAGTGCTCAGAGTTCTGTCCTAGGGCCATTACTCTCCAACATTTTTATCAATGACTTAGATGATGGGGGGGGGGAGGGTATTTCATGTTTTGCAGATGATACAAATCTGAGAGGGGTGGCTAACACATTGGAAGACAGGAACAGAATTCAAAAGGACCTAGATAAACTAGAAAATTGGCCAGAAATTATTAACATGAAATTCATCAGAGACAAAAACAAACTACTACACTTAGGCCACAAAAACCAAATGCACAGGTATAGATGGGGAACATGTGGCTCAGTAATACTACCTGTAAAAAGGATCTTGAGATTATTGTTGCTCATAAATTGAATATGAGCCGGCAGTGGATGCTGCAGTAAAGAAGGTGAATGCTATTTTAGCCTGCATTAATAGAAACATTGTTTCCAAGTCAAGGGAAGTACAGTTGTTCCTCCACATTCGCGAACTTGACATTCGCGGTTTCGGTTATTCGCGGTTTTGGGAGGGCCCCCCCGGGCCCCCCCAAAACCGCGACACGGGGCCTCCAGAGGCCCCGTGAAAGACATAGAGGGAGCGGGGAGGCCCAGGGAGGCGTCCACGGGGCCCCCGGAGGCGCTCCGGAGGCCCCATGAAGGCCTCAGGAAGGCTTGGGGACGGGGTGGGGAGGGCTGGGGAGGCGATCCTGGGGCCTCCGGAGACGCTCCGGAGGCCCCAGGAAGGCCTGGGGACGGGGTGGGGAGGGCTGGGGAGGCGATCCTGGGGCCTCCGGAGACGCTCCGGAGGCCCCAGGAAGGCCTGGGGACGCGGTGGGGAGGGCTGGGGAGGCGATCCTGGGGCCTCCGGAGACGCTCCGGAGGCCCCAGGAAGGCCTGGGGACGCGGTGGGGAGGCGATCCTGGGGCCTCCGGAGCATCTCCGGAGGCCCCAGAAAGGCCTGGGGACGGGGTGCGGAGGGCTGGGGAGGCGATCCTGGGGCCTCCGGAGACGCTCCGGAGGCCTCAGGAAAGCTTGGGGACGGGGTGCGGAGGGCTGGGGAGGCGATCCTGGGGCCTCCGGAGACGCTCCGGAGGCCCCAGGAAGGCCTTGGGATGGGGTGGGGAGGGCTGGGGAGGCGATCCTGGGGCCTCCGGAGACGCTCCGGAGGCCCCAGAAAGGCCTGGGGACGCGGTGGGGAGGGCTGGGGAGGCGATCCTGGGGCCTCCGGAGACGCTCCGGAGGCCCCAGGAAGGCCTGGGGACGCGGTGGGGAGGGCTGGGGAGGCGATCCTGGGGATGGGGTGGGGAGGCCTGGGGAGGCGATCCTGGGGCCTCCGGAGCATCTCCGGAGGCCCCAGAAAGGCCTGGGGACGGGGTGGGGAGGGCTGGGGAGGCGATCCTGGGGCCTCCGGAGACGCTCCGGAGGCCCCAGGAAGGCCTGGGGACGGGGTGGGGAGGGCTGGGGAGGCGATCCTGGGGCCTCCGGAGACGCTCCGGAGGCCCCAGAAAGGCCTGGGGACGGGGTGGGGATGGCTGGGGAGGCGATCCTGGGGCCTCCGGAGCATCTCCGGAGGCCCCAGAAAGGCCTGGGGACGGGGTGGGGAGGGCTGGGGAGGCGATCCTGGGGCCTCCGGAGACGCTCCGGAGGCCCCAGGAAGGCCTGGGGACGGGGTGGGGAGGGTTGGGGAGGCGATCCTGGGGCCTCCGGAGACGCTCCGGAGGCCCCAGGAAGGCCTGGGGATGGGGTGGGGAGGCCTGGGGAGGCGATCCTGGGGCCTCCGGAGACGCTCCGGAGGCCCCAGAAAGGCCTGGGGACGGGGTGGGGAGGGCTGGGGAGGCGATCCTGGGGCCTCCGGAGACGCTCCGGAGGCCCCAGAAAGGCCTGGGGACGGGGTGGGGAGGGCTGGGGAGGCGATCCTGGGGCCTCCGGAGACACTCCGGAGGCCCCAGGAAGGCCTGGGGATGGGGTGGGGAGGGCTGGGGAGGCGATCCTGGGGCCTCCGGAGACTCTCCGGAGGCCCCAGGAAGGCCTGGGGACGCGGTGGGGAGGGCTGGGGAGGCGATCCTGGGGCCTCCGGAGACGCTCCGGAGGCCCCAGGAAGGCCTGGGGACGCGGTGGGGAGGCGATCCTGGGGCCTCCGGAGCATCTCCGGAGGCCCCAGAAAGGCCTGGGGACGGGGTGCGGAGGGCTGGGGAGGCGATCCTGGGGCCTCCGGAGACGCTCCGGAGGCCTCAGGAAAGCTTGGGGACGGGGTGCGGAGGGCTGGGGAGGCGATCCTGGGGCCTCCGGAGACGCTCCGGAGGCCCCAGGAAGGCCTTGGGATGGGGTGGGGAGGGCTGGGGAGGCGATCCTGGGGCCTCCGGAGACGCTCCGGAGGCCCCAGAAAGGCCTGGAGACGCGGTGGGGAGGGCTGGGGAGGCGATCCTGGGGCCTCCGGAGACGCTCCGGAGGCCCCAGGAAGGCCTGGGGACGCGGTGGGGAGGGCTGGGGAGGCGATCCTGGGGCCTCCGGAGCATCTCCGGAGGCCCCAGAAAGGCCTGGGGACGGGGTGGGGAGGGCTGGGGAGGCGATCCTGGGGCCTCCGGAGACGCTCCGGAGGCCCCAGGAAGGCCTGGGGATGGGGTGGGGAGGGCTGGGGAGGCGATCCTGGGGCCTCCGGAGACGCTCCGGAGGCCCCAGGAAGGCCTGGGAATGGGGTGGGGAGGGCTGGGGAGGCGATCCTGGGGCCTCCGGAGACGCTCCGGAGGCCCCAGGAAGGCCTGGGGATGGGGTGGGGAGGGCTGGGGAGGCGATCCTGGGGCCTCCGGAGACGCTCCGGAGGCCCCAGGAAGGCCTGGGGACGGGGTGGGGAGGGCTGGGGAGGCGATCCTGGGGCCTCCGGAGCATCTCCGGAGGCCCCAGGAAGGCCTGGGGACGCGGTGGGGAGGGCTGGGGAGGCGATCCTGGGGCCTCCGGAGCATCTCCGGAGGCCCCAGAAAGGCCTGGGGACGGGGTGGGGAGGGCTGGGGAGGCGATCCTGGGGCCTCCGGAGACGCTCCGGAGGCCCCAGGAAGGCCTGGGGATGGGGTGGGGAGGGCTGGGGAGGGCGGGAGGGAGGGCCGGGGAGACCTCCGCGGGGCCTAGCAAGGCCCCGCAAAGGCCTGGGGAGGGAGGGAGGGAGGGCCGGGGAGACCTTCGCGGGGCCTAGGAAGGCCCCGCGAAGGCCTGGGGAGGGAGGGGGGAGGGGTGTCGTTATTCGCAGTTTTTTCACATTCGCGGGGGTCCGCGGAACGGAACCCCCGCGAATGTGAAGGGACGACTGTACTGTAATACTGTCTCTCTCTCTCTCTCTCTGGCTTTTCTTCGCAAACAAAGATTCAGGAAGGAAGGACTTATCCCACGCTTTCTGCAAGCGCGCTGATGACTAAAAAGGCCAATCTGAGATAAACAAGTCCGGTTGCAAAAAGCACAGCAGAAGGTCTCCTTGGGTGATGTTTTTGGGTTGTGATTCTTTCTGCGTTGTTGTTTCTCTTCAAGACTTGTTCGTCGTGAGTTCTCAAATAAGGCTGCAGCATTGTGGATAGTGCGTCTCCATGCCTCCCGATTTGTCCTTTGAGCCTGTGCAATGGATTTTTCTGGTGGAGCGCAGCGTGCACAGAACTGGCCTCACCCTTTAAAAACCAGAGATTCATCTGCCATGTAATACTGTAATATTGTAATACTGTAGTTCCACTCTATTCTGTACTTACTGGTCAGAGCTCACCTGTAGTACTGCATTCAGTTCTGGGTGCCATTTTAAGAAGGATTTATACAAGCTGAAGCAGGTTCAGAGAAGGGCAAGAAGGATGATAACAAGTATGATGAACAAAATCTATGAGGAAAGTTATATTTCTTCTAACTACAAGATTGAGGGGTGATATGATTGCTGTCTTTAAATACCTCAAGTGCTGTCATAGATTCAAATGTGAGTCAAATATTTTCAGATATTCTTTCCATCCCTATTAAAGATAAGATTCAAAAGATTTATTCTTCAAAGATTCCATCCATACTAAAGTATCCACTTTACCTTCACTTCCAATCTGGGGCTAGGGGACCTTTTTAGCATGTGAAGCAGTGATGCACAACCATCCCATCAAAGGAATCCAATTAAAGCCTCCAATTAAAGTGAATTAAGTTCACTTCATTATAATGACATACTCTATAAAAGGGATCAGGACACAGAAGACCTATGCTGGAATCCTGGTGGTATCTTATGCATATTCCCCAACAGAAGCATTTGGACATTTTTGATGGATGTGGAATGTCCACATTCAGTTCACAGTTGTGGAAGTGGCGTTACACATGTGGTTCTGTTGCACTTGCAGATGCTCATTGTGCATGGATGTGAGCTACACAATGTGCCTGGATGCACACTTCACATTTGGCTGCACATTTGGTTGCATGTTTGATGTCCTGGTTTAGTTGTGCAATGTTGCCATTTTAGACAACAGTTGTGTACCATATTTAATGCATACTTCCACATGTGGAGATTTATGCTTCGCCATATTGATGTAGGGACTTGGCTCTTGTTGTTCTTTGCTGTAAAGTCAGCTTTAACATATGGGGACCCCATATGAACAAGAGATCTCCAAGAGTTCCGGTCTTCAGCTCCAGTTTTTAAAATTCAGGGCTGTGGCTTCCTTGATTGAATCAATCCACATGTAGTGATGTCTTCCTCTTTTCCTATGGCCTTCCACTTTCCCAAGCATTATCGTCTTTTCCAGTGAATCATGCCATCTCATGATCTGTCCATTGTACAATAGTCTCAATTTAATCATCTTGGCTTCTAGAGACAGTTCAGGCTCTAGGGTCCATTCCTTCATCATTTTAACAGTCCACGGTGAAATAGAATAGAATCTTTATTACGGTCCTAGACCAGCACAGGTAAAAAGGTATACAGAATAAAGGTAAAAACACAGGATAAAAACAGGATAAAAGCAATATTTAAAATGTCCCTTCAGATTACATTGCTCCAGTATAACAAGACAAAGGTGGTACTATTCTACTGTGGAGGTCATTGTCTGTTGAATTTTAACCGCAGCTGCACAGAATCTGGAAACATTATAAGTTTTTCCTGGGTTGGTATCTGAAAGCAACAAGTTTATGTAGAATTGTCCAGTGTGCCCTTGGTATTTATGCAACAGGGGTGAAATAAGGCTGAGACGTATGTCCCTGTAGTATGAGTATTGAAGTAATACATGCTCTGTTGTTTCTATTTGGCCAGAGTTGCAGGGGCACAGTCTGTCTGAGAAGGGGATCTTCTTGTATCAGCCTTCAAGGACAGCTGAAGGGAGGGCACGACACCATGCAAGAGTAAAGGCCCTTCGATGTTTAGGTATTTCGAGTGTTGCTAAGTATGCCAAAGGAGAGGCCAGATATCTGTTGGAGTCACTAGCAATGAAGGTTGGAGTGCTGGCTAGATCTAGTTGTTGCTCTATATCTACCACCCGTTGTTTGATAGTAAATTTCACCCTATCATATCCCAGGCTAAGCAGAAGATCTGGAGAAAGGCCCAGTGTTGAAATTTTAGTCATCATTGTCTGTTTCCAGCTGGATTGGAAATCATCCCCTAAGGTTAGTGGAGCAAGGCCAGTGGGAAAGAGGGATAGTCTGGGCCAGTAGCTGAGTATTGTCACCCACGCTCTGGCCTCCACTTTCATAAATCCTGACTCCAGTCTCAGAGCTGCGTTAGAGACACATTTTGGAGTTTGGAAAGCTGATCTTAAAAATTTGGATTGGACAAGTTCTAATGGAGCAGGGTTGAGGAAGGGTCCCAACTGGGATCCATAAAGCAATTGTGCTACTGGTTTGGCTTCAAAGAGTTTGAGCACTGCAGGTAAATAGTGGCCTCCTCTTGTCTTAAGAAATTTGAGAATGGCTGTTGTACTCCTCTGCGCATTGCAAGCAGTATACTCTCCATGTGCTTTCCTACTACCTGTGGCTTGAAAAATTACCCCCAGGTATTTGAAACAAGAGACCTGCTCAATCTTGTAGCCATCTATATTCCAGTTGTAGTTCTTAGGCCTTTTAGCGAATGCCATGATTTTAGTTTTTTGATAGTTGAGTTCTAGCTGTTCCACTCTGCAATACTGTGTTAGTGCTCTTAGGGCTCTTTTTTAGGCCAATGGGAGTTCGTGAAAGTACTGCTGCATCATCCACATAAGGCAGCGTTGAGATATGCCTCCCCTCTAATTTTGGGGGATGGAAGTTAGAGTTGTTAAGGTGATCCACCAAATCATTGATGTAGAAGTTAAACAGGAGTGGAGCTAGAATGCAGCCTTGCTTGACACCCTTCTCCGTGACAATGTCATTGGTGAGATGTCCCTGGGGGTTACACCTTACTTTTAATGAGGTCCCTTCATGCAGCATACAAATTAAATGGAGTAAACGTTGGTCAATTGAGGAAGCCTCCAGTTTTTCCACAGTTTAGTTTGGGATATAGAGTCAAAAGCTGCTTTAAAGTCTATAAAGGCAGCATAGAGAGAAACTGTGCTGCAGGTGGAGTATTTTTCAATAAGGTGGTGGAGTACAAGGCACTGATCTATGGTGGATCGACCTTCCCTGAAGCCAGCTTGTTCTTCTGCAAGTATGTTTTCTTGTTCCAGCCTGGTCTGAAATTTCCACTGTAAGTGTCTTGCATAGAGTTTGCTGATTGTACTGAGGAGACTAATTGGTCTGTAGTTGACAGGATCATCTTTGCTTCCTTTTTTATATATGGGGACGATGACTGCAAGGCCCCAATCCTTGGGTGCTCGACCATATTTGTCAATACAGGTGAAAAGTGAGGCCAGGATAGGGGCCCAAAATTCAAGGTTGTTTTTAATGACTTCTGCAGGTATTAAGTCTTCCCCTGGAGCCTTCCCCATTCTCATCTGGGCTACAAGGTTCTTGATCTCTGATGTTGTCACTGGTGGCCACCCTGGGATATTTTCTATATTTTGGCTAGTGCATCCCCTTTCAATGTAGTTGTCCTTATAAAGTGCTTGAAAGTGATCCTCCCATATCCCTGGAGGGATGTGACAGTCCACTGTGACTGGCCCATTTCTCTGGGAACTTGATGTGATATGCCAGAATAGAGATGTGTTGTTGGATAAGTTGTGTCCAGTTATTCTTAGAATCATAGAATTGCAGAGTTGGAAGAGACCACGAGGGCCATCCAGTCCAACCCCCCTGCCACGCAGGAAATCTTGATCAAAACATCCCCGACAGATGGCAATCCAGCTTCTGTTTAAAGACCTCCAAGGAAGGAGACCCCACCACGCTGCTTCATGGCTTCTTTTTTCTTGCTCATCAGCAACTTTTTGTAGTTTCTTTTCTGCTGGAGCATTGGTACAGCATCTGGAATGTTATTAGAAAGGTAACCCTGATAAGTAACGATGAGGGCTTTTTTTTAGCATTAACACATTCCTTGTCAAACCATGGTTTGGAGTGGCGCTGTTGTTGTTTCCACTGATGTGTACTATTTTGGTGGAGTGGATATTGGTGTAGAGCTTGGGTAAGTGTATTGTAATTTTCCAAGATTTCATCAGGGGACTCAGCTGATATCAGGGCAGTCCTAAGACACTGAAGTTGGTCTGAAGTGAATACCTCACTTATTGTTTGGTTTAGCTGGGGGGTCCATTTAGCTTGGTGATAAGTCCTTCCTGATGGTGTCACAGAAAGGTGATAGTGCTCCCTGGTGTGTGTCTCCTGAGTGAAGTCACTAAGGTGTAGCTGAATTGGAAAATGATCGCTTTCAAATCTATGGCATAAGTTCTAAATCCTTGGCATAGGAATTAGAAGGTCCCTAGAAATGATTATGTAATCTATGACACTCATTCTGGATTGAGAGAGATAAGTGAATTCAGCTGGGCAGTCATTTTTCAGAGCACTATTTAGGATTTGAAGGTTCAGCCTGAATACTGTTTGATCCAGACAAAGTCTTGCAAAATTTAATTTCTTGTCCTTTGAGCACTGGATAGGGTGGATTCCATCATCTTCAAAATCAGGAGGATGGCATCATAGGGTATGATTGTTGGGGCCCAATCTGGCATTCAAACCACCCCCCAAAATTACAAATGCATTTGGGTTCTGCAACATGAGATTAGCCATGTATGATTCCAATTCAGCCCACAGGCCTCTGATTTGGGATTTCTTCTTCATTGGACGCATGTAGACATATATTATCAACAAGGTGCAATGGTTAAATTGAATTAGCACTGCCATGGTGTATGTTTTAAAAGTGGAAAGAGGCTTTGTTATGGCACGTAGGGTGGTGGAAACCAGAACGCCCAGGCCACCTCTAGCTCTTCCATGCTTTTTCCCTGGCTCTGCCAGAATTGAGAATGAATGAAATCCATTTAATAGCAGATCCTTATTGGTCCATGTTTCCTGGATCAGTATAATGTCATATTGGGTGAGGATGTCACTAGGACAAGGATCTCTGTTAGCCATTGGCCACCCAGCGATGTTCCAGATCATAAGGGTAAACTTGTGCTGGTCTGTTGGAAGTCAGGCAGTCGCACTCCAGGCTACAGGCTGGATGGGTAATTCATCTGATGGCAGTTGGTTAAATGGCTGGGTTGACTGTGGCTGTGTCCTCCTCTGTGAATGGAGGAGTAGTGGATCACATTCCTGCTCTGCCTGTTCTGGAAGGGAGATTGGAAGAACCAGTGCAGCACGGGAAGCAAAATGAGGATCACAAGGAAGCAAGGATCCCATCTCTTTAGTGAGGGGAGCATTCTTTGGCTTAGGAGATGAGGTAGGAGGTAGTGAAGACTGTTTTTCCCTTGAACTAGGTTTGCATAGGGATGTTTGAGATCCCTGGAATTTAATTGTAGATAGGGGTGCATCTGCAATATATGCACTGACAGCTTTCTACGAGTCCTTTCGGAGGGGGCTCACTTCAATGGGGCTGGATTGCTATTAGATTGACTCAGGATGGTATCTCTCATGAGCTGTATTGTGGGAGTGTGCCCAAATTTCTGTGAGTTTTTCTCTCAGGTTAATTACTTCTTGATTTATAGCCTGAGCTTCTTCCTTAGAGGTGTGTTTAGGTTCTCCCTCTTGGTGTGCAGAATTATTGCTTCTTTGTGTTATTGTTGCTGTTTTCCCTGTGATGAGGTCACGGACTATCTCGTCCTTAAAAACTCTGGTAATTTCTATATAATGTGCATTCCAGAGGAAATTTCTTTTCCGTAACAGCTTGTTAGGAATATTTGCCTAGTTAAAGGTCAAAAAAATATGTTTTAGTAGCTCTTGAGCTGGGTAGAAAGTGGAAGTTTAGTAAATCAATTGTTCTGCTGTGCATGTTTAAAAGTTGTGAAAGGTATCTCACAATTGACTTGCGGCTGTTCCAAATATGGGCATTGTGATGTATTTGTAGCTGGAGCTGATTTTTCTGTAACACTCGGCAGTGATTAGCTGCATCCTGTTGTGGTTGTTGTGATGTGGCATCCGCTACATTTTTAACCCCCTGTGTGCCATATGGGTTTTGCCTTTGAAAAGCTTGTTGGAAAAGCTTGTTTGTAATGTCATTTAATCTCTGCAAAATAAGAATCAATGTTTCTACAGACAGTTTGCAGAAATCATAGAAGGGCTGAGCACTATTATAGTAGGGAATGCTGCCAAGCTCCGGGAGTTTGACTCTGTTATCTCCCTGCCCTCCCACATAATTTATATTTACACTTTGAGGAATTGAGGAGGCTGGTTTGTTTAGTTCAGTTTTCTGTGATGGCTTAGGGAGTAAAGAAGGAGCTGTCATTACAGATCTGTTACGAGCTGTGTTGTCTCTGCCACCAGGAAGAGCGAGTCAATCCTCATCTGTTTTTCTGCTTTGGAGGATTCCTGGTTGTCATTATTGTTGCTGGGGCTGGTCCGATTTCTTTTCTTGCCTTTGGGTGGCATTTTTTTGAGGTATATGTAGGTGGTAATGCCAGATGTTAGTGAGAGGACAATTCAGAAGTTGTTAGTCCGTCACCATCTTGCCCCTCCTCCCAACAGTCCATAGTATCCATAGAACTCTTCACCAGCACCCCATTTCAAATGCATTTATTCTCTTCTTGTCAACTTTCTTCACCCTCCACCTTTCACATCCATACGTAGAAATCTTGGCCCCACTGTGTGTCTTCATGAGACTATAAGGGTCTGGTTGACTGAAACAATCTTCAGTAGGAGTGCATGTAATAAATGGCAGGGGATTTGTGTCTGTGGTAGATGACAGCAATGTGACCAACCGGGGCAGAGAGGAGGAAAAAACTGGATTGCATGCCAGAAAGGACCATGGGTTTAGTGATGTATGAAAGAGCAAGGGCATGTGAGGCCAAAAATATAGACTTTGCAGAGGCATGGTGGGAGAAGGAGGAGAAACAGGCTATGATCATATTTGTTGATGCAACTACATGAGTGGAGGAGGAAGAAGAGGTAGCAGGGTGATGGCAGAGAAAAGTGGGACAGGGGTAGTGATGATGGGCACAGGGATGGCAGCAAAAGCTGTTTCATTCATGAAATAAAACTGCTAACTCCTGAACATCTTGTTCTGATCAAAACTTGGTATTGGATTCAGTTGTCAAGAGCTCTGGAGGGTTTTTAGAAACTGACACAGATCCTAAGGCCAGTTTACTTTTAATTATGTGTTTCGTAAAGGAATATGGCACAAGCATGAGGCAACATAACCCCAACAGGAATGGCTTCTTTGTAATATGGAATTATGGAATATGGAAGCCACTAATATGGAAGCTAATATGGATGCCACCAGCTGCCAGGGCTGCCCACAAGTGTCAGTAATGAACCTTTCCCTGCTCACTCATTTCCTCTAAACTAGGGTTCTGCAAGCATGAATTCTAGGTATTTGACCAAACTGCACATCACAGGATTTTGTTGAATGGAATAAGGACAGTTAATAAGATATCAAACTGCTACAATGGTATACGAAGGAGTCATCTGAGGCCTTGGGAATGACATTGCTATGGTTCAGGCTGTGTCATTTGTCACAAGAGTGTTGGAATGATAGTAGTAAACCTTTTAAGCAAAGTAATCAATTTGTAAAGCAGAAGATGAACAACAGCCAGTCCCATGTCTGCCCAGGATTTAGCAAAGAACAGATACAACTTATTTTTGTTTATAAAACATATAAAGGCAGTTTTACTTACAAAAAGTTGTGCATAATCAATGATTTTCATTGACTTCTATTGGCCTTAAAAGAGCATTGAGATCACTCACACACTATTGTGCTGAAGAGGAATTAATAATAAACTATCCTAAGTCCAAGATCCTTACTTTTTCCAAACACCGAAAACAGAGAAGCTGGAACTTAGGGGGGAAGTCTATTGAGCAGATTAAGATCTTTAAATGGTCAATAGTCAAGCTAGCTAGTGTTTTCGTATAGTTGTAATCCAAAAAACCTACCTGGGAAGCATCATCTCCTCAGATGCCAAGATTTACAAAGAGATAGATCACAGATTAGCAAAGGCATATAGCGCATTTGGAAGACATTACAAAAGAGTCTGGAGTAATCACCTGAGACGAAGCACAAAAATCAGTGTGCATAAAGCCATTGTACTGTCTATTCTCCTTTATGGGTCTGAAACATGGGTCACCTACGCCACCACTTACAACTCCTTGAACACTTTCATCAGCATTGTATACACACAATCCTAAATATACACTGGACTGACTCTGTGATGAATGTTGCTGTCCTTGAGCAAGCAGGGATTACCAGCATTGAGGCCATGATATTGAGAACACAGCTGCACTGGGCAGGGCACGTTTCTAGGATGGAGACTATCGCCTCCCAAAAATAGTACTCTATGGTGAACTCACCACGGGTCAGTGTAAGAGGGGTGCTCCAAAAAAGTGATACAAGGACTCCCTGAAAGAACATCTCAGGTTCGGCCAAATTGATCACCAACAATGGTCCACCCTGGTTCCACATTGGGAGGCATGGAGATGCACTATCCACAATGCTGCAGCCTTATTTGAGAACTCACACTGAACAAGTCTTGAAGAGAAATGACAATGCAGAAAGAATCACAACCCGGAAACATCAGCCAAGGAGACCTTCTGCTGTGCTTTCTGCAACTGGACTTGTTTATCTCAAATTGCCCTTTTTAGTCATCAGCGCACTTGCAGAAAGCGTGGGATGAGTCCTTCTTGAATCTTCGTTTGCGAAGAAAATCCAGAGAGAATCCAAAAAAGTAACTTTCCAAAGCTCTGCAAAATACCCTCAACTGTAATCCCTTCCACTCTTATATGGGGAACAAAATAAAAATGATAAAAAAGTAAAATATGTCAGATTTATCTGACTAGGCATGTCAAATAACTAGTATTCATACGTTAGGAGTTTTGCAGTATGCAAGAGCTGTTTCATATTTTATTTGTTGTGGGGAGAGGAGAGCAGAGCAATTGCAAAGAAGCCATTCCTGTTGCGTTTATGTTGCCTCATGTACCTGTCATTTTCCTATGAGAAACATGTGATACAAAGTAAACAGGCCTTAGCATCTGTGTCAGTTTTTAAAACCCCTCCAGAACTCTTGACAACTCATCATTTGAATTCATCCCCTCTTGTCCACAAGATTTTTATTTATTTACTTATTTATTTATTGGTGGGGAGAAAGGGAGCAAGAGAGTGACAGAATTTAAAATAATTTCATGTTGTTCAGTAACATCAACAGTTATTTTACCCCATTGGGCACGTACTGTAACAAACATTGACATTTTTGGAAGATAAGCTGCTGTTCAGAGCTTTCCTAAGCACAAGATATGATAACATAATAGTCTGGATGTTATGGCTTTCTTCCTTTCAAAGCAGTTGCAAATAACCTTGGAAACATCATAACTGGAAATGCATTTGCTGTGTATTGAGGTTGATTGGGTTGCCAGTCAAATGTTGACATCTTACTCCATTTGCGTCATTTCTCTCTTTTTTTCTCTCTCTCTTTTAAATGCTTTAACTCTGTTATCATTTGAGTTATTTTTAAGCACCTTCCAACTAGATTCACAGACAGGGGTAAATTTCTGAGCCTTAAGGGAAGCCCAAGAAGACAGAGAAAGCAAGCACATGGATCTCATCTTTGTGGAAAGATAGTGGGACAGCCCCCTTCCCCCCCTTTTTCCTTGAAAGGACAAAGTGTCAGGATCGGACTGGGACATGACCTTCTCCTGCCAAGTGTCAGTTCTGTTCTATCATTTTGCGGCTAATTGCGTTTGCATTCTTTTGTGCTGGATAATAAACCTGAACTGTACTGGAAGACAAGGGAGGATATGTTATATGTCTGCAATTGTATGATTAAAGTGTGTGCCTGAGATTGCCATGAGAAAAATGGGATGTACCCACTCTCTGTGAGAAAGGGGAATGGGGATGATGGATAGCCAATGACTGTATAGCCCACCAGAGTTGTAGATTGTAAATACTTTTTATTTTAATGCTTTTAAAATAGTTTTCATTTGGAGCAATGATTTAGTAGGGTTCACTCATTAGATTACTGTACCAATAAAGTTTACTGTTTAACTCTGAAATTGCTGGTTACTGAATTCGAAGAAGCCAGTACATGACACAAACACTGCTAGGTGGGAAGAAAATGAGATGAGAATTTCTTTCAGGGCTCACCCAGAAGGGGAAAAAATCTCTGGAAGTACCAAGAGCTTCCAGTTCTTTCTGTTTTTATAGTACCTGCATATTCCATCCATATTCCACTTAGCATCCAAACTCCTTCTTGAGATAACCTGGGTTTCCATCCTCCCTAGGGCTTCTCTAGACTGGCCAGAATATGCTGCCTTCCAGCTAGTATATTCTTACACTGGAGCTGGCCCAGTTCCCCCTCTTTACTGTGATAAAACAGGCAGGAGTCCGCATGCACAAACCAGCACATGGTGGCTGGTATCAGCAGTTGCCTGCCCCACTGTTGGGCATCACACTCTGAAGCTGGGAAGGAGGCCCTCAGCATGTGATCAAGGCTGGTCACATGCAGGGGGCCTTGATCAAGTGCTTGGAGGCCTTCTTCCTTGCTGAAGAGTGAGTCCAGTAGTCGAGGCATTGTCCGGTAATGCAGACCTGCATGCAGGTATACACCTTGTGTTACTGCGCTGCATCCTTCCAAATTTACTCACATAACATGGATTTTCCTGTTTTTTTTAAAAAAAAAAAGTTTAAAAAGACTTTACCCCAGCTTCCCCCCAGATTTCCATTGGGCATTGTTAAGACTGCCCAAAGGTTAATAATAATAATAATAATAGCAATAACAATAACAACAACAACAATTTATTTATATCCTGCCTTACTCCCACTATAGGGACTGAAGGAAGCTAACAATGAGTTTGAGTCTCTGGAGCTCGGTGAACAGGAGAGAGGACAACAGGGGTGTTTGGCATGGGTGTGGTGGAAGAGACAGCATAAGGTAAGCTTGTGGCTGTTGAATTAAACTTCTTCAGTCCCAGAAAGTTTGTTGGATGAATGCTAGTGTGCTTGTTTGGGTCAAGGCTGTTTGTTTGTGTGGGATTAGTGTAGGCTTGCCTGGGGGAGGGACTCATTAGCATTTGTGAAGTTGAAGGCTTTCACAGCTGGCATCCATAGGTTTTCCATGGTTTTTTTCCAGGCTGTGAGGCTGTGTCTTGGAAAAGTTTATTCCTGACACTTCACCTGCATCTGTGGCTGGCATCTTCAGAGAAATCTCTTGAGATGCCAGCCACAGATGCAGGTGAAACATCAGGAATAAACTCTTCTAGGACACAGCCTCACAGCCCTGAAAAAAACACAGAAAACCTATCATTAGCATTTGTTTGGTGAGCTGCTTGTGTTGAGAGGAAGCGAGCCAGAGACTGCTGACAGGAAGTGGGTGAGAAGCAGAGGGAGGACCTAGTAGCCAGCATCTCTCTCTCTCTAGCTGCAGCTTCAGTCTCTGGAGCTCGGTGTACAGGACTGTGATAAACAGGAGAGAGGAGAACAGGGGTGTTTAGCAGGGGAGTTTGAGGGGGTGGCACAGAGTTCTGTCCTAGTGCCTACTTCAAAACAGTCAATTTGGACAGTGAGGGAACTGCTGCAGTCACTTGCAACAGCTGTAGGATGTTTGTCTTCTTGGCTGTGGATGTGCAGAGCTACACCTGCAGCAAATGCAAGTTGGTTGTATTATTGGAAGAGAAGGTCCAACAACCTGAGGCCCAAATAGCCACTATACAGCATATTAGGGAGCAGGAGTTTTTCTTAGACAGAGCAGAGCAGAAGGTCTTGGTTCAGGAACACACAGGGAATGTCTCTATGGAGGAGGGTAGTTCTGATACACAGGAGATCAGTGTTTGGAAGAATGTGACTCATAGAAGGAAAAGGAGCAGGGGGCATTCTATGAGTTTGGAACTACAGAACTGGGTGAATCTCTCTCCCTTGTCTGTGATGACAAGGAACAGGAAGGAAAGCAGCAGAATCAGACCTCAGAGAATGTGCATGAGACCTTGGACAGTTCAGCACACAGATTGGTCTCTGCCAATCCTCAGAGGAGACGTGTGGTGGTGGTCGGAGACTCTTTGCTGAGGAGTACAGATTCAGTAGTTTGCGGTCCTGGTAAGATGTTTCAAGAGGTGTGTTATCTCCCAGGTGCAAAAATCCACAGTGTAACAGAGAGGCTGATGAGACTCGGGAAGCCTACTGGCCATTATCTCTTCCTTTTGGTCCATGTGGGAAGCAATGATACTGCAAGGCATAGCCTTCAGAATATCAAAAGGGATTATGAGGCTCTGGGTAGGAAGATGAAGAACTTGGATGCACAGGTAGTAATTTCATCTGTCTTTCCAGTGGAAGGGCATGGCCCAGGAAGGGAGAGAAAGACAGTGAAAGTGAACAACTGGCTGCACAGATGGTGCCACTGGGAACCGTTTGGCTTCCTGGACCATGGGGTGCGGTTTCAGGGAGGTGGACTTCTGGCAAGAGATGGGTTGCACCTCACAGCAGTTGGCAGGAATGTTTTTGCTAAGACTCTGAAAGATCTGATCAGGAGGGCTTTAAACTGAGTTGTGTGGGGGAGGAGACAGTATTCATGAGGACAGGAGTTCATCAAGTGCTGGAGATAATAGCCCAAATGTTATACAGAGAACAAGGCATATAGTACAATAATCCAACAGTGGGAGGAATAAAATGTTTAAAAGACAGATAGGGGGTATGGCCCATGGTCTTAGATGTCTCTATACTAATGCACAGAGCATGGGAAATAAACAGGATGAACTTGAACTCTTAGCACAGCAAAGCAAATATGATTTAATAGGCATCACTGAAACCTGGTGGGATGAGTCTCATGATTGGAATATAGTGTCAGGAAATGACATGGATGTGACCACAAGATGGAGCTGTAAGCTTAGTAATGAAAGTAGTTAAGCTCCAGTGGCATGCGTGTGTGTGAGTCAGCATTTGAGAGTATGCACATCTGAGATGCCTGATGTAACAGGCATTGTTTAACTGCCTATAAAAAAGAGATGGGAATTATCTCCAGTGTGGGTTTGTTGTGGATGGTGGTTGGTGAAGCAGTTTGTTGGTTTAAGAGAGATTGTCCTATACTCTGTATATTTATTGTAAATATACTGCAAACAAAGATTAAAGCCCCCAAGTTGAGTGAAGGCTGGCCTTGTTGCTGTCTTTATTTGGCAAGCCAGAGCAAAAGGCAGTGTGCTGGGGTGAAGGAATTTTTCCTTCTCAGCCTGGAGTCTTTTGCAGAAGTCTCTCCAGAAACCTTCTCCTTGGCATCCTGTCGATGTGGAACAACTCTGCAGGTGGTCATGGTGGACACAGTGAATCTTTCTATGCCCCAACATGTAGGAATAGAGGGGTATATCAGAGAAACAGACCAAACAGGAAGGGTGGTGAAGTAGCATTATACGGTAAGGATGTGTACACCTGTGAACATATCCATGACTTAAATCCCGGGAGCCAGGTTGAGACCATCTGGGTAAAAATCAAGGGGGAGAGAAACAGCAAGGATGTTGTTGGGGGCATCTACTACAGACCTACAAGCCAAACTGAGGACTTGTATGATGCCTTCCTAGAAGTGATGACCGCACATTCAAACAGGAGATATGTAGTAATAATGGGGGATTTTAACGATCCTGATATTTGTTGGAAGTCCAACTCTGCCAAAAATTTAAGGTTCAACAAATTCCTCACTTGCGTTGCAGACAATTTTATTGTCCAGAAGGTGAAGAAGCAACAAAGGGATCAGCTATTTTAGATCTGATCTTAATCAACAGAGATGATCTGGTTAATGGGATGGCAGTGGCGGGATCCTTAGGGGGAAGTGACCATGTTCTGCTGAAGTTTGTTATACAGAGGAAAGAAGAGACCAAGCATAGTCAGACATGCCTTCTATACTTTAAGAAAGTGTATTTCAGAAAACTTAGGGAATTACTGGGGGTCATCCCATGGTCAGGAATATTAAAAAGGATGAAGTGGGTGAGAGTTTCTTAAAAGTGAGATATTGAAGGCATAATTTCAAACAGTTCCAGTGAGGAGGGAAAATGGCAGGTGTCTAAAGAAACGAGTATGGATGTCTAAAAACTTTCAACTGAGCTAAGACTTAAAAGGAACATGTACAATAACTGGAAAAAGGTAGAAATCACTAAAGAAGAATTCAAACAAACTAGCTGTACCTAGCGTAACATACACCATTATAGTTGATTTGAAAGGTTATATATTAATGCATCAAATGATCATACTCTTGACATGTTTCCTAAGCAGCCAATCAGCTGAGTGGGAATGGAAACATACTGAAGCATTTTATATATGTAGATAATGGTGTAGATAATTCTGGGATTTGCAGTTTAGGGAGGGGCATTTAGAACTTTCAGCCAGAGAGCTCTTAGGCCTCACTAAACTGTAAATCCCAGAATTCCACAGGAGGTAACCTTAGCAGTTAAGTGGAATAATAGCACTATAACAGTGTAATGTGATAAAATAGTCCATTCCACTGTTGAACAGTTCTTACTATCAGGAGGTTCTTCCTAATGTTTAGTGGATTTCATCTTACCCCCCACCCCCAGGAATTTTAATCAATTGGCTCATTTCCTACGACTTTATCAGAGCATGCAAATACGGCATCATAAGGACACCTAATGATTGCGAAAGGGTGTGCGTACCAGACGATGTTGTTCTTTTGTGATCATGTAAAGTCCAAAAGCTATCCTATTTTATTGATGGCCCAAGCCATCAATTGAACCCCTGTGGCACTTTTCTGCTGGCATTGCTGGCATATGAATTTGCATGCCATTGTACTCACATGAATGCAGCCTCAATGGGCAAACACGTCCAGGTGTGATTGGGATAGCCAGGTAGGGTATGCTCTTTTTATGAACCCCTCCCTCCATGGACTTGGGACTTTAAATGTGTGTTTTTGTGCTTGTGTGAGCTTGTGTGGGTTTTTTGCTTAATTTTTCAAATTTTCCACACTAGTGTTTTCTTGCAAGACTCCACAACTTCTCAACCCTGGAAGTAAACAGAGCTCTATTTATGCTCCATTACTGCTGGGGAAGCCTCATTGATGCCAGTAAGGTAAGGTCTGGCCTTTTTAGTCATCAGCGTGCTTGCAGAAAGTGCGGGATGAGTCATTCCTAAATCTTAGTTTGCGAAGAAAAAAAGCCAGAGGTATGGGGTGTTCTTTTGCCAGCATAAAAACAACACAATTTATGCTGGTAAAGGAATGTTAAACTGGATTGGTCTGATAAAGTCCCTAGTCTCTGATGAGTGACTATATACGGCCCATCCCCTCAAGAAGCCTTCATGTCAAGGTGGTCCAAGATGGATTCCTGGTTAAGATACTCTGATATCGGAAGGAAAGGGGAGGACAACGTATTAAGATTAGAGAAAAAAAGAGTTACTGCAGGAAAAATACAATCTGAATTGGTTTGCCCATATGCAATTAAAAGATAGGTATTTGGAAGATTTGAGAACAGTTGGGTTTGAGAAAGAACATAACGATTTAGATAAATTACTGCTAGAAGAAGGCAACAAAAAAGCCATTTCAAAATTCTACAAATTACTGCTGACAAGATTTACAGAACAAGATCAAATAAAGGAATATATGACAAAGTGGGCACTGGATATTGGGGGCACCATCTCTTTAGAGGAGTGGGGAAAAGCAAGGAAAAGATCCTTTGCCTTCACTGCATCCCAAAATCTAAAAGAAAACTATATTAAAGTAGCTTTCAGGTGGTATTATACGCCAGTTAGACTAAATAAGATGAACCAAAAGGTTTTGAGTAACTGCTGGAAATGTGATAGGAATCAGGGATCCTTGATACACATGTGGTGGCGATGCCCCAAAATCAAGGATTTCTGGAGACAAGTTCATGAAAGTAAACAGGAAATTCTACAAATTAACCTGGCCTTCACTCCTAAGTTGTAGTTATTAAATATCATAGAAGAGGAAGAAGAAGGGAAAAGTAATGTTTATTGGAGGGTAATACTTTATATGATCACGGCAGCTAGACTAATTATAGCCAAAAAGTGGAAATTGAAAGATCACCCGACTATCAACGAATGGAAAAATAAGTTGATTGACATGATTGAACTGGATATGCTGACAAATAAGCTGCGAAATAAAAAAGAGAGCATATGGAGAAAAGAATGGAAACCGATTTTGGAATATTGGCAAAAAAAGGGTGAACTACAAGATTGCAAACTGATATAGGTAAAAATCCCCAACAGAACAAGGAATAGAGTCCTAACATATAGGTAAATAACTTAGAAATAGACAAAGTCATTTATGGTTGTGTATGTTTTTTATTATGAGTCTGATAATCGTCAAATGTCAACCAAGTAGGAAGTCATAGAACAATTTTTGAGGTTTAATACAGCAGGAAAAACTGATATCGATATTTGTTATGGATAATTGGTATATCGCAAGATACATTGTAAGATGATTACTATGTATATATTACACTGATATACAATAAAAAATAAAATGTAAATATATATATATATATACGGCCCATCTTACACAATTTAATATGCTGGATATTGCTAATTGTTGTGCTGGTGTGTGTGTGTGTGTTTTAATGATGTATGTTTTAATCTGGTTTTAATTTTTTTAATATTATTATTCAATCTTGTTTTAACTTTTATACCTTGTGGATTTTTAAATTTTTTTTAAATTGTTGTAAGTGACTTTGAGTCCCCATCTGGGAAAAAGGTGGGATAGAAATGATGATGATGATGACGACAATGACAGAGCAGCAAAAAACAAGCATCTTCCATTTTCTACCTGACATCTATTCAAATATTTAAAGATGGCTATCAAATCATCTCTCAGTCTTTCCCTCTCCAAACGAAACATACCCATCTCCACAAGCTGTTCTTTGTAGTGCTTGTTTTTCTGACCATTTACCTACTTAGTCAATGTCTTCTGGACACATTTTGTTGATGTTGTGTGCCTTCAAGTTGTTTCTGACTTATGAAGACCCCAAGACAAATTTATCACCATATTTTCTTAGCAGGATTTGTTCAGAGGAGGTTTGCCTTTGCCTTCCTCTGAGGCTGAGAGTGTGTGACTTGCCAAAGGTTACTCAGTAACGAGGATTCAAACCACGGTCTTCCAGTGTCCTAGTCCAACACTCAGACTACTACACCATGGTGGCATGTTGTAGCTTACTAACATCCTCCTTGAACTATGGTGCCCAGTTGGGTATTGACCCCCATCTTCTACTAATAACCAGTGCCTTCCCATTCCAGTCATCCTTAAAGCATTTGTCTGTTGTTGTTTTCTTTGGAACAAAGCATAGTGTTTTTTTAAAAAATTCTAGGATGATTCCATATGTGTATAGCCTCCATAGCTGACATTTTCTGTATCACTCTAGTCTGGCACATCAAGCTCTGAGAAATTAATCCTCTGATAATTTATATATATCGAGGTAATATTTTTTGAGTCCACCCCAGGTATACAGCAATCTTGATTATTTCTTTCCAAATATATTAAAGGAATTAAAGGGACAATAAACTGAAGTCTTCTGGGAATGCCATAGTTCCTTTAAAACCTTATTTTCAATGCAGTGGGTTAGTCGTACAGCTTTGTGTTGTAAATATCTAATACAACTTAGGCCATCAACTTCAGAGATAGACATATATGATTAATGAGCGCTAGAGGCTTATGATGACATTACTGTGCCCCTTAGACAGAAGATAAAACTCCCATTCTTTGCTTTCATAAGCCCAGAAGCAACATGGGTGGGGGGGGAGAAATGAACCAACATCACAAGGTATAATGAAGGTTTCTTTTCTTCCAAATCACCCGCTTGCAGTGTAAATTCCAGGCTTTCACATCAAATATTCTAGGCATTAATTTATCCCCTTCCCCCTTCTTAATATTTAAGTTTCATTTGTGTAATTTGATCAAGACTTATATGCGTTAGGAAAAATAGTACTGTGACATTTTGTAGAATATTTGCGTAACCTTTAGGATTTCCTGTGTAATATGTTTGTTGCTAGAGTTTTGCAAATGACAGGGACTTATGTCATTCAAATGTTGGAGAGAGAGTAGAAGAGTTTTTGTCTCCTGATGCTAGAAACAATGAAGTGTTCACATGATATCTCCCCATGCATCAAAAGAGGGTCTAAGGGAGTCTAGGCAGAGCAGCATGATGGGTGGGAAATTGCATTCATCTTCCCATGGAAAGGGCTGCTGCCTTGTTGCAGCTAGGAAGTGGAAGCAACAAGTTTTCACAGGCAATGCTACAACACAAAAACAACCCACGCATGGCTCTCCCAAACCTACCAGGCCACCAAAGGCCTTGCTCTGAGAGTGCAGGTGTTACCTGAAATGCTTTGGGGGTCTGTGGGGACCCCCTGATATACTAATATTGATATGGAGAATTAGTGCATTCAACATAGCAATGTGAGAGATGGGTAATGATCAGGACCTTGGACACCTGTCTATACTGTTACTAAGGGGGAGACTACAAGCTAGATAGTACAATTAAGTGATCTTTATTGAGAAAACAACAATAATAACATTTGCACACACCCTCCGGCTTCAAGCAGTCACACAAGGCTAGTGAATAAAGTAGGAAGTATTTTAATAGTCGGATAGAGTAAGGGGATTGTGGGTTATATTGTACCAATCCTGCAGAGCAGAGATTGTGAAGTACGCTGACGGTGAGGAGGTCTGGATGATAGACTGGCTAAACAGTGTGAAGTGGAGTTGAAAGGAAATGGAACTGTGTGCAATTTGGTGGTGTTTTAGGGTAATATTTATATGCAATAATTCTCCTGAAGTGATGAGGGTTTGAGTGAAATACAGTGGTTCTCAGAGGTTCCCAGGACAAAACAAAGGGTACTCTGGAAGAGTTAATGATAACTAATGATTGATGCTTTTGGAACTGAATAGGAAACAGGCAAGGTCTTTTGTTTGGAGGGCAGTAGGAAAGGAAGCACCTACTTCACAAGCATTAAGGACTCATGCTATCATTGAGTGGATTAGTGATTGGCTCAAACCCATGGCTGGCTTGACAAACAATGTGTTTTGAAAAAGTACAGATTAGCAAGGGCTATAAAAAAATTAAAATGGGAAGAATCTTTAGAAAATTACAGTCTTAATATAACATTCCGTAGAGAGTATAAGAATCTACTTAAAAGGAAAAAGACAGAATATAGCCACCTGCCCTGGATAGAGCTAGGCCAGGCTCTCATAGATAGGGACTCAACTAGATTTTGGGCCTTGATAGAAAAGGCGATAAGAAAGGTTTATGACACTACTGAAAATCAAATTACCCCTACACAATGGTTGGGCCATTTCTTTTCCCTGCATATTCAACATGCACCTGGGTCCATATTGAATTCAAGAAATAGCCTTAGTATGATAGCAATTTCATGCTGCCTTATATGGGAGCCAGTAACTGATGAGGAAATAAATTGCTTGATTAACACTCTCCCTACCAAAAAAGTCACTGGGGAAGATATGTTACCCAGATAATTATTTAAATCAAATTCCGGATGGTGGTCACCTGTGCATGCATCACTGTTCACCTATATTAATCACAATGGGAGAATTCCACTGAAGTGGGGCATGAGTATAGTGGTTCCTATTCACAAAAAAGGTTCTAAAGATGATCCAATTTTTTTTAGATCTATCAGCTTGCTGAGTATTGTCTCCAAATTGTATTCAAAATACTTGTTAGGTAAATTGGAATCCTGGGCAACAGAAAATGCTATAATAGCAGGAGAACAAGCTGACTTTGTGAAAGGTAAATCTACTTGGTGGGGGAAGAGGTTATGGGAGTGCAACCTATTGAAAAGCTTAATTGTCTCTTTTGGAAGCTTCTAGGCAAGGCAATCCTTTTTCATTCACTGGGAAAAGGGTGCACAGGAGAATGTGGAGGGGTTGAGGGCCCCCAAAACATTTGGCTACCTATGATATATATCATGGCTCATGCCATTTACAACCATGTCTGTTCCTCTCTTATAAGGCAGGCACTCATATCCCCATATATGCCCTGCCCCCGTTCTTCTGCTACAATTATACCGCAAGGCCTCCTTGCCAGAATATCATTGTAGCATTCAGCAGAAAGCAGCAAGAGTCATTCTAACACATCCAGCCCCAAACTGAGCTGCCTAATTAAAGCGACTGGCTTGCTTAACTCTTTCAATATCCTGTTTGCAATCAGCAAGTTTCTCATTTAAAAAGCTTACTAAAAATCACTGCCTTACAAGCCATGGACTTCTGTTCTGTGAAATAAAATATTGTCAGGGAATGAATGGAAAGTGATGGTGGTGGTGGGTGGGTGTCTGTTAGCTTTTGGGTGCAATAAGGGAATGTCAGATCTTCCTTACTCCATGAAGGACTTTATCAGACAAAGCTATAATTGCACAATTATGATGTCACGATGGCGCAATATCACATGATGTCAGTGTCCTCCAATGATTACTGTGTGCTCTAGCCACCAATAACAGACCCCTTTTAACTGATGGGACAAGCCTCCAATAGCTCTCAATATTGCTATTTTCACAGTATTGAAGAGCATGCAAAAACACATCCTGTTGTAATTGCGAAATTATAGTGCAAATGAGCGGTCCTCTTCCCTCCTTCCTGTTCCCAGCGAGAAAACATCCAGGTGAGAACATTAAAATTATCTGTAGGATGCTTTTTTAATGAACCGTCCTGTTTTGTTTGCTCATTTTTAGGTTTGTTTCAGTGTTTCTGTGTTGATTTAGTTTGTAAATTAAGGTTTTTTTGGTGTTTTTAACTGAAGTCACGTCTTCTCATGAAAACCACTGAAATCTCACCCATGCTAAATCATGGAAGTAAAACACTGTTCTTAAAGTGCTAGTGGTGGTTGTGCGATAATTCTGTGGTGGTTGTATTGTGTCATTACAGCAACATGCGATAGTAAGTGTAATGCCTCTATCTTTTGACTTTTCTCAATAGTGGAATTACAGAGTTTTTAGATGCTAGTCTGATAAAGCCTATTCTAACACATCCAGCCCCAAACTGAGCTGCATAATTAAAGCAACTGGCTTGATTATCCCTGTTTTCAATGTCCTGTTTGCAATAAGCAAGTTTATAATTTTTTTTTAACAAATATCTTTTATTTTTCTCGCTCATTAAAGTTACAGTACAAATCCATCAATTTCTGAGTGCTCTATATATGTACACGTATATATCTATACCTATTATGCTTAAATATTCTTCATATATCTGACTTCCTTTGTTAAAAACAATCTAAAGTTTTTATTATACTTATGTACTCTTCCTTTGTCTCCAACCCATTTCCTAAAAATCTTCCTCTTCCTCCTTATCTTTTATATCGTAAAAACTGCCCATTTCCTCTCATCTCTCTTCCTTTTCTTTTCTCTTATGTTCCCTCCTTCATCATTCTTTCTTTTCTCCTCCTATTTCTTCCTCTTCCATCTCAGTTATCTCTGAATCTTGGTTCACCTCTCCAACCAGCATTCCCGCCTTATTGTGCCCTATTTCATATCTCACTATCCTTATCTATACACCACCTCAATTTACAGTATGTTGTTACCGGCAGCCATTCTATATCTGTCTTTTCTGCCTTGTCTTGATTTAACATTCACGTTAATTTATCATTGTCTCTCATTATTAATATTTTATTTAGCCATCTTTCTATTGATGGTTCTTCTTTACTTTTCCATAATGCAGCAATGATCATACGGGCTGCCGCGCATAGATACAGTAATATTCTCCAGTGTTCTCTCTCTACTTTTTGTGGTAAAATAGAGGTGATATTAAGAAGATATAACTTTGGGTTTAACTCAAATTCTATATTAAATATCTTCTGTATGATCTTGTGTACTTTTAACCAAAATTTTTGGGTGACAGGGCATGTCCACCACATGTGTTTAAGCGTTCCTGTTTCTTTCAGACATTTCCAGCAAACTTTCTCCTTTAGGCCATATACTTTACTTAATCTCTCCGGAGTTAAATACCACCTGTTGTTTATTTTAAAACTGTTCTCTTTCAGGTCTTGACTCGCCGTAAATACTTTCGTTTTTTTCCATGCGTTTTCCCACTCTCTCATCTGAATTTCTTCGCCGATGTCTCTGGCCCATTTCGTCATTGACTCTCTTACTGTTTCTGCTTCGAGGAGTTCCGAAATAAGTAAACTATACAGTCTTGCAACTTTCTTTTTCTTGTTGTCCCACATAATCTTTACCACTTCCGTGTCTTTTTCTTGAAAGCCCGACTCCTTTTCATCCTTCTTAAATCTACTATATGTTTGTTGATACGAGAACCAATTGTAGTTCCACCCCTCCTGCTGGAGCTCTTCTCTTGTTTTTAATTCTGTCTGCCCTTCTTTCCCTCTTTTAAGCAGCTCTTTGTATAAAATCCACCTGTCTGTGTTACCTGATTGCCCCCATCTTCCACAGAATGCTTCGGCTGGGGATATCCACTGTGGTATCTTTCCATAATATTGTTTGTAAATTTTATTCCAACTTCCCAACAATACTCTCCTTATTATATGATTATTAAAGTCTTTGTGTATTGTCGCTTTATTGTATCCTATGTAGGCATGCCAACCCAACCTTAACCCGGCTCCTTCCAGATTCAGCAGCCTTCGATCTTCCAGTTTAATCCATTCGCTTAGCCATACCAAAGTACAGGCTTTATGATACGTTTGCAAATCCGGCAAGTCTAACCCCCCTCTTTCCGATCTTTCTATTAGCGTTGACCATTTTATTCTCGCTTTTCTTCCGCTCCAAATAAATTCGCTTAAATCTTTCTTCCATAGTTTATATGGTTTTTCATTGATTACTATTGGTAACGTCTGAAATAGAAACATCATCTTCGGGAGGACTGACATTTTAATCGCAGCTATTCTCCCCAATAGTGAGAGGTTCAGTTTGGACCAGATCTTTAGATTTGCTTTAATTGTTTTCCATGTTTTTTCGTAGTTATTAACATAGAGATCCAGATTTCTATTCGTTATCCAGACTCCAAGGTATTTAACCTTCGACTCCATTTTACATTTGGATCTCTCTCTCAATAACTCCTGTTCCTTTTTTGATAAGTTTTTTGTTAGAACTATGGTTTTCTCTTTATTCATTTTAAATCCTGCGTAATCCCCAAATTCTTCAATAGTTCTTAGTAAACAGTTCACACTATTAGCGGGGTCTTCCAAAATAAATGCTATATCATCCGCATATGCTCTAATCTTATATTCCTGAGTTTTAATTTTTAATCCTTGTATTCCTTTCTCTTTTCTGACCTTATTCAACAGTACTTCCAATAGCGTTATGAATAGTAGCGGCGACAACGGACAGCCTTGTCTGGTTCCTTTATTAATTTGGATTTCTTGTGATTTCTCTCCATTTATTATGATCGCGGCCTTTTGTTCTGAATATATTTTACCTATATTAGCTACTAAAAACTGTCCAAATCCCAACTCTTCAACAGTTTTTATTAAGCAGCGCCAGTTAACGTTGTCGAATGCTTTTTCGGCATCCGCGAACAATATTGCTGCCTTACGCTCATTATTTTTCTCAAGGAACTCAAAAATGTCAATAATATACCCAATATTTAAAGATAATAATCTTCCTGGGAGGAAGCCGCATTGGTCAGGATGTATCACTTCTTTTAACACGCCCTTTATTCTGTTGGCTATCATACTTGCAAAGATTTTGTAGTCCACATTAAGAAGGGAGATTGGACGGTAGTTCTTAACATCAGATTTCTCCTTGCCCTCCTTCCAGATCATTGCAATATTTGCCATTTTCCACGTATCCGGCATTCCTTCTTTTTGAATCTGGTTAATAACCTCCAACAGGTGACTTGAAATTTCTTTTTCCAGTGCTTTATAAAAGCTCGCCGTATACCCATCTGGACCAGGTGCTTTTCCATTTTTCAATTCTTGGATAACCTTGGAAAGCTCTTCCAGGGTAAAGGGTTCTGATAATATTATTCTTTGCTCCTCCGAGATCATTGCAAATCTATTCTCTTCTATAAATTTATCCATCTTATCAAACCACTCCTCTTCATGCAGTTTTTCCTTATATAGAAGAGAATAATATTCCACGAAGGCTTTTTTAATGTCCTCTTGAAGAGTCCAGGATTTCCCATTGCTGTTTATTTCTGTTATCATCTTCTTCTCTTTTTCCTTCTTTAGCTTATAAGACAGCCATCTTCCCGTCTTATTAGCCTGTTCGAAGGTCCTTTGTTTTATTTTTTTGAGTTTCAGTCCAATCTCCTCAACCATTGTTTTATTTATTGACTTTTTCAACAATTCAGTTTCTCTAATTATTATTTTATCATGTGGTTTTTCTCTTAACTTTTTCTCTTTTTCTTTTAATAATTGTTGAGTTTCTTGATTTCTGTTTCTTCTCAACTTTGCCTCCTCAGCTCCTCGTTGTAAAAATAAACCTCTAATAGTCGCTTTGAAGGCGTCCCACACTACCTTCATTTTCATACCTTCTTTGTTCTCTTTAAAAAATTGATTTATTTCCCTTTTGATTTTTAATATAAAGTTATCTTCCTTCAATAAGTCTTCCTTAAGCCTTCCGTTTTTTAATAAGTTCATTTTCAAATTTATAGGGTTGTGATCAGATATAATTTTGGGAACTATATCCATTTCACTTATCCTTGGTAGTAATGCTTTTGTTACCCAAAACATGTCGATTCTTGACATTGTCCTATGTGTTTCTGAATAGAACGTGTAGCCTTTTTCCTTATGATGTTTAGCTGTCCAAAGATCAGTCAAATGAAATTCTTCCATCAAGTCGAAGCACACCTGCGGCAATCGGCCTTGATTTTCTCTGCTCCCTCCGGATCTGTCTCTTTTACCATCTATCACACCGTTAAAGTCACCTGTTAGTATTATTAAACCTTTTTCCAATTTTACCAACTCCGTACGCAGTTCCTTATAGAATCTTTCTTTATTTGCCAAAGGACCATATATTGCTATTATGTAGATCTTTTGATTTGGTATATTTAATTCCACTCCAACCAAGTTTATAATTTTAAAAGCTTACTAAAAATCAGCTTAATCAGATCTAGATTTTTTTTGTTTTTTCTTTCTTTTTTCTGTTCCATTCATAGTTTTGTTTCATGAAAAAGACTCTCATGCTTTTTGTGCTTCCCACACTACATTGGTTTCCATTCCTTTATTCATGTTATCTTGAAAATAAGATTTCAATTCTATTTTTGCTTTGTTTATTATATTTTCATCCTTTAATAAATTTTCATTTATTTTCCATGAATATTCTTTCCTTTTCTTCTTAAGTGACATCATTATTGGATTGTGGTCTGACCATGTTTTAGACAAGATTTCCACTTTATTGACTTCTGCATTGAATATTTTGGATATGATAAACATATCTATGCGTGATAATGATTTGTGTGATTCTGTATAAAATGTATACTTTTTTACATTATTTACTCACAATCTCCATATATCGATTAATGTTAAATTTTCTATTGTTAAAGAAAGCTTTTGACAATTTTCCTTGAATTTCTTTTATTTTCTTTTTTGAAGATCTATCAATTGTGGGGTCAATAACCCCATTCCAATCTCCCATTAACACTAAATTCTCATAATTTTGTTCTGCTAACTTTTCTTCTAATTTTTTATAGAAATTGTCTTTGTTGTCCGCATATATTCAACCAATAATATATTTTCCCCTTCAATCTGTATTTCTACTCCTATATATCTATCTTCTCTATCTTTAAAGATTTCTTTAGATGGAATATTTACTGAAATATAGATCACTACTCCATGTTTTTTTCTTGTTAATGGCTGAAAAGTACATTTGTCCAAATCTCGGATTTTTAAGAATTTTTTATCCTTTTTTCTAATATGAGTCACCTGTAAACATATTATCTCAAATTTTTGTTTTTCAAGCCAATGAAAAATTTGTTTTCTTTTAGCAGGTAATTTTAGTCCTCTTACATTCTAGGAGACAATTTGAATCAACATTTTCATATATCCGCAATCTGTCTTCAATCTGTTCATCAGACTCTTCCTGGTCTTCCAATTCTCCTTCCTCTTGGTCTGTTCTTTCAATTAAATCCTGTTCTTCATTCTCCGTTCCATTTGCTGTTACAGTCCATTTTGGTTTTTCACTTGTTTCTCCCTCCTCTCTTCCTTCTTGCAACCTCTTGTATTCTGTGGTATTTAATAACATTTAATAACATTATTATTAAATTGTGGTATTTAATAACATTTTATTTGACTAGAAAAAAAGATAATAATGTAAGAAGAAGTATTAAGGAATGGATAATGTAATATAATATGAGTTTTCTTTTCTGTAATAATATATTATTTGTTTTAATAAAGATTAATTTTTAAAAAATCTTACTAAAAAATGTGCCTTACAGGCCATAGACCTCTGTTCTGTGAAGTAAAATGTTGTTAGGGAATGGAAGGTGGCTGTCATGGGAGGGTGGGTGTCTGTTAGCTTTTGGATGAAATGAGGGAACATCAGATCTTCCTTATATCACCAAGTCAAGACCTCAGTCCCTAAGTCCAATATTTCCCATTAAGCAGAAGCTTCTTTCTAGAATTTGAGATGGTATTTTTTGCAGGTCTGCCTCTCCACATATTAATCTGCTTGAGTCTTATGATCTTTGAGGAAAGGCTTTTTCTAAGTTCCACCACTACCCTCACAGGCTTCTTTGTTGAAGACACAGGAAACAGCCTTCTCAGTGGCATCTCTTTAGGTTATGGAACTCCTTTCCAAGGGAGTTCTGCCCCCTCCACTGTTACCTGCATTGACACCTTCTGCCTCTTACCCTTAATAATTGGCAATATTTAATAATTTTGGCCAACAGTGGCCTTCAAAGAGTGTGGCATGTAAACCAGGAACTTCCCAAAATTAGGAAGCCCAAGGACTAGAGCAGAGACTAAATCATTTATGCACTAGGGAGGGGCCATTACAAATTTCAAAGAAAGGTAACCTACAGTGCAACTTCTTAACCGAACATCTGGCTAATCCAATCAAGCATAGCTGAGGTACTCAAGGTTTGTAAACAGTTGTTTCCCCTCTCCCCTCACTGCAACCAAAGAGGGCTGCTTGCTTCATTCAACTGCAAAATGTTAGGGTCATTAAGGGTCATTAACATATCTGGAGTGTCTATTATCTTATCTTGAGAAACTCCGAGAAACATTTTCTTTCACTCTAAATCCCATATCCTCAAGGGAAATATTAGGTATAAAAAAACCCTTCCAAATTCCACTCAAGCATGCACAGTTCATTTTCCTCTTGACTTCATGTCAGACTGTTTAGCTGTTCCTGTTTCTGGACCCCCATTCTGCTGGTTTTCTCTATAACGTCAACTCCTCTGATTGGTACAATATCACCCCAAAACAACCCCTTACTCTGTGAAGTCAAAGGCTTTCACGGGTGGCATCCACAGATTTTCCTTGGTTTTTTTTCCAGGCTGTGAGTCCGTGTTTGGAAG
Organism: Gambelia wislizenii; assembly: GCA_030847615.1. Lineage (NCBI taxonomy): Eukaryota > Metazoa > Chordata > Lepidosauria > Squamata > Crotaphytidae > Gambelia > Gambelia wislizenii. The sequence goes on along the minus strand of JAUMIR010000001.1, from coordinate 15,872,556 downwards.
AGTTTACTTCTGATGTTTTGCCTGCATCTGTGGCTGACATCTTCTCTGAAGATGCCAGCCACAGATGCAGGTGAAATGTCAGAAGTAAGCTGTTCCAGAACATGGCTTCGTAGCCTGGAAACAAAACACAAAGAAAACCCCTTACTCTATTACTCTATACCAATCCTTCCTACTTTATTCACTAGCCTTGAGTGATTGCTTGATGCCTGAGTGCATGTGTGAATGTTATTATTTCCTGAATAAAGATCATTTAATTAAACTATCTAGCTTAATATCTTCTCCTGAGTACCAGTATACATAGGTCTCAAGATCCTGCTCATTGCCCACCTTTTGCATACCAAGTTGATTATATTAATTTCCCATATTACTATTGATATTTTAGATAGTCCCAAGGAACCAAGCATTTTGGGCAACACCGCCACTTTATTTTGCCAACAGGCAAGGGCCTTCTTATTGAAACAGGCCCTCAGCTTTTAATGAATTGGGTCAGAAGGATGGTCAATGGGTGTGCTGTATTTTTAACATGTCTGAACATGACTAAAATGAGACTGACATACTTTGGACATATCATGAGGACATGACTCACTAGAAAAGTCATAGTGGAAGGACAGCAAGGAAGAGGCCATTCTGGCCTCCCTAGAGAGGGAGTTCCAAAGTCTGGGAGCACTCACCAAGAAGACTCTCTCCCTTATGCCCACCAAACCAGTCTGTGAAGGTGGTGAGACAGAGAGAAGAGCCTCTTAAAGTTCATAAAGGGAACCCATTTAACTCATATTGTAACCTGATTTGGGAGAAAGACAGGATACAAATTAAATACATAAATACAAATTTTAAAAATTAAATACCTGGAGATGCTGTGGGTTGAATCTAGTGGGTCTCTGTGAAAAAATCTGTACTCTTCCATACCCTTGGGCAGGAAACTTTTTCAGATGGTGACTTAAATCTTCCTGAACCAGAAAGCATATGGTAGCTGGTTGGGCTGAGGGAGCCACAGACTGCTCGAGAAATTTCTGGAGCCTTGAGGGAGATGACAACAGAACTGTCCCCTAACAGGTCTGTCCTTGAGCTGGAGGGGACGGATGAGTAGCTAGTAGCATTTCCAGATATCCAGACCCCACCTAGTGCTCCTTAGGCTGTCCTTAATCCCAGGACTTTAGGAGAGGGGATGAATGACAATACTGCATGAGGGCAATAGTATGTGAGCAGCGTACATTCTTCAGCCTTCCATCCTTTCGTAGGTCGGTAAAATGAGTACCCAGCTTGTATGGGCAATTAGCTAACACACATTGGAAACTGTTTAATGCAGTGTAGATGTGTAAATAGCTATTGCTTACAACAATTTGTAAGGCACTCTGATAGCCTTGTGGCTGAAGAGCGGGGTATAAATAACTAAATAATAATAATAAAAAATAATACATTGTTTTATACTCTCTGACTTTTCAACAGCTCAGCTGTATTGGATGGCCAAGGCTTCTAGTACTACAAGAAATTTTGTTGTTGTGTGGCCTTCAAGTTATTTCTTTCTTATGACAAACCTATCATTTGTTTTCTTGGCAGAATTTGTCCAGAGGGGTTTGCCCTTGCCTCCCTCTGAGGCTGAGAGTGTGTGACTAGTCCAAGGTCACCCAGTGGATTTCCATGGTGGAGTGGGCATTTGAACCCCAGTCTCCTAGTGTCCTAGTCAAAACCACAACACTATGCTGAGAGATTTATCACTGGGAAATATTGTATAGTGTCCCCTGACTGTCACAGGCCCATCACATAGTCTCCAGTAGTCCTAATTAATTCTCTATCATTCTACTTTTTCAGCTGCTTATAAAGTGTATCAGTTTATCTCTTCCACTATTACTTTCCCTCTTTGTCCTCAGCTTATGTCAATTGCTGCAAACTGAGTTCAAAATGCAGAGCTAGTGTGTACTCAGTTAACTCAGCAAGGAAGGGGAGAGGAGAGGGTGGAAATTTTCCCTTCCCAGTGGACTCAGGCAAAAGCAAGCAGCTGCAGCCTTTTGTAGGTTGTGCATTCTTCCTCATTACTTTTACCATCTTGACCACACTCAGATAGTGGTTGGCCACACGTGTCATGGTTTTCATCTGTAAGTGTTGGCAGATCTGCCATTATTACTGATTTCCCCATGCAGTTTGGAATACAAACTGAAATACAGAGGAACATGTGGTGTGTTTGAGATTAAGTCCATTGTCAGCTCACAAAGGACAATGGGAAACCAAAATTTTAACCTACATGTCTACCTATCCTAGAAATGCACAGATAGGTTTGCGCTGTGGGAAGTCCCCATGCAGGCTATGCAAGTGCATGATTCAGCCATCTTTCTGAAGCTAAGGGCTTATCTACATGGGAAATTTACCCCATCTTTTCCTCATCTTAGAGCCCTGTGGTCCAGATGATGCAGGACTTTTGCCCCATTCTTCCCCTGGGCAGTTCTCATAATCCCAGTGGTAAAGACAGGGCTAAGATGTGTGCATGAGTGTGTGTGTGGGTAGACGAGATAGGGCCCAATAAAACATTTTAAAATAATACCCAGGAAAAACTGCTCCTGCTGGCAAAAAACAGATCGGGACCCATGAGACCATAGGAACCCATTCCAACATGCTGGCCCATTGCTGCAGCTGCTGGTCAACATCACTGCTGATGCAGGAAGGAATCCTGCAGCATGTGACCAAGGCTGGTCACCTGCTGGGGGCCTTGGTCACATGTTGTGGGCTGATTTCTTAACTTCTGGGAGAGTGAGGGAGATTGCGGCAGCTGCAGCAATGGACTGGCATGCCAGAATTGGCTCCTGTGGTCTTGTGGGTCCTGATCTGTTTTTCCATCTTGGCTTCCTCCCATCTGGTGATAGTCTCTGGCTTTTCTTCGCAAACGAAGATTCAGGAAGGACTCATCCCGCGCTTTCTGCAAGCGCGCTGATGACTAAAAAGGCCAATCCGAGATAAACAAGTCCGGTTGCAAAAAGCACAGCAGAAGGTCTCCTTGGGTGATGTTTTTGGGTTGTGATTCTTTCTGCGTTGTCGTTTCTCTTCAAGACTTGTTCGTCGTGACTTCTCAAACAAGGCTGCACCATTGTGGATAGTGCGTCTCCATGCCTCCCGATGTGAGGCCAGGGCGGACCACTGTTGGTGATCAATTTGGCCAAGCCTGAGATGTTGTTTCAGGGAGTCTTTGTATCGCTTTTTTGGAGCGCCCCTCTTACGCTGACCCGTGGCGAGTTCACCGTAGAGTAGTATTTTTGGGAGGCGATAGTCCGCCATCCTAGAAACATGCCCTGCCCAGCGCAGCTGTGTTCTCAATATCATGGCCTCAATGCTGGTGATCCCTGCTTGCTCAAGGACAGCAACATTCGTCACATAGTCAGTCCAGTGTATATTTAGGATTGTGCGTAGACAGCGCTGATGAAAGTGCTCGAGGAGTCGTAGGTGGTGGCGATAGGTGACCCATGTTTCAGATCCATAAAGGAGGATAGACAGTACAATGGCTCTATACACACTGATTTTTGTGCTTTGCCTCAGGTGTTTATTGCTCCAGACTCTTTTGTGAAGTCTTCCAAATGCACTATATGCCTTTGCTAATCTGTGATCGATCTCTTTGTCAATCTTGGCATCTGAGGAGATGATGCTTCCCAGGTAGGTGAACTGCTGAACGGACTTGAGCACAGATTTGCCAACGGCAATGTGGGGATGGTGGTGTTCGTCCTGTGGTGCAGGCTGGTAAAGAACTTCTGTTTTCTTCAGGTTGACTTCTAGCCCAAACAGCTCTGCAGCTGTTGCAAAGCAGGACGTTAGGCGCTGCAGGGCTGCTTCTGTGTGGGCAACAAGGGCAGCATCATCGGCGAAGAGCAGCTCACGGACTAGATAGTTTAGAGTCTTAGTGTGAGCCCTCAGACGGCTTAAGTTAAACAAGCTACCATCAGTACGGTAGCGTATATAGATTCCGTCGTCTTCTTCGAGCTCTGCCATAGCCCTTTGGAGCATCGTGCTAAAGAAGATTGTAAATAAAGTTGGTGCAAGAACACAACCTTGCTTCACTCCATTAGTTATTAGAAAGGCTTCTGAAAGAGCATCGCCATATCTGACTTGACCACGCTGGCCCTCGTGTAGCAAGATAATCATTTTAAGGAATTTGGGGGGACATCCTAGTTTTTCCAGGATCTGCCACAGACCTTTTCTACTTACAGTGTCAAAGGCTTTGGTGAGGTCGACAAATGTTACACAGAGACCCTTGTTCTGCTCCCTACATTTTTCTTGCAGTTGCCTAAGGGCAAATACCATGTCTGTAGTACTCCTATTGGCTCTGAAGCCACATTGGCTTTCAGGGAGAGGTTCTTCTGCAATAGCAGGAACTAATCTGTTCAGGAGTATCCTTGCAAGGATTTTTCCAGCAATAGAGAGCAGTGTTATGCCTCGATAGTTTGAGCAGTCGGATTTTGCTCCTTTTTTCTTGTACAGGGTGATGATGACTGCATCTCGGAGATCTGATGGCAGTTCCCCTTTTTCCCAGCAATTCACAAGGAATTCGTGGAATTTTTCGTGGAGTGCATGACCTCCATGTTTCCAAACTTCAGGTGGGATTCCATCAATCCCAGCTGCCTTGCCGTTTTTCATCTGCTGTATGGCCTTAAGGGTCTCTTCCAAAGTGGGAGCTAGGTCCAATTCATTTTTCATTGGTTTTTGTATCATATGTTGGATAGCTAAGGCTTGGATTACTCGGTTGGCGCTAAAGAGGCTTTGAAAATGTTCAGCCCAACGATTCAGGATGGAGGCTTTATCAGTAATTAATGTTTGACCATCTGTACTGTATAAGGAGCTTTGGACCTGATAAGTAGGTCCAAACACTGCTTTAAGAGCTTCATAAAATCCTCTGTGATCACCCAGATCTGCACAGCGTTGTGTCTTTTCTGCTAAATTGATCCACCACTTGTTCTGCATGTCTCGGAGTTTTTGTTGTAGTTTGCTACATGTGAGGCGGAAAGCTGCTTTTCTTGCATGACAAGTTGGCTGGGCGAGGTATGCCTGATGAGCAGCTCTCTTCCTTGCCAACAGCTCCTGAATCTCTTGGTTGTTTTCATCAAACCAGTCTTGATTTCATAGAATCATAGAATCATAGAATTGCAGAGTTGGAAGAGACCACGAGGGCCATCCAGTCCAACCCCCCTGCCACGCAGGAAATCACAATCAAAGCATCCCCGACAGATGGCCATCCAGCCTCTGTTTAAAGACCTCCAAGGAAGGAGATCCCACCACGCTCCGAGGGAGTGCGTTCCACTGCCGAACAGCTCTTACTGTCAAAAAGTTCCTCCTAATGTTGAGGTGGAATCTCTGTTCCTGGAGCTTGCACCCATTGCTCCGTGTTCCAGTCTCTGGAGCAGCAGAAAACAAGCCTGCTCCATCCTCAGCGTGACATCCCTTCAAATACTTAAACAGGGCTATCATATCGCCTCTAAACCGTCTTTTTTCCAGGCTAAACATACCCAGCTCCCTAAGTCTCTCCTCATAAGGCATTGTTTCCAGACCTTTCACCATTTTAGTTGCCCTTCTCTGGACACGCTCCAATTTGTCAATATCCTTTCTGAATTGTGGTGCCCAGAACTGGACACAGTATTCTAAATGAGGTCTGACCAAGGCAGAATAGAGCGGCACTATTACTTCCCTTGATCTAGACACTATACTTCTATTGATACAGCCCAAAATTGCATTGGCCTTTTTAGCTGCCGCATCACACTGTTGGCTCATGTTCAACTTGTGGTCTACTAGGACTCCTAGATCCCTTTCGCACGTAGTCTCATTCAGCCAGGTCTCTCCCATCCTATATTTATGCATTTCATTTTTCCGCCCTAAATGCAGTACTTTACATTTCTCCGTATTGAATTTCATTTTGTTAGCTTTGGCCCAGCTCTCCAGTCTATCCAGGTCATTCTGAATTTTGATCCTGTCCTCTAGGGTATTAGCTACTCCTCCCAATTTGGTGTCATCTGCAAATTTGATAAGTATGCCCCTAATTCCCTCATCTAAGTCATTGATAAAGATGTTGAATAGCACTGGGCCCAGGACAGAACCCTGTGGCACCCCACTGGTCACATCTTTCCAAGACGAAGAGGAGCCACTGCTGAGCACCCTTTGGGTTCGGCCGGTCAACCAATTACAAATCCATTGAACAGTTAACTTGTCTAGCCCACATTCTACAAGCTTGTTTGCAAGAATGTCATGGGGAACCTTGTCAAAGGCCTTACTGAAATCAAGGTATGCGATGTCCACAGCATTCCCTTCATCTACCAAGCTGGTAACTTTATCAAAAAAAGAGATCAGATTAGTCTGGCATGACTTGTTTCTCTGAAACCCATGCTGACTTTTTGTGATTATGGCATTGCCTTCTAAATGTTCACAGACTCTCTGTTTAATGATCTGTTCTAGAATCTTCCCTGGTATTGATGTCAGACTAACTGGACGATAGTTGTTGGGATCCTCTTTTTTCCCCTTTTTGAAGATGGGAACAACGTTTGCCCTCCTCCAGTCTGCTGGGACTTCTCCTGTTCTCCAGGAGTTCTCAAATATTATTGCCAATGGCTCTGAGATTATATTTGCCAGCTCTTTTAATACTCTTGGATGTAGTTCATCTGGTCCTGGAGATTTAAATTCATTTAGATTAAGAAGGTATTCCTGTACTACCTCTTTACTTATTTTGAGCTGGATTTCCCCTATTGTGTCCTCTGTTCCATTCTCCTCAGGTTGGTCCTCCTTTTCCTTTTCTGAAAACACTGAGGCAAAGAAGGTGTTGAGTAATTCTGCCTTTTCTCTGTCCCCTGTTAGCATTTTGCCATCTTCTCCACGTAGCGGCCCTATCATTTCCTTCTTCCTCCTTTTGCTGCGGACATACCCAAAAAAACCCTTTTTATTGTTCTTAACCTCCCTAGCAAGCCTGAGCTCATTCTGCGCTTTAGCTTTTCTGACTTTACTCCTACATGTGTTCGCTATCTGTTTGAATTCTTCTTTGGTGATTTCCCCCCCTTTCCATTTCCTATACATGTTCCGTTTAAAACTTAGCTCCATTGAAAGTTCTTTAGTCATCCATCCTGGTTTCTTGAGACACCTCCCATTTTTCTTCCTCAATGGTACTGTTTGAAATTGTGCCTTCAGTATCTCCCTTTTGAGAAAGTCCCATCCGTCTTGAGGTCCCTTCTCTTTTAGTATTCTTGACCATGGGATCATCCCCAGTACTTCCCTGAGTTTATTGAAATCAGCTCTCCTAAAGTCAAGAATGCGTGTCTGACTATGCCTGGCTTCTCCTTTCCATTGTATAACAAACTCCAGGAGAACATGATCACTCTCACCTAAGGATCCCACCACTTGCACCCCATTAACAAGTTCGTCTCTGTTGGTTAGGATCAGATCTAAAATAGCTGACCCCCTTGTTGCCTCTTCCACCTTTTGGACCATGAAATTGTCTTCCAGGCATGTAAGGAATTTGCTAGACCTTGTAGTTTTGGCTGAGTTAGATTGCCAGCAAATATCAGGATAGTTGAAGTCACCCATCACTACTACATCTCTCCTTTCTGCATGTATGTTCATCTGTTCTAGAAAGGCAACATCCAATTCCTCCGTCTGATTTGGGGGTCTGTAGTAGAGTCCCACAATAACATCCCTGTTTTTCCCTCCCCTTTAATTTTTATCCAGATGCTCTCCACCTGGCTTCCAGTATTGATGTCATGGATCACTTCACTGGTGTAAATATCCCTGACATATAATGCTATTCCTCCTCCTTTCCTGTTTGGCCTGTTTCTCCTATAAAGGTTATACCCCTCTATTCCTACATTCCAATCATGAGACTCGTCCCACCAGGTTTCAGTAACGCCTATTATATCATATTTGTTTTGTAGTGCAAGGAGTTCTAGTTCATCTTGCTTATTTCCCATGCTCTGTGCATTAGTGTAGAGACATCTGAGACCATGTGTTCCCTTTACTTGCTCCCTGTGCAAGTTTTTTTGCCTCCCACTGTTGGGTCCTTGCGCTGTTTGCCTTGTTCCCTCTATGACAGTTTGACTATTTTCTCCAGCCCTTTTGCCTTCCAGAATACTGTCTCCCTCCCCCATTTGACTCAGTTTAAAGCCCTCCTGATCAAATTCTTGAGACTGTTGGCAAAAATGTTTCTTCCAACTGTTGTAAGATGCACCCCATCTCTTGCCAGAAGTCCCCCCGCATGGAAGCGCAGTCCATGATCCAAGAATCCAATTTGTTCCCGGCGACACCATCTATGGAGCCAGTTGTTTACGTCGGCTATTTTCCTCTCCCTTCTTGGACCATGCCCTTCAACTGGCAGAAGAGACGAGATTTTTCTTGTGGGAGAACCCGAGGGATTCTTCTGCAGACTGGAGGATACTGTTTTTGATATGTTGCCAAAGCACTGTAGGAGAAGGATCTGTAGGATGGTCTTCAAGTTTCGTTTGTAGGTTTGCCTGGAAGTTGTCTCTCAAGGTAGCTTGTTGAAGATTGTTGACTTGGAGCCTCTTCTTTAAGATGCCACCCCTCTTAGGTTTGAACTTAAGATGAAGATTTAGTTTACATCTGACGAGGCGATGATCTGTTTGGCATTCTGCACTGGGCATCACTCGGGTATGACGGACATCACGAATGTCTCTCTGACGGACTAGAACATAGTCAATGAGGTGCCAATGTTTGGATCGGGGATGCATCCAGGTTGTCTTCAAGCTATCTTTCTGCTGAAAGATTGTGTTTGTAATAGTCAGCTGTTGTTCTGCACAGAACTCTAGCAGGAGGCGTCCGTTATCATTGCAATTTCCAACACCATGCTTGCCTAAGACACCTTTCCAGGCTTCGGAGTTCTTTCCTACTCTGGCATTGAAGTCACCAAGGATAATAATTTTATCTTCTACAGGGACTTTTTGTATGAGTTGGCGTAGGTCTGTGTAGAATTTGTCTTTCTCTACAGGGTCGGCTTGCATAGTTGGGGCATATATACTAAAGAGAACAATATGTGGGAGGCGTAAGGAAATAATGCGATCAGAGTGTCCTGTTGGCAAGGTTTCGAGTTTGGAGGCAATGGAGTTTTTAATCATAAAGCCTACTCCTGAAAGATGTTTTTCGGTTTTGGGTTTGCCAGACCAGTAAAGTGTGTAGCCGGCGCCATGTTCTTTAAGGCTGCCTTCCTCATGGAAGCGAACTTCACTAAGAGCAGCGATGTCAATATTAAGCCGTGATAGTTCAAGGGCTATTAGGGCAGAACGATGCTCAGGCCGTCCACTATCTTCAGAGTCTTGCATGGTTCTGATGTTCCAGCATGCAAGTGTCAGTTTATTTACACCTTTGGAGGCTGGTGTGTGCCTTTGTTTCTTTGCCTTGGTTTGACCGCATCAGAAGATTCCCATTGGCCGCGGCTAGCCAACCAGGTAGTTGGGGATGAGCTTTCGTTAGGCCACCTTTTCTAGGCCCCTCTCCATGTGGAGCAAGCAGTGCTCTCCTTAAAAAAGGCTGCTTGGTCATTCAGGATGCTGCCGAACAAGACTGTCATCTCCCGGGTCAGGCTTGAGCGACCAATGTCCTGAACCGCCTGCATGCAGGGTTGGGGCTGCGGCTTCCAGTGCATCTTTACACCTGCCGGTTTCATCCCTCGCCAGTTGCTACAGGGCTTTTTTGGTACTGGATTTGTCCTTCGAGCCTGTGCAATGGATTTTTCTGGTGGAGCGCAGCGTGCACAGAACTGGCCTCACCCTTTAAACCAGAGATTCATCTGCCGTGGCCTTGCAAGCATGGACGTGGCAGCGAGGTCCTCGGGCCGTAGGTTTGATTAGAGTTTCCTTCTCTTAGATGGTTGACCTTACAGGGTTGGACGAGCACCATCTGCCCGGGTTTGGGATTGGAGTTTTCCTTCTCCTAGGATGGTTGCCACAAGGCTAGAGAGCCCATCCCGCCCTTTGACGCTCTTTGTCAGACCCTTCGGTTTTGACCTGTCTGGCATGGGAGACCCTACCAGTGGCTATTATGCCACCGCCAGCATAGCTCAAAACATCATTAGGGTACGCAAGCCTCTCTCCCACGACAAGGGGGCATCAATGGAGAGGATCTTGATAGTAGTGGAGGAGGAATGGGCCTGATCCATGAGCAGGATATGCCAATGGGGAGCCGGCATATCGTGGTCCATGTAGATGAGCCCTTCACCCATCTGAACCTGATCATTGCTTCCTTGAGTCCTATAGGTGAAAAATGCCACTTTTTTTCAAAAATCTGCAATGTAGAGCAGATTTTGAAGATTCATGGTGTGGGGATTGCAAAGGGGAGTGAGTGATGTGCTCCCTTCTCTTTTCACTGCCAAGGAGAGACTCACCAAAGTCTGTTCAGGACCCACCAACACTTAGTTGGATACAACCCAAAGGTTCCTCAGCAGAGCGATTGTGTAGAAAGGGTTCCTTGAAGAAAATGTTTCAAATCTCTTGGTCTAGAATGAATCTTGTGACTAGATTCCAAGTACCGAGAGGGCTTGGAACCCTTGATTCAAAGGAAAATGTCTCCTTGGTCTTCTGCAAGCATATGGGTTGGGAGGCATGGATTCAGACCGTGTTTGTCAAGGCTGACAGATTTAGGAAGCAGACAGACAGATCAGCTGGGCTGCTTGAAGAACAGATGCTTGAAGGCCAGTAGAAGAATAGCTGAAGCCGAAGAGGCAGACTGAGTGGTGTTAACTTTTTCTGGGAAGAAGATGCATTTGAAAAACAAATGCCACTGAGGCAGCAGTCAGTCCAGACAGCAAACACGATTGTGTGGAAAGGCATCTATTTTAGAAATGGTGACCTTTCAGAAGTTCATTTATGGCACCATTAAGCCTCCTTTCTTTTGCACTAAAATTGTCCATTCATTCATTCATTCATTCATTCATTTAATTACTTATATGTTGCCCTGTATACCGACAACAGAAAAATGCAAACAATGTAAACTCCCCCCTCCCAAGTTAAAACAAAGGACAGTTGGATCCCCATATCCACAGGGGTTTGGTTTCTCCTAAAAAGGACCCAAGGTTTGGTTTCCAGACTTACCATGGATACTGGAAACTGTGGATAACAGTGAACCCTATTAAAACAAAGGACTTCTGATAAAAACATACCATAGAGTTGTGTTGGAGGACCTAGAAGGGGATGCTTCTCTAGGCGTTTTCCAGCATGACTGTATGGTATGTGTTCCCTATTTTGTGTCTCGTGGATAACTAAAACTGCAGATATTGTTTCTACAGATACAGGGGTCTGACTGTACCTTGTTTTGATTCAGCTAGTGAGACATCTTGGGTCCCTTTTAGGAGAAAGGCATGATATAAATTAAATAAACTGGTAGATAGATGGATGTATTTGTTTATTGCTTAGACAATGTATATGAAACACATAAAATAGGTGGGAAATGGGTGGCCTTCTAAACATTCAACTCCCACCAACCCTAGCCAGCATAGCCAAGTGTGAGGAATGAAGAGATCTGCATTCCAACAACATGTGGAGGGCTGCACATACTCCACAACCTTGGCTCAGACTAAAGCACAATATAAAAGAACTATATAAATGAATATTAGTGTAGGTAACCTTCAAGACTGAAAAATAGAATCTTATCATTACTAGAAGATTAAGATCAGACCTTCAGTAGTGATGTTTGGAGAAATATATTAAGGCATGAGAGGCAGAATGGAGAGTAAAATCAGAAAATGAGACAGATATAATTTCTGATTTGTGTTCCAGTTTTATTGAATCGCACAAATGTTTTGTGTAATCTACACCCCGTTAAATCAATTTATTACTTTTCATACAACCTTTGTCAGATTAGGTGGTGTCAATATATTGTTCAGAAGATGTAAGAGGGAAAAAGAAGAAGAAAATGATTAATGCTGCATGGCAAGTAAGGCTTTCAAAGTCTATAAAAGATTTCTTATAAAAGACAAAGGAAAAAGGAGGCAGGAGACTAGAAGAGAGAGGCGAGCAAAGTGTACCATATGTCCTGAAGCACCTCAGCAAAGTGTGAGCTATTCATAACATCATTAAGGTGGAACCCCATGGAGCTAAAGGGCCAGAAAACATATGGCCTGGTTTACCTCACATGAATGGTTAATATCTATGACATTTCAAAAATAGTTTTCTGTTCCTTGATTCTGTTACCTGAATTGTGTGGAGTCCACGAGGATCCCACTAGTGTCCAAATATTAATATGGGGAACATTTAATTAGCTCAAAATGGCAGCAAGAGGCCGGGTAACAGCAGGATCTTTTGACCTATGTATAGTGGTAGTGATTGAGGAGACTGAAAGCCAGAATGTACAATTAAATGATCTTTATTGGAAATTAATCTTTAACAGCATTCATGCAAACACTCAGGCTTCAAGCAATCACACAAGGCTATCAAAGAAAGTAGGAAGTATCTGGATAGAGGAATAGAGTAAGGGGATTGTGGGTTATACTATACCGATCCTGGATTGCTGAGATCATGCCACAGAGACTCAGAGTTGTGTTCTGAGGCTCACACTGCAATCTGGCAGCATGGAGGAATCAAGAGGTACTGCAGACATTCTGGTTGTGTTTTAGGGTGATATTTATATGTGATAATTCCTCTGAAGCGAGGGAATTTAGAGTGGAATACAATGTCTCTCGGAGTTTCCTAGGACTAGACAAAGGGTGCTATGGAAGACTTAATGATCCTTAATGTGCAATATATTTGGAATTGAATAGGAGCAGGCAACTTCTATGTTGGGGAGGAAGGAAAAAAGAAAAAGACAGTTTGCAACCATTGAGGACTCTGCTATCGTTGAGTGGATTAGTGGATGACTCATCTTCAGGTGTTAACTCTGAACTGGGTATTACCTGTTTGGGGAATTTTCAAAGGCCCTTCCCTTGGTTATACGTGACTCTGGCCTTGGTGTCTTGGGGTCCCTGGTTTACCTGCTAACCATGTGGAAGGCCACATCAAGCCAAATTATTAAATATTTCCAATTATGTGATATTCCGAGATGGGGGCTATCAGAGTAGGTAATAATTCTTTGTAATTCCCTCCTATTCTGACACATGAGTTGGTACATTTGGCCAGCCACAGATAGGCTGAGATTCTACATTGTGCTTGTGAGGTGTAAATCTACACTCGTGAAGTAAAATGTGTTGCACCATCTTTCTACTAAATACATATGTTGTGCAATCAGTAATATGCCTACTTATTCTTCCATGCTGCCATGGGAAAACACAGTAGCTATTTCTGTGATTCTAGTGAATTTAGCGGTACATTGAAGGGACTGACAAATAGTTATGCACCATTCAAGAAGGTGCAACTGAGGACTTTATCACACTATGCTGTTATAATGATATTATTCCACTTTAACTGCAATGGCTGCCCCCTGTGGAATTCTGGGCTTTGTAGTTTAGAGAGGCCTCAGAGCTCTCTGGCTGAGAGTTTTAAATGTCCATCCCTAAACTGCAAATCTCAGGACTCCACAGGAGGCAGCCATAGCAGTGAAAGTGGAATAATAGTGCTATAAGAGTGTAGTGTGAAAATGGCTGGAATACTGTTGGTTAGTCCCAAATAGAATAGACCTCTTGAATCAACTGTTGAATGGCAAGTTAATACATAGGTAAATCCAACCGATTCAATGACTCTGTGCTAGGTACACACGATTCAATGACTCTGTGCTAGTCAGGATGAACAATGGGTTTTAGGACCATGTGAAATGATTACACTTGTGGAATTGTTCTTACACCCCTGTGAACTCAACATAGAATCATGGAGTCATGGAGCTGGAAGAGACCACAAGGGCCACCTACTCCAACCCCTGCCATGAAGGAGTACCCAATCAAATAATTCCTGACAGATGGCCATCCAGCCTGTTTCAAAACCTCCAAAGAAGGAGACTTCACCACAATATGAGACAGTGCATCCACTGCTGAACAGCTCTTACTGTCAAGAAGTTTCTCCTAATATTTAGATGGAATCTCTTTTCCTGAAGTTTGAGTCCTTTACTCAGTGTCTTAATCTTTGGAGCAGCAGAAAACAAGTTTGCTCCATCCCCAGTATGACATCCCTTCAAATATTTAAACATGGCTATCATGTCACCTCTTCACCATCTCTTCTCCAGGCTAAACATACTTAGCTCTCTAAGCCGCTCCTCATAGGGCATGGCTTCCAGACCTCTCACCATTTTGGTCACCCTCCTCTGGACACATTCCAGCTTATTAATATCCTTCTTGAACTGTTGTGCCCAGAACTGGACATAGTGTTCCAGGTGAGTTTTGATCAAAGTAGAATAGAGTGGCACTACTACGTCCCTTGATCTAGACACTATACTTCTATTGATGCAGTTTAGAATCACATTGTTTTTTTTAGCTGCTGCATCACACTGCTGACTCATGTTCAGCTTGCGGTTCACATGTCCCTTGCACTGTGGCCCAAAAGGCAACTTACACATGCTTATGATACCAACAAGAATCTACCCCATTATCTAACTAATTTTTCTAGTAAGACTGTAAGACAAATGTTGACAACGTAAGACCTATTGGCTTCATATGGCTGTCTGGCTGTTTTATGCTCTTTGAAGCCCTCCCCCTGAAACCCTCTCCCCCACACCAATGAAATTATGCAGCAGATTGCCATTGAAAGCCATTTAAAAAAAACAAAAATGCTTTGTGTTAATGGATTTAGCCTAGTGTGCTGATCATTCTACCACTGCAGATTTTTGGGTGGCCTTGTTAGTGGTTGCTGCTAGAATTTGGAACTCCCTCCCATGGGTAGCTCAATTTGCCATCTTTCTGCTTTCTTTCTGCAAGCAATTAAGTACCCCTTTTCCAATTAATGCAAGGCCTTTGGCTATTACGTTGTTGTGGTAAAATGGTGAAAGGTCTGGAAACGATGCCTTATGAGGAGAGACTTAGGGAGCTGGGTATGTTTAGCCTGGAAAAAAGACGGTTAAGAGGCGATATGATAGCCCTGTTTAAGTATTTGAAGGGATGTCACGCTGAGGATGGAGCAGGCTTGTTTTCTGCTGCTCCAAAGACTGGAACACGGAGCAATGGGTGCAAGCTCCAGGAACAGAGATTCCACCTCAACATTAGGAGGAACTTTTTGATAGTAAGAGCTGTTCGGCAGTGGAACGCACTCCCTCGGAGTGTGGTGGGGTCTCCTTCCTTGGAGGTCTTTAAACAGAGGCTGGATGGCCATCTGTCGGGGATGCTTTGATCGTGATTTCCTGCATGGCAGGGGGTTGGACTGGATGGCCCTCGTGGTCTCTTCCAACTCTGCAATTCTATGATTCTATGAAGTCTTTTAGTGGTGTGTGTGTCTTGGCTTTATATTTTGCTATGATTTAACTGACAGCCAGCACAATGTAGTGGTTGCAGCATTGGAGTACAACTCGGGAGAGCAGGGTTCAAAGCCCTGCTAAGCCATGGAAACCCACTGGGTGACCTTGGTCAAATCACACTCTCTCTTCTCAGAGGAGGGTAATGCCAAATGCCTTCTGAGCAAATCTTAGCTCTTCCAAAGTAGCAATAGCATTTATATTTCTATACTGCCTATCAGTGCAAAACACCCTCTAAGTGGTTTACAATGTGTTAGTTAATTGCTCGTAGCAAACTGGGTACTCATTTTACTGACCTACGGAAGGATGGAAGGCTGAATGAACTTTGGAGCCCTGTAGGATTGAAATCACAATGTTGTGGCTTGCAGTACCAGTATTTAACCATTACGCCAGCAGGTCTCCTTGGTATCTTCCCTCTATGCATTTTTAAAAGGAGAGGAAAATATTGTTTATTTTTACCTTTGACTTATCCACGGGTCATAGCAAAAAAACATAATTTTGTTCCCAAACCTGCCCTTGACTTATACATGACGTCAACTTATAGAAGAGTATATATTGTATTTTTGCACTTTGGACCAAGGCTGCATCTGCACTGCAGAAATAATCCAGTTTGACACCGCTTTAACTGCCATGGCTCAATGCTATGGAATTCTGGGATTTGTAGTTTCTGAGATATTTAGCCTTCTCTGTCAGAGAGCTTTGGTGCCACCACAAACTACAAATCCCAGTGTTCCATAGCATTGAGCCATAGCAATTAAAGCAGTGGCAAACTGGTTTATTTCTGCAGTGTGGATGCTGCCTCAGTCTGCAGCTGTTGAAATTATCTGAGGACAAAGGGGAAAGGGAGAAGAGGAATGCTAAACCAAATGCAGCTGGAAAAGTAGGGCAATAAAGAATTAATTGGGACTGTCCCTGCCAAATTGGGACAGTTGGAGGGCATGATACTGGCCAGAGGGGTGATGTCAGAACAAGAAATCAACATTTAATCCATAAAAGAGCTCCAGCTCCTCCTCCTTCTCTTCCTTCTAATAACACAAACTTTAAAATTATTTCCTCCACATATCCCAATTGGCCAAGTCTGAATGAATAATGAACATAAAGGAAGTGGTTTGTTGTGCATTCATGCGGGGATATAGATCTTTAAAACATAAAGTAAGCCTATAATATTTCTATAAACTAGTAATAAAACACTGCTTTGGTATATGTAACCCTGTTTTTTTTTTCCTTCTGCATCACATTATATTTTATTATAGTTTCTCTTTCTTTCTTGCTTGCCGTGCATATGTTATCAAGGAAGATTTCTTTCAGTTAAGAATACACATGAAGGACTTTATCAGACCACACTCCATAAATATTCTTTTCCTGGCATATTTGTGGCATTTTTCTGCTGGCAAAAGACCCCCCCCACTTACCAGACCTGATCTTGAGCAGCGTGAAAGCACTAATGGAGCAGGAACGGAACTCCGTTTACTTCCTGGTTTGAGATCTCGGTGATTCTCATGAGAAGATGCGAGCATGGCAAATTCAAAAACACATTCAAAACACACACACACAAAAGGTACACACAAACACAGAAACACACTCACAAAGTCCCTAGTAAACCAAGGAGGTTCATAAAAAGAGCGCCCGCTACCTGGCTGTCACAATCTCACCCGGAAGTGTTCTGTCATTGATGCTGTATTCCCATGAGCACAATGGAGTGAAGTTTCAAACACTGACAATACCAGTAAAAAAGCACCAGAAGAGATGTATTGGTGGCTTGGGCCGTCAATAAAAAGGAATGACTTTTTAACATTACAAGCCCTTTCGTGTTAATTAGGCATCATTATGATGCCATATTTGCTGTGTGTGATAAAGTCCAAAGTGTTGTGTGTGTGTGTGTGTTTAAAAAACAGCATAGTCAGAAAGGCTGAGAGCTCTTTGGAGAAGACCTTAGTTACAAAGTTCTGATCTTTTGGGGCTCAATGGTCTCTTCTTTAAAAGGAATATTTGGGTCTATTGTTTAGCATAAACACCACAAGCACCCTTTTACAGTCTAGAATTCCACTTCTGGCCAATTCTGCATTTGTTTGTTTGGCATCTTTGACAGTCCAGGAAGACCTTAGACACTCTTGGCAGAAAACCGGGCCTCAGATTTTCCCCACTCTACCATACCCTCCCTTCAACATTTAACAGATAAAAACTGGGACACATGAGGCCAGGCAACATCAGAGTGTGGTCAAGATGGCAAAGGTTATTGAGGAGGAAGAACTCACAAGCTAGGAGAGGTTGCTGCAGTTTGCTTTTGCCTGAGTCTACTAAGCAGGTAAGATTATGTTCCCTCCTTTGTTCTCTCCTGCAGAGGTACATGAGTGCAAATTACATTTGCACTTTGAATTCAGCCTGCAGCAATTGAAGTAAGCAAGTATGAAGGGGAAAAGTGGGAGTAGGTGACAGAAACCAGGTCAATTTAGAGGTAGGTGGAAAAGTGGGAAGACAGAGCATTAACTGGGACTGTCCCTCCCAAATCCTGACAACTAGAGGGTATGAACAGAATTTACAGCACTATAGTCAATTTTAACTGCCACAGCAGCATCATATGAAAGCCTGGGATTTGCAGTGTGGTAGTACCAGAATTGCATGGGGTCTGTGAAGAATCCACTCATGTCAAGATATTAATATGGGGAATTTTAGCTGGCTCAATATGGCAATAAGAGGCCGGGTAACTGTGGGACCTTTTGACTTATGTATATCTGTATTCACTGACGAGACTCCAAGACAGGAACTAAAATAAAATGTTTTTTATTGAAAAATAATCATGGAACCACTCACACATACACTCACACTTCAAGCAACTGCACAAGGCTATCGAAGAAAGTAAGAAGTATTGGGATAGAGGAATAGAATCTGGGAATGATGGGCTATACTCTACCTGGTGAATGGGCAGAGGTTCATGTAGCAGAGAAGGACTCAGATGTTGATCTGAGGGCTTTGCAGGAAACCATCAGAGTGACAAAGTGGGAGGAGCTGTACACACTTGGCGGTGCTTTGGGGTAATATTTACACTTGATATTTACCCTTAAGGGGTATTATGAGTGGAAGACAATGTTTGAGTGAGTTTCCCACAGTTAGACAATGGAAGCTCCAGCTTCGTTAATGGTCGTTAATGGCTGAAACATTAAGACTGATGGGTTTTCAGGCATCCTTCTATTGTGTGTACGAGAGGTGTGAAGACAAGCCATTAGCAAATTCCTGAGTGTTCTGGCCATTTGATTGTTTTAGTGTATGACCCACTGCCATGTGCATCCAGGGGAATTAGCATAGCCCATTCTAACTACAGTCTTAGCGGACTCTGCATAATTGCTTCCTAGGCGTGTCCGAGTTTGGGAAATATCCAAGACCTCTTCTTTGGTTTTGAGCAACCCTTTACCAGTCCCTATGTTTGGGCAGTCCTGGTCTACTGCTAACCATGTGAAGTGCTTATATAAGCCAAATTATGAAATATTGCCAACGAATGAGTTGAGTTCATAGAATCATAGAGTTGGAAGAGACAACAAGGGCCATCTAATCCAACCCCCTGCCCTGCAGCAATACACAATCAAAGCATTATTGGATGGGAGGGAGGGTCAGGGCAGGTAATAGTGATAAACACTAGAGCTTTCTGGCAGAGAATTCCCAATACCATGCCCTTTGCTGCAAATCCCAGGATTCCATAAGGCGAGGCCATGACAGTGAAAATAGAATCACAGTGCTTTAATTGTATAGTGTGAAAGGGCCCCTGGTACCACTGGCCATCCCTGATGTAGATCAAGAAAGACTGGCAACTTAATAAACAGGCCTCATTACAAAGATGCTATCTCTCTTAAAGCAAACTGTAAATTGAATTATGAATAAGGAATGTTCCTCTGAACTCTGCAGTGGTTGCCATGGTTACCAAAAGAGTCTTCAATCTAGAACAATTCTTTCACTTCATTTACCTGCTTTCGCTCCCCCTCCACCTTTTAAAAGCATGTTGTTTTTCACAACATTGTGAACAAGCATGGAAAAGCAAGGATATTAAAGTAGAATATTGAGACAGCTGCCCTGTTAAAGATATACAGATGGGTCATCTGGGTAAGGCTGGGGTTAAACTGGTGAGGGGAATCAATAGTGATGTTTTTAAATTTAATTGAAAGAGAATATATCCAATATAGTTCCACCCACAGTAACAATTATAACAGTGTTCTTGCCTCGGACAGCAACTTGGCATCCCCAAACTTGTGTTTGCAAATGATCAAATGAAAACAGAAACTTCTAATCATCCCATGGAAGCAGACAGTCTGTGCTTAAAAAACCTTTTAGAGTGCTTGGGAGCAGAATAAAATACAGTTTTGTCATTCCTGACTGGCTCCTTCTTCCCTCATGTGCTAATTGGCCCGTTGGAAGAGTCTGCCATGTTCTCCAATATCTTACTTAAGGGTTTGTCCAGATGATGAAAATACTCTTTTTTTTAAAAAAAATGGTTATTTATACCCCACTCTCCAGCCACAAGGCTATCAGAGTGGCTTACAAATTGTTTTAAGCAATAGCAATTTATACATCTACACTGCATTAAACAGTTTCCAATGTGTGTTAGCTAAACCGTTAGCTACTCCTCATAGAATTCACAGAGAATACGATGTGTTCCAATGCAGTCTGAATGAGATTCATGGTATTCAGAAGGAGAGAGACTAAAAACTCCACAAACCACACAGTAAAAGGATTCGTGTTTTTTCCCGAAGTTTCCCAGAAAATGCACATAGGTGCACATTTTTGTACATGGGGACATCCAAATTCACATTGCTGCACATATTTGCTCTACTGCCCTTTATCAAAGCATGTGGATGCCACATTCGAATAGAATCACAGAGTTGGAAGAGACCACAAGGGCCATCTAGTCCAACACCCTGCCTTGCAGGAATACCCATTTAAAGTGAGATGCTCTGCAGGATTTAGGATAAAAATTAAAATAAGTCAGTTTAATGACACCAAAGTAATACTTATATTATTTTTTTAAAAAAAAAACTAAATGGATTTATGTAATAAAAATTTACAATCATATCACAGTGTGCCCTAATCCCAGGCCTCCAGGCTTGAGCCCTGTCAGCCCCTTCCCTTGTGGGGGCTATGCATAGAACCCTCCTCCAGCATCATGTTACAGATGAATTGATTCTTTTCCTATTTTCTTTCTTCAATGTTTATAGGGTTTCCTTGGCAATATTTCTTTAGAAGAGGCTTGACAGTGCCTTCCTCTAAGAGTGAGAGGGTGTGACTTGCCGAAGGCTACCCAATGGATTTTCCATGACTGAGATGGAATTTCAACCCGAGTCTTCTAGAGTGCCAGTTCAATACTCAAACCACTATACCACACTGGCTCTGCTTTGTGAACTACCATCAGCAGATCCAAAAACATGTCATTCACCTGTTGGCTAATTCACTTTGAAATCCACACACTCCCAGTACTGCGCAGTATTGTGTGGGGGAGGGGCTTTGATGACCATGCATGAACAGAGGCCAGATGAAGATATGGCTGGTGAGGTACCATGATGTAGGGGACCCTGGGCATGGCATAGGTTATTTGTGCTATGCTGCCCCGGGCCCCTTCCTCTTTTGCTAAATATCAGCCCACCCTTCCACCGCTTTCACAATGTAAGTTCACTGGTCATTTATGGGCCAGGTAGGAATTTTATCCTCTTTTCTATGGGGTTTTTCACCTACCCTACACTGTTGAAGGGGAATTGGAAAATTGGCATCAGGGTGGAGTCATAAGTAGGTGTTCACTTAATAGGTACTGAGTGGAGAAGAGATGAGTTTGGGGACCATCTATGGCACCCTTTTGGGGTGAAGGATGGGACTCTGGAACTACCCTTACATGTCATGTGACTTGGTGTGGAGAAAGAGGCTCTCCTTGGGGGTGGCCTGAGGGTTGGGCCCTCACTGGAGGTCATGCAACTTGGGGGGTGTCACCTTGGGGTTTGCCTTCCAGTAGGTGGTTGCCCAGGGGTTAGTCCAGTTTCTTCCAGTAGATCGTAGCCCAGAGGAAGCTGGGGATGTAGGTCTGGGTGAGAGAGACCACCTTGTTACGCAAAGTACTTGTGGGATTGGGAATTCAACCCAAGATCTTTAACTTCAATGGGGAATTAGAAGTGACTCAAATGGCATACAAGAGGTCCACATAATTTTGTAGGAACTTATACCCCTAGGTATATGGGTGGAGCGAAGGAAGGGCATGTGAGACTGTGTTTCAAATCAATAGATGAAACTTTATTGAAAAACAGTACCATTCATACATCCCACACATTCAATTATCAATCATAACAAGACTTTCAGAGTATGGCAGGAACTTAGAAAAGAAAAGCTAGGCTGGAGAGCCAGTCCTGGAGGTTAATTCAGAAGGGGTGGTGGTGGTTAAAGGACAAAGCATGGTGGATCCAGTTGGGAAATGGTACTGAACCATTAAGATTCCAGGTTTTTTTTTATATATATATAGTAAAATATCCCTTTGAAGCTGCTTTGTGAACAAAGGAAACATTTGGTTTCAAATAGTTCTCAAATGCTTACAGAGAAATTCTGGATAAGCATTTGGGCAGTAATGGGCTGGATGAGGAAAAACAGATTGAGACTGAATCCTGACAAGACGGAGGTGCTCACGGTAGCGGCCCCGAAACCAAGAATCGAGTTGCAATCTCCAGTCCTGGATGGGGTCACACTCTCCTCCAGTGACTGTGTTCGCAGCCTAGGGGTGCTCCTTGACTCGTCGCTCCTGATGACAAATCAGGTAAATGCGACAGTCAGGAGCGCTTGTTATCAGCTTCGGCTGATACGCCAGCTGCGCCCTTTTTTGGAAGTAAGGGATCTTGAGACCATTGTGCACGCGCTGGTAACCTCACGTCTGGATTTCTGTAATGCTCTCTACATGGGGCTACCCTTGTGCCTAGTTCGGAAATTACAGCTGGTACAAAATATGGCAGCAAGGTTAGTTTCTGGAACATCTAGGAGGGACCACATTACTCCGGTTCTGAGGTCCCTCCACTGGCTGCCTATCAGCTTCCGGGCCCAGTACAAGGTGTTGGTTATCACCTTTAAAGCCCTAAATGGTTTGGGCCCAAGCTATCTCAGGGACCGCCTTCTCCCTTATAATCCTCCCCGCGCTCTCCGGTCCTCTGGGAGGAATTTGTTGCAGTCACAAAGACCTAGGCTGGCGACTACCTCCCAGAGGGCTTTCTCGGCTGTCGCCCCCAAATTGTGGAACGGCCTGCCCGACGAGATCCGCCTATTGACATCATTAGACAGCTTTAAAAAGGCTGTCAAGACGGTTCTCTTCGGGCAGGCTTTTCCGGAATAGCTAACCCCGGCCTCTGGAACCCCCTCTGGAGGTTCCTTTTGGATCTCCTAACAGATGCTGCCTGCTTAAAAGGATATTTAGCATATGGTAATACATATTGATTTTAACTTGTATTGATTTTAACTTGCATTAATTTAATAATGTTTTAAGGGGAGGGAGGGATTTTGGGTTGTTTTATACTGTCTACCATTTTATCATTGTAAGCCGCCCCGATTGCTTGCAGAGGGGCGGGATATAAATAAATTTTATTATTATTATTATTATTATGGATAGTCAGGATTTGGAAGTTTAGGGCAAATTTGTGATTGACAGGCAGAGCCTCTTTGTTCACAGGATACAGGAATGTCAGCTTCATCTGCATAGCAATGGATTTCCCTCCTTATGTTTGAAGTTCATGAGATACCTGGCTCTCCTGAAGACACAGAGGAAGACTAGGTTTTCCATTTCAGAGAGAATTCAGGAAATTCATCCAGGTGTGAATTTGTGGAAGAGTTTTTAATGGAGGCCCTTCCTAAGCATCGTCCATGCCCTTGGGTTGACTCCAACTATGTCATAGGTGCATGACTAGGTCACAGAGTGCATTTTTATTTCCTGGTTGCTCTTGGATGACCCTTAATGTCAGATTAGCCAAATTGATATAAAAGCACCATTCACAGTATCTTAGAGTTGTGAACCAAAGTAAAGGATTATGGTCTTTGCAGTGGGGCCTTGGGGGATACTGGGATGCTTTGCTATAACCTGCTCCTGCTGCTCCCACACTAGATACTCCTCGCTTGCAATTCTCAAGGAATAATCTTAAATAGGTGATAGAATAAATAAAGTGGCCCATTTTTCAAACCAATATTTTTGTGTGGTCTCGTTAATTCATGTGTTGGTCATCAAATGAATCTGTTTTGAATTGTTCTTAATCCCTCATACATGAGAATAAAGCAATAGTAGCTGATGGTTCCCTGGTCAGTAGGGTGGTAAATCCAGTCTAGAATTCAGTCTGAATGTTGAAGAAACCATCCAAGTGGCCGAACTTGCTTATGTGATAGGGCACCTTGGATGACTTCGTTAAATCTGATCTAAAATTCAGGGCATATTTACCATCTCACTCATGGACATCAGCATCCACCACTGGATTGAGATGGTAGGATCCTGAGCAATTTGAGTCCTTCCCTGTATAAAATATTTGACCCTATGCCAGCAAAAAATAGCATTTAAATCAGAATATATTGACCCTAGTCCTCGTCTTGTTAGTTTTTTTTAATGAAGGGATGTTTCCATCTAGAAGAGGTGCTAATGGGTCAGATTTCTAGCCCAATTGTCTTATTGTACCGGTTTCCTCTATTTTCAGGGATAGTTTCATCTAGAAGAGAATTCAAAAACATTGATCCTATCTCTGTATGTGTTTATAGAAACAATCAACAACTGGGCTTCAAAAGTCTGGTGGACTTAAAATCTTGTTTGAAGGTGTTAGAAACTGAGCTGGATGTTCTCAGTTCCCAGAGAAATTAATGGGATTTCCATTCAGTCTTGGCTAAGTTGTCCTATGGATTTCAATGGTACTGAAAATACATTGCTTAGTGTCGGTCTAAGTGTAAGGAGGGGTATCACTCCAAACTCTCTCTCTGGAACTTCCTATTCCACCATTTGGAATCCATCATTAACTCTTGATCAAAATCTATATATATACAGTAATTCTCTTGGGTATGTTGCCTTTCCCAGTATGCTGATTGGCTGCTCAGGAAACACAACCAACCAATCACCACCCACATGCAAATTCCCTGTCCACCTCACAATTCATTTCTATCACTCAGTCTGTGCTCAGATTCCTGCCACTCAATCTGTGGCCCAGATTGGGAACTAGGCAGTCAACTAGCAGCAGTGGTGGTGAGATGCTGCTGCCGCCGCCGCAACAGAACCCAAGTAGTCAAGTGGTGGCAGTGGCAGTGGCAAGGCAACAAAGCAAGTCACCTTCAGCAATTCCAGGAAAAGTGTGGAATGCTGAGAAGGGTGAAGAGAAATTTAAATGCACTGGCCTACCTTAGAGGAATGTCATGAGGTCTAACGGGCATTTTTGGAGGAGTTATTTTAACAGCGTATGGTATGCTGGATTCAGCTAGTAATGTCAAATTAAATGTCTTGTTTAAATTTTACAGAATGCCATCATCTGTATGGGCTTTGTACATCTGCAGTAAAATGTCTGGAGATTACAGCTATATTCCATAATTCCAGAAGTATGTGCTACTTATTGGTCCATAGAAAATTTTATTTTATTTTTATTTATTTATATATTTATACCCTGCTCTTCAACCACAAAGGCTCTTAGAGCAGCTTACAAATTGTTAAGCAATAGCAGTTTACGCATCTATATCGCATTAAGCAGTTTCTAATGTGTGTTAGCTAATTGCCCCCACAAGCTGGGTACTCATTTTACCAACTTACGAAAGGATGGAAGGCTGCCCTTGGGATTGAAATTACAATGTTGTGGCTATAGTACTGGCATTTAACCACTGCACCACCAGAAATAGTTTGGTGGAGGGAGTCTTCTTAATATTTGCCGGCAATTTTGTGTTATATTTATACACACAGCACATAGGAGCTCAGTTGCTTTCTCAGCCATTCAGATTTTGTGGAACACAACAATTCTTTCCCTGATATCTCAGTTCAAAAAATCCACATGACATAAATAAACAAATACCCTGCAAATTACCCAGTCAATATACTTACAATAAAATCAACAATTTATGCTAAGCTCATTTTAAAAAATTAAAGGAGGCAACCTAATTATTTTGCCAATGGGGAAATGATAGAAAAAAATGGTACTTATGTAAGTTGGCTGAGCTTTCTTAGCATTGGGTTTATAATTAATTTAAGGAACTGTGTTATTTGTTTTCATTAACCATAATTGGGCAGCAAGTATGATACTGGCAGTTCTTTCTTTCTTTCTTTCTTTCTTTCTTTCTTTCTTTCTTTCTTTCTTTCTTTCTTTTATGAGGAGCAAATGCAAGGCATAAAATTCAAAGAATGAGGGCTGTTGCTCCACTCCCTACTAGCATGACTGCTGATGCAAATAAGACTACAGTTATGAGAAGGAAGATGGGTACTGCCTGGCATAATTCAAAACTCCAGGATGGATGGATATCAAACCCATTTCTATCAGGCCCCTTCCTTTCTCACCTTCAAGTCTTTTTTGTGGTAGTGCTGGATTGATTAAAAAAAACAACAACCACACAGTGAGACAAAACATATATGTCTACATCAGATAGAGGCATTAGTGGAGGATTTCCCTAATTGACTAAAGTGTCAATTTCTCTGAGGATGCCAGCCACAGGTGCAGGTGAAACGTCAGAAAGAAACTATTCCATAACACGGCCTCACAGCCCAGAAAAAAAACCAAGGAAAATCTATGGATGCCGGCTGTGAAAGCCTTTGACTTCACATTGACTAAAGTGTGCTTCTCTGTATTTTTTTAAGGAGGAAGATTTGAACACATTGGACAAGATCCCAGGGGGACAGCATTTCTCGGGCTATTTAATGTGGTGGACTGGGAATTATTTTTTTCCAATGTACCAGTGACTGGCACTCTATTTGTGCCCATTGATTACAACTGTTTCTTTCTTCCCTAGAAACTCTCCATGGACTGTCAGCCAATGGCTCAGGGACCCACACTAGTCCAGGGACTACTACTTTGAGTTGGACTGTTTTTTTTTTAGTCATAATTTTTATACTGTTACATCCGACTTTGTATGCATTAATACATTAATGCATAGTTGCTTTTCAAGAAATTACAGTATATCAAACAATGTAACTTTTTACAGGATTAAAAAAACATAAATAGAAAGATTAATTGTTATCTTATTATTTTCAGCTTATCAATCCAAAAAAAGATTTTTTCCAATTTCTTTATTTTCAGCATTTCCTCTATCTTCTTATCTTCATTAAGATAAGATCTTCATTATCTTCTTTTTGTTGTTTTTGAATCCTTTGTTCTTAATTCCGGCTTCTCCCATGCTATCCCCCGTTTTCCCCAACTTTTATTCTAGTTGTACTTGTTGAGTGTCTTTTACTTAAATTGATCTGAAATTCTGCTAAACTCGTTGTCTCCTTAATGACAACTTCGACCTAGGTAGTTCTAGTTATGTTGTACTTTTGTAAAAATTTTCATAGGTCCAAGTTGGTCAGATTTTTCCATTTCCTTTTCCAGTATCTTTTTAACAGAAACCATTCCTTCTCTATTTTTTCCTTTGGAATGTCTTTATTCTGGGCAGTGAGCCAATCCATGTCCATCATCTCACGCATCTTAAGCAGCCATTCCTCCATGGTGGGGGTTTCCTTTCTTTTCCACTTAGATGCAAAGAGGATTCTTGTGGCTGAAATCATATATAACATTACTCTCTAGTGCTTTTTCATTGAGTTTTGATCTATTGTATCTATCATATTTAGTAGATAAATCTGTGGCAACATTAGGAATCTAATTCCTAGGATTTTGTTTATTGTTACATCAATCTTTTTCCAGAATTCTTGTGCTACTTGACATGTCCACTATGAGTGGTATAAAGTACCTTTCACTTGCTCACATTTCCAGCAAGATTGTGATCCCGTCTTGTACATTTTGTTTAACTTAACCGGTGTCAGGTACCATCTTACAAACATTTTTAGGTAGTTTTCTTTTAAACTTTGGAATGAAGTGAATTTTTGAGTGTTCAACCAAGATCTTTCCCACATTTCTAAATCAATACATTGCCCCATGTCTTGTGCCCACCTTATAATATTTTGATATATGTTTCTTATTTTGATCAAAGATTATTTCATCCAGCTTATTTTCCTCCAATTCAAAGTTTTCCATTTTATAATCCATCTTGAACCTTTCATAAATCTGTTTGTATTGGAACCAGTTTAATTTGAAGACCATTTCTTCTAATTGCTCTCTAGATCTTATCTGTAGTTGTCCCTGTTCGTCTCTCCTTATTATATCTTTATATTTGAGCCAAGTCCCTTCTATTCCTTTAGTTCTTCCAAAGAAAGCTTCTTCTGTTGATGTCCACATCGGAATATTTTTGTAAATTTTTTTCTTTACAATTACCCATGTATTCAGCAATGCTTTCCTTATGCAATGCAGATCGAATTCCTTATTATCCTTTCTTTTGTTATAACATAGGTATGCGTGCCATCCATATCTTAACTCTACTCCTTCCAAGGCCAATGCTCTTCTATTGTTCAGCAATATCCAGTCTTCAATCCATGTGAGCACGCATGCCTGATAATATAATTGCAAATCTGGTAGCGCACAGCCACCTCTTTCTTTCTTATCTTTTAATAGTTTTATTGATATTCACGGTTTCTTTCCTTGCCACAGGAATTTTAATATTTCTTTTTCCCAGATTTTGAAACATTTGTTGTTGTGAATAATGGGTAAGTTGCAAAATAAGTACATAAATCTAGATAAAACGTTCATTTAATTACAGCTATCCTACCGAGGAGTGAAAGGTTCAATCTGGACCATTTGCCTAAATCTTTAATCTCTTTCCATAGTTTTTCTGTAATTGTTATTGAATAAATCCAGGTTCCTTTTTGTTATCCATATGCCTAGGTACTTAACTTTTTTCTCTACTTTATAGCCTGTTATTCTTTGTAAATGATCTTCCTCACCCTTAGTCATATTTTTTGTTAGTATTATTGTTTTATCTTTGTTTATTCTAAAGCCGGACATAGGATTGAGTTGGACTGTTTTAGGGTACAGCATAGTGTGACAGTTTCATACGAAGAACTATACTACATATCTCCTGTTGACACTTACCCCACCCCACCCCAGACTCATCATTCAGCCACTAGAACCCCCACATGGTCATTATGTAGCTGGTGGAGAGTTGGGGGGGATCAGAGAAGCAACTGGCTATATCCTCATAGCCTGAGGCACCCCAGTAGAGCTCAATATTTATTTATTTATTTATTTATTTATTTATTTGAGTAGTTATTGCCCTGCTCTTCAGCCACAAAGGCTCTCAGAGTGGCTTACAAATTGTTTTAGCAATAGCACTTGCACATTTGCTTTATAGCATGCTAGGCACTCTCTAAGCAGTTTACAATGTATGTTTGCTAACGATGCAATCATACTGCATCCAGCTACAGTGACATAGCCAGACACTTCTCTGATCCCTCCCTCTACTCTCCACCATCCAGAGAGTGGCTGTGGGGAGGCTGCAGCAGTTGAATGATGGTTCATGAGGGGGTGGGCTTTGATTGTTGGTGGAAGAGAATACCGACTTCCACAATGACTGATCCACCCCCCCACAAGAAAACCCCAGCATACACAAGTGTAAAGTGGACTTATGTCTTTGCATGTCATTAAAATGATGATAAACTTAGTTTCTTTCTAGAAATATACTACATGTATGGAAAACCTGCCAATTCCTGTGTTCCTTATGGAGGTGTGGATTGGGTAAACACACAAAACCTTAACAGGGCAGATTTGTTGTGGATCCCTAAAGCTGGGCAGTTATGAGATTCTCCAAAGTAAAGTTCATGTGAAATTGCAGCAAGCACAAGTTGCTTTCTCCCGACCCTTTGCCTTATATTTCTGTGTGCATGTGTGTGTGAAGATATAATAATACTTCATTTGGCCAAGACAGAAATGATACCCAATACCAAAAAACAAAAACAAAAAACCCCAGTCAGTTCTCCTGTTAGAATGAAAGCACAACAGATAACCATGTGCAACTTATGTCAGAAGAGTCCAAAATAAGTTGAGTTTGATCAACTGTATATTATACTTGCACTTTAAAATGGCCTTAGACTGAGTGAAATCACTGTTGCATCTACAGCAAATATTATCTTCTGTACCACAGGCTATCTTCCCTCTTTCCCTGGACTTTATCAGACTAACATCTCTCTCTCTGGCTTTTCTTTGCAAATGAAGATTCTGGAAGGACTCATCCCGCACTTTCTGCAAGCGCACTCATGACTAAAAAGGCCAATCCAAGATAAACAAGTCCAGTTGCAGAAAGCACAACAGAAGGTCTCCTTGGGTGATGTTTCCGGGTTGTGATTCTTTCTGCATTGTCGTTTCTCTTCAAGACTTGTTTGGCATGAGTTCTCAAATAAGGCTGCAGCATTGTGGATAGTGTGTCTCCATGCCTCCCGATGTGAGGTCAGGGCACACCACTGTTGGTGATCAATTTAGCCAAGCCTGAGATGTTGTTTCAGGGAGTTCTTGTATCGCTTTTTGGAGTGCCCCTCTTACTCTGACCCGTGGCGAGTTCACCATAGAGTACTATTTTGGGGAGGCAATGGTCCTCCATCCTAGAAGCGTTCCCTGCCCAGTGCAGCTGTGTTCTCAATATCATGGTCTCAATGCTGGTGATCCCTGCTTGCTCAAGGACAGCAACATTCGTCACATGATCAGTCCAGTGTATATTTAGGATTGTGTGTATACAGCGCTGATGAAAGTGTTCAAGGAGTTGTAAGTGGTGGCGATAGGTGACCCATGTTTCAGACCCATAAAGGAGAATAGACAGTACAACGGCTCTATACACACTGATTTTTGTGCTTTGCCTCAGGTGTTTGTTACTCCAGACTCTTTTTTAAAGTCTTCCAAATGCACTATATGCCTTTGTTAATCTGTGATTGATCTCTTTGTCAATCTTGGCATCTGAGGAGATGATGCTTCCCAGGTAGGTGAACTGCTGAATGGACTTAAGCACAGATTTGCTGATGGCTACACTAACATCTAAAAATACTGTAATTCCACAATTGAGGAAAGCAGAAATATAGTGGCATGATTACAGTAATTATCGCACGTGGCCGTAATTGCATGATACTACTGCCATGGAATTATTGCACAACCACCGCTAGTGGTTTAAAAATGGGATTTCAGCTCATGCCATAGTAACTTCTGTTTGCATTGCCTTCTAACGGAAGAGTTTTAACACTTTGTGCTGGCCATGTACCTTTAAGAAAAATGTTCCCTTACTTCTGTGATTTTGCATGGGTGAGATTTTGGCTATTCTCACAAGAAGACATGAGACTGCGCAAAAACACTAAAAACAAATACATAATGAAAGAACTTAACAAATAAACACTTAAGCAAACATAAAAATGTACCAAGCAAACACTACAGTTCATTAGAACAGCATCCTATTGGTTCTCTTCATGTTTTCCCCTGGAAGTTTAATTATGTGTTCTCATTGGGAAAGAGGACCACCTATTCATGCTGGAATTGTGTGATTACAGTGGGATGTGATTTTGCATGCTCATCAGTACTATAAAAAGGGTGATATTGAAGGTTATTGATGGGATTTGACCATCAATGAAAAGTTACACATAATTAATGGGTGGAGCACACACAGACCATGGAAGGACAACAATATTGTGTGATAACAGGAATCCGTGTGTGCTACTGTTTTGTTGTAATTGTGTGATTTCCATTTCATGAGATAAAGTCCCCCCTCTCTCTGTCTGTCATGTCTCTCCTTCAGTGTGCTTGAGGTAAGTATACTAGATTTTCTTCCTCTGCACTGTATCCTCACAACAACCCTGTGAGGTAGGTCAAGCCAATACAGAATGATTGGTTGTTCACTAGATCCTAACCTCCAAGTATAGAATCATAGAATCATAGAATTGCAGAGTTGGAAGAGACCACGAGGGCCATCCAGTCCAACCCCCCTGCCACGCAGGAAATCACAATCAAAGCATCCCCGACAGATGGCCATCCAGCCTCTGTTTAAAGACCTCCAAGGAAGGAGACCCCACCACGCTCCGAGGGAGTGCGTTCCACTGCCGAATAGCTCTTACTGTCAAAAAGTTCCTCCTAATGTTGAGGTGGAATCTCTGTTCCTGGAGCTTGCACCCATTGCTCCGTGTTCCAGTCTCTGAAGCAGCAGAAAACAAGCCTGCTCCATCCTCAGTGTGACATCCCTTCAAATACTTAAACAGGGCTATCATATCGCCTCTAAACCGTCTTTTTTCCAGGCTAAACATACCCAGCTCCCTAAGTCTCTCCTCATAAGGCATTGTTTCCAGACCTTTCACCATTTTAGTTGCCCTTCTCTGGACACGCTCCAATTTGTCAATATCCTTTCTGAATTGTGGTGCCCAGAACTGGACACAGTATTCTAAGTGAGGTCTGACCAAGGCAGAATAGAGTGGCACTATTACTTCCCTTGATCTAGACACTATACTTCTATTGATACAGCCCAAAATTGCATTGGACTTTTTAGCTGCCGCATCACACTGTTGGCTCATGTTCAACTTGTGGTCTACTAGGACTCCTAGATCCCTTTCGCACGTAGTCTCATTCAGCCAGGTCTCTCCCATCCTATATTTATGCATTTCATTTTTCCGCCCTAAATGCAGTACTTTACATTTCTCCGTATTGAATTTCATTTTGTTAGCTTTGGCCCAGCTCTCCAGTCTATCCAGGTCATTCTGAATTTTGATCCTGTCCTCTAGGGTATTAGCTACTCCTCCCAATTTGGTGTCATCTGCAAATTTGATAAGTATGCCCCTAATTCCCTCATCTAAGTCATTGATAAAGATGTTTATCAATGACTTAAAGATGTTTATCAATGACTGGGCCCAGGACAGAACCCTGTGGTACCCCACTGGTCACATCTTTCCAAGACGAAGAGGAGCCACTGCTGAGCACCCTTTGGGTTCGGCCGGTCAACCAATTACAAATCCATTGAACAGTTAACTTGTCTAGCCCACATTCTACAAGCTTGTTTGCAAGAATGTCATGGGGAACCTTGTCAAAGGCCTTACTGAAATCAAGGTATGCAATGTCCACAGCATTCCCTTCATCTACCAAGCTGGTAACTTTGTCAAAAAAAGAGATCAGATTAGTCTGGCATGACTTGTTTCTCTGAAACCCATGCTGACTTTTTGTGATTATGGCATTGCCTTCTAAATGTTCACAGACTCTCTGTTTAATGATCTGTTCTAGAATCTTCCCTGGTATTGATGTCAGACTAACTGGACGATAGTTGTTGGGATCCTCTTTTTTCCCCTTTTTGAAGATGGGAACAACGTTTGCCCTCCTCCAGTCTGCTGGGACTTCTCCTGTTCTCCAGGAGTTCTCAAATATTATTGCCAATGGCTCTGAGATTATATTTGCCAGCTCTTTTAATACTCTTGGATGTAGTTCATCTGGTCCTGGAGATTTAAATTCATTTAGATTAAGAAGGTATTCCTGTACTACCTCTTTACTTATTTTGAGCTGGATTTCCCCTATTGTGTCCTCTGTTCCATTCTCCTCAGGTTGGTCCTCCTTTTCCTTTTCTGAAAACACTGAGGCAAAGAAGGTGTTGAGTAGTTCTGCCTTTTCTCTGTCCCCTGTTAGCATTTTGCCATCTTCTCCACATAGCGGCCCTATCATTTCCTTCTTCCTCCTTTTGCTGCGGACATACCCAAAAAAACCCTTTTTATTGTTCTTAACCTCCCTAGCAAGCCTGAGCTCATTCTGCGCTTTAGCTTTTCTGACTTTACTCCTACACGTGTTCGCTATCTGTTTGAATTCTTCTTTGGTGATTTCCCCCCCTTTCCATTTCCTATACATGTTCCGTTTAAAACTTAGCTCCATTGAAAGTTCTTTAGTCATCCATCCTGGTTTCTTGAGACACCTCCCATTTTTCTTCCTCAATGGTACTGTTTGAAACTGTGCCTTCAGTATCTCCCTTTTGAGAAAGTCCCATCCGTCTTGAGGTCCCTTCTCTTTTAGTATTCTTGACCATGGGATCATCCCCAGTATTTCCCTGAGTTTATTGAAATCAGCTCTCCTAAAGTCAAGAATGCGTGTCTGACTATGCCTGGCTTCTCCTTTCCATTGTATAACAAACTCCAGGAGAACATGATCACTCTCACCTAAGGATCCCACCACTTGCACCCCATTAACAAGGTCGTCTCTGTTGGTTAGGATCAGATCTAAAATAGCTGACCCCCTTGTTGCCTCTTCCACCTTTTGGACCATGAAATTGTCTTCCAGGCATGTAAGGAATTTGCTAGACCTTGTAGTTTTGGCTGAGTTAGATTGCCAGCAAATATCAGGATAGTTGAAGTCACCCATCACTACTACATCTCTCCTTTCTGCATGTATGTTCATCTGTTCTAGAAAGGCAACATCCAATTCCTCCGTCTGATTTGGGGGTCTGTAGTAGAGTCCCACAATAACATCCCTGTTGTTTCCCTCCCCTTTAATTTTTATCCAGATGCTCTCCACCTGGCTTCCAGTATTGATGTCATGGATCACTTCACTGGTGTAAATATCCCTGACATATAATGCTATTCCTCCTCCTTTCCTGTTTGGCCTGTTTCTCCTATAAAGGTTATACCCCTCTATTCCTACATTCCAATCATGAGACTCGTCCCACCAGGTTTCAGTAACGCCTATTATATCATATTTGTTTTGTAGTGCAAGGAGTTCTAGTTCATCTTGCTTATTTCCCATGCTCTGTGCATTAGTGTAGAGACATCTGAGACCATGTGTTCCCTTTACTTGCTCCCTGTGCAAGTTTTTTTGCCTCCCACTGTTGGGTCCTTGCGCTGTTTGCCTTGTTCCCTCTATGACAGTTTGACTATTTTCTCCAGCCCTTTTGCCTTCCAGAATACTGTCTCCCTCCCCCATTTGACTCAGTTTAAAGCCCTCCTGATCAAATTCTTGAGACTGTTGGCAAAAATGTTTCTTCCAACTGTTGTAAGATGCACCCCATCTCTTGCCAGAAGTCCCCCCGCATGGAAGCGCAGTCCATGATCCAAGAATCCAATTTGTTCCCGGCGACACCATCTACGGAGCCAGTTGTTTACGTCGGCTATTTTCCTCTCCCTTCTTGGACCATGCCCTTCAACTGGCAGAAGAGACGAGATGACCACCTGTGCGTTCATTTCTTTCAGCTTCCTCCCCAGGGCCTCATAATCTCTTCTGATCTTGGGAAAGCTGTGCCTTGCAGTATCATTGGTTCCCACATGGACCAAAAGGAAGGGGTTATGATCTGTAGGCTTGACGAGTCTTGTCAGCCTCTCGGTCACATCACAGATCTTTGCCCCAGGGAGACAACACACCTCCCGAGTCATCTTGTCAGGCCCACAAACCACTGCTTCTGTACCCCTCAGCAAGGAGTCCCCCACCACCACCACACGCCTCCGCTGAGGCTTCGCAGCTGCTGTTCCTTGCGGTGGTCCTCTCAAGGTCCCCTGCTCTACCCCTGAAGTCTGTCCATGCTGTTCTTCCTCGTTGTCCTTGATAAGGGAAAGGGCTTCAAATCGATTCTGTAGCTGCAAGCTGCTGGAAGAATCCCTGGATTTTCTTGTTCTGTGTGTGACATTCCTCCAGCTGTCTACTTCCTGTGTCCGTGAAGTGACCCTCTCCTCCACAGCCACTTCCTCTGTGCGGTCCCCATCCAAGACTGTTCGTTCTGTTCTGTCCAGGAAAACCTCTTGCTCACGAATCTGTTGAAGTGTAGCTACCCGTGTCTCCAGCTGCTGTACTTTCTCCTCCAAGAGGGCTACCAGCTTGCATTTGGTGCATGTGAAGTTCTCCACGTCTGTAGACAAGAATACAAACATCGCACATGTGTTGCAAGTGACTGCTGCAGTCCCCTCAGTGTCCATGATGAGAGCTTTTAGGTAATCTAAGAACTCTTAGTTAACGCTGAGAATGCTAAGCTGTACTTTTAGGTCTGCTGTATTTTTGTTTGGTTACTGAAATTCGCGCGCCGTTAGGCTTGCGCCTCTGGCTCTTGAGGGTAAAAGGGGAAGGTCAGAAGTTCAAGCCCCTCAGCAACAAGCAGCCTCTCCCAACAGTTTTTTAAAAAAATTCAATCTCCCCAGTCAGAATGGCTGTTCAGAAGTTGCTTCCTTCTTCTCCCTGGCAGGAAACTGGCAGGAAACTTGCTGTCCAGAAGCTGCTCTCCTTCTCTCTGGCAGGAAACTGGCCTGGAAAGCCTCTGCAAGGACTTATATAGAGCTAGGCTCCCAGCTCCACCCCCTAATGACTCACAGGTGTGACTCACAGGTGTGACTCACAGGAAGGCTCTTGAGGGTAAAAGGGGAAGGTCAGAAGTTCAAGCCCCTCAGCAACAAGCAGCCTCTCCCAACAGTTTTTTAAAAAAATTCAATCTCCCCAGTCAGAATGGCTGTTCAGAAGTTGCTTCCTTCTTCTCCCTGGCAGGAAACTGGCAGGAAACTTGCTGTCCAGAAGCTGCTCTCCTTCTCTCTCAGGAAATGTGGAATAAACCCCACTCCCACTTACATGCCCTTTTAGACAGGCTGGGTACCAAGCTTGTAAATAAAATAGCTTTTGAGGTTAGGAGAAGTACCAGGTAAACAGTTTGATGAGGGCCCTGCATATGTGGCTTCAGGATGAGCATCAGTGGGGAACAGCTATGTGGTCTGTGTATGAGGAGCTGGGTAAGAAACAGGTAAGCGGTCACAGGTTGAGTCCTGGTCAAGAGCTGGTACAGAGCTGCAAGCTGATCACCTTGGCAGGGAACTGCTAAGTAGTTGCAGGGTGCTCACCTGAGTAGGCAATGGAGAATTAGAAGGTGCATTTACACTGTAGAAATAATGCAGCTTGACCCCACTTTAACTGCCATGGCTCCAACCTACAGAATCCCGGGATTTATAGTTTTGAGAGGCACCAGCATGCTTTGGCAGAGAAGGCTAAAGACCTTGTAAAACTACAAATCCCAGGATTCTGTAGGATGGAGCCGTGGCAATTAAAGTGGAGTCAAGCTGCATTATATCTACAGTGTATCTGCACCCAGAGTCCTGGGGAACAAGCAAAGTGCACAAATAGAGCAAGAAAGAGATAGAAACTGAGAAGATGAGAAGGGGTCTTAGCATCAGCTGGCCTGTGCTTCTCTCTGTCTTGACAACTTGCCTTGCTTTTCTTGAAACAGAGAGGCTAACCTCCCTTTTCCTTCTCAGTCTGTCTGTGCTTAAGACTGTAGGTAAGGCTTCTGGAGAGCTTCTGAAATTGTGAGTAACAGCTCCCTGTTTCTTTCCAACTCAAGTCCAAAGGAGAAATCTGTATTATCTCTGCCATCTTGCAGCCTCGCCTTCCAAGTCCTCCCCTTTAGAGCCTGTCTTCACTCTTTTATTAATTGACTTCCTCCTCCCTCTGACATACCTCCTCCAGAGGCTTTAACTGAGCCAAGCAGCTGCTTCTCACCCTCTATTGAAGCCAGGGAGCAGTGAGCAGGCAACACCACACCTCTAGCAAATCCTGTCCTTTCATATTGGTCTAAAGTCACCCACCGAATGTCTCAATGGGGACTAGAGCCCAGATCTTCCACATTCCAGTCAATTACTCTAACCATTACACCACTCGATGACTTGTTTCCCTTCTCTCTTTGCTAGGGATGAAAAATATCCAGAAAACTCAATAATGAGTTCTGAATCACCAAAAGGAATTCCCAATTCATGGGTCTTTGTCTTAACCCTGGACTGGGCAACTGCAAAGGGGCCTTCCAAGACCACCTCATGAGTCACTTCTTCCAGCAAGCACAAATACCTCAGTTTCCCTCTCAAAATGGTGACAGGGAGCGATGGGCCATTTTGAGAGGGACTGCAGAGGATAACTGGGGTATTTCAAGTAGAATGGGGTTCTGGGGCAGATGTATTTTTGTGTATTTTCTTGCTTTTGGGGGCTCATCCCTTCCTTAACCGCTTCCACCAAAGGTGGGAATCACATGGCCTACCAGATACTATTGCACAGCAACTTGCATCCTTTTCTCACCAGTGGCTATACCAGCAGGGACTGCTGGGATTTGTAATCCAACAATATCTAGAAGGCCATATGATCCCCCACCTCTGCCAGGCACTAGGTTGAGCGGCTACATGCTTCTCCTTGTGATTTTTTTTTTTTTTTGGCCATTGTGGTGTTTTTAGCATTTACACTGTATATGAGATCATTTCATAATTGCATTTCCTGTCTTACCTTTGCTGCCAATGTTAGCATTTTGCCTTTGCTTCCTGTGATAACTGATCATTTAGGCCCATTGGGGACCAGAAGGATATTTAATGCCCTCCTGATATCTCTGAGATTATCCACTGATTTCATGTCGGAGGTGTCTTTTCACACTGCAAGGAGGGAAAGCTAAAGTGCCAAATAACTCTGGCTCTTCTTTGAACACCCTAGAGGCTGGAGTAGAAAAAGAACTCTTGTCTTTGGCTTTTATGGGAAATCGATATGTTATTTATGCAAGATCTTAAAGAGCCACTAAGAAACCTGAAACGAGAATTGTTTGCAGACAGAGTGTGAGTCTTCATAATCTTCTAGCTTGCTGGAGAAATTGTTTGTTGTAAATGTGTTGTTGATGATGTTACTGAGGTGGCAGGGAAACAAGGAATGGGAAAGCCTAAAATTGCTTGTAGTCTCCCATTCTCAGCATCACACAAAGAAAAGAAAGAGGATGTCATAATTTGAATTGACCTTGATCAAAGCATCTCCGACAGATGGCAATCCAGCCTCTGTTTAAAGACCTCCAAGGAAGGAGACCCACCACGCTCCAAGGGAGTGTGTTCCACTGCTGAACAGCTCTTACTGTCAAAAAGTTCCTCCTCATGTTGAGGTGGAATCTCTGTTCCTGGAGCTTGCATCCATTGCTCCGTGTTCCAGTCTCTGGAGCAGCAGAAAACAAGCCTGCTCCAACCTCAATGTGACACCCCTTCAGATACATAAACAGGGTTATCATATCGCCTTTTAACTGTCTTTTTTCCAGGCTAAACATACCAGCTCCCTAAGTCTCTCCTCATAAGGCATGGTTTCCAGACCTTTCACCATTTTAGTCGCCCTTCTCTGGACACGCTCCAATTTGTCAATATCCTTTTTGAATTGTGGTGCCCAGAACTGGACACAGTATTCTAGGTGAGGCCTGACCAAGGCAGAATAGAGCGGCACTATTACTTCCCTTGATCTAGACACTATACTTCTATTGATGCAGCCCAAAATCACATTGGCCTTTTTAGCTGCCACATCGCACTGTTGACTCATGTTCAACTTGTGGCCTGCTAGGACTCCTAGATCCCTTTTACACATAGTCTCATTCAGCCAGGTCTCCCCCATTCCTATATCTATGCATTTCATTTTT
The DNA here is from genome assembly GCA_030847615.1 of Gambelia wislizenii. NCBI lineage: Eukaryota > Metazoa > Chordata > Lepidosauria > Squamata > Crotaphytidae > Gambelia > Gambelia wislizenii. Next base: position 15,833,820 of record JAUMIR010000001.1, on the reverse strand, counting down.
TCGCCCAAAGTGCAGTACCTTATATTTCTCCGTATTGAATTTCATTTTGTTAGCTTTGCCCCAGCTCTCGAGTCTATCCAGGTCATTTTGAATTTTGATCCTGTCCTCTAGGGTATTAGCTACTCCTCCTAATTTGGTGTCATTTTTAGGAACCCCCACCCATCATGAACTCCCTTCTCTTTTAGTATTCCTGACCATGGAATCATACCCAGTATTTCCCTAAGTTTACCGAAATCAGCTTTTTTAAAGTCTACAATGCATGTCTGATTACACTTGGCTTCCCCTTTCCATTGTATCACAAACTCCAAGAGAATATGATCACTCCCACTTAAGGATTCCATCACTTCCACCCTATTAACCAGGTCATCACTGTTGGTTAGGATCAGATCTAAAATAGCTGATCTGCTTGCTGCCTCTTCTACCTTCTGCTGAATGAAATTATCTGCAAGGTAAATGAGGAATTTGTTAGACCTTATATTCTTGGCAGAGTCTGGCTTTCAACAAATATCAGAAATATCCACAAAGTGCACTGTCACTTGTGTAAAAACTACATTTTCTGTGCAAAATTCATGTTTTTGTACAGAGAATAAATGTGTTTTTGTGCAAAGTGCCTCAGAAGACTGCAAAGTACAAAGTGCTCTGGTCTCCCTGCTGTAGTTTCCTGAGTGCCAAGAAATGCTTTTTTTCAGACAGGAAACAAATAGAACATCCTTCCCATCCTTAACCTGGAGCCAGCAGGCTAGTATAGGGGGTGCAAGGTAGACTGCTTGGCACACAATTCTATCTTCTGTCACCTTGCTCCAGCCTTTCAGCGTCTGTGGCCTAAAGCAACTATACAGCCGGTCCTGCTCCTACAACTCACTAGATCAGTGGCATGGGAGATATGCAGACCAAAGCAAGTCAGGCCTGAGAAATGACAGGTTAAAAAAAGACTTAAGCTGTGAGGTAATACTGATTATGGCACTGAACCAAATAGAAAGCGTACAGTGTGATTTTTAACCAGCACATGGCCCACCAGCCTTTGAACTTGCATCAGCAGCTGGGCTGAGCATGTAGAAAGTTTACAGGCTGATCAATAACCCCCTTAATGGCAATCCTATTTGACGCAAGGGGATGGAAACTGCATGTCTGTGCAAAGCACACAGCAACCAACTGGTATGTATTTTGAACTTCTCTTCCTATGTCCTCCCCCATTAATAGCACAGCCATGACCTGAAAAGTGCACAGGAGGTTCAAAGGCCACTCTTAGTGTCAAGGACAAACATAAAGGGCAGTTCTTTGTCATCCACAGAGTTTGACAAAAGGCATTTCAATCTATGATTAAAACCTTCGATGGGAAAGAGTGGTTTGCAAAGCTACAAAATATTATATATAGAATTCATCAACTGACCATTCCCCTCACTTTCTTTCCATTCTTTCTTTTCATTAATTCAAATATAAATACATTCATTTCATAAAATCATAAAGTTGGAAGAGACCAAAAGGGCCATCTAGGTCAACTGCCTACCCTGCAGCAATATGCAATCAAAGCCTTCCCGACAGGTGGCCATCCAGCCTCTGTTTAAAAACTTCCAAAGAAGAAGACTCCACCACACTATAAGACAGGCACATTCCACCGCCCAACAGCTCTTACTGTCAGAAAGTTCTCTCTAATGTTTAGGTGGAATCTCTTTTCCAATAATAATAATAATAATAATAATTAAATAAAATTTATTTCTATCCCGCCCCTCGCAACACACTCTGTAGCTTGCGTCCATTGCTCCATGTCCTTGTCTCTGGAGCAACAGGAAACAAGCTGGCTCCATCCTCAGTATGACAGCCCTTCAAATATTTAAACATAGCTATCATGCCGCCTCTCAACCTTCTCTTCTCCAGGCTAAACATACCCAGCTCCCTAAGCCATTCCTCATAGGGCATGGCTTCCAGACTTCCCACCATCCTGGTGGCCCTCCTCTTGATACATTCCAGCTTCTCAATATCCTTCTCAGATTGTGGTGCCCAGAACAGGACACAGTATTCCAGGTGAGGTCTGATCAAAACAGAATAGAGTGGCACTATTACTTCCCTTGATCTAGACACTATACATATATTGATTTAAATAGTTTATTTGTGCATTTTCTTAACCAGACTATACAATCATTTGGAAGAAAGTCCAGTGCTGGATGCGGATGTCACTAGCACAGAGAAGCAGGCAGGGGGAAATGCTTCAGTCCACTCAGTCTTTGTGAATTCTACAACATGAGCCAATCAGCATCTCCCACACTAATGTTAAAATGAGAACTTATTTATCCCCTTGGTTTTGCATTTCTCACCTCAGATCCCAAAATACATTCAGAAATCACTGGGTTTTGTAAGAAAATACTTCCAAAATCATGTATTTTGAGAGAAAATATCTATTTTTTCCCCTTTGCTAGTGTGTGTACTCTGATTGCACTGGTTTCAGAAGAGTTGAACTGTATGAGGCCAACAGGTAGGAAAGCCACATACATATGGACAAAAGACACCAATTTTGCATGAAACTAAGAATGCTAATTTATATGAACAAATACAAAGTCTGATATGGGCCTAGATCCTAGGTGTAGTCCTGACTAGAGTAGGGCCATTGAATCAATGAGGTTTATCTATGTGTAGACTTGCCATTTTATACTTTGTTCAATGGGTTTACTCTGTTTGGGACCAACCAAAAAAAATCTGGCCATTTCTTCTTCTTTTTTTTAACCACTTAAAATAGAACAAATGGAATACATATTAGCTCGTAAGATTCCAGCCATAATTTTTAAAAATAATTTAAAGAATATTAAATACATTTTATCTCAATGGGGAAAACTGTCACCAGGGACTTTTGCCCTTACTGAGCTTACTGCCCTGTTGCTAACTGTGGATGAGCAACTTAAAAGTCCTTGATGCCACTACTATCTCTCCTCCTCCTCACCACCATTTCATTTATATCTTCCCTTTCCTCAAAGATGTCTTACAAAATTTAAAACAAATACAGATAAAAGAAAGTGCAAAGACATTGGCCCAGACATTGCATCATGTTGGCAGATTGTTATGTTCTCCCATCTTGCCCCCCCCCCCAATGATTGACCAACCTGTTTTCTGGTGGTGAGTCCCTTTTCATAGACATCCTGTGGCCAGGGAAGGATGGGAAGGGTGGTGCAAGGACAAGAGGCAGCCAGCCAGCTCCAAGCTTCCTCAGCTGCAGGAAGATGATGTCATTCTATGCACCTCTGGAGGACCATCAGGAGGTCCAAGAAGATCTATTTTTCTTCCTGTGGGTGCTTAGAGGGATGGAGCTGCCTGGCTGCCCCTCATCCCCCGCCCCCTCTGCCCTTCACTGCTTAGTTGGAATCTACAGTACATTCTTGTAATCTTAGGATCTACTTTCATGTATTTTGGTTCGGGTCCTACCCTCTGAAAAAGCAGAAAACAAACTCACTTCATCTTCTAACTGACAGCCCTCAGATATTTGTACAAGGCTATCAAATCACTTCTCAGTTTTCTCCAGGCTTAGCATCACCTGAGCTCATTCAGCAGTTCATCGTCAAGCCTAGTTTCCAAACCCTTTCTTGTTTCGGTTGTCCTCCTCTAGACATGTTCCAGGTTGTCAATATTCTTTCTAAACCAGACTCGCAACAGAAAAATCCAGAGTGCTTTTGAATCGATGTCCCAGGAGAACTCTCAAATTTTGGGGTAAATCAAGGGTGGGTGACTATTGGCCTTCCTCCAAATGTTGTCCGATTGCAAATCCCACCACCCCAGCCAGCATAGCCAATGATAAGGGATGATAGGAGTTTCAGTCTAACAGCATCTGGAAGGCCACCCGTTCTCCCTTCCTGAGAGAAATGATGCTGTATTTAAGGGTCTCCCCCTCCATTAGCAAAACTTGAAAATTGCGTATGATGAGATGGCATAGTACTTTGGAGTGGGGTGTAAGATGGGTTGGCCATCAAGTTAACTGTTATGACTAGGTGGGAATATCTCTCATCAATTCTGAAATCTTCTCTGTTCACAATGGCCCAATTTATTTTTTCCCCTAAATAAGTTTTTATTGAACAGTTAAGCAAAGTACATTAAAACAAAACAAACAAGCAAAGAAGGCAATAATACAAATATCTAGATGGTTGCAAACATAAAAGACAAGAAAAATAAAAAAACAAAAATCCTTCCCATCCCTAAAAAGACTTCCCACTTGTTTTCTAGTTGCTTCCTTTGATCATTGCTCTTTGATTCACCCTCCATATTACCATTGTATTTATTACCTAATACTAAAAACCTATTTCCTAATACATGCAAAGTATCTTCAAACCATAAATCCATTTTCCTCTCTACGATAAAAAAAGATCATAAAAAGAAGCTGTATATGAAGTAGAATATAGTAAACTAAGGTAATAATATTAACTAATTATTATTTACAGTTTAATTGGTAAAGCCAAACACATAGACATCCCCTCTTATATTTTTAAAATAAACTATAAATGGTTCCCATATTTTCATAAATGCATCTATTGAGTTTCTTTTTAACAAATTGGTTAACTTATCCAATTGCACCATTTCTCACACGTTTTTGACCCAGTCCAATCCTGCTGGAATTTGTTTAGCTTTCCATTGTCGTGTGAAGACTAAACGTGCTGCAGTCACCAAATAACTTATTAAATTCCTATGTTGCATTTCTTTCTCATTCTTTAAATCAGTCATATTTAATAAGTATAACTCCGGTCACATAGAAAGTTTAAACCTTTTTTTTGTTGTTGTCATTTTCCTATTTATTTTGGACCAATATCTTTGAGCCTTTTTACATCTCCACCAAATATGAGAAAAAGTACCTATCTGGGATTTACATTTCCAACAAATATTTGATGAATTTTTGTACATCTTAGCTAATCTGTCCGTGGTCAAATACCAATTGTATATCATTTTATAGAAATTTTCTTTTAGATTGTAAGAACAAGTCAATTTTAAACCCCTAGTCCAAATATCTTCCCATTGATTCATATGAATATTATGACCTACATTTGCTGCCCAGTTAATCATACATTGCTTAACTTGTTCTTTTTCAGTGTTAAATTTTAATAGTAATTTTAAAATTTTGCCGATTAGGTGATTCTCTTCTGAATATATGATTTTTTTCAAATTCTATAACCTGTCCTTTATATTGCCAATTTTTTTTTAAATTCTCTTTTACTCTGTCATTAATTTGGAAGTATCCCAGCCAAGGCATTTTAAATCCCTCACTTTCGAGATCTTGTCTTTCTTTCATTTTCCATCCCCCCTTTTAAAAAATAAATAAATAAATTATATCTTTGTATGTCAACCATGAATTTCCTCTAAGCTCACATTTACAAAAAGCTTCTTGGGGAGACAGCCAACACAGGATATAGGGATTTAATCTTTCCTTGTATTTTTGCCATGTCTTAATTCAGGATCTTCTTACAATATGATTTTGAAACAAGTGCCCAATTTAGGCCGCTAGTTTTTACCTTTAAAACCACACATAGCTTAGGGGCAACATACCATAAGGACTACCTGCTTGTTGTCAGTCTTCCTGAATGTTAAAATCTTGATCTTGAACCTCCTGAGAGGAGGAGTCATTTTACTCTAGTTGTGGGCCGTCCTTTGATGGAGAACCTTTCCTACTGCCAACTTTACAGTCTTTTATGTGCCAGGTTAAACCATTTACAACCATCTCATGCTTTTATCATTTTTTTAAGAAGCACTGTTTTAGAAAGAGAGGTAAGATTATATCATATGTGTGCATAGCCGCCAAAAATAAAGCCGGAAGCTGCTTTTCTTTTTCTCTATTCCCACACAGCCATGAAACCCACTGGGTGACTTTGGGTAAGTCACACTCTCTCAGCCTTAGAGGAAGGCAAGGACAAACCCCCCTCTGAATAAATTTTGCTGAGAAAACCCCATAATAGGGGTTGATGGCTGGAATTGACTTGAAGGCACACAGCAACAACTGCTAATGATCCTACTTTTCCTTTTCCTTTTTTCTTTCCTTCTTTTTCTTCTTTTAAATACAGTATTTGTAATTTTTACTGTATTTGGAAAAAAATCCTAATAAAACTTATTTAAAAATTGGCTGTTCAAACAGGCTTTTGGCTGAGCAGCTTTCCTCTTTATGTATTATGTTAATGCTATTCCTTTTTTACTGCTGTTTTAAATCACTGTTCATGCTTTTACTTGAGTTATTGGCTTGTTATGTTAATGCTATTCTATCATAATTCTAGTTTTATGTATGATTGGTGTGTGTGTGTGTGTGTGTGTGTGTACACTAGTTATTCATTTGCTGGCTGAAAAATGGTTTTCCAGACTCTTGGGAGAACTGACCAGGAAGAATACTAGTGGTAAGAATTTTGTGCAGTTTTTGCCCAGTATTCACACATCCTGTATTATTCCTGGAAAGTGTAAGTATTATGCACAGAAAAACACATGGATATATATATATATATAGATATATATATATATATATATATATATATTGCAAGAGACTTGTGTGGTTTTGCATAGAAAACAGAAATCTTGCACACACACAAAAACACCTGTTGCTGTCTGCAAACAGTGTCTTTGGGCAAAAACTTCACAATGTTCATGTAAAAAGCCGTGTTTCCATGCAGAATAATTCCCAAAACACTTTGGGATGTGTGGACATTGGGTGAGAATTGTACAGAAATATTTATTTTTCTCTGCAGGGAAGAAAACTGTGGAGATTACTGTATATACTTGTGTATAAGTCAACCTCATGTACAAGTTGAGGGCAGGTTTGGGGATCAACATTATAGACTTCGATATGGCCCATAGATAAGTTGAAGGGAAAGTGTCAGCATTGCCTCTGGGTTCCAGCTGCCCCTGGCCACCGTCAGATCCAGGTATGATGACACATACCTTGATTACATCCTGTTTGGAATACTGTAACTCACTTTATGTGGGGCTGCCTTTGGAAACTGTTCAGAAACTTCATTGGGTCCAGAATGTTATGGTCAGAATGCTCACCGGGCCAGTTATAGGGAGCATATGACTCCCATGTTAAAACAGTTCCACTGGCTACCAGTTTGTTTCCAGGCACAATTCAAAGTGCTGGTCATGACCTATAAAGCCCAGACTATCTGAAAGATTGTATCTCCCTTTAGGAACCTGCAAGGGCTTTAAGATCCTCAGGGGAAGGCTTTCTTTCGGTCCCACCACCATCACAGGCTCAGTTGGTGAGGACATGAGAGAGAGCCTTCTCCATGGCTGCTCCCACTCTTTGGAACTCCCTCCCATGAGAGGCTAATCTGGACCCTCTCTGTTTTCATTTTGCTGGCAGGCAAAAACATTCTTGTTTAAGGAGGCCTTTGATGTATAATTGTGACTTTTATCAGGGTGTGTTTTTATGTTGTTTTTAATCTTTTTCACTTTGTACATTTTAATTGGTTTTAATTGCTTTCAATTGTGATTTTAACTGTTATGTGAGCCACCTTGGGTTCCACTTTGGGAGAAAGGTGGCATAGAAATTGCATAAATGAATACATTTTCCCACCCAGATATTCAAAAAGTCCTTTTGCCACTTTACTCATGGTTCCTTCTTTGATAAAAGTTGAGGTACAGTATTAACTTATCAAAAAAAAAAAAAAAAGAGGAACTTTTCTTCTCTGAGTAGAGTGGCAAAAGGCAAGAGCTTAGCCCATCCCAGGAGAACCTAAAAGAAGGACCAGTCCCCTCTAATCTCTTGGGGCACATTTGAGGAGAAGCACCAAAAAGTTACCACTGCTGCCATTTTCCCACCCGGGCATTCAAAAAGGCCAGAAGCAGCACCACAGCTGAGAGGCGAGAGGGGTGGTGGTGCTTCTTTTAGGTTCTCCTAGGATAGACTAAGCTCTCACATTTCACTACTGAACTCAGAGATGGGGATGGTTCCTTTTTTTGATAGGAGTTAAGGTACAGTACTTACATTGACACATGGATAAGTCAACCTAGGTTTTTGGGGATGTGAGTGCATACAGTAAGCAAGGGGATTTTGTAGCACCTTTGAGATGTTACCGAAATCTCTAGTCAAGTTATTAATAAGTTGGGGAAATAAGCAGCAACTCGACTTTAGCAATGTGATAGGGGGCAACAAGGGGATCTTGAACCTATGGCCCCATCTACATGATTAAAAAATCCGTTTGGGGGGTAAAAAAAAGGAATAGGGAGTCGTTCGAATATGTACGATCTGCCTATACAATTTTTTATCCCCCCTAAACTCTGTATGACCCCCCTTGCCCAGCTGGCTGTAGCGAGCAATCCAAGTGGCAATTTTAAATCTCCCACCGCTTTTTAAAAATTATTTAAAAAGGTGCCTGTTACACGGATATTTGGTTTTCCATATTTACAAAATAAAATAAAAGGGAATAAATGTAAAATTCACGAACTTACCGGACTCTTGCTTAGCCAGCAATCCAACATGGCACCCGGTCCAAATTCCCCTTTATGTTAGCCCTGCCCCCTGTGCTCGGCCAGCCAATCAGATTACACTGCCTGTTCATGTGTGTGCAAACGGGGGGTACAGACAGTCAACCATTTGAATGATTGTACAGATTTTAGCTCGAGCTCCGCTAAATCCTCCCAAAAGCCGAATCCACGTAGTTTATGGGGGATTCACTAGCCCCTCTTCCGAATGACACATATGTATCTGAACGGCCATGTGTACAGATGATCAATCTTTCAAATGCAGTATGTATTTTTTTTTTTACCGTATAGACGCCCCCAATGTATACCAGTACTAACCTGGACAGAACACATACAGATGCGAAATTAATGATGGTTTTTATTAAAAGTTCAAAAATAATGCCAGTCACACACATAGTCATGGAAGAAGCACAAGGCTATATATAGCATTAGGAAGAACTTGGGTAGAGAAATAGCAAGAGGATTTGTTGTGGGTTATATGACCTGTTCTGTAGTCTGAAGTTTCAAGGCAGACTGGCAGAGTGTATGGGTGAAGTAGGAATGGCTAACACAGAGAGAGATAGAGTGTCCCTGGAAATGAATCTGTGCACAATGAGGCATGATTTTGGGCTAGTATTTATACCAAAAATGTTCCCTTAAATGAAGAGGTTTCATGTGTTGAAACAATGGATTCCAGGTGTTTCTCAGAGATTAAACAATGGGCCTCAGGAAAAACTCCTGGGTTTGACAATAGGTGTCCGAAGATGCTAATGTGTTGCAACTACTCTTAATGTTCTGGTGATTAGTTTCACAAAGCTTGAGCTGCCTCCTTAATGGGTTGGTGTGTGGTTAAGGGAAGGGGATATCTTCAGACAAAGGATTACTCCATTAATTGTCTGTCATTTGGGTATGTGCAGGCAAATATCCTCTTGACCTCATTATGTTTCCTCATAGTTTGGAATTTGTTAATAGTCCTTCCTTTGGGCGATGTATGGCTTAACATGTGCCTTTGGGGGATCCTTACAGCAAGTCCTTCATGTTTTACTGCTCTTCCCCATGAAAGACCACATTCATATGCCAAATTATTAATAAGCCAATTTTGGGGGTTTCTGGAGGTGGGGCTCACTAGGGGCACTAACAGAGAGTAACTGAGAGAAAGAAGATTTAGCATAAATTTTCGCAGACTTTGTCTACTTCCTCAGATGCATGGTATATACAGTATTCATCTTTACTTGCAAGGACAAAATAGTTCAATATTAACATCCCTGGCACACATACACACAAAATAGATGAAAGCAACAACTGAACACAGCATTGTTTTTCAAATGAACCTGGATCCCAGAAGGTTACTATAAATTTGAAGAAGGTTTATAGAATGATTGAAAACCAGTATTAAAAAAGAGCATCAGCTTCCACCTTCTGCCTTCCTTGGTGACGTTGCTTTGAATAGTAATGACAGTTAGAGAACTCCCAGGGTCAAGACATGGGATTGAGAAGGATAGTGTGGACATAATAGTGGTATTGTGTCCTCTAAAATTAAGGCCATAGACATTAGGGTGTCAGGTCTATAGATCCAGATGTTTTCTCTCTTGTCTTGCATGGTTGGATCATGGAATTGCACTATTGGACATACAGCCATACTGGAAAAGCTATGTATGCCAGAACTGAAATATTTTGAAATAAGTTATTCCAACTTTTTGGTGGTAATTTTGGTGGTCATTGCTGAATCTTTTTTCCTGAATCTTGTGGGGAGATCAGTGGTGTTTTACTCTACATATTGCATGTTACATCCAGGTTGTTGGCATTCAATCCCATGTATGAAATTGGTGGAATCTGCAAGTCATGTTTTATTCAGTGTGACAGATTTTTCTGTTCTTTCTGTTTTTAAAATTTAGGTCAACACCCATATCGTGGGCAAAACATTCCAAGACCACTCGTGGATACCTGAAACCGTGGATAATGGGGAACCCTATTGTTTTCAATGGGACAAAAACCAGACGTTGACCATAGAATCACCTTGGAGGACATAGAAATGCCTAGAGATAACATATTTTTTTAGATGTGGATAAGTGAAACCATGGATACTGAATCTGTGGATATGGGGGTCGACCTGTATATAGCTATCTATATCTAGTTTTACATCTACAAATATCTTGTATGAGGTCTTATTATTATAAGCTTCCTTGAGCATACTGTGTAAAAATGATCAGATTTGTGTTTTTAAAATACCTAATATAATTTTAAATGCTTGCTTTTTATTCCATATCAATCCACATGCATGATCAGAAAGTAATCAAGCTGGTTTGTTATCTAGAGATGTTAGTCTTCTCATTGTTTGTCCTCACATGTAAAGATAAACAATTTCTGAAGTACTGGCTCAGATCCAGGTGAAGGCAATTGAAAACTTGAATAATTTTTTTTAAAAAAAGATCCAGGTGAAGGCAAAGATTTTTGCACAGTTTTAAAGAGGTATTCACACTTTGTGAAATCTTTCGAGGAATTATTTTGTGCTAAAAAAAGCCAATGTGATCCTAGGCTGCATCAATATATATAGTGTATAGTGTTTAGATCAAGGGAAGTAATAGTGCCACTCTATTCTGTTTTAGTCAGACCTCACCTGGAATACTGTGTCCAGTTCTGGGTACCACAATTCAGGAAGTAAATGGACAAACTGGAATGTGTCCAGAGAAGGAGGATCAAAATGGTAGGAGGTCTGGAAGCCATATCCTATGAGGAGTGGCTTAGGGAGCTGGGTATGTTTAGCCTGGGGAAGAAAAAGTTAAGAGTGAACATGATAGCCATATTTAAATACTTTAAGGGATGTCATACTAAGGATGGAGCAAGCTTGTTTTCTGAGGCTTCAGAGACTAGGACATGGAGCAATGGGTTCAAACTACAGGAAAAGAGATTCCATCTAAACATTAGGAAGAACTTCCTGACAGTAAGAGCTTTTCAGTAGTGGAATTCACTGCCTCAGAGTGTGTGGACTCTCCTTCTTTGGAGGTTTTTAAGCAGAGGCTGGATGGCCATCTGTCAGGAATGCTCTGATTGTTTATTCCTGCATGGCTGGACTGGATGTCCCTTGTGGTCTCTTCCAACTCTTTGATTCTCTTGAGTATCAGGAAAGCCATTCATTATTCATTTGGGAAACAACTAGTAAGAAGTATTATTTCCATCCATGGTCCTAAATACTACTGTCTTGACTAGAGTGGAGCCATTAACTCAACTAGATTTACTTCTGTTTTGACTCATCACTGAGGAACTGATTCAATGGGTCTATTCTTATCGGTACTAACCATTAGTCCTAGTATTTTCTATTGTGCCCAAAACAAGATGATAGAATGGTTCTGGTCATAACCTCCCAGTTACTTTGGGTGCCGCCCCAAACAGAAGCTTCATATTTCTGCGTTATTAGTATTATTATTTTGCTTTAGATACAATGTTTGACCAAACAATGTTAGACTTAAGTTGACACCCCAAACCTTTTCTTGAAAGTGTGGGGCTGGTTGGTAAATCCAGGCTCTTTTTTTTTTTTTTAAGTTGGTTCCATTTTTTCCCCTCATGGAGCATGGTAAAATTTAAGGGTTATGAGTTCTCCCATTCAACTTTTCTTTCATTCAGCTCATAAATGAAGTCATCAATACCCACCCAAGCAATGCTTGTTAGATTTCCCAGTAAATGAATAACGCAGATACACTTGTTCAGAAATACTGAAATAGATGTTAGTGATGGCTGCAGAATCAAGTATTAGAACTGGAAGAGGGAGCAACTTTGCTGGCAAGGATAATTGATCCATTGCTGAAGAATGCTTTTTGACATTTAGAGATGCCAGTGGTGTTAGGCTACAGTGGCTTGTGTGTTTGGAGTTTAATTGCTGCTTGTAACCCCCTCCCCCCTTGCATAGTAAATGTGTATTGATTCCTTTCCTTTAGGAACCAGACGTTTTTCAGGCTGGGCAAAACATTTCCTGTCTGAGAAAATATCTGAGTTACAGAGGAATGGTAAAACTTGGAGAAAGGTGAAAGAGAGTAGAATGAGCAAGGACTCCTTTCTTTGGGCTTGTCTACACAGCCAAAATACTTCTCATGGAATTCGAGAAGAATACATTTTTTCTAAGTGGGATCCCACATCATTTAGCCACATTTGGAAAGAGGAGTGTGAAAAACTCCAAATACTCTGCGGGAAAAGCCTTTGCGGCATTTCCTGAGGATTTTTTTTTAAGTCTCAGAAGGAAATGTACATTTTCACTCATTGGGACAGCCAATTTGCTTTGCCGTGTTTTTATGATAAGAGCAGAAGTGGAAAGCTGATTGGTTGGACATGTGCAGGGGGCAGAGCTTGCTGGCAAGGCAGCGCCTGGAACCGCCATGTTGGATTTTTGCTGTAGCGATCATGCACTGAGGCAATGAAACAGCCTTTTTTCTTTTTTTTCCTGTTTATTTTAGTGAAAGACTGTATCTCCACACCTTGGATTTGCTTAAAAAAATTCTGTTTGGCGGTGGCAACTGTTGATAACAAAAATGCAAGTAATTCACGTGTGCCTGCCATCTTGATTCACAGGCATGCCCATTTGAACAACAAACGCATATGGCTTTGCATGCCTGTGATCTTGGGGAAAAAAATCATGGAGACAACTGAAACCTTCTGCTAAGTGGCATTACTGTGCATCAATCCACATTTTATTGCCTTGTATAGATGATCCATTTGAAGTAAGACAGCAGATGGCATTAGTAACACTGTCTAGAGCAGAAATGGGGAGACTTACCACCCTCCCAATATTGCTGGACTCCAGCATCAATCATCTTTAGCCTGTTGGGAAAAGATGATGGTAGGCATTGTCCAACAACATCTGGAGGTCCATAGATTCCCCACCCCTTGTCTAGGAACTGGATGACGTGGAAGGTGATATTTAGAAGTGAGGGGCTTGAATCCTACTGTTAGCTCCAACTGCGTGTCTTTATGTGCCTTCAAGTTGCCTGTCGATTTATGGCCACCCCATGAATTTCATAGGGTTTTCTTAGGCAAGGAGTATGCAGAAATATTCACCTATTTCCTTCCTCTGAAATGTAGTGAACAGAACCTGGTATTCATTGGTGGTCTCCCATCCAAGTACTAACCAGAGCTGAGCCTTAGCTTCCAAGATCAGACAAGATCTGGTGCCTTCAGAATATTTAGGCCCTCGTTGAATCAGTGGGATTTACCTATATGTTGACTCATCATTCAACAGTTGACTTAATGAATTGACTCTGGTTGAGGCTAAACACAGTCCTTGCCCTATGAACACCCAAGACTATGGCAGAAACTGCGAGACATGTCAGTAAGAAAACCCCTCAGGTGACATTGGGAATAAGTTTGAATCCAATAGCTTTTGGTTCAGGGTCATCTAAATGTCTCCTTCACCCTTGTGGCAAGAGCTGGATGTCATCAACAGCTTGCATGTGACCTGTCCATGTAATCTAGCTATGACAACATGACCAATGAATGCTCTGCCCTCGGCTGCAATCCTGTCAATTAGTTTAAACACAAGAACACAGGAAGCTGTCTTATACTGAATCAAATTATTGGTTTGTCTAGCCAAATAGTGTTTGCTCTGATTGACAGCAGGTCTGTGGAGTCTCAGAAAGGATTTTGAACCACCCCACCTGACTATTAGTAGTGTTCTCTGGTGATCTCTCATCCAAGTGGTAACCAAGTCTGACCCTGTTTAGCTTTCAAAATCGGATGAGATGAGATGTGTCCAGGGTGGTATGGTGGTGGCACTGTGTCTGTAGGTATAATAGTCATAGGTTTAATGATAACATGATCAAAAATTATAAATATGAAGATTTAGACTTCTCATAGTTTTCATTTAGCAAAGCTCTACAAAGCTGTATGCTGTTGTGGAAAGCACTTGGCATTGTCTTTGTCCCATAATACTTAGAAATGCAAAGTTCACATCCAGAGGCTAGTGTGTTCCTTGTGCCACTCCATCAGCTGTCACTGTGGCGGTGGAGGGATTACTTCACTTCAAGGAGTTGAATACATCATGTGACATATTTTGTAATACTAACGATTAACATTAGAGAGACTGGGGAAAAGAATGAGATCATCACTTCTGTGTCAATGGCATGGTGAATCTGCTGTTTGTTTTGAAGGAGCTATCCAAGGAGAGAAACCTTATTAGAATCACAGAGTTGGAAGTAAGCCGGTAGTCCATTAAGTCCAAACTTCTGTTCAGAACGGGAACTCCAGCTAGAGCACCAGATAAGACATCCAGATAAGGAGACCCCACTACTTCTCTATGTAATTGGCTCCATTGCTGAACCACTCTTACCATAAAGAAGTGCCTTCTAATGTTCACTTGAAATCTATCCTCCTGTAACTTAAAACCATTAGACCTGGCCCTACTATCTGGGGCATCAGAGAACAAACTTTCACCCTGTCAGGGGATGATAGACACTCAGTCCCCGGCAGAAGCCAAAAACTGTCTCAGCAGACTTGGTAGCAACTCTCACACAGAGAGTGTTTAGCATCCAGAAAACAGGAGGTGCTTTAATCTTCAAAGTAGTTTCAGCAATTCACAATATCCTACAGTCAAAGTGCTATGCCAGGCATCACAGAATCACAGGAAGAGAATGATCTCTGTTCTAGCCCACTTATAAACACATCAGTTCAGTATTGGCTTATTCAAGCACATGGTTTAATTGCATCAGATTTCCTACTACATGGCTTTGCACTCTAGTAACCCTTCTTCTCATGCAGCTGTGGCATGATTAGGCATGACTGGCAGTTCATGGAGTCATGGAGTCAGTCATCATGACTCAGCATGATTTCTGCAGTTGTTTGGCCATTTTAAAACTGGGGTTCAGTCACCAACTCCTGACAATCCCCTCCAAAATGGTCAAACTACTGCACAGGACACATGTTATCATCACAACATAACATCATACACATACATTGTTAGACATCAATCGTCTTTTGGTTGACCTTTCCCTTTTTTGACCTTTTACTTTACATACTAGTGACAAGGCCTAGCCTCTTTGCCATCTCCTCATGGCTTCCTGCTGGAAGGGCTTTTGTGAGCAGGTCTGCAACATTGTCCTCTGATGGACAGTACCTCAGACACAGGACACTTTCCTGTATTAACTGCCTCACATTTAGGTAATGTACCGCAATTTACTTTGTCCTACATTTCAGATTTTCTGCTTCTGCCATAGCTATGCAGGCTTGTGAGTCCTCGTGCACATCAACAGGCATTTGGCACAGCTCTCCAAGGTCTGAAAGCATCTGCCTTACCCATTGTACCTCGCTTGCCATCTCAGACAAGGCTGCGAATTCAGCTTCAGTGGTACTTATGGCTACACAGTTCTGCTTCCTTGATCTCCACACTATGGAACTTTCTACATACCTGACCACCAACCTAGTCACTGACTTCCTGTCTAAAGTCTCTGCAGTGAATGAACTGTCCACATAGCACTCCAGGGCTACATGACTTCCTGTCAGCTTCAAGTTCATGTCCCTGGTTCCCTTGAGAAATCTAACTACTCTCTTCAGGGCTTCCCAATCCACCATTCTTGGCTTGGAGACTCTTCTGCTAAGCACCCCAACTGCAAAATTGATGCCAGGTCTTGTGTTGTTTGCAATAAACAACAGACTGCCTACCACTGAGTAGTACAAGTGTGGCCTCTCAAACTCCTGTTCTGCTTCTAGGTTCACAAAATCAGTGGTCATTGGAGTCCTGACTGGTAATGGAGAAGTTTTCCTCAGTCAGAAGAAGATTGACAGTTTGGTGGCCAAGCGTGGGTTGAGTGAGGCAAAACTGGTCAGGACCCCAATGACCACTGATTTTGTGAACTTTTTATGAACTACTCCCAATCCCAGACTCAAATATTTCCTCCTCTCTCCCCAACACAACCATGTAGTGGCCAATGAGCTGAGTTAAGAGGATCATCATGACTATGTTCTGATAGATGCTGCATAATGACAATGTCTGCATCATTGTGGACCAGCTATCAGAACATAGGCTGTGGGAAAGATCCTCATTGTTCCATTGTCACTCACCTTCTGTGGCATCAGGAGGGGATATGAGCTAATCATGGAAGACTATAGCTTCTGTCAACTCCACTTGGCTTCCTTCCACTCTCCCAATGTCCCATGGGGTAAGGCAAGTTGAAATATCTGAGAGAGCATCATGGAAGGCTGTAGCCTCTACGATCTTCATTCAGCTTCCCCCTCAACCCCACCACTGGACAACAAAAAGATGATGGGGAAGACATTCTGTCCTCAAGAGAACTCTTAAAAAACTGTACAGTTTTTGAAGACAGTCTGTAGTGAGAAGAAAATTAACAAATTATTCATTCTCACTTGTGGGAGCAAATAATTTACAACACGGCATCACTACTTGTTGATGTTGATGCTGAGCCACAGTCCAACATGGGACACACAATCCCTGGAAAAAGCTTAACCCAGTTCCCTGGAAAAAGCTTAACTCAGTTTGATGCTTTTGTTACCTGAATTGCTGAAGTCCATGGAAATTGCACATGTGTCCAAATCTTAATTTGGGGGATTTAATTAGCTCAAATTGGCATGTGAGAGGTCAGGCAACTGCGGGGATTTTTTGACCTGGGTACGCTGGTACTCACGAGAGACTCATAGCCAGGAATGAAATAAAAATGATGTTATTGATAATTAATCAAGGAAGCAGAGACACACAGGCTTCAAGAAGTCACACAAGGCTAACAAAGAATGTAGGAAGTATTTGCCTAGAGGAACAGATTGAGGGGATGGTGGAGAATATGGCACTGATCCAAAGAGCAGATTGCACAGGAAACCTGCAGTGTGGAGTCTGGGAGGGAAGAGTGGTGATACAGACTGATGTGGATATGGAAGGAAGGTGATCTGTGCATGCTTGGGTGCCATTTTAGGGTGATATTTAAATTCAGTATTTTCCCTGAAGGGGTGAGTTTTGGCATGGATTACAATGGACACTGGAGTTTTCTAAGGTTAGACAATGGTTATCTGGATTTGTTAACAATTGATAATGGGTGAAGCATTTAGAACTGAAAGGTCACAGACAACCCTCTATTGTTTTAGGATTGGGGGCAAGGGAAACCCATTTTGCAAGGTAATGAGTCAGTCACTTTTGATAAGATTAGTGAGTGATTCTCTTCCAGAAGTTCCCAGGAAGAATTAGCCCTTATCACCCTAACTCTACAGTCTCAGGGGAATTTGCATAACTCCGATCTGGATGTGACCCTTTTAGGAATTTAGAAGGCTCTTCCTTAGGCTGTATGTACCCTCAGGCATGACTCCAGCCTTAGTGTTTGGAAAGTCCCAGTTTACTGCCAACCACATGGAAGGCCACAGCAAGCCAATTTATGAATTATTGCCAATTCAGAGTTATTAAAAGATGGTGGGGCTGTCAGGGCAGGTAACACTTTGCTGTAAAGATAGAATTAATCTGAGTGAAACTTGGAATTCACTAAAGTGAATGGAATTTTAAAGACCTGTGATTATGGTGAAGCCATTATCGATTTCAGTGGCAAAGGGACCCCACCCCCTGTGTCTTAAAATCCGAGAGCACTCTTACTCCCGATTAATATCCCCGGCCATCTAATTCCTTTTCCTTTCTTTTAAAATGAACATACTAATGACAAATTTATCCCAGCCAGCATTACCCGCTGGCTTGTTACATTTTGCTAACTGTTGGAATTACAAGATGTGCTAAAAGAGGTGCTCCTTTCTTCTTAAAATTTGACATTGAGTCCCTTTGGCCACTTATAAATAAAGAAAAGTGAATTGGCATTGATTCACCCCACAGCTGGAACAGCAGGAATGAAATCTGCTAGAAGCTACAAATCAATAAAACATTTCTAACTGAGAATATAATATTAAAATCTATGGAGAAAAAGTAGAGAGTGGTATATTACAGGAATCCTCATCATTTCAAAGGCAGCTGCAAGACCATAATTTCCCAGCTTCTCAGCAAGATATATTTTCCAATGTAATGTATGGAAATACAGAGTAGAAAGAGACTGAATGTTACCTGATCTCTGTACCGATGCTGGTCCTACCATGAGGCAGAGTAAGGTGATGCCTCTTCTGAAGAGGAACTCTTTGCAATTCCAGGCCTTCCCAAGACTTCATTGGGAACTAAAAAACTGCCACACATAAGTGCTATAAGATAAGCTTTATTGGTAGTAAATTAATCAGCAGGTGGTTTACAGCAGAGATAAAACATCACCATCCATTAGCTCATGGGTTCTAGCATCCCCTCATAAAGGGTGGTAGAAATGATCCCCTAAGCAACTAACTCTACTCAGAATATCTTATAGGGTTTGTCTAAATGGTGAAAATACTCCTCATACAATTTGAGGAGAATACCATTTTTTTCCAATGGTATCCCGTGGCAATTTGACATATTCGGAAGGAGTTGGGGGCAAAACCTCAAAATATTCCATGGCAAAAGCCTTTGCGGCTTTCCCCATTTTTAAAAAAAAGTTCCAGAGGAAATGTGCACTCCTGCTCATTGGGACAACCAATGCAATTTGTTGTGCAGTCTGAAGAGGGCAGAACTCAACATCCGATTGGTCAGATGTGTGCAGGGGCAGGCATACTTTTAAGCTCCCAGAAGTGCTAGTGGTCACTTTTTTAACTTTTATTAAGTTAGGGGAACTTAATAAAAAAAGGGGAACCATGCAGTGTCCGGAGACAAAGAGCAGGGTGACCACCACGGGGAAGAGGAGGAGAGAGCCACGAGTCCTTCATCCATCCTGGTGGTACCAGCAGCAGCCTCCAATTAAGGCTACAATTAAAAGGATGGGAGGAGCCACCTGGCCAGCTGCTGGTTGCAGAGGAGCAAGAGGAGGGAGGCTCTTTGCTGCTCCGGCTTCATCTTGCCTTCCCAGGCTGGGCTGCTCCTTCTCTCATGCCTGTCCCATTCCCTCCAAAGCCTTCTGACATCAAGCTTGGTGGACAGGCATGAGAGCCACCCTCCTCTTCTTTCTCTGTAACCGGCATCTGGCCAAGTGGCTCCTCCCATCCCTTTGCAGCTGGAATTGGAGGCTACTGCCACCACCGCTGGAATGGGTGAAGGATGGGCAGGGCTCCTCCTCTTCCTCATGGTGGCCAGCCTCCTTGTTGTCTCCAGGCACTGCCAGGTTCCCTGCATCTTCCTCGCCCTCCGCTGTGCAAAAAAATGGCATGGCCACCATATTGATTTGCAGCTATGTGAACATCAGAGCAGAGAGCTTTGCAGCTGATCATTTTTGAAGAAAACACTGTGGGAACAAACTGATGTTGCTGTAAATTGGCTATAATGTGCATTATTTCTTCTCGTCTAGACTAGCCCATAGCCAGTTTCCCAAGACAAATTAATAGGGTCATAGAATCATAGAGCTGGAAGAGACCATGAGGGCCATCCAGTCCAACCCCCTGCCTTGCAGGAATACACAATCAAAGCACTCCTGACCAATGGCCATCTAGCTTCTGTTCTTGAGCTGGGTGAGGCTGATGGAAGAGGGACTTCTAAGGTTTATATAATGCAGGAGCAAACCAAGGGAATCAGTGAGAAGGCATGGCCCATAGTAATAGCAATAGCACTTACATTTCTATACCACTTTATAGTGCTAAGCACTCTATGTGGTTTTACAATGTGTTAGCTAATTGCCCCCAACAAGCTGGGTACTCATTTTACCAACCTTCAGAAGGATGGAAGGTTGAGTCAACAAGGAGCCCTGCAGGATGGAACTCACAACATTGTGGCTGCAGTACCAGCATTTAACAATTGTGCTACCAGGCCCATCTCCCATCATCACAGGTATCAGAACAGCACAAGAAGTAATAGCTGAATTAATAAGAATTAACAGCACAAGAATTAATAGCTCCTTGCTCCATTCCCAGATGCCAGTTTATTCCCAGCCTTGCCCTCTGGTTTTTCTTTGCAAACGAAGATTCAGGAAGGACTCATCCCGCGCTTTCTGCAAGCGCACTGATGACTAAAAAGGCCAATCCAAGATAAACAAGTCCAGTTGCAGAAAGCACAGCAGAAGGTCTCCTTGGGTGATGTTTCTGACAGCCTTGAACTGCTAGGCTAAAATGAAACTATCTAGCAGTGCTTTTTAAATACAAATTAATTCTTGCTGTATTAGTGGATAGTTTTTAGCATTTGGTCATAATGCTTGACAAGGACTCTAAACCCCCTCTTCCTGGTGGTAGAGGCATGCTCCCTCCATCTTCCAGCTCTATGATTCTATGAATTCCATAATGTTAAAAACCATCAAAATACGTGCAAAGCCTATTGTAATCTTGCCCAGCTGGAAGAGATGGTTAGCAACTGTTTTTTAAAGCCCTCTCTTAATAGGTCAGCCGCTCCCCATGTGGCATAATTGCCCAACCCCAACCTCCTTAAGGGGTGTTGAGTGGCATTTTGGAGCCATTTTTGAAGTCCTGGATGTCATAGGAGCCCTAGGGACCACAAAAATGGCTTTGGGGAGTGCACAAAGCTCACAGGCTGCACTTTCCCCACTCCTGCTTTAGATGCATGAGTGCCCTAATGGGCGTGGGGAATGATGCTAGTATTGATTCTATGGAGGTGCAAAACCTAGGCTAAAGAAATTCAACCTCCCCTGATAGCAGGAACGATCTCAACAGACAATAAATGTTTAAAGGTTTAGAAACAGCCCAGCTTATAGAAGACCCATGTTCAAAAGTTGTTATGTTTTCTCCCAAGCAGTAACCTTGAAATCTTTGTTCATTCCTTATTAAAATACAAAATCCAATCTCTCTGTTCCTATTGGGATTCCTTTCCCTGAAGGCATCTAACAACCACCATAATGAAACAAACACCAATATAAACATTATAAACACATAATAAAAAAACATTAAAACTAAGGACCAAAACTTAATATTTGGAAGAAGATGGAATTAGAGCAAGCCGATACAGGCCTGGCATTATTTCATGGAGTATTATTCAGCTGTGTTCTGTTCTTTTTCATGTTACATCATCTCTCTCCCACCTGATTGCAGTTACTGTATTTGAGCTACTGCTGGATTTATAAAATTGATCAGCAATATTGGCCCAATTTGTTCAGAAGGGCTTTGCTATTGTTTCCCTCTAAGACTGAGAGAGTGTCACTTACCCCAAGTCACCCAATGAGTTTTCATGTCTAAGCAGGGATTAGAACCCTAGTCTCCCTGAGTCCTAGTTCAACATTCAAACCACTATGCCATGATTGTTCTCTTATTAGCTTATGCTGTTGCTGTTGACGATGTTATTGTTGATATTTGCTGTCAAGTCAAATTCAACTTGCAGTGACCCCATGAATAGTCAAGAGGACACTGTTGGAACACAATATGGAGAAACAGAATGGTTTCCTGTGAAGATGAAGGCTTTCATGGCTGGCATCCATAGATTTTCCTTGTGTTTTTTTTTTCCTGGACTGTGAAGCCATGTTCTGGAATAGTCTTTTTCTGACATTTTGCCTGCACCTGTGGCTGGCATCTTCTCTGCACATGGCCTCACAGCCTGGAAAAAAAACCCAAGGAAAATCTAAGAATGGTTTCCCAGCAGAAAAAGCTGCATTTTGTCACCCAGTATCTTAAATTTATCTGCAAAACTTATCACATGGAAAGCTGGATTAGATTCAGAGGCAAGAAGTATGAAAATTGGGGGGAGGAACATCAGTGATATAAGATATGCAGATGACTACTATATTCTTTTCTTACTTCTTTACTTTTACTTTTATTTTTGATATTAGCACTTCATGGGCTGTGCCATAATCTGATCCTGGTCTTGTTCTTGCACAGAGAATAAAGCTTCTCCTTCTAGTTGTAGTCTATTTGATTTCTACATTGGTCATCCAGGGACATCTATTTATACAATCATCTCTTTGGCTGCCTGAACAAGGTGTTTGTAATGAATGAACTGTTGGCCTCACAAAATTCAATCAATCACTCTCCTTCATTGAAGGGTTTTAAGCCAAGATTAGATGGCCACCTGTCAGGGATACTTTAGCAGCGATTCCTCCATGGCAGGTGTTTGGAATGAATGGACTTTGCGGTCCCTTCAAACTCTATGGAGACATATGTTATTTGTAAATGGCATTTCAGAAAAAGTCCTGAAAGGTGAAAAGAATCACAATAGGTTTTTTTTAAAAAAAAATAGTGTCTCATTGTGTTGAGTGACACTCATTCTCATAAAAGAGAAAATCTATAAAACTCTTGGGTATGCACAATGGCCTTAGGTATGTAGGTATGTTGCCTCCTGGGTATGTACAATGGGTTTAGGTATGTTGCCTCTTTCAGTGTTCTGATTGGCTGAGGGAGTGTCAGGAGCAGCCAGTCACCACCCACATGCAAATCACCACCCACATGCAAATTCCCTCTCCACTTCACAATCCACTCCTGTCACTCATTACCATATCTGCATACTGGGGGCAACCAAACAATATGCAACAACATTGGCTATAGTTACTAGCCACTGTGATGGGACCCAGGCAGTGAATTGGCAGCAATGGCGGGATGGCACTGCTGCCACTAAAACGGGATCCAAGTAACTGGGTATGAGGTCCACCAGGCATGTTTGGGGGAGTTTTTTAATGGCATATGGTATTCCGGGTCCAGCTAATTTCTTTATATTCCTGGAACAGCCAGGCAGGCAGGCTGGGACACACATACACTATCCACAGTTAGCTTGAGAATCTATTCTAGCCTGTAGTGCTAGTTCATAACAGCTTCTCCATAAGAGTAGCTCCCACAAGGGACTACCTAAAATAGGAGTCCTAGGCTCTGAAGGAAAGGATTAATTGACTGTTCGTAACAGCTGTATTCCATTGCTTAAGCCCTGCAGCAAATTCATGCTCAGGCAAGCAGAGCTTGGCAATCACTTAGAGCTGCTGTGGCTGTATGAGTGAGGTGGCACTACACCTTGGACTCAGAAGTGCCCTTCTTCACCTTCTCCATGTTTCTCTTCTTCTGGCCCTGGGCCTACTGGGAAGGCAAAAGCCTTCCACAGCTCCCCACTGGTGCAGCCAAGGACTTTCCAGCTTGTCTAGATGAGAAGCTATAATGCAGATTGGTGCACATTATTGCAAATTTGTAACAGTTTTCATTTGTCTCCATGGTCTTTTGGCAAAATCTATTTTATGCAAAGCTATCCATGTTTGAAGTGCACATGCAGCCATGCCTGCAAATCAAGATGGTGACCAAGAGTATAGCACATTATTATTCTCCACACATGTTGTCACTGCTGCACTGTATTTTTTTAACTTGTAAATCATAGGTGCACAAGTGCGACCTTTTGCTTATAAAAAGCTATTTCGTCACCTGAGTGCAGAAAAAATGCAGACTTGATAACACAAAATGAAAAAATAAAATAGCGCTTCTAGCCACTTGCTGGCAAGCCCACCCCCAGCCTGCACGTCTGATCAATCCATTGTCCACTTCTGCCCTTGCTGAGAATGCACAGTGTCCTGAATTGGATGTCTAAACAAGTGACAGTGAACATGTCCATACATCATTTAAATTCGTGAAAATACACAAAGGCTCTCCCCCCTCACAGTAGGTGAAGTTTTTGGGCCCCCTCCTTCTGAATACCACGAATCTTGATCTCAGTGTGTTGGGACAAAGGTGTTCTAGTCACATTCTATGAGGAGTATTTTCATTGTCTGGACAATCCCCCACTCTTGCAATTTGACAGAAGGCTCCCTAAAGCCTTGATGCAAGAAAGTAATCATGCCCAATAGTGACATTCCATTCACGTGTCTAGAGAAAAAACATCATGCTTGGGGAACTAGAGAGATACTGAAGTTCAGGACACGAGAACAGTGGAAGTTTGTTTCCTCTCTGTATTTCTTCCAGCTGCCATGGGTTTTTTAAAGGGAATTCACCAGCGGGCCCATTTGTGGCCCATCCGGCAACCCTTGGAGGCCTCCTTGGCTCCCCTGTTCCCACGGGAGAGGGGGGAGCGCCGGCGACCATGGTCGCCATGGAATTCGCCATCTTCCCTTGTCCCCTTCCCATAATGCTATGCAGTGGAAGGGGCGGGAGAACGTGGGAGCCAATCGGGGCAGGCCTGCCTCACCATGGTTTGCTCCCGCGGGCCTCGGGGAGGGTCATCTGGCCGGGATTCCGGCATGGCCAGATGACACAGGGGCTGCTGCTATGGAGCTGATATAAGGTGGCTCCATCGTGGCCCCCTCCCATTCATGGCTAAGGAGAGCCAGAGACCTGCCCACCCTCACTTAGGTTCATTTGATCATATGTTGCAGCTTGTAGGTGGATGGCATGGCTTGTGATCATCACATAAGTGAAGGGGGGGGGTTCTCCATCAAGTTCAAGTTCTAGTTCATGTTCATGTTCAAGGAGACCCAACCATTAACTCTCTCCTCCAAATGAGTTGGAAGCATCTGATCGGTGGCCATTGACCCACATTGGTTGGGCCAATGATGAGATCATGACCCATGCATAATTGCCGACCACTTAGCATCTGCAAGTTGCGGCCATTTTATTGCCATCAATATTTTACTAACCTGTATTTAACCAATGTTTCTGAATATGTAATCAATATATTTTATACATTTATACGATTTCAGTTTATGTGTTTCATTTAAGGAGGAGGAGGGTTGTACGGTCTGGGAACACAATTCATCTTCCTCAGAGGATTGCTGTCCATGAGTGTTGGTCAACTCCATAGGGGTCAGGGGCTCACTTGCTATTGCCATTTTGAGAGGGGTGATGGAGGAAAATGGGGGTATTGTAGACAGTATGGGGTTCTAGGGTCCTTGTAAGAGGTAGGATATTTTTTACATGTTACCACACATTTGTAGGACTTTCTGCATGCTTTGGGGGTAATTTTTCCCAAGCCACACTAATTTGACATTAATTTGGGGAATTGACGTACTTGGTTTGGCTATGCAAGAGGGGGTAATAGATAACGAATCTTGTGACCTTTGTATACTGGTAATCAGGAGGAGACATTTAGCTAGATAATATAATAAATTGATCTTTATTTGAGAAAAACAATACAAACAGCATTCACACACATATTCAGGCATCCAGCATTCATTCAAGACTAATGAATAAAGTGGGAAATGTTGGAATAGAGGAATAGAGAAGGCAGTTGGTTGTGGGAGATATGACACATATCCTGTAGAGATGAGGTCATGGAAGAAAGTAGCAGAATGGGTCCCCCTATCAGGAATGGTTGCACAGACAGACATAGTGTCCACAGGAAAGGGATCTGTGAGCACTTGAGTGGGATTTTGGAGAGGGCTTTATAGTCAATCATTGCCTTCTGGGAATGGAATTTAGAGTGGAAGACAATGTTTCTCAGAGTTGCTCAAGGGGAGACAAAGGCATTCTGGATATGTCAATGGCATCTTAATGTGCGGCTACTTTGTGATTGAAACGGAGGAAGCAACTTCCTTTTTGTGGGAAGGGTGAAGGAATGAGGTTGGTTTACAGGCTTGAGTCCCCCAACCTTAGCTGATAGGATTAGCCAGATGTATGTGCCTTCAGTTGCGTTACAAATTAACATTTCTTCCCTAAGTGCATAGCTGACTGAGTCTGAACTCTAGTCTTTGCAATATGTTGGAATTTTACAGCTTTAATGGCCACACTGTGTGGAATGCCACATTTGACCTAATTATTAAATATTGCCAATTATGAATACAGACATGGGGCTGGGGTGTCAGGGTAAGTAACAACTGCATGTGGCCCATGGGCCACACTTTGACTGCCCCTGCTATATGTGGACTAACACATGGAGGCTGCAATCCTGTGTGTCTCAGTATAGCGTAGTAGTTCCATATGTAAAACTATACAATGCTGAGCCATTCCCCCCATCCCAAACCCACTTTAGAGCCACCAAAACCCTCATCCATAGCTCGCAGAAGCATCTGGCTATGTTCTAATAGTCAGACATGAAGTGATTACATCAGCCACTGATGTCTATTAGGGTCTACTGGAGTTTTCAGCAGATTATGTAATAATTTCACATCTGCCTACAAAAGACACAATGAGACACTTCTACAATTCTCCCATTATGCTTCAGGCACGAATGTCTGGGGGCCTTCAACAGCTCTATGATCTTGTGGGGGTGGGCTTTGGTCACTGCAGAGGGAGGAAGAGAATACCAACCTTTGAAGTGACCCAAAATAGATGTATGGTGGTGTACATTTAATGCATGTCTGCATATGCCACTAACAGGATGCCACCTGGAGAACATCTACGTGCTGGCTACTGTTACCTACCTTGACAGCCCTCATCTTGGAGTATCACATAATTGGCAGCATTTAATAATTCAGCTTGATGTGTCTTTTCACATGATTAGCAGGTAAACCAGGGACCTCCAAATAACAAGGCTGGAGTCACATATATCCTAGGGAGGGGCCTTTGGAAATTCCCCAAACAGGTCATAGCCAGGTCAGAGTTCTTCCCGAAGAACACCTGGAGATGAGTCATTCACTAATCCACTTAAAAATAGCAGAGTCCTTGATGGTTGCAAAACATGTATTTCCTCTTCCTTCTCCTCATCAATAGTAGTTGCCTGTTTAGCCTGGAAAACTCCAAGAGACATTGCATTCCACTCTAAACCTCATGCCTTCAGGGGAATTATCAGATATAAATATCACCCTAATACACTACCAAAATGTCCACAGTTCCTCTTCCTACATCCATGCTGCTGGTTTTCTGTGAGACCCTCAGAAAGCATCTCTAAGAATATTTTACTGCATGAATCTCTGCTCCTCTGGTAGAAATTGGATCACCCATCATCCCCTTACTCTATTACTCTATCCAACTACTTCCTACTTTCTTTGATAGCCTTGTGTGATTGCTGGGAGCCTGAGCGTTTGTGTGAATGCTGTTAAGACTAATTTCCGATAAAAACGATTTAATTACATATTCTGGCTTTGAGTCTCCTCAGTTACTACCAGTATACATAGGTCAAAGGATCCTGCAGTTACCTGGCCTCTTGCTGCCATTTTCAGCTAATTAAATATTTCCCAAATTAATATTTGGACATCAGAGGGTCCCCATGGACCCCACACAATTTGGGTAACACTGTAATACACTAACGTATGGAGCACATGCAATATTCCCTTTTTCCTTTCTTTGGTCATGGCAGCTCACTGACTGATAGGATGTTCACAAATCATACTCACCAAGAACCATAAAAGTTTTACCTTCTTTACTCTGTGATTTGAGGGAAAATGTTAAAGTATACCATAACATTTTCTTTTTGATTTTTATGAACAATTTCAGCTCTCATAAAAGTGAAGGAGCTAATAATACTGATCTCGAAGGTACGAGTGAAGATTCTGCAGGTGAAATTTGATTTTTTCATTCTTTTTCTCTGAAAATGAAGTCTACTGTACAAGATGCTTGGCTATCTTGGGCACACTGAATGGAGAGAAGCATATACGAAAGGGCAGGACAATGCAGAAGCATAATTTCCCTACATCCTAAGGAATAATATGAACATATAGAGCTGGGTTTTTTTGGTCTCAGTGCATCTGACCCACTGCTGTTTACTCTGACTGACAGAAAATATCTCCAATGTTAAACTATGTGGACTTGGAAGTAAAAAAAGACAAATAAATTTGTGGGTATGGTATTGAACTAAAATTCTCTTTTTTAAAAAAATGAGAAAAAATACAGAAAAACAAAACAGATCCATCCCTTCCTAATCTACACCCAGGCTGTGTCACTTACACATGTCCATTTTCTCCACTGCTTTGTGATTTTCTTAAAAAGAAAGTTTTTCTTTCCCCTTTAAATAATATTTTGTATGTATTTTATCTGAAAATAAAGTATCATATATACATTCTGCAATAGAGGGTACCAGGGGCTGACTAAGAGGCCATAAATATAAAGTTGACAAGCTTACTTTTTGTACCCAGAATACCTCAGTCAGCATGGTAGTGACCATAAGGGTTGTCAGATTAAAAACTGGAGAGAGCATCTGTACCTTTAATGGTTGTGTAAAAGAGGGAATTTCAGCAGATGATGCTTGTCATGCAACAGATAACAAGCAACACCTGCTTGCATTCCCCCTTGTATATAACCGTTAAAAGTACAGGAACTGTCTCCAGTTTTTAATCTGGCACCCTATTGGCCATGTTGGTTGGGTTGTTCTGGGAGTTGTCTAACACCTAAGTTTTCCATGTTCTGGGTAAACATGTAAAACCGGAACTCTTCTGTTGAGCAAAGCTTTTCTTCTGGACCTAGACTGATGTGCTTTTACTTTTACTTTTCTTAAAGGTGGTAGAAAACAAATGTCACATATCTGGTCCCCTGTAGGTTAATGATAGCCAAAGGGCAGAGAGTGGTACACAAGGAATAAGGTCAGCCCATCTACCTCTTCCTAACAGTAAATGTTTTATTTATGGTTCTGCTCCAGCTTGTGACATAATTTTTTACAGTGAGATTTTACAGCACTGAATACTTCTTTCTCCTGCATATAACTTCACTAACTTTACTTTCAACTTAATTTCTTTCTGTGTATATCCTAAAGGTGCCAGGTCCCATCTGATCTTGGAAGCTAAGCAGGGTCGGCACTGATTAATACTTGGATTGGAGACTGCCAATGAATACCAGGTGCTATAGGCTATATTTCAGAAGAAGGAACTAGCAAAACCTAGTATTCCTTGCCTAAGAAAATCCTATGAAATTCATGGGGTAGCAGTAAGTTGACAGGCAACATGAAGGCACATATGTATATGTATGTATATATACAGTGATTTGGTTTCAACAATGTACCAAGAAGTTCTCCTCAAACCACTTTGAAGTCAATGTAAAGTGTACAAAATCATTCATGATTGTCTATTTTTTGGCCACTGTATGATAGATGTGTTCATTTCATGGTTGGAGAGATGGAGCTCCCCAGGTTGAAGCTGGTTGTGATAGTCACTTCTCCTTTGTCTTGGATTTCATTCCTGAGTAGTTCTCCTGCTCCTGATACACAAGCTGTTTTAAAGAAAATGCAGATATCTATGTATAATTTACTCTGTCTCTTCTGTTATACAAATCACATGCTTGATCACAGAGTCACCATAGTTGGTGTGTTGTCCAGTGGGACCAAAATAAAGACCACAGCAAAGTTTTGAAGTTAATCCACCAACTGTTTGAGGCATCCTTCAACAAAAACATGACACTTTTGTATTTCTGTATACACACTTATATTTTGCTTTAGAATGCATGTTTAAGAAAACATTTTGATCAATATTGATATTTAGACAAAGGGTCTGTTCTGTCTTGGAGGCAAGCCATGGGCAAGTGCCAAGCAAAGTCAGTAGCAGCTGCAGTCATGTATAGGAGCTTATCAGCTAAGCATATATCATTATGAAAGTCCAGGCAGCCCAGGTCAATAGGATACAGCAATCAGTCCAAGGCATCAATTCAAGGGTGTGTGTTGAGTAGAGTGGTCAGCCAATGAAGCAGGTTTCAAGGTTCTTTGGAAATATGAGCCAGGAGTCTAGAGAGGAAAGAGTTGCTTCCTCTAGAATGGTTGGCTGTCAGCAACAACTTCCTGAGGAAGGTGCTGGAATATTTATGGTCTGGCAGCCTCCCACAGCTATTACCTGATTAATGAAAATTTCCTGTTAAAGTGCTCTGAGTGCCTTCTGTGTCATCATCTGAACTTGGGATGAAAGCCCTCCTTCTGCTTTACTGTTTCTGTCATTGTCTGAACTTGGGTCCTGGGGCTGAGGCATGATAGGGTTCTGTATTGGAAGAAAGGTGAAATATAATTTAATACAAATATATATATAGACAAACAAAAACAAACAAACAAACAAACAAAGGTTGACATCTCCAACAATTTCATACAAGTCCAGGAGCAATCTGAAAATTTTGTCTAGAAGGCATACTTAAGTACCAATTTTTACCAAATTTGATATTTAGACTGAAGCTGGTACACTGGTCATTTATGTTAAAATTTGCAACTGATCAGCATTCTTACATTTTGGGGGGTTAATTTACTGTTTTTGTTCTATTTCATATAGAACTTGG
The DNA here is from genome assembly GCA_030847615.1 of Gambelia wislizenii. Taxonomy (NCBI): domain Eukaryota; kingdom Metazoa; phylum Chordata; class Lepidosauria; order Squamata; family Crotaphytidae; genus Gambelia; species Gambelia wislizenii. Next base: position 15,803,421 of record JAUMIR010000001.1, on the reverse strand, counting down.
TATGAAACAAATTTTAAAACTATGGGTTCTATCGCTAAGCTCTTTGTTTCATTCTGCTTATAACCAAAATCATAGAATCATAGAATTGTAGAGTTGGAAGAGACCACAAGGGCCATCCAGTCCAAGCCCCTGCCATGCAGGAAATCATGATCAAAGCATCCCTGACAGATGGCCATCCAGCCTCTCTTTAAAGACTTCCAAGGAAGGAGACCCCACCATGCTCCGAGGGAGTGTGTTCCACTGCCAAACAGCTCTTACTGTCAAAAAGTTCCTCCTAATGTTGAGGTGGAATCTCTGCTCCTAGAGCTTGCATCCATTGCTCCGTGTTCTAGTCTCTGGAGCAGCAGAAAACAAGCTTGCTCCATCCTCAATGTGACACCCCTTCAAATACTTAAAAAGGCTATCATATCGTCTCTTAACTGCCTTTTTTCCAGGCTAAACATGCCCAGCTCCCTAAGTCTTTCCTCATAAGGCATGGTTTCCAGACCTTTCACCATTTTAGTTGCCCTCCTCTGGACATGCTCCAATTTGTCAGTATCCTTTCTGAATTGTGGTGCCCAGAACTGGACACAGTATTCTAGGTGAGGCGTGACCAAGGCAGAATAGAGTGGCACTATCACTTCCCTTGATCTAGACACTATACTTCTATTGATGCAGCCCAAAATTGCACTGGCCTTTTTAGCTGCTGCATCACACTGTTGATTCATGTTCAACTTGTAGTCTACTAGGACTCCTAGATCCCTTTCACACGTAGTCTAGTTCAGCCACATCTCCCCCATCCTGTATCTATGCATTTCGTTTTTCTACCCTAAGTGCAGTACCTTACATTTCTCCGTATTGAATTTCATTTTGTTGGCTTTGGCCCAGCTCTCCCGTCTATCCTGGTCATTTTGAATTTTGTCCTGTCCTCTAGTGTATTAGCTGCTACTCCTAATTTGGTGTCATCTGCAAATTTGATAAGTATGCCCCTAATTCCCTCATCCAAGTCATTGATAAAGATGTTGAATAGCACTGGGCCCAGGACTGAACCTTGTGGCACCCCAATGGTCACATCTTTTCAAGATGAAGAGGAGCCACTGCTGAGTACCCCTTGGGTTCGGCTGGTCAACAAATTGCAAATCCATCTAACAGTTAACTTGTCTAGCCCACATTTTACAAGCTTGTTTGCAAGAATGTCATGGGAACTTTGTCAAACGCCTTACTGAAATCAAGGTATGTGATATCCACAGCGTTCCCTTCATCTACCAAGCTGGTCATTTTATCAAAAAAAGAGATCAGTCTGGCATGACTTGTTTCTCTGAAACCCAGGTTGACTTTTTGTGATTATGGCATTGCCTTCTAAATGTTCACAGACTCTCTGTTTAATGATCTGCTCTAGAATATTCCCTGGTATTAATTCTTGGTTTTTTCCCCCTTTTTGAAGATGGGAACAACGTTTGCCCTCCTCCAGTCTGCTGGGACTTCTCCTGCTCTCCGAGTTCTCAAAGATTATTGCCAATGGCTCTGAGATTACATTTGCCTGCTCTTTTAATACCCTTGGATGTAGTTCATCTGGTCCTGGAGATTTATATTCATTTAGATTAAGAAGGTATTCCTCTACTACCTCTTTGTTTATTCTGTTCTGGATTTCCCCTATTGTGTCCTCTGTTCCATTCCCCTCAGGTTGTTCACACTTTTCCTTTTCTGAAAACACTGAGCCAAAGAAGGTGTTGAGTAATTCTGCCTTTTCCCTGTCAATATCAACTCAGGCAATGCCAGGTAAATTTCTTAGTAGCTTGTATACCTATAGAAAACAAAGGGTTAGGGAGAGAGCCAAACCTCCTACTGGAACATTTTTGGGAGGGGACTTTTAAAGCTTGCCTCCTCCTCTTTTTAAGATGACCTTTGGAGAATGTCACTGCCATTCTGAGCCTTCTCAGCCTTTTACTCTTAACACTTGTAACACTTGTACTGGTGATAATTCATTATGTTGATGTGTTATAGAAACTCATAACTGGTAGCAATCAGAGCATGTTGATGGATAAGTTGTTTTTAAGGGGCTTGTTAATTGAGTGGATGGCTCCAGTTGAAAGGACTCCAAAACTACCCAGGATAATTAGCCTGATGAATATCAAAGTAATCAATGTAGTAAAATGTGGAAGTAATCAAGAACCATATTAATCACACTTCAAAGTGTGGCTGCATTAGCCAACAGACTGGTTCCACTTAATGAACTGAGCCTGGTCATAGAAACAAATATCTTTGAAGTTCATCTTATGGAATGCTGTCTGGCAGGGGTGACCAGAGTTTGGTCCTGTAGTCCTTGGACTCCCCAAACTGCCCTTTTTATGCTCCCTCCCAAAAGGTGAATGGCCTCTTCTGGAAGTTTTCAGGAATGGTAATTGACCTTTGAAGTAGGTTGTAGACCCCCCCCCCAACTCTTTGCATTGTTTAACTCTAAAAAAGAAATACACATTTTTTTCAATTGGATTCCTGGCCACTTCTATTTTTTGTAGGGGAGACATTTTTGGAAGTCCTTGTGACCCCTAGAGGGTCCCAGGACAGAAAACTGCCCCCCTAGATGCTTCAGAGTTGTTCACCCTTGCTTAGCATAAAGGAATAGATCCAGGAATATAAGGGAAGATATGATCCATGTTACGTGTACCAGAAGAAAATGGGCTGGAGATTAACGAAGGGTGAGAATTTTGTTTCAGTTCAGTTGTGATAATAATTGACCAAAATCCATACATTGCTTCATACTTGGGAGGAAAATATATTGAGGTTTTGAAAGAAACTGCTCTTTAACTCTACACTATTATAGCACTTTGATATCCCTTTAACAGCCCTTGTACCATCCTATACAATCCTGGGATGTGCAATTTTTTTGAGATATTTAGAATTACAAGTTGAGTATCTCCTATCTGGAATTCCAAAATCTAAAACACTCCAAAATCCAAAATTGTGCACATGGGTAGCAGAGATAGTGAAACCTTTCCTTTCTGAAGGTTCAACATACACAAACTTTGTTTCATGCACACAGTTATTAAAACATCGGGTATAAAATTACCTTCAGGCTATGTGTACAAAGTGTATATGAAACATACATGAATTTTGTTTTTAGATTTGGGTCCCATCTCCAAAATATCTCATTATGTGTATGCAAGTATTCCACAGTCCCCCCAAAATCCAAAGTATGGAGCACTTCTGGTCCCAAGCATTTTGGATAAGTGGATGCTCAACCTTTATTTGTCAGAGAGCTCTAGTGCCTCACTAAATTACAACTCCCAATCTTCCATAGGATGCATCCAGGACTGTTGAAGCAGTATCAAAGTACTATAATTTCTAGTGTCAAAAAGCCCTGAATGTGGAAGAAATGGAAACTGATAAATTTGTGCATTCAAGCCCAGTCTTTTAAGTGCATAACTATTACAATTCTTGGCTTGAATTCCTTTGTAATGGCCCACATTTACTTTATTTATTAATTGCATTTATATCCCACCTTTCTCCCAAGATGGGATTCTAAGCAGCAGCATTTATAATCCTGAGCTAGAGTGGAAAGCTCCTTTTCTGAGAGCTAATCAGTTTTGATACCTATATTTCAGGCATAATGGAAAGAATCAGTAGTGTGATGTGGCAGCTAAATAAGCCACTGTGATTCTAGGCTTCATCAATAGGAGTATAGTGTCTAGATCAAGGGAAGTAATAGTGCCAGTGTATTCTGCTTTGGTCAGACCTCACCTGGAATACTGTGTCCAGTTCTGGGCACCATAATTCAGGAAGGATATTGACAAGCTGGAATGTGTCCAGAGGAGGGCAACCAGGATGGTGGGTGGTCTGGAAGCCATGCCCTATGAGGAGCGGCTTAGGGAGATGGACATGTTTAGTCTTAAGAAGAGAAGGTTGAGAGGAGACATGATAGCCATTTTTAAATATTTGAAGGCATGTCATACTAAGGATATAACAGGCTTGTTTTCTGTTGTTCCAGAGAGTAGGACATGGAACAATGGGTTCAAACTACAGGAAAAGAGATTCCTCAACATTAGGAAGAATTGCCTGACAGTAAGAGCTGTTTGACAGTGGAATGCATTGCCTGGGATTCTGATGGAGTCTCCTTCTTTGGAGGTTTTTAAACAGAGGCTGGATGGCCATCTGTCGGGAATGATTTGATTGTGCATTCCTGCATGGCAGGGGGTTGGACTGGATGGCCCTTGAGGTCTCTTCCAACTCTATGATTCTATTAACCTTCAGGCAGTCTTGATAATGCCAATGGAAATCTGGGGGAAATCTGGGTGAAAGTCTTTTAAAACGTAAAAAAAAAACAAAACAACCAGGAAAACCCATGTTGTGTAAGTAAACCTAGAAGGGTCCAGTGCAGTAAAAAAGTTGAACATGGGAGAAAATGAAATGGAGAGAGATTCCCATGCTATACTAAAAATGTTGTTACTGTTGTTTCGCAAGGTTGTATCCCTTTCTATAAGATATCAATGATAACTGGCCATCTGGATAAAAATACACAAGCTGTAGTAAAACTATAACCAGATGTGCAGTAGAGCACAGTTGAATGTTAGGAGAATGAACTTTCCAGGTTTTGACTCACACACTGAAGGCCTGGGAAGCTTTCCTGTTGGCTGCAGGTGTGGTTGTCCAAAAAAATAGAAGTTTGGAACCTTACTGTAGATTAGTGGTTTCTCAAGTTTAAAAGTGCTCCCCCAGTGCCTTCTTGACTTTGACCTCATTCTTGCTGTAGCTGTTTGTAAGTGGGCACTGGCAGCTGATGATCAGTGCAGTGGGGAGTCTATAGAACTTCAAAGGAGCTATCCAGGATGCTTAACTAGGGGTGGAAAAAATATTCAAAGAATATTCAAAATTTGAGTGGGGAACCAGAGGGGATGAAAAGGAAGCTTTTTAAGTGTTGGGAAGCCTTGATGAGCAGGAACATGTCCACAGGAGGGCAACCAAAATGGTGGGAGGTCTGGAAACCATGCCCTACGTGAAGCAACTTAGGGAGCTGGGTATGTTTAACCTAGGGAAGAGAAGGTTGAGAGATGAACATGATAGCCATGTTTAAATTATTGAAGGGATGCCATACTGAGGATGGAGCAAGCTTGTTTTCTGCTGCAGAGATCAGGGCACATAGCAGTAGACTCCACCTAAGAGATTCCTCCTGAATATTAGGAAGACTTCCTGACAGTAAGAGATGTTCTGCAGTGGAATGCACTGCATGGGAGTGTGATGGTGTCTCCTTCTTAGGAGGTATTTAAACAGAGGCTGGATGGCCATCTGTTGGGAGTGCTTTGATTGTGTGGTCCTGCATGGCAGGGGGTTGGACTAGATGACTCTTGTGGTCTCTTCTAACTCTATGAATCGATGATTCTATCCTGACCAAAGCCCAAGCCTTGATGAAAACTTCTATGATTCTTTGATTCTATGATTCCTTTTCTGTCCCCCATTCCTCAGAATAATGAGTCCAACAGACATAGGTGTTACTAGAGTGCATGTAGCCCATGGGTGTCTGTCTATAAAAATAACTTGTATACCTCCCTTGAGGGAGCTCAATGAAGACCAGAAGAGCTGACAAGGTTCTGTTTTTCACCAGCTCGGGTATCTCTTGTAGTGCTTTGTTACTCTAATATGTGGGGGTGCTATAGAGTCCCACCTGTGGTGCCAAAATCTCCTTTATTATTTGGGGGGGGAACCAGTAACCCAAAAGGAGGCCTGCATAGGATGGTAACTTCAGGGATCTTTTCACCTATGTATACCAGTACTAACTTTAGAGACCATTCCAGTTAAAGTGAAATAAAGAGTTTTATTGGAATAACAAAAAGTGAACTAACATACACAGCACACGTGCTTAATCATAGAATTATAGAAATGTAGACTTGGAAGAGACCACAAGGGCCATCCAGTCCAACCTCCCGTCATGCAGGAAATCACAATAAAAGTATCCCTGACAGATGGCCATCCAGCCTCTGTTTAAAGGCCTCCAAGGAAGGAGACCGTACCATGCTCCGAGGAAGTGTGTTCCACTGCCAAACAGCTCTTAGTGTCAGAAAGTTCCTCCTAATTTTGAGGTGGAATCTCTGTTCCTGGAGCTTGCATCCATTGTTCCATTTTCTAGTCTCTGGAGCAGCAGAAAACAAGCTTGTTCCATCCTCAATGTGACACCCCTTCAAATACTTAAACAGGGCTATCATATAGCCCCTTAACTGTCTTTCTTCCAGGCTAAACATACCGAGCTCCCTAAGTCTTTCCTCATAAGGCATGGTTTCCAGATGTTTCACCATTTTAGTTGCCCTCCCCTGGACATGCTCCAATTTGTCAATATCCTTTTTGAATTGTGGTGCCCAGAACTGGACACAGTATTCTAGGTGAGGCCTGACCAAGGCAGAATAGAGTGGCACTATGACTTCCCTTGATCTAGACACTATACTTCTACGGCTGCAGCTAAAAATCGCATTGGCCTTTTTTGCTGCCGCATCACACTGTTGATTCATGTTCAACTTGTGGTCTATTAGGACTCCACACAAGGCTATAGCAGAGTAAGACAGAAAGATTAGCTAGAGGGAGAGATTTGGGAATAGAGGGTGATAGTTACCAGTCTTGAAGAGAAGAGTTCCATATAGTGAATATACTCAGAAAGCTGGCTGAGGGTGGCACAGGAGGTTGCAATCCGGGGTGCACCGAGAAAGAAAATGGCTGGGTTCATCCACTGTGGCACACTTGTTAGGGGTCCAATATTTATACCATATTTCATATCCTGAATGGTTACTCAGCTTCTGACAAAGCCTGCATAGCTTTCCCACGAGATAGAGAAAGGAAACCAAAACTTGACTGATCACTTTTATTGCTGGGAGATAGAAACTGATGGGTTTGCACCGACCTCCAAAGGTTGGACAGGAGCGGGTATAGGGAAGATTTCTGTAGGAATAGATTAAGGAAAGGTCACTTAATTACTTGATTGAATCATTGCTGAAATGCCCAGGGCTGGAAGAAAGGATCAGCCCATACCTCCTTAACTAATATGTTTACTAAGGGGCTTTCCACATAATCCTAACTTGGGCTTTCTTACCATTATATTTCTAGACACATCCCAGGTCACTGTGACCTCCAACTGACCTCAGTCAACCTGGCCCTGAAAAGTGTCCAATTTTTCTAGTTATGAGAGACCATGGCGAGGGGTTAATAGGGCATACTAACAGCTTTTCTGAGCTCCTAACAGCTGATTTAAAATGTAAGTTGATTTGGGGCACTTGCTTTAGGTACAAACTTTAACATCTGTAAGTTTTGCTTTCTGTCTAATAAATCTGTCATTTCTTTCACCTCTGGCATGATGTTTGGGCTGGACGTCAACCTGAAGAAAATGAAAGTTCTTTACTAGCCTGCACCACAGGAAGAACACCATCATCCCCACATTGCCGTCAGCAAATCTGTGCTTAAGTCTGTTCAGCAGTTCACCTACCTGGGGAGCATCATCTCCTCAGATGCCAAGATTGACAAAGAGATCGATCACAGATTAGCAAAGGCATATAGCACATTTGGAAGACTTTACAAAAGAGTATGGAGTAATAAACACCTGAGGCGAAGCATAAAAATCAGTGTGTATAGAGCTATTGTACTGTCTATTCTCCTTTATGGGTCTGAAACAGGGGTCACCTATCGCCACCACTTACGACTCCTCGAACGCTTTCATCAGCGCTGTATACACACAATCCTAAATATACACTGGACTGACTATGTGATGAATGTTGTGTCCTTGAGCAAGCAGGGATCACCAACATTGAGGCCATGATATTGAGAACACAGCTGTGCTGGGCAGGGCACGTTTCTAGGATGGAGGACCATCGCCTCCCCAAAATAGTACTCTACGGTGAACTCACCAAGGGTCAGCGTAAGAGGGGCGCTCCAAAAAAGTGATACAAGGACTCCCTGAAACAACATCTCAGGCTTGGCCAAATTGATCACCAACAATGGTCCACCCTGGCCTCACATTGGGAGGCATGGAGACGCACTATCCACAATGCTGCAGCCTTATTTGAGAACTCACGCCGAACAAGTCTTGAAGAGAAACGACAACGCAGAAAGAATCACAACCCAGAACCATCAACCAATGAGACCTTCTGCTGTGCTTTCTGCAACCAGACTTGTCTATCTCAGATTGGCCTTTTTAGTCATCAGCGTGCTTGCAGAAAGCGCGGGATGAGTCCTTCCTGAATCTTCGTTTGCAAAGAAAAGCCAGAGAGGATCCTCAAAAAGCCAGCCTCATTTGGCAATACAGCTCTTCCTCACAGTGGCTGCTGGCAGGGTAGAGGAAAGTGGCTCCTTTTTAGGCTGAGTGCTCCTATGCCACCTATTTCCACATTGAGCCATGAGAAAGAGAACGAGGATCCTCTGCAAGCAGATACTCAGCTGTGGCAGCTCTGCCACTGAAGATGCTCTGTGAGCATGTCCAAACATGAGACTCAGAAGCACCAAGGTGCTGGTAGTGGCAGCGGCTGTAGCAGCACCTGTAATAGCTGCATCACATGATGGCTAGCCAAGTCTACTGCTGCTGCATCCAAACAGCAGTTTTGGCACCTCTGAATTGGAGGACCAGCATCCATTCCTCCATCTCCCATGTTTACTACTGCCCAGCTGCCATCTCTGTAGCTGCTTATCTCCATCATGCAATCAGCTTCAACACTGAGCCCTTTTGGTTGGTCCAGGAGAGAGTGCTGAACTGGGGAAGGGGGAAAGAGGAGATGAAGCCACTGATGTTTTAGTTACTTCCACAGTTGTTTACCTTAAAGGCACCCTGACCACCTAAAGCGGCACTTGTGAAAAGGAAGGCTCTTGGAGAATGCCTTCATCAGCTCTCAGAACATAGCAGAATAATCTTTGGCTCTCCTCCTTCTACCAATGCCACCATATAGTGGTAGGGGAGGGCAGGAGGCATCTAGGATCATCTGGTTGTGGTCTCATAACTGACACATGATGATGTAGGTGTCCTCTGGGATCTCTGAGGATCCTCTGGAGGTCCCAGAAGGTGATACACCTGTTGTGCATCTGGGTTTTGAAACACAGCTTGAAAATCCTCAACTGCCACCACCATTCCCAGTGGCACATGTCTAGGTTGGGTTGGCAAGAAGACAATGAGTTATGAAGGGAAGGGGGACATTTTCTCCCCACTGTGAAAATATTCCTGCAGCAGGGAGTAAACAGAATAAATTATACTCTCCTGAGAATGATTTTTTAGAATCACCTTATGCTCAGCCCTATCCCCCTAATAGATCCAGCACTTTGGATAGTTCAATTAAAATGTAGACTAATACTTGGAGTGAATGCATAAGCCCACGAATATAGGATCCAGAAGCTAACATTGTAAGTAGGGCTGATCTTGATCCAGTGGGTTGCGATTATTCCCAGATCATTTGCAGGCTGTCTGGATCTCTTGTCTGCATAACCTAAAGCTCCCTCAAATAGAACCAAGATATGAATATATGAAATAATTACAAGCTCACATTTCTTCTCCTCTTTCCCTTTTTTCTGTTTGTCTCTTTTTCTCTTAGCAGGTTGGGTCCAGATTTTCTAAAAGACCACATGTCCTTACATGAGCCTGCCTGAGTTAAGAGCTCCTCAGGGGAGGGTTTCTCACAGTCCCACCAACACCCACACAGGTTTGCTGAGTACAACTGGCTTTTAGCCAACAACTGTATTTTTGTCCCCATCCCTATGTTTTAAATGCTTTCATGCTGTTTTAAATTTGTGTTGCTTTTAATAGGATATTTTATTTAATAGTTTTTCATTTTAAGGGGTTCTTTTGGTGCTTTTATGATTGATTCTTTACTATATTTTTTTCCAGTTTTGGTTGTCAGCTGTCTTGGGTTCCATATTGGGAGAAAGGCAGGGCAGAATTTAAATAAATAAATAAAGGCTGAGATCATGCACTGGGGGACATATCTGCCATGGTGAAATTACAAAATGTCTTCCCCCTCCCTTCCCACAGGACTCACCTTCTTTCTGTGCCCCCCCCATCCTACTCTACCATTAGTGGCTGGTGGAAAGCAGGCAATAGCTGAGAGAAGCATCTGGCTCTGTACCTATAATGAGATGTACAACAATGATGTTATCTTCCAAGACCTCAGGACAAAATCTAGGGAGAAATTGAGGTATTGAACTCTTTGGATGTTTCTTAATGGTGTAGTCAACACAGCCCACTGGATCAAGAGCTATGCATGATAAATCAGCTTTGTGCCTGAGATCTTGTATGGCACAGCATAGTGTAATAGTTCTGCATGCAGAACTACACTATGAGGTTGTCTAAACAGTGAAAATAAACCTCATGGAATTAGCTGGGAATCCTACCTGTCCAAATGGGATCCTGCATCAATCCACAGTATTTGGAAGGAGGGGCCCCAAAAACAGCAAAAACAATGCTGGGAAAGCCTTTGTGGCTTTTCCTGTAAGTTAAAACAACAAACAACAACAACAACAACAACAACAACAGGGGGGTGCACAGATCTACTTGTTAGAACAAGCGATTAGCTTTGGAGCGCTTTCCCATACAAGTGGATGTGCAAAGCTCATTGGCTGGGTGAGTGCGGGGTGGGGTGGGTGGGGCAAGTGCCCACTGCCACCATGTTGAATGTTTACCTTAGTGAGCAATCGCTAAGGCGATAAATTGGGCTGTTTGTTTTTCTGTCCTTTTAACTCAGAAAATTGCTCTATCACTCATGCGTACCCTAGACAAAGTTTTTATTTAAAAAGATTTCAGCGTTGGGGAAGTACTAACATGAGTAAATCACTTTTGGCCACCATCTGGCATGTGAAGCTTCTGAGGGTTTCTGGGGCCAAAACCAACATAAAGACAAGTTGCTGCTGCTGCAAAATACCATTACTACACAGTACTCTGTCCCCCCCCCTCATATAGATGGGCCCCATATCAATGCTTTCAACACCTCTTGGACTCACTGTTTAGTTGCTGCAGCTCCCCTGCCATTCTGTGGCTGGTGGAGAGAAAGAGGGCAGAGCAAAAAACATCTAGCTATGTTCCTATAGCCAGACACAGAATGATCACCTCATCTGTGGTGATCCAACAGGGTCCTCTCGAGGTCTCGATGGATGAGGAGGAGAAAGCCAGATGTTTTTCTGATATTTCGCACTCTCCACTACAATAGAATGGCCATGGGGGTGTTGCTACAGTTCTATAGTAAGTCCAGGGGGATTTGGACATTGTAGAAGGAGGAAGAGAATACCAACCTTCACAACAATCAAAATAGACATATGTAAGTATAAGGCAGATTTAGCCTGTGTATGCCACTAAGAGGATGCCAGTGCCTGGCAAAAAGATCTGGTGCACCATCAAACCTGAACTGCTTCCCTTGCAGATCTTGATCTTTTGAAGCTTCTTCAAAAGAACCAACCAGCTGTGAAGTGAGAGATCACTCATAGAAGCTACCAGGCAAATCATTTGGAACGAATCAATAGCCAACTGCCCCTGTCTCTTTGCCAGAAGAAGGCCATTTCCCAATCAATGAAGAGGTTTCTTTGGTGGAGCAAATGTGTTTGTTGTAGGTTAATCAAACAGCGCTGCTTGACACTGACACATGTTACTGTGTATCAGATACGATTTCCCCCAGCTAGACTCTGTCATAAATAAATAAATACACGAACTGGAGAGTGCAATCATATTGGAGGGATGGGCATATTACACATTTGAAGATAATGGAGTGTGATCAAAGAAGGCATTTCAATCAGTGCAGCCTGCAGAATGTGAATTAGATTTGCTGAATGCAGCGGGCTGTACAGAAATCATCCATTAGGGACAGGGTTGTAGGGTCAGGGGTCCAGAATTGCTCCTTTCTTTCAATTTGGGAGGTGGCAAATATTTCTGCTTTACCGAATTGTCTCCTTCCCCATCTTTGGGGCAAGGCAGTACTTCTGCAGGCAGCCTGTTAGGAGGACATGTGTCATTATTTAATTATTCATTTGATTCATAATCTCACTTTTTCCCCACGAATAGCACTCAAGGCACCTTGTGATTAACTGGAACAAAATACAGTTAAAACATTAAACAAAGAGAAGCATTAAAAATTAAAGCACTGCCCAAGATCCTACATCATGTTTGTCTAGTATAACTCTACCCTCATGGAGTTATGTGGTGGATGTACTACACCAAACTTCTGCTGAAGAAAGCATGGTACTGATTTTTTTTCTCTATCAATGTGCCTGATTATTGTCTTGTCATGGAATGGGGAATGCATAGTGGTTGTCTCTACAGTCCAGTGATGCCAATGTACATGCAAGGTGCTCCCTAGTAGCTATGCACCATCCAAGAATGCACAGCTATATGGGAAATTGTTACATTTAACTGGGGCTGGTTACAGGAACCATACTGCTCCGGCTGCACTGGTTGCCAATTTGTTTCTTGGCACAATTCCACGTGCTGGTTATTACCTATAAAGCTGTACAGTATATGACTCAGGTCCAGGCTATTTGGCCGACTGTTTCTCCCTGTATGAAACTGTCTGGGTCCTGAGATCATCAGGAGAGACCTGCCACTATCACAAGCATGATTGGTGAGGATATAAGACAGGGTCTTTGTTGGTGGCTGTGAAAAATCACTTCTGAGGGATGCTAGAATGGTCCCCTTCTTGCCATTCTTCTGACAGCAGGCAAAATCCATTTTATTCTGACAGGCGTTTAAAACAATTTGCTAGAATTCTATATGCCCTATTACATTGTTACCTGAATTGTGTGGGGTCTGTGTGGATCCCACTAGTGTCCGAAATTAATATGGGGAATATTTAATTAGCTCAATTATGGCAGCGAGAAGTTGGGTAATGGCAGGAACTTTTAACCTTTGTATACCAGTAGTAACAGAGGAGACTCTAAGCCAAAACATACAATTAAATTATCCTTATTGGAAATTAGTATCAACAGCAGTCACGCACACACTCAGACATCAGGCAATTACACAAGGCTATCGAAAGCATTTGGAAGTATTTGGATAGAGGAATAGAATAAGGTGATGGTGGCTTATACTGTACCGATCCTGCAGAGCTGAGATCATGAAGTAGACAGACAGCGAGGGAGTCTGGGAGATGGAATGGCTACACAGTTTGAAGTGAAGTTGAGAGGAAGTGGAACTGTGCGCCTTTGGGTGGTGTTTTAGGGTGATATTTATGTGAAATATTTCCCCTGAAGGGATAGGAATTTCAGTGGAATACGATGTTTCTCGGAAGTTCCCAGGATTAGTCAAAAGGTGCTCCAAAAGAGTTAATGATCGTTAATGGTTGATGTATTTGGAATTGAATAGGAGAAGGCAAGGTACTTTGTTGGAAGGGGATGAGGGAAGGAAGGACCCATTTTACTAGCATCAAGGACTCTGCTATTGAGTGGATTGGTGAATGATTCATCTCCAGGTGTTAACTTTGACCTGAGTATTCGTTTGGGGAATTTCCAAAGGCCCCCTCTTTGACTCCAACCTTGGTATTTGGGGATCCCTGGTTTACCTGCTAACCACACAGAAGGCCACATTAAGCCAAATTAGTAAATATAGCCAATTATTTGATATTCCAGTATGGGGGTATCAGGGTAGGTAACAACATTAGGTAATTTTGCATATACTTAGCTACATAGCAGGGGCGCTAAGAAACCGCTTTACTGAATTGCATAGGTACATAACGGGGCACTGGCAAGATTGCCCAATGTAGATCAGGCACTTTGACGTGATGTAATGTAACAACAGTCTTCTATACTAGGTAAGGATGTTATGCAACTGTGCACTTCAAATTCCCACAGATGAACACCCATTTACAAAAATTTAAGGCTCCACCAGCATTACAGCAGAAGTTTATAAAGACAGCCATAGGGCTAGGTCCTGAGAGACACTGATGGAAAGAAATGGGCAAGATGCAACCTCCCTAATTCTCTTCCTCCCAATGAACATCTACAAAACATGAAGTATCCTCTGCCCAGTTTTCAGAAATCCCCTCCTGGGAGCCCACATGACACTTTGCCCCTTTCAACAGATCCCGCAATGTGAATAATAATCATTTGCAAAGAGGGGGTGTACTCTAAAACCCTTGCACTGATTCATTTTAATTTATATCTCCCCTTTCTCTCAATGAAAGGAAATGCATTCTAAATTCCAAACAGTCAATAATACAAAAGTTTTATTAAAAATCAAATAAACAATCATATAAAAACATTGATTTAAAATAGTTAAAAGACAGTTACAATGCAATAAGAATGATAAAAATACAGCATGCTGCAATGAAATGTAGAAAATGTTTTTCTTTTCTTTTCAGAAAATGCTGTATTTTGGGAATTATTCTGAAGAAAAAATGCACCTTTTTTCATGGAAAATAGAATTTTCTGCCTAGGAGAATAGAAAATAATATTGGATACAGAATAATATGGATATGCAAGGATATTATGTGCAGAAAATGTTGTTTTCTGCATTTAAGAAATCTATGTGTTAATTTTGTGCAGAACAGACACCCCCCCCCCGATCTTGAAGAATGGTGGATCCGGGGGAGGTGTTTTAATGATGGGCATGGAGGCGAGCACAGGGGTTGGCTGGGGCATGGACACGCCCTGGTCAGGAGGAGTCAGGGGCGCTGCCGAAGCAGGGCCTATTTCACCCCTTGCCACCCCCGGCCTCTTCCTCTTTCCACTGGATCGAAATAAGGAGGAACATCTTCATTGAGACCCGGAGGGAGAGCTAAGTTGGCTGTGCTGTGCTTTTGTTGTATGATTGGGCAGCCCAGCAGTGGGATTGTGGGATTTCTTATTGAAGTTTTCTTAATGTCAGATTTATGAAGGAATCTTTTCATTAATGATTAATTGATTCATTACATTGGTCTGTTTGAGTCAGTTTCTTTGTTACCTTTGTTCCTTTGTTCCTCCACGTGGTTCCCCTCTTCCTCCTTCCCCCCCCAAACTCTCCCTCGTGTATTGTGGTTTTAATTGCAAGAATTTTTAACTGTTGAATACTTATACCTTTACTTACACATTGATTACAACTTTAATTAATTGATTTTCGGAATCGGTCTTCAAAATTGATTGTTTGGTTTGATTGATTGTTTGATTGATTAATTGGACTTACTTGATTGGTTTCTTTATTTGATTTTAATTAATTTTAAGTGATTTAATTGAATTTTAACTAATCTCCCTGCGCCGCTCGGCCCGCTCCCTCTTGGTGTCTGTTTGCTGCTCGGCGCGGCTCGGATCCCCCCCCCCGCTAGGCCCCATTTGCTCTCGGCGCACGTCCGCTGCTTGGTGCGGCTTGGATTCTCCCCCCAAGCTGTTGGACATTGCCCGCAAAAAAGTGAACAAGGCAGTTCACAGGGCTATGGATGCCAGCCTTAGCCATTTCATACAGTACCCGGGCATTTCATATAAACGCCTGGATCTCTATAGGGTTGATGGGGTCCACTTGTCAGACACTGGGATCCAGCTGTTTCTTGATGGTATGCGACAGGGGGTGAGGGCTGTCTTAGCTTCCCTTGTCGGGGATAGGGGCTAAGTAGACACTTGCCCCTGTCTGTGGCAGGGAGTGGGGAGAGAATAATTTGGCGTTCACCTATGGCAACCTCAAATTGAGTGGTAGGATATCCTTCACTGAACTGTACCGGCATCCAAATGGATGGGGTGCAGCGAGGTAGGGTATCCTTAGGGCCAGCGTTGGGTGGGAGATCCTTCACAGAAGCCACATGGCTTAGGGATTTCCTTCCTGGTGCCGGGCCCTCCAGCAGATGGCGCCCAAGGGGAACCCCTGACACCGGGATCCCCCTTGGGGCTCAGGTGAGTCGCCCAGGGACGCTGGGAGTTAGGTCAGGTGTGACCAACTGCCCATGTGCATGCCCCCACGAGGGATCTCCCCCCTTTTCATACTTGACATACCACAAGAAAGTCACAATAAATAGGGAATATATCAATAAAGTGGCCCGTATTTCAACCCAATCTTCTATGTGTTGTCTCGTTATTTCATGTGTCAATCATTAGTAGGTCCTGAACTGTGAAGATGCTCTTCAGTGCAGGATTCTTTTTGTCATGGGACACTAAAAAAACCATATTTTTGAAACATTTTTTAAAAATATCTCCAAATATTCTTTCCTTCCCTAAAATCAGCCAGATTCCTGTTGGTGTACTGTGCCAGCATAATTGCACTCATACAGTGAGAGGGGAAGCAAGGCCATGGCCCAGCTTCTATGAGTAAGGCATTGGAGAAATAAATATACTGCTCAGTGAAAGATCTTATCATCCACTTTCCTGTGCTGCTGCATGATCTTAAAACTGCTAGCATAGTACAACAACAGGCAAAAACAAAACCAAGGCAGACATGTCTTCAAGTGTGCAGTGCATGGCTACTTTTATTTTGGAATAATTCCAATGCATTTTGACATATACAATATATCTATCTATCTATCTATCTATCTATCTAACTATCTCAATGGCCTTCATTATGGGATACATAAAAACATAAGTATAAATATAAAATTTAAAGGACAACACATAATTATATGATAATACATGCATAATATATCATAATACTTGTTACACTAATCTTTATACACTGCTTAAAGTCTATACATACCATAGCATGTGAAATCTAACTGGAGAAATTTCTGGAGCTCAGAATCATAGAGTCATAGAGCTGGAAGAGACCACAAGATTCATCCAGTCCAAACCCCTACTATGCAGGAATACACTATCAAAGCACTCCTGACAGATGGCCACCCAGTCTCTGTTTAAAAACCTCCAAAGAAGGAGACTCCACCAAGCTCCAAGGCAGTGCATTGCACTGCTGAACAGCTCTTACTGTCAGAAAATTCTTCCTAATGTTGAGGTGAAATCTCTGTTCCTGTAGTTTGAGTCCATTGTTCCATGTCCTAGTCTCTGGAGCAGTAGAAAACAAGCTTGCTCCCTCTTCAATATGACATTCTTTCAAATATTTAAACATTGCTATCATGTCACCTCTTAACCTTCTCTTCTCCAGACTAAACATACCCAGCTCTCTAAGTCTCTCTTCATAGGGCATGGTTTCTAGACCTTTCACCATTTTTGTTCGCCCTCCTCTGGACTCCTCTGGACATCTGGAGTTCCATTCCATTTGATGGACTGAGGATGGAATGAGATTCTTGGCTTCAGAAATTTCTGCAGTTAGTTTTCATATTGGTATGTATAGGCTTTAAGCCTATACAAAGATTAGGATGGCATACATTATGATGTATTATATATGTATTGCAAAGGGATCTTCTAAGACTAGGGGTCTAGTCTCAAGGTGCTTGAGGGTTAGTCTCAAAGGTGTGACAAGAGCCTTTTGCATACTGATCCAGACTAACACGGCTATGTCTTTGTATTCTATGTATGTATTATTACCTAATTATGTGTTGTCCTTTTAATTTTATGTTTATATTCATATTCATATTTATTCTTGTATGTTTTTATGTAGCCCCTGGAGAAGGCCATTGAATTATATATAAGCCAAAATGTGGCGACCTTTTTCCAAAATTTAAACAGTAATCCGCTGAGCACTTGGAGGCATGTCTTCCTTTTCCCTGTGGATTCCATTGGGTGTTTTTGTTTCTTCAGAAACAAAACAAAGAAGCAAAATAGCAGAACTAAAATAGGCAGGTGCATATATGTAAAATTTAGGCCCAAATACTATTGGTGTCTTATGCTTGTGCAAGTTGCCAGTAGAATCATAGAATCATAGAATCATAGAGTTGCAGAGCTGGAAGAGACCACGAGGGCCATCCAGTCCAACCCCCTGCCAATGCAGGAAATCACGATCAAAGCATCCTCAACAGATGGCCATCCAGCCTCTGTTTAAAGACCTCCAAGGAAGGAGACCCCACCACGCTCTGAGGGAGTGTGTTCCACTGCCAAACAGCTCTTACTGTCAAAAAGTTCCTCCTCATGTTGAGGTGGAATCTCTGTTCCTGGAGCTTGCATCCATTGCTCCGTGTTCCAGTCTCTGGAGCAGCAGAAAACAAACTTGCTCCATCCTCAACGTGACACCCCTTCAAATACTTAAACAGGGCTATCATATCACCTCTTAACCATCTTTTTTCCAGGCTAAACATACCCAGCTCCCTAAGTCTCTCCTCATAAGGCATCGTTTCCAGACCTTTCACCATTTTAGTCACCCTCCTCTGGACATACTCCAATTTGTCAATATCCTTTTTGAATTGTGGTGCCCAGAAGTGGACACAGTATTCTAGGTGAGGTCTGACCAAGACAGAATAGAGCGGCACTATTACTTCCCTTGATCTGGACACTATACTTCTATTGATACAGCCCAAAATCCCATTGGCCTTTTTAGCTGCCGCATCACACTGTTGACTCATGTTCAACTTGTGGTCTACTAGGACTCCTAGATCCCTTTCGCACGTAGTCTCATTCAGCCAGGTCCCCCCCATCCTATATCTATGCATTTCATTTTTTCGCCCTAAGTGCAGTACCTTACATTTCTCCATATTGAATTTCATTTTGTTAGCTTTGGCCCAGCTCTCCAGTTTATCCAGGTCATCTTGAATTTTGATCCTGTCCTCCAGGGTATTAGCTACGCCTCCTAATTTGGTGTCATTTGCAAATTTGATAAGTATGTCCCTAATTCCATCATCCAAGTCATTGATAAAGATGTTGAATAGCACTGGGCCCAGGACAGAACCCTGTGGCACCCCACTGGTCACATCTTTACAAGATGAAGAGGAACCACTGCTGAGCACCCTTTGGGTTCAGCCAGCCAACCAATTACAAATCCATTGAACTGAACAGGTGGACATTTTTGTCTGATGCAGAAAGGCCTTGCTGATGTGGAGTTGCATATGTGGTGCCTTTGTACATGGTTGTGCATTGTGCAGATGCACATTTGCTTGCAATTCACTAATGAGGTATTGTGCAATTGCTGCATAACTCCAAGAGTGTGAAGTTATGCTCCTTTTCAATGCAGGTTCTTGCCCATACTTTAGTCAGTATGGGACTGCATTCAATCAATGCATACAATTTGTGCATTAACATGTGCTCCTTTGAATCCCCCTCCAAAGGATGGATTCCACCCTGTAAACAGTAAAAAATAAATAAACACAAAAATAAAAAAGGAAAGGGACATTCGCAAATCTGTAGATGTGGGCTTCATCAATACATCTTTAAGGAAGATGACATCTCATCTCCTCATCTGCATCCTAGCTCCTGCTTTCTTGGTCATGCTCATGCATAGCAAAATGCATATAGATAGAGAGAGAGCAGAGAACTGCCTAGGATGGCAGCCTAAACTAACTAAATCATTGTCATACTTAACTGAGTGGAGCAGACCTCTGCCAGCAGAGCTGTTGGAGAGCGGCTGTGTGAGCGCCATGAGCTGAATAGACCAGAGACTCAAACGACCTTCACTGACTTTTAACAGTCAGAGTCAAATGTTAATTGATCTTTAAATAAATCATTGACTAAATACCACCAGGGCATCTTGCAAATGGAGATGAAGACTGTATAATTAACAAGGTGTTTGTGCATCGTCTATCTGCTGGGAAATATTTTTAGCTGTCCAATATATTCTTGGAGCCTATTTATCCATCCTAGCTGTTGGTTGTTTCCAGCCTGTGGTGTGGCTCTCAAGGTAGGCCAAGCACTATCAATCAATTTTATTATGGACTTAAAGCAGCAGATTTGCTCTGCCAATAAATCTGGGGGCAGCACTAGAGAGTCTCCAATGAAATCAGACAATGTGGTGGTGGTGGGGGAATCAAAGGTAAAAGGTCTTGCAATGATGGAGATGGCACAAGAATGAGAAGGAGCAGGCCTGGCCCTGTAATTTAGGCAGAATGAGGCACACACCCCAGATGGTAGAAGCTGGCGGGACTTCCCCTAGCCATTCTTCCAGAGCCCCATGGCTATTCTTCTCTCTCAAAACTTTGTGTGTGACAAAACTTTCCTGAAAACTTGACATTGAGAGAGACAACTGTGGAAGGAGACACTGCCATTATTTTGCTCCCACAACCCTGTTAGGCTGCAGTGGTGCACCAACATGAGTGGAAGTGATGTCACATCACTTCCAATTTCATTTTTGGCCAATGTTTGGTCAATTTTGAAGCTTTTTTTATAGGCTGAGGGTTTGAAGGGGGTCCCGAGGTCACAGGTTGGGGTCTCAAGAGTGGCATGCAGCATGTGGGCTACAGTGTGCCCACCCCTGCCCCACATTGACCTGAGGCCCCCAAGTATAGTTGCAGATCATTTCCAGTTGATAACGTTTAATCAATATTCAACCAAGCCTGATTGAGAATTTTGCTTGGCTAATTTTTTTTTTATAAGAAACTTTCTTAGTAAGTGGAACAGGGAGGTGATTTTTAAAAATTAAAATGTGGGAGAAAGCAAAACAGTCCTGCCAGGTCTTTGGCTTTTTAGCTTTTAGAAGACTAGGTTTGAATCCTTCTGTATTCAGTCATGCTTGGGATGTTGAATTAGGGTTGTCACCACTTTGCCTCCCTACCAACCACCTTAGCTTCAACAGCTGCATGGTAGGCATAATGTGATCTTCTCCATGCTTGGAATATGTATACGGTAGCTATTGAATTTGACTTACATTATTATAACTATATATAATATGATGTATTGTATTGTATTATAATATGATATATAATATATTACAGTGGGTCCATTGTATCTGCAGGCTCCGGATCCACCGAGTTAACCAACCATGGACTGAAAATACAGAAATAGTAAAAAATAAAATAAAATAAAATAAAATAAAATTAAAATTAAAAAAAATACCTGCGATCCAGTGCAACCAGGCTGAGAAGCAGCAGAGGCGGCGTCAAGGCCTGACCACCTCCTTTCGCTCCTGGGCTGCCTTGCTGAGGGAACAAGGCATGAACAAGGTAGGTCTGAATTAGTTTATTTTATTTTATGTCGTTACAGTGATGGGTGAGGGGTGGGAAAGGAGATTGTGAGATGGGAACACTTTCTTTTGTTCCCGTTTGAAAATCTCCTAGGTCTCAAGGCAGCTTGCAAAAGTTAAAACAGATACAGTGACACATCGTGCAGATACATCGTGCAAAAGTGTAAAATAGAATTCGAGTAGGAACAAAATTATTAAATCATTTAAAAGAACAACAATTATAAATAATACAGCCCATGAAAGGCCCAATGACCCTCAGCAGTCAGCCCTCAAAGACCTGCTAAAATGAAGGGCTTCTCTACACTGGCCAGAATATGTCATCTTTTGGTCAGTGTATTCTGGCCTGGAGTTGGCCCAGATTCTCTCCCTGCACATCACCATGATGAAACAGGCAGAGGTCTGCATGCACATGCCAGCCTGTATCAGTGGGCACCTCCCACACTGCCATGTGTTGCTCCCTATGAAGACTGGAAGGAAGCCCTCAACATGTGATCAAGGCTGGTCACATGCAGAGGGCCTTGATCACTTGCTGGAGGCCTCCTTCCCAGCTGTGGAGCAACACCAGTGGCAGTATCACTGTCTGGCAATGCAGGCTGGTGTGCAGGTATGGAAGACGATCAGGCAACAAAATATATTTAAAGGGGATCCCTGGTAAAGAAAAGTTTAAGAACCACTGGTCTAGAGCTTCTAAATTTCCTTTTTTAGACAACAGTTCTCAGAGTCCCCCAGCCAGCACTGCACGGGTTGAAAAATTCTGAAAATTTTAATCTGAAAAAGGAAGTTATTCCTGGCTCTGATGAGGTCTCACTGAGTTTACAGCCTTCCTCCAAAAAAAGAATTCTCTCCACGTTCCAGTATGCAGGTAAACAGTTTCTCCAACAGATACCTTTGCTTTTCATACTTATCCCTAGCCATCTGCTCTTTACATGCTCAACATAAATGGATGGTTCAGTTGTTTTGTGTCGCCGTCTGCTTTTCAACGGTCTGTCTTCAAACCACTTCAGCTCCACATAGAGATTGCCTGCTAATTAGAGAAACTGGGGAGGGGGGGATCCTTCATAATTGTGCAAGGTGAGCCACACAGTGAATGCTAAGTTCCTCCCAAAGAAAGTTTGCATCCACTGCATGCAAAGAGCAAGAGAGCTTGTATTTCCTTCAGTTGTGACAGTTGACTAATTAGAACAGGAAAGCATTCTTCACTAGTCTTTTGTCTGTGCTTCCAGTTGAAGGGTGTTATAGTGTTTCTGTTTTACTTATTTTTTTAAAAATGTCTGTTTTATAACCCACCTTGTAACTACTCTTAGCCTTTCACACTAGGGTCTCTGGGAGTTGCATTCCCAAAATGTAATTTTTACAAGCTATGAACTGAATTAGTGGCCTAAATTGGGGTGGCAATTACATGGCCCTCCAAGATGTTGTCAAACTATAACTGCCAGCATTCCTCATCATTGGCTTTGCTGGCTTGGGTTGCTGGAATTCACAGTCCAACAGCATCTTGAGGAGGGGGGGACAGCCTCAATCCAGTTGCTAGAGTAGATCCATTGAGGCAACTGCTGAATAGTACTGCAAGTCCAAATGATTCAATAGGTCTACTGTAGTTGGAACTATTTGATTTAGGTTAATGTTCTACTCTTGGGTAAGGCTGTGCTATTTATCACCTGTCATGGTTGTGGAAAACTACAGAGTTGTTGTTATGGTTGTATGTCATCAAGTCATTTGAGACCCTAAGGGAAACATACCATGGGGTATTCTTGACAAGATTTGTTCAAAGGGGGTTTGCTGCTGAGGCTGAGAGAATGTGACTTGCCAAAGGTCATGCTGTGGATTTCCATGACAAGGATTCAAATTTTGTCTCCCTAATCCAACATTCAAATCACTATTCCACATGGGCTGTCAGACTTGAGGAACCAGGCATTCAAATCCCTTGTATTTCCTACATTTCCCTGATTTTCAAGTTTAATTCAGAGAACTAAAGGGAATGTTGCATAGAATCTTGTCAATGTATTGTAATCTCTGTAATTTTGCCTAATGTAGAGATATTTTTCTGTGTAGGAAACCTAATGCAAAATATTTTCATTGTAGGATGTAGTTCAGGATGAAATAGGACAGTCATTTAGGACTGGAAAGAAAACACTTATTTAAAAAATAAAATAAAAAAAATCTATTATAATGTAATAAATATGTCCTTCTTGCAGACACTTCTGTAAGACACATCAGTAAAAAGACAGGCTGTTTCTGGACCCTTAAAAGAAATTCCACCCCTGTCAGTCACGTGTTTTATTTATATGTTCAAGATGGAATCTGTTCCTACCCCTCCTGATATGGGTTATCACTGCCCATCTGACAGTGAATGACAGACGGTATGACCTGATTCTACCAACTGCCAATCACAGTGCTCCAGAGCTTGGCCCTTCAATTACATTCCTAACACAACTCTGAACAACTGGTACATTTTTATGAGCCTGCCCTACAGGTCACTACTTTATTTTAAAACAGTCTATGGATTTGCATTGTTTGGTTGCATCCAGTCCATTGTTAGGGAGCATGTGCAGTTCAGTGGCTCACCACAAGGGGCAGTCACCCACAGACCCAAAGATTCCCACATTGATTCTCAGTAGCTCCGGATGCCATAAAATTTATGTTGTCCATAATAAGGTCTAAACAGATCTGGATCTCAGATTAAGCTTTTTTTATGATTGAGAAAGGCCAACAGCTCAGTGGTAGAGCACACATTGTGCATGCAATTAGTCCTAGGTTCTGTTTGTGCCATTTCTAATAAGACTCTTGTGTGAAAGTATGGGAAGTAGAGGGAGACAAATCTGTCAGGTTTGCTTTTTCCTTTTTTTTTTTGGAGGGGGGTTAATGTTGAGTTCTCTCTGTCATGTTTATGTGAATTCTGGTATGACTGTTTTAGAAATCTATGAAACAAAATTCTCAGTTCTGGGGAGCTGCTGCCAGTCAGTGCACATCAGGTTGGACACCTGCAGAAGGACTGATGGCCATTTTCCATTCCTGCATCATCCTAGCTGCCACCTCTGACTACCCTAGCTCATTACGTGGGACTTCAGTTTTTTTGGGTTTTTTTAAATATTGTAAAATCATAGATTCATAGAGTTGGAAGAGACTATAAGGGCCATCTAGTCCAACCCCCTGCCATGCAGGAATACCCAATCAAAGTATTCCTGACAGATGACCATCCAGCCTCTACTTAAAAACTTCTAAAGAAGGAAACTCCACCACACTCCAAGGCAGTGCATTCCACTGCCAAACAGCTCTTACTGTCAGGAAGTTCTTCCTAATGTTTTTAAGTGGTGTGGGAGTCTTGGGAAGGGGTTTGGAAGCAAAACAGTCATATCTGGCCATTGTTTTGACCTGTTTGGGGCAAAATATAGATATCCATTTCCCCCATTGTGGTGAGGTCCAGGGGCTTTGGGGAGTTTCGGGGGGCTTCAGAGGTTGTGAAATTGCCCCCCATGGCCCCATTTTGCCCATCCTTGTGTAGAAAATCTTGAACTAGATGGACAAATGTCCACTTGACTTCAAAGGCAGTGCTTCTCAGGCTATCTGATGTGAGGGGGGGACCAGCAATTTTTTAAACAAATGTGCCAGGGACAGGCACCACATTTGTGTCCATTGACTACAACAGTTTTTTTCTTTCCTGAATATGTCCCTGGGATCAGCAGCCAATTGCTTGTGAACTGGCTCTGGTCCAAGCACCATTCTTTGAGCACCAGTGATCTCAGGCATCGTTCTGTGTTCCATATTGGGACCTACTGTAAATGTATTTGTGGAAATTTTGTAAACTAGCTGGATGTGGCTTATTATCATTATCATTATTATTATTATACCATACACCATTAAAAAACTCCCCAAAACTCACATGGTAGACCTCACAAGAACCCTGTAAGGTAGGCCAGTGGATTTAAATTCCTCCTCCCCCTTCTCAGTGTTCCACACTTTTCCCAGAATTGCTGAGGTGAGGGTGACTCATTCTGTTGCCCTGCTGCTGCCGCCACCAGTTTACTGCCTGGGTCCCTGACTGTCTGGATGCCACCATGAGTTGACTGTCTAGGTCCCATCACAGTGGCAGCAGTGGCATCCCACCGCTGCTGCCAGTTGACTGCTTGGGTCCTATCACAGCCTGTGAGTGGCAAGCAGCTGAGGGAGGGGCCCTTGTGAAGCTGGGGGTATAGATGCAGATTGAGTGGCAGGAGTGGATTGTGAGGTGGAGAGGGAATTTGCATGCGGGTGGTGATTGGTTGAGTGTGTTTCCTGAGCAGCCAGTCAGCACACTGGGAGAGGAAACATACCTAGGCTTATTGTACATACCCAAGAGTTTTAGACAGATAGATAGATAGATAGATGCATATAAATTGCACAGAACACTATTTTCTGCACACACACACACACAAAAGCTTCTCTGGGCAAAAGCCATGCTTTTGCAGGGACTTCCAGACACTTTGAGGATGGATTAACAGTCAATTGATCCTTCACCTCCTATGTAAAAAGATCAGGAATTTGCACATGAATCAATGCATTTTGACAAAATACACTGTCTATTGTGAAAACATATTCATTTCTGTGCAGAAAACACATTTTCAACCCCCAGCACACATTTTCTGTGCAGAAAAAGGAGTCTATTTTTACATTAAAATTTTTCCCTGCATGAAGTTCCAAAGGACAAATAGTGGTGGAACATTCTGCAGAAACTCTCACATCCTCACAAAGCCGGGAGAAAATGGCTGAAAATATGTATCCTTGCCTGGTGGAACAAAATAAGTAAGATTTACACTCCTACTTTGTACTGAGTCAAAGACTTAACTGGTACAAACCCTGCTACAAACCCACTGTTGCTTTAATTTCTGAAAATCAAGAATTGCTCAAAATCAAGCCTAATCAAGCTCTAGACCTGATAACAGGGAACAGCCTATTGTAGATGCTCCCTGTCAGGTCCTAATCAAGCATCTTTCCAATTTTCCACAGCAACTAGCCAGAAGCTATGCTGCAGAGCCTGGAAAAGTTACATTTTAGATTATGATTCTCAGGCTCAGCTAGCTAGTCATCATGCTGGCTTGCTGGAGAATTCGGAGAGCTGCCCTCCAGACAGCAAGGATATAATTCTTTGCTAATTTTCTTCTTGAAGGAAGGAAAAAGTATTTTTTATCAATTTTCTTCTTCCTGGGAGAAAACCTTAGAAAACTGCAGTTTTTGGAGACTATCTGCAGTACTCTATGCAAACTTTGCATGTAGTATTTTTGTGCAGAAAACTGCATTTCTGCACAGGAAAGTTGGGTCCTGAACAAAAGTGCTATTTTCTGTGCAAAAATACCCTGCACACATTTTTGCATAGAAAAAGTCCCAAACTGCAAAAATTTTCATTGCTCAGGATTCCTCCCCTCATGGCTTCTTGCTCTTCAATAAGTACATTTTTTTAATTTTTGTTTTAATATTCTTCCCATTGTTAACAAATAGTAACTGTATTCCAAACACTGCCCTGGGATGAAGATCCCATTCTCACTTTGGCTAATCAATACTGAAAGTCCAAACTTCCACAAATGTGTCCTATCTTCCTTTGAAGCCATTCAACTTGGAACACCTGCTGCTGCTGTCTGCTTTCAAGTCGTTTCCAACTTATTGTGACTCGTAAGGCAAACCTGTCACAGGGTTTTTTGTTTTTTTGTTTTGTTTTTGTTTTTTTGAAAAGAGGGGGTTTGTGAAGACAAAGGCTTTCACAGCTGGCATCCATAGATTTTCCTTGGTTTTTTTCCGGGCTGTGAGGCTGTGTTCTGGAATAGTTTCTTTCTGATGTTTCGCCTGCATCCGTGGCTGGCATCTTCAGAAAATGGTTGGGTAGGAGTGTTTGTGGAGTTTATACACTGTGAACCCCTGTTGGGGAGTATATGTAAATTTGTGTAATTGAATGGATAGTTTCTGGGTATAGAAATGCAAGGCTCATTAGTGTCTGGTCTAGAATTTCTGTGTTTTAAAATAACATTTTGTGTCCAGGTTGATTTATAACATTTTCTGCTACTGCTGATTTTTCTGGCTGGCCCAGTCTGCAGTGTCTCTCATGTTCCTTGATTCATGTTTGCACACTGCGTTTAGTGGTCCCTATGTAAACTTGTCCACAGCTGCATGGTATGTGGTAAACTCCTGCAGCTGTGAGAGGGTCTCTCTTGTCCTTCACTGAGCATAGCATTTCTTGGATTTTCTTGGTTGGTCTGTAGATTGTTTGGAGGTTGTGTTTCCTCACCAGTTTTCCTATTCTGTCTTTGATTCCTTTGATGTATTGTAAAAGTACCTTCCCTTTGGGTGGTTATTTTTCTTCTTCATTCCTGTGTTTTTTTCTAGGTCAGACTGTTCTTGTGATGTCCAATCTGGAGTAACCATTACCCTGTATGGCCCAGTTTAGGTGCCTCAGTTCATCCTCCAGGTAGTGGAGTTTGCAGATCCTTTTTGTATGCTCTACCAATGTTTTTATTGTGCTTCTTTTTTGTCCTGGGTGATGATTGGAGTTCTTGTGTAGGTATCTGTCTGTGTGTGTGGGTTTTCTGTATAACTTGTGGCCTAACCATTGGTTTGGTTTGCGTACGACTAGGACATCCAAGAATAGCAGTGTTCCTTCCTTTTCTTTACCCATCGTCAATTGGATATTTGGGTGGATGCTGCTCAGGTGGTTCAGGAATGAGACCAAATC
The DNA here is from genome assembly GCA_030847615.1 of Gambelia wislizenii. Classification (NCBI taxonomy): domain Eukaryota; kingdom Metazoa; phylum Chordata; class Lepidosauria; order Squamata; family Crotaphytidae; genus Gambelia; species Gambelia wislizenii. Next base: position 15,775,864 of record JAUMIR010000001.1, on the reverse strand, counting down.
TTCTTCTCCATGGTTCCAAACAGTGAAAGTGTCATCTACATATCGGAACCACATTTTGGGCTTTTTTGGTGCTGTTTCCAGGGCTTGCTTTTCAAAATGTTCCATGTAAAAGTTTGCTATCACGGCGCTCAGGGGGATGCCCATGGTTACCCCATCTATCTGTAGAATTTGTTATCCCACTGGATGTAGCTTGTGGTGAGGCAATGTTTGAACAAGGATGTGATGTTCTCAGGAAATATTTGTTGGATGAGTGTCATGGTATCCATTATGGGGACTTTGGTGAACAAGGAGACAATATCAAAACTGATCAGCCTGTCTCCATGTTTTAGTTCATGTTGTTGATTTTTTTTCTATGAAGTGAGCTGAGTCTTTAATGTAGTGCAGGGTTTGTCCTATGTGGGTTTGTAACTGCGTGGCCAGAAACTTGGCCAAGTTATACATGGGGGATCCAATGGTGCTCACTATGGGTTGGAGTGGAATGGAATCTTTGTGGATCCTGGGAAGTCCATATAGGACATTTTCAGACATGTCTTACTGCTCAAGAAGGCACTGGGAGAGGTATGAGGCTATTCTGTGGTAGGGGGTCCTTTTCAAACGCTGCTGTCCCTCTCGCGGCATCGTCCATGACAGTTCCAGGTCCCATCTATAGCAACCGCAGCATTTTGTAATCACAGACAATTTCTGTGAGTAAAAAATTGTGCGGTTGCTGTAGATGGGACCTGGAACTGTCACGGACGATGCCGTTGGAGGGACAGCGGCATCCGAAAAGGACCCCCTGCCACAGGATAGCTGCGTACCTCTCCTGGAGTCTTCTTGCGTGGTAAGACATGTCTGAAAATGTCCATAGTCTTGGTGGGAGAGCCTCTGATCTGCATAGATTCTGGTGCATGATTGGCTGAATTGATGAGTTCTTGATCAAGGCATTTGTTTTTCTGGTGATTTTGTTGGTCGGGTCTTGCTTGAGTTTTCTGTATGTTGCAGGGTCCAAGAGTTCCCTTATTTTTTTGTCTGTATTTTTCTGTTTCCATGATTACTGTGGCATTGGCTGGGAGAATAATGATTTCTGGGTCTGCATTGAGATCCTTGATGGCTTTTCTTTCTTTTATGGTTATGTTGCTAGGTGGTGGTTTTGCCTTCCCCAGGATCCTAGCTGTTTCTCCTCATATCTCTTCTGCCTCTTCCTCCGGGAGATGGTAGAGGGCAGATTCAATATGAGCGATAATGTCTTCAACTAGGATTCTGCTTGTGGTAACTGCAAAATTGCCTCCTTTGGACAGGATGGATGTCTGTTCTTTTGAAAGTTGCTGTTCAGTTAGGTTGATAATAGACCGTGATGTGTCCAGCTGGGGTTTCTGTTGGTATTTGTGGCATTTGTCAAATTTTTGTTTCTGCCTTTCAGTGTGAAATGCCATATCTTTATCCATTTCTCTGTAGGTGAGGTTGTTAATTTTGTCCCAGTCTTGGGTGCTCATTTTTTGACTGCTGTTGAGGTGGAGTGATAATAGCTCCTTGTCTGTGTTGGCCAGGTCTTTGCGGGTGGTGTGTATTCTCTCTCATAACAGTGCTTTTTTCATTCTGTTGTAGATTCGGTTGGCCTGTGGGGATTTTAATGTCCTCTTTGCTGTGAGAAAGTGTGGTATGGTTTCTGTGTCTCTGCATCGTAACAGGAAAATTAATGAACAGAGTAGATGTGCTCTTCTGGTCCACAGTTTTTCCAGGTGTCTCCAGGTGTCTTAGAACAGTTTCTCCCCATAGAGATGTTCAACATGAAGTCAAAGGCTTTCATCGCTGGCATCCATAGATTTTTCTTGGTTTTTTTCCAGGCTGTGAGGTCGTGTTCTGGAATAGTTTCTTTCTGATGTTTTACCTGCATCTGTGGCTGGCATCTTCAGAGAATGGTTGTGTAAAATGTGGGCTAGACAAGTAACTGTTAAATGGATTTGTAATTGGTTGGCTGGCTGAACCCAAAGGGTGCTCAGCAGTGGGTCCTCTTCGTCTTGTAAAGATGTGACCAGTGGGGTGCCACAGGGTTCTGTCTTGGGCCCAGTGCTATTCCACATATTTATCAATGACTTGGATGATGGAATTAGGGACATACTTATCAAATTTGCAGATGACACCAAATTAGGAGGAGTAGCTAATACCCTAGAGGACAGGATCAACATTCAAAATGACCAGGATAGACTGGAGAGCTGGGCCAAAGCTAACAAAATTAAATTCAATATGGAGAAATGTAAGGTACTCCACTTAGGGCGGAAAAACAAAATGCATAGATATAGGATGGGGGAGACCTGACTGAATGAGACTACATGCAAAAGGGATCCAGGAGTCCTAGTAGACCATAAGTTGAACATGAGTCAACAGTGTGATGCAGCAGCTAAAAAGGCCAATGCGATTTTGGGCTGTATCAATAGAAGTATAGTGTCTAGATCAAGGGAAATAATAGTGCCACTCTATTCTGCCTTGGTCAGGCCTCACCTAGAATACTGTGTTCAGTTGTGGGCACCACAATTCAAAAAGGATATTGACAAATTGGAGTATGTCCAGAGGAGAGCAACTAAAATGGTGAAAGGTCTGGAAACTATGCCTTATGAGGAGAGACTTAGGGAGCTGGGTATGTTTAGCCTGGAAAAAAGACAGTTAAGGGGCGATATGATAGCCTTTTTAAGTATTTGAAGGGGTGTCACATTGAGGGTGGAACAAGCTTGTTTTCTGCTGCTCCAGAGACTGGAACACGGAGCAATGGCTGCAAGCTCCAGGAACAGAGATTCCACCTCAACATTAGGAGGAACCTTTTGACAGTAAGAGTTATTCGGCAGTGGAACACACTCCCTCGGAGCGTGGTGGGGTCTCCTTCCTTGGAGGTCTTTAAAGAGAGGCTGGATGGCCATCTGTCAGGGATGCTTTGATCATGATTCCCTGTGTGGCAGGGGGTTGGACTGGATGGCCCTTGTGGTCTCTTCCAACTCTACAGTTCTATGATTCTATGATTCTTTGATTTTATGGGTAGGAGTGTGTGGTGTTTATATACTGTGAACCCCTGTTGGGGAGTATATGTGTATTTGTGTATTTGAATGATTAGTTTCTGGGTATAGAAATGCAAGGAGGATTAGTGTCTGTTTGGCTAATTGTTCGTTGATGGCCCATTATCTTCTAGAAATCCCCCTGTCCCCAACAGGGATTCATAGCATATAAACTCCACACAGACACCTACCCAACCATTCCCTGAAGATGCCAGCCACAGATGCAAGCGAAACGTCAGAAAGAAACTATCCCAGAACACGGCCTCACAGCCCAGAAAAAAACCCAAGGAAAATCTAAAGAGGGGGTTTGCCTTTGCTTTCACCTGAAGCTGAGAGAGTGTGACTTGCCAAAGGTCACCCAATATGTTTCTATGGTTGAGCAGGGATTTGAACCCAGTCTCCAGATTCATAGTTGACCGTTCAAACCACTACACCTTCCTGGCTCTCATTCTGATCATGCAACAATCAAAATCCTCCCTACAACTTACATTTCAATTGTGCCCACCTCCAAAAAGGCCTTTTCCACCTTGGTAGAGAGCAGACAAGCAGCAGAGAAACATCCAATGCCACCCAATAAGTTCAGCACCTCAGATCACTCCTTTGAAGTTCCCAATAAAACCCAGATGGAGACAACCACCCCACTGCCATAAGAGCTACCCAGCTGCCACTACTTATGACTTGTATGCATGTGCAAGAACATCCAGCTTTGCCGAAGTGATTTTGAGTGCACATCTTGTACCTTTATTTTGGTATTCCATTTATTGCTCCAATAAGGGCCCCTAAAAACATTGTGAAAAGATTTTATGTAGGGGAAGATGAGTTGGTGTAATTATATTTCACAGTGGATTCAGTTGGGATTAAATTCTTCCCCATGCTGTGATTGCCACATTAGCCATATGTATAATTGCACCAGGCACTAGGTGGTAGATACAAACAGGTAAACCCCTCTTTAACTGAATAATAAGGGAAAAATCATATTCCGCCCTGTTTGAATTCCAAGTGCCATGTTGCGATGACTGCTTTGGTTTTACAATGCCTTCAAAGTTAAGAATTAATGGCTCTGATGTAGAGAAAATTGTGTTATTTGATGCAAGGCTCCAACATGATGATACTGAACAGCCCGTGGTAGGTGCCTCCTGCCAAGTCTGCAGCTCCAAGAGGTCCTCTGTGTTTCCAGTATTTAAGTCTCAGCCATCCATTTTGCTGAATCAGGAATCAGTGATGTGAGGGGGGGGGGGGTAGAAGAAAAGAAGGACTATGCAACAACTGGATGACTGTCAGAGCTGGCAGGCTGAAGATACTGCTATGTCTGAACTGGGATGAGAGAAAGGTATATCATGTCTCCAGAATATTTCCAGGAACAGAATATTTTGGCCACTCTTAGGACTTTTTTGGACAAACAAAAAATAACACTAGCAGCCTCGCCAGGTTGCGAGGCTGCAGCACTAGAGGGCGTCCGTTTCGCATGACGCCCCTTCCCAGCGGTACTGTTGTGGTACCGCTGGGACATTTGACCGTCATATTTTGCATTTGACCATCATATTTTACTCACAATCGTTGACAGTACTGCTGGGAAGGGGCGTCATGCGAAACGGACGCCCTCTAGTGCTGCAGCCTCGCAACCTGGCGAGGCTGCTAGCATTATTTTTTGTTTGTCCAAAAAAGTCCTTAGCAATCAATCTTAATAGTCAAGCTTTTTCCCAATCTGAGGTAGTCCAGGCAGTAATGGTCCGTTGGCTTCCATGCTAGTGGCATGGTGAATCCATTCTAGGTTTTAGTACAAGCTTTAAAGGACACAGCCAAGGCGCTGACTCTTACCCCCTAAACAAATTCAGCACCTTGGATAACTCCTTTAAAGTTCCAACAAAAATCCTAGGGCCCTTTCATACTATGGAACATTATTAGAATCATAGAATCATAGAGCTGGAAGAGACCACAAGGGCCATCCAGTCCACCCCCCCCCCCCAATTATTCTGCTTTAACTACCATGGTTCCATCCTATGGAATCCTAGGGTTTGTAGTTTTGGCAAGCACTCTGGCTGACAGTTCTAAACACCCCTCGCTAAACTGTAAATTAGTTTCCAGGCAAGGTATAAAGTGTTGGTTATTACCTTTAAAGCCCTACATGGTTTGGATCCAGGTTACCTATGGGATCGCCTTCTCTCATATAATCCGCCTTGTACACTTAGGTCCTCTGGGGGAGATTTGCTCCAATCAGCCAGGAGTAGGTTAGCAACTGTCACCCAGAGTTTTTCTTCAGCTGCCCCTAGTCTCTGGAACAGCCTGCCGGAATAAACACAATAGCTGAACACAGTGTCAGAATTCAAACCAGCTTTAAAGACTAGCCTCTTCCAGCAGGCTTATCCAAATGATTTTAAGGTGTGAATTTTAAATTGTGAGTCGATATGCTTTAAAATGTCTTGGTTTTACTTGTTCTTTTAAAATGATATATGTTTTCAATTGATATGTGCTTTTAACCAATGTTATGCCTATGGGTTAATGTGTTGTTACCCGCCAACTCGATCTATAAGGAGAGGCAGGTATGAAATAATAATAATAATAATAATAATAATACCCCACAATTCCATATGATAGAAACTCACCAGTTAATGTAGAATAACAGTGCTATAATTGTGTAACATGAACAGGCTCCCAGAGTGGATTTACTACTCCACTGACATAAAAGCTACTTGCAGTCACCAGTCCAAAGGAATCTTGAAAAGACTTGTGGGCCACCAAGTGGCCTGGGGGACCACACATGGCCCATAGGCTGCATGATACCCACCTTTGTTTTTGGGCTTCAGTCCTAAAGCAACCTGAAGCTAAGCTTACCCAGTTACCTATTACAGTCCCTCCACCATTTATATGGTCATCCACCCACCCTGACCTTAGGCAACATCTTTCCTTCTGCCTCTGTCCCTCAATGACCATTGTTAAACTGAACTTGTCACCTCACCATCACACCCACACATTTTGCATTTCTATGGCTATCCAAGGCTATGAGGTCTGTTCCTAGGCACCAGTTCACTCCATGCATCTGAGGAAGTAGACCCAAGTCTAGGAAAGTTTATGCTACCACTTCTTTCTTTCAGTCTCAAAGGTGCTACAAGATTCCCTTGCTTACCAGTTACCTGTTGCCTTCTGAACTCTGTTTGAGGTATCCTACAGAATGGCAACAGGCCAAAGCAACTGCCCTGAGCTTTCCCCTGCCATCCAGCATAGCAGTAAAGACACTGGCACATGCTTTCTCCTAGACATGCTAATCCTTTTGGCCCTTGGTGTTGGGTATTGTTTTCCAGATTGCTTCCTAGCTCAGCTGCAGCTGGAGTGATTAACAGACTGACATGCTGCTAGAGCAGCAAGGGACAGATTTTGTTGGAGAGCTACACTGTTTGTTGTATGATTCAGAAGAGAGAGACATATCAAACAGTGGCTGCTCCTCGTAAACTGTTCTCCCCCAATAATTAGACAAGCCTATTTTCTTCAACGTATTCTGTGTATTTACCCAAAATTAAAATGAGTTAAAATTCCAATCCAAAAGCTCGCCTAATGCAGACACTACTAAATATATAGCAATTATCCAAACAGCTCTATATTTAGCTAATTGACCATTTGGGCTGTATACACTCTCCTAATTTTCTTCTTATCATTCTTTTATAAAGGGAGAAAAAAGAGCTCATTTCTCTTCAGTGGGAAAACAATTTTGTTATCAGTGACAATGTTTTGGTAGTGTTGTTTCTACATGCAACCCTTGCTTAAGGGTGAATTCCACCTTCTGTGGCCATAGTTTGTTTTAAAAGAACATATTTCTTTCTCTGCAAAGCAGCACTGGGAGGGGGGCTTATTTGGATGGGAGAAGCAGTGTGTGGGAGGGAGTACATGGCCCTATCCAGTAATGCTCAGAGCAGCTTTTCTCAACCCTTTTACCCTGGAGGAATGCTTGAAATAATTTTCAGATCTTAGGGAGGTCCTGCATAAAAAGTATTCACCAGAATCCTATATCACCATCTATGTTACATCACTTTACATATACTTACCTGCATAACAGAGGCACTAAGAAACCCTGTTAGTAAGTTAAGATGGGTAACAGGACACTGGCAAGAGTGGCTGATGCGCATTGATGCCCGATGCACATCAGGACTGATGCAGTGCTCACCAGGACTGATGTAATGCATATCCTGTTGTGCATCGGCCCTGCTGTACATTGGTCCCATTCCACAATGGTCACTTTGCTGGCTCTGCTACATAGTAACATAACAGCAGGCCTCTACTGGATACAGATATTGCAGAACTGCCCAATTCTAATTATCACAAAGACATAACACTCCAAAAGGATTCTGGCCATTATATTTGTTGCCAATTCAGATAAGGATGATGAAGAAGAGAGGAACTTACCTCTACCATCGTATACCTAGCAGCAAGCTCAAAAGGAAGCTCAAAGGACATCTCTGAGACTTTAAGAGAAAAGCCTGCTCATTAAGAAACACCTGACAAAGCCTAAATTGCTTTATATATGCTGGGAGAGGTGATGGAGGCTTTGTGCTGTCCCTAACTACTCTGTTCCCTGCTCCTCAGAGTGGACTGTTTTGATCCACCCTGTGAGCTAATTAACAGTTGGCTACCTTCCCAGACTAGTGCTGTTTATATACCTTGCTGATATCTAGTTGCTTTCCAGACAGTGCCTGAGGAGTAACAGGGTAGAGATGCAGAAACAACAGAATAAGGGGTACAGTCCTAATCTGTCACCAATTGTCCATAGCAGGTGCCACGGAAGTCAATAGCCAGTCCAGAGATCAATAGAGAGAGGTCCAAGGTCCAGGTACTTGGTCAGCAAGGGGTTACTGCAACAGTCCAGAAGTCATTAAAGGCAAAGCAAGAACAGCAGAGTTGCAACAGCTAAGATAAGCAATTGTCTGCACTGAGGCTCAAAGGAGAATTGCTGGGAGATTTATAGGCAGATTCTCAAGGCCAGGTGGGCCTCATTAACGAGTAATCAGGTCAGCGTTTAGTATTTAAACAATGCTGGCTGTGGCATTTCTCCCTCCTGCATTCATAGAAGTTGGCATGTCACCTAGATTGTCCATCATTGGCTGGCAGACTGTTTGTTCTTCAGGGTGAAGTATGTTCTCTCTATTTGCTTCAGCTGCCCTCTCAGATGGATCCAGGGCAGTCTCTTCAAGGTGAACCAGGCTTTCTCTGTCTGCTTCATCTACATTCCCTGCATCCTCCTCCTCCTCATCCTCTCAGTCCTTGGCAAGGGGGTTCATGACAGCTTGATTTGCTCTGGTACCCATTGATTTCTCTTTTTAGCAGTTGCTGTGCACACTTTGGCTATATTTTGAGGTGATATTTATACTCAATATATACCCCTAAGGGGTGTTTTGAGTGGAAAACAATACTTGAGCAAGTTTCCCAGAGTGAAACAATGGAAGCTCCGGCTTTGTGATTGCTGTTAACAGTTGGAGCATTAAGGCTGATGGGTTTCAAGCAACCTCCACTGTTTGTATGAGAGAACCTTCAAAGAAAACCATTTGCAGAGTAATGGGTGTTCTGGTTACTCATTTGTTTTGGAAGCATGACTCAGTAGCAGGTGTGTCCAGGAGAATTAGCATATCCCACCCTAATACTTTGTTTTAGGGGGCTTCACACAATTACTGCCCAGGCATGTTTGCTTTTGGGGGAATTTCAAAGACCTCTTTGTAGGTTTTGAGTAAACCTTCACTAGTTCCTATATTTGGGCTGCCCTGGTCTACTGCCTAACCACGTGAAGCATCCATACAAGCCAAACTATGAATCACTGCCAATCAATGAATTATTGGAGAGGAGGGCTTGTCAGGGCATGTAACACACACACACACACACACACACTGATGCCACACAGTAGCTGTTTGCCACACACTTCTCATCATGCAGCTTGTTTCTCAGCAAAAGCCTATCTGACATGGGGGACTTTACTAGCAGCACTGCTGCCATCAGCATAGCCTTTTGCCTCACAGAAGCATGCTATCCCACCACCATGGAGAGGTAGTGCCATTGGTGGGTTTATATCCATTATAGCCACAACAAAATGCTTATTGTTTTTCAATCATGAATTCCCATGGAACTCCTGTTGACCTCTCATTGAACCCTAGGTTTCCAGAGAACCCTGGTTGGAGATTTTCAGACTACAATGTTATAGTGTGACTATTCCACTTTAACTGCTCTGGCTTCCTCCTGTGGAATTCTGGGGTTTGTAGTTTAGTGAGGCCTAAGATTTCTCTGGCTGAGAGTTGTAAATGCCCCTCCCTAAACTGCAAATCCCAGGATTCAACAGGAGGCAGCCATAGCAAATAAAGTGGAATCTCTCTCTCTCTGGCTTTTCTTCGCAAACGAAGATTCAGGAAGGACTCATCCCACGCTTTCTGCAAGCGCGCTGATGACTAAAAAGGCCAATCCGAGATAAACAAATCCGGTTGCAAAAAGCACAGCAGAAGGTCTCCTTGGGTGATGTTTTTGGGTTGTGATTCTTTCTGCGTTGTCGTTTCTCTTCAAGACTTGTTCGGCGTGAGTTCTCAAATAAGGCTGCAGCATTGTGGATAGTGCATCTCCATGCCTCCCGATGTGAGGCCAGGGCGGACAACTGTTGGTGATCAATTTGGCCAAGCCTGAGATGTTGTTTCAAGGAGTCTTTGTATCGCTTTTTTGGAGCGCCCCTCTTACGCTGACCCGTGGTGAGTTCACCGTAGAGTAGTATTTTTGGGAGGCGATGGTCCTCCATCCTAGAAACGTGACCTGCCCAGCGCAGCTGTGTTCTCAATATCATGGCCTCAATGCTGGTGATCCCTGCTTGCTCAAGGACAGCAACATTCGTCACATAGTCAGTCCAGTGTATATTTAGGATTGTGCGTAGACAGCGCTGATGAAAGCGCTCGAGGAGTCGTAGGTGGTGGCGATAGGTGAACCATGTTTCAGATCCATAAAGGAGGATAGACAGTACGATGGCTCTATACACACTGATTTTTGTGCTTTGCCTCAGGTGTTTATTGCTCCAGACTCTTTTGTGAAGTCTTCCAAATGCACTATATGCCTTTGCTAATCTGTGATCGATCTCTTTGTCAATCTTGGCATCTGAGGAGATGATGCTTCCCAGGTAGGTGAACTGCTGAACGGACTTGAGCACTGATTTGCCGACGGCAATGTGGGGATGGTGGTGTTCGTCCTGTGGTGCAGGCTGGTAAACAACTTCTGTTTTCTTCAGGTTGACTTCTAGCCCAAACAGCTCTGCAGCTGTTGCAAAGCAGGATGTTAGGCGCTGCAGAGCTGCTTCTGTGTGGGCAACAAGGGCAGCAGCATCGGCGAAGAGCAGCTCACGGACTAGATAGTTTAGAGTCTTAGTGTGAGCCCTCAGACGGCTTAAGTTAAACAAGCTACCATCAGTACGGTAGCGTATATAGATGCCGTCGTCTTCTTCAAGCTCTGCCATAGCCCTTTGGAGCATCGTGCTAAAGAAGATTGTAAATAAAGTTGGTGCAAGAACACAACCTTGCTTCACTCCATTAGTTATTAGAAAGGGCTCTGAAAGAGCATCGCCATATCTGACTTGACCACGCTGTCCCTCGTGTAGCAAGATAATCATTTTAAGGAATTTGGGGGGACATCCTAGTCTTTCCAGGATCTGCCACAGACCTTTTCTACTTACAGTGTCAAAGGCTTTGGTGAGGTCGACAAATGTTACATAGAGACACTTGTTCTGCTCCCTACATTTTTCTTGCAGTTGCCTAAGGGCAAATACCATGTCTGTAGTGCTCGTATTGGCTCTGAAGCCACATTGGCTTTCAGGGAGAAGTTCTTCTGCAATAGCAGGAACTAACCTGTTCAGGAGTATCCTTGCAAGGATTTTTCCAGCAATAGAGAGCAGTGTTATGCCTCGATAGTTTGAGCAGTCGGATTTTGCTCCTTTTTTCTTGTACAGGGTGATGATGACTGCATCTTGGAGGTCTGATGGCAGTTCCCCTTTTTCCCAGCAATTCACAAGGAATTCATGGAATTTTTCGTGGAGTGCATGACCTCCGTGTTTCCAAACTTCAGGTGGGATTCCATCAATCCCAGCTGCCTTGCCGTTTTTCATCTGCTGTATGGCCTTAAGGGTCTCTTCCAAAGTGGGAGCTATGTCCAATTCATTTTTCATTGGTTTTTGTATCATATATTGGATAGGTGAGGCTTGGACTACTCGGTTGGCGCTAAAGAGACTTTGAAAATGTTCAGCCCAACGATTTAGGATGGAGGCTTTATCAGTAATTAATGTTTGACCATCTGTACTGTATAAGGAGCTTTGGACCTGATAAGTAGGTCCAAACACTGCTTTAAGAGCTTCATAAAATCCTCTATGATCACCCAGATCTGCACAGCATTGTGTCTTTTCTGCTATATTGATCCACCACTTGTTCTGCATGTCTCGGAGTTTTTGTTGTAGTTTGCTACATGTGAGGTGGAAAGCTGCTTTTCTTACATGACAGGTTGGCTGGGCGAGGTATGCCTGGTGAGCAGCTCTCTTCCTTGCCAACAGCTCCTGGATCTCTTGGTTGTTTTCATCAAACCAGTCTTGATTTTTCTTGTGGGAGAAGCCAAGGGATTCTTCTGCAGACTGGAGGATACTGTTTTTGATATGTTGCCAAAGCACTGTAGGAGAAGGATCTGTAGGATGGTCTTCAAGTTTCATTTGTAGATTTGCCTGGAAGTTGTCTCTCATGGTAGCTTGTTGAAGATTGTTGACTTGGAGTCTCTTCTTTAAGATGCCACCCCTCTTAGGTTTGAACTTAAGATGAAGATTTAGTTTACATCTGACAAGGCGATGATCTGTTTGGCATTCTGCACTGGGCATCACTCGTGTATGACGGACATCACGAATGTCTCTCTGACGGACTAGAACGTAGTTAATGAGGTGCCAATGTTTGGATCGGGGATGCATCCAGGTTGTCTTCAAGCTATCTTTCTGCTGAAAGATTGTGTTTGTAATAGTCAGCTGTTGTTCTGCACAGAACTCTAGCAGGAGGCGTCCGTTATCATTGCAATTGCCAACACCATGCTTGCCTAAGACACCTTTCCAGGCTTCGGAGTTCTTTCCTACTCTGGCATTGAAGTCACCAAGGATAATAATTTTGTCTTCTACAGGGACTTTTTGTATGAGTTGGCGTAGGTCTGTGTAGAATTTGTCTTTCTCTACAGGGTCGGCTTGCATAGTTGGGGCATATATACTAAAGAGAACAACATGTGGGAGGCGTAAGGAAATAATGCGATCAGAGTGTCCTGTTGGCAAGGTTTCGAGTTTGGAGGCAATGGAGTTTTTAATCATAAAGCCTACTCCTGACAGATGTTTTTCGGTTTTGGGTTTGCCAGACCAGTAAAGTGTGTAGCCGGCGCCATGTTCTTTAAGGCTGCCTTCCTCATGGAAGCGAACTTCACTAAGAGCAGCGATGTCAATATTAAGCCGTGATAGTTCAAGGGCTATTAGGGCAGAACGACGCTCAGGCCGTCCACTATCTTCAGAGTCTTGCATGGTTCTGATGTTCCAGCATGCAAGTGTCAGTTTATTTACACCTTTGGAGGCCGGTGTGTGCCTTTGTTTCTTTGCCTTGGTTTGACCGCATCAGAAGATTCCCGTTGGCCGCGGCTAGCCAACCAGGTAGTTGGGGATGAGCTTTCTTTAGGCCACCTTTTCTAGGCCCCTCTCCATATGGAGCAAGCAGTGCTCTCCTTAAAAAAGGCTGCTTGGTCGTTCAGAATGCTGCCGAACAAGACTGTCATCTCCCGGGTCAGGCTTGAGCGACCAATGTCCTGAACCGCCTGCATGCAGGGTTGGGGCTGCGGCTTCCAGTGCATCTTTACACCTGCCGGTTTCGTCCCTCGCCAGTCGCTACAGGGCTTTTTTGGAAATGGATTTGTCCTTCGAGCCTGTGCAATGGATTTTTCTGGTGGAGCGCAGCGTGCACAGAACTGGCCTCACCCTTTAAACCAGAGATTCATCTGCCGTGGCCTTGCAAGCATGGTCGTGGCAGTGAGGTCCTCGGGCCGTAGGTTTGATTAGAGTTTCCTTCTCTTAGATGGTTGACCTTACAGGGTTGGACAAGCACCATCTGCCCGGGTTTGGGATTGGAGTTTTCCTTCTCGTAGGACGGTTGCCACAAGGCTAGAGAGCCCATCCTGCCCTTTGACGCTCTTTGTCAGACCCTTCGGTTTTGACCTGTCTGGCATGGGAGACCCTACCAGTGGCTATTATGCCACCGCCAGCATAGCTCAAAACATCATTAGGGTACGCAAGCCACTCTCCCACGACAAGTGGAATAGTAACACAATAACAGTGTTGTCTGAAAATCTCCATTGAAAAACCCTGGGTTAGAGGCTTTCATGTGAGTGGGATGGTGAACTCCTCTGGATTTTGGTCTAAGTTTTAAAACAGCTGCCCAAGGTCCTATCTTATCCCCCAAATAAGTCCAGCTATTTGGAGAGCTCCTGTGAGATTCACACTCAGCAGCCTCACCACTCCATTGATGTGGAAGCCACCAGCTGCCATTGACCCCTGTACTCTGTAATTTCCCATTCACTCTTTTCTTTTAATTTGAGGGAAGCTGCTATTTATTTATATAATTTATTGTCAGGGTATGATAGGGCATTCAATCCCCGGCAGAAGCCAAAAAACTGTCTCAGCAGACTTGGTAGCAGCCCTTTCCCAAGAATACTCACACACACACTGTTTGGCGTCCAGAAAACAGGAGCTGCTTTAATCTTCAAAGTAGTTTCAGCTATTCACAGTATATATAATCAAAGTGCTATGCCAGGCATCACAGAATCAGAGGAATAGAATGCTGGAGACACGGGTAGCTACACTTCAACAGATTCGCGAGCAAGAGGTTTTCCTGGACAGAACAGAACAAACAGTCTTGGATGGGGACCACACAGAGGAAGTGGCTATGGAGGAGAGGGTCACTTCACAGACACAGGAAGTAGACAGCTGGAGGAATGTCACACACAAAACAAGAAAATCCAGGGATTCTTCGAGCAGCTTGCAGCTACAGAATCGATTCGAAGCCCTTTCCCTTATCAAGGACAATGAGGAAGAACAGCATGGACAGACTTCAGGGGTAGAGCAGGGAACCTTGAGAGTACCACCGCAAGGAACAGCAGCTGCGAAGCCTCGGCGAAGGCGTGTGGTGGTGGTGGTGGACTCCTTGCTGCGGGGTACAGAAGCAGTGGTATGTGGGTCTGACAAGATGACTCAGGAGGTGTGTTGTATCCCTGGGGCAAAGATCTGTGATGTGACGGAGCGGCTAACAAGACTCATCAAGCCTACGGATCATTACCCCTTCCTTTTGGTCCATGTGGGAACCAATGATACTGCAAGGCACAGCTTTCCCAAGATCAGAAGAGATTATGAGGCCCTAGGGAGGAAGCTGAAAGAAATGGACGCACAGGTTGTCATCTCGTCTCTTCTGCCAGTTGAAGGGCATGGTCCAAGAAGGGAGAGGAAAACAGCCGACGTAAGCAACTGGCTCCGTAGATGGTGTCGCCGAGAACAAATTGGATTCTTGGATCATGGACTGCGCTTCCATGAGGGGGGACTTCTGGCAAGAGATGGGGTGCATCTTACAACAGTTGGAAGAAATATTTTTGCCAACAGTCTCAAGAATTTGATCAGGAGGGCTTTAAACTGAGTCAAATGGGGGAGGGAGACAGTATTCTGGAAGGCAAAAGGGCTGGAGAAAATAGTCAAACTGTCATAGAGGGAACAAGGCAAACAGCGCAAGGACCCAACAGTGGGAGGCAAAAATACTTGCACAGGCAGCAAGTAAAGGGAACACATGGTCTTAGAAGTCTCTAAGACATCTAATGCACAGAGCATGGGAAATAAGCAAGATGAACTTGAACTCCTAGCACTACAAAACAAATATGATATAATAGGCATTACTGGTGGGACGAGTCTCATGATTGGAATGTAGGAATAGAGGGGTATAACCTTTATAGGAGAAACAGGCCAAACAGGAAAGGAGGAGGAATAGCATTATATGTCAGGGATATTTACACCAGTGAAGTGATCCATGACATCAATACTGGAAGCCAGGTGGAGAGCATCTGGATAAAAATTAAAGGGGAGGGAAACAACAGGGATGTTATTGTGGGACTCTACTACAGACCCCCAAATCAGACGGAGGAATTGGATGATGTCTTTCTAGAACAGATGAACACACATGCAGAAAGGAGAGATGTAGTAGTGATGGGGGACTTCAACTATCCTGATATTTGCTGGCAATCTAACTCAGCCAAAACTTCAAGGTCTAGCAAATTCCTTACATGCCTGGAAGACAATTTCATGGTCCAAAAGGTGGAAGAGGTAACAAGGGGGTCAGCTATTTTAGATCTGATCCTAACCAACAGAGATGACCTGGTTAATGGGGTGCAAGTGGTGGGATCCTTAGGTGAGAGTGATCATGTTCTCCTGGAGTTTGTTATACAATGGAAAGGAGAAGCCAGGCATAGTCAGACACGCATTCTTGACTTTAGGAGAGCTGATTTCAATAAACTCAGGGAAATACTGGGGGTGATCCCATGGTCAGGAATACTAAAAGAGAAGAGAACTCAAGACGGATGGGACTTTCTCAAAAGGGAGATACTGAAGGCACAATTTCAAACAGTACCATTGAGGAAGAAAAATGGGAGGTGTCTCAAGAAACCAGGATGGATGACTAATGAACTTTCAATGGAGCTAAGTTTTAAACGGAACATGTATAGGAAATGGAAAAGGGGGGAAATCACCAAAGAAGAATTCAAACAGATAGCGAACACGTGTAGGAGTAAAGTCAGAAAAGCTAAAGCGCAGAATGAGCTCAGGCTTGCTAGGTAGGTTAAGAACAATAAAAAGGGTTTTTTTTGGGTATGTCTTCAGCAAAAGGAGGAAGAAGGAAATGATAGGGCCACTACGTGGAGAAGATGGCTAAATGCTAACAGGGGACAGAGAAAAGGCAGAATTACTCAACACCTTCTTTGCCTCAGTGTTTTCAGAAAAGGAAAAGTCATGCCAGACTAATCTGATCTCTTTTTTTGATAAAGTTACCAGCTTGGTAGATGAAGGGAGTGCTGTGGACATCGCATACCTTGATTTCAGTAAGGCCTTTGACAAGGTTCCCCATGACGTTCTTGCAAACAAGCTTGTAAAATGTGGGCTAGACAAGTTAACTGTTCAATGGATTTGTAATTGGTTGACCGGCCGAACCCAAAGGGTGCTCAGCAGTGGCTCCTCTTCGTCTTGGAAAGATGTGACCAGTGGGGTGCCACAGGGTTCTGTCCTGGGCCCAGTGCTATTCAACATCTTTATCAATGACTTGGATGACGGAATTAGGGGCATACTTATCAAATTTGCAGATGACACCAAATTAGGAGGAGTAGCTAATACCCTAGAGGACAGGATCAAAATTCAGAATGACCTGGATAGACTGGAGAGCTGGGCCAAAGCTAACAAAATGAAATTCAATACGGAGAAATGTAAAGTACTGCATTTAGGGCGGAAAAATGAAATGCATAAATATAGGATGGGAGAGACCTGGCTGAATGAGACTATGTGCGAAAGGGATCTAGGAGTCCTAGTAGGCCACAAGTTGAACATGAGCCAACAGTGCGATGCGGCAGCTAAAAAGGCCAATGCGATTTTGGGCTGTATCAATAGAAGTATAGTGTCTAGATCAAGGGAAGTAATAATGCCATTCTATTCTGCCTTGGTCAGACCTCACTTAGAATACTGTGTCCAGTTCTGGGCACCACAATTCAAAAAGGATATTGACAAATTGGAGCGTGTCCAGAGGAGGGCGACTAAAATGGTGAAAGGTCTGGAAACGATGCCTTATGAGGAGAGACTTAGGGAGCTGGGTATGTTTAGCCTGGAAAAAAGATGGTTAAGAGGCGATATGGTAGCCCTGTTTAAGTATTGGAAGGGATGTCACGCTGAGGATGGAGCAGGCTTGTTTTCTGCTGCTCCACAGACTGGAACACGGAGCAATGGGTGCAAGCTCCAGGAACAGAGATTCCACCTCAACATTAGGAGGAACTTTTTGACAGTAAGAGCTGTTCGGCAGTGGAATGCACTCCCTCGGAGTGTGGTGGGGGCTCCTTCCTTGGAGGTCTTTAAACGGAGGCTGGATGGCCATCTGTCGGGGATGCTTTGATCGTGATTTCCTGCATGGCAGGGGGTTGGACTGGATGGCCCTCGTGGTCTCTTCCAACTCTGCAATTCTATGATTCTATGATTCTATGATCTTTGTTCTAGCTTGCTTATATACACATCAGTATGGCATTGGCTTATTCAAGCACATGGTTATATTGCATCAGATTTCATCTTACATGGCTTTGCCCTCTAGTAACCCTTCTTCTGATGTAAGCCTTGTCATGCAGCTGTGGCATGATTAGACATGACTGGCAGTTCATGGAGTCACGGAGTCAGTCATCATGACTCAGCATGATTTCTGCAGTTTGTCCATTTTAAAACTCAGGGTTCAGTATCCAATTCCTGACATTTATACCCCACATTTCTCCTGGAACAAGACCCAAGGCAGCAATTCAAACTTCCAAAACACTACATCAGGGATGGCAAATTTTGACCCTACCTGTGCTTGGGATTTCATGTCCCAGAAGCCCCAGCCAGCATGGTTAATGGTACAAGCTTATAGGATTTGTATCCTAACAAATGTCCTCATGCCTCTTTCTCATTTTCCCTTAGTCCTTGAATAATCTTGAGGACTACTCCTACCCCTTCTCTAGTCCCAAATATTTCCTATAACCACAAGCTTGAAGGCTGGGAGACAGCCCAGTAAGGAATGTCTTTGCAGGCTGTGTTCCAATAGCTAGTGCATGATGATGAAGCCTGTCATCATGAATCAGCTATCAGAACATACCCATACCACATACTACAGCCTCCCTGTCCTCATGTGGCTCCCCATTGGCCTCCTTAATGACACAAAGAAGGTGAGCAGGAGGGGGAACCAAGAGGGGATTGTGGAAGGCTATAACCTACCCCTTCCTTTCCAAGCTTCCCAACCCTATATTCCTAAAATTGTGCAGGGGACAGGCAGTCAAAGGGGAGGCAACATAGGGTTGTGGAAGGCTATAGCATCCCTGTTCCTTTCTCTGCTTCCCACCAGCATCCTAATGACACACAGGAAGTGGGAGGTAAGGGAGCCAAGAGAGGATCATGGAAAGCTATAGCCTCAACAATCCTTATTTGCCCCCCCCAACACCCACACTCCTGATGTCACCTGGGGAATAGGAGCCAACATAGGATAGTGGAAGACTATAGCCATTGTGGAAGACTATTGTTATGAACCAGCTGTCAGAACACAGGTGGAAGGCTATAGGCTCCCTGAAACTTTCTCACCTTCAACTGCCCTCCCTCCTCCTAACATCACATAGGGTTTGGGAGGGCAGGGGAGAGTCTAACATCTCCTCACCCTCCAGGCACCATGTGATGGTGGGCAGCTGGAAGCTGAGAGAAGATTAAGGAACACAATAGCCTCACTGCATCTTACTTGGCTTCCCACCCTCCTCCCAGTATTGCAGAAGGGGAAGGTGGGAGGGGGGCAACAGAGGATCATGGAAGGCTATAGCTCAGCTTCCCACCATTCTCAAAAGTTCATGAAGAGTTTGATTGTGGTATACAACCTTTGTGTTGAAGGGCAACATAGTGCAATTGAATGCACAGCCAAATATGGAACTGAATGTGCAGTCAATGTGCAGGCATATCAGTGTGCACAGTGGTGCATGTGCAACTTCTCTTCCATAGCCTTGAACAGCATGCAGATGTTTTGCACCATACAAAAATATATAACACTTCCATAGGGGAACTTACACATATATCAGGCACCAACAAAATTCTGAATGCAGTCTGCTTTCGGGGAGTCCCACTTTGATTCCCAAAATCCCAAGTCAATTCAGGGTGATCTGAATCTAAAGGCACCCCCCACCTCAATATTCAAAGATATTGTTGTTACCTTCTGGTACCTCTGGATAACTGATGATATACAAACTCCCCTCACCTCAGTGTGGAATTGTTTCAATATTTATGAGTTTTCTTAGGATGCATTATTGTGCTGATGTACCTAAATGTACTGTCCTTTGAGAAATACAATTCCTAGCTGCAGCTACAGATGGAAACTGCTTGGAAAAACACTATATCTGATCACACATGTGCAGAATCTCATTTTACATTCTAAGCTGGAGCTGCACTACTCAGGGAAGGACCTCTTGAGGAAAATGGAACTCAATTCATAATGCACATCGAATGCATTATGAGCTAGACAATTTCACATCCTCTGAATTGGGCTACTGCTTAACAATCTTTGGCCACATCACTGGTAATAACCAGAGATATGAAGACTTCTAAAGAGTAAGAAGTCAGCTGAAACATGGAAGGGGTTGTGATGGGATAACTACTTTTGAGGCTAAAGTACTGCAGTGCATACATTTTAAAAATTTGATGTGGTGAATTAAAAAAAAAAACTGTTCCAGGGAATGGATGATATGGCTATAGGCCCTGCACCCCCTCAATTTTTGAATGTTAAGTTTTAGCTCCTCAAGTCCCATAGGGCCCATGGCCAGGGGGGGGGGGGCAGAAAATTTTGCCATGTGAAGTCAAAGGCTTCCACTGCCAGCATCCATAGATTTTCCTTGGTATTTTTCTGGGCTGTGAGGCCATGTTCCGAATAGTTTCTTTCTTACGTTTGGCCTGCATCTGTGGCTGGCATCCTCAGAGAATGCATTCTCTGAGGATGTCCACCACAGATGCAGGAGAAATGTCAGAAAGAAACTATTCCAGAACACAGCCTCATAGCCCAGAAAAAACCAAGGAAAATCTATGAATTTTGCCATATTTGGGGCTTTTTATAAAAAATAGGAATGGAAGCAGAAATTGACTGATCTGTTGTCACATATATAAGTGGTTTGTATCTTTTGGAATGCTGGATGATAATCAACATTGGACTTCATTTCATTTTTCAGCCATATATTTGTTTTCAGGAAAAACTGTTCATTCATAAAATATACATGAAAATAGTTTATATGATAGCTACACAGTATGAATGGAATCTAAGTGGCAATGCAAGGGGAATGAAGATAATTCAAAATTCCATGCTTCTTGTTGGGGGGGGGGAGACCCTATTTGTGTCACTATTTATTTCATCGACTGACTGGCAGGAGGAACCAGAATTTCCTTATACAGATGTCACAGATGACATGTTCCAAATTGGGCAATCTCTTAGCCTAGTTATACTACTCTCGGTGTCCTTTCTGACAGCAATCTAGTCTAGGGAATCTCCACTTTTAATGCTTTAAAAGAGATACTATGACAAGAATCATAATATTGCTGTCAAAAATGAAGTGTGCATACCAGGTCAAAAGGAAATTAGGAAAATATTCTGCAGTATGATCCTTCCCCCTTCTTACCTTGTTTCATATTGCCTTCTGGATTTGTCAACAGTAAAATGAGAGTGTAGTTCAGGGAGTTGGCAACCACCAGCATTTGGGATGTCTGGGTATGATGCCCTCCTGTAGGGCCTCAGAGGACACAACCCTTCCTCCTGCTGTGTGGTCATGCTCCCTCAAAATGGACCCCATACCCATCTTGGGCTGTTTCAGGTCCGGGGGAGACCATTTCTAAACCAGGAAGTAAACTGGAACCTAGAGAGAGGGGCCATGTTTTACTTTAAAAAGAAAGAATTCCCTTCCCCTCAAATTTGGGAGGAATCCTGGTACACCTTTTAGGCTTCAAAAATAATCTTAGGGGATTCCTGTAGCCCACAGGCTACACTTTTCTCACCCTTGTGGTGCATGTTTCAACATTTCACAGGCGAAAACAGGGACACAAATGGCCAAGCAAGTTAAGAGTGTAGTCAAGACAACAAATGTTATGAGTGAAGGAGAACACACAAGCAAGGAGGGGCTGAAGGAGTTTGCTTTTCCCCCAGTCTTCTGGGAAGGGCAAGATTCTGCCATCCCTCTCCTGACACTGAGTTAATTGAGTACAAACTACTTTTGAACTTTGAATACAATTTACAGCAACTGGTGTAAGCTGAGGACAAAGGGGGGGGGAAGTGAGAGGAGAACAGAGAAACTGGGACATTTTATAAGCAGCTGAAAAACTGGGATGGCAAAGGATTAATTGGGATTGTCCCTGCCAAATCAGGGCATTTGGTGGGTATGTTTATGTAACTGAGGAGCTTATCAGACAAGCATCTAAAACATTCTATATTTTACAGAGTAAATATCTTGGCATAATAACACTTCTTATCACACATCAACGTAATCATGAGACATAGATGCCCCTGAATTGTGGCAACGCGACTACTCATGCTGCTTACTTCCACATTTTCACATGGGTGAGATTTTGGTGGTTCTCACAAAAAGATGCAAGCACACTTAAAAGTCCAAAAACAACTAAATTACCAAAGAAAATGAACACACAAGCACCAAACCACACTTGGAAACTTGTCAGCAAAATGGAGAGGTTCATAAAAAGAGTGTCCCTTACCTACTTTTCGCATTCTCTCCTGGAAGTGTTCTGGCAGCGACCGCTCATTGATACTGGAATCATGCTAGCAGAACAGGGCATGGTTTCGCACACAAGCAGTACAATGAAAAAAAAATGCCATGGGATATTAATTGGTGGCTTCTGCCTGCTAATAAAAAATAATGCCTTTTTGACAGCAGCTGAATGCTTGCAGAACGCTGGGGCATGATGTCATGTGGTAGGGGAGGTCTTTTGCAGCCTTGTTTCAACATAATAATGCTATATTTGTCATATCTGATAATCTCCTGAATAACTGTCATTTTGGGGTAGAAAGCAAATAAACTTTTGCTATTTGTTTGCTTCGGATGGCATCAGTAGTGAACAGATTATATTTGCATACAGTATACATCAATCCTCATCATGATTCTACATTTCTGTGGTGCTTACAATTGCTCCTGTGAGGAAAGAGGCTATGCTGATGGTAGCAGTGTTGCTAGTAAAGTCTCCCATGTCAGACAGGCTTTTGTTGAGGAGCCAGGCTAAATGTGGCAAACGGCAGCACTGCAGCAGCAGCAGTGGAGGGTGACACTTGCAGAGTAGTTTGTGAGGCCAACATTCTTTAAGCAACCAAAGAGGCAGCTGTTTACAGGGACATCATCTTATGGCTAATATGGAAATCAAATAGACTGCAAACTTGGAAGCAGAAGATGGAGAAGCTCCATTCTGTCTTCAAAAACAAGATCAGGAGCAGATTGTGGCACAGACCATGAACAGCTAATATAAAAAATTAGAGTAGAGCTAAAGAAGAACACTAAACCAATGGTCATGCCAAAATACAACCTGATGAACATCCCCATAAATTAAGCTCAAAAGCCTCTGGCAGCAGTTATATAGAGCTATTGGCTGCTAGCTCCTCCCCCAAGCAAGTCAGTGAATGAACAGAAGCCACGCTCCCTTAGACCATGTGATTAGGGAGAGCACACAGCCCAAAACAAAGAAAACCCCTGACACAAGCCTTTAAAAAAAAACAGTCAAAAAGTCAAGGATGAACCCCAAACAGCTCAACTTCTGCCGGCTCTCTGAGACTTATTGCAACAATTAAAAACTAAACTGGAGGTCAAAAAAGCAGAAACAAGGGTATGCTAGATTTATGGTGAAATAGATCTTCACTCCAAATAGAAGCAACATGGATCTCTCTCTGTCTCTCCCTACAATTCACTTCCTACCTGGGGCAGCCTTCCTTCCTGTTTTCACCTGGTTCTAGTCTCTCAGTTGCTTCTCTGTCTCTTCCATGGGCTGGCAAAGATGATCAATTCTTCAGTTATAAATATACTACCCAGTAATGATAACTGATGGCACACAATTGTAAATGGGGAGGTGAATCTGCTCCTGGTTTTAGTCTGAACTCTTAAAAACTATACACAAGGTGCTAAAACTGACCATAGAATCATAGAATTGTAGAGTTAGAAGAGACCATGAGGGCAATCCAGTCCAACCCCCTGCCACGCAGGAAATTACGATCAAAGCATCCCTGACAGATGGCGATTCAGCCTCTGTTTAGAGACCTCCAAGGAAGGAGGCCCCACCACACTCCGAGGGAGTGTGTTCCACTGCAGAACAGCTCTTACTGTCAGAAAGTTCCTCCTAATGTTGAGGTGGAATCTCTGTTCCTGGAGCTTGCATCCATTGCTCAAAGTGGGGTTCAGCACCTTGGGTATCCTCCAAGTTCAGACTCAAACCCAGAGTGGATTCATCACCCTGCTGTCACTAGTACTCAGGGCCCATCTATAAGAGGGTAAAATGTGGATTGGTGCAGTTACGCCAATTCGCAGAAGCTTTAATTTGTCTCCATGGTTTTTTGGCAAGATTGCTGATGTGCAAACCTATCTATGTTTGCTGTTCACACCGAGGCATGCCAAGATGGTGGGCTGAAGTGAATTATTTGTGGTTTTATTTTTCCTGACTTGCCCTTCCAAACAGGTAAAAAAAACCCTAAATCCAAGGTGTGGAAGAGTGATCTTTCACTTAAATTAAAAAAGAAAAAGAAAAGGAAAGCTGTTTTGTCATTTCAGCACACAATTGCTACTGTGAAACTTGAACGTGGTGGTTCCAGGCACTGCCTTGTTAGCAAGTTCTGCTCTCGCACATGTCCGACAAATCAGCTATACACTTCAGGAATGTACTGCAATGCAATTTTGTTGTCTTAATGAGCAGGAGTGCGCATTTCCCCTGCAGTTTTTTTAAAAACTCAGGAAAAGCTATAAAGGCTTTTCCCTGAAGTTTTCCTGAATTTTGGTCCCCTCCCTCCAAAAATGAGACTGCTGCAGGATCCCATTTGGACACATGGGATTCCCCCTGAATTCTAAGGGGATTTATTTCACCATCTTGATTGGCCCTCAGTCTCTCTCCACCAGCCCACACTGGGCCTTGTCTCCAGGCATTGGCTTTCTCAGGATGCAAACATAATACTACTCTCTCACAGCCCCTCTCTCCAGCAACTGTTATGAACTTCCATGTTATCTCAGAACACTGAAGCTACATGTTACTATCAGGGCCGGTTTAACCTGTCTGCCAAATCAGCATTGGGGGGGGGCTCAAGGTCAAGAGAGGGCCCCAAGGTCAAGAGAGGGCCCCGTGCTAGCCTCCTTAATCTGATGAAGGAGACAGCCAGGAGACAGCCAGTAGGAGCCCCCTCCTCCTCCAAAAACCTGCTGGCTTTTTTTTAAAAAACAGCTGTCTCCCAAACTAAAGAGAAAGAAAAAGAAACAGCAGCCCTCCGTGGCAGAAGCTGGAGGGAGTTTGCTGCTACCGCGGAGACGGTGAGTGAGCATTGTCGGAAAGGGCTTCTTTCTTTCTTTCTTTCTTTCTTTCTTTCTTTCTTTCTTTCTTTCTCTTCCCTTCCCTTCCCTTCCCTTCCCTTCCCTTGCCAACTGAGTTCAGTCTGCATTTGTGTGTGTTTGCCTATGTGCCTTCAAGTCATTTCTGACTAAGGCAAACCTACCATGGGGTTTTCTAGGCAAGGTTTGTTCAAAGGGTGTGTGCCTTTGCCTTCCTTTGAGGCTGAGAGAGTGTGACTTGCCCAAGGTCAACCAGTGGGGTATTCATGGCTGAGTAAGGATTCAAACCCTGGTCTCCATAGTCATAGTGCAATGCTGAAACTTTTACAACACTCTTAACTCTTTTAACAGAAGAATACTGTATAAAGAATATAAATTAAAATTTGGAGTAATATTACTGGGAACAATGGTTTTATTGTTGTCACTAAAACACCAGTATCCCATTAGTGTTATGTGAGAGGCATAGGCCTGGAGCAGTGGATTTTAACCTTTTCTTTACCAGGGACCCCCTTTAAATATCTTTTGTTGCCCCAAGACTTAACTCAAGATTTAAAACCCTAATAATAATAGCTAACAACAATACAATTACACCATCCATTAAACTTTCCCTCAGAGACACTCTTGCTTCTTCCTGCAAGTTTGTGGCTGGAGTGGATTGAATGGCAATGTGCAGGCCAAGCCAGCCAGCCTTTGCCTTGGTTCCTGTCACGTGGCTACTCCACTACAGGGAGGAGGGGGGCCAAGCAGCCTTCAAGCCTTTGTGGACCCCCTGTGAGGACATTGCGGACCCCAAGTTAAGAACCACTGGGCTAGAGAATGCTGGAAAAGGAACAGTGCAACCAGATCTTGAGAAGGGTGCTGGCAGGGGGATTCGGGGAGGTGTAATCCAAGAGTAACTTTCCCAGGCTCTGAATGCAGCCTAGAATCATAGGGCTGGAAAGGACCCCAACAGCCATCCCATCCGATTAGCTTCTGACCTGCAGGAACACACAATCCAAGCATTCCTGACAAATGCCCATCCAGCCTCTCCTTAAAAACTTCCAAAGAAGGTGAGTGCACCACACTCCCAGGCAGCAGAGTATTCCACTGCCTTACAGCTCTTACTGTCAGGAACTTCTTCCTAATGTTTAGGTAGAATCTCTTTTCCTGTAGTTTGAGTCCATTGCTCTGTGTCCTAGTCTCTGGAGCAGCAGAAAACAAGCTTGCTCCTTCCTCAGTATGACACCCTTTCAAATATTTAAACATGGCTATCATGTCCCCTCCTAACTTTCTCTTCTCTGGGCTAAACATGCCAGCTCCCTAAGCCGTTCCTCATAGGGCATAATGGCTTCCAGACCTCCCAACATCCTTCTCGGTATCTTTCTTGAATTGTTGTGCCCAGAACTGGAAACAATATTCCAGGTGAGGTCTGACCAAAGCAGAATGGAGTGATACTATTACTTCCCTTGATCTAGACACTATTAATGCAGCCTAGAATCACATTGGCATTTTTTGCTGCTGCATCACACTGCTAACTCATGTTTAGCTTGTAGTCCACTCTTTCTTTTCTTTGAGGAAATCTACATCATTACATTAATTGCTAATAAACTAAAAATATTATGTTAGTGCCTATAATATAGTTTTTAAACTAAATTATTGGTGTCAAATTATGTAATACAGTAGGCCCCTCTTATCCACTGGGGATTGGTTCGGGGTGTGTGTGTGGATTCTGAAAACCATGAATAATAGTGGACACCATTGAAAATAATGGGACTTCTGATTTAAAATACCATAGAGTTGCCTTGGAGGGCCTAGAAAACCGCTAGGGAGGACACATTTACTAGGAAGACTCTATGGTAGGTGTGCTGTTTTGTGTCCCATGGATAATGAATCCATGGATACGGGGGGTCCTACTGTGATCTGAACATCCTGTACGGTGAATAGGTTAGGTTACATTGACCTGAGATAAACATATGGGGACCCCAAAATAAAGCATTGCAGGGGCCCCCAAAATTCCTTAAACCGGCCCTGGTTACTATTCTGGTTAATAGCCATTGTTAGCTTTATTCTCATTGGATTGATCTAACGTCCTTTTAAAACTATTTATACCACTGGTCATGATTACACAGTAACCTGTCTTATATTAAAGGGGTACGCACTACAAGTTATATTACTTTTATGGCATTTTACTATGGCTGCCTCCTAAGGAGTCCTGGGGTTTATGATTTGGTGAGATACATAGAAGGTCCAAGATACCCATGGAAGAGAGAGATGGGGGATTAAATCTACTCAATTCTGTCATGCAGACAGGCATTCCAGGTATCTTGAGAACTCTAGTTCAGTGGAGTGGGCTAGGGGATCAGTATTTTACATTGACTATTTTGTTAAATAGCATAGTAGTTAACTAAGTAGCTGATGTAGATGCTAACAAAGTAGTATCTCCTTGCCTGACCCTCCCAACCTACTGTAGCAGACAGCAGCTGCACTGAGAAAGGGGCCCATTCTGCTGATTGGAGCATGGGTGGATGACTTTCTACCCCCATTCCCACCAGCCAGTGAGGATGAGGCAAGGATGTGTGACAGGGTCCCATTTCTGGTGGTTTCAATAATGCCATGATCATGACTACTTAAAGACCATGGATACGAATCTACTAGAGATGCAAAGTCTGATCCTGAATTTTGGCCAAGGACAATTCTAAGTATGTCACCAAGTTCCAAATCCCAAGATTCCCTAAGAAGGAGCCATGACTATGAAAATGCTATAACTGTAGTGCAGAGGCAGCTTAAATTTCAGATCATTTGATGTCTAACTGAGTATGTTCAATACTAACTGGCAGCTGTTCCCCAGGTTTCCAGAGAAATCCTTCCCAGAATTACTTGCAGGGGACTGAACATAGGCTTTAGGTGAAGCATTGCTAAACTCTACTCATTTCTCAAGGTGACTTCTTGATGTATGCAAAGTTCTTGTGGTTCTGAGATTTTTTTTTTTAATGGCACACAAATGCCCCTAAAATATCTACAGTAGGACCTCCATATCTGCTGGGGATTGGTTCCAAGGAGCCCCATGGATACTGAAAACCGCAGATACCAGTGAACACCTTTGGAAACAATGGGACTTCTGGTTTAAAATACTTAGAAAACATCTAGAGAGGATGCCTCATTAGGCATTTTCTAGGAAGACTCTATGGTAAGTGTGCTGTTTTGTGTCCCATGGATAACTGAATAATGAATCAGAGGATATGGGGGTGTTATATGCCCTGCAGATATTACTAAAGGATTTTGTCCTTCTCCTGTCTCCAAGCAATGGCTCCTGTCTTTTACTCCCACACCCCTTTGAGCATCACATGGCTCACATTGGGAAACATAGATCTATGTGATTGAGTTTGCTTTGGAGGAAACACAGTTGTATGGAGCTTAAGGTTGATTTATGAGGCTTTGTTCAGCCCCTTTTCCATTCTCTTGCTCTTCTGGATCATTTCTCTGGCATTGCTGGAGGCACTGTTTTTCTCTCATTTATCCACAACAGCTTCCCACTAGCAATATTTTCAGTCAGCTGACGCCCATACAGACAAATATGAATTTCTTCTTTTGAGTCTGGCTGAACTCCTTTGAATGTTGCCAGCTTGGGCAAAACAGAAAATGAAGAAAAAGAATAGGGCAAGGACTAAGAAACTCTTCTGTACAGAGCCTAAAAAGCAGGGGAGTGTTATTAGTCAGAAGGATTACCAAACAGAATTTTTAAAAATCAGCAAAGCCATTTGGCGTCTGCCTTTATCAGTTGCTGAAAACAAAATTAAGTCACATCCAATGTGGCATTTTAGAATGGCTAACATTCTTAAGTAGATAATGGGGTTATATATGATCCTCTAGTTTGAGACTACGTGGTGTTAAGATTTTAAATCCCTGGCTCCAGAAATTCTCCCTACATCCAGAATGCATGAAAGAGATGGCACCTCAGTTCAAATTAGAAAAGTAGTTACCTGCCCTGACACCCCCACTCTTGTAATAATTCACCACCCACCTAAATTTTATATATTGGATTATTATTGGCACTCCATGGGGTTGGGTAGTAGACCAGGGACTCCCAAAAAGAAGGAATCTATGGTATGTTAAAATCTGATGAAAAAGCCTGTTAAAATTCCTAAAAGACGCACCCAGTTAAGGATTAAGCAAACCACCCTGGAACTGATTAGTTAGGAAGAAATGGGCCAATTCTCCTGGATGTTCACAGAAATGAGTCATTCAATAATCCAATTAAGGTAGCTGGATGCTCTTTGCTTTGCTAAACTGGTTTTTCCTTGCACCTTTTCCTAAAGCAAGAAAGGTTTGCCTGAGACCCTTCAGTTTTAATGTTTCAGCCATTAACGATTGTTAACACATATGTTTAACCTTGGGAGACTGGCGGACATTGTATTACACTCAAACTCACCCCTTCAGGGAGAAAACTGAATATAAATATGATCCGCAAACTCAGCCAAAGTGTGTACAGCTTCCATCATCCCGTCAGTCCATCAGTCTGTGTCACCAGGGTTGCAGCTTCTACACGAACCTATGCTCTTTGGATAGGTATAGTAAAGCCCATCATCCCAAACTTTATCCCTCTATCCAAATACTTCCTACTTTCTTTGTTAGCCTTGTGTGACTGCTTGAAGCCTGTGTGTATGTGTGTGTGTGTTTCCTGATTATGTTTCAATAAAAGCAGTTTTATTTCATCCCCTGGCTTGGAGTCTCATCAGAGAGTACTGGTATACATAGGATAAAAGATCCCGCCATTACCTGGCCTCTTACTCCATCTTGAACTAATTAGAATTTCCCATATCAAAATTCAGACACTAGTGGGCTTCCCACAGATCCCATGCAAATCAGGAAACAATATATACATTTTTCCCTTTCTCTGGGCTTGTCCTTCTCCTTGTCCATGGAGTCCTTCTCCTCATGTACCTGCTTTTATCCCAAAGCTCTGCACAATATATATTATCTGCAGGGACCTCAGGTACTTCTCTTCTCTATCTGACTGTCCCTGCAGAATTTTGTCCACCACCATTGCCACTTGTGTGACCATTTTAAAGCTCAGGAGGCAAGTTACTGGCCAAAGGGAGAGGCTTTCTCCCTTCCCCTGGCTTGGCAGTGTTGCCCTGCCTGCTCTTCCACTCACCTGTCGCAGGAAGAGATGCTTGAAGCAAGCAATAGAGGCACTTGAAGCAACCAATGGGTGAGTGGAGAGCAGGCAGAAGCAGTGCTCCTGAGCCAGGGGAAGGGGAAAAAATTCTCCCTTTGACCAGAAATGAAGCAAGTGACAGGCAAGCAAAGAGTAGGCAGAAGCAGAGCTGCTGAGCCAGGGAAAGGGAGGAAACCTCTCCCTTTGGCTGGTAACCTGCCTGTTGAGCTTTAAAATGGTTGTGGTGGCAGTGGTGGTGGCAGATGAAAATGTGGAGAAAATCCTGAATCCAACATATGCCACATCAAGGTAGAATACCCTGAAATGCCCCGAATCTGGGCCATGTGTTGTGTGGCCTGATCACCCCAGATTTGGGAGAAAGGATGTACTTTGTGTGGCCTAATCACTGCAGATTCAGGGGAATTCACAGGAATTTAGAGACAAGTTCCCCCTCTGTGTATATAGAGAGACAGACAGACAGACAGAGACACAGATACACAGAGAGATTGCTATTATGTGCTTTCAAGTTGACTCTGAGTTATGGTTACTCTGTCATAGGGTTTCCTTGACAAGATTTTTTCAGAGGAGTTTTGCCATTGCCTTGCTCTTAGGGGAGAAAAGGACTTACCCAAAATCACTCAGTGGGTTTCCATCACTCAGCAGGTATTCAAACCCTGGTTTCCCAGAACCCTAGTCCAATATACCATTGATATCATTCTCTCCCCCACCCCTCACACACACACACACACCTACCTACTTTTTGCAGACACACATTTCACAAAGCCTTTAAAATCTTCCTTACTCCAATATTTCAAGCTGACAGAGGCTGGCTCACCATAGGAAACCCTTGCACGCTTGATTAACGCTTTGATAAATGATTGGAAGTGACTGTCCTCCCACCTTGGTTGCTATATCACTCTTCTGCGAGGCCATTTCATGGAAGACTCCCATAGCAGTTTACACCAAGGATGGGACTCCAGGGATGCATTCATTCCTTGTGCTAGGTTCGCAGGCTAGAGTAATAAATCAAGGTCGAAGAGATAAGTTAATGTGTTTGAGTGATGGGGAAGTATCTGCAGGTGCTGGAGGAACACGGTCTAATTTAATACAATAATATTGTGTGCTTGCAGTTGGTTTAGTAGATGGGTGTTATCTTTTTTAAAAATGGATTTATGTCAGGTTTATAAATAGGAATGCAGGCTAAAGATGTAATTTTTATTTACCGGAATGAAAATGCCATATTCACAGCTGTGTGTAGCTATCCCAATGGTAGCAATAGACTTTGGAGCAGTGATTGTAAATCTGCAAACAAAAGAAACAAAAGAGGGTGACCGATTATACAATTAAACTATTTAGTTAAAATATAAACACTTGGAGAAGGAGGTGGAATACCCCAGGCTTAATGAGTACAGAGCAATCACGAGCCCACTTTAAAGCTCATGAATGCATCTTAGTTTCCCAGTCAGTGGTCACCATCAGTAGGAAAAAGGGACAGAAGAAATATTCACCAGTTTTCTTGTGTATTTTTGATGGGGAAAGTTTACTATAATGTCTTGCTTTATTTATGCCTCAGCTTTACCTCCCACAAACTTACTCAAGGTGGCTTAAAAATACAAATTAAAATGCATGTAGATGATGAAGATTATATTTATTTATATCCTGCCATTTTCTCAGTAAAGGACTCAAGGGGGCTTTCCAATGTTAAAACAGATACAGATAAAAAGATTCATGACACAAAAGTTAAAAATATCACCTGAGATCAACCAATGTAGTTATGAATTCAAAGGCATAGTTGTGTTAGTCTGGATCAGTAAGCAAAGGGATCTTGTAGCACTGTTATCTGGCCTTACACTCCCCTCCCTCTAATAATTCATAATTCGGCTTATTAGACACTTCATGTGGTTTCAAGTAGACAAGGGGAACCCAATCATAGGAGCTAGTGAAGGTCACTAGAGTCTAGGAAGGTGTCTTGGAAATCCCCAAAATCAAACACGCCCAGGCCATGATTAACCAAAGTCCCCTTTAGACAGTTGTTAGAGAGGCATGTGCTAATCTCTCCTGGACACAACTGGTAGTGAGTCATACTCAAAAAACAAACAGTGACCAAAACAGTGAAAAGGTCTTCACCTATTTTAGAAAGGATAGGAAGGAGGGTACCAGTGTAACCTCTCTAGCATGGGAGTTCCAGAGCCTTGGAGGGGCCACCGAGAAGGCTTTCTTTTATTGTAGATAAAAGCATACAGCAAACTTAGGGTTAAAATGGCATTAAAGTCTCTATATTATTAAAACCATTTGTAACATATCCATTTAAAAGTAAAGGTTATAAGTAATACAGTGCATTAAGAAAAGCTTCCCCCATCTTTTAGGAGCTGGCCTAGCCTCCTTAGGTAGTTCTACTTCTGGGAGCAGCTACTGAGAAGGCCTTCTCTCATACCTCCAAAATGCAAAATAACTGTCTTTGAAAAGGGCACAAAACCTCTCCTCTCTTGTTCTTCTATGCTAGAAAGAGATAAGGGATAATTTATATCCCTGGTGATCTGTGAATTTCTGGCAACCCAATATGGAATGGGGTCATGCAAATCGATTTGGACCCAGTTTGGCCCACAACATAACTAATTTGGTTAAACTTGAGTCCTGTCCAAATTGGACCTTCTCACCTATAGGAATGAAAGGGAAATTCACATTAACTAAGACTTAATGCACAAATTTATCCAATACAATGGGTCTGAATGTGATTGGGGTCCCAACTAGTTTAAATCAGTTGAATCAACATTTAAGTGCTGTTAACTGTTGATACACCATTTAGAAATTGATTTAACAGGTGTACTTGGTCTGGGCTAGTCAGTAGGATTCAGGCCATGTCCTGCAGGAATTTTAATAAAAGTGTGCTTATCTCAAAGCAGAGGTGGGCAACTTAATGGAGGCCTGGGGTCTGTTTCCCACCAGGTCCTACCCATAGGTTGCATCACACCAAGCCCAAATACCTAAATTTCTTCAGCAGCCACTCTCAAAATGGTGATGGGAAGAGATGCACCTTTGCTTCCTGTCACCATTTTGAGAGGTAAACTGGCAGAAAGTGGAAGTATTTCCACTGCAGACCTTCTCAAAATGACAGAAGGAAGTAGAGGTGTCTGTCTTCCAGGCATCCTTTTGAGTGGATGCAGAAGAATCTGGAAGCAACTGGGGATAGTATGGGGTTCTGGTGTGCTCGTGGGAATGGGGTGGGGATATTTCTACATGTTTTGATGTGTGTGTTTTTCAGGGGGGTTCTGCAATTTAGGGCAGGAAAGTGCCCTCAATTATGCTGATTTTTGAAATAAACTGTTTTGGGAAGTTGGAGGCTTTAGAGGCCACAAAATCAGGGTCCAGGGCCACATTTTGCCAACTCCTCCTTAAGCCTCCTTAAACCTCCATCATGAGGAAACTATGAGCATTAGATTATTTTTTCCAAAAATTATATGCAAGTGTATATTGTATAAAAATGTGTATATTTGAAAAATGTACACAGTGCTTTAGCTAATGGGGAGAAAGTGTATACATTAAGAAGAATGTGCTAAAACTGCATATATTAGGGAAAGCGTGTACCAAAATGCACAGATTTTAGAGGCATCCTATCCACAAAACCCTCGTAAACTTTAGAAATATTTTTGCTATGGTGTGGGGCTCTCAACAGACAGACAGAGGTCACATGGTTTCCAAAAGAACATTCTAAAAGCTGTTGCCAAGAACTTGTCTCCAAAGAGCCCTGCACTGCAGCAAGAATACATGGGGTATTTTATTATTGTTTTGTAAAGTAAAAATAAAGAAGAAAAACCCATGGCCACCTAGTACATTTAGTATCTCTCTCTCTGGCTTTACTTCGCAAACGAAGATTCAGGAAGGACACATCCCGTGCTTTCTGCAAGCGCGCTGATGACTAAAATGGCCAATCCGAGATAAACAAGTCCGGTTGCAAAAAGCACAGCAGAAGGTCTCCTTGGGTGATGTTTCCAGGTTGTGATTCTTTCTGCGTTGTTGTTTCTCTTCAAGACTTGTTCGGCGTGAGTTCTCAAATAAGGCTGCAGCATTGTGGATAGTGCATCTCCATGCCTCCCGATGTGAGGCCAGGGCGGACCACTGTTGGTGATCAATTTGACCGAGCCTCAGATGTTGTTTCAGGGAGTCTTTGTATCACTTTTTTGGAGCGCCCCTCTTACGCTGACCCGTGGCGAGTTCACCGTAGAGTAGTATTTTTGGGAGGTGATGGTCCTCCATCCTAGAAATGTGCCCTGCCCAGCGCAGCTCTGTTCTCAATATCATGGCCTCAATACTGGTGATCCCTGCTTGCTCAAGGACAGCAACATTTGTCATATAGTCAGTCCAGTGTATATTTAGGATTGTGCGTAGACAGCGCTGATGAAAGCACTCGAGGAGTCGTAGGTGGTGGCGATAGGTGACCCATGTTTCAGATCCATAAAGGAGGATAGACAGTACAATGGCTCTATACACACTGATTTTTGTGCTTTGCCTCAGGTGTTTATTGCTCCAGACTCTTTTGTGAAGTCTTCCAAATGCGCTATATGCCTTTGCTAATCTGTGATCAATCTCTTTGTCAATCTTGGCATCTGAGGAGATGATGCTTCCCAGGTAGGTGAACTGCTGAACGGACTTGAGCACAGATTTGCCGACAGCAATGTGGGGATGGTGGTGTTCGTCCTGTGGTGCAGGCTGGTTAAGAACTTCTGTTTTCTTCAGGTTGACCTCCAGCCCAAACAGCTCTGCAGCTGTTGCAAAGCAGGACGTAGGTGCTGCAGAGCTGCTTCTGTGTGGGCAACAAGGGCACCAGCAGCAGCGAAAAGCAGCTCATGGACTAGATAGTTTAGAGTCTTAGTGTGAGCCCTCAGACGGCTTAAGTTAAACAAGCTACCATCAGTACGGTAACGTATATAGATGCGTCTTCTTCTTCGAGCTCTGCCATAGCCCTTTGGAGCATCGTGCTAAAGAAGATTGTAAATAAAGTTGGTGCAAGAACACAACGTTGCTTCACTCCATTAGTTATTAGAAAGGGCTCTGAAAGAGCATCACCATATCTGACTTGACCACACTGGCCCTCGTGTAGCAAGATAATCATTTTAAGGAATTTGGGGGGACATCCTAGTCTTTCCAGGATCTGCCACAGACCTTTTCTACTTACAGTGTCGAAGCCTTTGGTGAGGTCGGCAAATGTTACATAGAGACCCGTGTTCTGCTCCCTACATTTTTCTTGCAGTTGTCTAAGGGCAAATACCATGTCTGTAGTACTCCTATTGGCTCTGAAGCCACATTGGCTTTCATGGAGAAGTTCTTCTGCAATAGCAGGAACTAATCTGTTCAGGAGTATCCTTGCAAGGATTTTTCCAGCAATAGAGAGCAGTGTTATGCCTTGATAGTTTGAGCAGTCGGATTTTGCTCCTTTTTTCTTGTACAGGGTGATGATGACTGCATCTCGGAGGTCTGATGGCAGTTCCCCTTTTTTCCCAGCAATTCACAAGGAATTCATGGAATTTTTTGTGGAGTGCATGACCTCCGTGTTTCCAGACTTCAGGTGGGATTCCACCAATCCCAGCTTCCTTGCCGTTTTTCATCTGCTGTGTGGCCTTAAGGGTCTCTTCCAAAGTGGGAGCTATGTCCAATTCATTTTTCATCAGTTTTGTATCATATGTTAGATAGCTGAGCCTTAGACTACTTGGTTGGTGCTAAAGAGACTTTGAAAATGTTCAGCCCATCGATTCAGGATGGAGGCTTTATCAGTAATTAATGTTTGACCATCTGTACTGTATAAGGAGCTTTGGACCTGATAAGTAGGTCCAAACACTGCTTTCAGAGCTTCATAAAATCCTCTATGATCACCCAGATCTGCACAGCATTGTGTCTTTTCTGCTATATTGATCCACCACTTGTTCTTCATGTCTCGGAGTTTTTGTTGTAGTTTACTACATGTGAGGCGGAAAGCTGCTTTTCTTACATGGCAGGTTGGCTGGGCAAGATATGCCTGGTGAGCAGTTCTCTTCTTTGCCAACAGCTCCTGGATCTCTTGGTTGTTTTCATCAAACCAGTCTTGATTTTTCTTGTGGGAGAACCCGAGGGATTCTTCTGCAGACTGGAGGATACTGTTTTTGATATGTTGCCAAACCACTGTAGGAGAAGGATCTGTAGGATGGTCTTCAAGTTACGTTTGTAGATTTGCCTGGAAGTTGTCTCTTATGGTAGCTTGTTGAAGATTGTTGACCTGGAGTCTCTTCTTTAAGATGCCACCCCTCTTAGGTTTGAACTTAAGATGAAGATTTAGTTTACATCTGAAGAGGCGATGATCTGTTTGGCATTCTGCACTGGGCATCACTCGTGTATGACGGACATCACGAATGTCTCTCTGACGGACTAGAACATAGTCAATGAGGTGCCAATGTTTGGATCGGAGATGCATCCAGGTTGTCTTCAAGCTATCTTTCTGCTGAAAGATTGTGTTTATAATAGTCAGCTGTTGTTCTGCACAGAACTCTAGCAGGAGGCATCCGTTATCATTGCAATTTCCAACACCATGCTTGCCTAAGACACCTTTCCAGGCTTCGGAGTTCTTTCCTACTCTGGCATTGAAGTCACCAAGGATAATAATTTTATCTTCTACAGGGACTTTTTGTATGAGTTGGCGTAGGTCTGTGTAGAATTTGTCTTTCTCTACAGGGTCGACTTGCATAGTTGGGGCATATATACTAAAGAGAACAACATGTGGGAGGCATAAGGAAATAATGTGATCAGAGTGTCCTGTTGGCAAGGTTTCGAGTTTGGAGGCAATGGAGTTTTTAATCATAAAGCCTACTCCTGAAAGATGTTTTTCGGTTTTGGGTTTGCCAGACCAGTAAAGTGTG
Source organism: Gambelia wislizenii (assembly GCA_030847615.1). NCBI lineage: Eukaryota > Metazoa > Chordata > Lepidosauria > Squamata > Crotaphytidae > Gambelia > Gambelia wislizenii. Next base: position 15,739,463 of record JAUMIR010000001.1, on the reverse strand, counting down.
TAGCCGGCGCCGTGTTCTTTAAGGCTGCCTTCCTCATGGAAGCGAACTTCACTTAGAGCAGTGATGTCAATATTAAGCCGTGATAGTTCATGGGCTATTAGGGCAGAACGACGCTCAGGCCGTCCACTATCTTCAGAGTCTTGCATGGTTCTGATGTTGCAGCATGCAAGTGTCAGTTTATTTACACCTTTGGAGGCCGGTGTGTGCCTTTGTTTCTTTGCCTTGGTTTGACCGCATCAGAAGATTCCTGTTGGCCGCAGCTAGCCAACTAGGTAGTTGGAGATGAGCTTTCGTTAGGCCACCTTTTCTAGGCCCCTCTCCATATGGAGCAAGCAGTGCTCTCCTTTAAAAAGGCTGCTTGGTCGTTCAGGATGCTGCCGAACAAGACTGTCATCTCCCGGGTCAGCCTCGAGCGACCAATGTCCTGAACCGCCTGCATGCAGGGTTGGGGCTGCGGCTTCCAGTGCATCTTTACACCTGCTGTTTCATCCCTCGCCTATCACTACAGGGCTTTTTTGGAACTGGATTTGTCCTTTGAGCCTGTGCAATGGATTTTTCTGGTGGAGCGCAGCATGCACAGAACTGGCCTCACCCTTTAAACCAAAGGTTCGTCTGCTGGCCTTGCAAGCATGGACGGTAGCAGCGAGGTCCTCGGGCCGTAGGTTTGATTAGAGTTTCCTTCTCTTAGATGGTTGACCTTACAGGGTTGGACGAGCACCATCTGCCCAGGTTTGGGATTAGAGTTTTCCTTCTCCTAGGACAGTTGCCACAAGGCTAGAGAGCCCATCCTGCCCTTTGACGCTCTTTGTCAGACCCTTCGGTTTTGACCTGTCTGGCATGGGAGACCTTACCAGTGGCTATTATGCCACCGCCAGCATAGCTCTAAACATCATTAGGGTATGCAAGCCTCTCTCCCACGACAAGGGGGCGTCAATGGAGAGGACATTTAGTATAATACACATGAAATTCCTGAGCCCCATTCCTGAATGAAACATTTCTCTGATATGCTTCCCCTGCCATTTCCATTTCCTTCTTTTTTTCATTTCAACTCCACCCAAAATGAACTGCTGAATATAAAATAAAATAAATATTCAGCAAAGCACTGTCAACAGTATCCTTATGCCATGAAGGGAGCAGGATTCAGGGGCAGAGGTGAAATGCAAATATTGAGGGTGAGAACAAAGTCCTGAGGTCAAAACACCTTGTGATTCAATGTTCTGATGATCTTGAAATCTTAATATGGAATACCTCTGAAGTGCATATGAATAGAAAGCTGCCTTACAGATGATCAAACTATTTGTTTATTTATCCTAATATTGCCTTTTCTGATCAGTGGGATCTCTAGCTTCCTGGTCAGAGGTCTTCCTTACCTGTCACCTAATACCTGATCTTTTTAGCGGGAGATGCCAAGAACTGAACAAAAGTCCTTTTGCACAGCTCTTTTCGCTCCCCAGAGATGGAAGTAGGGAATTTCACTTCAATTCCATTTTTATAAGAATTTAGATACTGTAAATTCATATGAGCTTCTTTATATTCACAATGGAAAGAATTTGAAAATAAACCAGCACCGACTAATTAATTTATCCAACCTCATTGCTCTGAGTTCCTAATCATCAAAAGGCTGTGTTTGAATCCTTGTATATCCAAGCATGTCACTGCTGAATTTGGGTTGCCATCTTTTTTTTCTTTCTGAGAGTGTCCTTAGTTTTAACACCTCCAGGACAGGGAGATATAACATGGTCCTCTCCGTGCTAGGGAGAACTTGATCTACCGAACCTGGCCAAAACAGATGAATACAATCTAGATGAGTCTAGATCAAGGGAAGTAATAGTACCACTCTATTCTGCTTTGGTCAGACCTCACCTGGAATACTGTGTCCAGTTGTGGACACCACAATTCAAGAAGGATATTGACAAGCTGGAATGTGTCCAGGGGAGGGTGAACAAAATGGTGAAAGGTCTGGAAGCCATGCCCTATGAGGACTGACTTAGGGCTTTGCTTTTCTTTTTAGGATCCCATCAAGTTCCTTCATATCTACCCTGGTAAGTCTTACTCTGTCTGGTTTCTGTGCAGAAATATTATTTTCTGCATGTACAGTTCTGTTTGTTGTGTAGAAAATGTCATTTTCTGCACAAAACAACAATGTGCAATCTCCCTACAGGATAAATCTTGAATGCCAAAGAGTATTGTAATTTCAGGATTCTTCTTATTTAGGGTTTCTCCACCCTCAAAACACATGTTTTTCAACCATTTTTGGAATGTTTTCTAAAATTCTTTCCATTCATAAAGCCACAGGACAGCTGTTAACATTTGCTTATGATGTTCATATGGATTCTGAAAACTACCTAGGGTGGCAGGGGGGCCAGTGGCCACCTCTACTACACAGAGGATCATTTCCATAACTTGGTAATGTTACCAGCAGCCTTCAGCTCCCTCCCTCCCTCTTGTTAGCTTTTCTGACAAGAGACAGCATCCTCCTCCTCAATGAGACTCAATGTAATATGATGGTGGTTTCAGGCTGCTTAAGACCTCAGGGATCTCTATGGCTACTCCATCACTCTGAAGAACAGGACTTGCCCCCAAGAGCTACCTGGCACTTTTAAAAGTATCTGATTCCCTGGGTGCCTGTAGCTGACACTTTCCTTAATCTCACTGGCAGTCTCTGAATGGCTTTCTATGCCAACAGTGAAAACAAGTACCTTTTCTCTAACGGTCAAACAGTTCTGTGGCCTACTGGGATACTGCTGCTTGATGGAATGATTATGAGATTACTAGCATTTCACAGAAATATTTCTTATGTTTTTGAATTCCTAAGGATCAAATGGAGTTATGTGGATGCTGAGAGGTAAATCAGGAAATCTCCAAAATGATGCTGACAGAGTTTGCTTTGATTGTGATTCTTGCAGGGCAGCTGGTTGGACTGGGTGGCTCTTGTGGTCTCTTCCAACTCTACAATTCTATGATTCTATGACCACTGCAAAATAGTGAAGGGGTAGTAACTGGAAGGGAATGGTTAAAAGGCCCACTGCTACCTGTTCTGATGCTCCTGATTCTTTCCATAATTCACTGATTGGCTCTCTCTGGCTTTTCTTCGCAAACAAAGATTCAGGAAGGACTCATCCCGCGCTTTCTGCAAGCGCGCTGATGACTAAAAAGGCCAACCCGAGATAAACAAATCCGGTTGCAGAAAGCACACCAGAAGGTCTCCTTGGGTGATGTTTCTGGGTTGTGATTCTTTCTGCGTTGTCATTTCTCTTCAAGACTTGTTTGGTGTGAGTTCTCAAATAAGGCTGCAGCATTGTGGATAGTGCGTCTCCATGCCTCCTGATGTGAGGCCAGGGCAGACCTCTATCTTGAAAAAATAAATAAATAAATTAGAATCATTGAATCATTGAATCATAGAGTTGGAAGACACCATGAGGGCCATCCAGTCCAACTCCCTGCCATTTTTCATTTCTTGAAAACTGTTGTGGTATGCAAAACTAGACAGAACAAACTTCAAAGCAGGAACTGCTCTCTAAAGAATCAATCTCTATAGTGACAGACTCAGTGGATCAACTACAAAGAAGAAAGCTAGAAAGCTCCTTGATCTATTGTCTGATTCAGCCCATTAACTTTTTCTCCCATGGTTGTTAGGAAGTGTCAGAACTGGACACTTGCTAAGTTCCAGAATAAATTCCCACAATGGAACAAAGGAGTGGCATCAAGTGGCTCAGCCAGGTACATTTGGGTTGAGATATTTTGACTTTTGGCTAGAGCTTGGAAAAGTTACTGTTTGGACAACAGCTCCCAGAAACCTCCTGCTGAATACAATGGGGAATTCAGACAGCACTTAAATCTGCCTGACTATGAAAGCCACAGGACTTCTAACAAAGCCAGAAATATCTGTTTTTTTCTGCAATCCTGCCCACACGTTGGATTCAAAACCAGCTGCCACCATGTGAAGCTTGAACCCCCTCCTCCTTCTCTGTGCATTCACACTATCACAGAGAGGAAAAGGAAAGCTCCAGCTGTTTGTACAATCTGAAACACTTTGGTATCCTCTGCCACCACCCACTGAGTTGCTCCCCCTTCTTACACAGCACAACAGGAAGCTGTGTAGGGCTGTGACTTAATCAGAGGAACTACCCATCCCTCTACAGTATCACCAACTCCCCCTTCTCTATCCCAGAGGAATCCAGATAGCTAGCCCAAGCCAGGCATGTGCATGTGTGTTAATAGGAAAACAGAAAAAGCTTTATTTCTAGTTCAAGCAATTAAACAGTTTAGATGGAGAGAAATTCTTTCCTCCAGGTTCCAACTTAAAGGTTATATAGTATGCATTCAGTCAGAGGGTTAAAAATAAATCACAAAAACTAACACATTTCTACGTAGACATATCCCGAAGCTTAGGAGATACTAACTTACATTTATGAAGTCCATGTATCAGTCTCTGTTGATGGAATTCAGAGCAATTCAAACAGGCCTGCCCTTCAGGCCTCATGGTTTCACTTGTGGCTCTTTGATTACTCTTGAGCCATATGTGAGGTCTGCTCTTCAGACCTTCTCCAAGACCATGTGTCTCTTTGCTGGTCTCAAGCCATGTGGCTCCAAACAAAGGACTGCAGAAACCCAAAACTCCATTTGCCAAATCTGATTGGCTCTGCATTGGCAAATCTGATTGGCACTCCAGTTGGGTGATGTGATGTCATGTTTAGGAAATAAGGGCCCACCCTCTACCTTACCTGTTGCTGTGAAAATCAGGAAATGGAAACCTACAGATGATATGAACAGTAGTTTTTGCAGATGAGATCTTGCCCCATGATGGAGGGGCAGAAGTCACCCCATCATGACAGGCTCTATCAAGATAGGGGTAGTAAGAGACAAGTTAAGGTATATTGGACAAGCCTGGCTTCACCAGCTGACATAGGCACCTGCCAACAACGCAGCATCACAGCCTTCCAACTGCCCTTCTTTCTTTTATTTCTTCCCCTGGAAGTGCTATTGCTGACTGTAGTTCTACCATTCCCCCTATATTTTCTGTCTCTGTCTCTCTGATGTTTGTAGACAGGCTCAACAAACACACTCATCTGCCAATAGCAGACTTCTATCAGGTGGAGGAACAGGAAGATGGAGGAGAGAATGGGGACAGCTTGTCAGCCATAGCATGTGGTGAATGTCTCAGTGTCAAGAGCTGTTGGGACGTGAACTAAACATCTTTGGCATTGGGTGTGGCTTCTGCACGTGAGGCTCTTGGGTCCTGAGTTGCTTTTTGTTGGTCCTAATTTCTGGCCAGAACTCAGAAAAGCTGAAGGGATGGTGAAGGAATAGATATTCAAATAAAAACCAGACCTAACTTTATTTTCCATTGTTGGTTACTAAAATAGCCCTTTGGATTGGTCTGGAACCAAGAGGTGTGTAAGGAGAAAATTATCTAAGTTGGACCAACACAAAATTATAGTAATTCAACCAGCTGTATAGTAACATAGATAACTGCTTCATATTGAGTCAGAACGTTGGCCCATGTAGCTTGCTATTGTTGACTCTGACCTACAGTGCCTCCCCAGGGTGTCAGGCAGGATTTTTTCTTAGCTGCACCTGGAGATTCCTGATATACCGTGATAGTCTCCCATCCAAGCATAATCCTGCTGAGATTCCAAAATCAGATAAAATTGGGTCTGTTCAGGGTATAACGGTTAAAGCAATAGACACTTGAGCCGAAGAGTTGGTTTTTGACTACAACTCCCAGCATCCCCACCAGCACAAGGAACCCCATGGGGCATTTTGGGAGTTGTAGTCTCAATTTTACACCATGATTTCTCCTTTGCTTCTGATGTACTGTTCAGTCCTGATTTCTAGGTGGATGGGTGACTCCTGATTTCTACGTTCACTTCATACTGCTGTCCATGACCCAAAACTCACACTGTGGGCTCACACAAATCTGTAGCTGGACCCTGGCATGGGAGAAGTCTCATTTTAGCTCAGCTGGGATAATTCTACACAGCTCTCATTCTCTTTTCTTCATGCTCTTTACTTCCCACCTGTTAGGTGACTTCATAAGGTCTGGAAACCATGCCTTATGAGGAAAGACTTAGGGAGCTGGGTATGTTTAGCCTGGAAAAAAGATGGTTAAGGGGCGATATGATAGCCCTGTTTAAGTATTTGAAGGGTTGTCACATTGAGGGTGGAGCAAGCTTGTTTTCTGCTGCTCCAGAGACTAGAACACAGAACAATGGATGCAAGCTCCAGGAACAGAGATTCCACCTGAACATTAGGAGGAACTTTCTGACAGTAAGAGCTGTTAGGCAGTGGAACACACTCCCTCAGAGCGTGGTGGGGTCTCTTTCCTTGGAGGTCTTTAAACAGAGGCTGGACGGCCATCTGTCAGGGATGCTTTGATTGTGATTCTTGCAGGGCAGCTGGTTGGACTGGGTGGCTCTTGTGGTCTCTTCCAACTCTACAATTCTATGATTCTATGACCACTGCAAAATAGTGAAGGGGTAGTAACTGGAAGGGAATGGTTAAAAGGCCCACTGCTACCTGTTCTGATGCTCCTGATTCTTTCCATAATTCACTGATTGGCTCTCTCTGGCTTTTCTTCGCAAACAAAGATTCAGGAAGGACTCATCCCGCGCTTTCTGCAAGCGCGCTGATGACTAAAAAGGCCAACCCGAGATAAACAAATCCGGTTGCAGAAAGCACACCAGAAGGTCTCCTTGGGTGATGTTTCTGGGTTGTGATTCTTTCTGCGTTGTCATTTCTCTTCAAGACTTGTTTGGTGTGAGTTCTCAAATAAGGCTGCAGCATTGTGGATAGTGCGTCTCCATGCCTCCTGATGTGAGGCCAGGGCAGACCATTGTTGGCGGTCAATTTTAGCCGAGCCTGAGATGTTGTTTCAGGGAGTTCTTGTATCGCTTTTTTTAGAGCACCCCTATGGCGATAGATGACCCATGTGTCAGACCCGTAAAGGAGAATGACAGTACAATGGCTCTATACATACTGATTTTTGTGCTTCGCCTCAGGTGTTTATTACTCCAGACTCTTTTGTGAAGTCTTCCAAATGCGCTACATATGCCTTTGCTAATGTGTGATTGATCTCTTTGTCAATCTTGGCATCTGAGGAGATGATGCTTCCCAGGTAGGTGAACTGCTAAATGGACTTAATTACAGATTCACCGACGGCAATGTGGGGATGATGGTGTTCATCCTGTGGTGCAGTCTGGTAACGAACTTCTGTTTTCTTCTGGTTGACTTCCAGCCCAAACAGCTCTGCAGCTGTTGCGAAGCAGGGTGTTAGGCACTGCAGAGCTGCTTCTGTGTGGGCAACAAGGGCATCATCATCGGCGAAGAGCAGATCATGGCTATATTTCATAAATTAGCTTATTATTTGCACTCCATGTGGTTGGTAATAGACCAGGGGCTCCGAAATACAAGGGGTCAAGGTTTGCTTAGAAAACCTAAGGCGATAGCCCGACCAAATTCCTAGAAGACATGCCCAGGTAAGAATTAAGTGAACCCCCTTGAACTGGTAAGCTAGAGAGAAAATGAGTTAAATCAACTGGATGTACATAGAAATAATAATTCAATAATCCCAGAAAGGTAGCTGGATACTCTTTGTCTGGCAAAACTGTTTTTTCCTTGCACCTGTTCTAAAACAGTAGAGGTTTGCCTGACGGCCATCAGTTTTAATGTTTGAGCCATTAGCAAATGTTAACACATCCAGAGAATCCATTGACTAACCCTGGGAAACTCCAGCAGACATAGTATTCCACCCATAACACCCCTTCAAGGGAAACACTGAGTATAAATATCACAACCAAAACACAGCAAAAGTGTGCTCAGTTTCCTATAGGCCATTATTCTGTTGGTTTACTGGGTCACCCAGTGCTTCCAGCCATACTTCTTTGCATAAATCTCCACTCATCAGATAGGTATAGCATAACCCATCATCCCAAACTCTGTTCATCTGTCCTAATACTTTCTACTTTCTTCATTAGCCTTGTGTGACTGCTTGAAGCCTGAGTGAATGTGTGTGTGCGGTCCTCTGATTATTTTTCAAAAACAACAATTTTTGTTTTACCCCCTGGCTTGGAGTCTCAACAGTGAGTACCGGTAGAGGTCAAAAGATCCCATCATTACCCAGCCTCTTGCTGCCACATTTCAGCTAGTTAAAATTAACCATAGAAATATTGATTTTGGGTTGACAGGTATGGAACTTCCATGCCCCTCAGTAATTTGGGTAACACCACTGCTAATCTTTTGCTAGGTGTCAAAGATAGCCAGTGTATGTAGAGCTTAGAGTGCTGGATTTGAGAGGTCCAGGTTAAAATAGAAAGCCACTGGATGAGAATAGGCCAGACACTCTCAGCCTGACTTACCTGTAGGATTGTTGAGAGGTGAAAATGAGGAGTCATGTGCACGACCTTGGAAGAAAGAAGCATTGTTAATGTTATTAACACACACACACATGGGTAGTAAATAATAATAATAAAACCCTCTTGTGCTAACCAAGAGCACAAGATAAACATGAGAATACTGTCTTAAACACAATTTGGTTGGCATCCTGTTAGTGGTATATATGGATATAAGTCAACCTTATACCTACGTGTGTGCTTTTTTGCTGTTGCAGAGATTGGTATTCCTTCCCTCCTTCAGCCATGACCAAAGCCCATTTGGACCTAACATATAGCAGCTGCAGCTGTCCCCATGGCCATTCTATGCCTGGTGGAGGGGAGGGAGGGATTGGAGAAAGGCCTGGCTGTTAGTGCCCCTGACAAGCCCCACCTACAGGAACCCCAAAAAATGGCTTAAAATAATTTGGCATACTAGCTATACCCGGTGTAACATACACTGTTATCTGCATATATATAATGCTTTGGTATGATTCTGTTTCCATTCCTATTCTGCTGATTGGCTACTTAGGAAACATGTCAATAGCGTGAGCATTTGACACATTAATATATAACCTTTCAAATCGACTATGATGGTTAATTTCATGCCGAGATCCCTCCACCACCGCCATGCTACTGTGCATACACGCAGACACACACACACAAACAATGGTAGACACACACACACACACACTACACATGCCAGGATGTGAGAGCCCCACCACATACGCACACACAGACCATGCAACACACACCACACTACACACACGCACCATGTGCACCAGGACATGAGAGCCCCAATGCTGCCACCATGCAACCACACGTTCACACACACCACATGCACCAGGACCTGAGAGTTCCTCCTCCACTGCCATGCAATTGTACATACACACACAAACACCCCACTAAACACATACACACACCATGCTACACACATACACACACCATGCACAGCAGGATACAAGAGCCCCTCCACCACTGGAATGCAACCATGCATATACACACCACACTACACACACACACACACACACACACACACAAAATGCATGACAGGACGTGAGAGCCCCTCTGCTGCCACCATGCAATTGCACAAACACACAAACACCCCCATGCTACACACGCACACTACACACACACCCATGCTACACACACACACCACATGTGTCAGGATGCGAGAGCCCCTCCACCACCATATTTAGAAAGGACTTGAAGTTTTCCACATGTTTCCACCCCAAGGCCCAAGAGGAAGGAACTCCTACAGACAGCACAGAAGGCCAGGCAGTACAGAAAGGCCCAAGGCAGCACAGAAAGGCCCCAGATGCCAGGCAGCACAGAAGGGCCCAAAGCCCCAATCTCCAGGGAGTACAGAAAGACCCCAGACTCCAGGCTGGACAGAAAGGCCCACAGCCACACAGAAAGTCCCCAGGCTGCACAGAAAGGCACCAATCCCCAGGTCCCAAGCTTCACAGAAAGGCCCCAGGCAGAAGAGGAAGGCCCCAGGTCCCAGGTAACAGAGAAAGGCCCCAGGTAACAGAAAAAGGCCCCATCCTCCAGGCAGCACAGAAAGGCTGAAAGCACCAGGCAATACAGAAAAGCCAAAAGCACCAGGCAGTACAGAAAAGCCCTAGGCCCCAGGCCACACAGAAACGCCCCAGGCCCCAGACAGCACAGAAAGGCTCTGGACTGCACATAAAGGCCCCAGACCACAGGCTGCACAGAAACACCCCAGGCAGAAGAGAATGGCCCCAGGTCCCAGGCAGCACAGAAAGGCCCCAAGTAACAGAGAAAGGCCCCAGCCAGCACAGAAAGGCCAAAAGCACCAGGCAGTACAGAAAAGCCCTAGGCCCCAGGCCACACAGAAACGCCCCAGGCCCCAGACAGCACAGAAAGGCTCTGGACTGCACATAAAGGCCCCAGACCACAGGCTGCACAGAAACACCCCAGGCAGAAGAGAATGGCCCCAGGTCCCAGGCAGCACAGAAAGGCCCCAAGTAACAGAGAAAGGCCCCAGCCAGCACAGAAAGGCCAAAAGCACCAGGCAGTACAGAAAAGCCCTAGGCCCCAGGCCACACAGAAACGCCCCAGGCCCCAGACAGCACAGAAAGGCTCTGGACTGCACATAAAGGCCCCAGACCACAGGCTGCACAGAAACACCCCAGGCAGAAGAGAATGGCCCCAGGTCCCAGGCAGCACAGAAAGGCCCCAAGTAACAGAGAAAGGCCCCAGCCAGCACAGAAAGGCCAAAAGCACCAGGCAGTACAGAAAAGCCCTAGGCCCAAGGCCACACAGAAAGGCCCCAGGCCCCAGACAGCACAGAAAGGCTCAGGACAGCACAGAAAGACCCCAGGCCCTAGACTGCACAGAAAGGCCCCAGACCCCAGGCTTCACAGAAAGGCCCCAGGTAGAAGACAAAGGCCCCAGACGACACAAAAAGACGCCAGACTTCACAGAAAGGACCCAGACCCCAGGCAGCACAGAAAGGCCTCAGATACCACAGAAAGTTGAAAGTCCTCAAACCCCAGGCAGCACAGAAAGTCCCCAGGCCCCAGGAAGCACAGAAAGCCCCCAGGCCTCTGGCAGCACAGAAAGTTCCCAGGCACCACAGAAAGTCAAAAGTCTCCAGGCCCCAGGCAGCACAAAAAGTCCCTGTTCCCCTGGCAGCACAGAAAGGCCCGAGGCCCCAGCCTGCACAAAAAGACCCTAGACCCCAGGCAACACAGAAAGTACCTAGGCCCCTACCAGCACAAAAAGGCCCCAGGCCCCAAGAAGGACAGAAAGGCTCCAGTCTCCAGCCTGCACAAAAAGACCCTAGACCCCAGGCAGCACAGAAAGGCCCCAAGCCCCTAGCAGCACAGAAGTCCTCCCGGCCCCAAGCAGGACAGAAAGGCCCCAAGGCCCCAGGCAGCACAGAAATGCCCCAGGCCCCAGCCTGCACAAAAAGACCCTAGGCAACCCAGAAGGCCTCCAGGCCCCAAGCAGGATAGAAAGGCCCCAGGCTCCAACCTGCACAAAAAGACCCTAGACCCCAGGCAGCACAGAAAGACCCCAGGCAGCCTTTGAAAGACCCCAGGCAGCACAGAAAGGTAGGACAGGAGGGAAAAGAAGAAAAAAGAGGGTGGGAGACACATAGAAAGCAGCATTATTTTCCCCCATGCATGCATATTAAGACAGCAAGTGGAGCTGGCTGAGTATTTACTTACTGCAGCTCAAGAGGCAAAGCTGTGGCTGTAGCCAAGAGGTAGTACTGAAAAACACCATCAAGCTGCTGATTGGCTGGCCAACAGAGCACTACAATTGGTTGGGTATGTTTCCCAAGCGACCAATTAGCACACTGGAAACGGCAACATACCCTAGAGAATTATATATATAGATTAATATAGTTATCCATGTGGGAGGACAATAAAACCCAGGGATTCTCTGTAAGGATCCCAAAGGCAAGTGCTAAGCCATGGATTTACTAAGGGAAGGACTCTTGACAAATTCCAAACTGAAGGAAACATGATGAGGTCAACCTAAACCAGAGGACACTGCCTGAACACACCTTGGTGACAGATAACTGATCATATGGAGTATTCCTTTGTCTAGAGGTATCACTTTTCCCTTAGTCCCCAGACCCAGCCATCAAGGAGGCAGCTCCTGAGGGCACATTTTTGGATATAATTACTGGCCCCAAACCCTGCCTCAGTGTGCACAGACTCCATTCCTGAGGACCCCACCTTCATCTGTGTTAGCCATGTGCACAGATATACTCCATTTCTCTGTGTAGCCATTCCTGCTTCATCCATCCACACTGCTCTACAGCTTTGGAACTACAGGACAGGTGTTGTATCACCCCAGAAAAGGTCCCCATCTATCCATCTCTCAACTACTCTTCCATTCCTAGTGGTCTTGTGTGAATGCTTTGCTGTGTGAATGCCTGCGTGATTGGTGTTATAGTTTTAAATTCTTAATAAAAATCATTGTTAACTTTCCATCTTGTATTTCTGTATATGTCAGTTCAGAGTTAGTAGGGGTAAAAACAGGCGTAAAGGTCCCCTTGTTGCCCCCCCCATCGCATTGCTAAAGTTGAGTTGCTGCTAATTTCCCCAAAACTAATAGAAGCTCGATATTGCGTCGGATATCCATGAGCGATTTGGGTAACATGGCTATGGCCCTGTAGTCAGATGCAGAATAATTACATAATCCACCGAGGCCTCCAGAGGGCCTCGGCAGATGATGGAATCACTTAATGTCTGGCTATAGGGACATAGCCAGATGCTTATCTGATTCTCTCCCCTCTCTATGAGGTATGGAATGGCTGGAGCAAGAGGCTGCAGCAGTATTTCAGCTGGCCCATGACCTAGTAAATGGTCAGATGTAATGCAGTTCCATATGCAGAAATACTAAGCTACACAGAGCCATGCAATATTCTAGCTGATATGTATGATATGGATCCATTGGTAAACATGCCATCCATGTGTTTGACTAATCCTGGAATGGAAACCAGGTTACCTCCCTCTCTTCCTGGTGAGTCTTCAGTGCCTTGGATAGTGAACATTGTGATCTGTACCCCATCCCCTACTCCCCATCCCATCGAAGAAAAGCTGGCACCCACTTGCTGATATTCTGTAACCTATGCAGAGAGACACAATGGTGGGAAAAAATTGCAGAAGATCACGAGGAGGAGTGAGGGAATGGCAGCCCTATATGAAAGCACAGCTTCATCATTCTGAATTCTGGCAAGCCAACTGGGCAAAAATAGTCAAGTGGAACATAACTCATGAGACTTGTAAGCCTTTTTACAAGAGAAATGAAGAGCTTAACAAGGCCTTTTGAAGGTATAGTTAAATTTAGCGAAGTCCTTACAATCCCACAGTATGCATAAAGTAAGGAGAGGGGAATGGAAGGTTGACAAACCATCTCTCGTTTTATTATAACAGTTTGCAACTGCGTGATGAATGACAATGAAAAGGAAATTATGAACTGTAGTCATTTCCAGCTGGGAGAAAGCATGGGGGATTCAACCAGGCTTAATAGGGCAGCACCTGTACACAAGCCTTCACCATATCTTTATTAATGATCTGTCACATAAGAAACTGCCTCCTTCACTGCATTAGATTGGGATTTCTGTAGTTAATGGAATGGCCTTTTAAAATAGAATATAAAGATCCATGCTTTAGAACAGAGCTGGACATAATGCTGACCCTGGACCCTACTTTTGTTCTCCCTGAAATCCCCCCCACCCAGTTCTTGAAGGCCCCAACCCCTTTTTTTAAAAATGGCATGGATTGCAGGGAAATTTTTGCCCCCAAATAATGCTGAAAGCTCCCCCAAACATGTGAAAACATATGAAATTATCTCCACTCCACTCCTAGAAGCACCCCAGAACCCTGTACCAGTCCCCAAATATCTCCATTTCCTCTGAAGTCCCTCTCAAAATGGTGACAGGAGGCAGGGCCGGTTTAAGGAATTTTGGGGCCCCCTGCAGTGCTTTATTTTGGGGCCCCCATATGTTTATCTCAGGTCAATGTAACCTAACCTATTCACCGTACAGGATGTTCAGATCACAGTAGGGCCCCCGTATCCATGGATTCATTATCCATGGGACACAGAACAGCACACCTACCCTAGAGTCTTCCTAGTAAATGTGTCCTCCCTAGTGGTTTTCTAGGCCCTCCAAGGCAACTCTATGGTATTTTAAACCAGAAGTACCATTTTTTTCAATGGTGTTCACTATTATTCATGGTTTTCAGAATCCACCCCCCCCCCCGAACCAATCCCCAGTGGATAAGAGGGGCCTACTGTATTACATAATTTGACACCAATAATTTAGTTTAAAAACTATATTATAGGCACTAACATAATATTTTTAGTTTATTAGCAATTAATGTAATGATGCAGATTTCCTCAAAGAAAAGAAAGAGTGGACTACAAGCTAAACATGAGTTAGCAGTGTGATGCAGCAGCAAAAAGTGCCAATGTGATTCTAGGCTGCATTAATAGTGTCTAGATCAAGGGAAGTAATAGTATCACTCCATTCTGCTTTGGTCAGACCTCACCTGGAATATTGTTTCCAGTTCTGGGCACAACAATTCAAGAAAGATACCGAGAAGGATGTTGGGAGGTCTGGAAGCCATTATGCCCTATGAGGAACGGCTTAGGGAGCTGGGCATGTTTAGCCCAGAGAAGAGAAAGTTAGGAGGGGACATGATAGCCATGTTTAAATATTTGAAGGGGTGTCATACTGAGGAAGGAGCAAGCTTGTTTTCTGCTGCTCCAGAGACTAGGACACGGAGCAATGGACTCAAACTATAGGAAAAGAGATTCTACCTAAACATTAGGAAGAAGTTCCTGACAGTAAGAGCTGTAAGGCAGTGGAATACTCTGCTGCCTGGGAGTGTGGTGCACTCACCTTCTTTGGAGGTTTTTAAGGAGAGGTTGGATGGGCATTTGTCAGGAATGCTTGGATTGTGTGTTCCTGCAGGGCAGAAGCCAATCGGATGGGATGGCTGTTGGGGTCCCTTCCAGCCCTATGATTCTAGGCTGCATTCAGAGCCTGGGAAAGTTACTCTTGGATTACACCTCCCAGAATCCCCCTGCCAGCACCCTTCTCAAGATCTGGTTGCATTGTTCCTTTTCCAGCATTCTCTAGCCCAGTGGTTCTTAACTTGGGGTCCGCAATGTCCTCACAGGGGGTCCACAAAGGCTTGAAGACTGCTTGGCCCACCTCCTCCCTGTAGTGGAGTAGCCATGTGACAGGAACCAAGGCAAAGTCTGGCTGGCTTGGCCTGCACATTGCCATTCAATCCACTCCAGCCACAAACTTGCAGGAAGAAGCAAGAGTGTCTCTGAGGGAAAGTTTAATGGATGGTGTAATTGTATTGTTGTTGTTGTTAGCTATTATTATTAGGGTTTTAAATCTTGAGTTAAGTCTTGGGGCAACAAAAGATATTTAAAGGGGGTCCCTGGTAAAGAAAAGGTTAAGATCCACTGCTCTAGGCCAATGCCTCTCACATAACACTACTGGATATTGGTGTTTTAGTGACAACAATAAAACCATTGTTCCCAGTAATATTACTCCAAATTTTAATTTATATTCTTTATACAGTATTCTTCTGTTAAAAGAGTTAAGAGTGTTGTAAAAGTTTCAGCATTGCACTATGACTATGGAGACCAGGGTTTGAATCCTTACTCAGCCATGAATACCCCACTGGCTGACCTTGGGCAAGTCACACTCTCTCAGCCTCAAAGGAAGGCAAAGGCACACACCCTTTGAACAAACCTTGCCTAGAAAACCCCATGGTAGGTTTGCCTTAGCCAGAAATGACTTGAAGGCACATAGGCAAACACACACAAATGCAGGCTGAACTCAGTTGGCAAGGGAAGGGAAGGGAAGGGAAAGAAAGAAAGAAAGAAAGGAGCCCTTTCCGAGACAACCCTCAAATTCCCTGTCTCTCTCATAAACACACACTCACCGTCTCCGCGGTAGCAGCAAACTCCCTCCAGCTTCTGCCACAGAGGGCTGCTGTTTCTTTCACTTTCTCTTTAGTTTTGGAGACATTTTTTTGGAGGAGGGCGGGAATGTGGTGGAGTCTCCTTCTTTAGAGGTTTTTAAACAGAGGCTGGATAGCCATCTGTCTTGACTCCAGCAACAAGTTAAAAAGTAAAATAACCACCCCACTGTGCATGGCAGCCCCCCCCCAAGATCCCCGCGGCCCCCTGAAGACAGTCACTCACTCACACGACCAGCTGCTCTGCCTTTCCTCCTTCACAGCAATGCAGCCAGGGACTGTCTCCAAATTACAACTTCCCAAGAGCAAACCGTTTCTCTATCTCCCGCACTAGCTCAGTGCTATTGCCATGCCCTGCCTGAGGAGGGAGGGGGAAGGGGCTCCAAAGGAGCGGAGGAGCCGGCTGCTGTCTCCTGGCTGTCTCCTTCATCAGATAAGGGCAACACTCACCAGGGGGCCCCCTTCACCCCCGAGGCCCCCCGCCAATGCGGATCTGGCAGACAGGTTAAACCGGCCCTGACAGGAGGTGACAAAGCATCACTTCCTGTCACCATTTTGAGAGGGACTGCAGAGGAAAATGAAGTATTTGGGCTTAGTGTGAAGGGGAGGGTGCAGACCATGAGAAGGTGTGGGGAAGATTGGCCCCTGGACCCCATGCAGTTGCCTGCTCCTTTCTATAGAATATGACAGATCTACTCTGATTAGCTGCCCTTATTGCCAACATTAGCTAAGTATGGAATGTTACTTTAAAAATAATTATAGCAGTTATAATCCCAAGCTCCCCCCCATATTTATTTACCTTTCTAGTTACATTTTTAAAGTTACTATTTGGTTTTCTGGCAGGGGGACACTGGGAGTTGTAGTCTAACATAAACTACCCAGGCTGTATTTGAAAGTAGCTAAAATGGTACATCTTCCAAGATACTGGAATGCAAAAAGTCATTAGGGGTATAAATATCTATGCTTATTTTGTTCTCCCATGCAAGAACAAATAATTTCATGGAATCAGAGAGTTACAGAATCATAGAGTTGGAAGAAACCACAAAGGTCATCCAGTCCAACCCCTGCTATGCAAGAATGCACAATCAAAGTATTCCTGACAGATGGCCATCCAGCCTGCTTTAAAACCTCCAAAGAAGAAGACTCCACAACACTCCAAGGCAGTGCATTCCACTGCCAAACAACTCTTACTGTCAGGAAGTTCCTCCTAATGTTTAGGTGGAATCTCTTTTCCTTTAGTTTGAATCCACTGCTCCATGTCCTAGTTTCTGAACAGCAGAAAACAAGCTTGCTCCATCGGCAGTATGATATCCCTTCAAATATTTAAACATGGCTATCATGCCCCCTCTTAACCTTCTCTTCCCCAGGCTAAACATACCCAGCTCCCTAAGCAGCTCCTCATAGGGCATGGCTTCCACAACTTTTACCATTTTGATCACCCTCAGCTGGACACATTCCAGCTTGACTATTATTACCTGCCCTGACACTCCCATTCTTTTAATAATTCATTAATTGGCTATATTTCATAAACTGGCTCATTATTAGCCTTTCACATGGTTGGTAGTATACCAAGGACTTGAAAATCTAAGGATGTAGCCTATTAAAATTCTGAAAAGAAAAACCTGGGGAAGGATTAAGTGAACCCCCCCCCCCCTTGAAATGGTGAGTTAGGGAGGAATTGGGCTAATTCTCCTGAACATACATAGAAATGAATCATTCAATAATCCAATCAAGGTTGCTGGACACTCATTGCCTGGCAAAATTAGTTTTTCCTCTCACCTGCCCTAAAACAATAGAGGTTTGCCTGATGCCCCTCAGTTTTAATGTTAACCATTAGCGATTATTAACACATTTGGAGAATTCATTGCTTAGTCCTGGGAACTCTGACAGACATTGTATTCCATTCATAACACCCCTTCAGGGGGAATATTGAGTATAACTATTACCCTAAAACACCAAAGTGTGCACAGCTTCCCTTCCTCCCATCACTCTGGCAGTCTGTGTCACAACCATTTGCAGCTTCTACACAAATCTCTGCTCATCAGACAGGTATAGTATAACCCATCATCCTGAACTCCGTTTCTCTATCCCAATACTTCCTACTTTCTTCGATAGCCTTTGTGAGTGCTTGAAGCCTGAGTGTATGATGTATTCGTTCCCCTGGTTATTTTCAATAAAAACAATTTTTATTTTATTTCCTGGCTGTGAGTCTCCTCAGTGAGTACTGATATACATAGGACAAAAGATTCCACCATTACCCAGCCTCTCGCTGCCACATTTGAGCTAATTAAAATTCTCCATAGAAATATTGATTTTTGGTAGACACGTGTGGAATTTCCACAGACCTCAGTATTTCAGGTAACACAATATCTGTTTTGAATGGTGGTGCATTCCAGGTGGGGTCTGACCAAAAATGTTTTAAAAGTTTCCTACCTGATTGCCTTTGATTTGTGATCTTTTTTTTTGGTGCATTTTCAATTACTTTTTCAATGATTCTGTGCAGAAATATTGCTTTTGCATATTTATTTATTTATTTATTGTAAAAAGCCCTCAGATGGTACAAACACCATGAGTGTTGTCCCTGTTCTCAATGGGGTGTGTCCCTCTGTTGGACACCCTTTCTTTTTCTTTTTCTTTTTTTTTAAATATATATATTATTGCTTCAAATTTCTCACTCACTTTAGTGGATGTTGATGAATCAATATAACAGTTATTATATATACACTTTTTACATAAATTATACATTTCAATACACATCCAAACATTCAATATACATCCAAACATCCTAACTTACTTCATGTCACTCTATATAAATCTTACTATTGCATCTTATTTTCATTTATCTTTAAATTTCTTCACATCCCCACTTCCTTTTCAATCTTATTGAGTTCCATTTTTTACTTTCTTCTCAAATATACCTCCCTCCTTACAATCATTTTCCTTTCCCATCCTAAACTTACTCTTTCCCCTCTCACATACTTTCTCCAACTGAGTAATCAACCATACCTCTGACTCCCCTTGTTCCTCCTCCCATTTGAGTTGTTTTAAAACTTTGGACTTTTTCAGACAGTACTTACCGTGCTAGGAGGTCTCGCTAGAGGCATGGCACTGTTGTGCAGCAGGGGGTCCATTTCAGACGCCGCCGTCCCTCTTCTGAAATCATCTCTTTCACTTCCGTGAAGGATTGGAAGCGTCCGTGCCATATTTCGCCAGATTTGATTCACGGAAGTTGCCCGTGATTAAAATAAGCTGTGGCCACTTCCAATCCTTCACGAAAGTGAAACAGATGATTTCGGAAGAGGGATGGTGGCATCTGAAACAGACCCCCTGCCACGCGACAGCGCCATGCCTCTCACGAGACGTCCTAGCGCAGTAAGTACCATTTGAAAAAGTCCTTTATCTCTTCTTCTCTTCTCTTAAATTATTACATATGCTGCCTGTACCACGACACCCTTTCTTT
The DNA here is from genome assembly GCA_030847615.1 of Gambelia wislizenii. Taxonomy (NCBI): domain Eukaryota; kingdom Metazoa; phylum Chordata; class Lepidosauria; order Squamata; family Crotaphytidae; genus Gambelia; species Gambelia wislizenii. The sequence continues at coordinate 15,720,144 of JAUMIR010000001.1, read as the reverse complement.
AAGAAAGAGAAAATTTTGTGAGCATTCTTTACATCACTGGCAGAGAACCTGGACTAGGTTGGCAGAGCATAAAACTTCAGCAGGTGTACCTCAGTCTCTCTCCCTGTAGGCACAATCCACCTCTCTGGCAGTCACACACAGACTCATGGTCATTTAGTGGCTGGGAGAGGATGAGGGAGGTCTCCAGCCTGAATCTATCTGTGGTTCTACAAGCAGGTGCACATAGAAGAAGTCACCCCTCCCAGATCTTCTGGGGATCCTCCAGAGGTCCAGGAAGATAGCTTTTCTTGTGTATATCCAGCTGCAGAAACATAGCTGGATGCTACCTGGCTTTCCCCTGCCCTCCCCAACCCTATGGTTGTAGATGGTGCATGGAGGCAGCAGCGAGGTTTGGATACCTTCTTCTACAGTGACCATAAAAGGCCATGCAGGATTCTAGCCCCTATCAGCTACTGTGGTTCTTAAAACTGGCCAATATCAATAGCCCATCAACAGTTCATTGTTGTGGTCTCTGGTTCCTTCCCAGCCCATTTTGGCATTCCAACACAGGCAGCAAGACAGGAGATCCATCAAACCCCAGGCAGGCCACCATATATAGCTGGCAAGTTGGCTTCAGGGGTCACAACTGGTAGAAGCCTGTGTAAAAGTTTCTAAAGCCACTGTAATGAGAAGTGTTTTTCATGTATAATTATAGCTGCCAGACCCTCATTACAATAAATTAACCTAATTTTTATTTCCCACATTACTGTATTTTTTTTAGAAACTCTCAGAAATTAGACATTGACAAGACATTAATAACAATTAAGCCCTGCCACATACTTTGAAGTCACTCACCCATTCCAAAGAGTAAATGCCCCCACTCCTTTTTACTTTAATTTTATATTGAATTACTTTTGTAGATAATTATGTTTATTGGGAAACTGGGCTTGGTACCAACAGTCTGGTATGTATATATGATCATAATATTTCCCTTCTTTTCAGTGGTGCAGAGAGTATGATATAGTGTTTGTATTAAGCAGTAATTAATCTATATTAGGCTGGATCTACACACTCAGCATAATGAGGTGGAAATGAGATGGTAGAATCGTGGGGAGGTGGAGTGAATGATGTGACTGAGGAGATTTTCACACGGCAAAAATATCCCCTGGAGAAATCGGGACAGAAATATTTCTGTCCTGGAAGCAGCGCTGCAGTTCGCACGCCCACTTCCCTCTCCCGATATGCCGTCGTCCTCACACTGGGTTTTTTCTTCCCTCTTCCGTAACATTTTACTAACAGGAGTCACCGTTAATAAAATATTATGGAAGAGGGAAGAAAAAACCTAGTGTGAGGACAACGGCATATCGGGAGAGGGAAGTGGGCGTGCGAACCACGGCGCTGCTTCCGGGACAGAAATATTTCTGTCCCGATTTCTCCGGGGGATATTTTTGCCGTGTGAAAATCTCCTGAGACATACAGGTAGGGCATACCATTTTTTAATGCTCTTGTGTGAGGAGAAAGACAGGCTGAAGTCAAACTACACAACTATAGCACTTTCAAACTGCTTTAACTGCCATGCCTCTATCCTATAGAATCTTGGAATTTGTAGTTTGGTGAGGTGCTCAGAATTCTCTGCTGGAAAGCTCTATTACTACAGTTTGGGAGAAAGTACTAGAGTTCTATAGCACAGTACCTAGCCAAACTACCTCACAATGGTCTTGACCTATAAAGCCCTACATGTCTTAGGTCCAGACTATCTGAAAGAGCATATCTCCATGTACAAACCTGCAAGGGTTTTAAGATCTGCAGAGAAAGGCTTTCTCTTGGTCCCACCACCATCACAGGCTCACTTAGTGAGGACACCAGAGAGAGTCTTCTCTGTGTTTGCTCCCACCCTTTGGAACTCCCTCCTATGGGAGGCTAGGCTGGCCCCCTCCCGGTTGTTATTTCACTGGCAGGCAAAAACATTTTTGTTTAAACAGGCTTTTGGCATGTAATTGTGGCTTTTATCAGGGTGTGTTTTATGCTGGTTTATGTTGTTTTTTATTATGTATGTTTTAATTGCCTTTAAAGGTGATTTTAATTGTTTATGAGCCACCTTGGGTCCCACTTTGGGAGAAAGATGGCATAGAAGTTGCACAAATAATAGTTGCACAAATACCTCACCAAACTACAAATCCCAAACACAGTACCTCAACAAACTACAAATCCCAAAATTCCATATGGTGGTGCCTTGGCAGTTGTAACAATGTGTAATGGTGTAGATTCATAGAATCATAGAGTTAGAAGAGACCACAAGGGCCATCCAGTCCAACCCCCTGACATGCAGGAATACACAATCAAATCATTCCCGACAAATAGCCATCCAGCCTCTGTTTAAAAACCTCCAAAGAAGGAGAGTCCACTGGACTCCCAAGCAGTGTATTCCACTTCCGAACAGCTCTTACTGTCAGGAAGTTCTTCCTAATGTTTAGGTAGAATCCCCTTTTCTGTAGTTTGAGTCCATTCCTCCGAGTCCTAGTCTCTGGAGCCATAGAAAACAAGCTTGCTCCATCCTCAGTATGACCTCCCTTCAAATATTTAAACATGGCTATCGTATCACCTCTCAACCTTCTCTTCTCCAGACTAAACATACCCAGCTTCCTAAGCCATGTCATGTACAACTCCTCTTCCATAACCTTGCACTAAATGTGGATGTGCTGCATTGGACAACAGTGACTAAACGCTTGTGTAGGGGAACCTAGGCATTCATGAAACACCAGCAGGATTCCAGCCCACATCTCATTCTTACACTGGAGAGAAAACTCTCATGGAGGCTAGTGATTTCTCAGAAGAGAAACCAATTGTGCTATTGAGGATGAAACATATTACAAATTCCTCACTTCCCTAGTTACTAGATATGTAGGCCAGGCCTCAGAAATTGTGACTTGGGGGAGGCCTGAGAATAATAAGGGTAGTCATGGAGGTGAGGCATGCCCAGAATCCTGTTGGAGACATATTCTCATTTTACTTCAGGTTACGTGACAGTACATCCTTTTTTTTTTTTTTTTGCATACCTTCCAACCGTCCTGATTTAGCAGGGACAGTCCCATTTAATCCTCTACCATCATACTTTTTCAGCAGCTTCTAAAATGTCCCCATTTCTCTTTACTTCTTCTACTCTCCCCTTTTGTCCTCAGCTTTCTTCAATTGCTGCAAACTAAGATCAAACTGCAAAAGTAGTTTGCACCCCATTACCTCAATGGGGCATGGGAGGGGAGAGGAGGGGTCAGATCCTTGCCCTTCCCAGAAGGCTCAGGCAAAAGCAAACAGCCTTTCCTAGCTTGTGTGTTCTTCCCCATTAAAACCTTTTGCCATCTTGATCACATGCAGATGTTGCTTGGCCTAGTTTTCATCTATGAAACGTCTGAGGGTATGTTTTTGGATGTTGTGGAAGGAGATACTCAATACACATTGCACAATACTTTGTGCACTGATACCCCCCACCCTTCTGCTTCCAAGTTACACGAACATGCTGCTGCAGCCATTTACTGACCCTGATAGAAGGATTGGGAGGCAGACAGGCAGTGTCTGACTGAACTTTTGCATCTGGAAGAAGGGAGCTGAACTTGTTCTCCAAGCTCTCCAGTGTATCACTGAAGGTCTGGAAGGGAGATGTTAGTTCTCTTCACCCACCTGTAGAATTGCAGGTGGGTTCTGCCTGGGCACATCTTGCTTTCCTGCATCCATGTTTGGTACTTGGGAGTGGCCTTCCCTATGTGGGCAGAATGTTAATGCTCCCCACACATGATGTGGGCTCCAACACATTACATCCAATCAACACAATGGGCTCTGCAACCTCCACCAAATGGGGGAGAAGTATACAAGGAAGGAAAGAAAGCAGAATTTGGTGAGTCCAATTCTGCTCTGAGAGTGGTGGCCATGGGGATATTTATCATGGCTGGGTTTCCATGCCCCTGGACCATGGAATTTCAAGAGTGGGGAAGTTAGCTATAAGTAGAATTGGATGAGCTCATCCAAATACGATCATTTGCCAGAATCCTACTGGTTAGTCACAACTCAAGCAGACTCATTGAATCAGTTATTGAGTGATGAATCAACACATAAGTAAATCCAATGGATTCAAAGGGTCTACTCAAGTCAGGACTAACAATAGGAATTTTAAGCCATTGTAATGTTATTCTGCTAAACTTCTGTAAAGGATTATGAGGAGAAGAAATTGTGTGCGGGTTGGTTTCTTTGTTTTGAGATGGTCAGCAAAATTTCTAAAAATGGAAAACATTCAACTTTGGGTTGCCATCATATTGGTAAAATTTCCGGTAAATGTGAATACGGCAGCAGAGGTTTAACATCTGTAGGCGTTTTGAGCAAAGCAAAAAGAATTTTAATAAGGGCTCAATCCACACTGGTGTCTGAATTAATTATGTATTGTAAGTGTAATGAACTAAACACTGAATTAATTGCAGAATGGAACTAGCAGATCCTTCTTTCCTTGGCAATGATGTTTTTGTTTTTGTTTTTACCAAATTTCTGCACTCAGTTTATTAAAAAAAAAAAAAAAGGAGAAAGCAAGGCAATGGTAAATTAACTATCTGTCTGACTGTTATACCACTCTCCAGTATACAATTATCAGATCCATTTACAGAAGTTAAAATTAGAATGAAAATACAGAAAAACATCAACAATTGAAAAAAAACACACACAGCAGAATAACAGCAGCAGCAAAACCCATGGAAAATGAAAAGAGCTTCCTTGGGTACAGAAAAGGCAATCAAGTAAGTGCCTAAATAGAGTTCCATAGTGGAGAAAGCCAGCTCTTCAGACATGAGGTTTACCTCAGTTGTGAGATCTGTCAAGAGGAGGGGGCTTGGATTATAACCCATAGCATCCACAGTGAGAAAGTGACTAGCTAGAAGGCCTTCTTACTGGCAGGAACTGATTCTATAGCATCATATTCCCATCAGTGATAATAGGAATAATAGTCCCTGGTCCCTCAGCAATAAAAGATGTTCTATCTTCACTGGTTCTACTTTCCCCTTCTTCTCTCCAACATCAGTTTGTTGGAAAAGGCAATATTGGCTATGAAAACAGTGTGTGCTTTCAGCCCCTAGGAGTGTGATGCTCATTCTTGCATAGAGCAATCTTTGGGGCTCATTTACTTGGAGTTTGCAGAGACAACTGAAGTCTTTTAGGGTGATCACCTCTTCTTGGAGAATCCCTTTGGCTCCGGTAACAACACACCTCTTCTCTTAGGCACACAGTCTGGAACACGGTTAGCAGTGTTCCGGACTGAAAGTTTCTCTTATTGAATTCTCATCAGATTGATGTGTTTTTAACTTTGTCATATTAGCTAGACCTGTCGTACCATATGCCATTTAAAAACTCCCCCAAAACACCTGATAGACCTCACGACAGCCCTGTAAGGTAGGCCAGTGGATTTAAATTCCTCCTTCCCCTTTTCAGTGTTCCCAGAATTGCTGAGGGTGACTTGCTCTGTTGCCCTGATGCCGTTGCGGCCACCAGTTGACTGCCTGGGTCCTGTCACAGCAGCACTAGCAGTGTCCTGCTGCCAGTTGACTGCCTAGGTCCTGTCAAAGCCCATGACTGGCGAATGGTTGAGGGAGTGAGAGGAGGGAGGGGCCCTTGTGAGGCTGGGGGTGTAGATGCAGATTGAGTGGCAGGAGTGGATTGTGAGGTGGAGAGGGAATTTGCATGTGGGTGGTGATTGGTTCGGTGTGTTTCCTGAAGAGCCAATCAGCACATTAGTAAAGGCAATGTACCCAAGATAGTTATATATAGAGATTCTCAGAGCCACTGAAACCTTTGCTATATGCTATATAGCACTATAAAACAAATGTGATATAATAGGCATTACTGAAACCTGGTGGGATGAGTTGCATGATTGGAATGTAGTGATACAGGGGTATAATAACCTTTATAAGAGAAACAAGCCAAACAGGAAAGGAGGAGGGATAGCATTATATACCAGGGAAATTTATACCAGTGAAGAGATCCATGACATCAATACTGGAAGCAAGGTGGAGAGCATCTGGATAAAAATTAAAGGGGAGGGAAACAACAGGGATGTTATTGTGGGACTCTACTACAGACCCCGAAGTCAGATGGAGGAACTGGATTATGTCTTTCTAGAACAGATGAACACATACGCAGAAAGGAGAGATGTAGTAGTGATGGGTGACTTCAACTATCCTGATATTTGCTGGCAATCTAACTCAACCAAAACTTCAAGGTCTAGCAAATTCCTTACTTGCCTGGAAGACAATGTCATGGTCCAAAAGGTGGAAGAGGCAACAAGGGGGTCAGTTATTTTAGATCTGATCCTAACCAACAGGGATTACCTGGTTAATGGGGTGCAAGTGGTGGAATCTTTAGGTAAGAGTGATCATGTTCTCCTTGAGTTTGCTATACAATGGAAGGGAGAAGCCAGGCATAGTCAGACACACATTCTTGACTTTAGGAGAGCTGATTTCAATAAACTCAGGGAAATACTGGGGGTGATCCCATGGTCAGGAATACTAAAAGAGAAGGGACCTCAAGACAGACTTTCTCAAAAGGGAGATACTGAAGGCACAATTTCAAACAGTACCAATGAGGAAGAAAAATGGGAGGTGTCTCAAGAAACTAGGATGGGTGACTAAAGAACTTTCAATGGAGCTAAGTTTTAAACGGAACATGTATAGGAAATGGAAAAGGGGGGAAATCACCAAAGAAGAATTAAAACAGATAGCGAACAAGTGTAGGAGTAAAGTCAGAAAAGCTAAAGCACAGAATGAGCTCAGGCTTGCTAGAGAGGTTAAGAACAATAAAAAGGGTTTTTTTTGGGGGGGGGTATGCCCGCAGCAAAAGGAGGAAGAAGGAAATGGTAGGGTCACTATGTGGAGAAGATGGCAAAATGCTAACAGTGGACAGAGAAAAGGCAGAATTACTCAACACCTTCTTTGCCTCAGTGTTTTCAGAAAAGGTAAATTGGGACCAACCTGAGGATAAAGGTACAGAAGACACAACAGGGGAAATCCTGCACAGAATAAGCAAAGAGGTGGTACAGGAATACCTTCTTAATCTAAATGAATTTAAATCTCCAGGACCAGATGAACTACATCCAAGAGTATTGAAAGAGCTGATAAGTGTAGTCTCAGAGCCATTGGCAATAATCTTTGAGAACTCCTGGAGAACAGGAGAAGTCCCAGCAGACTGGAAGAGGGCAAATGTTGTCCCCATCTTCAAGGGGGGAAAAAAATGAGGATCCCAACAATTATTGTCCAGTTAGTCTGACATCAATACCAGGGAAGATTCTAGAGCAGATCATTAAACAGAGAGTCTGTGAACATTTAGAAGGCAATGCCATAATCACAAAAAGTCAACTTGCGTTTCAGAGAAACAAGTCATGCCAGATCAATCTGATCTCCTTTTTCAATAAAATTACCAGCTTGGTAGATGAAGGGAACCCTGTGGATATCGCATACCTTGATTTCAGTAAGGTCTTTGACAAGGTTCCCTATGACATTCTTGCAAACAAGCTTGTAAAATGTGGGCTAGACAAGTTAACTAGTAGACCACAAGTTGAACGTGAGTCAAGAGTGTGATGCGGCAGCTAAAAAGGCCAATGTGATTTTGGGCTGCATCAATAGAAGTATAGTGTCTAGATCAAGGGAAGTAATAGTGCCACTCTATTCTGCCTTGGTCAGACCTCACCTAGAAGACTGTGTCCAGTTCTGGGCACCACAATTCAAAAAGGATATTGACAAATTGGAGCATGTCCAGAGAAGGGCAACTAAAATGGTGAAAGGTCTGGAAACCATGCCTTATGAGGAGAGACTTAGGGAGCTGGGTATGTTTAGCGTGGAAAAAAGAAGGTTAAGGGGCGATATGGTAGCCCTGTTTAAGTATTTGAAGGGGTGTCACGTTGAGGATGGAGCAAGCTTGTTTTCTGCTGCTCCAGAGACTAGAACACAGAGCAATGGATGCAAGCTCTAGGAACAGAGATTCCACCTCAACATTAGGAGGAACTTTTTGACAGTAAGAGCTGTTCGGCAGTGGAACACACTCCCTTAGAGTGTGGTGGGGTCTCCTTCCTTGGAAGTCTTTAAACAGAGGCTGGATGGCTATCTGTCGGGGATACTTTGATCGTGATTTCCTGCGTGGCAGGGGGGTTGGACTGGATGGCCCTCGTGGTCTCTTCCAACTCTACAATTCTATGATACTATGATTCTATGGTGGTCATGAAATAAATCAAGCAAATAAAATATGTAGGAGAAGCTCTAAGGCAGAGGTAGGTAATGTATGGCACCCAGGGCTTCCTAGGGATCAAAATATTTTGCCCCCAAATGCCCTCTAAGGGGCATGGAGGCATTTCTCACAGAAAAGGCCTTTTTTAAAAACTGGAAATGAACTGGAAGTCACTTCTAGGACATTATCAGATGCATCAAATATGGTGTTATAATGATGCCATGAGATCGCAAAAGGGCTTCTTTATCAAATGATGTCATACTCCAGCATTATGCAAGTGTTCTGCTGCCATTACAAGGGAGATCTTTTTTATTGATGGGGAGAAGTTGAGAATTGATTTTCCATAGTGTTTCTTTTCTGGATTTCAGTGTGTAAGACAAGGCGCCCCGTTCTGCTGGCGCAATTCCAGCATCAATGGGCAGTCCCACCAGAACACTTCCAGGTGAAAACAGGAAAACTAGATATCGTACACTCTTTTTATGAACCTCCCCATCTTGCCTGCAAGTTTCTGAATGTGTATGTGTGCTTTTCTGGACATTTTCTCTTTTAATTTTGGTGTTTGGGGGCTTTTTAGCATGCTTTCATCTTTTTGCAAGATGTGCTGAAATCATGTTCATGGAGAAACACAGAAGTAAGTGACATGAGTGCTTGTATTACCAGATTTTTGGGGCAATTCTGTATCATTATTAGAGCAGCACACGAAAATGTGTGTCATTGTGCCGGAACACAAACATGTAAAATATAGTGCCATAATCATGTTTAAAGGCACTCATATGATAATCTCCAGAGTCACTTCCAATTTTGAAAAAAAGGCCTTTCCTGAGCCTAAAATGACCCGGGGGGTGGGGAGACTAAAAATATGGCAAAAATGCTCCTCGCAGCTTCTGTAGGGTGTTAGGGACTTTTAGGAGCAAGAAACATTTTTGTTGGGAGGGGTTGGTGGGAGGGGTATGGTGGAGGGCTGTGGCACCCCAATTGCTGTTAGGGGAGTACTGCAACCTGTTAGGTTCCCACAGTCACCCACCCTGATCTAAGGGGGAAAATAGATGCAACTGGAAAGCTGAAGCAAATTGCCCATGTGCCAATTCATTTTAGAAACTAATTAGAGGGAGGATCTGAGTGCTGCTAGTAGTTTATCTGGCAATGAATCACTCAAACTTGTCCTCACACTGGGCAAGTGTTTCTCTGTTTCAGTTCTTAGAGCACACAGTTACAGCAGTTTGATATCACCTCAACTGTCATGATTCTATCCTACAGAATACTGGGTTTTCTAGTTTGGTGAAGGACTTAGAATTATGTACCGGAGCACTCTACTGTACTCCCCTGAATTAACAAGCTAGAACTGTCTAGAGGAGAATTCCAAGAACTCCACCAAACTAGAAATTCCTTAAGATTGCATGAAACTGATACACCTACTGCAGAGACACCCCTAGGCTTTCAACAGGAAAGATGAACAGAGGGAATAATTTGGAATATTTAGCCTTGACATGCATTAAATAAAACTGCTCTCTCCTTCCCCTCTTTCTTGAACCACAGACAACCTATAGCTCTGTATTCCAGAAGCCATGTTTTGTTTTCATTCCAAGCGGAAACACTTAGCACAAATAAATCTTTCAACTTTGTCTTGGTTAATTTTCCAGTTAATTAACTTAAATGTAATAGTGATTTTAGCAGAAAATATTCTACTGAAGGAAGCAGTTGGGAATGTATCAGACTAAATTGCCACTGAAATCGCTGATTTCTACCCAAAAAGCTGAAGCAGATGGTCTTTATTTTTGTCCAAAGATTAGCAGGAGGGTTTGTTTGTTTTTTAAAAAAGAAAACCTGCTTTCCAGTGTGCACTGTCACCAATTGTATTTCTAATGAACAACACAGCAAACAGAAAGCCAGTTTTTTTAAAAAAATTATGATTAAAAATAATAGTTTTTCTCGCTTTGGCCCAGGTGCCAACATTGGCACTACATAAGTGACTTTATGCCTTCACATTCAACTACAGGCAGGAGAACTGAGAAGTTTCCAAAATTTCAATGGTGTTGACTTAGTTCAAAAAAGGATATTTGATTGTTCTGTTTCAAACTTGTTTCAAAATATACATGACAATATGTATATTTTAGGAAGAAATAAGCACAATACCTGCATGTTTTAATGGCAAAATTGCCTATAAAATATATTTAAATACAAATGCTATGTGTTTCAAAATGAACATATGCCAAACCAACAAATGGTCTATCTGTGTTGCACTGTGCTTAATGTAAGTTATTAGCTATCCTAGGCACTTTCTGAGAAAGAATATCTATCTATCTATCTATCTATCTATCTTAATTATATAAAAGAACCACAGCAAGAGTGTATTGTTCCCTCTGTACTTTACATCTCCTTTATACCTCTAGGGTAAAGGAGAAAATATCTGAATATAGGATTTATTCCAGAATTTGTAGAAGTACTTTTGACTATAGCTGCCAGATGTGCTTCTTGTTTTAATTCACACCCCCCCAGAAAAACCACAAAAAATATAGCCACAAATATTATGCAAGCATTGGGCAATACTACAGACAAGCAACAGAATCACAGAAAAAGAAGGAGTGGGAAGTTGGGAATTGTACCTTTCTCTGAGACAGGGTTTTATTTTGTAAAGATGCAGGACTCAACAAGTATTAGACTCTCTTTTTGCGCTGTTTTGGTTCTGAAAAGCACAGGAGGTACTTCATGAATAAGTCATTAATACCTCATCACTTTCCAGCAGCTGTCATTTAGGTGATTTAAGAACAATCAATAGACTGAAGCTGTACTTAAAAAGTTGCTACATTTCAAATATTGCAGTCTTAAATAACTAGGAAAATTAAAACAGGGACAGATTGAGTAGCAGACCTATTTAATCAGATGATCAACAAACCGCCTGCTCAATGAGCAATAGTAAATCTGGTTCGATGAGGGAGGTGGGTGGGCAGGGGAAATCAACAGAAAGACACAAAGAGGATAATTTTTGTTTTAATCACTCACCTCTTCCAGAGTAAAGATGGACAGAACGTTTGAAAATATGCAGTTGATAAGACTACAAGTACAAAGGAATGGCTTGGAAAAAAAAATGGTGGACTTTGCCAAATTAGACAAATTAACTAATTTGATTAAAGGTATTGGTTTAAGCAATTACTTGAAAATGTGAAGTTGAAGGTTTTCACGGCCAGCATCCATAGATTTTCCTTGTTTTTTTTCCCGGGCTGTGAGGCCGTGTTCTGGAATAGTTTCTTTCTGATGTGTCATCTGCATCTGTGGCTAGTATTCTCAGAGAATGGTTGTGTAGGTGTGTGTGTGGAGTTTATATGCTGTGAACCCCTGTTGGGGAGGATATGTAAACTTCCAGGGATTATGTTAAGATGTTAAGGGGAGACACAGTAATGTTAGGATTTGAATGATAATTGTTAATTCTTTTAGGAAAACTAAATGAATTAGAAATGCTAAGGTCGTATTTCACAGAGAGGGGTGTAGTATAAAATGCAAGATGGAACTGCAGCACAGATAAATGGGGAGTTTTGCATTCACTTGGGTGGTGAGAGTGTACTATGTTGTATTGTGATAGTGTCAGTTTTATGTAATTCTGTATTTATTTTTTATTTTTTCTTCTTTCTTCTTTTTTGGTTTTGTTATTTCTTTATATATACATATATATATACAGATATATTAATATATGTATGTTACTCAAATTACAAGGGGCTTGTGAAAACCTCATGCATTTCCAGGTATTAATATGGGGAATGTTTAATTAGTTCAATATGGCAGCAAGAGGCTAGGCATATTTTCAGATGCCCCTAACTGCTCAAGCAGCCTCCGGAGCAGTAATGAGGCTGCTGCGTGGCGGGGGGGGGTCCATTTTGGACGACGCCATTCCTCTCTTGGCGTCGTCCGTGACTGTTCTGGCTAGCATTGAAGGCGGCCGCACTATTTTTTACTCACGGACAACTTCTGTGAGTGAAAAATAGTGCAGCCGCCTTCAATGCTAACTGGAACAGTCACGGACGACGCCAAGAGAGCGATGGCGTAGTCCAAAATGGACCCCCCCCTGCCACGCAGCAGCCTCGTTAATGCTCCAGAGGCTGCTTGTGAAGTAAGGGGCATCTGAAAATGTCCTAGGTAACTGTGACAGCTAATAAAGCCAATGCGATTCTAGGCTGCATCACTAGGAGGATACTATCTAGACTAAGGGAAGTAATAGTGTCATTTTGTTCTGCTTTGGATTGACCTCACCTGGAATACTGTGTCCAGTTTTGGGCACCACAATTCAAGAATAAAGTTGGCAAGCTGGAATGAGTCCAAAGGAAGGTGACCAAAGTGGTAGGAGGTCTGGAAGCCATGCCCTATGAGAACGGCTTAGGGATCTGGACATGTTTAGCCTGGAAAAGAGAAAGTTAGGAAGCACTTACTGAAGGGATGTCATACTGATGATGGAGCAAGCTTGTTTTCTGCTAGGACATGGAGCAATGGGTTCAAACTACAGGAAAAGAGATTCCACCTAAACATTAGGAAGAACTTCCTGACAATAAGAGCTGTTTGGCAGTGGAATGCACTGCCTGGGAGTGTGGTGGAGTCTCCTTCTTTGGAGGTGTTTAAACAGAGGCTGAATGGCCATCTGTTGGGAATGCTTTGGTTGTGTATTCTTGCATGGCAGGGGGCTGAACTAGATAGCCCTTGTGGTTTCTTTCAACTCTATGATTTTATGATTCTGCGATTCTTCTGCTCCTGGATTGTAAAGGAATTCAGGGGTCTTTTTCATCATCAGCAACAATATGAAATATGCAAATATACAAATGCTTACATCTGTGTTGAGAAGAGTTCTGGAAAGATCCAAGGAACAGGGAAATCCTTGTTTTATTATCCATGGTGAAAAACTGTAGCTTCAAATTTGTATTGACTCAGATAAGATTTGGAAGAGGAGATCTCATGTCACCAGTCATTAGGGATGGAAAGGATATTTGAAAATATTGTTTTTAAATGGCTGAAAAACATGGTTTTGAGTGTCAAGAAACCTTGATGAGAAGAATCCTTGACTGATGAGAATCTTTGCAGTCAGGCACTTATTCTGTGCAAAATTCACATGTGGTTGTTCTGTACAGAAAGCATTTTCTTGGTAGGAAACAGCATTTTCTGCATTGAAAATAATATTTCAATGCATAAATATTAATTTATGTGCAGAAAATGTTGTTTTCTATTCAGAAAAATAATGTAATTGAGGATTTGTTTTGCGTAAAATTGGTTGGTTGGACTACAAAGAAAGCTGCATTTTCCTGCAGGGTAAGCAGCATTGTCGGTATAGGAATTAATATCTCTGCATTAAAATACTATTTCCCTTGCAGAAAATGCTGTTCCCTGTACAAAGCAACCATGTGCAAAATTTGCACAGAATAAGTTGCCAATTATGTATAGCCTTCGAAAACTGTGTGGATTTTTTTTTTTTGAAAGACTTTCTAACAGTGGGAAGAACATTACTGAATTTATTCATTGCTGCTTTTCAGAAGAGCTCCAGCATATTGTAGTGGTTTGGGTGTTGGGTGAGAAGTCTGGAGGGCTGGGTTAAAATTCCTGCTCAGCCATGGAAACCCATTGGGTGACCTTGGGCAAGTGTCAGTTTCGGTCCCAGGTGTAACACTTTCCTGCCAAGTTCCAGTCCAATTCTATTTCTGTTCTATCATTCCCCCTCCCTCAATTGTGTTTGCATTCTTTGGTATTTGCTAAAGAGCTTGTACTATACTGGGAAACAAGGGAGGATGTGTTATATGTCTGCAACTATATGATTAAAGTGTGCACCTGGTGGCCACCATGAGAATAATGGGATGTGCCCAATCTTCCTGAGAAAAGGGAGTGGGGATGATGGATAGCCAATGACAGCATAGCCCACCAGATTTGTAGATTGCAAATACTATTTATTCGAATGCTTTGTAAATAGTTTTCATTCTGAGCAACAAACGTTGTAGGGTGAGCTCTTTAGATAACTATACCAAATAAAGCTTACTGTTTAACTCTGAAGCTGCTGGTTACTGGGTAAAATTTGCACATGATTGGTTTACAAAGAAAACAGCATTTTTATGCACAGGAATTAATATCTCTGCATCAAAATACTATTCTCCATGCTAAAAATGCTGTTCCCTTTACAAAACAACCATGTGCAAAATTTGCACAGAATAAGTCTAAACAGCGAAAATACTTCTCACAGAATGTGAGGAGAATACGATCCATCTAAATGGCACCCCACATCATTTCGATGTATTGGGAAGGATGTATTGGATGGGCAAATCCAGTATATAGTGCAGGGGAGAATCCTTTGCAGCTTTTCTCAAACTTTTTAAAAAACAGTGGGGGGAATGTTCATTCCTGCTCGTTGAGACAAGCGATTTGATTTAATTCTCTTTCCTTATAAGAGCAGAAGTTGAAAGCTGATTGGTCAGACATGTGCAGAGGGGCAGAGCTTGCTAACAAGGCAAGAGCCCAGAGCTGCCATGTTGAATTTTTGCCTTAGCGGGTAAGCGCTAAGGTGATAATGCGGTTTATTTTGGGTGTCCTTTTTTTTTGTTAAAGATCGCTCTTTTACACCTTGGATATGCTTTTTTAAAAAAACAAAAACAAAACCCTGTCTGGTGACATCAAATTGAGGTAAATAAAAATGTGAGTAATTCACTTGTGGCTGCCATCTTGATTTGCAGACATGCCCGTTTACACAGCAAATGCGGATAGCTTCGCATGACTTTGATCTGCCCAAAAAAGCCATTAAGACAAGTAGCAGTTTATGCAAATTGCTATTACTGTGGATCAATGGACATTTTTTTTGCCTTGTATAGAAAAGCCCTGGGTCTGAAGAAGCCGTTACATGACAGCAGGTCACACACTCCCAGCCTCAGAGGAAAGCCATGGCAACCCCCCCCCCCCGTGAAATAATCTTTCCAAGAAAATTCCATGATAAGGTCATCATAAATTGGATACAACCTAAAAGCACACAACACCAACAACAACAACACCTTCTAGAAGAAAGTTAGTGAAGAATTATATCCCTACCAGTCATATATACTAATAGTGATCTTAGTGGGGCACCACAGAAGAATTACCAGGCGGGAGGGGGGGGTGTTGTACCTTTGTAAAAAATAAGATATGTCCTATACAGTTAAATATCTGGAAACAAGATTATGGCTGAGATCCTACATTGTGCTTCTGAGGCACGCCAATGTAATTTCACAATGGTTGGGCTGCACTACCCTTCTGTTGAATACCAACATTATGCAACTTACGGTGCATGTGCCAATGTGCTTGCCTATTGTCCCATGTTTCGATGCAGAATGAATAATGGTTGTCTCCACAATCCTAGTCAATAAAGTAGTGCATTGAAGCAACTGGTGAATACACACACACTGTCCAAGAATACACAACTGCTTGACTGGAATTCTGTTGGCTAGACCTGAATAGAGGAGACCAATTAAGTCAGTTGATGAATGGTGAATCAAGACATACAGTAGGTAAACCCAGTTAATTCAATGGTTCTACTCTAGTTAGGATGAACAAAAAGGACCTAGGCCCATGTTAAATTATTATACCAGTGGAACTTCACTTAGCTGACCATGAACTGAAAAGCCAAATAAGTATAAACCAGTAGTAGATGTGAGAGCAGAGTTGGAATCTGGGTTCGTGGCAAGGTCTTGTTTCTGTCTTCCCATCCATGCTATATGTCCTATTGTAGATGAGTAGCTGTTTGAGATTTGGGGGGCATCTGTATGTGAGTTAAGTCCTGCTACCTAGAGCCCTTGAGAGGGAGGCATTATCCTCCTGATCTGGTTGTAGCTTATAATAATAATAATAATAATAATAATAATAAAAATAATAAAATTTTATTTCTATCCCGCCCCTCTGCAACGCAATCGGGGCGGCTTACAGTATAAAAACTCCAGAATCACAATACCCTAGCCCACCCACCCCTTAAAATAATATTAAATTATGAAGGATAACATGCAATAATTAATATATATATATATATATATATATATATATATATATAAATTAGAAGAAAAAAATTAAATTAATTAAATTAAATTAAATTAAAATTTGAAAGATGCTTTTCAATGATGCATCTGAATGATCTCAGCTGAGGGCTGTATGCCACCACTAGTGGGGTTATGCCATTTGGTTTTAATTAATGAATGTTAACAGGAGTGGCATTTTTGCAATATGTTTTCATAGGCAGTGTAATTTTGAGTAGTATGGTTCTAGGTATTCCTTAAAAATATATTTCTGTTCAACATATTGTATCCACACTCAGTTATGACCTTATGGAGAACCTGTACATATACTGTATAAATAGCTGCAACTGATGGCTGCTATGTACAAAGTGTAGTGAATCCACTTTGGGCTTTAATCCAAACTTTAAAGAAACAATCCACTTGGGGAGATAGGGCTAAGTACTTTGGATAGATTGACTGCTGCATTGACATGGGAGCCACCAGCCTCCACTGAGCAAAATTCTTTTCAGAGCTTCCTAGGACAATATGTGCAGTCTTATTTTTTCCACTGTAGCTTGTGTGGACCTTCATACCCAGAATACTGACTGGAGCGTATCACAGGGAGACTCATATATAACACCTTGTTGAAACAGCTCCACTGGCTACTGATTCATTTCTGGGCACAATTCAAAGCGTCGGCCATACGTCCTATATGCCTTAGGTCCAGACAATTTAGAAGATCATTATAGAAGCATAGAATTGGAAGAGACCAAAAGGGCATCCAGTCCAACCCCATGCCATGCAGGAATACATAATCAAAGTACTCCTGGCAGATGGCCATCCAGCCTCTGTCAAAGAAAGAGACCCCACCACACTCCAAACAGTGCATTCCACTGCCGAACAGCTCTTACTATCAGGAAGTGCTTCCTAATGTTTAGGTAGAATCTCTTTTCCTGTAGTTTGAGTCCATTACTCTGTGTCCTAATCTCTGGGGCAGCAGAAAACAAGTTTGCCCCATCCTCAGTATGGCATCCCTTCAGATATTTAAACATGGCTATCATATCACCTCTTAACCTTCTCTTCTCCATAATAAACATGCCCAGCTCCTAAGCTGCTCCTCATAGGGCATCACTTCCAGACCTCCCACCATTTTGTTAGCCCTCCTCTGGACACTCTCCAGTTATCTCCATACACAAATCTGCCTGAGTCGTAAGAGCCTCAGGGGGAGGTTTCCCTTGGTCTCCCCACCTCATAGGTCTCTTTGGTGAGGACACAGGAGAGAGCCTTCTCAGTGGCTGCTTCCACCCTGTGGAATTCCCTTCCATGGGAGACTAGGCTGGCCTCCTCACTTTTCTCCTTTTGCCAGCAGGCAGAGTTGCTTGTTCAAGCAGGCTTTCAATGAATAATTCCTTGCAGGGGGCTGTCTTATGGGGTTGGGTACTCTAGTTTTAACATTAGTACACTTTGAAATGAGTGTGTATTGTTTAATTGAGAATTTTAAAATGGCGATCTTTTAAGCTAATTTTATATAATTGTTTGTGAGCAGCCTTGGCTCCCATACTGGGAGAAAGATGTTATATAAATGTAATCAATCAATCAATCAATCAATCAATCAGTCCCATGAATATGCCATGTGAAAAAGGCTAGAGTCTGCTCTTAGTCTTGCTGGTTTTTGTTTTCTTCTGAGAAACTCTTGCATATCGAACTGGAAGTCAAGGATAATGACCCCTAGCGCTATCTATAGCTAGAACATCTCGATTGTGCGCCAAAGCATGATCTGCTGATTACAGAGGCTTTGGAGGCAAACACCCAGGGAAGAGGTTGTTGATCAGAGTGTAATTGGGAGACGTGAACTGGGAGGAATCAATGAGCAAGGACACTAACGTATTGAGTTCTTGCTTGAATACACAGATTACCCTTGTGAGACACGTTTTATTGCATAGCCATAGCAGAATAAAATATACCCTGAATTCTGTATCTCAGTGGCAGAAGTACCAGTGCCAGCAGTGATGGTTCTATGAAAAGGAGATGGCTTACAGTCAGAGTTGTGGCATGCTGTAAGCCTTCCTTTTCTGCTGAACTAAAGATCTGGCATCTAAGCATGAGACAACTTCACCTCTCACTCCTGGCAAAGAAAAACCTAACTTCAAAAATCATGATGACTTTGACTGTAAGGGAGAAGAACGTACAGTTTGCAGGGTGTTGTAAGCCTGGCATTTGCCTTCAGAGGGAATGGTTGTGGAGCACATACCTGGGTGGCAGACATTATTGACACAGGCATGGTTCCTGCACACCTATATCTTGTAGAAGATTGAAGGTTCTCTCCCTTATACCTGTGGGTCTGAATCTCTTTGGATTTTCTGGGAGTTTCCATGTTGGTCACCTAGCTTCCCAAGGTTGCAAAACCCAGTCTTTTCCAATAGTCTGATCAACATCAGTATTCCCCTTAAGTATTCTTAAGCCTTGATCTATCAGGAAATTAATAGGAGAACAAGTTGCAGCTTTATACTAATATTTATTCTAGTAACAGATAGCACAGACAAATACACTGTCTTTGTGTATTTGTCATCTGCACAGCTCACATAGACCTTAAATCAGTCTAGGCACATTCTTATAACAAATTTGCACCTGCATTAGAATTACAGTTGGACTCTCGTATCCATGGGGTTAGGTTCCTAGAATTACCATGGATACCAGAAACCACTGATAACACCAAACCCTATTAAAATAAAGGACTTCTGGTAAAAACATACCATAGAGTTGCATTGGAAGACACCTCTCTAGGCATTTTCCAGAATGACTCTATGGTATGTGTCCATATCTTGTGTCCTGTGGATAACTGAAACCACAGATGTTGTTTCTATGGATATAGGGGTCCAACTTTATATAGCAAAGTGTTACACTCCCTCTCCTAGTGTGTCTGTTTAACCATATTTCTACACCAGTATTCTGTTTGGTATTAGATAACAGGCTTCATTGAGAAAGAAATAGCTTATCACATGTAGGAGCTTTGGGTTATCAGTGATTGCTTGGCAGAAGCAACCCAAGTGGACCATTTTGCTAAGAGCAAAATCTGGTACTTTGCTGCTCAACAGGCTTCTGTTGTATACCCTCTTCAGCCTTTCCAGCCAATCAGCTAAAATATCTCACTCCTCCCCCAGATATCTGATCCAATCAAAATTGAGATGTTGACAATCATTATAATCCTACCTTTCAATATAGAGTCAGTACCTACTAAGGTTTGCCTTCACTCAAAAATCTACTAATGTCTTCTCTTCTTCAGAACAAGTGAACAGGTGTTTTTGCTGGAATTAGGCCAGTCATTTACTTTCATTTTCCCTCACACTTTCAACTCTTATCTTTATTTATAATCATGTTGGGTCCATGCCCGGAGCTAGCATGCTTCTATGTTTATAATATGCTACTATCTACTACACATTCATTATAGTGTCATGATCTTAAATAAAGCAAGCAGAACTCTAAAAAACAACCCAGCCTGTTACACAATTATACAGCCTAACGTTGGCATAGAGGGAGTCAGAATCATAGACTCTTTGAAAGGACGACAAGGCCATTTATTCCAAATCCCTGCCATGCAGTAATATGCAGCTAAAGCACTCCTGAAAGATGTCCATCCAACCTCTGTTTAAAGACCTCTGAAGTTGGAGAGTTCACTGCCCTCATTCTGGATTGAAGCGGGTTTTATTTTCTCTGTTCTCCAGTTTCTGGAACTAGGGGCTCATATGTATATACATTACTCTTTGTTCAGACTTCTGGTATAAAAAATCATCTACTTTTAGCTACACTTTTGACCTGGGTTCAGGGTGGAAAATGTGTATATGCATTTGGGGACTTGAGTGCTTCTAGGCTCTTACCCCATAGTCTGGAGGGTCTGGCTACCCTAATGTGGGGCAATGGATTTTCTCTGCTGTAAACACAAACTGCATCCATTTCTCACCAATAAAATTCTAATTTGCACCATAGCCTCAGTATCAAACAATTCTCTTAGAGATGCCTGGTCTTGGTCCAGTCCCAACAGGGAACACAATCATATTTCATTGGTGAAATACAGTTGTCCCTCCACAATCGCGAACTTGACATTCGCGGTTTCGGTTATTTGCGGTTTTGGGAGGGCCCCCGCGGGCCCCCCCAAAACCGCGACATGGGGCCTCCAGAGGCCCCGGGAAAGACCTGGGGAGGGGTGGGGAGCCCTTTGCGGGACCCCCGGAGGCCCTCCGGAGGCCCCGCGAAGGCCTGGGGAGCGGTGCGAAGGCCTTTGCGGGACCCCCGGAGGTCCTCCGGAGGCCCCGCGAAGGCCTGGGGAGCGGTGCGAAGGCCTTCGCGGGACCCCCGGAGGCCCCCCGGAGGCCCCGCGAAGGCCTGGGGAGGGGTGGGGAGGCCTTCGCGGGACCCCCAGAGGCCCCCTGGAGGCCTGGGGAGGGGTGGGGAGGCCTTCGCGGGACCCCCGGAGGCCCCCCGGAGGCCCCGCGAAGGCCTGGGGAGGGGTGGGGAGGCCTTCACGGGACCCCCGGAGGCCCTCCGGACGCCCCGCAAAGGCCTGGGGAGGGGTGGGGAGGCCTTCGCGGGACCCCCGGAGGCCCTCCGGAGGCCCCGCGAAGGCCTGGGGAGGGGTGGGGAGGCCTTCGCGGGACCCCCGGAGGCCCTCCGGAGGCCCCGCGAAGGCCTGGGGAGGGGTGGGGAGGCCTTCGCGGGACCCCCAGAGGCCCTCCGGAGGCCCCGCGAAGGCCTGGGGAGGGGTGGGGAGGCCTTCGCGGGACCCCTGGAGGCCCTCCGGAGGCCCCGCGAAGGCCTGGGCAGGGAGGGAGGGAGGGCCGGGGAGACCTCCGCGGGGCCTAGCAAGGCCCCACGAAGGCCTGGGCAGGGAGGGAGGGAGGGCTGGGGAGACCTCCGCGGGGCCTAGCAAGGCCCCGCGAAGGCCCTGGGAGGGAGGGAGGGAGGGCCGGGGAGACCTCCGCAGGGCCTAGGAAGGCCCCGCGAAGCCCTGGGGAGGGGGGGAGGGAGGGCCGGGGAGACCTCCACGGGGCCTAGGAAGGCCCCACGAAGGCCTGGGGAGGGAGGGAGGGAGGGCCGGGGAGACCTCCGCGGGGCCTAGGAAGGCCCCACGAAGGCCTGGGGAGGGAGGGAGGAAGGGCCGGGGAGACCTCCGCGGGGCCTAGCAAGGCCCCATGAAGGCTTGGGGAGGGAGGGAGGGAGGGCCGGGGAGACCTCCGCGGGGCCTAGCAAGGCCCCGCGAAGGCCTGGGGAGGGAGGGGGAGGGGTGTTTGTTATTCGCGGATTTTTCACATTCGCGGGGGTCCGCGGAACAGAACCCCCGCGAATGTGAATGGACGACTGTACAAGCAAGTCAGACCTGATGGCACAGTGAAATGCCAGTACTGCAAGTCACCAAATTGCAAGTTCTATTCCAGTGGGCTCCAAGGTTCACTCAGCCTTCCGTCCTTTCGTAGGTTGGTAAAATGAGTACCCAGCTTGCAGGGGCAATTACTTAACACACATTGGAAACTGTTTAATGCAGTGTAGATGTGTAAATAGCTATTGCTTAAAACAATTTGTAAGCCGCTCTGATAGCCTTGTGGCTGAAGAGCGGGGTATAAATAACTAAATAAAAAAATAAAAATAAATAATGTCTCTATCATCTCTAGCTGGGGATTATGTGGGGAGCATCAGGTAGCAGAGTTGGTAATATATCTGCCAAAACTCTGGAGAAACAGAATAGAAAATATTCCTTCTTGGGTAAGAAGAATTGTCCCTTCACCTTCTCACTAATCCATTGCAGGTTATTTTCAGCTAACCAGAAGAAGGAGAAGAAAAAGGAAAGGGAGAAAGAGAAGGAAAGAAAAAGAATTTATTCTGCATTAGCCAACCAAACATTTGCAAGCAGTGACCTGAACAATTAGGGAAATCCTTTCAAGGGAATCAGCCCTCTTTTTTTAACAGAACAGAATTCTCTCTCTCTGGCTTTTCTTTGCAAACAAAAATTCAGGAAGGACTCATCCCATGCTTTCTGCAAACGTGCTGATGACTGAAAAGGCCAATCCAAGATAAACAAGTCCTATTCCAGAAAGCACAGCAGAGGGTCTCCTTGGGTGATGTTTCTGGGTTGTGATTCTTTCTGCGTTGTCATTTCTCTTCAAGACTTGTTCGGCATGAGTTCTCAAATAAAGCTGCAGCATTGTGGATAGTGCATCTCCATGCCTCCCGATGTGAGGCCAGGGTGGACCATTGTTGGTGATCAATTTGGCTGAGCCTGAGATGTTGCTTCAGGGAGTCCTTGTATTGTTTTTTTGGAGTGCCCCTCTTACGCTGACCCATGGCGAGTTCACAGTAGAGTACTATTTTTGGGAGGAGATGGTTCTCCATCCTAGAAACGTGCCCTGCCCAGCGCAGCTGTGTTCTCAATATCATGGCCTCAATGCTGGTCATCCCTGCTTGCTCAAGGACAGAAACATTCATCACGTAATCAGTCCAGTGTAGATTTTGGACTGTGCGTATACAGCACTGATGAAAGTGTTCAAGGAGTCGTAAGTGGTGGCGATAGGTGACCCACGTCTCAGACCTGTAAAGGAAAACAGACAGTAGAATGGCTCTATACACAGTGATTTTTGTGCTTCACCTCAGGTGTTTATTACTCCAGACTCTTTTGTAAAGTCTTCCCAATGCGCTATGTGACTTTGCTAATCTGTGGTCTATCTCTTTGTCAATCTTGGCATCTGAGGAGGTGATGCTTCCCAGGTAGGTGAACTGCTGAATGGACTTAAGGACAGATTTGCCCACGGCAATGTGGGACGATGGTGTTCGTCCTGTGGTGCAGGCTGGTAAAGAACTTCCATTTTCTTAAGGTTGACTTCCAGCCCAAACAGCTCTGTAGCTGTTGCGAAGCAGGAAGTTAGGTGCTGCAGAGCTGCTTCTTTGTAGGCAACAAGGGCAGCATCATCAGTGAAGAACAGCTCACAGACTAGATAGTTTAGAGTCTTAATGTGAGCCTCAGGCGGCTTAAGTTAAACAAGCTACCATCAGTACGGTAACGTATATAGATGCCGTCTTCTTCTTCAAGCTCTGCCATAGCCCTTTGGAGCATCATGCTGAAGAAGATTATAAATAAAGTTATTAGAAAGGGCTCTGAAAGAGCATTGCCGTATCTGACTTGACCGTGTTGGCCCTCATGTAGCAGGATAATAATTTTGAGGAATTTGGGGGGACATCCTAGTCTTGCCACAGATCTTTTCTACTCACAGTGTCGAAGGCTTTGGTGAGGTCAACAAATGTTACATAGAGACCCTTGTTCTGCTCTCTACATTTCTCTTGTAGTTGTCTAAGGGCAAATACCATATCTGTAGTACTCCTATTGGCTCTGAAGCCACATTGGCTTTCAAGAAGAAGTTCTTCTGCAATAGCAGGAACTAAGCTGTTCAGGAGTATCCTTGCAAGGATTTAACTACCCTATACAGAAACCAACTGCATATTCAACAATGAGAAGAAACTTTTCTTTCACTCCAGCCAAGAGAGACAACTGTGTGTCTTTGGCTTGACTGAGCTAAACTTGGCCCTGAATTAACAGGTTGCAAGTCATACGTCCTGTTTCTGGGTTAACTGAAGTGAGCTCCAAGCATCCCCCAAACTAGTGAGAATTAATTGGAACTGAAAAATTCCCAGTTGTGATTGATTGGGATTAGAACTGTGAAGACCCAGAAAAAACTTTAAAAATTCAGGGAAAAGAAACTTCCCCCCATTTTTTCCCTGAAGCTTTTGTTATTGTTGTTGTTTTCTGACAAATTGAAAAAAGGATGAAAATTGATTATGGAATGTTTTATTTTAGCATGATGAATAAAATCTTTAAGACAATAAAAATCTTTAATAAACCAATTGTGATAATTTTATGCCAAATCAAATTGTACATAGTCACATTTTATGTTCCTAAAATAACAGAGTGACTTTCAATCTGTAAAAAATGCTAATGTTGCATTTTTTAATTTTTCCAAAAAAAATCCATTTTTTTTCTGGAAAAAAAGGGAAAAAACAGGTTTTCCCCCATGGCTTCAAAATTTCTGGAAATCTTACATCTCTAATCAGGATGTACCTTATCCACCCCTAGTTTGTATTTATTGTAAGCTGAAATGATATCCTCCTTCATTTTCCTCTTTTGCATAACGTAAGGTTAAGAAGAATGAAAATTACAAGGTCAGTCCATTAAATAATGAGACTGATACAATAACCCATCTTTATTTATAAGTATTACAATTCTAATGTTTGTCCCCTTTGATATACTCCCCATTCACACTCACATACCAATGCAGTCTTGTTTTCTACTGGTAGAAGGCGTGGAGCAGATCCGTTTCTGTCAGCTGTGTCAACACATCTGCGATTTTCTTCTTTACTCATCAATTGACTCAAAAAGTGTTCCTTTAAGCACCAGTTTCACTTTATGGAAAATAAAAAAGTCACATGGTACCAAATCGGAATATGGAAGATGTTGAAGTCTAGGGATCTAGGAGTCCTAGTAGGCCACAAGTTGAACATGGGTCAACAGTGTGATGCGGCAGCTAAAAAGGCCAATGCGATTTTGGGCTGCATCAATAGAAGTATAGTGTCTAGATCCAGGGAAGTAATAGTGCCACTGTATTCTGCCTTGGTCAGGCCTCACCTAGAATACTGTGTCTAGTTCTGGGCACCACAATTCAAAAAGGATATTGACAAATTGGAGCGTGTCCAGAGGAGGGCGACTAAAATGGTGAAAGGTCTGGAAACGATGCCTTATGAGGAGAGACTTAGGGAGCTGGGTATGTTTAGCCTGGAAAAAATGTGGTTAATAGGCGATATGATAGCCCTGTTTAAATATTTGAAGGGTGTCACGTTGAGGATGGAGCAGGCTTGTTTTCTGCTGCTCCAGAGACTGGAACACAGAGCAATGGATGCAAGCTCCAGGAACAGAGATTCCACCTCAACATTAGGAGGAACTTTTTGACAGTAAGAGCTGTTCGGCAGTGGAACACACTCCCTTGGTGAGTGGTGGGGTGTCCTTCCTTGGAGGTCTTTAAACAGAGGCTGGATGGTCATCTGTCAGGGATGCTTTGATCAAGATTTCCTGCATGGCAGGAGGTTGGGCTGGATGGCCCTCGTGGTTTCTTCCAATACAATTCTATGATTCTATGATTCTATGATTCTAAGTGTAGTAATGTGTTTATTGACCAAAAACTGCTTCACAGAAAATATTGTGTGAGCAGGCACATTGTCTTGATGAAGAAAGAAACCATCTTTCCCCAATTCTGGCATTTTTTTCTGACTCTTTCTCTCAGCTTTGTCAAAACTTCCTTACAATAATGTTGGTTCACTGTTCTGCCTTCTGGAACCCATTCTGCCAAAAATTATGCCCTTGACGTCAAAAAGCAACAATGAGCATGGCCTTGAATGTGGATTTGCTTTGACATGCTTTTTTCATTCTTGGTGATGATGTTTTCCAGTGTTTTCCAGTGCATTGACTGTCATTTTGTCTCATGATCATATTGGAAGATCCAGGTTTCATCACAGGTGATTTTTTTTTTTGAAAAAGGTTTGGGTCCGCCTCAGGTTGCTGCAGAATATCATGTTGCTCAACTTCTAAATTTAGCATTTTTCTGGCAAACAACAGACAACACAGCTGCTGTAAATGACGACTGACAATTAACTGAATGGCCGAGAGTGTTGATGTTTGTTATACAGGTTCAGACATGTTCAATGTTACCACTCAGTTGTTCGCAATCAGTTCTCCCTGATTTGTCTGAAAGGTAGAAACACAGTCTCGCTATTTAACAGATAGACCTCGTGTGCACGACATCACTAAAACCTTCTAAAACATATAGTATTTGATGGGGGATGGATCTTGGAGGTGGATGACAGCCTTTCCCCCAGCTATAAAACTACAGTTGGATATTGCAATTGTGCCCCTGCCCTTCTGCAGCCACAAAATAGCTGCCCCTGCCCTCTCACAGTCATTCAATGGCCCTGGGAACATGCACTGGTGGCATTAAGCTTCCTTCTGTGTGTATATGATGGGGAGTATTGCACAAAGAGGTAACAAATACCTCCTTGCACAGTCAGTTTGAAAACACACACTCAACCCAGGTTATGTAAGGATATGTCACCATCAGGATTCCAGCCCTTATCTTCTTTAACTTCAAGTCAATACTAGTTGCTTGCTTGGGAAAACTACAATACCCCACCCCAGTCTGGCTGTTCTTCATTGTGCATAACCTGATTCATCACTGCTCTTTTTAGCAATTAAACATGAAGTATTGGTCCCTAATGCACTTTATCTGTTAGTAATCAATGTTATGAATGGGAGATTTACAAGTGTAGACCTTTTAAGCTTTCCTTACTTATTTATGGCTTTGGAAAAATACAAGCATGCATCTTGGCAGTAACAAAGTTTTTCGAATGATTGTTCTCATTGGAACTGAAGTTGTATGGATACTTTTTTTAAAAGAAGAACTTCTGAGGAGGTTTGAAGGTTATGTAAGAAAATGCATTGCTACCCAAAATGGCAGAAATAAAAGAAAAGTGTGGGGGGGAGAAAGGAAGCAAAGTTGATGGCATATGTTACTTGGAAACAGAAAGGCATAGCACACCCAAAACTACAGGAATAGGGATGGTGTAAACTTGCCTCATGATAGCAGAAGTTCATGTTTTTACTACGTATTTTATGTGACAAGCTGGTTTTGTCTCTTCTATGGATGAGGCAAAACTAATTACATAGTTTCGTGTTGTTTTTGTTGAATCTAGGGGAATAGGCAGTCTAAATCTGGGAATAACCAGATTTCAGAAAACTTAGTTCTTGGTAGGAATGGAAAGAATATTTGAAAATGGTAGAAAAATGGTAGAAAAACCAGTGGTATTCAGAAACCCCACTAAGGAGAATTCTGGACTGATGAGAATCTGCATTTTGGGATTTAGGAGATTTTCAGATGGGCTCAATACTCCGTGGCAGGCATGGAACAGGGCCGAGAAAGGGTCTCCCTTTTGGATGATGTCAACCCATTCTGTCCTGCCCCTGTGCTGCTCCTGGAATAATCTATTCATGATGAAACATTGTGAACAGACCACCAGTTCTGTGTCTGTCAGAGAATCAGGGTTGACAGAAAAGGAGCCCTGTTCCTGTTCCAAGCTGACAGGCGTGGGGAAGGAGGTCTGTTCCCAGCTCTTCTGGGCATGATTGGGACATCCAGGTAAGTGGCACCCTCCCCCCCCATGCGTTACCCAACAAAGTTTCTGCAAAATAATAGCAGGATCAATATGTGAATGTTGTTTTTTGCTTAAGAATAATTTCACTGTTTTTCAACCTTTAATATTTTTTCAGGTG
Organism: Gambelia wislizenii; assembly: GCA_030847615.1. NCBI lineage: Eukaryota > Metazoa > Chordata > Lepidosauria > Squamata > Crotaphytidae > Gambelia > Gambelia wislizenii. Next base: position 15,692,592 of record JAUMIR010000001.1, on the reverse strand, counting down.
ATATTGGTCACTCTGACAAGGCATCATTTCACCATCAGAAACATTTCCAGCTGCTTCAAGGCAACTGAATTCAGATAGTAAAACTCTGATATCAGTTAGTCTTTATGGGTTCATGCCAGATGTCTTCCACTCTTTGGAGAAAATGTGTAATTAAGCTGCAGTTTCAAAGAGGGCTGCTGGAGAAAAAAGGGAGTAAGGGAAGATGAGTATCACCCCTGTAGCTAGTTTCAAAGCATCCACACTTGAAAGAGCCTTCCAAAGCACCCATACAAAACTGAAGACGTGAACCATCAGTCTTCTTCGTGTACATTAAAAAGTCTAGGGATCCATGTTAAGTCCTAGACAAATCAGATCTCTCTTCACTCTGATATATCAGGTTGAAAACATCTCAGCTAGGACTGGGGCTGATAGGACTTGGAGTTCAATAATATTTGGGGAGCCATAGGTTCCCTTGGCCTTAAATCTTTGCAAAATATAGTCTATATGTATTTTGCAAAGTTTTAAGGCCGAGGGAACCTATGGCCCTCCAAATATTATTGGATCCAAGTCCCATTAGCCTCAACCATCCTGAACAATGGTCAGCTGGATGCTCAATGACATCTAGAAGGTCATGGGTTCTTTATCCTACACATTTCTACTCAAAAGTGGAACTTATTGAGTTTAGAGGGATTTACTCTCAAGAAAGTATTATAAGATTATGACTCCAATTAATGAAACATTATGGAAGTCCATGGGAAGAACTTTTCATTGGTGTGTTCTTCTTCTTCTTCTCTTATTCTTCATACGAGAAGATTGCCAGGGAGCCCTATGCCAGTACTGCAGCCACAACATTGCAAGTTTGACCCCAAGGCCTCCTAGGTTCACTCAGCCTTCCATCCTTCTGTAGGTCCGTAAAATGAGTTTCTGGCTTGTGCGGGCAATAAGCTAACACACATTGGAAACCGCTTAGTGCCTAGAGCACTATAAAGTGGTGTAGATGTGTAAAATGCTGCTTAACAATTTGTAAGCTGCTCCGAGAGCCCTTGTGGCTAAAGAGCAGGATATAAATATCTAAATAAATACATGAATGAATGAGTATTATACACATTTTGAGATTTTACAACTTTTCCAGGACAAATCAAATGCAAAACATGGGGCAGCTGGAACATCAGTAATGAAATAAAAACTCAAGCTGTGTAATGAGATAAATGTAGCAATGGGATTCTTATAACATTGAAACAACAATAATGCAAATGAGTACTTAAGCTACTTTAGCCATTGTTAATTAATGGCTACCTTACAGCAGGTGGTGAATGAAAGATGCCTGACTTTGTCATAAATCTGGCTACTATGATACAGGCATAGGTTATGGGATTAAGCTTCATTATATTCACAAGACTCAGAATGTGATGGGGCAAATAAATTATTATCAATGCTGCTTTGAGGTCTCTTCTCTATTCATTTTGTACAGTTATTCCTTCCTCTCCCTAATTGCTCGGGAACATAGTTTTTACCCTCACTAGTGAACAGTTTCTGTTTTATCTCACATTTTAAGCCCATGATAGCTTAGTTTTGAAAACACTGCAAAATAGAACTGGGGAGCCATAACCCTTTGAATGTGATTGGGTTGTGGCTTCCATCAGCCCTTGTGAACATGACCAGTGACAAGGAAGGGAAAGAATATTTAAAAATATTTGAAAAAAATATTTTTCTCAAGTGTCAGGAAACCCTGATGAGGAGAATCCTGGACAGATGAAAATCTTTGGATACAAATGAAAATGGTTGAAAATTTTTTGGAGTTCACCAAGAAGATTGTAATGAAACTTTCTAGCAGAAAAAAATCACACATTTTTTTTTTACTTTTTGTTTGTTTGTTTGTTCAGGAAACAGTATTTTCTTTGCAGAAAATAATATTTCTACACAGAAACATTACTTTCTGCACAGGAAATGCTGACTCCTGTGCAGAAAATAGAATCAGAGAATTCATAAAATCATAGAGTCAGAAGAGATCACAAGGGCCATTGCGTCCAAACCCCAGCCATGCAGGAATAAACAATCAAAGCATTCCTGAGAGATGGCCCTCCAGCCTCTGTTTAAAAACCTCCAAAGAAGGAGACTCCACCACACTCAAAGGCAGTGCATTCCACTTCTGAACAGCTCTTACTGTCAGGAAGTTCTTCCTAATGTTTAGATAGAATCTCTTTCCCTGTAGTTTGAGTCCATTGCTGCATGTCCTTGTCTCTAGAGCAGCAGAAAACAAGCTTGTTCCATATTCAGTATGACATCCCTTCAAATATTTAAACATGGTTATCATGTCCTCTCTTAACTTTCTCTTCTCCAGAATAAATATACCCAACTCCCTAAGCCACTCCTCATAGGGCATGACTTCCAGACCTTCAAAAATCCTGGTTGCCCTGCTCTGGACATGGTCCAGCTTGTCCATATCCTTTTGGAATTGTGATGCCCAGAACTGGACACAGTATTCCAGATGAGGTCTTACTAAAGCAGAACAGAGCGGCACTATTACTTCCCTTGATCTAGATACAATACTATTGATGCAGCCTAGAATTGCATTGGCTTTTTAGCTGCTGCATCACACTGCTGACTCACATTCAGCTTGTGATCCACTAAGACTCCTAGATCCTTTTCGTATGTACTGGCCTCAAGCCATGTGTCACCCATCCTGTGCATTTCATTTTTAGTTTTTAGTTCCCAAGTGTAGTATCCTACATTTCTTCCTGTTGAAATTCATTTTGTTAGTTTTGGTCCAGCTTTCTAATCTGTTAAATTCATTTTGAATTCTGATCCTGTCATCTAGGGTATTAGCTACCCTTCCTAATTTGGTGTCATCTGCAAACTTGATAAGATTGCCCTCTATTCCCTCATCCAAGTCATTGATAAAGATGTTGAATAGCACTGGGCCCAGGACAGAACCCTGTGGTAACCCACTGGTCACTTCCCTTCAGGATGAAGAAGAGCATTGGATTCATCCCATCAATTACCCTTTGGATTTGGCCCATCAACCAATTACAAATCCATCTAACAGTTGCATTGTCTAGCCCGCATGTTACTAACATTTATTGTAAGGACATCATGGGGGACTTTGTCAAAGGCCTTACTGAAATCAAGATACACTACATCCACAGCATTCCCTTCATCTACCAAGTATGTTACTATATAAAAAAAGAGAGATAAGATTACTCTGGCATGACTTGTTTTTCAAAAACCCATGTTGACTTTTAGTGACCACAGCATTCTTTCTAAGTGGTTACAGACTGTCTGTTTAATGATCTGCTCTAGAATCTTTTCTTTCCCCCCCTTTTTAAAGATGGGGACAACATTTGCCCTCCTCCAGTCTGCTGGGACCTCTCCTGTTCTCCAGAAATTCTCAAAGATTATTGACAATGGTTCTGACATTACTTTTGCCAGTTCTTTCAGTACCCTTGGATGAAGTTCATCTGGCCCTGGAGACTTGAACTCATTTATACTGGCCAGGTATTCCTGAACTACCTATTTACCTGTTCTATGCTGCATTCCCCCTACCGCATCATCTGTTCCATTTTCTCCAGGTTAAGCACTGTTCTCCTTTTGGGAGAAGACCGAGGCAAAGAAGGTGTTGAGTAGCTCTGCCTTTTCTCTGTCCCCTGTTAGCATTTTGCCATCTTCTCCCCACAGTGGCCCTACCACTTCCTTGTTCTTTCTTTTGTTATAGACATATCTAGAAAAGCCCTTTTTATTGTTTTTAACCTCTCTAGTAAGCCTGAGCTCCATCTGTGCTTTTGCTTTCCTGATTTTCCCTTACATAAGATGGCTATTTGTTTGAATTCTTCTTTGGTGATTTCTCCCTTTTTCCATTTCTTGTACATGTTCCTTTTACATCTTAGCTCAGTTGAAATTTCTTTAGAGATCCATACTGGTTTCATTAAACATCTACCATTTTCCCTCCTCATTGGAACTGTTTAAAGTTGTGCCTTCAATATCTCACTTTTTAGAAACTCCCATCCATCCCTTCTCTTTTAGCATTCCTGACCATAGGATCACCCCTAATAATTCCCTAAGTTTTCTGTAATCAGCTTTCTTAAAGTCTAGAAGGCATGTCTGACTACACTTCACTTCCCCTTTCCTATGTATAACAAACTCCAGCAGAATATGGTCACTCCACCCTAAGAATCCCACCACTTCCATGCCATTAACCAGATCATCTCTGTTGGTTAGGATCAGCTGACCCCCTTGTTGGTTAGAAAATAGCTAACCCCCTTGTTGCCTCTTCCACCTTCTGGGCAATGAAATTTTCTGCAAGGGAAGTGAGGAATTTGTTGAACCTTACATTTTTGGCAGAGCTGGACTTCCAACAAATATCAGGATAGTTAACCCCTCCATTATTACTACATCTCTACTGTCTGAATGTGCTGTCATCTCTTCTAGGAAGGCATCATCCAAGTGCTCAGTTTGGCTTGGAGGTCTGTAGTACACCCCCACAATGACATCTCTGCTGTTTTTCTCCCCCTTGATTTTTACCCAGATGCTCTCAACCTGGCTCCCAGGAGTTAAGTCATGGATCTGTTCACAGGCATACACATCCTTAACATATAATGCTACTCCACCACCCTTCCTGTTTGGTCTGTTTCTCTGAAATAGGCTATACCCCTCTATTCCTACATTCCAATCATGAGACTCATCCCACCAAAGTTTCAGTGATGCCTATTAAATCATATTTGCTTTGCTGTGCTAAGAGTTCAAGTTCATCCTGTTTATTTCCCATGCTCTATGCATTCGTATAGAGACATCGAAGACCACAGGCCATTTTCCCTATCTACCTTTTAAAGGTTTTATTCCTCCCACTGTTGGGTTCTTATACTATTTGCCTTGTTATCTGTATAACATTTGGACTATTATCTCCAGCACTTAATGAACTTCTATCCTCATGAATACTGTCTCTCTCCCCCACACAACTCAGTTTAAAGCCCTCCTGATCAGATCTTTTAGAATCTTAGCAAAAACATTCCTGCCAACTGCTGTGAGGTGCATCACATCCCTTGCCAGTAGACCACCTCCATGAGAACACACCCCATTGTCCAGGAAGCTAAAGCACTCCCAGCGGCACCATCTGCACAGCCAGTTGTTCACCTCCACTATCTTTCTCTCCCTTTCTGGGCCATGCCCTTCCACTGGAAGGGCAGTCGAAATGACTACCTGTACATCCAAGTCCTTCATCTTCCTACCCAGAGCTTCATAATCCCTTTTGATCTTCTGGAGGCTATGCCTTGCAGTATCATTGGTTCCTATGTGGGCCAAAAGGAAGGGATAATGGTCAGTGTGTTTCTCGAGTCTTTTTAGCCTCTCTGTTACATTGCAGATTTTTGCACCTTGGAGAAAACACGGCATCCTTCAGTGTTCTGGGGAACACAGCACAGGCATGAATAAAGCATCCCTTTTTATTGGCGGCTTAGCCTTGTCAATATAAAAGTGAAGGCTTGTGTGCACCAGTGTTATGCCCAAGGAACAGCTGAGGACATGGGTGTCTGCTAATGTCGCTCTATCTGTTCTTGTCACGTTCTTCTGATGCAGTTTGGGATGCAGATTTTTGCTGTTTCCCCCCATGTCTGGTAATCTTCATAGCTGCTTCATTGCTTTCATGTGCTCTGCTGTGTGGTGACCGCTGAGGACTCAGGGCAATGGCCTAGTTTCCTGATTTTTTCCCCAGACTAGCTATTACCAGCAGTAGGGTGGACTGGAGGGAGGGGGGGTCTCCTTTTATCCTCTTCTTACTCTTTTAAATGCAAAGCAAGCTCCAGCCCTTCCCCAACAGATAAAAACCCTGCTCCTCCCCCACACCCCTGAAAATCTGAATAAAATAATATGTCTCACAAATGGGGGGGGAGTAGGGGGAGAGAAAGAGAGAGAGTGGAAAAAGATGTCTGCCTGTGAGAGTGAAAGCCATCAAAAGAGACATGCAACACAGAATCAACTGCTGACTGTCAGATACGTCTGATATAGTTTTACATTTTAATTGTAAATCAAAATGTTACTCATTTTTTCTGTACAGCAGCAAATCTGGAATAATTCAAGAGAAGGACTGCTTGACAGATCTGACTGAATCTCATTCCACTGAGAGTGACTTGAAAGAGTACGGAAAGAAAAGGGAATAAAGAGGGGATTTAAAAAAAATAAAAAAATAAAACAGAAGATGCCATTTTTTTTAAAAAAAAAGGTTGCCTTTAGCAATATTCATCATTTCAAAACATGTTCTCCTTCTCTCTCTACAGCTAAAGGATTAAATTAAAATGGTACAATGAAATGAACATCAGGATAGTCATAGAGATGTTTTGCAAATCTGGTGTGTAATTTGTATACTTAGCCTGTTGCTAAGAAATGTTTTGTGGTACCATGAAAACTAACAGTGTCATTGTGACAGAAATTTCCATGGACAGGAGACATAATGAAGTGGGTTCTTTTCATCATCAGAAGTTTACATGCATCAGTTACCATGTATGGAGATACTTTGTTGCTTCTGAAAGCTGGAGTCTTTTGTTGCAGGACTTTACAATTGGTTGATATTGACCGACATCCTGTTTATTAGTCCCAGCTAGAACAGACACATTCAATCAATTTTTGAATGGAGAGTCACAGTCTAATGGACTGAATGGGCCAACACTAGAGAGGACTAAGGGAGAATTCAGGCTCTAATGAGATAAAGGTTGAAACATGAAAAGCAGCATGGGCTTGACTTGTCAATAATCTTAGAATCAACTCACAGAATCATAGAGTTGGAAGGGTCCTCATGGGCCATTGAGTCCAATCCCCTGCTTAGTGCAGGATCTCCAGCTAAAGCATCCCTTGTGGGTAGCTGTCCAGCCTCTTTTTGAAGATGTACAAAGGAGACCCCATAACCTCACTAAGCAATTAGTTCCATTGCCAAACCGCTCTCGTGGTCAAGAAGTTCCTTCTAATGTTCAGTCAAAATCTACCCTCCTATAACTTAAAGCCATTAGATCTGGTTCTACTCTCCTGGGTATTAGAGAACAGGCCATCCCTCTCCTCTCTATGATGACCCTTGAGGAATTTAAAGAGTGTGATCATGTTCCCCCTTAGTCTTTTCTTCACCAGACTGAACATTCCCAACTCCTTCAAGCTTTCCTCATAGGTTGTGTTCTCCATAACTCTTATCATCCTTGTTGCCCTTCTCTGAAACTGTTCCAACTTGTCTATATCCTTCTTAAAATGAGGTGCCAGAGCTGAATGCAGTACTCCCAATGAAGCCTGACCAGTGCAGAATATAGTAGCATTATTGTTTCCCTTGACTTGGAAGCTATGCTTCTACTAATGCAAGCTAAAATAGCATTCACTTTCTTTGCGGCACCATCATACTGCTGGCTTATGTTCAACATATGACTCTTTGACGCTGAGATAAGGTACATGCAGAAGATCCTAGGTTCAATCTAGATCAGTCCTCAGGCCACCAGCTGAAAGTTAGCTCAGAAAGGGTTCTCTATCTCAGGCAGAGTAGACAACACTGCACCATTTACTGATAGCCTGGCTCACTTGAAGGAAGCTTCATAGTTACAGTTTTCCTGTTGGGATCTGCCTGAAGATAGGATCCAGATCAAGAATGCAAAACCCTTCTATGATCTACTAAAAGAAACTATGATCATGCAAAACTTGGGAAAGTTATGTTTGGCCTAGAGCTCCCAGAATCTCCCACTCAGCATGGCCACTGGGTGTGGCTACTGAGCTACTGAGAGTGTTACCTGGAGCACTCTTGGAGTTCCAAATCTGTGAATTAACTCATTTCCTCCTTCTTCTCACCTCTATCTCATTACCTTCCTGTACCAGCAAAAATTCATCAGTAAAGGGAGAATGTGTCAATCTAAAATGTCCAAAATGTCTGATGGATGCTGTGCCTGTCAATTTCAAGATGCCCTAAGATCTCCACGACAACCATGCCATACATCACTATGGTCTCACCAGTGCTATTGTACCACTTTCTGGTATCTATGGGGCCAGCTATAATTGAACATTGCAAACACAAGCACAATTTAAGTCTCAACATATATTTTTAGAAACAACACAAAAAACTATATACAAGGTCTGTCAAATAACGAGACTGTATATCTACCTTTCAGACAAATCAGGGAGAACTGATTGCGAACACTTGAGTGGTGACCTTGAACCTGTCTGAAACTGCATGACAAAATTCAACACTCTTGACCATTCAATTAATTGTCAGTCATCATTTAAAGCAGCTGCATTGTCAGTTGTGTGCCAGGAAAATGCTAAGTTTAAAAGTCGAGCAATGTGCCAATTTGAAATGTTTAGTAAAATTGAACAAAACACCAATGGAATCTTTTCAAATGCTTACTGAGGCCTACAGGGAAGACTGCATGCCTCGTGTACGTGTGTTTGAGTAGCACAAAAGATTCAGAGAAGGATGTGACAATGTGGAAGACGATGAACACCCTGAACAATCTTCCACTTCAAGAACTGAAGAAGTTGTGGAAAAAATAAGCCAGATTGTTTGAGGAGACCACCGACTCAGTGTGCGAATGATAGCTGAAGCTGTGAACATTGACAAAGACACTGTGTAGAAAATTTGCATGAAGATTTCAAGATGAGAAAAGTTTGTGCCAAGATGGTCCCTAGGGTTCTCATAACAGAACAAAAAGAGTGCTGCAAGGAGATTTATGCTGATGTTCTGCAGCAACTTGAGGACCCAAACCTTTTTCAAAAAATCATCGCTTGTGGTGAAACTTGGATCTTCCAGTATGACCCTGAGACAAAATGACAGTCAATGCATTGGAAAACACCTTCATCACCAAGGATGAAAAAAGCACGTCAAAGCAAGTCCACATTCAATGCCATGGTCATTGTTGCTTTTGACATCAAGGGCATAATTTTGGCAAAATGGGTTCCAGAACACAGAACAGTGAAATAGAATTATTATAAGGACGTTTTGGCAAAGCTGAAAGTAAGAGTCAGGAAACAAAGACCAGAACTGTGTGGAAATGGTTTCATTCTTCATCAAGACAATGCGCCTACTCACATAGCACTTTCTGTGAAGCAGTTTTTGGCCAATAAACACATTACTACACTTGAACATCCTCCATATTCACCAGATTTGTCACCATTCAACTTTTTTCTTTTACCTAAAGTGCAATCTGTGCTTAAAGGAACATTTTTGAGTCAATTGATGCAGTAAAGAACAAAACAGCAGATGTGTTGCAACTGTGGACAGAAACTGATCTGCCCCATGCCTTTGACCAGTAGAAAACAAGACTGCATCAGTGTGTGAGTGTGAATGGGGAGTATATTGTAGGAGACCAGTATTAGAATTGTAATACTTTATAAATAAAGATGGGTTATTGTATCAGTCTTGTTATTTAATAGACCTCATACTGACACATATGCACTGTCCCATAGGTTTCATGCATTCAGTGAGGTGCCAGTGCAGGACTTGATTGCAGTAACCTACTGCCTGGGCTGCTCAGTAGTATTGCAACATTTGGATGCAACCTTAAAGTCCTAAATTAAAAATACAAATATATGCAAATATAACATAGAAATTTTACTACAAAGAATGTACACTCCCCCCTCCTAAATAGATAACTGAAAATCAAACTACCTTATTCAAGGTAAAAAGCATCTGCTCCTTAACCCTGGCAAATGAAGCTTTTCTCCAGCTCCAGCCCTCCCTCTCTTTCTGAACTCATCTAGTAAGTACAACCCCTTCCTTAAGGTTTCACCACCCATTGGGCCAAACCAATAATTTACAGGGGTTACACTGCCATATAAAAATATTATTCTCTAATTGGATACCAATCATGTGTTTGTTACTCATCATGTCAATATTAATACTGGGAATTTTAACTGACTTAATACGGCAGGTAGAGGCCGGGTAACTATGGGATTTTTTGACTTTTGTATACTGGTACTAACTGACAATATTCACAGCCAGGAAATAAAAATAAAATGTTGATGAGCAAATGGGGAGACAGCATGTGTGTATGGTTGTGAGTGCAGCTGAGGGGTTGTATGTGCAGTGGGGATATTGTTGAGAGGAATAGAGGCTAATTGGAATACAGAGTGAGAGGAAAGAAGGAACCTAATAACTTGTTATTGAGTCAGGCATTCTGGAGTTACATGGTCACCACAGAGTGGGACTATCAAACACTTTGAAGTTAACCAAGTTGGAGACAAAGTATGAAGCATTTATGTTATACTCTTTATGCAATAAACCAATATTTCTGTTCTGTTTATCAAATCCAGACTCCTTATGAATTATTTCCCTTGTTAGTATTTATTTGGCATGCTAACTCTGTGAGTAAACACACACCAATATAAGTACAATCCATAGCAAGTCAAACCCCAGGCCAAGGAAGGAAGAGGGGGAAATTTGTCATAAGGGTGGCAACTGTGGAACTGCCTTCTCCACACTCTCCTGGATGACTTTTGTGTAGAAACACAATGGTGGCAGAGATGCTAAAGATGAGAAGCCTCTCATAAAACAAACAAGAAACAAACCCGGCAACCCTATTTCATTACTAACCCAGTTATGGAAACAGGGATTCAAACTCAAGTCTGTTCCACACTGTATAATTATGGCACTTTGATACCACTAACTGCCATGGTTCCATCCTCTAGAATCCTGGGATATGCTGTTTCATGAAGTATTGAGAATTGTCTGCAAGGGAGCTTTAGTATCTCACCAAATTATAAATCCTAGGATTCCATAAGGCTGAGCCATGGCAATTAGAATGGAATTATAGTGCTATAATGGTGCAGTCTGGAACAGACCTCAGACTTTGAAGGATACATTTTTCAGTTTTGGTTTCTTCCATGAAGCTAGCCCTCTCCTTTTCAAACACAAAGAAACTTGGAAATTTTGTAACATCATTGTCCTTCCCCAATTCTAATTTCCTCACCATCACTAAGGGTTTTAAAGCATCTGGTGTGGAAATATTTTTATCCTCCCCTCACTTTTAGTTGGTTTCACTAGTTGATGCTGAATTCCAGCATGATGAATAAGGGAGAAACATACCTCGGTATCTACTGCTTCCACTGATCATCTATAAACTGGCATCAGGATAAACAAGTAAATTTTCAAAAGGTCAAGCAGGCTTAATAGAGCTGTTCTTGGTCTTATTTTTTTATGATACATAAAAAACAAAGATAAATTCTGCTAATGGGCAAAGGCCAGGATTAATATCTATTTGTGCAATAGTTCATGGCAACACTGTCATAGTTTAGCTCCCCCTGAAATACAATTATATCTTGTGCTAATAGCTTTTTCATTGCTGAAAAGCTCTGGAATCATTTAGCGGGGAAGCTTTTGCATTAGTGGAACTCTTTAACATTTGCACTATTACCAACAATTACTAAGTGGTTGAATGTAATGATGGGAATAAAAGATTTTTCCTGTACATGTAATTATTCTGTAACTGTAGTCGTAGCTGAAACCAAAACATACTGCAGGAAGATCAGGTCCATTTTTCTCCAAGCATTTGAAAGAAGATGGCCTTCGACTAGAGCAAACCAACAAAAGTCCCTACAGCCAGAACACCCAAGATATATGATCAAAAAACCAAAATGAAGGGTTCTGCCAAAAAATAACCAGGATAAACCAATCCCACTTCCAATTATAAAAGAGCAACATTATGAAGAAATAAAAGGATAACTAAACCATGGAGCAGAGAATCCAATAAAATTAAATTTCTGAAAGGGTAAAAATACCCCACTAGAAAGTTTACAAATGCTACAAATAAGTATCTAAAGATAATTAAAAAAAACCAAAAATCAAGGCCAAAAAACCCTGATCCCTGAAGTAGAAGAGTCAGTAAAATACCCCACTGAAAAGTATGCAAATGCTAAAAATAAAATATTATAATAATCTCTCTCTCCGGCTTTTCTTCGCAAACGAAGATTCAGGAAGGACTCATCCCGCACTTTCTGCAGGCGCGCTGATGACTAAAAAGGCCAATCCGAGATAAACAAGTCCGGTTGCAAAAAGCACAGCAGAAGGTCTCCTTGGGTGATGTTTTTGGGTTGTGATTCTTTCTGCGTTGTCGTTTCACTTCAAGACTTGTTCGTCGTGAGTTCTCAAATAAGGCTGCAGCATTGTGGATAGTGCGTCTCCATGCCTCCCGATGTGAGGCCAGGGCGGACCACTGTTGGTGATCAATTTGGCCAAGCCTGAGATGTTGTTTCAGGGAGTCTTTGTATCGCTTTTTTGGAGCGCCCCTCTAAAAACTCAAGGCCAGACGCGTTTCGACTACAGTCTTCCTCAGTGGCCTACAAGCATTCAATATATATACAGTTGTCCCTCCACATTCGCGAACTTGACATTTGCGGTTTTGATTATTCGCGGTTTTGGGAGGGCCCCCCCGGGTCCACCCAAAACCATGACATGGGGCCTCCAGAGGCCCCGTGAAAGCCCTGGGAGGGGCTGGGGAGGCCTTCACGGGCCCCCGGAGGTGCTCTGGAGGCCCCATGAAGGCCTGGGGATGAGGTGGGGAGGGCTGTGGATGCCTTAACGGGGGCCCCGGAGGCGCTCCGGAGGCCCTATGAAAGCCTGGGGAGGGGGTGGGGAGGGCTGGGGAGGCCTTCACGGGGCCCCCAGAGGCACTCTGGAGGGCCCATGAAGGCCGGAGGAGGGCTGGGGAGGGCTGGGGAGGCGATCATGGGGCCTCTGGAGATGCTCCAGAGGCCCCATGAAGGCCCGGGGAAGGGGTGGGGAGGGCCGGGGAGGCGAGGGCGGTCCAGGGAAAGTGGCAAGGGGAGTGACAACGGGGCCTTCGGAGGCCTCAGGGTCACTTGGGGAGGGTGGGGGGCGGCCGGGAAGAGCGACCACGAGGTCTCCGGAGGCCTCTGGGTCGCTTGGGGAGGGCGGAGGGCGGCCAGGAGGAACGATCGCAAGGCCTCCAGAGGCCTTGGGGTCGCTTGGGGAGGGTGGGGGCAGCTGGGAAGAGCGACCACGAGGCCTCCGGAGGCCTCTGGGTCGCTTGGGGAGAGCGGAGGGCGGCCAGGAAGAGCGACCGCGAGGTCTCCGGAGGCCTTGGGGTTGCTTGGGGAAGGCGGGGGTCGGCCGGGAAGAGCGACTGCGAGCCCTCCGGAGGCCTCGGTGTCACTTGGGAAGGGCGGGGGGCGGCCGGGAGGAGTGACCGCGAGGCCTCCGGAGGCTTCGGTGTCGCTTGGGGAGGGTGGGGGGCAGCCGGGAAGAGCGACCGCGAGGCCTCTGGAGGACTTGGGGTCACTTGGGGAGGGTGGGGGCGGCCGGGAGGAGCGACCGCGAGGCCTCTGGAGGCCTCGTGGTCGCTTGGGGAGGGTGGGTGGAGGGCTGTCATTATTCGTGGAATTTTCACATTTGCGGGGGTCTATGGAACCTAACCCCCGTGAATGTGAAGGGACAACTGTATATATATATATATATATATATATATATATATATATATCAACTCAACAGCTCACACAATGTGACTCTGCTCTGCTCAAGGACCTTGTTGCTTTTGAATTGAATTTTATTATTTACTATTATTATAATATTTTATTTTTAGCTTTTGCATACTTTTCAGTGGGGTATTGTCACCCTTTTAGTAATTTTACTGACTCTTCTACTTCAGCAGTCAGTTTTTTTGGGTTTTTTTTTATTATCTTTAGATACTTATTTGTAGTATTTGTAAACTTTCTAGTGGGGTATTTTTACCCTTTCAGAAATTTAATTTTATTGGATTCTCTGCTCCAGGTTTTAGTTATCCTTTTATTTCTTCATATTATTGTTCTTTTATAATTGGAAGTGGGATTGGTGTATCCTGGTTATTTTTTGGCAGAACCCCTTAGACTAGAGCAAACCAATGAGTGGGGAGAGTGTTGTAGGTAGAAGGTGATACCTCCAGTCCAATAATAGATCTTACAGTGGGTCCTTGGTATCCACTGGGGTTTTGTTCCAGGACCTCCTGTGGATACCGAAATCCATGGATGCTCAAGTCCCATTATATACAGTGGTGTAATAAAATGGTGCCCCTTATATAAAATGGCAAAATCAATGTTTGCTTTTTGGATTTTTTTGGGGTGGGGGGAATATTTTCAAGTCATGGATGATTGAATCTGTTGATGCAGAATCTGTGGATATGGAGAGCAGATTGTAGTATTTCAGTCCATCTGCTGCTTTATGCACCTAAGATTTCTTCAAAAGTGTATTCAGCCTCTTCCATCCTTGAGTCACTAGATGTTAGACTACAACTGAGCACAATGGACAATGGTTAGAGATGGTGTGAACTGTGGTCCAATTCCTATGGACAGGGATAACGTGGTCACAGTAGTCCATGCATTAGAAATCCTGTCCTGTAGATCCTGGAGTCTCAGAGCGAGTACCTGAGGTTATACAGCAAACTGGCAACATGGAGGGAAGAACTGGGTGATGAGGCTTGGCTACACAAATGAACAGAGCATCCTCAGGAAGGGGATCTGTGCACATTTGAGGGGAGTTTGGGGGGGTTTAAATATTAAAGATTAGCCTTCTTGGGATCAGATTTTGAGTGGGAAACAATGCGTTCCAGATGTGTACCATGATTAAACAATGGATCTCCGGATATTTTAACTATACTGTAATGTGTTGCATATTTGGATTCAGTAGCAGTGGCTACCTCCTTTAGTGCCAGGTTTGGGAGCACGATAGATGTCATTAACAAACAATGAATATCCCCACTACAGATGATGAGATTATTGTCTGACACCAGATGTTCTCAGGAAAAATTTCCTTAAGTCTGACATGATCTTTGTGTTGCCTTGAGATTTGGAAATTTCCATGGCCTCTCCTTAAAACAATGCATGACTTGGCTTTTTCCAGCTAGTGTCTTTTGGGATTTTTCAGGGGTCCCTGATCTACTGCAGTTTGCATAGAAGACCACATTAGAGCCAAATTATTAAATATCTGCCAATTATTGGGGTGCATGGGGGCAGGGGATATTTGTCAGGAAATGACATGGATGTGGCCACAAGATGGAGCTGTAAGCTTAGTAAATAGTTAAGCTTCAGTGGCAGGTGTGTGTGTGAGTTAGCACTTGAGAGTATGCACATCTGAGATGCCTGATGTAACAGGCATTGTTTAACTGCCTATAAAAAGGAGATGGGCATTATCTCCAGTGTGGGTTTGTTGTGGATGGTGGTTGGTGAAGCAGTTTGTTGGTTTGAGAGAGATTTATGAGTATTAGAGACAGCTGTCCTATACTCTGTATATATATTGTAAATATACTGCAAACAAATATTAAAGCCCTCAAGTTGAGTGAAGGCTGGCCTTGTTGCTGTCTTTATTTGGCAAGCCAGCACTCAAGGCAGTGTGCTGGGGTAAAGGAATGTTTTCCTTCTCAGTCTGAAGTCTTTTGCAGAAGTCTCTCCAGAAACCTTCTCCTTGGTGTCCTGTCGACGTGGAACAACTCTGCAGGTGGTCGTGGTGGACACAGCGTGTCTTTCTACACCCCAACAAGGGTTATGGGCCCAGTGTCCACGTGACAACGCTTGAGAAGTTGTGTGAGTTATAGTTATGCAATTGGTGAGCTGTTTTGTGTTCCTGGAGGGCTGAAGAGAAAAGTCCTGGAAAGGAGTGGGTTAAGTGTGTCTATTCATGGACTCTGCTCTTATCTGTTTGATTTGGAAGCTAATTGTTTTTGGCAGCCTGCCCGGGCTGTTATCAGTGTGTTTGTTTGCATCTGTTTAAGTCGCAGACTCAGTGCAAACATGGAAACAGCAGTCAGGTTTGAACAGCTGTCTGAGAAGAACTATGCTTCCTGGAAAATTTGCATGCAGGCTTTGCTAATAAAGCAGGACTTATGGGACTATGTAAAGAAACAACCTGACCCCGCTAATGAGGATGAATTAATAGGTGACGAGAAAGCTAGAGCTACCATTATTCTAGCTGTAGAACCAAATCAGCTGAATAATATAAGAGATAAGAGGTCAGCGTTTGAAGTCTGGAATGCTCTTGAGATTGTCAACCAACCTGCTGGAGCCTTGTCAAAAATGCTGTGCAGCAGAAAGCTGTATTGTTGTAAACAGCAGGAAGGTGAATCCATGCTTGTGCATTTAAAAAGGATGCAGTATAATTTCGCAGAGTGCAGCGAGCGTGGCATCCAAATAGAAGAAACCCAAAAAGCTTTTGTACTCCTGAGTAGTCTAAACAGTGAATGGGAGTTTCTAATGTACAATCTCCAAGGAGTAGCCGAAGCTAAATTAAATGTCGACCTCGTGGCATCCAGAATATTGGAAGAGGCACAGAGGAGAGACTCAGAGGAGAGCTTCAAGGGAGTGACCAGCTGGAGGAGACAACCAACCAAAAAATCCACGTCCTTGTCTAAGGAAGGGAGTGCTGCTGTCTGTAGAACACAGAGATGTTTTTCCTGTGGAGAGACTGGACATTTGATAAAGAACTGTCCTAAGGTCTCTGCAGCAAAGAAAGAACAGAACTCACAAAGAAAAAGAAAAAACAAGCCCCAAGATACAAGGAATCAAGGTTTGCTCAGAAAAACCTAAGGAAGTAGCCCACCCAAATTCCTAAAAGACACACCTAGGCATTAAATGAACTCCCCCCACCTTGGACTGGTGAGTTAGGATGGAAGTGGGCTAATCCTCCTAGATGTACATAGAACTGAGTCATTTACTAATTCAGTTAATGTAGCTGGACAGTCATTGCCTTGTAAAACTGGTTTTTCCTCGCACCTTCCCTACAACAATAGAGAGCTGCTGGTTTGCTGTGAGACCCTCAGAGCTGCACTCTGAGTATCTTCTGTTATGTAAATCTGTGCTCTTTGGACAGGTATAGTATAGCCCATCATCCCAAACTCTATTTCTCTATCCCAATACTTCCTACTTTCTTTGATAGCCTCGTGTGAGTGCTTGAACCCTGAGTGTACATATGTGTGTATTCTCCTGATTATTTTTCAATAAAAACAATCTTTATTTTATCCTCTGGCTTGGAGTCTCATCAGTGAGTACCAGTATACAAATGTCAAAAGATCCACCATTACTCAGCCTCTCGCTATCACATTTGAGCTAATTAAAATTCCCTATAGAAATATTGATTTTTGTTAGACATACATAGAATTTCCATGGATCTCAATAATTCAGGTAAAAGATGTGAGAAAATCCAAGAAGCAAAACAACACCTCTTGGTTTCCTTTTATTGTGAAAGCACTAGAGACTTGAGGGTATGTATTTGTGGTTCTTTGTTTATCAAGAATGGTATTACTTACAGATAGAAAAGTAAAGGATAAGTGGAGGAAGCAATAGTCACTCTGAGAAGGCAACAGATCAACCACACATTTAATCTCTAGAGAAAAGCCTTGCAGCCTGAGATACCTTCAACAAATTCACAGCTCTCAAAGGGTCTTCAACTTTCTTCTCATGAAAGCTTCATGAGATGGCTCTATGAATGTACCATATAATACACAGTTATAGCCACCTGATACCACATTAACTGCCATGGCTCAGTCCTATGGAAACCTGGGATTTATAATATAGGAGGTAATTAGAATTTTTTTCCTAGAAAGCTTATCCAGTACTTCTTCCCTGAACTACAGCACTAGAACTCTTGCTAGCAGACTATAACAAATACCTCTCAGAATTCTGTAGGAAGGATAGTTAAAGTGATATCAAACTGCTGTAACCAAGTTGTGTAGATGCACACTGGCTAACATTCCACATCATGTTTGTAAAGTGTAAATCTACAGCAATGTAATTACCTGGTGATGGTGCTATACTACCCTTCTGTTGAATGCCAGCATTCTGCAACCAGTTGTTTATCTCCCAGTGTGCCTGCTTATTGTCCCATTGGACAATGGGGTTATGCACAGTGGCTATTTCTGTAGTCCCAGTGAATAAAGTGGTGCATTGGAAGGCCCTGATGAGTACTTACAGACCATCCAAGAATACATAACTGCATAGTTGGAATCCTGTTTGTTAGTCCCACCCAAATCAAACCCATTTGTTGAATTCAACCCACTTGTTGAAAGGGAATCAACCCTAGGTAACACTTGTGGAACTCCTCTTAGCTAAACATGAACAGACAAACCAAAAAAAAGTATAACCAGTGGGTTATCCCAACCCATATCAGTGGGTTGCAATGGTGAATGTTGGACTTGAACCATCATAACTAACAGGATGCCAACTGTGATCTTTCTATCGTGTGCTGCTTCTTAAAACATGTCAGCTACTTTGACTGCCTGTTACCAGGCATGAAAATGGGATAGGTGTATTTTAAATAAAGAAATAAATAAGTTATGTTCTCTATTGGCAAAGTCAAGTGATAGGTGTCTACAGAAATGGAGCCAGAGCAGAGTAACTGTAACAGACAAATAGACCCATGCTTGGGGAGACTCTAGTTTAATTCAGTTGTTATTTTCAGCTAGAGTAGACTTACCGAATCAACTGCTGCATGTTAAAGCGAACGCTACTTTGACTGCCTGTTACCAGGCATAAAGATGAGATAGGTGTATTTTAAATAAAGAAATAAATAAGTTATGTTCTCTATTGGCAAAGTCAAGTGATAGGTGTCTACAGAAATGGAGCCAGAGCAGAGTAACTGTAACGGACAAATAGACCCATGCTTGGGGAGACTCTAGCTTAATTCAGTTGTTATTTTCAGCTAGAGTAGACTTACTGAATCAACTGCTGCATGTTAAAGGGAACGTATACCAAAATTCAATTGATTTAATAGGTCTCATGTAGTTAGAAGAAGCAGCTGGATTTAGGCCCTTGAGTTTATGCATCAGAATTGCCTCAGAACCCAGAGTTTAAGAAGTCTTTTTCTATCATTTAGAAATCAATTCCTGCTTTTATCTACTGTCTTATCCTCAAGGTAGTGCCTGAAGCAAGTTGCTTTACCTTGATGCATGACATGGCTGTCCCTTGATGGTCACAATCCAAGTGAGACACAAGCAAAGTTTTATTTCAAAAAAGCCAATAAAAATCTGCATTGGCCATTAAAACTTCATCTTATAGCTGATGAAAAAGTTTTCAGCTGTAATTTATTTGATTTATTTAATCACCATTTCTGAGTGGAACCAGTAACACTGGCATACTATTGCAAAAATAATAATCATTCTTCTAATACAGCGATAATGATTGCCAGGAGAAATGAAACTGCACAAGACCTCTAGCCATATTTGCAAGGAAGCCATAGCATCTAATAGCTGGCATGATTGATTCTGGGAGTGCTTGCCCGTCGGTAATTGGCATAACAAGGTTTGGAAAAAGATTGATTTCAAAGACTCTCAGTCACAAGTTCTCTGGGATAATAATAATCACTAAAGATAGTATAAAATATGCTATTTTTTGCATCTAGGTAGATGCATGAAAGGGACTTTGCTATATTAACATTTCTAGGAAATCGCATAAGATTGAGACCAATGACCAGTGTGTGTGTGTGTGTGTGTGTGTGGAGGTATGCACATGTGTATGTGTTTAAAGTCAGATGTGAATGTGGAGGAAAACACCAACAATTAATATCTTAAGGCCAAGAGCTGATGCCCAAAGCTGGTGTGCGTTTTATTCTCTTTCTTAAAATGTCTAATACAAAAACCACACAGTTAGGATATAAAAATCTTTCAGTCTCGATTTATTTTCATTTATCGGAATCTCACATGCATTCTTGCCCCATCTTTGGCTCATATTAGGCTATGAGAATTTGTAATTTCCCTATTTGCAAGGGAATTTGTGGGTTTCTTTCCCCCTTTTTGCCTTGAAGTTTGCATGCATTTGGTATGTATTTTTCTTATATGCATTTCTCTATACACTTTTCTATTGGCTAAAATGTGTTTTTGTTCATTTTTCAACTGTATGCACTTATAGCAATTCTCATGGTATGCATTGCTTTGCTCATATTTTACTTCGCAAAAACTTTCCACAAACTGTGGAAATGAGTGAGTTGTCAAGGCAAGTTGTACTTTGTACCATAATGAGTCTGGGAAGGTTTGAAATGGATACCTTTTGCCAAGAATCTTACACTGAATACAAGCCTTTTCCACTCCTTCACACAACATGTGTCTCACTCCAGCACAGGCATGCAGCAATGTGATGCTGTGAACAAGCACATGAGCCATTTTTGATGGTTGCCTTTTTCCATGGGTTGATAAAGACATGTTCTTCTCACCTGGCCTGACCTGGAAAGACAGAAAGATTGCCAAGCTATTGACAAACTATCACCAAGGAAATACAACATGTTGGCCCAGTCTTGCAGTATACTCTAAGAAATGGACATAACTCCTGCTCTTGTTAATTGGCTTGGGAATGCTTTACAAATAAACACCCATTGCTTGCTACCTGAAATATCAGCGTCCTTCACAGACATTTCATAGAATCACAGAATCATAGAGTTGGAAGACATTACAAGGACCATCCAGTCCAACTCCCTGCCATGCAGGAATACTTAATCAAATCATTCCCGATAGATGGCCATCTAGCCTCTGTTTAAAAACCTCCAAAGAAGGAGACTCCACCACACTCCAAAGCAGTGTATTCCACTTCCGAGCAACTCTTACTGTCAGGAAGTTCTTCCTAATGTTTAGATGGAATCTCTTTTCCTGTAGTTTGAACCCATTGTTCTGTGTCCTAGTCTCTGGAGCAGCAGAAAACAAGCTTGCTCCATCCTCAGTATGACATCTCTTCAAACATTTGAACATGGCTAGCATGTCACCTCTCAACCTTCTCTTCTCCAGGCTAAACATGACCAGCTCCCTAAGCTGCTCTTCATAAGGCATGGCTTCCAGACCACCTACCATCCTGGTTGCCCTCCTCTGGATACATTCCAGCTTCTCAATCTCATTCCTGAATTTTGGTGCCCAGAACTGGACACAGTATTCCAGGTGAGGTCTGACCAAAGCAGAATAGAATTTGCTTCATTGATTAAGCACAGGAGGAAGCTCTTTCTCTCTCGCTCTCTCTCATCATTTTTGTTCACCTGTAACACACAGAGGGTCTTCATTCAGTTTAGAACACAAGAAAACCAGGATTCCAAATCACATAGAGAGCCTCAAAAGACACAGAAGGCTCTCCAATTCAGACCCATCAATCACTCTGTGTGTAGAAGGCTGACAAAAATGATTGAAATTGGGTGCAGCCAATGCACTCCCTACTCTTTGTGTTTAATGTATGAATGGGGAAAAAAGACTTCTTTAGGGTTCGGGTTATAATGGGATGTCAGAATAACAGGGCATCACTAATGTAAGATGAATAAAACCATCATAGCTTATTGAAGATTATGGTCATAATCCTGTTGTGACTAATGCTGCTGTAAATACCACTGCACATGCATTTTCAGTTCTTGCCTGAGGGCTTGTCTAGATGGGCTGTTTACCCCCTGTAGCCCTGCTGTCTAAACAATACAGTGCTTTTGCCCTGTATCACCCCTGGGCAGTCCTGAAAATGTCCAGGGTAAAGACAGGAGAAGCCATAGTAAAGCCCGTTAAGCCATTTTATTCAAATACCCAGGAAAACCCACTTCATGTGGGAAAACCCCATTTGGACCCAGTAGGAAGACAGGAGTCTATACCTGCATGCCAGCCTATATCTGCAACTGCCACTACTGCTGAAGCCAGGTAGGAGGCCCTTAGCATGTGATCAAGGCCTCCAGCATGTGACCATCCTTGATCACATGCTGAGGGACTCCTTCCTGGATTTGGAGAGACACGAGCACTGGTGTCGGCTGCAACTGCAGATACGGGCCACTGTGCAGATATGGACTCCACCCCATTTTTTGTAGGTAACTGGGGGGTGGGTGGGCCAGAATATGCCAGTGGGAAGCTGGTGCATTCTGGCAGGTCTAGACAAACCTTGCGGCAATGAACAAGCCCCCCTCTCCCAGTTCCATGTTAACTAGACTTCAAGTTGAATTGAGCTTCAACATCAGAGACTGAACAATGTCCAATCGATGTAGACCAAGGGTGGGCAACTATGGAAGGCAAAGGGGCTGTATTAGACCCCCAGTAGAACTTGGAGAGCCTCATTTTCCCATCACATCTACCATAAACAAAAATAAATCAATATTTTGCCCCCAAATGCCCTTTAGGACATGTGGGACATTTATGCCATGTTTTTGACCTGCCTGGGCCATTTTGGGCCCAGAAGATGCCTCTTTTTAGCAATAGAAAATGAGAGGAAGTAACTTCCTGTTCACTTCTTTTTTTAAAAGTCCTTTCCTGGGTCTAAAATGGCTGGAAACATGTGCTAGAAACATGGCAAATTGGCCCCATGGACCTCTAAGGGATATTCAGGGTCATTTTGAGGAAAAACATTGCATTTTTTGATGTCTGGAGGCCCTAGGAGCCACAAAAATGGCCCTGGGGCCCACATGTAGCCCATGAGCCACACTTTGCCCACCCTTGATGTAGACCCTGATCTCATTATAGTGCAAAGTTAAAACTCAGCTTTTCACTGCAGACACATTGATGAATAACTTTCACAGTATTCTCCCTACTATGAGAGAAACCAAAGATTTTGTGATGTTTTTTCTTGGAATTTACAGGATGCAAATTGTTCGGAAGAATTATTCTTCACAAAAATATGTGTGTTATTTCTGCATAAAATTTACATTTTCTGCACAGCAACCACATAAAACCACACAAAATATACTGTTTCCCACCCTTTTTTAATGTCATAGTTTTCATGTTTTCATTTTTTTTTCAAATTTCTCCCAATTTTTTCATGCTTTCACATTTTTCAGGTCTGCAATTTTATGTCCAGAAAAAGCCATGTTTCTGAGCAAAATTATTATCTGTAACACTCCAGCCTAAATCTATTGTTAATCCTAATGAGAATAGAGCCATTGAATAGATTTGAATTGATAAAACCAAATGGATTTACCATGGCTTGACTCTGGGCAGTGGCTTGTGGATTTCTGTAGTTTATCTTATATTGTTCAATTGAGTGAAATTGTTCTAAATTGATTTAAATTGTTGCATATTATTTTCTGCTCTGTGCTTCATCATGTAGTGTTGTCAAGCCAGGAGTCACCCATCCTGTGCCTCTGCATTTCATTTTTTCTGCCTAAGTGTACTACCTTACATTTTTCCTTGTTGAAATTAATTTTGTTAGTTTTGGCCCAGCCTTCCAATCTGTTAAGGTCATTTTGAATTCTGATCCTGTCCTCTGGGATATTAGCTACCCCTAAGTTGGTGTCATCTGCAAATTTGATTAGCATGCCCTCTAATCCATCATCCAGGCCATTTATAACGATGTTGAAGATTACTGGGCCCAGGGCAGAACCATGTAGCACCCCACTAGTCACTTATCTCATAATCATAATCATAAGAAAACTGCCCAACTGGATGTGAAATGGTGGCACTTGTGAATCTTTGCTTATGCAACTATGAACTGATTATGTCCATTGCACAACAGCCAAAGAAGTAGAACTGCATGTGTAAGAGAACATAGGTACATGTGAGAAACACCATTTTCCAGCCCCTATTTTCTAAACATAGGGAGTGCACTTTGGAGTCTCTCCAGCTCAGTACTGCACTAGAATCAGAAATTCTTGCAGAAGAAGGAATTATGGTAACCCAAGTTTGTTTCTTTTCAAGTGGCCAGAAGCATAATGAAATTAACAAATGATGTACTGTTTTCAAGACATGAGCAACTGTAAGCCTTCTTTAACAAAATTAAGGGGTTGAGCTGTTATGCATGCAGATGAAATTAGAGTGCAGGATCGCAGCCAGGAAAAGCTACTTGGCTTCTCATTAGAACACAGATGTGTGCTGATCTATCAAAATAAATTTATACTTCATTATATATACATTTTTGGGCACCTCTTTCATGTTATTTGGGAAACAGTCTTTGAAGATTTTCCATCAAAGGTTAGAGAGTCAATTTAATTGTACAAATCTGCTAGTATTTTCAGTCTTTAATGCATCTTTCTTAAGTAACATTTACTAGACTTTTAATGGAATTGTCTCTCTCTCTGGCTTTTCTTTGCAAACGAAGATTCAGGAATTGTAGCAGATATGAAACAAAGTTGAATTGGCTTCTGTTTGCCATCTTTTCAATACAGGATATTCAAAGGCCGTATATTAAACAATGCTCTGATTCTGACATGAATGAGTTAATGATTGCCAAGTATAGACGGTGGGTGGGTGGGTGGGAATGATGATGACAATGATGATGGCTATAATGATAACAATTTTATGATTATCTTGCCTTTTCACATGGTGGAATGCTATGTAAAGTTCTTGTCAATACACCAGAAACAGAATATTGTAGACCAGGGAAAGATGCAGAAAATGCTGGGGAATGTGAGAAGTAACAGTGTATCTTACAAGCAGAGTAACCAACATTCACACACTGAAGGTGAACAAGAACCAGTCCCATACCACCCCCACTCACACAGGATCTGTCAGAGAAAATAAAGCTTCTTAGTTTTCATAGTACAAATATGTAGAGTAGATTTACTTACAAATACTAAAGGTGTCATAGCATCTCATGGTAAGAGGCTCTGCAAATATGCTCTTCAGATGCAGAGGAGAGAGAACTGCAGACTTCAAAACAGAGGATGAATAGACTCAGACTAACAGCAGACTGATGGAGGAAGACACAGGTTGTGTTTAAAACCAACAAACCAAAAACAACATGAATGTGTGCTATGCCTAAACTCTTACAGAGAGAAATACAAACCAGAAACTACTGAGTGTAGGCATGCTAAGGTTACTGTCTCTAACAGAAAAGAGAACCCGAAACATTCAAGCATCTGGAGCAAGTCCACTGTGAGGAAAAAAATACATTTTGGGCTATTTAGTTTATAAGAAAAGTGGATCATGGCAAACATGTATTTTCTGGCCCTTGAATTCTGGGGTTTGGAGATACAGTACCAAGATACCAAGGAAGTGATAAGTCAGATTCAATTTACTTCCAAGAAGGAATATCTTCATTTCAGAAAATACCTGGATGCATATTACGTTCCAACGCATCTAATCGGGAAAGAATATCATGAGTAAGCTTCCTCTTCCCCCCCCCCCATTCATGAGATTCTGCAACATCGTCTTGATGAACACCCTGTAGCTTCTCCAGATGCTTAATCCGCTCCCAAATTTCTTTCCATGGGATCTGATCCTCCTCCTCACTGGATGAATGAGGATCAGGTACCACAGGGACTGGCAGCTGTTGCTTGACAGCTTGCCCTTTTCCTTTCTGACCCCCCTTGCCTTTTTTAGAAGCCATGGTCAACCACAGTGACACAAACAAACTTCACAAACCAATGCTGTTTTATTACCAAAAAATTGAACCCAAGTACTGGTGCTGTTGTGTTAGTACTATTATTATTATTATTATTATTATTATTATCCTCGTGAGGGCTAATCAAACTGAACTATTATTATTATTATTATTATTATTATCATCAAGTAAGGGCAATCAAACTATAGATGCAAGGACTAAAGTGGTTGACCCCTTATACAAAATGGCTGCCTTATAACTGAAGTCTTCAAAATGGCCCCTGGCTTACTCCAATGGGGGGGAAGGGAACCCCTGGTGGCCCACCAAAAAACTGCAGGCAACTATGCTAATAAGGCAGCAAAAGTCTGCAACCAACTCCCCCTGGTGGCCCGCCTAAGAACCTGCAGGCGACAATAGTAATTCAGTGGCTCACCTAGGGAACCCAACAGCCGTTGAGAACGGCCCCCTATAGGCCCGCCAAAATACCAGTTAGGGATACAAACTAATGTATGCAAAACAAGCTGATAAACAATCAAGACAAGAACAACAAACCCACAATAAGAATGATTGTATACCAAGTAAATGGTGTCCAATTTAATTCCCGCATAAGGAGCCCAGTCCCAAGTGCCTCCCCTCAACGGGGAGAAAATGCCCCCCCCACAGGAACAAGTCACCCCCCCCCAAACCAGAGCAGCTGCTCTTCAATACTTCCTGTAAGCAGAGAAGAAAACCACTGCCGAGTGGAGAGGAAACTGCATTCGTTTGTGAAACAAACTGAGGCGGCGGCAAGGAATGGAACAGGTGGGAATATAAGGCTCCAACCACCTCAGTTAGACCACCCGCAGTGACAAGAGGGGCCAGGCAGGGCCCTGGCGCCCAAGCCGCCGACTGCTCCAATCCTCAGATCAGCTGCCCCGTTCGCCCAGCCAAGCCACGGAAAACCACAGGGTGAAGAATCAGCTGCAACCGCGAACAGCGATCTTCAAAGATCGCTCGAGGCAAGAAGGAGGAGGTGAGGGGTGGCAGGGCCATTTATAGCCTCTGGCCCCACCCCTCATCCTCCGTCACAGGCGTTGTAAGCACCTACGACACAGAGATGGTCTCTGCACCACAAACAGCGCGGCAAAGTGCGGCTCCCTGCGCCTAGCAGCTCTGCTGCCTGGCAGGGAGCCGAATTATGAACATTGGAATCTGCTTATTTCTTGTTAATGGTGCAAAACAGCCACCTTGATAGTTTAGGAGCCTGAAATAGTTTAACCATCATGTCAGTAATGACTCTTACAGCAGTTATGTTTGGGAGAAAGAGGAACATATTTGCTTGGTTAATAAGCTTGTTAAAATGGAGTGCAGGGCAATGCCTCTTGAGTGCACCTGAAATAATGGCTTGCATCCTGTTGGCAACATACACAGGTTTAATGGGAGGTTACACACCTGCTTATGCACTTTTTTCAGAGCTTGCGGAAGGAGGTATCCCGCTCCTCCTTGTGCAAGGCCCACATCCTGGCATGCAACAGCTGGCATGCTGGGCAGCTTTGGAGATTTACCCAGGCTGAGTTTGTTCTGGCTGCTCTTGAGATGTAATCCCACTGCCTATCCCATTATCTTGTTATGGAATTGTAACCACGGCATGTCCCATCATCCCAACTCAGGATCAATGTTTAATTGGCTTGATATTAATCTGGCAAGTAACCGGGCCATCCAAGGGCTGGCAGAAACAAAGGTACTCTGGAAAACAAGAGTCAACCAAAGTTCATGCATGCACTCTGCCAAGGAAATGGGCCTGACAAACCATCTAAACACTCACACCTCCATGACAAATATGCTGCATTCTTTTGTGAAACAAGGAGACTCTTCCTGTAACATATATGACTTGACTGGCAGCTATCTGCAGCGT
This sequence comes from Gambelia wislizenii, assembly GCA_030847615.1. Classification (NCBI taxonomy): domain Eukaryota; kingdom Metazoa; phylum Chordata; class Lepidosauria; order Squamata; family Crotaphytidae; genus Gambelia; species Gambelia wislizenii. The sequence goes on along the minus strand of JAUMIR010000001.1, from coordinate 15,665,537 downwards.
TGGTTGATTTCATTGCTTTGCAAATCAGAACATCCTCTAGTCAAAGGAAAAGTGCCTGTCAATCACTTGATACCAGGCACCCCCATTTCCCTAATTCCTGACTGGTTCGGAAATCCTTCGTTCATGCAATTGAGAGTTATCCAAAGACAAATGTTCCTTTGATCCAGAGTGCACATTCAAAGGAATTTTCCTTATAAAAACCCTTGGAAAACTTCTTTGGTTTGGTTCCGATATCCTCCCGAAACCACATCTCTCTTTCCCAGCTCCTGCCCCTCACCTCTCCTAAACCCCTCACTCCAACTAACATATCCTGAACCCCTGGCCAGCTTTCCTGCCGAGCTAGGTGCTTCATCCTTGAGCTTCCTTAATCCCTAACCTCTCCTTCTTAAGTCCACCTGCCCAATTTCTGTTGCTGCTACTTGAGAGTAACACCACTTCTCCCAAGGAGATCCAGCTGCAGGAGCAGGTGTAGTATCACTGCAAGAAGACTTAGCCTAATTCCCTTTTCTAACTACTTCTTGTCTTACTCTGATAGTCTTGTTTGCTTGATAACCAGTGGGTGTGATGTGAGAATGCTTCAGTTTAGCTGAATATAGTTTCTCCAGTTATTTTTGACATCTGGCTCCCGTGTCTTTCCTGGCTCCACTGTATATACAGGATAAAGATCTCGTATGTTACACAACCTCTTCTTTTGCCATTTGAGTTGTTATTAATTCCCCTTTGTAAGATGATTTTCAAGAGTGGATTTTTCCACGGACACAAGTGTTTTGCTTAACAGAGGGAGGAATGAAAAGGCTTATGCTGGGAGTGGAGGATACTCCTTCTTCCTCTGGGACTCAATCAGAGGCTGGGGAGATGGGGCTGAGCCCAGCAGTACCTCATCTCCTGTTGCACATAGGGGACTCAACCTGCACCATGCCTGTTGCCCCCCTGTGTGTAAAATGTCAGACATGTGGTACAACGAGTATAGGTATGGCAAGGCCCATGGGCCACATGTGACCCCTAGACCCCATTTTTGTGGCCCCAAAGCACCCCCCATTAATTTGTTTGTTTGTTTTTAAAAAAAGCCTTGGCATGGTTTTCAGATGATTTTTGCCTGAAATATCTTGTCATCTTATAGGTGAGGAGACAAATGAGGTAATTTCTCATTCTCATGTAGGAGAAGAAGACAAGCTAGGATTTACATCCATATGATGCCACTTTAATTTGTTCATCCTAAGATACGGCAGAATTTGAATTCTGCTGAGGTATTCAGAAAATAGCAAGATGCTTTGAAAAGAACAGGACTGAAGATTAAATCAGTTTATTCTGTATGTAGTAGTGAGAGGTACTTAACACAATTCCAAGATTGTAGTAGTAGTGAGAGGTACTTAACACAATTCCAAGATTGTAGTGCAGGGGAGTGGACTAAAATTCTCTAGTAAAGAATTCCATGAATTTTACTAAACTACAAATCCCACAAGTACTTAGGCTAGAGATAAGGCAGTTAAAGTGGTATGAAACTGATGTATAACTGTGAAGTGTAGATACACTTGGAACTTTTTCAGATGGTGTAAAAAAAAACACCCACGGAGGTCGGGAGGAGGATGGCGCTGTCCTACTTCCAGCTATTTGTTTCAGATGACACCATCCTCCTCCTGTCCTTCTTTTGTTCTCCCTCCATGCTGGAAGGACAAGAAAGGCACCGCTTTTTATTGATGGAAGTTTCTGTCAATAAAAAGCAGTGGAGGGAGAACCAACAAGGGACGGGAGGAGGAGGGTGTCGTCCGAAACCAATTGCTGGAAGTGGGACAACACCATTCTCCTCCCAACCTCCACGTTGTTGTTTTTTACCCCATCTGAAAAAGTCCTTGGAATCTGAGTTGAAAGCTATCTGTGGAGTATTTGCGTACCCAGACCGTACAACCCCCCCTCCTCAAATAAAACACATGCACTGAGATTGTATAAAAGTATAAATATATTGATTACATATTCGGAAACATTGGTTAAATACAGGTTAGTAAATGTTGATGGCAATAAAATGGCCGCAACTTGCAGATGCTAAATGGTTGGCAATTATGCATGGGTCGGGATCTCATCATTGGCCCAACCAATGTGGGTCAATGGATGCCTCCGACTCCTTCGGAGGAGAGAGATTATAGCCGGGCCATCCTGCCCGACGCTCTCTCCTCCCCTGCAAACAAGGTGACTGTTAACAAATTAGGAAGGGGTCTCCTTGAACTTAGACTTATACTTGTACTTGAACTTGACAGAGACCCCCCCTTTTGCCATGACCATGACCCATGCCATCTGCCGTCAAATTCTAACATTTGATATAATGGACCCAAGGGAGGGTGAGCGGGTCTCTGGCTCTCCAGAGCCAAGAATGAGCAGGGGCCACGACGGAGCCTCCTATATAGGCTCCGTCGCAGCAGCCCCTTTGTCATCTGGCTGCACCGGAAGGCCCAGCTGGATGACCCTCCCCCAGGCCCTCAGGAGCCAATCAGGACAGGCAAGCTCACCCTGGTTGGCTCCACAGTCCCCCAACCCCTTCGCCGCTTGGCATCATGAGAAGGGGATGGGGGAAGAAGATGGCAACTCCCATGGTGGACCTCGGGGAGGGCCACCCGAGGAGGCTTTGGGGGGTTGCCAGACAGGCCGCAAACAGAGTTGGAAGAGACCACGAGGGCCATCCAGTCCAACCCCCCTGCCACGCAGGAAATCTTGATCAAAGCATCCCCGACAGATGGATATCCAGCCTCAGTTTAAAGACCTCCAAGGAAGGAGACCCCACCACGCTCCGAGGGAGTGTGTTCCACTGCCGAACAGCTCTTACTGTCAAAAAGTTCCTCCTCATGTTGAGGTGGAATCTCTGTTCCTGGAGCTTGCATCCATTGCTTTGTGTTCCAGTCTCTGGAGCAGCAGAAAACAAGCCTGCTCCATCCTCAGCGTGACATCCCTTCAAATACTTAAACAGGGCTATCATATCGCCTCTTAACTGTCTTTTTTCCAGGCTAAACATACCCAGCTCCTTAAGTCTCTCCTAATAAGGCATCGTTTCCAGACCTTTCACCATTTTAGTTGCCCTTCTCTGGACACACTCCAATTTGTCAATATCCTTTTTGAATTGTGGTGCCCAGAACTGGACACAGTATTCTAAGTGAGGTCTGACCAAGGCAGAATAGAGTGACACTATTACTTCCCTTGATCTAGACACTATACTTCTATTGAAGCTGCCCAAAATCCCATTGGCCTTTTTAGCTGCCGCATCACACTGTTGGCTCATGTTCAACTTGTGGTCTACTAGGACTCCTAGATCCCTTTCGCACGTAGTCTCATTCAGCCAGGTCTCTCCCATCCTATATTTATGCATTTCATTTTTCCGCCCTAAATGCAGTACTTTACATTTCTCCGTATTGAATTTCATTTTGTTAGCTTTCGCCCAGCTCTCCAGTCTATCCAGTTCATTCTGAATTTTGATCCTGTCCTCTAGGGTATTAGCTACTCCTCCTAATTTGGTGTCATCTGCAAATTTGATAAGTATGCCCCTAATTCCCTCATCCAAGTCATTGATAAAGATGTTGAATAGCACTGGGCCCAGGACAGAACCCTGTGGCACCCCACTCGTCACATCTTTCCAAGATGAAGAGGAGCCACTGCTGAGCACCCTTTGGGTTCGGCCGGTCAACCAATTACAAATCTATTGAACAGTTAACTTATCTAGCCCACATTTTACAAGCTTGTTTGCAAGAATGTCATGGGGAACCTTGTCAAAGGCCTTACTGAAATCAAGGTATGCGATGTCCACAGCATTCCCTTCATCTACCAAGCTGGTAACTTTATCAAAAAAAAAGAGATCAGATTAGTCTGGCATGACTTGTTTCTCTGAAACCCATGTTGACTTTTTGTGATTATGACATTGCCTTCTAAATGTTCACAGACTCTCTGTTTAATGATCTGCTCTAGAATCTTCCCTGGTATTGATGTCATACTAACTGGACGATAATTGTTGGGATCCTCTTTTTTCCCCTTTTTGAAGATGGGAACTACGTTTGCCCTCCTCCAGTCTGCTGGGACTTCTCCTGTTCTCCAGGAGTTCTCAAATATTATTGCCAATGGCTCTGAGATTATATTTGCCAGCTCTTTTAATACTCTTGGATGTAGTTCATCTGGTCCTGGAGATTTAAATTCATTTAGATTAAGAAGGTATTCCTGTACTACCTCTTTACTTATTTTGAGCTGGATTTCCCCTATTGTGTCCTCTGTTCCACTATCCTCAGGTTGGTCCTCCTTTTCCTTTTCTGAAAACACTGAGGCAAAGAAGGTGTTGAGTAATTCTGCCTTTTCTCTGTCCCCTGTTAGCATTTTGCCATCTTTTCCACGTAGTGGCCCTATCATTTCCTTCCTCCTCCTTTTGCTGCGGACATACCCAAAAAAACCCTTTTTATTGTTCTTAACCTCCCTAGCAAGCCTGAGCTCATTCTGCGCTTTAGCTTTTCTGACTTTACTCCTACACGTGTTCGCTATCTGTTTGAATTCTTCTTTGGTGATTTCCCCCCTAGATACTTGCACCAGGAAGTATCTAGTGCCACCTTGCCAGACAGTTTTTTGTCAGCTGCTTAACAGCCAACAGATGATGTTGGGGTGTAGTTCTGCTCCCCAAATGGACATTGATTGGCCAGCAAAGGGGTACACTGAGTTGGCAGCTATGACCCTCATTGACTCACTTCATAACTATGCTGATGAGACTTAATGCTCCACCATCATCCCCGCTCAAAGGATTTTGGTCTTTCTTTTGGCCTTCCTTCCTGTAATGAGAATTTCCTTCTTCCCCCAAAGAGGATCTGCATGTGTGACAGAGAGTATATGTGTGTTGTCACTTGTCTAACTTAAGCTTATAAGTCAGTTGAGACTTTTCCATTTTTGGTCTTGCTTCAAAATTCTTTCTAGGCTTTACACAGCTTTTCTTTCTCCATTTCCAATCCTAACATGGGGAGAGAGAGAGAGAGAGAAATAAAGTAGCTTGCCAAAGAATCTCAGGGGTGAAGAGCAGATTTTCATGCTGATGTCTCCTGGATCAGTGGTTCTCACTGATCAGCGGTAAAGAGCTGCTGCCAGAAGGGGGCAGTAGTGAGAGCCAGCAAGACACAGCTGGTGTCAACAATGTACTGTTGTTGACACCATCCTGTGTGAGAAGTGAAGTGTGAGATAGATATACAGCCACTATCACCCTGTGAAAGATTGGATAAACCATGTGTGTGGGAATGGGCAACTACATGGCCCATGAATGTAATGTAAACATGTAGTGACATAATCCTTTGTCCCACCCTCACTGCACTCTGTATCTTTCCTCCATCCTAGCAGTACTGGATGGTGCTACTGTGACTGCTATGCTATGTAGTCTATCTATTTGGAGTCTCAGACTCATTGTATATATTTCTTTAGTATGCTCAAGTAAAGGTCAGTAGTTTAGACACTTACTCTGTGTCTGTGTGCTCATTTTGCCAGCCACATGTCTGCTACAAGATTCATTCACTGCCTGGTCCTCTTCACATGCTCAGAGGAACCAGTGTGCACCCTCACAGGGATTCAGCCCTTGAGTTCTCTGCAGTTTGTACTGGTATACATAGGTGAAAGGGTCCCAAAGTTACCCACCTCTTGCAGCATTCCCTTTTCCAAAATAATAGTATCATGAGTGGGGCTCTAAAGCACCCCCCTTCTTTAGATAACAAGATATCATCATTTTAAAAAATTGACAAAAAACGAGATGTTAGGTATTGACTCCATCTGCTCTCTCCTTCCTCCAGAAATTATCTTCTCCCTTTGCTGCCTTTCATCTTTGGGCTTTGCAATGGGCTCTGAAAATCATGTGTCTTGTTTTGAAATGTTGACTATTTTGAAAGAAAGAATACTCCTTATCCTCTAGCTAAATGCTGATGGCTTTTTGTCCCTTTCCAGTTCTATGATTCTATGAGCTATGGCTCTAGAGCACACTTAACATGATGATTAATCTGGCCCTGCTTTTAGTGACCTGTGTTCTCAGAGCTGGGAAACAGCCATGCTGTCACAAAGCAAGACAAATGAATCAGGCTTGGGAGACTCATTTCTGCAGATACTGTCTACAGTCTGACACCAAGAGGTCAAGCCCACATTTTGGTGGGTGCTCTGGACAAATTAAATCATGGTGCTTCGAGCCCAAAAGGCAAAGTACAGCGATGACTCGCTCAGTTTGGGAATGAGGTGAGCCCAGCGAGGGCTTGAGTGTCTCATCTTCCTTCTCCCCTTTCTATCTTCCTTCAGTATCACACAGACAGAACATGACTTAAACTCTACCAAGCAGGGAAGGTTGGACTGACAGCTTTATTAAAGATTACATTTCACAGTTGACTGGAAGCAGATAAAAAATATTACTTACCATTCACTCTCTGGAGAACAACAAACAAGGCCTTAAAACATCAGGCTTCTCCCTTAAGAAAGACCCTTTTAAAAGGCTTTAAAAAAATAAAATAATCATAGCAAGAGAAACACTTTATTTAAGTCTGCATCCAGGGACATTTTTTCCTGTGGCAAATTGCTTTGACTCAGGGAGAATCTGTCAGGAGGCCACATTCCATTTCTGGGTGGAGCTGAAGCTGTTAAGGAGTTAACCAGAGTCAAATATGTGTGTTAGGTTGTGGGGGAGTACCTCCTTTCTCCCACCTTCTCTCCAACTCCCCCATTTTCCTTCTTTCTGCCACATTTTTCTCTTTGTCTCCCTCTACTGGTGGCTGGTGGCATCCATCTGAGTGGGGCAACAGTTTTGCTTTGGGTTTTAAAAGAGCTATCCAATGTTCTGAACCTGTTTGGGGGATGGAGTCAGCACCTTGGATAAGCCCTTTCAACTCCATTCAAAAAATGGAGAGTGAATTCTTGGCACCACTCATGTGGAAACTGCCACCTACTTCTCTCTCCCTCTCTCTGTTTTTCTCAAGAGACAGCTAGGGAAGAACTGGTCATTCTGGCCCTAAGTCTGAATTGATTATTACTACTATTATTATCATGTATTTACATAGTGCCATCACTGTACATGGTGCTTTTAAGGATACCAAAATGGACCCCTGCCCTCAGGCTTACAATCTAATTAAGACATGACTCAAAAGGAAAAGGGGATAGCAGTGGGGAGGGGGATTAAGTCCAGCCTCTTCTCTCCTTCTGAGTCCACAGCAGTGGCAATTGGTTTGTAGGGAGGGCCTTTCATCTGCTTCTGGGCCCAGTCATGATGGAGTTGTGCCTGTCTCTTCTTCTCTCCCTCTGAGGCCATAGCAGTGGCAGTTGTGATGCAGAGAAGGCCTTTCATCAGCAAACAAACAAACAATAAATTGAAGATCAGTTTTGAAGTCCTTCTTTCTATCTTGACTATTGATGATGTTTGACTGATAGCACCAGGGTACTTTTGGTGGTGACTTCACGTTGGAAAATCCTCACAGCATATGTATATAGGTTGGCCATGTAACCTTCTTGATAAATGGTAAATTCTCTGGGCAACTCATACACTCTCAGCCTCAGAAAAACCCCATGATAGGTTCACCTTAGGATCGCCATAAGTCAGAAACAACTTGAGGGTACACAACAACAAGAAGACAGTAGAGTGAGCAGCAGGTACAGAGGCCAGTTGCTCACAGTCTGCTCCATGGTGGTGAAATGTACTGTATATCTGTTTAAATTATAGTCATTATGTCAACATTTGTACCAATTAGATATGCCAATCTTATTAAATTTCATTATTGCAGTCGAGAACAAACAATTTTACCATTTATTGCAGGCAAGAACAAACAATTGTACTATTTATCTCCTGCAGCAAGGATGTCATCAAAAACTGCAGTTTTTGAAGACTATTTTCATTTTGGGTCTGGTAGCCATATATTGTGTATATATTAATTCAGTACATGACTTGTGAGGTGGGATTCAATACATTTAAGAATCCCCTTGCATCCCAAAGATTGTTTTGTCTTTTTTTAAAAATACTCTTTAGAATCATTTGAACTGCTCATATTGTAGTTTTCAGAAATGTTTTGATTATTATTCTTGTTTTCCACAGCCCTCTAATCCCTCAGCTATTTCATGACAGTTAAGAATGAGATTTAGCAGCAACTGATTTTTAAAAGTGGTACCAGTATGCAGCATTAACAATCATGCTACTGAGAAATATATGTCTTAATCTGAGCCCAGACGGATTATTTTAATGTCAATTAATTCCTACTGATGCTACAGACAGAGACAGTAACATTGGAAACTGCCTTACACTGTTTCATGCTATTAATTCACGTAGACCTACCTTGAGATGCCTGGACTTGAAAACGAAACCTTTTATATGCAAAACAGGTGCTCTACCACTGAGCTATACCCCTACACATGTTGCAGTTAGGGTTCAATTTACATCATGGTTGTGTTCCTGATCTAGCAACATAAATTGAGACTGACACAAATGGCAAGAGCCAATTCCATTGGGAATCACTGGAGACCGGGGGGGGGGTGTTCCAAGGGAGATCAAGGAGCCACAAATTTAGTGATTTTACTTGGCCCACTACCTGTTTAAAGGAGGTTAAAAGCATAAGCCCATCAGAGCTTACCTTTTCCAGGCTAGAGAAATGTGGAGATACCCTCCAAAGGGACCAGAAGAGGCAGCAACTGGTGATTCCAGAGGGGCTTAGCTGTTGGTAGTCCAAATGGCAGTAGAGTCATTGAATCAACACATGTGTAAAATCTATGTGTTGTGTGTGAGTCAGCACACATGGAAAATGCCTCTGGTACAAGAGGTCTACTCTAGTTGGGATTAGGAATAGGATTGAGTCCTATATTCTGTCTTTTCTCCAAAAAGCAGAAGACATACATTGTCATTCTCCTTTCCCCTTTATCTTTACAACAAATCTGTGAGGTGGGTCAGTTCTTGCTTTACCCTCACAACAACCTCTGAAGAAGGTCAGATGATGATGATGATGATGATGATGATGATGACTGTTTGCCCCCGTATCCACAGAACTAATATCCATGGTTTCAGTTATCAATGGCAGAAAAATTAGGGACACATACCATAGGACTTGATCAGATGCACTAAATACAGCATCATAACCGTGCCACATAAACGCAAAAGGGCACACATATCAGACGCCGCTACCTTTTCACGTTTATGTCCTGGCCAAATCTCATCCTATTTTATTGAGGGCTGAAGCTGTCCATAGATCATGATGGCGCTTTAGTGCCGGTGTTGCTGGCATATGAAACCTCATGCCATCTAACTCACATGAATGCAGCGTCAATGGCATTTTGAGCAAGGAAGTGAACAGAGCTCCATTCACTTCCTCTTCATTGCTGGGATAGCCTTTGCCGGGATAAAAGGTAAGTGTGGTGGGGGGGCATTCTTTTGCTTGCATAAAAATAGATTTTTTTTTTATGCCAGTGAAAGTACGTTTTAAGGGGCTCGTCTGATAAAGTCCATAGAGTCATACTGGAAAATGCTTAGAGAGGTGTCCTCTCTAAGAAACACTAGCTCCTCCAATGCAACTCTATGCTATGCCTTTATTTTAATAGGGTTTGCTATTATCTATGGTTTCACTTATAAACAGTATGTCCAGGAATATATCCATTGCGAATATTGGGGGTGACCTGCATATTTATTTATATAATGCCTTTCTCCCAATATAGGGACTCAAGGTGGCTAACAATGAGTTTAAAGTAATACAAATTAAAAACACTATAAAAGCACTATAAAAAGTATCAGTAAGGTTTTTTTTAAAAAAATTAAACAATTTGTGGAGTTAAAAAAACACCAAACATGAAAAATATTAAAATATATTAAGTTGAGAGTGAATGACTGGGTGAAGGTCACCAAGTGAATTTCAGGCCTGGGGGGCGGGTACTAGAACATGGATCTCCCAAACACCATTCCAACACTTAACCACATGCAGTGCAAGCATGTGTTTCAGGCATTTTGAGACTCACAGCCTCCCTGCGCACTTCGGTCCTCTGGGAGGAATCTGTTACAACCTATGGAAACAAGGCTGTCGGTGACTGCCCAGAGGGCCTTCTATACTGCTGCTCCCAGATTATGGAATGGCCTGCCGGACGAGATCTGTCTTATTACCACCCTAGACAGCTTCAAAAAAGCTTTCAAGTTGGATCTTTCCTGAATAGCTATCCCGGCCTGAAGATTCACCTCTCCCCCCCCTTTTGAGCTGCCATTGAATTATTCTATGCTGCTGTGATTAGTTGCTGTATGTTTTTTTTTTTAAATTACAGTCGTCCCTTCACATTCGCGGGGGTTACGTTCCACGGACCCCCGCGAATGTGAAAAAACCGCGAATACTGTTTGCCCCCCCCTTCCCTGCTATAGCGACCATGGGGCCTCCGGAGGCCCCATAGTCGCTTTCCCCCGCCTCCCCAGGGCCTTCGCGGGGCCTCCAGAGGCCCTCCGGAGGCCCCGCGGAGGCCTTCCCTGCCCTCCCCACTCCCCCCAAAGGGCCTTCGCAGGGCCTCCGGAGGCCCCGCGAAGGCCCTCCCGGCCCTCCCCACTCCCCCACAGGGCCTTCGCGGGGCCTCCGGAGGGTCTCTGGAGGTCCCGCGGAGGCCTTCCCTGCCCTCCCCACTCCCCCACGGAGGCCTTCCCTGCCCTCCCCACTCCCCCCACAGGGCCTTCGCGGGGCCTCCGGAGGCCCTCCGGAGGCCCCGCGGAGGCCTTCCCTGCCCTCCCCACTCCCCCACGGAGGCCTTCCCTGCCCTCCCCACTCCCCCCACAGGGCCTTCGCGGGGCCTCCGGAGACCGTCCGGAGGCCCCGCAGAGGCCTTCCCAGCCCTACCCACTTTCCCACAGGGCCTTTGCGGGGCCTCCGGAGGGTCTCCGGAGGCCCCGCGGAGGCCTTCCCTGCCCTCCCCACTCCCCCCCAGGGCCTTAGCGGGGCCTCCGGAGACCCTCCGGAGGCCCCGCAGAGGCCTTCCCAGCCCTCCCCACTTTCCCACAGGGCCTTTGCGGGGCCTCCGGAGGGTCTCCGGAGGCCCCGCGGAGGCCTTCCCTGCCCTCCCCACTCCCCCCCAGGGCCTTAGCGGGGCCTCCGGAGACCCTCCGGAGGCCCCGCAGAGGCCTTCCCAGCCCTCCCCACTTTCCCACAGGGCCTTTGCGGGGCCTCCGGAGGGTCTCCGGAGGCCCCGCGGAGGCCTTCACTGCCCTCCCCACTCCCCCCCAGGGCCTTAGCGGGGCCTCCGGAGACCCTCCGGAGGCCCCGCAGAGGCCTTCCCAGCCCTCCCCACTTTCCCACAGGGCCTTTGCGGGGCCTCCGGAGGGTCTCCGGAGGCCCCGCGGAGGCCTTCCCTGCCCTCCCCACTCCCCCCACAGGGCCTTCGCGGGGCCTCCGGAGGCCCTCCGGAGGCCCCGCGGAGGCCTTCCCTGGCCTCCCCACTCCCCCCAAGGGCCTTAGCGGGGCCTCCGGAGACCCTCCGGAGGCCCCGCAGAGGCCTTCCCAGCCCTCCCCACTTTCCCACAGGGCCTTTGCGGGGCCTCCGGAGGGTCTCCGGAGGCCCCGCGGAGGCCTTCCCTGGCCTCCCCACTCCCCCCCAGGGCCTTAGCGGGGCCTCCGGAGACCCTCCGGAGGCCCCGCAGAGGCCTTCCCAGCCCTCCCCACTCCCCCCACAGGGCCTTCGCGGGGCCTCCGGAGGCCCTCCGGAGGCCCCGCGGAGGCCTCCCCTGGCCTCCCCACTCCCCCCCAGGGCCTTAGCGGGGCCTCCGGAGACCCTCCGGAGGCCCCGCAGAGGCCTTCCCAGCCCTCCCCACTTTCCCACAGGGCCTTTGCGGGGCCTCCGGAGGGTCTCCGGAGGCCCCACGGAGGCCTTCCCTGCCCTCCCCACTCCCCCCACAGGGCCTTCGCGGGGCCTCCGGAGGCCCTCCGGAGGCCCCGCGGAGGCCTTCCCTGGCCTCCCCACTCCCCCCCAGGGCCTTAGCGGGGCCTCCGGAGACCCTCCGGAGGCCCCGCAGAGGCCTTCCCAGCCCTCCCCACTTTCCCACAGGGCCTTTGCGGGGCCTCCGGAGGGTCTCCGGAGGCCCCGCGGAGGCCTTCCCTGCCCTCCCCACTCCCCCCCAGGGCCTTCGCGGGGCCTCCGGAGACCCTCCGGAGGCCCCGCGGAGGCCTTCCCTGTCCTCCCCACTCCCCGCACAGGGCCTTCGCGGGGCCTCCGGAGACCCTCCGGAGGCCCCGCGGAGGCCTTCCCTGCCCTCCTCACTCCCCCCCAGGGCCTTCGCGGGGCCTCCGGAGACCCTCCGGAGGCCCCGCAGAGGCCTTCCCTGCCCTCCCCACTCCCCCCACAGGGCCTTCGCGGGGCCTCCGGAGACCCTCCGGAGGCCCCGCGGAGGCCTTCCCTGTCCTCCCCACTCCCCGCACAGGGCCTTCGCGGGGCCTCCGGAGACCCTCCGGAGGCCCCGCGGAGGCCTTCCCTGCCCTCCTCACTCCCGCCCAGGGCCTTAGCGGGGCCTCCGGAGACCCTCCGGAGGCCCCGCAGAGGCCTTCCCAGCCCTCCCCACTTTCCCACAGGGCCTTTGCGGGACCTCCGGAGGGTCTCCGGAGGCCCCGCGGAGGCCTTCCCTGCCCTCCCCACTCCCCCCCAGGGCCTTAGCGGGGCCTCCGGAGACCCTCCGGAGGCCCCGCAGAGGCCTTCCCAACCCTCCCCACTTTCCCACAGGGCCTTTGCGGGGCCTCCGGAGGGTCTCCGGAGGCCCCGCGGAGGCCTTCCCTGCCCTCCCCACTCCCCCCGCAGGGCCTTCGCGGGGCCTCCGGAGGGTCTCCGGAGGCCCCGCGGAGGCCTTCCCTGCCCTCCCCACTCCCCCCCAGGGCCTTAGCGGGGCCTCCGGAGACCCTCCGGAGGCCCCGCAGAGGCCTTCCCAGCCCTCCCCACTTCCCCACAGGGCCTTTGCGGGGCCTCCGGAGGGTCTCCGGAGGCCCCGCGGAGGCCTTCCCTGCCCTCCCCACTCCCCCCACAGGGCCTTCGCGGGGCCTCCGGAGGGTCTCCAGAGGCCCCGCGGAGGCTTTCCCAGCCCTCCCAGGGCTTTCACGGGGCCTCTGGAGGCCCCGTGTCATGGTTTTGGGGGGGCCCTGGGGGGCCCTCCCAAAACCGCGAATACTCGAAACCGCGAATGTCAAATTCGCGAATGTGGAGGGACAACTGTACTGTATGTTTATACTCTTTTCTAGTTTAATATTATTTTAAGGGGTGGGTGAGTTAGGCTATTGAGGTAATTATGGAGTTTTTATACTGTAAGCCGCCCGATTGCATTGCAGAGAGGTGGAATAGAAATAAATATTATTATTATTATTATTCTGAAAAGCTTACTCTGCATGCTGGTCAGCACTAAGGATTGCAATAAGGATTATGTTTTGGAGGAAGGATGACATCAGATGTGTTGACTTTTTAAAAAAATTAGACAGAGTGGTATGAGCTACTCAGGAGGGCCATTAACCAGCAAAGTTTATTTATATACAGATAAATCAATAGTTCATTCACCCTAAACTGCAAATTAAACCCATTCACACAGCGATTAAATGAAAATTATCACTTTCCACCTGTGGGTTCAAAATGGCTGCTCTAGAATCATAGAATCATAGAATCATAGAATTGCAGAGTTGGAAGAGTCGTTAATCTCCAATAAATGAGAAAGCATCTGGAACATGGATACCATAAACAGTGCAAAAAGACCAATAGATTTGGAGTGGCAGCAGTTAAACTCTATGAAGAAGCTTCTTTAAGAGCATCTAATACTAAAAATGGAACCACCATTTGCTTATACCAAGTGAGGCATAAAATGTGACATTGTGGAATGAATACTTCGGGGGGTTTTGAGATAATTTTTTTATAATGGTCTGCTTCCTTCCTATAAAAATGGTTTGCAGAAGCAGCAATGAGCAGCGATATTGAAAATAATATGAGAAAATGGCATGACTTGATGAAATTATTTGTTCCTCCTTTGAAATTTTTCATCCTAAGGGGATACCTCCATATTTGCTTTGAATTTCATTTAGAATAAATGTGGATGTGAGGGATCTTCCTCACAAGTGTTGCTAGTTCTAGCAAATCTTTTTGTTTGTTTGTCTTCCACTGAAATTCCACAGGGGAATGTTTGAGACAGAATCCCCAAATTTACTCTAAACTTTGTTTTAGGTGGCATTTTGGCAGTGCTAGTGAGGAAACAAGATTGGCCTCTGGTGTTCCCAAATGGAGTGACAGACGAAAGTAGGATGTGATTAAGAACATAAGAAGAACTTCAGGTTGCCCCCCATAAAGGGGCAATACATTCCTTGGCTTACTCTGTATAAGTTAAATTGAGAATAATAGTAAACCCTATTAAAATAAAGGACTTCCTGTACAAACATACCATAGAGTTGCATTGGAAGTCCTAGAAGATGCCTAGAGAGGATGCCTCTCTGGACATTTTCCAGCACGACTCTATGGTATGCATCCCTATTTTTTTCAGCCACCAAGTGGGACATGAATTGCAACTGTATGTGGGTGACTGAGATATAGTGGGTCTGAGTTTTTCACAAAGACTTTTGCTGGTGGAGGTGGTGATGGCATTTGTCTTCTCCTACAGGCAGAGTTGCAATTATTTGCTAATTTTCTTCTTGAAGAAAGCAATACGTAATTATAATAATGTTTTTTCTGCCATGAGAGAAAGTCCCAACTAATTTCAATTCAGGACTATTTCTGAGCAAAATTTTCAATTTTTTTTTGCACAGAAAACAGCATTTTCTATCCAGATAATAATATTTATCCATAGGAAATGCTGTTTCCTATGTATAAAAAACTGTTTTCTGCACGCACGCACGCACGCATGCATGCACACACACACACACACCACCCATGTGTGAATTTTTGCACAACGTAAGTCTCAAACTGCAAAGATTCTCTCTTTGAAGTTCTCATGACATCTGAAAAATGCATTTTGACAATTTGGGAGTGTGTTTGGGGGATATTTTCAAATAACTAACCATTCATTTACACAAATTTACATATACTCCCCTACAGGGGTTCACAGCATATAAACCCCAGACACACTCCTACCCAACCATTCTCTGAAGATGCCAGCCACAGATGTAGGTGAATTGTCAGAAAGAAACTATTCCAGAACATGGCCTCACAGCCTGGGGGGGAAAAACAAGGAAAATCTATGGATGCCAGCCGTGAAAGCCTTCAACTTCACATTTTCAAATATTATTTCCATCCTTAGCTTCAGGTAACCAAATGTTTTAGAATATCAATGAATTTGGTCAAAACTTGGCATTCCTTGTCTATAAGAAACTACTTGAAGGCCACCCAACAACAAAAAAGTTAGACTTGGGACTTCATAACTGCTTCATGTTCTCGTTTACAATGGTGTCACTATGATTACACTGACTGCAAATGACCCTGAAATCCACCTTAAAAGCCAGCCAGCTGCCTGGACCAATGAATGACTGTTTTCCTGGTGAGTGGGTTGTTGTAAGATGATGTAACCAATCCCCTCCTGCCAGGGAGCAGTGCTTCAAGGATCAAAAACCAAAATCCCTCACACTCTTCACTGCAGTGTTGCTTGCTGCTAGGAGGGAACTGTTCACATCATCCTGCAACACACAGCTCACCAGCAGAACAGATTTTCATCACTCCAGATGGCTGACTGGATTTTAAGTTGGGTTTTATGGGTGAGATGGTGAGTTTAAAGCACAGCTGTAACATCATGGCTATGTCTTTGATACAGGATCTCGGCCAATATATTTTGTTTGAGTAGAACCTACAGGAACATTGTTGGGTGTTCCTGAGTTTTGCTGTTATGAGAAAGAATGTGATGGCCATGTCCCTACTAAGGTTTAATTTTATATGTTGCATTGATTTTTCCATCCATTATTTAACACCAGTGAAATTAAAGCCTTTGTTCACCTATATAAAAGAAAATAATCAAAGTGTTGATGCAGAATAATTTGTCTGAGGATGCCTGTGTGCTATGGCAGCCAATATAGCATAAAACATCCTTCTTCTTTAAATATTAGCGGTTAGGTGGCAAGCAAAACAAAATCCAATAATAGGGACAGAATTATGCAAGTCCTGAATAAACAAACTAAAAACAAAAATGATTAGATTAAAATATGTTCATAAAATAACTTCTTGTTAGTTGAGATGAATAGCCATTGAAATGTTCAGATGACACCTGCCCCACCACATTGAGTTGGGACTGAAAGAATTTTGGCTGCTATCTGTTTCCTGAGTTTCTCAAGATTCAAGAAAGCTCATTGGGAAGAATAGAGCAACATTGAGATCCTTCTCATTTTGTCAAGACAACAGTGTCTTTCACACTCCACATTTATAACACTTTGATACCACTTTACCTGTCCTGGTTGCATCCTATAGCATCCTCGTGAGGCATTAGAAATGTCAGGCAGAGACTTCTCAATATGTCATGAAACCACGGATCCCAGGTTTCCATAGAAGGCAGCCACAGCAGGTAAAATGGTATCAAAGTGCTATAATTATGTAGTTTGCAAAAGAGCCACCAGGGCAATTTGCACAGAAGTGCACATGGCTTTCCTGCACAATTTGTTTAGTGTGCAGAAAACACATTTTCTGCATGGGAAACTGTTTTTGGTGCAGAAAACTCTTATCTCTGCAGAAAATGTGTTTTCCGTTGGGGAAGGGGGAACACCACATGTTTTCTGTACAATAATGTGTGAATTTTACTCACAGGAAAACCTTTTGTATTTCTGTACAAAATAATCCATAAATTATAGAAAGAATATAACTCCTTTTTGGAAGGAAAAAAACCACACTTATTGGCTTCTGGTCCATTTCAAAGCATAATTCAAACTGCTGGCTATGATCTATAAAGCTCTATATAATTCAAGACCACACTGTATGGAAGCCTGCATTTTCCCCATGTGAGCCTGTCCAAGTCTTACAATCTTTCTGCAAGGGCTTTTTCTCAGGGCCCATCTAAACAGTGAAAATACCCCTCATGGAATTTGCTGGGAATCCTCCCTTTCTAAACAGCATCCAGCACCAATCCACATTATTCAGAAAGAAGGGGGGGGCAAAAAATGGCAAAAACAATAGGGTAAAAGCCTTCACAGATTTCCCCATACTTTTTCACAAACTGAGAGGCAGGTGCACATTTTTGCTCATTTGAACTATAGAACAATTGAAAACTCGAAAGGAAGCACAAAGCTGATTGGTTGTGTGAGAACGGGTGTGGAGCTTGCTAGGTGGGCAAGGTCCCACTGCCGCCATGTTGGATTTTCACTTTAGTGATTGCTGCCTAAGGCAATAAAAAAGATCAATATTTTCTATAGATTTTCCTTGGTTTTTTTCCCGGGCTGTGAGGCCGTGTTCTGGAACATGGCCTCACAGCCTGGGGGGGGGGGGGAAGGAAAATCTATGGATGCCGGCCATGAAAGCCTTCAACTTCACATTCAATATTTTCTGTTTTTTATAAAATTGGAGAATCGCTCTATTGCACCAGTGCACCTTGGGATGACTTAAAAAAAACAAAAAAAACACCAGCAGCGGTGAAGAACTAACACAAGTAAATCACTCATGGCCACCCTCAGGAATGCAAGGCTTATGGGGGCTTCTGAGGCCAGGAAAAAACCAAAACATTTAAACATGTCGCTGCTGCTGCTAAATGCCAATACTATGAGGTAGTTTAGATTTTTTCCCCTTGTGTAGATGGTCCCTCAATCTCACCACCCTCCCATGCTTGTCTGGTAAGGACATAAGAGAAAGACTTCTTGATGGCTGCTCTAGACTTTGGAACTCCATACCCTGGGAAGCCTGGTGGGATCCCTCTCCAATTTCTTTCCACTGTCAGATAAAGAAGTTTTCATTTATTCAGGTCTTTGGCTCTTAATTTGCTGTGGCAGAAGAGGTGTGTTTTAAACTCTATTAAATTAATATCTTCATTGGATTGTTTGTTTAATATTTTTAAACTTTTGTAAGGTATAGTGTTTTGTTTTGTACTTTTAACTTATATTGTAAAGCACTTTGGGTCCTGCATTGGGAGAAAGATAGGGCTTAAAATCAATCAATCTATCAATCGGAAAATGAATAAATAGATATTCAGCCAAAGATTTTGCAAGGTGGAAATACATCTCGAGACCAGCATAAAAACCTTCCAGTTTTCGCATAATGGCAAGAGAAATGTGGACCCTATCTGTTTTTGCCTGTGAGGGGAAAGATGTATATCTCTGTGTGGAAATAAAGCGAGTTACAGACCTATGCTGGCTAGCCCTATCTCCATGCAGCTTGAGTCTGAAGGCAATCTATTCCATTCAGCCATGGGAGGGCTGGGGATAAAGTTTTTGATCCTGTCTCAGTTAGTCATTCCATCTGTCCTCGCATGGCACTTTCAATGCGGGGCATCTGGCACTCAATAAGGCTGCTTCCACTGAATGGAGAAACAGCATGGTGTAGTGGTTTCAGCATTAGATTATGATTCTGGAGTCAGGCTCCCCATTCAGCCATTAAAATCCATTGGGTGATCTTGGGCACTCTCTCAGCCTCAGATGAAGTCAAAAACAACCCCCCTCAGAACAAATCTTCCCAGGAGCACCCCATGATAGGTTTGCTTTAGGGTCTCCATAAGTCAGAACTGATTTGACGGTACACAACAACAGCTCCTCACTGAATGAACAGCTTTATACCACCACTTGTACTTTGCTTTAAAGTGTTCTTCCTTTTAATGGTTTAATAACTAATGTTTGATTCCTTGTATAAATCCTTACTCCCACACATCTTCCATAATATCACACTTAAAATCATAATGTTCTTACTTCCCTCAAATAAACATCATATATTTATCTCAACACATTTAGATGTTGCTATCAACCTAATTTTTTTAAAGTTGTCAGAGCTCTGGTTATGTATGCCAAGTGCAGCTTTTCTTTCCTGTTTTCATACCTGCTTTATACCACTTTTCACAGGAGCAGAAATCCTGTTCACTATCTAGCTGGCAGATTGGCTGGCATTACATTTAGGACTTGGACAGTGAGTTGGAAAGGAGTTGGATTAGATGACCCTTGAGGGTCATCCAAGTCCAAAATTCCATGACTCTATGTTTACATAATCCCACTCAACTGGGGATCAGGACCTATAGCCAATGGTGCCACTTAGTTGAGCCCACATGGTGTAATGCTTTGAGTGTTGGACCAAGACTTTGGGATATCAGGGGTCAAATCCCTGCTTGGCCATGGAAACCCACTGGGTGACCTTGGGCAAGTCTCATCCTCAGAGAAGGCCAAAAGGAAACCCCATCAGAATGAGTCTTGCCAAGAAAACCACGTGACAGCTTCTTCTTAGGCTCTTTATAAATCAGAAACAACTTGAAGACAAACAATAACAAGCCACTGAGTGAGCACAAAATCACATAGTCCTCAACATTCCCAATTTGACAGGGATAGTCCTGATTTCTCCATTTTTTCATAACACTTTTTCAGCTGATTTGAAAAATGTTCCAGTTTCTCTCCCCTTTTCCTACTTCCCCCCATTGGTCCTCAGATTACTTCAGTTGCTGCAAAATGAGTTCAAAGTGCAAAAGTAGTTTGCAATCAATTAAATCAGCAATGGCGACAGAAGAAGAGGCTGCAGTTCCCAGTAGAGTCAGGCAAAAGCAAACTGCTGCAGCCTCTCCTAGCTTGTGTGTTCTTCCTCATTAATAACTTGTCCTTTTGACCACACTCTGATACTGCTTGGCCACATATGTCCTAGTTTTCATATGTGAAATGTCAGAGGGTATAGAATCAGTGGGATTTACCTATAACAGCCGTTTCCAAACTTTAGTACTCCAGGTGTTTTGGACTTCAGCTCCCAGATGCCCCAGCTGGCTTGGCTATCAGTCAGGAATTCTGGATGTTCATAAGCAAAATTCAGTGGAGATGATCATGAAAGTCTCACAATTGTAATAATTAACCTCAGAACATGGCAAGGGATTCATGCACCCTAAAGAAAATGATACACATGCATAAAATTTGCTGTCAGTAATTCTGGGAATGGTGGTTCCTGGCTCAGTCCCTGGCAGGAAAAAGGCATCATTTTGAGAACTCAGTGTTAGTCATAAAGCATTAATGTAAAATTTGAAATAAAATAGAGAAAACTAAAACATAATAATTTGTTACATTAACTGTTAGTGACATGACATGTTGCTTTAAAGCAATGGTGTCCAACCTGTGGCCCTCTAGGTGTTTTGGACTCCAACTCTCAGAAGCCTGAGCCAGCTGGTCCAATGGTCAGGAATTCTGGGAGCTGTAGTCCAAAACACCTAGAGGGTCACAGGTTGGACACCACTGCTTTAAAGTATTAAACAAAACCAATTGGAATGATTAAAACTGGCCAATTAGCACCCCTGCCCCTGATAACCAATTAAAATGACATGAAAGTTTAATTGCTACTCAACCCATTAACATCATTGTTATGTAATGATTAATTTAATGACTGTAAAAATGGCTGTTACTTTTCTTTCTTTTTTCTTTTTTCTATTTACTAATTACAGGTAATAATTGATTTTGGATTGTTTCTTTCCAAGGGCTTGGAAAAGAGTCCCACCATGATTTCCCTCCACTCTTACCCAAAGTAAGTACCATCAAACAGAGAAAGAGGGCAATGACAAGAAAGGGAGCTTTGGACATGTTCATTTGGCTTAGAGATCTTTTTTTGAAAGTTGACAAGGTAATATCTCTTCTGGGGCAAGCAGTCGGATGTCTGCACATCTCTAGTCATGGCAGCCTACCTAGCCCACCAGATACATGGCAATGAATATGACAATATCAGAAAGCCGATTCAGAGTGAAGATACGAAGCACTGTCCTTCCTCTGAAGGAGTGCATACTCAGTCCACTTAGTATTCCTTGAAACTGTGGATTCTATATAATTCAGAGTACTTTACAGAGGGGCAAAACATTCATGAAAAACAGTATACCCACAACACACAATTTCAACTAAACCTTAAGTCACTCTTTCTGGAATTATGCAGTTTTCACTTCGGGAATGAAAAAGCATAGATATATGTTGTACCCTCATTCCTGATTCATAATTGTACCTCAGGTTCTTTCAAACCTAATGCAAAACCTGACCCACTTCCATGTCTTTCTGTTGGATTCACAGCATGACTGAGGAACTCTGACTTCATTTTTACAAAGAGAGAAACACACTTATGAACAACCAAAATGACACCTGCCTTTGTTTGTGCAAAGTATGTTTGGAAAGAAAAAGGATTACTATGAAGGCCACATAGTTGTCTGTTGATGATGGACGTGATAGATGGTTTGAGTCCAGGTCTTTCTGAACTCATCATAATACCCACCAAATTAAGATAAATCATTGGTGAAGTGTACATGGAATACGAGCCAAAAATCAATCATCTTTAGATTGAGAGCCATTAATCAAACCTCTTCCCTCTCAATTTACCTCCTGTCCAGCTGCTTCTGATACTTTTTTTTTCTTATTCTAGTTGCCAACCATCTATTTATTGCATCGGCATAGCTTCTGGCTGCTTGAAGAAAGCTGCACACTCTCTGAGTGTTCTCCCTTTCATGTTTCCTATATCCACCATCTTGCAAGGACTGCCTAGCACAATTAATGCATAACTCTATGGGCTGAGATTATTTAATGCCACTGCTTGTCTACATGGGAAATAAAACCTGTACTTACCCCGTATTCATGGCACAGTTGACACATAACTTTTTTGATGATGAGCATTTTCATGGGAATTTCTGTAGGAAACCCCAGATCTGTAAGATTCACAGTTTACTCTAGATTTGAGGGGAAACCCAGGATTTTTGACCATGTGGCAGCTGAAGATTGGCTTTGGATCAAAGCTGGGGTGGGACGTCCAGTGGACGGGATTGGCACTTTTTTAAAACTTAAAAAAATTGATTGTGTGCATATCTGAACAAGTGTATCTCTGTTTATCCAGTAATACAGTACTCTGGGATCACATATATTTGTCTGTTCACACGCATGAGCAAATGGGGGGGGAACCACCCTGGGGCCGCCACGGCTGTGGGGCTGAAAATAGTACGACATATAGGACACATGGTCAGTGTAGGGCTGCCCTTTTACTCTGATGCAGTCGGACAAGCCCTTGTGCATGTTGTATTTACCAGGCTGCTGCAGATCAAAGAAATGCACAGCAGCTACGAGTTAGGTGCGGGGTTTCCCGCTAGCGTAGTCAAACCCTTAGTCAATGGCTTATAGCTATGTCCCCATAATTAATTTGTTTCTTCAACAACAAAAGTATATCTCAGTCATGTTACAAAGGCAATGTTAAGACAGGATAACTTCACGCCTGTTGTGGTTTAATTCTGTTTTGTAATTTACTTTTTTTAGTTATGGGGTGCTGCCTTACTCAGTGGTGGAGGAGGAATACCACATAGTTCAAGTGCTGGCTCATGTCATGCCTTGTGGTGCTTCACATTTTCTTCATAGAATCATACAGCTGGAAGTGACCCAAGGACCATCTACTCCAAGCTCCTGCCATGCAGGAATACACAACTAGAGCACTACTGAAAGATGCCCATCCAACCTCTGTTTAATGACCTCCAAAGATGGAGAGTGCACTACCCTCCAAGACAATCTATTCCACTGTCAAACAGGTCTTACAGTTAAAAAAAAGTTATTCCTAAAATTTAGGTGGAACCTCTTTTCTTGTAATTTGAATCCATTGGATCAAGTTCTAGTTCTTGGAGCAGCAGAAAACAAGCTTGCTCCATCTTATACATGAATACCTTCAGATATTTAAAGGTAGCCATCATATCACCTCTTAGAAACTTACTGCACTACACTGTTATGGTACTATTATTCCATTTTAACTCCTCTGGTTGCCTCCTGTGGAATCCTGGGATTTTTAGTTTAGGGAGGGGCCTTTAGCATTCTCAGCCACATAGCTCTTAGGCTTCACAAAATTACCAATCCCACAGGAAGCAGCCATAGCAGTTAAAGTGGAATGATAGTGTTATAACAGTGTAGTGTGATGAGGCTCTAAATCTTCTCTTCTCCAAGCTAAACATACCCCAACTTCTTTATATACCTTGGTTTCCAGTCTTTTGAACATCTTGATCCTCTAGACATGTTCTAGCTTGTCATTTTATTTATTATTCTTATTATTATTCTTATTATTATTATTATTTTGCAGTCTCTAGTGCTCTCAGATCCTCTCAACCTGAAATGGCTCTAGGCCAACCCAAGAAATGGAACAAAAACATAAGACTTACATTTATTTGTTTAGAGCATTTGCACCCTGCCTTTTAGCCAGAAAGTCTCTTAGGATGGCTTACAAATCACTAATTTGACAGTTCCCTGTCCTTTGGCTTACAGTCTAAATACAACATGACACACATGGGGAAAGGAGATGGCAGTGAGGGAGGGGATTAAGGTCAATAGATTCTGGCTCCACTTCTAGCCTTCAGAGGCCAGAGCAATGGCAGCTGGAATGGAGAAAGGGCTGATACCATGCCCTACTACCCCCTCCCTATGATATCTCCTAATTGGCAATATTGGACACTTCGAAGGGGATCCAAAGTGAGGTTAGATGGAGGTCACAAGGACCCAGGAAGGTGTCTTAGAAATATTTTAGTAAGGGCACCCTATCTAGGATTAAGCAGAAGCCTTAGTAAACAAACCTATTAAGGAGGTACTGTATGTGCTAATTCCTTCTTGGGCCCCTTGGCAGTGAATCACACTTTCCTAAAACAATCAACTGACCTACACAAACCAAATTCCCAGGAAATATCCTTCAGTACCCCATCCTGTCCTACAATATGAGGTTGTCATAAACCAATCAAACCTATCTCTCAGCCATCTAAGACAATCAGTGGAGTTTTGTTCTTCTTTGTGCCTCCCGTGGTAAAGTCACTTAGCCAAAGGAGATTGAATGCTTTGTTTCAGGAGGATTTGTCTGTCACTGCTTAATACCTGAATAATAAAAGATAAATCTTTTAACCATTCTATTTCATTTATATGAGCAAACTGATCAATTAAAAAGAGAAAGGAAGATTAGTAAGAGAAATGTCTGTTGCTGCTGGGCTATTACATGGAAATAACAGGGGGAAAAATGAATGCCCATAGCAGAAAAACAGACACAGAACATTTATTTTATATGTACACATAAGTCTCTTATCTGTACAATGACAAAGTTACCTTGCTGGACTCACCCCTCTGGCCCCCTCACCCCAATATACTGGTGTTTTATCATAGGTTGGAAAAGAGTATGAATCACATGAGAATGTATTGGCTGGAATTCAGGATTAGACTTATGGGCACATAACCTGGAGTTACGCATCTGCAGCAGTCCTGTATTCATGTTTCCCACAGAGTCACAATCATGGCACTATTGGCATGATCATAACTTGTCCCCTCCAGACCTACTTAAAAGGTCATCAGCTGCCTGGAGTGAAGGGAGTCCATTCTGCTGGTGATTGGGGATGGGTGGGTGGAGATATTTCCATCCATTCCCACCAGTCAGCAAGGCTTCGATGATCAGAAACAGGACCTTGTTGCCATGCCTTATACCCCCTCCCTATAATATTTCCTAATTGGCAATATTGAGACACTTCATGGGGTCTAGTAGACTGAGTTTGGCAAAAAGTAAGGTCAGATGGAGGTCACCAGGGCCTAAAGGAAGTGTCGTGGAAAACTAGCAGCAGGCACACCCAGGATAGGATTAAGTGAAGCCCCAAGTAAACAACACTATTATGGAGGTATGTGCTAATCCCCTCTTGGGCACCCTCAGCGATGAGTCATATCACAAACAAAAAAAGTGACCAAAACAACCATTATCCCCAGAAAACATCCTCTCGTACCTTTCCTATCCTACAATATGGCAGAGCTTGAAGAAGACAACGGCATCTATATACGTTACCGTACTGATGGTAGCTTGTTTAACTAAAGCCGTCTGAGGGCTCACACTAAGACTCTAAACTATCTAGTCCATGAGCTGCTCTTCGCTGATGATGATGCCCTTGTTGCCCACACAGAAGCAGTTCTGCAGCGCCTAATGTCCTGCTTTGCAACAGCTGCAGAGCTGTTTGGGCTGGAAGTCAACCTGAAGAAATCAGAAGTTCTTTACCAGCCTGCACCACAGGACGAACACCCCCATCCCCACATTGCCGTTGGCAAATCTGTGCTCAAGTCCGTTCAGCAGTTCACCTACCTGGGAAGCATCATCTCTTCAGATGCCAAGACTGATAAAGAGATCGATCACAGATTAGCAAAGGCATATAGTGCATTTGGAAGACTTCACAAAAGAGTCTGGAGCAATAAACACCTGAGGCAAAGCACAAAAATCAGTGTGTATAGAGCCATCGTACTGTCTATCCTCCTTTATGGATCTGAAACATGGGTCACCTATCGCCACCACCTACGACTCCTCGAGCGCTTTCATCAGCGCTGTCTACGCACAATCCTAAATATACACTGGACTGACTATGTGACAAATGTTGCTGTCCTTGAGCAAGCAGGGATCACCAGCATTGAGGCCATGATATTGAGAACGCAGCTGCGCTGGGCAGGGCACGTTTCTAGGATGGAGGACCATCGCCTCCCAAAAATACTACTCTACGGTGAACTCGCCACGGGTCAGCGTAAGAGGGGCACTCCAAAAAAGCGATACAAAGACTCCCTGAAACAACATCTCAGGCTTGGCCAAATTGATCACCAACAGTGGTCCGCCCTGGCCTCACATCGCCCTGGCCTCACTATCCACAATGCTGCAGCCTTATTTGAGAACTCACGACGAACAAGTCTTGAAGAGAAACGATAACGCAGAAAGAATCACAACCCAAAAACATCACCCAAGGAGACCTTCTGCTGTGCTTTTTGCAACCGGACTTGTTTATCTCGGATTGGCCTTTTTAGTCATCAGCACGCTTGCAGAAAGCGCGGGATGTGTCCTTCCTGAATCTTCGTTTGCGAAGAAAAGCCAGAGAGAGAGATATGAAGGTAGTCATAAACCCACAAATTCCAATATCTCAGCCATTAACAGCAAACAACAGAGTCACAGTTTCCTTTGTTTTACGGTGGGAAATCCATCTAAGCTTTCTTCTAAGCTCAAACACCCCTTCAGGACACAAAATACAGTATAAATATTAGTCCCCAAACAATAGCAAAGTGTGCCACAGTTGGACACTGTCACTCTGTCAGATTACTGTGCCACCCTCAGCTGCAAGTCTGAGTATCTTTGCTGAAGGGAACCTTACTCTTCAGGACTGATAATATTACCCTATTTCACTAATCTACCCCTCTATCCAAACTTTCTGCCTCAAAACTCTTCATTAGCCTTGTATGGTTCTTGTGTGTGTGCATGTGCGTGTGTGTGTGCATGAATGCTTCTGTGTTATTTTCCAATTAAAAACATTTTATTTTACTTTAACATGGAATCTCAGCAGTTAGTACCAGTATACATAGGTGCAATGGTCCCGGAAGTTACCCAACCTCTTGCAGCCATCCATTTGGGCTATGATAATTCCCCCAAATAATAACTAGGATTTGGTGTCATGAGTGGGCTCCCCACAAACCCCCACCTATTTGGGTAACAACATCTGCTGCACTTCTTTGTTGCAGACTCGCTCACTTTGCAGGAGGGGTGGCAATATCTGACCATGCTCCAATTACTGGCAGAATGGACCCCTTTCTCTCTGTGTGGCTGATGCCCAATAAAGTTGGTTTTGGGATGAGGGAGGTTGGGCTGAGAGACACAACATAGCTATGCAACAAAGGTAGTTATGTAACTAAGTAGCACAGAGTTAAAGGCATTATTTTTTAAATTAATGGCAATAGGTATAAGTTGTGTATTATTTACACTAAAAACAGGACATTATCTTCTATTTTAAAAGTGCATCCCCCCCTTTTAAAAGGCAATTTTAAAATAGCTGTTGAAGGGAACTGAGATTATTCAATTCAATCCACATTTGACCTTTGCTGGAAAGATGTGTCTGCAGAGGTCATGCCATGGTAAATCCTATTTGATGTCTATAAAACATACAACATGTCACTGATAAGATAATATTTTCATTCACCAGGACTGGGCTTGGTAGCACACTACATATTAAATGTAATTCATTGTCATGTTTCTGATCTTGACTGTGGCTCTGCAGAATTGAAAGCTTGAGGGATTTCGCTATAATAACTTCTTAATCTCTTCCTTTGTCAATATCCTTGCTTTAAGTAATATTCTCCTGGTCTTCCAAATCCTTTTTTAGAAACTTCTTTTTAAAATTTCATTTTTAAAAAAAGATTCATATCTATTCCCAATTTTTATCTGACTGAGAGCATTAAACACAGACTATTCTTTTGAGTATGTAAGTACTTTCTTCTGGATTATTTGATCTCTCTCCCAATTAGCCATTCTGCTATGGAAATCAGAATTGCAGTACAGTTCAGTTAACTAATTGGTAGTGCTGTCCACCCAGCTGTGCTACTGCCTTCTGGCATGGATCCCCCCAGAGGGATTTTGTGGCTTTAAATGAATTGCTATCTCTGTATTAATGAGATCCCATCACACTCTGGCATGTCCGACAGGCTGATCCCAGGATAGAGCCACAAATACACAGATAGGAGTAGACAGGCTAGATTCTTAGAACGATTCATCGTGTTGAGAACTAGTCTAAGAGCCATCTGGACTAACTCCCTACCAGTGCAGGAATCCATAGGTAAAGCACTCCTGAGAGATAGCCATTAAGCCTCTCCTTAAAAATCTCCTAAGAAGGAAAGTTCACCACCCTCTAAGGTAGACTGTGGCCTTGTCTAAATGGGCAATTAACCCTGTCTTGCCACCATCTTAGAGCCCTGCAGTCCAGATGACACAGGGTTTTTGCACCATTTTCTCCCCAGGCAGTCCTCAT
Source organism: Gambelia wislizenii (assembly GCA_030847615.1). Taxonomy (NCBI): domain Eukaryota; kingdom Metazoa; phylum Chordata; class Lepidosauria; order Squamata; family Crotaphytidae; genus Gambelia; species Gambelia wislizenii. Next base: position 15,637,690 of record JAUMIR010000001.1, on the reverse strand, counting down.
GATGGTGTAAAACCCAATAAAATGTTTCTGCAAAATACCTGGGAAAAACCGCTTCATTCTGGAAAAAACAGATTGGGTCCCATGGATCTGCAGGAGGCCATACCACTATGCTAGCTCATCTCTTCAGCTGCTACCACTTCCATCTTCATCACATTCTCTGAAGCCAGGAAGCAGGCCCACAAAGAAGAGATTCCACCTAAACATTAGGAAGAACTTCCTGACAGTAAGAGCTGTTCAGCAGTGGAATACACTGCCTCAGAGTTTGGTGGAGTCTCCTTCTTTGACAGTCACATGCAGGGGGCCTTGATCATATGCTGCAGACCCCCTTCCTAGCTTCAGGGAGTGCAATATGGATGGAAGCAACAACAGCTGCAAAGATGGGATGGTGTGCCTGTACGGACTCCTGCCTGTTTCATGCAGGTAACAGGAGAGCAATGGGCCTGATCCAGGGCCAGAATATCCCAGTGGGAAGACAACGTATTCTGGCCAGTGTAGACCAGGACTGTGTCACCGTTGAACAGCCCTTACAGTAAAGAAATTTAAAGAGTGCATTCACATCACCCCTCAGTCTTCTCTTCACCAAGCTGAAGATTCCTCCTAATGTTTACATGGAATCTCTTATCTTGCTCTTTGTGTTCTAGGAGACTATCAGACTGGCTTTTTAATCTGGGACAGGGATGCAACAGGGTCATGAAAGGATTTACGTTTCAGACAACAACGTTCCTCTCTCATTCTCCCTCCATGCTGCCCTCATTCTGTCCCCATGTTTTATCATTCATGGGGAAAAGCTGTTAATAAGAAGCCCATTCCAGTTCAGTAATGGAATCATGAGCGTCTGAAACAGAGCCCCGTTCTGCAGGCGCAATGCCAGCATCACTGTGATGTCACTGGAGGTCCCTGCAGAACACTTCCGGGTGTGATCAGGACGAGGAGGTAAGTGACACCTTTTTTTACCCTCCCCAGGTTACTTGGGATTTTTTGACTGTTTTTGTGCTTGCTTTTTACTTTTGATGTTTTTTTCTCTTTTAATTTTTAAATTTTCCACACATCATTCTCTCGTGAGAATGGGTGGGATTTGCTTTATGGGATGTGAATGCAGCTTTGAGACAGCTGCAGTCACTCCTGGCCAGCTGAAGGGAAGGGGAGCAGTTTCTCCCTCAGGATTAGGATAAATATATGTAAACTTTTTCTGTAAAGTGAAACAGGGACAGGAGTAGGATGGGTGTGGGGGGGTACTGGGACAGGGATGGGTTTTAAGGACCTGTCTGATAATCTCCCTAGTTTCTGGAGTGGTAGAGAACAAGAACTCTCCATCTTTTATGGGACATTCCTTCCCATATTTAAACCTGGGTATCATATCACTTCTCAAATGTCTTTGCCCTCTGTTAGTGAAAGATGCTTATCCAATGGTCACTTAAAGACCTCCAAAGAAGGAGAGTCCACCACCTTCTGAGATAGTCTAGTCCACTGATGAACAGGTCCATGGCCCTCACAAGGGGGGAGGGCTGACAGGGCTCTAGCCTGGGGGCCTGGAATTAGGAGAGGGGGTCCGACATGGTATTATTGTAAGTTTTTATTATGTAAATCCATTTAATTTTTTTTTAAAAAACAAATATAAATACTATTTTGGTGTCATAACTTAAACTGACATATTTTAATTTTTATCCCAAATCCTGTAGAGCATCTCACTGTCCTTAACCTTAGCACTAGGTAGGGGGTATGCCAAAGATACTTCCCTGGGGGCCTGCTTCAGGATGTGGGGGCCATGAACAGATTTTACTATCAAAAATTCTTCCTCATGTTTCCATTTGCATCCCTTGGTTCACATCCAAGCCTTGGGAGCAGGAGAAAATGAACTCACTCCACCTTAGAGAGAACATATTTTCCTGTTTGGAAAATAAGACTTAGCTAAACAGGAGGCACCAGATCCCATCTGAACTTGGAAGCTAAGCAGGGTCAGCCTAGGTTAATATTTGGATGGGAGACCACCAGTGAATACTGGTACCTTGGGCTATATTTCAGCGGAAGGACCTGCAAAAACCACTTCTGAGTATTCCTTGCCTAAGAAAGCCCTATGAAATTTATAGGTGACATAAAGGCACATATACACACAGAAGGGATGTTCAAAGATCAAAGTGAAATTAGGGGAAAACACCTTCTTACTTACTCAGGGAGACAGGAATGAGGAACATTTAATCTAGCCTGCTTGCTTCTAGCTAGAAGGTAGATGCAGAGGGTGAGCCCTGGTGCCACAACTATGGGGAAAGGAGGAGGAAACTAACAATGAAATACATAGACAATGTGGAGAATTTTTGCAAGCTGCGTCAACAAATCAATCCTTTCAAATTGTAGCAAGCTGCTGCTCTACTACTTGAGCTGGACATTTTCCCAGAGCTCTTTCTTCTTGACTGGAGATGAGTCCCCCAAAACTGGAGAATTATTCCCCTGGTCTCCTACCTGGAGATGACCCACAAAAACTGCAGTCAGGGCCAAGCCCTATGATCTGGCAATCCTATGCCCAGGTCTGGTACAAGACATTTGACTGCCTGATGAAATCCTGCTGGTACCTCTTCCAGCAGCTGATGAAAAGCCCTCCACCCCCATATCAACTGCCTGTCCAATGCTCCAGTCAGCAAATGCCTCAGAAAACAAGTGGTTAGAATGCACACACTCCTGAGTAGTCAGTGCAGTCCAGGTCAGTCTCTGAGTATCCAGCAGAATGAAGGGAGATGCAAAAGAGTAGTTGTCAGCCACTCCAGAATTCATGCAGCAAGGTAATAGTACAGATAAGCAGAGCCAGACAGTAGTAAAGCAGAGTAGTAAAATGTGCCAGTCCAAGGGTCAAGGAAACAGGAACACTGAGAAGTGCTGTTAATCATCAAGTAGGAGAGTTGTAGCTGATTTACTTGCCTTTATGGCCACAGTAGACTCGCATCCACCATTGCTGGGTAATCGGCTACTATTTGAACTCCAATATGCTGACGACACAGTGTTACTTTCTCTAACTCAGGTGGGGTTGGCAAGAGCCCTAAAATTTTTTTTTGAATATTGTGATAAATCTCACCTGCTGGTAAATTCTGGCAAATCCAAAATACTGGTATTTTCTAAGAGATTTGTCCCAAGAATGTGGAAGGCTGGTAATCAGACAATTGAGCAGGTCAAGAAGCATGTTTACCTTGGTGTCCTTTTTCATTTTAATGGACACTGGGGTAAACAGAGAGTTAAAGTAATTCTAGCAGGGAAAAGATCCTTGGAAGCTATACAATCTTTTTACTATAAAAAAGGTAATCAGGATATCTTGGTGACCTTAAAAATTTATAAAGCCAAATTAAGACCACAATTACTTTATAGTATATTTACCTGGATTCCAGCCTTTAATAAGGAGACTGAACGACTGCAGACTTCTTTTTTCAGGAGAATATTAGCGGTTCCCCCTTGTGTACACCATCTGACTCTTTATGCAGAATTGGGCTTGAATTCTCTTGAAACTGAAGCTTGGTTGTTGACTTATAGATCGTGGTTTAAGATCCATTTTAGACCCAATAGATCTGGCCTTTTATGCTTTCTTCTATCTGACATTTACTACACTAGATGGGCAACATTTTATGAAAGTAAAGTAGTGTCTATGGGTATAAATCTTGACTCTCTCCTTTTGTTATCTGAAAAGGAAGGTCTTAAAACTACTAGGCACTGCCTCGTTGAGAGGGAGCATCAGCTGTCTTATCCAACACCCCCTAGGTTTGTTCTCCAGCAATGCTTGGTATCCCACCCGTACAGGGTGGGATCCCAGATTATTTTCAAACTCTTTCATTGCTGGCAGCAAGGAAGGCTTTTCTTCTTGCAAGGTTGAATGTACATCCCTCTAATGTGACCAAGGGTAGATATTTGCAGACCCCTTTTTTGAATCGTATATGTCATTGTGCTCAAGCCCCTGATACTCTCTATCATATTGTATTGAATTGCCCATTGTATATAATTCCAAGGGAAAAGTTGATAAGGAGGTTATTGGAAAGGAATGTCTATACAGATAGATTATCAGTGAAATTCTTATTGGAAGATCAAAATCCACATATCACCAGACTAATGGCTAACTTTTTGGTTGAGGCAGCAAACATATGGCTTAACCTGCCTAAAAATGATCTTTGAAGTCCTATTGTTATACGTATATGTTGTATTATGCCTAATAAAGGTTGTGGATGGAAGTAGGAGAGTTGAAAGCAACAAAGCTGCCCAGGTGTGGTTATGAGATCTAATTAGGTCAGTGTATTGTACTTAATAGCATCTGGGATTGGCATTTCTCTCTTCAACATTCAGCAAAAGAGGAGCATGTAACTTCCAGGTTTCTGTGTTGGCCAGCTCCTGCTGGGGAGCCAGAGTTCCCACTGCCCCAGCCTCCAGCTCCCCAGACTCAAAGAGCCCCATGCTATCAAGAGCTACAGGTTCTTGGCCACCTACCTCCTCCTTATCTGAATTGTCCAGAGGTTGAGTTCTGACACTGCCATTGCTCTGGGCTCTGAGGAAGAGAACAACAGGCAGCATTTGCTGGACTTAATCCTCTCCCCCATTGCCATTCACTTTTCCTTGTGCTTGAAAGATTATAAGCCTAAGGGTAGAGGATTGTTACATTAACAATTTGTAAGCTGATCTGGGAGCCTTTTTGGCTCAAGGGTTGGGTAGAAATGCTCTAAATAAATAAGCAAGCAAGCAAGCAAGAAAACTCTTCCCAAATTCCTTATATTGAATTTGACTAAACCCCCAGCTTAAAGTTACTACAATGCCGAGGGTGCGCATCCTCCACCTCTTGGGAAAGCTAGAGCCATGCCCAAGATATGTTGCTACTTAAGCAGAGGACACAATGGCTTCCTACTGGCTTATTCTGGCCCCAGATCAGGCCCGTTGCTCCTCCATTACCTGCATGGAATGGAATACGGTCCAGACGCAATCCTGGCTGTGGAGAGAGCAACATGGACGGCAGCTGCAGCAAAGGGCCAGTGTGCCAATATGGGACCCTGTGGTCATGCAGGGCCCAATCCATTTTTTCTAGTTGACACAGTTTTGTGTGGTTATTGTAACAAAACAGTGCAATGGGCTTTACTCCGTCTTAGCTCCGTCTTTGCCTCTGGTGTCATGAGGACTGCCTGGGGGCAAAACAGGGCAAAAGCCTTGCGTCAATAAGACTGCAGGGCTCCAAGATGCGGTTAAGACAGGGTAAATAGTCTATCTACACAAAGTCAATGACTGCTTCTGTTCCTCAGCTCCATACCTTATTTGAACATTGGGGATGGGATAGCATTCTACCCCACACCTGAGCCGGTTTAGAGGGTTCAGGGAAGGCCACGTCACACAGAAAACATGCCCCACATGGTCTGGAAGAGTGTGTAGTTCAAAAACAGGAAATTGTCCAAGCTCTGTACTTATTTCCTCATAAATGTTTTACAGCAAATATTATTCTAGCAAGGCAGCCACATTGTCCTAGATGTCCCATACTCCATTACACAATCATCACATTATTCCATTCTATTTCATGGTTCTGGACATTTCTCTCTGTGTGTCACTCTCTCATTTTTGAAAAAAAAAGAAGGCATCTTTCTTGGCATTATAGAACACAGCAGGCACTTCTGTCAATCACCTCACATTCCAATGCATCACAGCAGGGTTTGGATGTCATTATCAATGCGATTTTCAAGTCACAAATTGAAGTAATTTTGTTGATAAAAGAGAAGCTAAGAGGTGTTCCACATGATAATGGTATCCAACGAAGCAGAGATCCAGTCAAAAATTTCTTTTTGGCATTGAATGGAAACTTTGGGAATGTTCTATGTCCATTTTTAGCAGCCTCCAGACTGTTGGAAGATACAGTAGATTCTGTACCTGTTCTCACTGCTCTTTTGTCCACTGGGGGAACAATTGCTTTACCAGAGAGACTGGGAACTTGACTTTTCTTTTCCTGTCTGTTTGCTTTCTTTGTCTGCCAGCTATCCCAAGGCGTTATGGGCAGATAACACCATCTGGTTCAGCCAAGGCTACTCAAATGACTGCACTTTATTGTACAAAAAGAACTAGCCCAGGCTGACCACTCCACTTTTACTGGCCTCTCCCTCTCTCTCTCTCTCTCTCACACACACACAAACACACACACACCCTTACTTCATGGAGGAGGATATGCTGAAGCATATCTGCCTACCATCCTTACCCTTATAGAACAGTTCAGCAAGGATTAGGCTGTTCTATGTAAGGAATGAGGGAATAAAATGTGAATTGGTGCGCAGTAATATCAACTCACAGCAGTTTTCATTTTGTCTCCACCGTTTTTTGGTAAGATCACTGCTGTGCAAAGCTATCCGTGCCTGCTGTTCACCCGGAGGCATGCCAGTGAATTAAGATGGTGGGTGCGAGTGAATTACTTGCAGTTTTATTCTCCACAATTTGCCCCCACCAATCAGTATTTTTTTAAAACAACAACAACAACACACAACTAAATCCAATGTGTGGAAGAGCAATCTTCTGCTTAAATTAAAAAAAAAAGGGGGGGAAGGAAAGGCTGTTTTATTGTCTCAGTGCACAATCACTACTGTGAAAATCCAACATGGCGGATCTGGGCGCTGCCTTGTTAGCAAGATACACCCCCTGCACACATCCAACCAATCAGCTATGTGCTTCAGGAATGTGCTGTGATGCAGTTTGGTTGTCCTAATGAGTGGAAGTGCACATTTCCCCTACAGATTTTTAAAAGCTCAGGGAAAGCCATGATGGCGTGACGGCTTTTCCCACATATTTTTTCCTAGTTTTGCTCCCCCTCCCTCCAAAAATGATGAGCCACTGTGGGATCCTGTTTGGATGCACGGGATTCCCCTCCCCCAATTATAAGAGGATTTATTTCACTGTCTGGACTGGTCCTAATAAATATTCCTCCCTTTGAGAATCCTAAAGGCTTTTTTTATTCCTGCACTTGGTTTTGTAAACTCATCCTTCTAAGGTGGACACTTTTGTTGTTGCTGGAGAAAAGGCTCTAACAGGCCTTTCTTTCCAATAAGAACCTCTCGGTATCTACCCCTTCAAACACAAACTGCACAGAACAGGTGAGTAAAATTTCCTCCTTATTCTCCTATTCCTTCCAAAGCTTGGAATGGCATTGAATAGACTGGCAATAATGAGCTGTAGCAGAGCTCAAGGGCCTTTCAATTCAGGAGCAGACCCATGCTGTGCACGTGCCTTGGCAGGTACCCAGTGATGTCAAACCCTAACTCTAGCTGCAAAGCAACAGCTGAATCAGTGGGGTGGCAGACACAATGGGGAAACACTTATTTATTTATTTATTTATTTATTTATTTATTTGGGTATTTGTACCCCACTCTTCAGCCACAAAGGCTCTCAGAGCAGCTTACAAATTTTTTAAGCAATAGCACTTTACACATCTACACCGCTTTATAGTGCGCTAGGCACTAAGTGGTTTCCAATGTGTATTAGCTAATTGCTCCCACAAGCCATGTACTCATTTTACCAACCTACAAAAGGATGGAAGGCTGAGTGAACCTTGGAGCCCTTGGGGATCAAACTTGCAACATTGTGACTGCAGTACTGGCATTTAACCACTGCACTACCAGGACTCCCTTGCACCACCAGGGCTCCCTAACATAGGCTGGTATCCTGTTAGTAAGCTATCAAGTGTAATTCCACCTTATCCTTGCGGGTATATTTTTTGGGTTATTGAAGCTAGTATTCCCTTCCTCTATCTGCAATGATTAAAGCCACCCCTCCAGACTAACTGTGTTCCTCCAATACTTGTCCCTACTCCATGCCATTCCAATGCTGGTAGAGAACAGAGGGGATCAGAGAAGTGTCTGGCTGTGTTCTAGGCACTGGATTATGTACTCATAATCAGAGGCAGACTGATGACACCATCTGCCGAGTCCTCCAGAGAACCCTGGAGGATCTTGACAGAAGATGTCCACTATGCACTGCCTTGGAGTGGAATGCACTGCCTTGGAGTGTGGTGGGGTCTCCTTTGGCAGGTTTTAAACAGAGGCTGGATGGCCATCTGTCGGGAGTGCTTTGATTGGGTATTCCTGCATGGTAGGGGATTGGACTGGATGGCCCTTGTGGTCTCTTCAAACTCTATGATTCTATGATCAGCATCTAGCTAAGGGAGTTGCAGCCAGAAGCTACTCTGATCCTTCCATTCTCCTTCAGCCATGAAATGGCTGTTGGGGGAGGCTAACATAGTGATACCATTAGTCTTGGGACTGGTGACATGAACTGTAGCAGAGTTCCATTCATGGGACTCTCATGCTAAGCATGCTGGCCATTAACAGACAACACAACTGAGCCCATTACATGGTTTGCTGAAAATAGTTGACCCACACTCCTTAGTATACTGCTGAGGTGTGACATGGATACCATGCTTTGAAGCTTGGCTGATGCTAGAAAAACAACCTATCTAAAAGGAAACTAACACATCTTAGTGATGCTTGACTTATGAATATTTATAGATTGCATCCAAGTGTCTGTGTTGTCCCTGATTAAATGTTCCTATTCCCTTAGTGCTCTAGGAGCTGGTGTAGCCCTATCAAAATAAACAATGGGTAATGGAAAAGACCCCAGCAACATTATTAATTACCCCAGCTGTCACTTTGGTGGTGCATAGAAAGGACATGACAGATAGCAAGACATGTAGTAGTAATAAGAGACTGGTCTGGCTCATGCTACCTCCAGGAGGAGTTGTAATATATCACTGTTGGTTTGTGGCAATAAAAGATGGTCTCCTTCACCATTTTCAAGAATGATTTGGTTCATGATATATTGATGCTGGGGGTGGGGGTGGGCTTAAATAGATCAGGTTCAAGATGAAGTTAGAGGGAAAATTGTGGAGGTTGGGGTTTATTTTGGCACTCCATGGTGCTTCCCCAGCATAGAGAAGGGAAATCCCAAATGTTAAACATCACTCCTCTACATTTAAAAATAATAATAGACAAAACATAACTACCATAATGGAATAAAAAAGAGAAGCAGAGGATCAAATAGGTGCTCAAGACTGAGATGTTATTTTTATCTGTGAATTTTCCAGTACCTTTTAATAACAATCTTATTCAGAGGAAAAGCTTTTGATGTATGTTCTCTTGAATACTGTCACCCTCTGAGGTATGGTGGGTAGACTAGAGATGAAAGGGCCTTTTCAGTGGTGACATTCTTAGCAGCATATGTCCTCAGTCAGACTTACCTGCTACTCACCTTCAAGTCATTTTGGTGGGAGGCCTCAACGTACTAACAGATAGCAACCTGGCTTGAAAGGATTATCCACCAGCAATAGAATCTGGAAGAAAGACATTGGGTGCATCCACACTCCATAAATAATCCAGTGTGAAGCTGGATTATTTGCTGTGTCTCCTTCCTATAGAATCCTGGGATTTGTAGTTTGGAGAGGCACCAGCATTCTTTGGCAGAGAAGGCTGAAGAACTTGCAAATCTACAAACCCTAGGATTCAATAGGAAGTAGTCATGGCAAATAATCCAGTTTCAAACTGGATTGTTTGTGTATTGTGGATTGGGCACAAATAGCAAGTCCTGTGACAGACTCTGGTACCAGCTCCGGCTGAATGTTTGCACTGGTAACACTGTTACAGGATTAAAAAATGTAATCCACCACATCATGAGTTCTTACACAGGCTCATTCTCAAATGTGATATACACCAACCTTTGCCAACAATATTGAAGAGCATTTTACTCAGGACAAGCAGGCCAGTCTCTGAAGAAAAGAATAAAAGCACACCATATATCTGACATAACAAATGCTACTACTCAGGAACCCATGGTAGAACACATCAGTCTCCTCTTATATTCCATCTTTGACTTCAAGGTGACCGTCATTGTACAAAAGAACTTCAAAGACAGATTCTAAGGGAAAACAGCTAAACCAGAATACATCAAGATGCTCAACTCTGTCTTCCTTGGCTTGAATGGGGATAAAGAAATCTCTCTCACAAAATATGTTAATCTGTACATTTATGCAGGTTTTTCTGTATTACCACCGTTTCCTGTTTTATAACTCTGTTTGGGTCATTTTCCTTTAGGAATATTTTTTGATTTGTCATCCACTGCATATAACTATGGGCTAAACCTTGATACTCTTATACCTGCCTTAGACCATACAGATGTTTATTTGCTTATCTGTGCCTTGATGTACTTGTCACTCACAAATATCTTTTGAGCAGCTCTTAACAACCACTGTCAATATCCTTCTTGAATTGTGATGGATGGATTCAATCAAGGAAACCATGGCCCTGGGTTTGCAAGACCTGAGCAAGGCAGTTGATGACTAAGGCTCTTGAAGTTCTCTCATTCATAGGATTCGTATTAGTAGAAGTTGACTTGATAGCAAATAACAACCAGGTACTCAATATTCTCTGCCGGATACCTCCATTTAGTTCTGTAGTTTGGGGAAGTGTGCTATATGGAGGATGGAAGCATGACACATGGAATTATATCAAACTGCTGTCACTATGGAGATTATCAGACGTTCTTCTGCCAGCATTAAAAAAACAACAATTTTTATGCGGCAAAAGACGTCCCCACTGCACTTACCTTCCTTTCCTGGCAAAGGCAGCCCTGACAATAAAGAGGAAGTGAACAGAGCCCCATTCACTTCTGATCCCACCAGGAAGTGTTCACACCACACTGGCCTTTGATGCTGCATTCACAGGAGTTAAATGGCCTGAGGTTTTGCACGCCAGCAATTCTGGCATCAAAATGGAACTGGTGATCTATTGACGGCTTTAGCCATCAATAAAAAGAAATGCCAGAATAACGCCAGCTGAACGCAAAAGGACATCATCATCTGATATAGGCGTTCTTTCACGTTCCATTGGTGTCATTGTCATGCCACATTTGCTTTGTCTGATAATCTCCTATATCACCATGTCTATAGAGACACTCTTTGGCTGCTGACACATTGCAGAAATAATGCAGTTTGACACAATTTTAACTGCCATGGTTCAATGGTATGGAATTCTGGGATTTATAATTTTGTGAGGAATTTAGCCTTCTTCATTGGAGAGCTTTAGTGCCATAACAAACTGCAAATCCCAGGATTCCATAAGATGGATCCATGATAGTTAAAGTGTAATGTTTCTGCAGTGGAGAGCACCTTAGTTTCTCTGTGCCTAATTTGACAAGTTTTCTGTCTTGGAATAATTTAACCTTAGTACCAGAAATGTATCTTTCATGAGGTGACAATCCTATCCTCATATGTATCATAAGTATAGCACCTAGGGATGGGTGAGAATTTCATTTCAGTTTATTGTCTATAGCAGGAGAATCAAATTTGGGAGAAAGCAGAACTGACAGTTTTGCCCATGTGTAATGGCAGCACATTTGAACTACCCCTTAATGGAAAAGTCTCATTGGATTAAGGAGAATCATCTCAACAATGCAAACACTGGCACCTTCATAGCAGTATATCTATTATGATATTTCCCAAAGGATTCTGGGAGCTGTATTTTGGCAAGAGAGCCAAGAGTAATCTGTTAGATAGGAGAAGGCTTCCTTACACAACTACAGTAGTGAAGTTTCTTATGGGATATGGACCATTTAATCAGTTTAATTTGGTAGAGTAGATATGTCCACAGAGGAAGAGTAACATAAAGTTTTGAGCAGCTGATTGAAACAGTAAAGCATAAAGCATAAATACAATTTTGGAAGGGTACAAGCAAATGAATTCTTTCCCAATACTTTCCTCAGCACAACTTCTGACAGAAGGCCTACAGGAAATGAGAAAGATGCATAATGAATATTTAAATATGAATCCATATCAAAGCTTTTTGCCGAAAATCATTGGATGACTTACTGCACAAATATGTTTGAAATCCATAAACATGAAGGAATCTTTTGAACATTTTCTTTTTAGGATTACGCCACCAACTAGACCTTGTAGGTGCTATTAATCATACCTTTCCTTCTTCAAGGGATATGAGAAAATCAAAATCGACTGATCCTGTAGTTCCTCTTCATTTTTCTGTGTTTTTGTATTCTGTGTGTACATGAAATGATTCCAGTTTCCACACAGGTGGTCAGGAGTGAAGAGGCGTTCCATGGCAGCATATAAACAACATTATTTGATCAGACCTGGGGTCGATTTAATCATTATTTCCTAGCAGGAAGAAGCAGATACCACTGGAAAGGGGGACCATGGGGCATGGGGGAAAGTGTCTTCTCAGATCTTCACAGACCTCTAGTTTGTTTCTAAGCACATCTCAAAGTTACTTTTAAAGCCATGCAGGGTTTATGAGTTAACCCAGGCTCAACCATATTTACAGATGACCCACTTAAATCAATTGAACGTAACTTAGCCAAGACTGCCTTAAGACCCATTTCTTTTTCCTAATCAGGATCAGTGGGTATAGTTCCACTGAGAGAAGACATTACACCAGGAGAACCAGAACTCCCCTATCTGCACATGGTCAAAAAATGTTCTGAAGAGTAAGGGAGTCCTCAAAATCAGATTTACAAGGTGAACTGAGGGTTGACATATTAAAAAAATATTCCACTGCTGAACAGCTCTTACTGTCAGGAAATTCTTCCTAAGGTTTAGGTGGAATCTCTTTTCCTGTAGTTTGAGTCCATTACTCTGTGTCCTAGTCTCTGGAGTAGCAGGAAACAAGCTTGCTTGATCCTCAGTATGACATCCCTTCAAATATTTAAACATGGCTATCATATACCCTCTTAACCTTCTCTTCTCCAGGCTAAACATACCCAGCTCCCTAAGCCACTCCTCATAGCGTATGGTTTCTAGACCTCCCACCATTTTGGTCATCTCCACTGTTGACCTGTATGTTTTAACAATGTACTTGTTTTAATTCACAAGCTGCCTTGAGTTCCAGCTTTAGGGAGAAAGCATGGATATAAATGAGGAGGAGGAGGGGCTGGAAATTCATCATCTGCCATCACTTTCAAAAGTAATGCAATATTTTCCATACACATATATGTATATATCTTTGTAAATTCTGGGGTCAAGTCTATCACTGTCAATTAAATTCACAACAATGGCAAGTTTTCTTCTGCTCCTTTCTCCAAGGAATTTCCAGCCCTTCCCTGGCATCCAAGTTCCATTGTATAGGGGAAAAAAATCATCTTCTACCTCTGCAGTTGAAGGGTAGTCTGGGGAAACAGACCGGGAAACAATACAGCACCAGCTTTTTAAAAAATTAAAAACAGTATCACAAAAAGGGAATTAAGAAGCAGAAGCACACTTGTATTGTGTGCATAGTAAACAGGTTTATTTAACAGGATAATTAATTCCAGGGTTTTATTTTATAGCAGTATAAAATAAAATAAAATAAAAGTGCATAATGCTAAGGAATGCACTCTTGAACATTTTAAAAGAACAAGAAGTGAGTTTTGGAGCTATCTGTTCCCCAAAGGTTTCTGCTGCTCTTCTAAAGCAGACAGCTGTAACATGGGAGGGGGAGTAGAGGAGAAAAAGCAATTAAGAAAGAACTCTCTTGAGATGAATTTGAGATCTGGGTAATGCTCCTGTTTTCCAGTGCTGGTGCTAATTAAATGATTATTTAATACTCAGTGCTGTGCAACTGATAGGAGTTCCATTCTAACATGTAAAAGAAAATAATGGCTGAGATCCTGCTTCAGACATGTAGGTATGACGTTATGCTTATAACATGACATTATAACCAGTCTTCTCATCTGACCTGCAAACCCACCTTAAAAACCAGCCAGCCAGCCAGCCACATCAAGGGAAAGAGTTCTGCAGTACTGGTGAATAGGACACTGAAGGATGAGGCATCCAACCCGCTCCCGCCACTGAGCTGAAGTACAAGAAGCAGAAGTAGGAATGCCTGTGGGTTCTGTCACAACTCTTTGGTACACAACTCACTGGCAGAAGGCATCATCTTTCCGTGCGTGTTCACCAGTGTCACAGAATTCCATTCTTTGGTGCAGCTGGCTGGATTTTAAAGTGGCTTTGGGGGGGGGGGATCATTTGCAATTGTAGCAATGGTATCACAATCATAATTGTAAGTAGGAAATAGTTGGAAGGTTGTAAGTCTAACTTCCAACTTCATAACTGACTAACAGGGTGCCAACCAATAATAATAAAAAGCACATATTTCACAGGCCAAGAAAGGTCAAGAAATAATACAGGCTGCCATCCTATTAGTGAGTTGCAATGGTGTAAGTCCAACTGATAATTGCAGAGGTTGGAAAACTACACTGGCGCTGCAATGACAGAATCCCCTCCAATCCACCTTTTTTCTGCTGTAGCCCTCTCCCCACTGCTGGTCAAAACCCAGATCAGGCCCTGTGTGTCTGCGGGAGCCCATCTGTCATGCTAGCCCTTGCTGCTGCTATATTCTCCCTGGGCCTCCTGGAAGTCAGGCAGGGGTCCCTCAGCATGTGACCAAGGCTGGTCACAGGCAGGGAGCTTTCAGTCACATGTTGGAACATGGCCAGAAGAGAGTAATGAAAATGGTGGGAGGTCTGGAAGCCATGCCCTATGAGGAGCGGCTTAGGGAGCTGGGTGTGTTTAGCCTGGAGAAGAGAAGGTTAAGAGGGGACATGATAGCCATGTTTAAATATCCAGAGCATTCCAGAGCAAATATCCAGAGCAGAATGTCATACTGAGGATGGAGCAAGCTTGTTTTCTGCTGCTCCAGAGACTAGGACACAGAGCAATGGACTCAAACTACAGGAAAAGGTATTCCACCTAAACCTTAGGAAGAACTTTCTGACAGTATGAGCTGTTCAGCAGTGGAAGACACTGCCTGGGAGTGTGGTGGAGTCTCCTTCTTTGGAGGTTTTAAACTGAGGCTGGATGGCCATCTATCAGGAGTGCTTTGTTTGTGTATTCCTGCAGGGCAGGGGGTTGGATTAGATGGCCCTTGCAGGCTCTTTCAGCTCTATGAGTCTATGATTCTATTTTGCAGGTCCCGTTCCTGTTTTTGAGACAGCAGAGAAATTCGTGGTGGCGGCAGCTGCAGGAACAGGATGGCATTCCTGTTTGGACTCTGGCCCATTCCGTGGAGGTAACAGGGGAAGGCCGGGCCAGCTCCACAGCCAGGATATACTAGTGGCATATCCTGGCTGGTATAGATAAGCCCTTAGAAATTTTGATCCGTTTAGCTTAATAACAAACATGGTAATCAGCCAATGTTCTTCCTACTGCTCCATAATTGTTGTAGGTGGGACTGTCCAATAACTACAATTATAACTGGACATAGTCTTATATCCAGATGTTCTTGGATTCAGCTGGGGATGCTCTTGAATTAATCTCTGGATGCACCTACACTGTTGAAATAATGCAGTTTGACACCATTTTAAGTGTTGTAGCTCCATCCTATGGAATCCTGGGATTTGTAGTTTTACAAGGTCCTAAGCCTTCTCTGACAAAGAGTGTTGGTGCCTCACAAAACTACAAATCCCAGGATTCTATAGGATGGAGCCATGGCAGTTAAAGTGGTGTCAAACTGCATTAGGTCACCAGAGATCCAAGCAGCCTCAGTAAGCAAAGAGGGTCTACTACCAGCTTCATTGGGTAGTTTGGGCACAGTGATCCCCACTTTGGCAATCTCGAGATTGGACTAATATAATGCCCTCTATGTGGGGCTATCTCTCAGCTTACTTTGAAGATTACAAATCATGCAGAATTCAGTAGCAAAACTTTAGTACGATTCCTACAATGCACGTATCACTCCTGTGGTGAAAGATCTGCAGTCCAACTGGATACTGAGTCATGTCCCAGGAGTTTCTTTGGGCATATAAGGATGTAAACAACTCAGGACCAGGTTATCTGAGAGACTGCCTTTTTCTATCAATTTGGGCCTTCATGGTGCTTTCATTCTGGATGGAGATGAGGCTCCGTTTATGGCACAGCATTTCAGTGAGGTTCATTTAGCTGTGATGTGGAGGAGGGTCCACTCTTGCAGCTTGCACCATGTGAAATGGTCTCCCCACTGAAGTGAAAAGAGGGATGAGTGTAGTGTTTCTTCCATCAACTGAAGACCTGTCTCTTTACAGGTTGTGATAATGGGGCTCCCCATTATCTGGGCAACAAAGCTTAGCAAGCTAGTTTCTCCTCCAGGTAAACAAAAGGGTTAATAAGCTATGTATCTAAAATCACATTTATTGGGTGGTCAACATCACAGAAGAGCATCAGAGATCATGGGAGACACTGACCAATGAGATGACCAACTTGGGAGAACTTCCAGATGCTTCAAAGAAAAAGTTATAGAAGCCATGCAACACAGAGAGAAGAACAAAAGAGAAACAACAGACACAGGGAGGGGGAATCCTGTACAGTCTAAGGTGATACTGGTTGTCGACTGGGCTGGAAATGTGAGTAGAGTAGGGACTGTATAGTTTAGTCATGATTATGGAAATTGTGTTTCTTTTGAAACCTCTGCTGAAGGGCTGAGACTGTTGTAATTTGCAACTGCTTTTAAGAAATGCCTGAAGGGGGATGCCTTCACATAAGAGATACCTATTCTAACATATCTGCTTGCTCAGAATAAACTTTCCTTTTAAAGTTTTCCCTCTTCTTACACTCTGTCATGTGCCTTTTGCTTGGTATGTGCATGTTTGCACAGGGTTCCCATCTCCCAGTAACTTCCCCCTGAGTTACTGGTAAAAGGAATTTAAATCCCTTTGGTGGCAGCTAAACTGTATGATCTCAGGCGGATCTCATCTCCTACACCAAAGTTGGAGCAAGCCTTACATGGTGGCAGTGGGGGACATTTGAGTATCTAGGGGGAGTGATGAGGAAAGTGTGACTGCTCTCTTTCTGGCTATTCTGTCTCCTGTCCTATTTTTGAGTAGTTCTGGAGGACCTGCCTTGTTCCTAAAGAGGTTAGAGTGATGTCTTCCTTGCTCTCCTTCCATAGGTCTTTGTTTCAGCAGGTCTTACAGGGCTGATTGCTCAGGAAGAAAGGGCTTTTCCTAAAGTTCTTTATTGTTAATACAGTATCAGTTCTTTTTAATTATCATAGCTTTAACTGCTTTTAATTTTCTTGATAATTAATTATACTTTTACCTTTTGTATGATGTTAAATTTTTTAGCCGTATCTGCTTTAACTTTTGTAAGCTGCCTTCAGTCATGGACTGGGGAAAGGTGGGGTATACATTTTGGCTGGCATTATGTTCAACATTGTTATGCCCTGCTTCCAGAACATGGAAATGGACTCAGAGACTAAAGCAGTGGACATGCCAGGACCTGCTGAACCACAGCAGGAGGATGTCCCAGAGCCACAGAAAGCAGAGACAGACAGTGCAGAACCAGCTCTGACAGAGGGTCCTGCCTCTTCAGATACAGAGGACAACTTACCTATACCCACCTTCTCAGCACAGAGACAACAAAAGGAGGGCTTGAGGCAGTCTCAGTGTATTTATAGCAAGCAGCAATTAGCTAAGCAGCAGCTGTGTTAGCTGCTGAGCTATTAATATGCAGTGCTGACCTCCAAACATTATCAGAGATTATCTGACCTACCCCATGACCCATCGTGTTCCTGCTCTCTGTGTTTGACCCAGACTGTGTTTGGTACTCTGAACTCTGTTTGCCTGACTTGGATTCTGCTGGAGTACTCTGAACTCTGTTTGCCAAACGTATGCCTTGCTATTTGGATTTTGCTTATGAACTCATATTTGCTTGCTAATAAAGTAAGTGTCTGACTTCACATTGCCTTGATTCCTTTGCCTGTAGTAAGTTTGACTGTGCTGTGCCTCTGCTATCAGCTGTGTAGTAATCAGCCTTTGGCTGGTTGCAAAGACAGTGTTTTGAGAGTCATGTTTATAGTCAACAATGACCAAATGTATCCTCCCAAACCTAGCTCTTAATCCAGGCTGTCATTTCCTGCCTGCATTAGCCAAAACCATACCTCTTAAACCAGGCTGCCATTTCCAAGCCAGTAGAGATCACATGCCTTGCAGTGTACAATAAAATAAAATAAAATATTTTTTTAAAAAAACACTTTCTTGGTGCACACACTGAAAAAGCTAAGACATTAAAAGGTAGATGAACTGTTTATGTGGACATCCTCCATCCAAAAACATTACTAAAAATGGTCTGTGAACTCTGGGTTTTGACATCCTTACCATATATATTTTAAGAGCCCCAATGTAATCATTTGAGTGTTAGACTAGGACAGCATATATGTTAGTTTGCAAAGCATAACCGGTGCATATGTACAACTAATAATGCTATACTCAGGGCTCTTTCCCATAATGTCAGTGTTACTGTGGGGAATGCTCTGGATTGATTGATTGCTAACCATTTGAAGAACTGTCAGTAAGCTTCTTTATGGATATATAATGGCTTTTAAAGTATCTTTTCTATTCCCTCTCATTTTTACTTAAGAGCTGCCCACAGATAGGATTTCTGCACTGCATGTCCTATTTATTTAAATTATTTGCCAACACACCATCCAAAATGAAGATCCTTTGGAATGCAAGGATCTGTGGCTCACACTTCATCTATCCCCTCTGCTTCCTCTTCATTCAGGCTAGCATATGAAGTGTGATTCCAGAAAAAAGAATTTTAAAAAAGGGAAACAAAGCAAAACATCAAAGCATCTTAAGTGAAACAAATCACTTTCTGAACTTCTAACCTTTGTGGCATATATAAAAAGAGAAGGGTCTGAAATAATGGAATAATTGCTATGTATGCTTAAATTGCATACTCTGATTTCTCATCCATCTTTAGTGGGTTGGGAAAGTTCATGGCTGTCTGCAGGCTGCTGACCTCTGGACTTTACACAAATAATTGAAAAATATAGGCCAGATGTCTTAGGCACAATCTTGGAGGACAGGGATGGGTGGCCCAGGCTACAGCTGAGCTAAAAAATTCTCTGAAATCAAGTTCATGGAAAAAAGAAGCTAATATGAAATACCTCTTTATCTCATCCCTTTAGAAAAGAAGCCCACTTTGATGAATTTTCTCTAAATATATGCTCTCATTATTATTTTCTTTTTATTTTATAATTAAGGGTAAAACTCTTCTCCCTCTGAACCCACCAAACCAAATGCAAGTCCATGCATAGAAAAATGGATGCTGGAGGAAGAGTTGTTGTTGTGTGCCTTCAAGTTGTTTCCAGCTTATGGCAATCCCAAGGCAAAACCTATTATAAGGCTTTCTTGGCAATATTTGTTCAGAAGGGATTTGCCATTGCCTTCCTCTGAGGCCAAGAGAGTGTGACTTGCCCACAGTCACCCAATGGATTTCCATGGCTGAGCAGGGATTCCAGTGCTGGTCTCCTGGAGTCCTAGGGCTTGTCTACACTGGCAAGAATACTTTACCTTCTGGCCAGATTATTCTGACCCTGAAACTGGCCTGTATCCCCCCTCCCATTACTGTGATGAAATGGGCCGAAGTCCACATGCACATGCAGGCCTGTTTCGGTGGGCACCTGCCCCACTGTTGTGTGTCACACTCTCTGAAGCCAGGAAGGAGGCCCTCAGCATGTGATCAAGGCTGGTCACATGCAGGGAGCTTTTTTCACATGCTGAGGGACTTCTTCCTGGCTTCAGAGAGACACCAGTGGTGATGGTGGCTGCAGATATGTGCCTGCATGCAGGTATGGACTCCTGTGTCCCTGCAGGGTCCATCCAGGTTTTCCTACATAAAGCAGGTTTTCCCAGGGATTTTAATAAAATGGCTTAATAAACTCTACCCTGGCTTCCCCCGTCTTTGCCCTGGGCATCGTCAGTGCTGGAGCCTCCTTTCCAGTTCAGAGCAATACTAGTGCTGGAGGCATCTGGCGATACAGGCTGGCATTGCAGGTACAGACTCCTGTGTTCCCACACCAGGTTTTTCCATGTGGCATGGGTTTTCCCAGGGGTTATTTTAAAATGCTTTAAATGGGTTTACCCCAGATTCACCTCAGACATCATCAGGACTGTCTGGAGGCAAATTGGGGCAAGAGCCCTGCAGGGCTCCAATATGGGGGGAAGCCAGTGAAAATTGACTATCTAGACAATCCCCTAGCCCAATGTGCAAACCACTGAACCCTATGGGTTCTGAAGGAGTGTGCCACTTTATTCCAGCTGGACAGAGCTTGGAAAGTTATTTTTGAATGTAATTAATTATGTAACATTTTACAAAACACTCCAAGACAATATGTGTTATTAGCTCAATACATTGTGCATTAAATTACTGATTACTTTTTGATTACTTTTGGTGGGGTGGGAACCTTAGGGTTGATAAGAGAATAGCATAAAAGCTAGAATCATCTTGTGGTTCTATGCTAGTGAACCCAGGGTGGAGAGCCAGTGTGGTGTCATGATTTCAGTATTGGGCTACAACTCTGAAGACCAGGATTTAAATCCCCCCCCCCAGCCATGGAAACCCAATGGGTGGCCTTGGACAAGGCACACTCTCTCAGCCTCAGAGGAAGGCAAAGTCAGACAGATCTCAGTTTATCAGTGCCAAAGCACTCCCTAAGTGCTTTACAATGTTTTTAGCTAATTGCCCTCAACAATCTGGGTACTCATTTTACCAGCCTACGAAAGGATGGAAAACTGAGTCAACTTTGGAGCCCTCTGGGATAGAACTCATAACACTGTGGCTTGCAGTACTGGCATTTAACCACTGCATTGCCAGGGCTTCTGGGTTCACCTTATGGTCTCCATAAATCAGAAATGACTTGAAGGAACACAACAACAGTCAAGGACTATGCTAGCATAAGTACCCCCCTTATTATATAAAAAGTTATGGAATACCTCCTTATGCAATAGTTTTGTCCATGGCTGCTCGATGGTACCCAGGCATAGCTCCACAGCTGATGAAACAGCCACTGGTTGGTTATGGAGGTCCTCCAGATGAACTCCCTCATACCACTGATTGCCTGGGACCCAGCTGGTGATCTGTATAAGTATGGTGGAGAACTATGCTCTAAATACTTTGAATACAATCTTGGCCTGAATGTGTTTCCTAGATTTCTAGATACCTCATTTTGCAGCAACAAGGAGAATCCTAAACAAGAGGGAAATATAGACTGAGACTGAACTCTGTGAGGTTTCTGCCCCCAACAATGGTAAAACTTCTCTTTCAGATTAAAATTGGCTAGTTTTACCTATACAACATCTAAAAATTATTTACAGATGCAGCAGTACATAGACGTCTTGAAAAATCCAATGATCTCTGCCTAACAAAGGTGCCTATGGTCTCACAAAGGAACAGGGACGTGCCAGATGCCAGAAAGGTTGCCTCACTGCTGCAAATGGATTCAAATTTTACTGTCTTTTGTCTCAACTCCACATAGCCAAGAAGTAGGAGTGGGCTCTGTTGTGGATAATAGAACATTCAGTTGGTAAATTTATGCTATAAAGAGCTTGTCTGCAGGCTCAAAACTGTGTGCAGAAGTTCATTGGAATTACCTTGAATATTAAGATTGATGACTTGACAGTTTAATGACTTTAAACTTTTAACTGTGTAGCCAGGCAGTCTGGTATATGATTTCATCAGTGGGGAGGGTATATTTATTTTATCTGTTTAAACTTAGGAGAATTGAATATTTAACTCTCTGCCTTTTGAATCTATGTTCAGTCTTATTTTGAATCTCTGTATATCAAGATGTATCTTACTTTTGCTTTAGAAAAATAAAACAATTCCTTAGCAAAAGACTGTTTTGTTTCTTTACTCTGATGCCTGGAAAGGAAGACTCTGCTGCATTTCTTTTGCTACCTGAACTTTTGGTATGCTCAGAAGTTTAGTGTGTTACTGCAACAGCCTCTGCCTGCATGAAGTCCCTCACCAGAACAACAATGTATCTGAAACAGCATGGAGGCTTATGACTCCAGTATCATCACCTATCTTTCTTTATTTTTTAACAGTTTTTAACTGATGAAGATGGCAGTAGAACTTCAAAAGCTTGCATCATGTGTTTTGCATTTGATTGGCCAATAAAGATATCACTTTTTTTGTGGATTTTTGATTTAACTTGGCCTATTGAGGCCATGATATTGAGAACAAAGCTGCGCTGGGCAGGGCATGTCTCTAGGATGGAGGACCATCGCCTCCCCAAAATAGTATTCTATGGTGAACTCACCACGGGTCAGCGTAAGAGGGGTGCTCCAAAAAAGCGATACAAGGACTCCCTGAAACAACACCTCAGGCTCAGCCAAATTGATCACCAACAATGGTCCGCCCTGGCCTCACATCAGGAGGCATGGAGACACACTATCCACAATGCTGCAGCCTTATTTGAGAACTCACGCCGAACAAGTCTTGAAGAGAAACGACAACGCAGAAAAAATCACAACCCAGAAACATCACCTAAGGAAACCTTCTGCTGTGCTTTCTGCAACTGGACTTGTCTATCTTGGATTGGCCTTTTTAGTCATCAGCGTGCTTATAGAAAGTGCGGGATGAGTCCTTCCTGAATCTTCATTTGCGAAGAGAAGCCAGAGAGAGAGAGATCTTGTATGTACATCATTCCTTCTGATGGCATTACCTTTGAATGGTAACTTCATTGTTGTTATTTGCTGTCAAGTGAATTTCAACTTATGCTGACCTTGTGAATGAGAGACCTCTAAGAGCCTCAGTCATCAATTGCTCTGTTCCATTCTTGAAAACTCAGGGCTGTGGATTCCTGAATTGAAATAACCTTGGATATGTTTAGCATGGGGAAGAGAAGATTAAGGGGGGACATGATAGCCATGTTTAAATATTTGAAGGGATGTCATACTGAGAATGGAGCAAGCTTGTTTTCTGCAGCTCCAGAGACTAGGGCACATAGCAATGGACTCATACTGCATTTTGCCACAACAAGGGGAATCCTAAACAAGAGAGAAATATAGGCTGAGACTAAACTCTTTGAGGGTTTTGTCTCCAACGAAGGTAAAACCTCTCTTTCGGATTATAATTGGCTACTTTTACCTATACCATGATTCTATGATAACCCACCTGTAATGCAGTCTTCCTCTTTTCCTTCCAAGCTTGATGAACATTATTGTCTTTTCCAGTAGGTCATGTCATCTCATGATATGTCCAAAGTATGACAACCTCAGTTTAGTTATCATCATTTCTAGTGAGAGTTCAGGCCTGATTTGTTCTATTAGGACATATTCATTTATGTTTTTAGCAGTCCATAGCATCTGAAGGATTCTTCTCCAGCAGCACATATCAAATGTATTGATTTTCTTCATATCAGCATTCTTCACTGTCCAGCTTTCATGACCAGATAAGGCCTGGATGATTCTGATTTTGTTAATATAAATAATAAATAAATGCATACTCCTGCATGTTAGGACAACCAAACTGCATCTCAGTGCATTGCTGAAGAAGGTAGCTGATTGGTCAGATGTGCGTAGGGGGTGGGGCTTGCTAAGAAGGCAGATCCCAGAACCACCATGTTGTATTGTCACTGTAGCAATTGTGCACTGAGCAGGTGAAATAGCCTTTCTTTTATTCTTTGTTTTTATTCTTTTATTCTTTTTTTTTTTGTCATTTAAGTGGATCGCTCTTTCACACCTTGGATTTAGTGTTGTTTTTTTTAAATACTTTTTGGTGGTGGGCAAGTTGGGGCATACAGAACTGCGAGTAATTAACTCGCACACACCATCTTGATTCACTGGCATGCCTCCATGTGAACAACAAACACGGATAGCTTTGCACACCATTGTACAAATTTACAAAAATATTTGTTGAGACAGATGAAAGCTGCTGCAAATTGGTGTACGTGCACACCAATCCACATTTTATTCCCTCATCTAGACCAGCCCTTAGTGTTCTCTTGATTTCTTGACTACAGTCTCCATTTTGATTCACAACTAAGCCTAGGAATACAAAATGTTATCCTCATTACTCACTTTAAAGTTCTGTAAATCATCTTTCGTCATTCAAAATTCAGAATGACCTGGATAGACTGGAGAGCTGGGCCAAAGCTAACAAAATGAAATTCAATACGGAGAAATGTAAAGTACTGCATTTAGGGCGGAAAAATGAAATGCATAAATATAGGATGGGAGAGACCTGGCTGAATGAGACTACGTGCGAAAGGGATCTAGGAGTCCTAGTAGACCACAAGTTGAACATGAGCCAACAGTGTGATGCGGCAGCTAAAAAGGCCAATGCAATTTTGGTCTGTATCAATAGAAGTATAGTGTCTAGATCAAGGGAAGTAATAGTGCCACTCTATTCTGCCTTGGTCAGACCTCACTTAGAATACTGTGTCCAGTTCTGGGCACCACAATTCAGAAAGGATATTGACAAATTGGAGCGTGTCCAGAGAAGGGCAACTAAAATGGTGAAAGGTCTGGAAACAATGCCTTATGAGGAGAGACTTAGGGAGCTGGGTATGTTTAGCCTGGAAAAAAGACGGCTTAGAGGCGACATGATAGCCCTGTTTAAGTATTTGAAGGGATGTCACACTGAGGATGGAGCAGGCTTGTTTTCTGCTGCTCCAGAGACTGGAACACGGAGCAATGGGTGCAAGCTCCAGGAACAGAGATTCCACCTCAACATGAGGAGGAACTTTTTGACAGTCAGAGCTGTTCGGCAGTGGAACACACTCCCTCGGAGCGTGGTGGGGTCTCCTTCCTTGGAGGTCTTTAAACAGAGGCTGGATGGCCATCTGTCGGGGATGCTTTGATTGTGATTTCCTGCGTGGCAGGGGGGTTGGACTGGATGGCCCTCGTGGTCTCTTCCAACTCTGCAATTCTATGATTCTATGATTCTTAATGTTTAGCTGTAACCCTGCTTTTGCACTTTCTTCCTTAACTTTCATCAATAATGGTTCCAGCTTTGTGCTATTTTCTATAGGTACTATGGTGTCTTCTGAATACCTTAAATTGTTGATGTTCCTTTTCCCAGGTTTCATACTTCCTTCCTCTGAGTCTAATCCTGATTTCCATATGATATATTCTGCATATAAATTAAAGAGACAGGGTGATAAAATGTAGCCTTGTCTGAATGCCTTGCAGTGGGAAACCATTCTGTTTCTCCATCTTGTGTCCTGTTAGTGGCCTTTTGTCCAGAATAGAGATTATGCATCAAGATGTCATGACACATCCATTTCTTTTAGAGTGAACTATGATCTACACAATCAAAGGCTTTGCTGTACTCTATAAAGCACAGCTTGATTTTCTTCTGAATTTTTTGGTGTGTTCCTTTATCCAACATGCATTTGCAATATGGTCCCTAGTGCCTCTTCCTTCTCTGAACTCATCTTGGACATCTGGTATTTTTTGCTCCATGCATGATGAAAGTCTTTGCTTAAATGACTTACAAGGAAGGAGACCTCATTATGTTGGTTTCTGTTTAATTAACTCATTTTTAGTGTTACTTGCAATTTGGAACTCATTCTTCCCCAGCTCTGCATTTAGAATGTCTAAGCCATCTCTTGCTTTCATTGTCCAGCCTGGCCTGTTTTGGTGGGGCCAAAGGTGGAGTCACCAGAGGTGCAGCCCAACGGTCACCACAGGTGAATCCCACTACTTTTCAGCGACAATCTTGCATCATTCTTGTGTAGGCCAAATTTACATTCACATACTGTGGTTAAGAGGTGAATGCCAAACTTGTGCAACTAATTGTACCCATGGGAAAGAATACTGTTTTCACAGTCCTAGTGAATCCAGTGGTATTTTGAAGACATTGATTTTCATGGACAGCTTCAATGCCACAATGGGTGAAAAAGTGACTGTGCTGAACCAGGATGGGTACTTGAACCTCTGGTACTCCTGTGAACTCTTAAAAGGCAAGGATATCTCACCACAGTCATCTTCATACTTTAAAAAAGCAGTGTTTCATAATTCTATGTAGAGCACAGATATATTTGTGATCTACATGGCTTGGGGTCCAAATATTTGAAGAATTGCTTTTTCCCAAATCTGAATGCCTGTGCCTTAAGATCTTCTGCTGAATCCCTACTTCAAATGACTCTTTGTTGAAATTCTGCTAAGCAACCACATTGAGGAGATGTTTTGGGTAGTGGCACACCAGCTTTGCACATGGCACAGATGTCCAAATTGATCACCAACAATGGTCCGCCACGGCCTCATATCGGGAGGCATGGAGATGCACTATCCACAATGCTGCAGCCTTATTCGAGAACTCACGCCGAACAAGTCTTGAAGAGAAATGACAACGCAGAAAGAATCACAACCTGGAAACATCACCCAAGGAGACCTTCTGCTGTGCCTTCTGCAACCGGACTTGTCTATCTCAGATTGGCCTTTTTAGTCATCAGCGCGCTTGCAGAAAACGCGGGATGAGTCCTTCCTGAATCTTCGTTTGCGAAGAAAAGCCAGAGAGAGACAAGCATTCAGACACTAGTCTGAAAACATTCTTATTTACCCAGACTTCTTGAATGTATGTAATGCTTCTGCATTATGTCTGTGGTTTGTTTGCTATCTCCTATTCAGTTATTTGCCATTGATGTTACTGTCTTCATGACCCTGATATATAAATAGATAAGGGGACCATAGAATTGGAAGGAAACTCCTTGCCAGTGCAGTAATCTACTGCTAAAGCACCCTTCATGAGGTAGTCTATTCCACTGTCAAACAGCTCTTGCCATCAAGAAGTTCTTGGTTAGTTGGAATCTCCTTTCTACTAACCTGGATGCATTAGTTCAGATCCTATCCTCTGGTGCAGCAGCAAACAAGCTCACTCCATCTTCTGTATGTTATAAATAAATAAATAAGCTCTCATTAGACAAATGGCCAACGAGTATAGGAAGGTCTCCACCAGCATCCATACATGGCTGGCTTTTCTTCGCAAACGAAGATTCAGGAAGGACTCATCCCGCGCTTTCTGCAAGCGCGCTGATGACTAAAAAGGCCAATCCAAGATAAACAAGTCCGGTTGCAAAAAGCACAGCAGAAGGTCTCCTTGGGTGATGTTTTTGGGTTGTGATTCTTTCTGCGTTGCCGTTTCTCTTCAAGACTTGTTCGTCGTGAGTTCTCAAATAAGGTTGCAGCATTGTGGATAGTGCGTCTCCATGCCTCCCGATGTGAGGCCAGGGCGGACCACTGTTGGTGATCAATTTGGCCATGCCTGAGATGTTGTTTCAGGGAGTCTTTGTATCGCTTTTTTGGAGCGCCCCTCTTACGCTGACCCGTGGCGAGTTCACCGTAGAGTAGTATTTTTGGGAGACGATGGTCCTCCATCCTAGAAACGTGCCCTGCCCAACGCAGCTGTGTTCTCAATATCATGGCCTCAATGCTGGTGATCCCTGCTTGCTCAAGGACAGCAACATTCGTCACATAGTCAGTCCAGTGTATATTTAGGATTGTGCGTAGACAGCGCTGATGAAAGCGCTCGAGGAGTCGTAGGTGGATCCATACATAAGGATGAACAAATCATAGAATCACAGAGTTGGAAGGGTGCCCATAAGCCACTGTGTCCAACCCACCATGCAGTGCAGGAAATCCAGTTAGCATCCCAGCAGGTAACTGTCTAGCCCCTCTTTTTGAAGACACCCAGAGAAAGAGACTCTAGGCCCATCTACACGAGGGGGGAAAATGGAGAACCTCGCAGTAATGATATTCTGCAGCAGCAGCAACATGTCTTAATGGTGTTTTTGGCCTCAGAAGCCCCCATAAGCTTTGCATGCCAGATGGCGGCCATGAGTGATTTACTCTCATTAGTTCTTTTTTGCCGTCAAACTTTTTTTTTTTAAATCATCTAAGGTGCACTGGAACAATATAGCAATCTTCTGATTTAACAGGAAAGCAAACAAACAAACAAAACCACCTTGTTTTATCGCCTTAGCGATCGCTCACTAAAGTGAAATCCAACATGGCAGCAGGAGGTGGTTGCCCTGTTAGTAAGCCCTGCCCCTGTGCTTGCCTGGCCAATCAGCTTTGTGCTTCCCTTTGAATTGGTTGTCCCAATGAGCAGGAATGTGCACCTCCCTCACTGTTTTTAAAAGCTATGGGGAAATCCACAAAGGCTTTTTTAGTGCATTGTTTTTAATGTTCTGGGCCCCGCTCCTCCTGAATAGTGTGGATTGATGCAGGATCCCATTTAGACAGGTAGGATTCCTAGTGAAATCCATGACCATTTAGACAACCTTTCTACCATCGCTCTAGATAATTCTGTGGTTGAATAGCTCTTACTGTAGAGAAATTCCTTTGAATGTTCAACCAAAATCTACCCCTCTGGTAACTTAAAACCGTTAGACCAGGTCCTTCCTCTAGAGCAACAGAGAACAAACCTGCACCCTCCTCACTATGACATCCCCTCAGATGTTTAAAGGATGCAGTCATGTCACCCCTCAGTCTTTTCACAAGGCTGAACATGCCCAACTCCCTCAAACTTTCTTAATATGTTTTGTTCTCCATACCTCTTATCATCCTTGTTGCCCTTCGCTGATCTCACTCCAACTTGTCTATGTGGTTGTTGTTGTTGTTGTGTGCCTTCAAGTCATTTCTGACTTACAGTGACCTTAAGGCGAACCTATCACAGGGCTGAAAGTATGGTACTTGCCCAAGGTCACCATATCCTTCCTAAAATGAGGTGCCCAGAGGTGAATGCAGTACTCCAGATAAGGCTTGAGGAGTGCAGAATGTATCACATTTCTACTATTAAGTTCTTTCCACCCAATGTTCTTATTGGATTGACTAAAACCTCACAAGTTACAAAAGTTAAAACAGAATGTATTTCTGTATGTATTTCTGTCAAAATATGCCCATCCTTTGTACACATGTTTTTGTTTTTGTTTTGTTTTTTTGCCGAGTCCCTTTCCAAATATATGCATTTTCAAGCATTCCCCCCCTCCCACCAAATGAAGTGCTTTTCTGTTCATTCCCCACAATGTATGCTCATTTTGTACACAACATTTCAAATTGTGGTAAAGATCGGTGTCTTTACATGTGGCCCTTCACATGTTGTGATTGCTTTTTACAACTACAGCACATGTGGATGTTGTGGTTTGGGGGGGGGAAGGTTCCGGTTTCTTTAAGTTAATAATTCCTCCAACATCCTCCCTACTCCCCAGTTTTCTA
This sequence comes from Gambelia wislizenii, assembly GCA_030847615.1. Classification (NCBI taxonomy): domain Eukaryota; kingdom Metazoa; phylum Chordata; class Lepidosauria; order Squamata; family Crotaphytidae; genus Gambelia; species Gambelia wislizenii. The sequence goes on along the minus strand of JAUMIR010000001.1, from coordinate 15,608,749 downwards.
AAACAGTGATTAGTTTAGAACAACCTGCCCTGTTGCCAATGATGTCTGTTTCCATGGTAGCAAGAGCTGAAGCTGGCAGCCTAGTTATCAGAAAGGGAAAAAAAAAACTCTAACAAATTTCAGAAGCAGACTTCTGGAAATTACTTTTCTTTGCTTGTACTTTTTCTTCTCTTTCTCCATCTCCTTCTTTTGTTTCACAGTGTTGCCTGTTTTTCTAAAGATCCAAAAGTCTCCGAAGCTCATAAAAAATGGTGAGATTTGGCTCTCTAAAAAGGGAAGGTCCCTGTGAAGCTTTGGGTGTGTTTTTCTGTTCCTCACAATGTCTTGGAAAAACTCTTCAGGGTGAGAGAGAAGTCCAGTTTTTATGAAGGTTGTCAGCTCATGTCTGGATCACGACACTGAATTGTTCCCATTACAAAACAATTACAAAAGGTCCATACAGAAAACTAAAATGTCCAAAAAAATTTCTCCCCTTCTCTCTCTGTGTTTCAAAATATGTAGCCACAGCCACAGATGGGCCCTTGGGCTGGTGGGGCCAAAGGTGGAGTCACCAGAGGTGTAGCCCAAAGGTCACCATAGGTGAATCCCACCACTTTTCAGCAACAATCTTGCATCATTCTTGTGTAGGCCAAATTTACATTCACATACTGTAGGTAAGTGGTGGTTGATCTATACCACCCTGCTACTGAATGCCAAACTTGTGCAATTAATTGTATCTATGGGAAAGAGCTTGCTGTTTCCACAGTCCTAGTGAATCCAGTGGTATTTTGAAGACATTGCATTCTTGAACAACATTCAAGAATGCACAACTGCATGCTAAATAAATACACCTTGGAACGCTACTTACGCAATGGTGAACTGAATAATTTATTTATTTATGAATTTATTTATTTATTGGGTTTATCTCCCGCCTTCCACCCAAAATGGGGTTTCCAAATATGGCCATTTCGCCAGGCCCATCTCTGCCACCCTACTCTAGGCCCCCCTATAGTATCCCTTTTTTGGATTGGGGCCTGAGTCTCCAGGTGACCCTCTCAGTGGATAGATTCATATAATAGTGTGTATTCTTTTTGTTAACATGACCTCCCCTTTATTATAAGGGAAATAATTCAAGATGAGTCAGTGAAACAGTTAACAAAATAACTCCTTTGGTTTATTATATCAATGTGGTAATAAATCTCATAACTGTACAATACTGAAAATTAATACTACCACTTTCATTTAGTGACAGATATAATGTACTCAGACATCTACTTTCTCTATAGTATCGCTCAACTGATTCTCAAACCTTTCTCTCATAATAGTTCACTCCCAACTCTCTCACACACCTGACTCATCCAACTGCTTTCTCTCAACTGACATTCTCTCAGACTCACTCTCACTGAGGCCCCAGCCATCACAGCTTTCTCTCAGCTTTCTCGTGCTGGGATTGGTTGCTCCTCGGGCACACCTTTAAACATAGCTCTTCACAATGGCGACCCACATGCACACAAATGTACACACAGAGAAACCACACATATGCAGCCTTGGCCTTCCCTGTGCATGTCCATGCAGGTTCAGAACTTAACTAGGAACTATTAATTGTTATTTGATTAATTGAAATGAATTAAAATGGAGAAAATTGGGTTCTTCAAGCATTCATTTGAATCTTTGACACTTATCCTTACCTTAATGTGTCTGGGTTTTTGAAGAGAATGCTCAAAGATCCCTCCTCCTTTTCATGCCAAGCACAGCCTATTTTCCAATCTCTGTTTTCTGTGTTAATGTCTCAAACACCCTGCTTGTTCCTGAATTTAGGCCCAAAAACCTAATATCAATTGGTGTTATTGATAATTAAGAATAACCTTTACCTAACCCTTAGTCAAAAGGTTTTGCAAGACAATCCCAACCAACCAGAAATGGTTTTGATTGCATGTTCTTGACAAAATTATGTATTATCAATTGTTACACAAGCAGAACAGCACCACACTGAAATGGCTGCATTGGACTGGCCACTCTGATCTGGCCATGGTGAAACATCCCTTTCTATCTACAGTTTGGCCCTCCACCTAAGCTGAGTTTAGGGGCACAGGACCCCCGTGAAAGTGGACAAAATGTGAATATCTCTTGAAATCCCCCAACCATATTTAACACACACAAAAAATTATGATCCATAATTATGAACGCACCACAGATACTTTCGAGGCAGTGGGGTTCCTTCACATGGCAGAAGCAGGCAGTTGGTGGGGCTTGCCCCCCACCTCTGCTGCTGCACTACACCATTTTTATTAGGGACTTACAAGCCTTGCCACACATTTGCAGTCTCTTTCAGTCTCACCAGGCTTGTAGTGGCTATTAAAAATGGCATCTTGCAACAGAAGAGGCAGCAGCAAATAATCCATGAATAATCAAATCTGTAAAAGTTAAACCCACAAATGTGGAGGACCAGCTGTAGTCCAAACTCCTGCCGGTGCAGACATCCATAACTAAACATCTCTGACAAGGGATAATCTAACCTCTGCTTAAACAGCTCTTAAAAAGGAAAGCCCACCACCTTCTGAGGTAGATTATTCAACAGTCGAAAAACTCTTACCATCAGGAAGCCCATCCTACTGTTTAGTCAAATCGGCTTTTCTTGTCATTTAAATCCATTGGTTTCAGTGCTACCCTCTGAAGCACTGGAAAACAAGCTCACTCCACTTTCTGACATCTCTCTCTGGCTTTTCTTCACAAACGAAGATTCAGGAAGGACTCCTCCTGTGCTTTCTGCAAGCACGCTGATGACTAAAAAGGCCAATCCGAGATAAACAAGTCTGGTTGCATAAAACACAGCAGAAGGTCTCCTTGGGTGATGTTTCCGGGTTGTGATTCTTTCTGCGTTGTTGCTTCTCTTCAAGACTTGTTCGGCATGAGTTCTCAAATAAGGCTACAGCATTGTGGATAGTGCATCTCCATGCCTCCCGATGTGAGGCCAGGGCGGACCATTGTTGGTGATCAATTTGGCCAAGCCTGAGATGTTGTTTCAGGGAGTCCTTGTATCGCTTTTTTTGAGCACCTCTCTTATGCTGACCCGTGGTGAGTTCACCGTAGAGTACTATTTTTGGGAGGCGATGGTCCTCCATCCTAGAAAAGTGCCCTGCCCAGCACAGCTGTGTTGTCAGCATTATGGCCTCAATGCTGGTGATCCCTGCTTGCTCAAGGACAGCAACATTCTGCTTGAGATATTTAACAATGGCTATTGTATCACCCCTCAGTCTTCCCTTTTCCAGGCTAAATGTACAAATGTATTATATGATGGGCAGGTAGCCATGCCAGTAATGTGATTTTAAAAAAACAAAAAAAAAAACAAAAACAGCAGGTTCGAGTGCTCCCTCATTATTTTGTTCATTCTCTTTCCCTTTCAGAGAGTGAAGGTCTGGTGTGCTTTTTTCTCCACATGGTGACATAGTGTTGCCATTGCCTTCTGAGGGAAAACCCCACAACACCAAGGGAAATAGTACTAGCTCTTCTCTTTTTGAAGGAGAAAGTGTTTGGAGGTCAAGAATATATTAAGCAGTACAACAGGCCCCAGTTGTGTGGATTCTGCCACTCCTACCTCTACTCTCCCCAGAACAAAAATGGCTGAAATGGCTCCTTCCTGACTAAGCTGCGAATTGAGTATGGCCATTTTGGCCTATGGACAATACTAACTTTTGTAACTTTGATTTAAAAGAGCCAGTTTATTTCCTGGTCCAAATCATTAGGATAAATATCTCAGGCTTTTGAATCCCATGAGGCCTTGCCTGCATCCTAGTTAGTGCTGGTTGCTAAGCACTATTTGCTCACTTTTCAAGAAGTCAGAGAAATGGTCCCAGAACTATGGAAAAAAATCCCATTTCATTCATGAACCACTTAATAAAATAACCAGAGAGATTATTTCTCTTTAACACACCATTGTAATTCATTTTAGAGCTGTAATGTTCTCAGGTTCAGACATTAAAAGAACAATAAAACTGCTTAAAGGGTATTTTCTCCAGTTAATAAGCAGACCACAATTCACTAAACTTCTGCAGAATAGCCTGGAATTTTAATAAACTAAAGTGACAGTGCTTGGTCTATTAATTTCTATGATATCATTGAAATTCAGGCACTTGGCCAATTCCCCCTCCCTCCCCGGTGTTGGAAATATTTTGCCTTTTCCTTTGAAAAGCTGGACTTGGATACTGTTGCTAGCTCACTGTTCAAAGCAAACATGATTTACACAATTTAGTATAAAGGACGTCAATACCAGTACCCTGTGGACTTTGAGAGCTAGACCATGACAGCTGGTGGCTCAGATGTTAGTTGGGATGTGAAGCCACTATGACTTTAAAAGACTCTATCCAAGGTGCTGAACCCTGTCCCCAACATTTGTTCTTCACCTTGCATAATGTAACTTCTTTCAAGTTCAGGCAAAAACTCAGAGTGAATTCATTACCTCACTGTCATTACAGCCAGCAGCTACCACTGGGCCTAGAAACATGATAGTATCTCATATGATTGGGGTTCATTCTTTACCCAGTTCTTCCAGTACTGCATCTTTGAAGCAATGGTTGAGCACCAAATCACTGTTCCATATTGTCACATTCTCTCCCAAAGCAGGACAAAGACAGCCAGCTCTCAGCAACTCACAGACAGGGGTGTGAATCTAATGATGATGAACATTGCTTGGTTGGAAAAAGAAAGAAGAGATGGTGGAATGATTCAGGGATGTATGTGGCTAGGCCAAGATATTTTGCTGCTTGAGATAAACAAGAAGATAGGGCTCTACCACATCTTTGATGGCAGGCTAATGGAGGAAATCAATACCAGGAGGTGGGCAATCACATTTGGATGCTGGAGGGTACTACTGACTCTGTTGGAAACAGAATACTGAGCTGGATGGATAGTTGAATGGTAGATAATAGGCTTTGTATGAATCAAGTCCTGGGTTAAATTCCTACAATCTCCAGAGTTTTTTTTAAAAAATAAGGATCAGCTAAGCAGATGATGTAAAAGATCACATCCTGAGTATGTAGAGAGCTGGTACCACTCACAGAAGACAGTACAGTCAGCCCTCCATAGCCATGGATTCTACATCCACAGATTCAACCATCCACACCTTGAAAATATTTTTTAAAAATCCGAAAAGCAAACCTTGATTTTGCCATTTTATATAAGGGACACCATTTTACTAGGACATTGTATATAATGGGACATGAGCATCCACAGATTTTGGTATCCACGGGGGGTCCTGGAACCAAACCCCAGAAGATACAAAGGGCCCACTGTACTAGTCTAAATGGATGAGCAGTCTGACCTGGCATCTTAAGATTTTGATCTTATTCAGAGGAGCAGTTAGTTTATGCTGAGCCCGGTTGGTCTATCTGTACCAAATTACCAGGTATTAACTGAAATAAACACATGCTCCTTGACCCCTGGTGTTTCACCATCCTTATGCCTCAACGTGAGAACACAACCAATTAAAAATAATTGGAACCATTGCATACCAGCAGCCACCGATTCTTATAATATTCATTGTTGTGTTCCCTGTCTTCCAAGAGCCCACAACTTGCATATTACAATAGCAGTAATTTTAGGCTTTAACAGTTATATCAAGTTTTGACAGTGGGATGTAGTCTCTGTCAATGTGAAGGCGTCTATGAAGAGCTGCTCTAATTGCCTTGAATTATAATTAGTGTCATCCCTTTCCTTTCAGTTGCTAATGAAATGGGTGATCAACGGGCACAACATGTTTACACTCCATCAGTAATGAATGCTTAAGTCTCTACTGCATTGGGGAGTAACTGCTTAAGCTTCTTGGCATCACACCCATCTTTAACATTATTAGTAGAAAGCAGTGTACTTAGATAGGAAGGCCATTATAGTAAAGATGTTATATAGCACAGGTTGTACATGAGGATTTTACACAGCAAGGCTATCTATCATTATTAGGCAAGCCAGGGAAAGGCAGGATTTCCCATTCCTGATGCCTGTAGTGCATTTTCATTGTGGCAGATGTGCTTCCCTGCACAAATACCAGGAAAGGAAGAAAAGCAGGGATTGAATGTGTAGAATGAAACCGACATAAGAAGAAGCCCACTGGATCAGAAGAAAAACCCCTCTCTTCCCACGTTCTGTATACACAGCAACCAATCACATGTTGCTGAGGAGCCCATAGGCAGGACATGAGGGCACTCACATCTTTCAGCTCATGGTTACTTATAACTCATTCTGTTATACTAGATGAGGCATAGGCTTCATGTCTAGTTACAGTTGACATTCCTGTCCCCTGAATTTTTAAAGCACATGATGTGAAAGGACTCAGCCTAAGACCCTGGAGAGCTGGTACCACACAGTATTGGTCTATCTGTACCAAATTACCAGGTATTAAGTGAAACAGGTTAAAGTTGTGTTTGTGGTCACCACTGTGTCTAGCAATAGTGTTAGCATGACCTACTATCCCTCCCTATAATATCTCATAATTGGCAATACTGGATGCTTCAAAGGGGTCAAGTAGACCAGGGTGATACAAAGTGAGGTCAAACAGAGGTCACAAGGACCTGGAAAGATGTCTTAGAAATATTTTAGTAAGCACATCCAAGCTAGGATTAAGCAGAAGCCCTTAGTAAACAAACCTATTAAGTAAGTACTGTGTGTGCTAATAGCTTCTTGGGTCCCTTTGCAGTGAGTCACACATCCTAAACAATCAAGTGACACATTTCAGATTCCCAGGAAAAATGCCTCAGAACTCCCTCCTGTCCTACAATGTGAGGTTGTCATAAACCGGTCAATGCCTATCTCCCAGCTAACTAAGACAATCAATGGAGTTTCGTTCTCCTTTGTTCCTTCCGTGGGAGTGTCACTTCGTTGTAGCCAAAATACACCTTCAAGACATGAAATGGGTTATAAATATCCCAGCCTAATAGCAAAGTGTGCCACTGTGAATGAGACCTGGCCACTTTCTCTGTCAGCACACCCCTGGATCGGAACTTCCAGTGCCACCCTCAGATTTCTGTCTGAGTACTTTGCTACTCTTCAAGACTGGTAACTATCACCCTATTTCCCATATCTATTCCTCCAAACAACCTTTCTGCCTTAACTTTTTGATAGCCTTGTGTGATTCTTGTGAGTGTGTGTTGCATGTGTGAATACTTTTTGTGATATTTCCAATAAAAACATTTTTATTTCACTTTAACCTGGATTTCTCTGAAGTTAGTACTGATATACATAAGTGAAAAGGTCCTGAAGTTACCCACCTCTAACAGCATCACATTTGAGCTAATAATAATTCACCCAAATATTAATATAGTTTTGGTATCACGAGTGGAGCTCTAAAGCACTTCCCCACCTCTTTGGGTAACAATAGTCAATTCCATAGTTTAACTATACATTGCATGGAAAATGTACATCCTTTGATCTCTTCTGAATCTCCACCATTTGACTGAGAGAGTCTCCAAGGCTTCCTTGGATGGCTCAGATTTTAGTACAGAACCAGGTGGCTTTGATTCCAGTGGAGTTGTTGCAACAAAGGAATTGTCTGCTCCCTATAGCCAGCCTCAGTTAGGATTTGGCTGCAGCTTTTTGGATCAGCTGAAGTTTCCAAACAGTCTTCAAATGCTGCCCCACATAGAGCATGCTATATTAATGCAACTGGAATGAAACTAAGACATGTATCACTATGACCAACTGCACAGCCTGCATGCAAGTGTGCATCCCTGACCAAAGTATTTGTGCATCAATGCACAATGTGCATTTACATGCACAATGGCACCACATATGTCAATCTGCTTCCACAACTGTGAAATCAATGCAGACATTCGGGGGAGGGGCAATATCCAACTGTGAAGGCCTGATAAGTATATTAACCATTGTTCTGAGACTGTATGAAATATTATGCTTAAGCTTGCATGTAGCAGAAGTAAAGTGATGAGTGGCAAATTCAAAGTCATGACCTGTACTTAAGAAATTATGCCTCGATTGGATGTGGAGAAGCTGGAATTAATTTGAACTAAAGGAGGGTATGCTGCATTGGGTGCCATGTAACTAAAACAGAATACAGTCAAAAGGCTGGATAAAGATGCAATGAGGACATATCGGTTTTCATGCAGAAAGGAGGTGGATTAGGCATTTGGGTTGTTAAGAGAAGAAGGGATGTAAAAGAGAGAAAGAGAAGTGGGGTTAGGGAAGCAAGAGTTGTCAAAAGCAATTAAATCCAGTTGAGCTGATATAACATCTTTAGGTTTATAAGAAGGACTACATGTTCAACTGAACCCAACTGACCCCTGGATGATTTGCATGATCCATAGTCAAAATCCTAGAGTTTAAGACTTGCTTCCATCCAATAATAGGAGGACCAGAACCTTAGGGAAAATACTTTTTTGGACTCTTACTCTCAGAATCCTTCAGCTTTCATGGCCACTGGGGGATTGTGGAAGTCAGATTTTGATAAAATATCTTCTCCAATTTCTGAGGACTGCCATTTCTTCTTTGCCAAAGATGTTGCTAGTTTGTATTTAGCTAAGCAATAGCAATACTAAGCTATGGTTTAATAATTCCTCAAGACCCTGTGGGCAATTGAATTGTATGGTATGGTGGCATTAAGGTGGAATTCATTTCTAGGCCTAAATCCTATTGTTAATGCCACCTTGAGTCCACTGAGTGTACTTAACCTGTGACTTACAATTCAGTGATTGATTCAATGGATCTTTTCTAGTTGGGACTAACCAAGAGAATCCCTGTCATAGTTCAGTCTTGTGGGCCAACACATTATAACACAATAAAACTGAGTTGTACATTTTCCCTTTTGTGCTCTGGATATGTATTTTTGCAACACAATGTGTTTAATGCTGCCTAGCCTCTATATTCATCCATGTCAGTGTGCACATAATATCCTCAGTGTGTACTGATCGTGGAGTGGGGGAGCATAATATGAAATGGCCTTGTTCTGATTAATTGCAAGCAAGTGATCAGCATTGCTTCAGGTCTGCTTTGTGAAAGTAGCACATCCGTCTTTACACAGAAATGTTTCATCTGCTGTATACATTGCCAAACAAGTCGGGGAAAGGATATATCCTTGAAAATGGAAGGACACCTTTTGAACATCTCTCAAAACCTTTGAAGGAAGCAGATTTTTCATCTTGTCCTCAAAGGTCTAATCAGCTGGAGTCACACCAATTTTCTTATGCTGTCTTATTTATACCACAGCTGAACAATTATTAGAATCTGTGCACTTTTGATCAAGCTGTTCAGTACACATAATATTTTCTTATCCTGTGCCATGCATTCTTGTTTATGGTGATTCTCCTTAGCAATGCAATTCCAATACAATTTTTGGAACAATCCATAATTCAAAATTATAAAGGCAAATTGTAGCAGCACCCCATGAATTGGAGTCATTGATCTCATCAATAGATTTCCCCTTCCCCTCCACTTTCCCAACTCTTCTGTTTGTTATATGGGAAAATAATCTAGATCCATGAGAAATTTCAGAGGACCATCTGTTGCGGACCCAGACCGTACACCCCGTTCCCCTCCCTTAATAAAGACACATACTACTACGGGCTGTGTTAACAAATGTATTGGGTACAAGATAAACATAAAGATTATGTATAGGTTAGTATGAACATAATTGGCAATAAAAGGCCGCAACTTCTGATGGCTGCAAATGGTTAGCACTATTGCATGGGTCCGGATCCCTTCACTGCCCAACCCTGTGTTGGCCAATGGACCAATGTCGGTTGCTACTGACCCAACCTGGAGAGGAGAGCTCTTGGCTGAGCTGACCCACTCGATGCTCTCCCCTCCCCTGGAAACAAAGGTTAATCATTAAACAGGGGAGAGGTCTCTGTGAACTTGAACTTGACAGAGAGCCCCCATTCTCCGACTACCCAGATCAGGGCTCATGCCATCCGCCTAGCAAATTGCGACAAATAAAGACATGAGCATACATAAGGAAGTCAGGAAGGGTGGGCAGGTCTTCAGCTCCTTGTGAGACAACTGAAGAGCCTGCGCTCACCCTGATTGGTCTTCTTCTTCTTGCTCCTTCCTGGCCGCAGTGCGAGTTCCATATGCCAGGCCATGTGGCTGCAAGGGCCACCAGGGAGGAATCATGGGGGCACTGTCCAGGCTGCAAACTGGCACACCATCAAGCTGGTAAGCCCCCTTCTAGCTTCTCCTCTTCCCAAGGGAAGACAGCAGAATGGGCTTGTCTTCATTTGGGACAAATCCATTATTTCCTGTTGGTGAAAGCATCTCGGTCTAACATGTGAACTACCAGACCTTTTTTACACCTGAAGGTAGGGGAGCCTAAAAAGTATCCTTGTCCTAAACTGGAGACAGATTGACATTTGGGGCTATTCCACACATACATCTTTATCTTGATGACTAACCAATTGTTTACTTATTATTAGCTGTAAGTCCAGCATTGCTCACGAGAATCACTAAGCACTTATAATGAAGATTCAGTTCCATGGTTCTGGGTATCTCTCTTGTTGTGTGTGCAAATGTTCCTCATCTTGCTGTTGAGAAAGCATGGTTCTCCTGATCAGCTACTTTGTATATCTCCAATGTGCTTGTACATCTCCAATGTGCTTAAGGTTGGGATGTAAAGATTATTCACCTTTTACTCCATCCTTGCACAGGAAGGGTGTCTTGACACATCAAGAAAACCTGTCCAGAAAAGAATAAAATTCTGAATCTTCATTTGCGAACAGAAAAGAATAAAATTCTACAAGTTTTCAGGACTATTTTTGTGAAAAATCCACTCCCCTCACAAAAAAAAAAAAACCTTTAGTGTTTTGCTTAAAGAACACTTTGTACACAATGCTGTGTGTGTGCATGTGTGTGTGTGAGTGTGTGTGTGCTTGAAGAACCCAGATTTCTTGTACCAACAAAAAAGTCCTAAAATGAAATTAAAATTATTCATGAATACATAAAATTCACAAAAACTCTTTCAGCAAGCAGCAAACTTTTGAAAATGTGCATTCCTGCATGCAAGAATAACATAAAGGAAGAATTACCTCCTGAGTTCAAGGTGATGTATACAACGCTTCTCCTTCTAATACTATCCTCATAATTACTCTGTGAGGTAGACCAGGTTGACCAGTGGTCACCCAATGGGTATCACAGCCCAATGGGGACTTGAATCTGGATTTATTAAGTCCCAGTCTAATGCTCTTACCACTACACAACACTGAGTCTCTGTCCAGATTGCTTGCAGTTCAATGTGTGTAAACTTACTCCAGTAAAAATAATTGTCTCTAGGGCAGTATAAAATTCCCTTCATTTGTAACTGATTGGTAATGGCTCATTCACACATGCAGGACTGTAGTTGTCAAGAGAAGGATATGCCTGTATGAAATAGCCCATATTGATGGACTCCGTCAACAGGAAAATGGCATCTTTTCTGGAAATTTAGTGTTTGAAACCACTTCTCAGTACTTCATGGGGCTTGTCTACACAAGGGAAAAAACCTGTAACTCTCCCCCAAATCTGGTGCAATAAGGTCACATGGTGTGTGGCTTTATCTCCAAATCTAGTGTAATAAGGCCACATGACATACAGCCCTGTCTGCACCAAACTCAAGGTATACCCTGGGTTTTAAAAACTCATAGTTTTCTCTGCAGTTTGCCGAGAAACTTCACAATTTCCTATAGTGTGAACAATGGATCCACCCTGAATTTGAGGGGCTTGGTGGGGTGGGGAGGCAGGACAGATTGCTGCTTGGCAGGCACCAACATTTACCTCAATGTCTGGGCCAGTTCCCAGTCTGGAATGGTTAAAGAAATAATTTTTCCTCCTTGGCTGCTGGCGTGTGGTCACTTGCTCTGAGATCAGAAATGAAGCACCAAGATCACATGGCTGGGCACCTTGCTTGATTCAAAGCAAGCGACTATGCACCAGCACTGCTGAGGAGGGAAAAAAAAAAAACTTTCTGTAACCTTTCTGGGCTGGCCCAGACATTGAGGTAAATGGTGGCCCCTGCCAGCCAGAAATCTGTCCTGGCTCTGTCAGGGAGCTGATGGAGGAAAGGCAGTGGTGGTGGACCAAAGCAACATCTGGATGCAGGGAGACATATAGACATCTATCTGATGTACCTATGGAGAAACAGGTAGTGGAGTGGCTCCAGGGCATCTCTGGGGCAGAACAATCAGGGAATCCATTCAAATTTTTGCCTCTAATGTAGTCAAGACTATGGTAAGCTGAGACTGTCAATGAGTCTATTGAAAGAAGATTTATTCTTATAAGAATTGGCACTGTAGCTATTTTGCTGTAATTCCTTTTCCTATTCCAGTCTATTACCACAGTAAAAAAAAAGAGCCCAAATTGATTGATTTACCATTCTAACCATGCTCAACTGATCTATTTTCAAGCCCTGTGACATTGGCACACTACTGGCAAATAAATATTAATTTGACACCTGATTGTGGTTATGATCTATTGTTCTTTGTGACTAATGTGCTTTGTCTCTGCATCTTGTGTACTTAGCAGATTGCAATGTTGTGAGCAAATGGAGGCAATCTCTACTTATACCCTAGCTGGGAAAATCTATTTTGCCTTTAAATCACATTGTATTGACTTTCCTTTTGATACACTCCATAATTCTTCTTTATGCTCCGTTTGCATCTTCCTTAGAAATGTTGCACTTATGTTTCGGAGTGTGTAGGAGAAGCCCATTAAAACTCAGGGCTCTAAAAAAAAAAGGAGCTGATGTCTAATCCAGCAAACAATGTATGGGATGTATGTGCTAGGGTAAGAAGGGAAACAATATTATAATTTCAGCCATGGCAGGGAGGTGACTTCAAACATACTGAAAATTTTAGGATAAGGGGCAACAAAGGTTTTGATTATCAAGTCTCTGCCCAAAGACTAAAGTCTGCTAGAAAGGCCATCCCCTGTGTACCACCAGGGCAGCAGGGGGTGGAGGTAATACACTGTGGGGGGATGTGGTCCTTCTCTGCTGCGGCATCCTGGCTGTGGAATCCCTGTTACCTACCCTGAAAGTCCCCATCTTGGAATATCTCACAATTGGCAAATATTGAATAATCTGACTTGATGTGGCCTTCCATGTGGTTGGCAGGTAAACCAGGGACTCCCTAGATACTAAGGTTGAAGTCACGTGCAACTTGGGGAGGGGCCTTCTAAATTCCTCTGACAGGTCATACCCAGGTCAGAGTTCAACTACCCTTCCTCACAATAGAAGTTGCGTGCTCCTGTTCAGTTCCAAATATATCACCCATTAATGATCATTAACACATCTAGATAACCCTTTGTCTAGTCCTAGGGAACTCTGAGATACGTTGTATTCCACTCTAAATCTCTTCCCTTCAGGGGAATTATCAAATAAAAATATCACCCTAAAACTCCACCAAAGTGTGCATAGACCCTCCTCTTCCTGACTCCATGTCAGTCTGTATTACCACATGTACGGGTCTCCTGCTTCCTGACTTCACATCAGTTCATGTCACCATTCTGCCTTCTGGACCTCCTCTCTGCTGGTTTACTTCGTGATCTCAGCCCTCCATGATTGGTTTAGTATAACCTGCAATTCCCTCATTCTGTTCTTCTAGCCAAATACTTCCTACTTTCTTGGATAGCCTTGTGTGATTGCTTGAAGCTTGAGTGTAAGTGTGAATGCTGTTAAGGTCAATTTCCAATAGAAACATATAATTGTACGTTCTGGCTCAATCTCCTCAGTTACTACCAGCATACATAGGTCAAAAGATCCTGTTGTTACCTGGCCTCTCACTGTCATTTTGAGCTAATTGAATATTCCCCATATTAACATTTCACTAGTGTGATTCTCATGGACCCCATGTAATTTGGGTAATACTTGCTGTGGAATACCCTTGCTTTAGAGGTCCAATTAGTGATAGTGTTTGTGTTTTCAAACATTATTGAACTGTCTTAACTTATCAAATGGTTCAATAGGCTTTCAGTATGTTTAAACTATTTTGTATTATCCTGTGGTTAAATTCATTTTATTGTACACACCCTAAGACCCTGTTATGGCTTGCAGACAGAGCAAGGGAGGAAGCAACCAGCTCAGAGTCCTAAAATAGTTCAGGCAAGCACAGTGCCTCAACAGAGCTCAGAAAGTGTCCTTGCCTGTGGAAGTCTGTTTGGCAAAAGAGTAGTCAAGGTGGTCCAGGTTCAGCAAACAAGCAGCATGGTCAGGCTGTCCTGAGCTGAAGAATCCAGCAAGAGTTGTCAGACAGTCCAGGGATCAGAGTCACAGAAGTCACAAAACAAGAATGCCAGACAGAAAGCAGACATGTTGCTTTCAGCAACCAGCACTAGCTAGAGCTGCCTCTTAAATGGGCTGGCTCCAGATGGCTCTAATCAGGAGCTACACCCTTGCTGTTTGCAAGGAGCCTCATTGAGCATCACTGCTCTGTTCTGCTCTCCACTCCACATGCCAAGTCCGTAGACTTGGGGGATGTGCTGTTTCCCCAGCTGCAGCATCTGCCAAGTCAGCTGCAGGTAAATCCTGGTTCTGTTCCTCCTCAGGCTGAGGCTGGTCTTTGACTGGGAGAACTGCATGAGTCTCTTCTTCAGAGTCTAAATCCTGGCCTGTGACAGACCCTAAGACATGGGGGATGAATCATATGAGCCTCCCCAAGTCTTACAATCATTGAGGGGGGGCTTTCTCTTTGTCCCACCATCCTCCTAGGCTCATCTGATGAAGGGACAGGACAAAGCATTTTTAGTAGCCGCTCCTAGGTTACAGAACTCCCTCCCAAATATGGCTCAGTTGGCACCCTCCCTGCTCTCTTTTTGCCCTCAGGCAAAGACCTTCCTATTCAAACAAACCTTCAACCTTTAACTGGTTGGGGTAGAAGGAGGTGTCATGGCTGTGCTGCTTTATAGTATATAATGTGTGTTTTATGACTTCTTAACTGTTCCAAATGAATGTTTCAAAAGTAATGCTTAATTTGGATTGATTATTTAATGCTTTAAAAAAATGTACCAGGCATTTTAAATGCTATTTTGTTTTAAGGCAGGATACAAATCAAATGAACAAATCAATTAATTAACAGAAATATTTTAATAAATAACTTGACAGATGATGACAAGAGTGAGGGCTTTCTCAGGTGTGGCACCCCATACATGGAAAACAATGTCTCTTGGGGTTTCCCAGGACTAGACAAAGGGTTCTCCAGATGTGTTAATGATCGTTTGTGGGAGATACATTTGGAATTGAATAGGAGCAGGCAACTTTTACTGCTGAGAAGAGAAGAGGAAAAACCCAATTTGCAACCATCAAGGACTCTGCTATTGTTGAGTGGATTAGTGGATGACGCAACACCAGGTGTTCTTCAGGAACAACTGTAACCTAGGTGTGACCTGTTTGAGGATTTTATCAAAGTCCCCTCCCTAGGTTGTGTATCACACCAGCCTTGGTATCTGGGGGCCCCTGCTTTACTCACCAACCATGTGGAAGGCCGCAGCAAGCCAGATTATGCTGAAACCTATTCCCCAAATAGGTTCAACAATTTGGACAGTTCTATTAAAGATCACAGTAAAACTCAGAGCAGATTCACTGCCTAAAACATAGAAGCCACCAGCTACCAGGTTATAAAAATAGGTCCACTCATGCCATGGGATTTCCCCCCTCCTTCCTGTTTCCTATAGCTCTCCCCCAGGTTCCAGAGTGTCCTACAAAATAGATTTTGAAGGTACCTTCCTTCCTTCCAGGGTCCTTTCACATTACACAATTATAGTTCTGTGACTCCACTTTAATTGTTGTGGCAACATCCTGTTGCCATTTGCTGTTTAGAGAGAGCTGTCTAGACTTCTCTAGACAGCAATGCTTTATTAAACTACAAATCCAAGGATTCTGTAGGTTGTAGCCATGGCAGTCAAAGTGGAATATAGCTCTAGAATTGTGTAATGTGAAAGGGTTCCTGGTTCTGCTGATATTTGTTTGGATGTTATGAAGAACAGGACTTGGTATTATTATTTCAAATGTGAAGACCGCTAAGAGCTGAAGGCCTGGAATACTGGAGGAAAAAAATCAATATAATCTCAACCCCCCCTTTTTTTTTCAGAGAAGTAGTTGAATGAATTCTAAATTACCTGCCTATGTATTGCTAATGGAAGACTCCTCGCATATGTCTGCATACCGTTCCGCATTGTAACTCTAAAGTGTAGATTAAATTAAGGGCGACTGCATAAAACTCCAAGGAATAAAATATATTTCATTTCATTTTATAATATAAAATCATATGATTATAGGCTTCTGTGGGGTTGAAATACGTTCCGCTTTCTTATTTAGAGTGAGCTGATTTATAGAAAAAATAATGCACCAGCAGCCTGGGAACAGTCATCACATTTTGGACTGAATTATAAACAGTGTTGGGAGGAAAAAAAATATTGCTTAACAATCCTTGTGAACATTTACAGATAGTAAACAAGGTGGGACTGGAGGAAGGAAAGACATGTGGCCTGTGGGCAAAAACTCAAGCTACAACCCATTGGCACACTTTGTTGTTGACTGCTGTCAAGTCAACTTTGACTTATGCCAACCCCATGAATAAGAGACCTCCACGTCACCCTATCATCAACAGCCCTGCTTGGGTCTTGCAGACTCAGGGCAGCCACAGCTTACTCAATGGAGTCTCTTTATCTGGATTTTGGCCTTACTCTTTTCCTACTAGCTTACCTAGCACCATTGTCTTTTCTAGTGAGCCATGCCTTCTCATGATATGGCCAAAGTACCACAGTCTCAGTTCAGTCATCTTAGTTGCAAGGGAGAATTCAGGCTTGATTTGCTCTAGGAACCATTTAATTATCTTTTTAGTAATCCATGGTATCCGTAAAATGCTTCTTCAGCACCACATTTCAGATGAGTTGATTTTCTTCCTATCAGCTTTCTTCACTCTCTAGCTTTCACAACCATACATAGAAATGGGAAATATGATGGCATGGACAATCCTAACTTTAGTATTAAATGATATACAGTGTCTTTAAATTTCAGGGTCTTGTCTGGTTCCTTCATAGCTACCCATCCAAGTCCTAATCTTCTGAAATTCCTTCTGATTTTTTGACTGCAGTCTCCATTCTGATTAATGACTAAACCAAGGTATGAAAAATCTTGCACTATTTCAATGTCTTCATCATCTACTTCAAAGTTATGTAAATCAACTGTGGTCATTATTTTTGTTTTCTTAATATTCAACTGTAAACCTGCCTTTGCACTTTTTTCCTTGGCTTTCTTCAGTAATTGTTCCAAGTCTTGGCTATTTTCTGCTAGTGGTATACTGTCATCTGCATGTCTTAAACTGCTGATGTTTATTTTTCCAATTTTCATGCCTCCTTCCTCCAAGTCTAATTGTGCTTTATGTATGATATGTTCAGCATACAAGTTAAACAGATACAGTGATAAAATGCAGCCTTTCCTGGCCCCCTTCCCAACTGGAAACCATTCCGTTTCTCTCTGCTCTGTCCTAACAGTACACCCTTGTCCTGAGTACAGGTTATACAACAGGGCAATCAAATGTTGTGGCACATGCATTTCTTTAAGACTGATCCATAGTTTTTCATGATCTATACAATCAAGGGCTTTGCTGTAATCTGTAAATCACAGGCTGATTTTTTTTTTTTTGGTGTGCTACATTATCCAATGTGTGTTTTCAATATGATCCCTAGTGCCTCTTCCTTTCCTGAACCCAGATTGGGCATTTGTCATTTCTCACTCTGTGTATGGTAAAATTTTCTGTTGTAGAATTTTGAATATCACTTTGCTTGCATGGGAACTTAATGCAATGGTCCTGTGGTTACTGCAATCCCTGGTGTCCCTTTTCTTGGGGGTTAGAATATATATTGAGTGTTTCCAATCTGTGGGCCATTGTTCCCCCCCACACACACACAAAATTGATTTTAATTAGAACTAGAGTAGATTCTGTCTCTGCAGCTTGAAGCAGCTCTATTGGTATGTCATCTGTTCCTGGTGTGTTATTACTCCCAAGTGTTTCCACTTCACTTTCTAAAATTGGAGGTTCACCTTCATATGGTTCTTCCTTGAATGAATCTGTCACCCTTTCATTTCTTTTATATAGTTCTTCCATGTATTATTTCCATAATCTTTTTATTTTTGCTTGGTAATGTAATGTGTTACCTTGCTGGTTGTAGAGCACCCCCCACTCTTGATTTAAATTCCCCTTTGATTTCTTGGATCTTATAGAACAGGTCTCTTTTTCTTCCTTTTTTGTTGTCACCTTCTGTTTCATTCCATTGATTGTTATAGTAGTTCTCCTTGTGCCTGCACACAAGTCACTGAACAGTTACATTCAGGGTTCTGACCCTAATTCTGTCACCTTTTACTTTTGCTTCTCATCTGTCCTTAAATGCTTGAAGAGTTTCATCTGTCATCCATTGAGGCTTCTCTTTCCATTCGGCTGAAGATAGTCTTTTTGCATTTCCCCCTGACAATGTCCCTGGCTTCAATCTAGAGTTCTTCTGGGCCCCAGTCAATTAGGCTTAATAGTGCACATGTATTTCTCACATTATCTTTACTTTTTCTATGGGGATGTTCTTCAGGTTGTATTCCAGCATGATGGGTGGTTTAGTGTTCTTTAGCTTTTATCTATTTTTTTAATATTAGTAGTTCATGGTCTGTGCCTCAATCTTTTCCTTGTCTTGTTTTTGTGGAGACAATGGAGCTTCTAATCTTCTGCTTCCAATTATGTTACCTATTTGAATTCTATATCAGCCATCAGGTGATGTCCATGTATACAGTTGCTTCTTGGGTTGCTTGAAGAATGTGTTTGCAATGAACAAACTGCTGGTCTTGTAAAATTCAGTGAGTTGTCTCCTGCTTCATTTCTTGATCCTAGGCCAAATTTCCTTACAATCTTTGATTCTGATCTGTTTCCTGTTTTTGCATTCTAATCACCTATGATTAACAAGAAGTCCTGTTTTGGTGTGTGATCATTTTCCTCCTGCATTCCAGCATAGAAACTTTCAATTTCTTCTTCTTCCACCTCTGTAGTTTGAACAGAAACTTGGATTATGGTTATATTCATGGGTTTTCTCTGAAGTCATATTAACATGATTCAGTCAAACTTTGCATTATATCCTCTGACTGCTTTTGTTACACCTCTCCTCACTATTAATGCCACCCCATTTCTTCTTAGATTTTTATTTCCTGAGTAAAACACTGTTTAATTATATGACTCAAAATGTCCCATTCCTTTGCTTTTTAGCTCACTCACCCCAAGTATTGCAATGTTTATATGTTCCATTTCTTGTTTTACTATGTCTAGATTTCCCTGATTCCTGCTTCTCACAGTCTATGTTCTTATAATATGTGTTGTGCAGAGATTTCCCTTGGTTTTTTTCCAGGCTGTGAGGCCGTGTTCTGGAATAGTTTATTTCTGATGTTTTGCCTGCATCTGTGGCTAGCATCCTCAGAGAATGGTTGGTAGGTGTGTGTGTGAAGTTTATATGCTGTGAACCCCTGTTGGGGAGTATATGTAAATTTGTGTAATTGAATGGTTAATTTCTGGGTATAGAAATGCAAGGCTTGTTAGTGTCTGTTTGGCTAATGGTTTGTTGATGGGCCATTATCTGCTGGGAATCCCCCTGTCCCTGGATGGAATTCTTTTGTAAGTGTTCAGTTTTGATTCTATTGTATTTCAAAATTGGGGGCCAGATTTTGTTTACTTTTAAGGTTTCTTCTTTCCTGTTGAAGTTTTCCAGGTGTTTGTGGATTTCAATAGCTTCTCTATGCATTCTGACATGATAGTTATTGGCCTGGTTCGACTTCACATGTGTTGTGCAGCTTTGGATTTTCCTTTAACCTCTGAACACATCAACAGTTGAACATCCTTTTGGCTTGGTTCCAGTTGCATCATTAGCTACAGTGCTACTCAGAGGTGTCCCCTGCTTTATCCCCGTAGCTTGTTGAGTGACTTCTGACCAGGAGTCTCATCTTCTGGCACTATCTTTTGTTTCATTTTAGATGGTCTCATTATAGGGTTTTTCTAGTAAAAGATCTTCAAAAGGAGGCCTAACGTGCCTCTCTTTGTGCAGTACTCACTAGCATTAGCTATGGTGCCACTGCCATTTTCACTGAGAGATCCTCCACCAATGTCAGCCTCCACTACTGCTGCTGCCCAGTAGCTGCTTTCCTCAGCAAAAGCCTGTCTGAGACGGGAGACCCTACCAGTAGCATTGCTGCCATCAGCATGGCCTCTTGCCTCACAGAAGCATGCAATCCCACCACAATGGCGGTGGAATTGGTTGGATTGGTACACTACTTTAACATAATTACACCAGTGTAGGTGGTAGTCAGCATGGTATAGTGGTTTGAGCATTGGACTATGGAGATTATCAGACACATTGAATGTAGTGCAATCACGATGCCAGCGGAATGCAAACGGATGCCAATATCAGATGACATTGTCCTTTTGCATTCTGCTGGCATTATGACAACATACCTTTTTCTTGACGGCTGAAGCTGTTAATAGATCCCCCATGCTGCTTTTGTGCCAGCATTGCCAGTGTGCGAAACCTTGGGCCATTTAAATCCCATCACTGCAGCAGGATTGGCTGGTCCAGCATGAACACTTCCAGCTGAGATCAGAACATCCAGGTAAGTTTCACTTTTTTTATGATCCTCCCTGGGTTACTTGGGACCTGTAAAGTGTGTTTAGGTGTTTGTATAAACTTTTAATGTGTTTGTTTTGTTTTTATTTTTAAATTTCCCATGCAACCAAGTCTCATTGGATTTCAAATGAGAACGTGAACCTGGCTCTGTTCACTTCCTCTTTATTGCCGGGGCTGCCTTTGCGGGGAGAGAAGGTAAATGTGTGGGGGGAGCGTTATTTTGCCAGCATAGAAATTGTTTATTTTATGCCAGCAAAAGAACATTTTAAATAATATTCCATGACTCTGGAGATCAGGTTTTGAATCCCTGCTCAGCCATGGAAGCCCACTGGGTGATCTTGGGCAAATCCCACTCTCTCAGCCTCAGAGAAAGGCAAAGGCAAATCCTCTCTGAAATCTTCCCAAGAACACCTTATGATAGGTTCACTGTAGAGTTGCCATAATTTGTAAATTACTTGAATGCATACAACAAAAAGGTAGTATCAGAAAGGAGAGAAAGGCTCTGGACACAGTGGTCAGGAAAGAAAAAAGATATCAGAGAAATAGGTAGTGTAGAATTAACCCACTTGGCCTGCTTTCTCTCCCCACAGGAGAATGATCCTGAAAATAGTTCATCTGAGCTTATAGAGGTCACAGAAGACTGGCAGCACAAACTGAAGGACTCTGACCACCCAGCAAAATCTCACACTCAGAAAGTAGGATTCAGAGTACTTTAGTCAACCATCACATTATGATCATATCATCATCATTATCCCATCTTTTCTCCAGTTTGTGATTCAAAGCAGCTTTCAAATGTTAAAAGAAATCGAGCTACAAAAAATTATGTCATACTAGGTTTGCCAGATGTCCCTTATTACAAGGGATGCCACTTTTTTGGATGGTGGTGGGTCGGTAACCATGGCCCTTCTAGGACTGGACGGTGTCCCTTATTATAAGGGCAGCCTCCTATTTGAGGTTTGGAAAGGTTTTCCTTTTATGTAGACTGAAAAAGATGCCCAAAAATCTGGTACTTAGGCACGTGAGCCCTTCATTAAGACAGAAATATGTGCATCATGTAATTTAGGAATGTGAACAATATGTTAATTTAACAGACAAAGACATGGCTAAGTTAACTGAAATTGATAGTACTTTCATTTGGTACTTAGATAGAATGCAAACTTGTTAATAGTTCCTTCTAATTGTCAATCCTGCATGTCATAGATTTAGACTCCCTTATTTCTATTTTTGAAACCTGGCAACATTACAGCATACAAAAATTTAAAACATAATTGAATTATCAATAGACTTTAAGAGCAGTTAAAAGCATGGCTATTAAGAAGGAAAACAACCACTATAGAGAATACAGCATATCAGGAAAAGCCTTACTCAGAAAAGTAACTTTTCCAAGCTCTGGGGGTAGACTCAGATGGAAACCCTGAGGTGAGAAATTCTGGCTCTTCATTTCCAGCAACACTGGCCCTCAGTTTCCTCTAGAAAGGAGGAAATGTAGGGAATGCATGGCCACAGTTTGACTTCAACCCCACTTCTGCAGTCCCCATGGACCCGTAGAGACCCCCCCAATGTTTTGTATGTGCTGATTTTAAGTGTTTTTTCATCTGAAAATAGCTCAAAATGAGCCAAAATTACACACAAATGCAGTAGCTTAACTGGCTCGTCCTTCCAGAATTCCCTCCCCCCAAATGCTTTAAAAATGACCAAAGCTGGCTGGAAATTGTAACTGGAAGTGCTACTGCATCACTACTGGTGCACCTGAAATATGATGGTGCAGCCTTTGACAGCAAAGGGGATAATTCATGGTTGAAAATTAGCCTCTGTCTCCTGTGCTAGAAGCCCAAAAGACTGGATGTCATGCTTCCTTGGGCTGCCATATGAGTGTTACCATGTCCTACACCTTCTCCCTATAATATCTTATAATTGGCAATATTAGACACTTCAAGGGGTCCAGTAGCTAGGGTGGACCAAAAAGGAGGTCAGATGGAGGTCACAAGGACCTAGGAAGGTGTCTTGGAAATATTCTAGTGAACACACCCAAGACAGAATTAAGCGAAGTCCCTAGCAAACAACACCTTCATGGAGGTATCTGCTAATCCTCTCGAGGCCCCCCTTGGCTATGAGTCACTTAACAAACAAGTGATCTAAACAACTCATATCCCCAGGAAATATCCCTCTGCACCCTCCTCATCGCCTACAATATGACGTTGCTATAAACCGATCAATTCATATCTCTCAGCCATTGACAGCAATCAGCAGAGTTTCAGTTTCCTTTGTTTATTCAGTGGGAAACCCATCTACGCTTTGTTATTAAGCCCAAATACCCCTTCAGGACATGAAATACAGTATAAATATTATTCCTGAACAATAGCAAGGTGTGTCACTATGGATAAGACTATGCCACTCTCTCTGTTGGCACCCCACCCCCAGGTCAAAGCTTCCAGTGTCACCCTCAGACTTCTATCTGAATTCTTCTCTACTCTCAAGACTGGTAACTACTGCCCTATCCCCCAAATCTATTCCTCTATCCAACCTTTCTGCCTTAAACTCTTCGTAAGCCTTGTGTTGTTCTTGCAAGCATGGGTTGCATGTGTGAGTGCTTTCTGTGTTATTTTCCAATAAAACTCATTTATTTCACTTTAACCTGAAGTTCTCTGCACTTAGTACTGGTATATATAGGTGAAAAGGCCCCGAAATTACCCGCTTCTTGCAGTATTCCATTTGAATTAATCATAATTCCCCAAAATATTAATATAGTTTTGGCAGAAACCACAAGTGGGGCTCTAAACACTCCCACCTCTTAAGGTAACACCAGTTGCTAAAGATAGTACCCTTCCCCTTACTTCAAGATGGAGAAATGTGGCAACCAAGCAGCCATGTTGGGTTCAAAGGCCTCAGCTGCTGAGACCCAGTATTTCAAAGATGAAAGGAAGAGCCATCCATTTGTTCAGGCCCAATATGCCACAAGTTTTCTATTTCCAAGACAAACCCACACGATTGATACCTCTGATAGATGTGCTCCAAATGGTTTTGGCATTTAAATTGGTGCTGTGGAAAAAAAATGGCTACCTGTTAGGGGTAGAAAGAATATTCATAATTATTTGTGGAATGGTAAAAAAAAATGTTTCTTGAGTGTCATGAAACTGATGTAGAGAATCCTGGACTGATGAGAATCTTTGTAGTTTGAGACTTATTCTTCATAAATAAAATTTACATATGGGTTTTTAAAATAGAAAACAGCATTTTCTGCACAGAAAACAGAATGTGCTATTCAGAAAATAATATTTTTGGGACATTGTTTTCTGTGCAGAAAATGTTGTTTTCTGTGTGTGTGAGAGAGAGAGAGAGGAGGGGGGACTGATATGCAAATTTTGCACAGAAAAAGTCCCCAATGATAGCATTTTCTATGTTGGAAATAGCATTTTCTGTGCACAAACATTATTTTCTGAGCAGAAATTCTGTTTTGTTCACAAATAAAACCATCCACTTATGAATTTTGTGCAGGATAATTTCCAAACTGTGAATAGTCTTTAAAAACTGCATTTTTCAAACACTTTCTTGCTGCAAGAAGACGATTTGCTAAAACTGCTTGTTGCTTCTTTTTAGAATGAAGTTAACATAGAACTCCAGATGTGCAGGCTGGCATCCAATGCAGTCAAGTGCAGATAGAATGGCCAGGCAGAATTGATTGAGGTCTGCATTGTGCCACTTCCAGAGAGGCCTCTAGTTTCTGACTCAAGAATGCTGTGCAATTAAGCCAATTGTGGAGAACAATATGATGCCACATGGATTTAGATCTGCAACTCAAACAATGCAGTTCCACTTTTGCTTGTTTTCCCAGATTGTGTGAAGAACAAAAGTATCTAGGGAAATAAAGATTTTCCCCTGTCTGCAAGAAAGAGATGTTTATTCTGGTCTGTAAGTTCCAGTGCATTTGAATTCTAATAGACATTGTGAGACTTAAATGTCATTGAGTCTTGCGTGAAGGACATGCAAATGTAACCAATAACTATGCAAATTGTGCTGGTTGTACATGATTAAATATGTAAATTAGGTATTTTCCTCAAATTCCTGATGATGTGTTTCCTGTGTGATTCCCACTGTCAGAAAAGTTACCCATTACACTGTTGCATTTCCCCACCCCTTTCTGGTTCCTTGATGAATCAGTCTGTAAATTACTCCAGGTGGAATGCAAGGCATCTGAGAACTTTGACCTTCATCATTGATGGATAAGATTGAGACTGGTGGAGAGAAATTGCATATAATTGTACAACTGGGTGCAATCTATCTATCCTAATAATAACACCAATTCATAGTAGTCCCTTAGCAGTAATCTAGACAGAGTTAGCCAGATATCATACTCTCCCATGCATAATTCAAGGAAATGAATAAGATTGCTTTAGATTTCCTATGGGTAGTATTTACATCTTGCTAATCTCTGGTCTTCACACAAACAGCAAGATAAAAGTAAAGTGCACACATTAAGTTGGCCATTCCAACAGCGATAGATGCTTCCCCCCACCCCCACCCCAGCTTCCCATCCCAAGTCCCAGAGCTTGGAATATTAGCTTTAAAAATTAATCCAGTAATGCTAAATGTTGGAAACTGGAAAATTAATTCACTAGCACAAATAACAATCGGATTTGTTTAATTCGGTAAGTTATAGCTAATTAACTATATTTAATTAAGATGTTAATGAAGTACAGATTGACCCCTGTATTCATTGGAGATACATTCCAAGGCCCTCCCCCCATGGATACCTGAAACTGTGGATAATAGGAAACCCTATTATTTTCAATGAGACAAACCCCAGAAATTGACCATAGAATTGTACTGAAGGACCTAGAAATTCATCGAGAGAACACATTTTTGGGAATGTGCTGCAATGCAATTCAGTTTTCCTAATGGACAGGAATGTGCATTTCCCCCACATTAAAAAAAAAAAAAAAAAAACAACCTCAGGAGAAGCCATGAAGCCTTCTTCAACATAGTTTTTGGAGTCTCCCCCCGCCCCCCGCATCTGAATATGGTGAATCACCATGGGATCTCATTGGGACAAAAGGTATTCTCCTCAGATTCTATGAGGAGTCTTTTTACTGTCTAGACAACTGCTTGGTCAAATCCACACTACACAATAATCCAGTTTATTTGCCATGGCTCCTTCCTATGGAATCTTGAGGTGTCTAGTCTGGTGAGGTACCAGCACTCTGGCAAAGAAGGCTAAAGACCTGGTAAAACTACACATCAGCAGTGGCCTGGAAAGGGATGGACCAGCAGGGCCAATGCATATTGGTATATGTAGCTGGTATTGTGTTGATCCAGGGTAGCTCTGGAGCAAAATGCTTTGGGCTGCCCTGGATCATGGCACTGGTGTAGATGAGCCCTGGGTCTACTCTAATCAGAACTAACCAACAGGACTCCAACTTTAGAGAGCAGGAGCAATAACTGCAGCAGCTGCAGCTGTTGGGTTTAGAAGCTTGTCACAATTTTTTTCCCCAGCAGGACTGAAGGACTGCAGGGCTCTCCTGCTCAGTTAGCATCTCAAGCCATAGAACTGCATTCTATAAATAGGGATGGCTTCTGTAGCCAAAGACATTTGCATGTATAAAATCAAGCTGCCCTAATTAAGGTAACACATCCAGTCGAATGCATAATAGAGTTACAACCATGAATAATTTTGCTCACTCAGCATGACAACAAGGTAGAAGAGATGCCTTGTATGGATTCAGCATGCCATGGGATTCAAAACCCTTCCACATCTTTTGCAATTGGAGGAAAGGAGAGAATTGCCATATGTTAAAGCATTCATACAACAAGAGGAAGTCTCATCTACAAGGGGCTCATCTACATGGGCCAGAATACATTGGGGTTGTGAGGACTGCCCAGGGGCAAAACAGGGCAAAAGCCCTGCATCATCAAGACTATAGGGCTCCAAGATGAGGCAAGATGGGGTAAATTGACCATATAGACAAGCCCAAAGTTCTGCATTAAATGTTTAAGGAAATGCATAATTATTGCTAAAATGGTTGATCCTATGTTTCCTCTTCTCTCGTTCAGTTGCATGATGTGATACCACAACATTGTTGCTTTCTGAGTTTTCTTGTTATTGCAGTCAACAGGAAACAAAGCAGTATGGGGGTTGAAATATGTGGAATGGATGAGTGTGTTCTCTCATACTTTTATTAGCTACAGGTTACCAGAGGAGCAGGCAGGATAGATACGAAGCTGCTTGTTTTGTCTGGAGCCTCACATTGGGGATGAAGAATGGATGGCCCATCAGAGATTGGACTGGAACACTTAGAACCCCTCACCATTGACTCCATTGTAATGCTGGTGGACATTACAGTTCAGCTGGATGGCAAAGGAATGAAATCTTTGCTTATTTCATTCTTGTGAGCATGGGGGGGGGGAACACCCATCCCTTTCTCTTTCATTTCTCCACTTCTTTTATTTGGCGAATATTTCTGCAAAAAAAAACAAAAAAAAAACTCATGCAAGTCTGTGTATGTGCGTATGCAAGTGCACACACATACACACACACACTATGTTTCTCTTTGTCTCCAGCCCATCTTGCCAAACAAAGGAGTGGTCACTGCCTACATGGATATCCCTCCAGACAATCTTAACTGACAACAACAAATACAAATTCTTGATAAAGTATAGACTCTAGTAGCATCATTTCCCCCTTCCTCCTGTATGATTTTAAATACTTTTGATTGATGAAGAAGCCAGTGCCAGTTCAAAAGTTTGCATCATGTATTTTGTGCATTTTTGGTTGGCCCAAGGAAGGTATTGCTGTTTTGTGCATTTTGGATGTTATTGTATATAACATGGAAGAAGTAAATGGTGAAGACACTGAGATAGTTAAAAAAAAAATCCATACCTTGGATCAGTCATTAATCAGAAAAGAGACTGCAGTCAAGAAATCCAAACAAGACGAAGCCCTGGAAGGGCAGCTATGAAGAAACTAGACTTTATGAGCCCATTAGAGCTCTATGATTACCTGGAGGGTTCCTTCTCTCTGTCCCACCACCTTCTCGGGCACTTTTGGTGGGAACAAAGGAGGGGATCTTCTTGGTGGCTGCTCACAGACTTCCTAGACCTTGTCTACACTATTGAAAAAAACTCAAACTCCCCCTGAATGTGGGCTGAAAAGGCCACATTACATGCTGCCTTTTCCCCCAAATCTGGTCCAATTAGTCGGCACACTGTACAGCCCAATCCACACTAAATTCAGGGAATACCAACTTAATCTGGGTTTTAGAAACTTTTAGTTTTCTCCATAATCATAACATGACTCCCTTTTTAAAAAAATAGAATTACATACTTGGTAGATGAAGGGAATGCTTTGGATTTCTCTCTCTCTGGCTTCTCTTCGCAAACGAAGATTCAGGAAGGACTCATCCCACACTTTCTGCAAGCGTGCTGATGACTAAAAAGGCCAATCCGAAATAGACAAGTCCGGTTGCAGAAAGCACAGCAGAAGGTTTCCTTGGGTGATGTTTCCGGGTTGTGATTTTTTCTGCATTGTCATTTCTCTTCAAGACTTGTTCGGCGTGAGTTCTCAAATAAGGCTGCAGCATTGTGGATAGTGTGTCTCCATGCCTCCCGATGTGAGGCCAGGGCGGACCGTGGTTGGTGATCAATTTGGCCGAGCCTGAGGTGTTGTTCCAGGGAGTCCTTGTATCGCTTTTTTGGAGTGCCCCTCTTACGCTGACCCCTGGCGAGTTCACCGTAGAATACTATTTTGGGGAGGCAATGGTCCTCCATCCTAGCAACATGCCCTGCCCCCACAGCTGTGTTTTCAATATCATGGCCTCAATACTGGTGATCCCTGCTTGCTCAAGGACAGCAACATTCGTCACATAGTCAGTCCAGTGTATATTTAGGATTGTGCGTAAACAGCACTGATGAAAACGTTCAAGGAGTTGTAGGTGGTGGCGATAGGTGAGCCATGTTTCAGATCCATAAAGGAGGATAGACAGTACAATGGCTCTATACACACTGATTTTTGTGTTTCGCCTCAGGTGTTTATTACTCCAGATTCTTTTGTAAAGTCTTCCAAATGCGCTATGTGCCTTTGCTAATCTGTGATCGATCTCTTTGTCAATCTTGGCATCTGAGGAGATGATGCTTCCCAGGTAGGTGAACTGCTGAACGGACTTGAGCACAGAGTTGCCGACGGCAATGTGGGGATGGTGGTGTTTGTCCTGTGGTGCAGGCTGATAAAGAACTTCCAATTTCTTCAGGTTGACTTCCAGCCCAAACAGCTCTGCAGCTGTTGTGAAGCAGGATGTTAGGCACTGCAAAGCTGCTTCTGTGTGGGCAACGAGGGCATCATCATCAGCGAAGAGCAGCTCCCGGACTAGATAGTTTAGAGTCTTAGTGCGAGCCCTCAGATGGCTTAAGTTAAACAAGCTACCATCAGTATGGTAATGTATATAGATTCCGTCGTCTTCTTCGAGCTCTGCCATAGCCCTTTGGAGCATCATGCTGAAGAAGATTGTAAATAAAGTTGGCGCAAGAACAGAACCTTGCTTCATTCCATTGGTTGTTAGAAAGGGCTCTGAAAGAGCATCGCCGTATCTGACTTGACCACGCTGGCCCTCGTGTAGGAATATAATCATTTTAAGGAATGTGGAGGGACATCCTAGTCTTTCCAGGATCTGCCACAGACCTTTCCTACTCATGGTGTCAAAGGCTTTGGTGAGGTCAACAAATGTTACATAGAGACCCTTGTTCTGCTCTCTACATTTCTCTTGCATTTGTCTAAGGGCAAATACCATATCTGTAGTACTCCTATTGGCTCTGAAGCCACATTGGCTTTCAGGAAGAAGTTCTTCTGCAATGGCAGGAACTAATCTGCAAGGATTTTTCCAGCAATAGAGAGCAGTGTTATGCCTCGATAGTTTGAGCAATTGGATTTTTCTTGTACAGGGTGATGATGACTGCATCTCGGAGATCTGATGGCAGTTCCCCTTTTCCCAGAAATTCACAAGGAGTTCATGGAATTTATCATGGATTACATGACCTCTGTGTTTCCAAAATTCAGGTGGGATTCCATCAATCCCAGCTGCCTTGCCGTTTTTCAACTGCTGTATGGCCTTAAGGGTCTCTTCCAAAGTGGGAGCTATGTCCAATTCATTTTTCATCGGTTTTTGTATCATATGTTGGATAGCTGAGCCTTGGACTACTCGGTTGGCACTAAAGAGACTTTGAAAATGTTCAGCCCATCGATTTGCTTAATGGAATACTCAATTTGTTTAATGGAATCATTGTCTGCCACTGGTTATTTGGTGGTGGCAATATCCTTTTGACCTCAAATTTCCTCATAGTTTGTAATTTGTCAGCAGTTCTTCCTTTGGGAGATGCATGGCTTTCTGCACATCTCTGAAACCTTACTGCTCTTCCCAGTGAAAGGCCACATGAGTAAGCCAAAATATTAATAAGCAAATATTTGGCTTTCTTGAGGTAGGAATAATGTGACCCATTGAATAATGTGACCTAGGGATCTTTTGTGACCCATGAGGGATACTCATGGCAGCCTCAGGAACCCCCCCCCCTCCAAAGCCCTTAAAAATCAATCCCAAATATTTTTCAGCCAAAACTTGCCTTATGATTTCATGTATTTGTGGTTAAACATTGTTGTCCCCACTCTCTGGAACAGCCAAAAATTGCAATAGATGGTGACCAGAATATCATTTGTGTCACCAAAAATGGAGGCAGTACAGCTTTTGATGTATCTGGAGATGGCAAAGACAGCCCTCAGCAAATGCTCACTCTGTCAGGGATTGTAGAAACCATGAGTGGAAATTTTACAATAAAAGGAGCAATGGCCAGTAGGGGCCAGTAGAGAGGCCTATGAACACAGCTGGTGTTTACTGTTCAAGGCCTAGTGTGGGGAAGTTACTGCAGTCCTGTCTGCAGACTCATATCAGCATGGGAAAGGATTGCATTAACTGTGAGCTTGGGAACAACTTCATGGGTATGAATGTATAACCCATCATCTTGCGTATATAAAGCAGTGCAATTCTTTGTCCCATTCCCTTGGATCTTTTTGTGTTTTGCTGACATGCATCATGTATGCTTGTATGGATCCTCATGGATCAAGTTTGTATATACGACTCCGCTATACTCTATACTTGTAGATTAGACACACGTTGTGTGTAAGTGCTTTATTAGCAGTCACATGCAGGCCACATGTGCCTACAGGTATAGTGCAGCTTGGCCCTCTGCACATACCCGAGAGGGACTTGTGCACATGCCTTGACACATTCCTCTTTTATATAACTGTTAGACAGACACATATTTGGTGGTCATCTTTCATTTCTTAAACCTGGCATACCTATAGGACTTGTCTTAAACCTACCTTACTCATGGCTATTTTTTTGCAGCTGAACACTAAGGACGTAAGGGCCAATTCCACACTCTGGTAGAGTAATATCTAATATGGCCTAGAATGTGCACATTCTGTTTATTCTTCCATTATCATTCCTTCCTGCTTTTCTCATTCACATTTCAGTAGGGGGTCTGCCTATTTCATTTTTAGAATAGTGTACAGCATGCAATCATAATAAATTTTTAATGATAATTTTTGTTTTACACAAAAACATTTCTCTGTACAGATGTTTTGGGCAGCAGGGATGGCTTACGATATTCTACTGGCTGAGGCAAAGCCTCAGATGTAGCTCACCATCTTGCCTCCAGAAATAGTTAAGTTGTTTTGGCATGTGGGACAGAATATCCCACAAATATATTTTCTCTTTTCAGGCTAGTAAAATACAACCATCACCATTGACATCCAGCTAATAATAATTTGTTGTCTTTTCATAACACTAAAAACAATGCCACCTGAGCCATTTGCCTCACTGTGTGTAATGACTGCCAGCAATGAGTAAACATGCCTATAATTTGACAATAGCAAAATCACAGGAATATGGTGTCTCTGGTGGACAAAGTGTGTCCCATAGGTCGCATGGAGCTTCAAAGCTCTCATATAGAGCCCCAAAACCTTCAGTCCCACCTTTTGGATTTTCTGTTCTTCTTCAAAGTAAAAATGCAACCAGTCCTTAGGGGACGATTTTGACTAGATCCTGTCTGATCTCGGAAGTTATCCAGGGTCAGTCCTGATTAGTATTTGGTGAGCACCAGTCAATACCAGGTGCTATATTTCAGAGGAAGGAACTGGCAAAACCAACTCTGAGTACTCCTTGCATAAGAAAACCTAATCCATGTGGCAGACATAAGTTGACTTGAAGGCACATATACACACACAGGAGGTGTAAAAGGACATTTAGGACTTTTTCATACTGGCTTTTTACCCTGCTGCAGGCATAGAACAGGATCAGGAAGCATCTTCCCTTTCAGATGACATTGTCCTGGTCCATGCTGCTCCTGTGTTCCTTCGATTTCTTTCCCGACTTTTTTTATTCACAGGAAAAGATTGTCAATGGACCTCTCCTTGCAATCCTGTCACACGATCACAGGTGTGCAAACCGATGCCCTGTGATACTCGTGCAATCAGGTAGATCCATTCTGAACACTTCCGGGTATGATCAGGATATTCAGGTAAGTGGCACCCTTTGCTTTACCCTCTCAGGGTTACTTGTTAAATGTAAAGTGTGTCTGAGTGCTCAGCTTTCTTTCTGACATTTGGTTTTGTTTTATTTTTTAAATTCCCTGTGTGATCGTTCTCTGGTGAGAACTGATGGAATTTGGTTTCCCTGTAGTAAAAATAGCTTTATGACAGCTGAATTTACTGCAGGGAGGCCAAGGGGAGGGGGAGCGGTTTCTCTCCGGATAAAAGGTAGGCATGCAAATGGTTTTCAATTATTCCGTGGCAGGGATAGGAGTGGGGCTGGAGGGTGCTAGTGGGGCAGGAACAGGGCTTTTAAAGTGAGTCTAAAAAAATCATTAATCATATCATAAAATCAAAGAATCATAGAATCATAGAATTGAAAGAAACCACAAGGGCTACCCAGTCCAACCCCCTGCCATGCAGAAATACACAATCAAATCATTCCCAACTGATGGCCATCCAGCCTCTGTTTATAAACCTCCAAAGAAGGAGACTCCACCACACACCAAGGCAGTACATTCTACTTCCAAACAACTCTTACTGTCAGAAAGTTCTTCCTAATGTTTAGGTGGAATCTCTTTTCCTGTACTTGGAGTCTATTGCTCCCTGCCTAGTCTTTGGAGCAGCAGAAAACAAACTTGCACCATTCTCAGTATGACATTCCTTCAAACATTTAAACATGGCTATCATATCATCTCTTAACCTTCTCTTCTCCAGACTAAACATGCCCAGCTCCCTAAGCCACTCCTCATAGGGCATGGCTTCCAGACCTCATACCATTCTGGTCGCCCTCCTCTGGACACGTTCCAGCTTCTCAATATCCTTCCTGAATTGTGGTGCCTAGAACTGGACACAGTATTCCAGGTGAGGTCTGACCAAAGCAGAATACATGGCATTATTACTTCCCTTGATCTAGACACTATACTCCTATTAATGAAGCCTAGAATCACATTGGCTTTTTTAGCTGCTGCATCACACTGCTGACTCATGTTCAGCTTGTGATCCACTAAGACTCCTAGATCCCTTTCGCATATACTGCCCTCAAGCCAGGTGCCACCCATCCTATATCTGTGCATTTCATTTTTAGTTCCCAGGTGTAGTATCCTACATTTTTCCCTGTTGCAATTCATTTTGTTAGTTTTGGCCCAGCTTTCTAATCTGTTGAGGTGATTTTGGATTCTGGTCCTGTCCTCTGGGGTATTAGCTACCCCTTCTAATTTGGTGTCATCTGCAAACTTGATAAGCATACCCTCTATTCCCTCATCCAAGTCATTGATAAAGATGTTGAATAGCACTGTGCCAAGGACAGAACCCTGTGGCACCCCACTGGTCACTTCACTCCAGGATGAAGAGGAGCCATTGGTGACTACCCTTTGGGTTCGGTCAGTCAACCAATTACAAATCCACCTAAGAGTTGCATTGTCTAGCCCACAGGTTGCTAACTTTTTTGCAAGAATATCATGTGGGACCTTGTCAAAAGCTGTACTGAAATCAAGATACACTACATCCACTGTGTTCCCTTCATCTATCAAGTTTGTAACTCTATCAAAAAAAGAGATGACATCAGCTGGCATGACTTGTTTTTGAGAAATCCATGTCGACTTTTTGTGATCATGGCATTCCTTTCTAAGTGCTTACAGACTTGTCTGTTTAATGATCTTCTCTAGAATCTTTCTAGTACTGATGTCAGGCTGACTGGGTGGTAATTATTTGGGTCTTCTTTTTTTCCCTTTTTAAAGATGGGGACAACATTTGCCCTCTTCCAGTCTGCTGGGACCTCTCCTGTTCTCTAGGAATTTTCAAAGATTATTGACAGTGGTTTTGAAATTACTTCTGTCAGTTCTTTTAATACCCTTGGATGAAGTTCATCTGGCCCTGGAGACTTGAACTCATTTATACTGGCCAGGTATTCCTGAATTACCTCTTTACCAATTCTGTGGTGTATTTTCCCTACTGCATCATCTGCTCCATCTTCCCCAGGTTGAGCACTGATCCCCCTTTGGGAGAAGACTGAAGGAAAGAAGGTGTTAAGTAGTTCTGCCTTTTCTCTGTCCGCTGTTAGCCTTTCGACATCTTCTCTCCGCAGCGGCCTTACCATTTTCTTGTTCTTCCTTTTTCTACGGACATACCCCAAACAGTCCTTTTTATTGTTTTTAACCTCTCTAGGAAGCCTGAGCTCCAGCTGAGCTTTGGCTTTTCTGACTTTCCCCATATGTGAGTTGGCTGTTTGTTTGAATTTTTCTTTGGTAATTTCTCCATTTTTCCATTTCTTGTACATGTCCTTTTTAAGAGTTCTTTTGATTTCCATCCTGGTGTCTTTATACACCTCCCCTTTTTCCTCCTCAGTGGGACTGTTTGAAGTTGTGCCTTCAATATCTCACTTTTAAGAAACTCCCATCCCTCATGAACTCCCTTCTCTTTTAGTATTCCTGACCCTTGAATCACCCATGTCCCCACCCCTGGTCCTATTCTAGGATAGAAGAATTCTGTATTTAACAAGTAAACATAGGACTTTATCAGACAAGACAAATATGGCATCATAACAATGCCTAATGAATGTGAAAGGATGCGCATATCCGATATAGTCCCTTCACAATTTTGTATTGTGAAAAAGGCATTCTATTTTATTGATGGCCCAAGTCATCAATTGATCTCCAGTGGCACTTTGTTGCTCGCATTGCCAGGGTTTGAAACTTCACGCCATTGTGATCACAGAAACACAATGACAATGAAAGAACGCTGGTAGGGGATGCTGTTTCTATAAACATCCCTGGTTTACTTGTAATTTTTAAAAGTGTGTTTCTGTGCTTCTGTCTATATTTTGCTCATTTTTTTGAATTTGCTTCGCTCACGGCTTCGCGTGAGAATTGGCAATATCTCAACCTGAAAGTAAACTGAGCTCTATTCGTGCTCCATTGCCAGGGCTTCCTTTCTGATGCTGCTAAAGGTAGGCCTGGTAGGGGGAATTCTTTTGCCAGCATAAAAACACCACAAAATATGCCAGTAAAAGAACATTAAGGGGAGTAAGCTAATAAAGTCCTTACTCTCCAACTGTCCCAATATGGCAGGGAACGTCTTGATGAATTCTCTGTCACCCCACTTTCTGAGCTGCTTTATAATGTCCCACTTTCTCTCTGATCCCCCATGTCCCCACTTTGTCTTCAGCTTACTTCAATTCCCTAAACTGAATTCAAAGTGCAAAAATAATTTGCACTGAATTAACTCAGCTGGGTGAGAGGAGGGGAAGGGTCCAAATCTTGCCCTTTCTTGTACTCTCGGGCAAAAGCAAATTGTTGTGCCTTCTTCTTCATTAATAAATGTTACCATCTTGACCATACAAACTAAGAAAACGTTTTTTAAAATAAAAAAATTCTAAGGATAGGGCTGTGGCCCTCTGAGATCCTGCATAAGCATACTCTCCAACGGTCCCAATCTGGCAGTGTCTGCCCTCTTTAATCCTCTGCTGTCCCACTTTCTCAGCTGCTTTTAAAATATTCTGGTTTCTCTCTGCTCCTGCACTTTTCCCCTTTGTCCTCATCTTACTTCAGTTGCTGAGATCAGAGTTCAAAGTACAATAGTTGTTTTCACTCATCTCAGCAGGAGGGAGAAGAGGGGATGGAATCCCACTCATCCCAGTAGTCTCAGGCAAAAGCAAATTGCTGCAGCCTCTCTTAGCTTTAGGTCAGAAAATCCTGTGTTGTGTGACACCAAATAGCTTCCTGACGTAAAGAAAAGGAATAAACACACCTTGTAAAAAGCAGCCAGCTCTGCGGGTACGTGGGTTTTTCCTTCACAAGATCCCCTTTGAATTATCTCTCTCTGGCTTTTCTTCGCAAATGAAGATTCAGATAGGACTCATCCCGTGCTTTCTGCAAGCACGCTGATAACTAAAAAGGCCAATCCGAGATAAACAAGTCCGGTTGCAGAAAGCACAGCAAAAGGTCTCCTTGGGTGATGTTTCCGGGTTGTGATCCTTTCTGCGTTGTCATTTCTCTTCAAGACTTGTTCGGCGTGAGTTCTCAAATAAGGCTGTAACATTGTGGATAGTGTGTCTCCATGCTTCCCGATGTGAGGCCAGGGCAGACCATTGTTGGTGATCAATTTGGCCAAGCCTGAAATGTTGTTTCAGGGAGTCCTTGTATCGCTTTTTTGGAGTGCCCCTCTTATGGTGACCCGTGGCGAGTTCACCGTAGAGTACTACTTTTGGGAGGCGATGGTCCTCCATCCTAGAAACGTGTCCTGCCCAGCGCAGCTTTGTTCTCAATATCATGGCCTCCATGCTGGTGATCCCGGAAATGTGCACGTGTATCCTGATTTTCTCCTGTGAAATGCTGAAAGGTATGCAGGAGGCCAATGCAACCCACACATCCCTGCCAGTTGTCCACCCCAATCTCTTCCATCTGATACTGGCTCGCAAAGACTTTAAACCTTTTCTCTGAGGTTGTTTTTCCCTCAATGAAACCAGGGAATACATCCAGCTCTTTTGTTTGCACATCATATGCTCTCACTACAGAGTGAGATGTACGTACATAGCAATAAGCAAATGTATTTAAATGTCAACCAAGCAAGCTTTAATCAACAGTGTATTCTTTAACCAGGGGAAGGTCTCATGCGCGATTGCTGGTTGGCTGGGATGACAAAATTTTCAACCAACAAAAGATGTAAACATGAACCAGATAGCAATCAAATGGTTACACAATTATCCTGGAAGAAACTGGGACACACTTTTTGTTTTGCTAAGTTTATGACGTATGAACCTGCTCTT
This sequence comes from Gambelia wislizenii, assembly GCA_030847615.1. NCBI lineage: Eukaryota > Metazoa > Chordata > Lepidosauria > Squamata > Crotaphytidae > Gambelia > Gambelia wislizenii. The sequence continues at coordinate 15,571,826 of JAUMIR010000001.1, read as the reverse complement.
TGTATATCTAATGGTTCTGCAATGATGATAAGCCAAAGAGCTTGTTAGATGAGCAGTGCTGCTTAAATACAGAAATGAAAACATTTGAATTGTTTTGCTGCAGATTTACAATGGCCCTTGAAGGCGAAGGCGTTCAAAGTGGCCATTAAAATGCCAGTATTTTCCATAGCCGGGATTTAATCCCTGTTTGCAATCAGACTACAAATCACTATGCCCAGTTTTTTTTTTCCCTTCCCCTGGGAAGACATAAATGCAATCAGAGGAAATTATTTCACCTCTGCCCTTAATATTCTATTTATTATTGTTGCTGTAGTCAACTTGGCCTTAACAGGCTGGCCTGTCACAGTTCATGTAATGCTTGCTCTATGACTGAGCATATGATTAAAAATGAGAAAGAGGATAAGTGCTTAAAGAGTATTAAAAATGGATACAGAGATTTCAGGAGGAAACTGGGTAACTAGGTCTAGGACACTGGGTACACCTAGCCCTGGCATAACTGAGACAGTGATGCAAAAATTGGTTCCGACTGACAATAATTCACTCTACACAACAATAATGATTCTACTTTATTTGCCATGGAAGTATACCATGGAATCCTATGGGATTTTTTTTTTTTACCCTCCAATTGTTCTAAATTGACAGAGACAGTCTTGATTAATCTTCTATCTTCCCAATTTGTCAGCTGCTTTTAAAATGTCCCAGTTGCTTTTAAAATGTCCTCTGACTTTTCCCCTTTGTCTTCAGCTTACTTCAATTGGTGATACAAGCTTGTTTCAAAATGCAAAAGTCATTTGCACTCCAATAACTCAGCAGGAAGGAGAGGAAAGGAGGGTGAAGTAGGAATCTTGCCCTTCCTTGTAGACCCAGGCAAAAGCAAACTGCTACAGCCTAGCTTGTCTTTTTTCCCTCATTCATAAGTTCCCTCTTTTTGACCAAACACAAATGTTGCTTGGTCATGTGTCCTGGATGGAGAGTATGGAGTTATGCAGTTTAGGGATAGATGTTTAGAATACAGTCGGACCCCTGTATCTGTGGGGGTTCGGTTCTGAAACTTACCGCAGATACCAGGAACCACGGATTACAGTGATCTCTATTAAAATAAAAGGCTTCTGGTAAAAACATACCAAATATGTGCATTGGAAGACCTAAAAATTGCCTAGAGAGGACATATCTCTAGATACTTCCCAGTGTGATTCTTTGCTATGTGTCCCTAATTTGTGTTCTGTGGATAACTGAAACCGTGGATATTGGTTCCACAGATATGGGGCCCCAACAGTATTTAGCCAGAAAGCTCTAGTTCCTCACCAAACTACAAACCCCAGGATTCTTTAAGGTGCAATCATGGCAGTTAAAGTGGAATCATAGTGCTTTGGTACAGTGTAAAAAGACACATGTGGTGTAAGCTTTCATGAATTGCAGTCTACTGAAGACCAATATGGCTACCCACCCACCCCCAGAAAAAATACTATGGAACACAGGATAATTGGGAACATTTTGAAGATAGTAGACAGAAAGTAAAATATCTATTTGTTCAGAGGCTTAGAAAGAGCAACTTGCCATGTCTGCAATTATTTGTCTTATTCATCATGAGCCTAAACTGGGCATGGTTAAGAGGTACCCACTTTTGCAAGCTTCCAATGTCCTTCATTCCAAATTTTGCCCCATGAAAAGGGAGTTTAGAACTAAAAATGAGTGTGGTGCACATAACTCCCCAAAAGCCATAAATCAACAATGTACAGTAGGACCCCTATATTCATGGAGGATTGGTTCCAGGGCTCCCTGCAGATAATGAATTCCATGGCTAATAGCAAACGTCCCACCCCGGTCGCCATTGCTGCCATGGAAGCCATCCCTCCAGCTGAAGGGAGAAGGGAAGAGAGACCTCTCCTCCCCTCCCTTCACCCTCCCATCGCCACTGGATCCACTGAAGCCATGGGGGGGGGGCGAAGGGAAAAGAGAGGCAAGACCTCTCCTCCCCTCTCTTCACCCTTCCATCACCATTGCTGCCACAGAAGCCATCCGGAAGCCTCCTCCCCTCCCTCCCTCCCTCCCTCCCTCCCCTGTCCACCCCCCCCATTGTTGCTGATAATTGAATCAGTGGTTGGCAAATCAGCGGATACGGGGGTGCTACTGTAAATAGATGTCTTGCCAATTCTATTTTTTTAAAAAAATAATTTAGCTCTTATTAGTTGGACAGGCTGTCACCTCACTCTCCCTTTAAGAACAACCTCAGCTTTGAACAGACAGACAAAGATGGAGAGTTTCTTGAATCAGGAAACTTTTACTACAAGAATACAAAATTATTGCAAGCGCGCTTGGGGTGCCAGCTAGGGGACAAAGAACTAATAAAACAACCCTACCTTTTATAGGTAATTATGACACCTGAATGTAGGTATTTGTTTAAACCAATCCTTGCTATTCAAGCCAGAGATGGGGAGGGGTCTTTATGACATTGATCTGTCTTGTATACTTGACCATCCTTCCCTCATATAATGGCAGGTCACAATGTGGCATTTATAGACCTTTGGTATTTATTACCTCTGAGGGGGAATGAGGGGGGGGGAGATGCAGAGCAATTATCTTCCCATGGAATGTGTACCTCTAAGGCGGCCCAAGCTCTCAAGGCTTTTTGTGAGGTAAAAATTTGGCCCACAAACTGGTGGAGGTTGTCCATCACATGCTTATAGAATAACACAGTAAATGTCATGACACCCAGCCTTTGAATTCAGCTAGTTCTTCACAGCCTGCAAACTAGAGGGCAAAGACTGAGGGTGAGAATTCATCTCAGGCTTTGTCAGGCTTTGGCATTGGTTGGTTTTCATTCTAGGATGTAAGGGCAGGTGATTATCAGTCCAAATCGACCAGAAGCAGATGGATGGTCAGGTCAGGTACTAATCTAGAAACAAATAGTAGGAATTAAGCAGTGTCTTCACACTAGAGGAACATTATTCAGAATGAGGAGAAGTCCTGAGGCTAAGGACTTTATCACACAAGGCTGCCAAAGCAGAATTACAGCAGGATAGCAGCATCTGTGGCCATATCTTATCACATGATGCCGTGTCTGTCCTGTAGTTGCTTCATCTTCCATCCATTTCTGGAGCACTCCTTTTCATCGTTGGGCAAACCACATCAATCCCCCCCAAGCCTGCTGCTTTCCTGCTACTGATTCACGTGTGATAAGTCTCTCCCACTGCAGTACTGATATGCAGGCAGTCACATGGTGTGAGTGGGTGTGGTTCTTCAGCCTTGCATCTCACTACTGTCTATGGGCTCATTGACATGAAGCAGGATACACCAGCTCCCCACCAATGTATCCTGGCTATGAATCTAGCCTGTTCCTCATCTGTTCCTTCCACAAAACAGGCTGGAGTCTAGACAGGCATGCCAGTCCATTGCTGTAGCCACTGCCTCCATCTCCCTCGCCCTCCTGGTAGTGAGGGAGCTGGCACACAACATGTGACCAAGGCCCCCTGCATGTGACCAGCCTTGGCCATATACTGCAGGTTCCCTTCCTGCTTTGGAGAGAGCAAGGGAGATGAGTAACTGAAGCTATAGGCCAGCCTGCCAGGCCAGGCTTCTGTGGACACATGGGGCCCAATCTGTTTTTTGCTGGAGGGACCAGATTTTCCAAGGTCTTCTTTTAGAATGGTTTATCAGGCCCTACCCCACATCAGCCTATCTGAGCCCTGTATTGGCCCTGGGAGTGGTGAAGACTGCCTAGGGACAGAATGGAACAAAAGTCCTGTGTTGTCAGGACTGCAGGGCTCTAAGGACATTATCAGATGCAGCAAAAAGCATGGGATTAAGACATCAGGGTAGTGCAAATGGGCACTGCTATTGCACAACATTGGCTTTGTGTTATTACTTTGTGCTCCAGCTGCAAAAAAGGTGTTCTTTCTCATTCACGGGACAAACCATCAATAGATCATCAATAGCATTCTTTTCATGCTATTGACTGTGTGCGAAAACATGTCCCATTGTAAGAGAATGTGAAAATGAAGCAGAGGACACTCTTTTCATGAACTGTTCCCTTTAGTTGGTATGTTTTTAAGTTTGTTTCAATGCTTGTGTGTTCATGTACTTTGTTAATTAAGGGTTTGTTTGTTTTAGTTTTAAGCATGCTCGTGTCTTCTTGCAAGAACCACCAAAATCTTGCCCATGCCAAAATCACAGATGTAAACTCCCAGTCTTGAAGCACTAGTGTTCATTGGGTGATAATTCTGTGGGGTTTCTTTCATGCGATTATAGGTATGTGCAATAATAAGTATTATAACTTCATGATGTTCCCACTATTTTCATTCGTGAAATTACAGCATTTTTAGACACTAGTCTGATAATGTCCTAAGACAGGGACAAGGTGGGGTATATTGCCTATGTAGATAAGCCTTAACATAAAAAATAAAACATACCCTCCTTTTTTTAAAAAGTGTTTTTTGTCTTTTTTTTCCTTATATTTTTTTATTGTCCGTTTTTCAATTGAATAAAATCCACCCATTCCATATTTTATACATTTCCATCCATTTCGCTTTTATACATTTCTATTTCTTTCCATAATATACTATCATATTATACAGTCATATCCATATTTATATCAACATTCACAACATCTACAACGGTTACTTCCTCTTTACTTTTGATCCCGTGTCTTTATTGCATACCTTTTCTCCCCCTCTTATCTACCTTGTTGTCTTTGGAGATTTTCAGACAGGCAAAAATCGCTCTTTGCCGCGCGAGCAGCCTCCCGAAACTGCTGCGTGGCAAGGGTCTTCTTCGGACGACGCTGTGCCTCTGGCGAAACCGTCCGTGTCACTTCCGTGAAGCTTGGGACGGCTCCGCGTCATATTTCAAGCACGGAGGCTGCCCGTGCTTGAAATATGACGCGGAGCCGTCCCAAGCTTCACGGAAGTGACACGGACGGTTTCGCCAGAGGCATAGCGTCGTCCGAAGAAGACCCTTGCCGCGCAGCAGTTTCGGGAGGCTGCTCGCGCGGCAAAGAGCGATTTTTGCCTGTCTGAAAATCTCCTTTGATTCTGTTGTGGCTTCAGTTCAATCACTTCCACTTTTTTTACCTTCCACTTTATGCTATATATTTCGTTTCCTTCTCTTTAAGAGTTAAAGCTCTGTATTTACAACAATACAATCTCCCCATCTTTCTTCCCAGAGTGAGGTTATAATTTCCCAATCCTTAAGACTTTCTTGAGTTTTCCTCCCCTCCAACAACATTGTCAGTCTATCCATCTCATACATCTCATATACTTTAAATAACCAATTGTCTACTGTTGGAGTTTGTTGGTTCTTCCAATTTTTTGCCAAATTAATCCTAGCCGCTGTTATCATATACAGTAAGATCTTTGAGAAATTCCCTTTATTCCATTTTGTTACATCATGTAAAATGTTTAATAGGTATACCTCCGGTTCACAGCGGAATTCCACATCTAGTGTCTTTATAATAATCTTATGGATCTTGTTCCAATATTTCTTTATCTCCTCGCATCTCCACCACATATGATAGTAGGTGCCCTTGTTTTTCCTACACCTCCAACATAGCTCTGATGAGTTTTTATATATTTTTGATATTCTTTCAGGTGTCAAATACCATCTGTACAATGATTTGTAGTAGTTTTCTCTTAAACTGTAGCTTCTTGTAAATGTTAAATTTTTACCCCATGATTTTTCCCAATGTTCAAGTTGGATTTCATGCCCTATGTCTTGAGCCCACCTTACCATATGCGTTTTTATTCTCTCCTGCTCTAGGTTGATTTTTAGGAGTAATTTATAGATTTTGGATACAGTTTTTTCCCTTCCTCCTTTCAGGATTTTATCTAACTCTGTCATATCTAGTTCTATCTCTTCTTCCTTGATGTCTTTCTTAAATTTCTCTACTATTTGTCTATGGAGGAACCAGTGGCAATCTATACCCTCTTCCTTTAGTTCTTCTTGAGTCTTCATTCTGATTACATTCCCCTCCCGTTTTAACACTTCTTTGTATGTCAGCCATCTGTTATTGTATAAATTTTCCTTCTTATGAAAAGCCTCATGTACTGACAGCCACATAGGTATCTTTGGACAGAGTATCCTCTTATACCTCAACCAAACTCTTAGCAATGCTCGTCTTACACAGTGGTGTGTAAAGTCTTTATGAACGGATGCCTTGTCAAACCATAAGTAAGCATGCCAACCAAACCGTAGGTTAAAACCTTCCAGTTGTAAGAGTCTGTTGTTTTCTAATAATATCCAATCTAAGACCCAAGCTAAACTATTTGCATGATAATATGTTCGCAAGTCTGGCAGACCCAAGCCTCCTCGTTCTTTGGTGTCAATTAAGGTTTCCCTCTTTATTCTAGGCTTTTTCCCTGCCCAAATAAACCTTTGTAGGTCTTTGTTCCATTTTGTAAAGACTTTATCATTTAATATAATTGGGATATTTTGAAACAAATATTGTAGCCTCGGCAAGATGTTCATTTTTACTGTGGCTACTCTTCCCAGTATTGAAAGTTCTAATCTACTCCACTTATTTAGATCTTCTCTTATTCTATTCCATGTTTTGATGTAATTATTTTCTAACAGTTCTGAGTTTTTATTTGTTACTGTTATTCCCAAATACTTAACTCTATCTTCTACTTTAAATCCTGTAAGTTCTCTCATCTTTTGTGCCTCTTTTTTACTTAAGTTCTTATTTAGTACAACTGTTTTTTCCTTATTTATCTTTAAACCGGCTAAATTCCCAAATTCTTCTATTATTACTAAGAGCTTTTGTATATTCTCTAAAGGGTTATCTAAAATAAACACCAGGTCGTCTGCATAAGCCTTATACTTAAATTCTTGCTTTTGTATTCTCAGTCCTTTTAAATCTTGATTCATTCTTATTTTTCTATTCAGCACTTCACTCTCTCTGGCTTTTCTTCGCAAACGAAGATTCAGGAAGGACTCATCCCGCACCTTCTGCAAGCGCGCTGATGACTAAAAAGGCCAATCCGAGATAAACAAGTCCGGTTGCAAAAAGCGCAGCAGAAGGACTCCTTGGGTGATGTTTTTGGGTTGTGATTCTTTCTGCGTTGTCGTTTCTCTTCAAGACTTGTTCGTCGTGAGTTCTCAAATAAGGCTGCAGCATTGTGGATAGTGCGTCTCCATGCCTCCCGATGTGAGGCCAGGGCGGACCACTGTTGGTGATCAATTTAGCCAAGCCTGAGATGTTGTTTCAGGGAGTCTTTGTATCGCTTTTTTGGAGTGCCCCTCTTACGCTGACCCGTGGCGAGTTCACCGTAGAGTAGTATTTTTGGGAGGCGATGGTCCTCCATCCTAGAAACGTGCCCTGCCCAGCGCAGCTGTGTTCTCAATATCATGGCCTCAATGCTGGTGATTCAGCACTTCTAACACCATTATAAATAACAACGGTGATAGTGGGCATCCTTGACGGGTACCTCTATTAATTTGACACACTTTCGTCTTTTCTCCATTTATTATTATTTGTGCTTCTTGTTTATCATATATTTTCTGTATCCATTTCATGTAATTTTCTCCTATGTTCATCTGTTCTAACACTTCGAAAAGAAATTTCCAGCGAACGTTGTCAAACGCTTTTTCCGCATCAGCGAATATCAGACTCAACTTCCTTTCATTGTGTTTTTCGTAATACTCTAATATATTCAACAGAGGTCTTATATTATCCTTTGTTTGCTTTTTTGGTAGGAATCCACTCTGATCTTCGTCTATCCACTTTTTCAGTACCTCCTTGAGTCTTTCTGCTAATATATTTGAGAATATCTTGTAATCAATATTTAGTAGGGATATTGGCCTATAATTTGCTGTGGATGTTATGTCTTTTCCCTCTTTTGGTATCAGGGTTATGTTTGTGAGCCTCCAGGAGTCTGGAATTTTCTCATTACCCAATTCATTAAATAGTCTATGTAACGGGTTTATCAATTCCTCCTCAAATACTTTATAATAAAGGACTGAGAAGCCATCTGGTTCTTTTCCAGTTTTTTGTCTTTTTTGACTGTCCATGCAGCCTCTGGAGAGTCCCAGGAACAGAAAATGGACCCCTGAACCCAGGGCTCATGCCCACCTTTAGTACAGACAATGCCGATCTCACCTACATCTTCCTGGACACTGATTTTACAAACATCTTCCCTGTGGAAGTTTTTCTTGTCAGCTCCTGCCTCTATTAGCTTGCACTCAGCTATCCCAGACATTTCTGCCAATTATGTCTCTGTCAACTCAACTGTGTATTTAACTGATCGATTCCTCTAACAGTTTAATACACTGAAAGGATGTTTCTGATGCAAACAATATCCACCAGGCAGGAATAAACATAATGTAATGAAATTAAAAGAGAGCGAGTTTTCACATAGAGCTATCCCACTGGGCTTGTCATTTCCTAAACAATTACCTGGAGCATAAATAATCTTTCAGCTTGTCTTGTTTAGAGGGAAAAGGTGGAACTTCTAAGCGTTTTAGCAGTTCCTCCCTCCTGGTCACCAAGGCCTTGAAGAAGAAAATAATAAAATACATGGCATAGTATAGTGCCCTGAGAACCCAGAATATCTTTTCTGTGATAAGGTCATTTTTAAAGAAGGGGAATGAAACTGAACCAAGGCTTTTTTGCCATACATTATGCTGCTTTTATTATTCCTGTCTATTGTCAGCGATGTTGAGCAAAGCACATTTAAGGAAGCAAAAGGGACAATGCAAAATTAACCAACCTTATTAATTTAATAGGGTGAATTATTCGGTGATGAATTGCTTAAACCCAGATGCTGCTTCAACTAAGCAGAAAAAAATCCCAAATGCTGATGAATCTAAATCTCCTGGGACTTTTATTACTCAGGGTTCATTTGCTACCTTGGGCCCAAAAGCAATTTTTCTCACTGGCTTGGCATAAGCATAACATTTGTGGAGAAGAGCAGAATGCAATGAAATCACAATAGATTAATTTATTGGTGATAAAATATTTCAGTTAGGAACATTTTCTTCATTCTTTTCTAGAAATGTGTTTACCTTCTTCACATGTTAATTGTGTATGATTTTTTTTAAATAAAAATGTTTGTGCCATGAAATCCAGACAGATTAAGCCTATTCTCAGTTTAGAAAAGTTACTTTTTTGGACCATAGCTCCCACAGTCCGCTAGCCAGCATGGCCAACAGACTGAGAATATTGTGGAGAAATAAAGACATCCAAAGACAATTATGTTGTCACATTGAAAACTAGAGACATCTCCTGTATCTTTAATGGTTGTGTAGAAGAGAACATTTTCAAGGGGTTTCTTGTCACACAATCAGATAGCTAGCAACACCTGCTGAAATTTCCTCTCTATACAACCATTAAAGGGACAGGATCCATCTCTGTTTTTCACTCTGGCAACTCTAATTCTGAGGCAAAGTGTTTCAGTTGTGTTGTTATTTGCCATCAAATTGACCCCAGTCATCAACTGTCTTGTTCTAGTCTTCCAGACTGAGGGCTGTGGCTTCCCTGCTTGAATCAATCTACCTGTAATGTAGTCTTCGTCTATTCCTACTGCATTCCACTTTGCCAAGCTTAATCATCTTTCCCAATGAGTCATGTCATCTCAAGATATTTCATAAGACGTATGATATCTCCAAAGGTATATTAGACATTTGGCATGACTTTTCTGTGGTGGGGGGATTGTGTGCTTCTGTGAGGTAGGAGGCTATGCTGAAGATAGCATTCCTACTGATAGGGTCTCTCAATTCAGATGGGCTTTTGCAGAGGAGCCAGATTAAGGGCTTGTCGACTATGGCCAAATACCCTGGCTCGCCCCCATCCAAGAACCCTGTACTACACATGACACAGGGAATTTACCCCAATTGGCCCCCAGGCAGTCCAAAGAACCTCTGGGGCAGAAACAGGGCTGGAATGGGGGCAGTCTGGGATAGGGCCCAACAACACATTACCGTATATTCCGGCATATAAGATGACTGGGCATATAAGATCCCCCCACCCAATTTTTAAGTTAAAATACAGAGTTTTTAAATATAGAGTTTTTAAAGCAGGGGGAACTCGGAGGTTTTGTTGGCTGGCTGGGGAGAGCGTTCCCAGCCAAACCTCTGTGCTTTCATAAGGGCTCCTTGTGAGGAGCCCTTGTAAAAGCGCAGAAGTTTGGCTGGTTTAAAATACCATAGAGTTGCCTTGGAGGACCTAGAAAATGGCTAGGGAGGATGCATTTTCTAGGAAGACTCTATGGTAGGTGTGCTGTTTTGTGGCCTGTGGATAACTTAATCAATGGATAATGTATCAGTGGATATAGGGCCCTACTGTAATCAGATACAGGAAACAGTACCTAAAACTGGCAGCTAAACACATGTGTACTCACAGAGGTCTGAAAAGTTCCTTTTTTTGGCCAGGGGGATTGTTGGCATTGTATGGTGGTGGGGGATTTGGGGCTCTCTAGCTCCCCAAAGTAAAAATTGCCAAAGGGCAAGGGGGAGAGGGTTCAAAGAAAAAAGCATCATAATAGTGAAGCAAGGTAAAACGTGAAGTGGTGCTTGGCCACCCAACAGGCGAAAGAGGGTGTGGGTGGGCCTTGTTTTCTGCCGAAACCTGAGGCAAGGCAGGCTGGCTCTACTCATGGGAAAGTTTCTGCACCTACCTTGGATGTGGGAGAGGAAGCCGAGGGAGACCAGGGAGCGAGCGAGGGGAAGGGTTTGCTTTTTCTCCCTTCTCTTCCACTCATTGTTGGGGAGAAGAGCTGAGGTGCAGTTTGGTGGCACCAGACACCGTCTCCCTTTCTCTCCCCCCCCCAGCTCCCTGTTCTCGGTGACTCCCATCCTGGCCCTCTCTCCGCCTTCTCTCCGCAGTTTGCTGCTCTCCTCAGCTGCTGCTGTCTGCAGCCTGGCCAGCTGAGCTCCCCCAGTCTCCCTGGAGCCAGAGCACGAGAGGCAAGAATGCCTCGTCCGCCTCACTTGGAACCTCCGCGGGCGCCTCGACTTGGCTGGACTGCCTGGAGCTGGAGAAGCTCCGTGGCATGCTTGGGCAGCCTCTGCCTAGGGGGGCGTTGGCCGCTGGTCTCCGGAGCTCCTCACCTTAGCCGCCTCCTCCCCTTTCTTTCTTTCTTTCTTTCTTTCTTTCTTTCTTTTCTCCTCCTTCTTCCCCTCACACTGAAGCTTTGGAGGCGCTCAGGAAAGTTTGCCCAGAGCGCTCTGCCACTTCGAGGGAGGCCCCAAAGTCTCCATCACAGCAACATCATGGCGAGCAGGCCGGCAGCACTCGAGGAGGCCACCCAGCCTGGGGGACTTGGCCGCTCCTCTGGCTGTCCAGCTCTCTCTTGGAAAAGGGGTGGCAGTGATGGCCGCCCCTGTGGGTTGTCTGCATGGCGCTGCTGTGGAAGCTTGGTGCTGCCGCCGCCTCCGAATTTTCCATTTTGGATGAGGTACAAGTTTTAGCCACTCAGATGAGGAAACTGGCCGCTTACTTTTTCTCCCACTTTTTCTCTCCCCCCTCCCAAATCAAGAACCTCTCCCATACTTTTTTTAAATCCTCTTTCTTCCCTAGGGTAGGACTGCTTTTTGAAATCCTCTGTGAAAGCACAGAGGTTTGGCTGGGAACGCTCTTCCCACCCAGCCAGCCAAACCAGAGATGGGGCTGCCAACCTCATCTCAGACTCAGGAATGACAGGGGCTGGCTAGGAAGCTTCCTAGCCACCTCCTGTCCTTCCCAAGTCTGAGATGGGGCTGGCAGCCCCATCTCGGTCTGTATATCCAGTGTATAAGATGGCCCCCTGATTTTCAGGAGATTTTTAGGGGTTAAAAAGTCATCTTAAATGCCAGTATATACAGTACATGAAAATATCCAGTTTACTCTGGTTTACCAGGGAAAAAAACAGATCAGGTCCTGGGTGTCCACAGGTGCTCATCTAGCACACCACTCCTCCCTGCCACTTCCAGCTCTTTGGCTCTCCCAGAAGCCAGCCATCAGTTCCTCAGCATGTGACCAAGGCTGGTCACATGCAGGGGGACTTCAGTCATGTCTTGTGAGACCCCCTTTCTGGTGTCCGTGTTAATAGGGGAAAATAGTGGCAGCTTCAGTGATGGGCTAGCATTGTGTTTGGACTCCAGCCCATTTTCTCCAGGTAATGGGGGGGGCAGCTCCAGAGGCAGGATATACTGGTGGGGAGTCGGTGTATCCTGGCTAGTGTAGATTAGCCTTAAGTGGGCCAAACAGTTATAGGAAAGCAGCAGGGGGGGGGGATAATGGAGGATCTGCCAGATACAACAGCAGTGGCACCATTGCTAACTCTAAAGGAGCTACTAGTGCAGAGAAGAAGGTACTGGTGAAACAATCCTGAATGCCTTTTATCTCATAAACCCTATGATGAGATAATCCAAAATGGAAAAAAGTGAAAATCTTTCAATTTCACTTTCACTGAGATCTAAATCCCATCTGCTTTTTCTTTCCCTCCTTTTCCTTTGCAGTAGGTTGCAAAGCTCTTCCTGCCGATTTTAAAACAATCTCCACCTCCCAATTTTGGACATTTATTTTTATAATTTACTTCGATTACACTACTTCTGCTCACCACCTAATGAATTTTCCCCCCTCTTCAATTATTCACATGTTAGATGTTCACATTTGAAAATATGCATGCCCTTTATTGCTTGGAAATTTTCTATAAGTCTTGCAAATGTGCAAACACACAAGATGAGATGCACATTTTTTTCTAAAGAAATTAAGGAAGGTGCAGAAAGGCTATGCAAAGTACAATGAAATTTCTCTCCATCTCTACTGTTCTTTATTTGCCAGCAAGGATAATATAGTGCATGATAAACCCTTCTGTTCCAGAGAAGCAGCACCATTTCATCAGCCATCCCTCCTCTGTGATTGACCCTAAAGCAAGAGTGGGAATGATGTGGTCCATGGACCACATTGGCTTTCAAAGGGAATATATGTCCACTAGACCTTGGAGCCACCAGACCCTCACCAACCACTCAAATCTCTGACATTTCTCTAGGGCTGAAAAACTATAATTTATGAACTGAAAAATGTACAGATTTGTCATGTAAAATCTTTTTGGGCCATCCCGCACAAAGCAGTAAAAAAGTTTCCTTTACAATTGGCTGGAAATGATCGAAAGCTCTAGTTCCTCACCAAACTACAGGCCCCAGGATTCTTTAAGATGCAATCATGGCCGTTAAAATGGAGCCATAGTGCTTTGGTACAGTGTAAAAAGACACATGTGGTATAAGCTTTCATGAACTGCAGTCTATTGAAGACCAATATGGCTACCCACCCACCTCCAGAAAAAATACTATGGAACACAGAATAATCTGGAATAATTTTGAGGATGGTAGACAGAAAGTAAAATATCTATTTGTTCAGGGGCTTAGAAAGAGCAGCCTGCCATGTGTGCAACTATTTGTCTTATTCATCATGAGCCTAAACTGGGCATGGTTTGCTGAGCTGCTTCTCTTGAGAGCAAGTGAGTCATAGAGACTGCTGAACGGAAAGTAGGTCAGAGGCAGAAGATGGAGTAAGGAGTAGGACAGTAGGGCAGAGGGAGGAGCTAGCAGTCAGTAGCTCGTTCGCTCTCTATAACTACAGCTTCAGTCTCTGGAGCTCAGCGTACAGTTGTCCAGGAGCGAGGTGAACAGGAGAGAGGACAACAGGGGTGTTTAGGATGGGTGTTTAGCCAGTTTGAGGGGGATGCACAATTCTTTCTCTGAGGGAGAAGGGCTACTGCTGAGCTGCCTGGGGGTGGAACTAGCCACTACCTCTATATAAGTGCTGCTGCACTCTTTCCAGGTTAATCTTAGAAAATCAGCAGTTAGTGCCTTGTGGCATGCGCAGCTCTAACATTACAGGGGCATAGGAGCTCTTCTGAGAAACAAGGCCAATGGGCATTGGCTGGAGGGGGGATTCTAGAGGAGCATGGGCAGGGAAGCTTAAAGTTCTCTTTCAGTGACTACTTAAGAAAACTGAATATGGCCAGTGAGGGAGCTGCTGCAGTCACCTGCAACACCTGTGGGATGTTCATCTTCTTGCCAGAGGAGGTGGGGAGAGAGAGATGCACAGCAAGTGCAAGTTGGTGGCCCTGCTGGAAGAGAAGGTCAAGCATCTAGAGGACAGGGTATCTACTCTTCTGAATATTAGGGAGCAAGAAGTTTTCTTGGAAAGCATGGAGAAGACCATCCTGGAAACAGAACAAAACAGGGAGGTGTCTATGGAGGAGGCCATTACCCATACATAGGAAATGAACACGTGGAGGAATGTGTCACAGAGAAGTAGAAAGGCCAGGGCTCCTTCGTCCAGCTTGAAGCTACAGAATCGATTTGAAGTTCTCTCTCTTTCCAAAGAAGAAGAAGAACAGCAGTGCCAGGCCTCAGGGAACATACAGGAAACCTTGTTAGACCCAGCACATGAAGTGGCCTCTGCCAAGACTCAAAGGAGGAGGAGGGTGGTGGTGGTAGGGGATTCCCTGTTGCGAGGAACAGAAGCAGAAGTCTGCAGACCTGACAAAATGTCTCAGGAGGTATGCTGTCTTCCTGGGGCAAAAATTCAAGATGTAACAGAGAGGTTGACAAGACTCTGTGATGTACACAGAACACAAACTCTGATATCTTCAATAAAGTTCTTTATTGGAATAGAAGCATGTGTAAGGAACAGTGGCAAAGCTGCATACTGAAGACCAAGCTTGCAATCAGGATAGATAAGGTACCCCCAGCGTGAGAAAGCAGAAAAGGGAGGGTAGAACTTCAAAGCACACTTCGGAGGTGAGAGATCTGCCAGGCCATCTGGCCGACCTTGAGCTCCCGGGATGAACAGCGTTCCCATGGAAACCAACATCTCCCAAACATTCCAGAGGCCCAAAGCAGAGCCAGTCTCAAACCATGAAAATGTCAGGGACCTCCACGAACCCCACTCTATGCCTTAGAATTCGTGGATGGCCCTGACAGACTCATCAAGCCTTCTGACCATTATCCCTTCCTTTTGGTCCATGTGGGAACCAATGATACTGCAAGGCATAGCCTCCAGAAGATCACAAGGGATTATGAGGCTTTGGGTAAGAAGCTGAAGAACCTGGATGCACAGATAGTCATTTCATCTGTCCTTCTAGTGTAGTAGGAATGGGGGATTTCAACTATCCTGACATTTGTTGGAAGTCCAACTCTACCTAGCTATTATGTAGCTGATCCATGTGAACCTTTCAGATCTACTGTAACAGCATTTGTTATGCTAGGTCAGATAGAAAAAATAAAAATACATAATACAAGAAATAAATAATAACAAATGACTAGTTACTCAGTTCAAAAACCCAACAACAATTGAGAAAGCAATATCCACATAAATCCAAGAACTGAAAGAACTGACATAAAATTATTGAAGAAACAGGGTGTTCTTCACTTATTGTCAGAAGGAAGAAAAGGAAGAGACCAGCTGTGTCTGTGAGGAATGGTGTTCCATAGCTTAGGGGCTACTGTAAAGAAGGCCCTGATTTGTGTATTCACCCCACCTAACCTCAAATAATGGGAGAATGTATATCACATACCCTCCAGCTCTCTTGGCTTGGGAAGGATGACCTCAATTAATCCTCTACTATCCTGTTTTCTAAGCTGCTTTTAAAATGTCCTGATTTTGTTCTTCTCCAACTTTCCCCCTTTGTCCTGGCTTACTTCAATTGCTGCAAACTGAATTCAGAGTGCAAAGTAGTTTGTCACTCAGTTAACTTAGCAGGATGAAGAAGAGAGGAGGCAGTGGAATCTTGTCCTTTCTAACAGGCTCATGCTTTCTTAAACCCAGTACATTTATCCCTCCATATCCACAGATTTGGTATCAATGGATTTAAGTATTCACGGCTTGAAAATATTCCTTAAAAAACAATAATCCAAAAAGCAAACCTTGATTTTGCCATCTTATATAAGGGACACCATTTTGCTATGCCATTACATATAGCCTCCCAAAAATAGTCTTTTACAGTGAACTTGCCACGGGTCAGCATAAGAGGGGTGCTCCAAAAAAGTGATACAAGGACTCCCTGAAACAACATCTCAGGCTCGGCCAAATTCATCACCAAGAATGGTCTGCCCTGGTCTCACATTGGGAGGCATGGAGACACACTATCCACAATGCTGCAGCTTTATTTGAGGTCTCACGCCGAACAAGTCTTGAAGAGAAATGACAACACAGAAAGAATCACAACCCGGAAACATCACCCAAGGAGACCTTCTGCTGTGCTTTCTGCAACCAGACTTGCTTATCTCGGATTGGCCTTTTTAGTCATCAGCACGCTTGCAGAAAGCATGGGATGAGTTCTTCCTGAATCTTTGTTTGTGAAGAAAAGCCAGAGAGAGAGACATATAATGGGACTTGAGTATTCATGGATTTTGGTATCCATGGGGGGGGGGGGTCCTGGAACCAAACCCCAGCAAATATGGAGGGACAACTGTACATAAATCCCAGGGCTACGCTTCTTAAAATAGTCACTTTTTAATGTACTTCCTATTTAATGACTTTTGCTTTCTTGTTACCTGGACACATCCTCTTGCCCATACTCTGATGTTACTCAGCCACATGTGCCCAGGTTTTCATCTGACATAGCATTATAGATTTGTAAGTGTCACAAGGACCATCTAACTCAACTCCCTGTCATATAAGAACGCACAGCTACAAGACTCTTGAAAAATGCCCACCCAACCTCTGTTTAGTCCCCCCCACCGGACAGTCTATTCCCCTGTCAAGCAGTTCATACAATAAGTTCTTCCTAATATTTACGTAGAATCGCTTTTCTTGTAATTTGAATCCATTTGTTTGTGTTCCAGTTCCTGGAGCAGGAGAAAAGAAGCTCACTCCATCTTCTACATGACATTCGTTCAGATATTTAAAGATAGCAATCATGTCATCTCTCTGTGAGTATTTGGAAAGTGTGCGGAACAGACACCCTCCCCTCCAGCTCAATATTTGAACACTGTCATATGGAAATTAGTTGTCCTTCAGAGACTGAATCCAAGCTGGTTAGGGCTTTAAAGGCCATAATAACCAACACCATTTGATTAGAGTTTGGTAACAAACTGAAAGCCAACATAGGCATAATTAGATTCTGGCAAGGCCTATCTTGTCTCGACAGAATGAACCTTATATATAAAAAAGTAGTTTCTGACAGAGAAACTGAGGTCTTGTCTACACCAGCCAGAATAATCCACATTCTGGCTAGAGTATTCTAGCCCCAGGCCTGTGGTGTCTCCTACCCCCGCTCCATTACCTGCCATTCTGTTGTGGCAGCAGAGTGGTGCCCTAACAGCCACTGCTCCCACATCAACTGGTGCGTCTCTTCCCCATGCCAGTCATGTTTTCTGAGGCCAGGAATGAGGTGCTTGGCCATAGTCACATGTCTGGGTGCCTTGCAGTGAATTCAGCAGACGTGACATGAGTGACCTGGCTGGGAAATGGCTGTGCTGGGCACTGCGTGGGCCATGTGTGTGGACACCCTCCATTGTGGTAACAGAACCCAATGATTTTCTCCAGAAGAACCAGAGCAAATGGTAACATTTTTTTAACATGAATCCACTCCATTTTAAAGGGGTATTTGCCTGGGTTCTTGTTGGAACTGCACAGACATCATCTGGGAAGCAGGGCAAATATCCTGCATGGTCTGGACTATTGTGAGCAGGAACATGGGGAGTCCACATAATTTGGCCCATCTATACAAGGCCTTAATCTCCTTAAAAAGATCCAAATGCTTGCAAATGTTCATAGATTTGGGTTTGCAAAGCATTTGTTTTGCAAGGTGGCATCCGCACTCTCATCTGCCCAGCCCAAATAAATCCTAAAACACATCCTTGTCCTTTGTTTTCCCCACAAGCGTTCTCCGGTGAGCAAATTATTCATTATGTACCAATCAAATAAACCTGAACTTAAGTAAATGCAAATTTTAATTAGCACATTAGGAAGTGTTGCTGCCCCTCCCCTCCCCTCCTTTGGTTTTAGACAATGAAAGAGAAATGACTCCTTATAACGTGTAATTGAATAAGGTGAAAGCAAATAATTCTACTGTAAACATCGCCTTCTCTTATCAGGGCTTAAGCTGCCATTTTTAATGGATGCTGGAGGACTTTTTAATTCGTGTTTAATTGATTTACAGAGTATGTTCCCTGCAGTGCAGATTGTTGTGGGCAGACTATACTGGCTGTGATTGATACACATGGTTATAGGGATGGTTTTTACACAAGAAATTATATTTCTAGCTATGAAGTTGTTGTTATTGTTATTGTTATTATTATGTTTGCACCACTTTTATTCAAAGCCTAGAGAAAATCCATGTAGCCACAACTGTGATCGTTTTGATTAGGAATAGATAACCTTTAGCCAGACTGGTGTAGTGGTTTGAATATTGAACTAGGAATCTGGGAGACTAGGATTGGGATCCCTGCTCAGCCAAGGAAACCCATGGCTGAGGGCAAGTCAGACTCTCGGCCTTAGAGGAAGGCAATGGCAACTCCCCTCTGAACAAATCATGTCAAGAAAACCCCATGATAGATTCACCCTAAGGACACCATATGGGTAACAACAAGCCATTAGCACCCACTTTCTTTGTATCTATTCAATATGAAGTCTTTAATAATGTGTGTGTGTGATAGTGCTCCCAATTTGTCTGGGGACAGTCCCAGACTAAAACTCTGGAATTTCCAGTTAAATGGGTAGCAGGTGACCTGAAAAACCTGGGATCCCAGAGAATGGCTGGCATTCTGAGTAACTACTAGTCTGTTAAATGGACAAGTAGCTTGACTTAGCATAAGTCAAGCAGTTTTGTGTTTTCACACTTCTCAGAATCCACCAATTAATGGAATATCTCCCTCTCTCCCTCCCTCCCTCCCCCTTTTTTTTCTTTTTCTTTTTCTTAGTGACTTCATGGCCAACTTCATTTCCTGCTTTTGACTGCATCCAGAAATATTACTATAGGTACTAGTCAGTTGAGATGAAAAATGAAAGATGTCCTGATATCAATCAGTTAGGAGAATCTATTTTTAAAGAATGGGCTGGTTGGTTTGTTGTCAGGACATATTCATGCAAGTGTTCACAAGTTTAGTTCTTGGCATCTTCAGTTAAAAAAACCTAAATTAGTGATCCCCAAAAGGGGACATTTGTAGAGACCATGGGCATCATTATCAGACAGAGTAGTCACTCATTGGTTAAACTCCTGTTGCTTAGTCCCAGCTAGAGTAGACCCACTGAATCAAGTCTGGAGAGTCAACACATAGGTAATACCATTGATGTGTGCCTTCAAGTCATTTCTGACTTATGGTGACCCTAAGGCAAATCTATCACAGGGCTTTCTGAGGCTGAGAGTGTGTTACTTGCCCAATGTCACCCAGTGGGTTTCATGGCCAAGTTGGGATTGAAACCCTGGTCTCCAGAGAAGGGATTTCGTATTGAGGATGGAGTAAGTTTGCTTTCTGCAGCTCCAGAAACTAGGACACAGAGCAATGGATTCAGACTACAGAAAAAGAGATTCTACCTAAACATTAGGAAGAACTTCCCGATGGTAAGAGCTGTTTGACACTGGAACACACTGCCTTGGAGTGTGGTGGAGTCTCCTTCTCTGGAGGTTTTTAAAAAGAGGCTGGATGGCCATCTGTCAGGTGTGCTTTCATTGTGTGTTCCTACATGGCAGGGGGTTGGACTAGATGGACCTTGTGGTCTCTTCCGACTCTATGATTCTACAATAGTCCAACATTCAAACTACTCCACCACATTGGCTACATGACTCTGTTCTAGAAGGGACTAAAGATAGCATTTAGGCTAGTTTTGGACCTGACAGACTCCGTAGGAGGCCATTTCATAGGAGCAGGCTCTACGAGAAGAACTCCATTCTTCTGGGCCAAGTACAGATTACTTTATATCACCACATGTCCTCAAGTACATGAGTCTGACCATACTTAGGTACATTGAACACACAGGTGTAAGGATACTTAATTATAAATAGGCAATGATAGGAACTGGGGTACCCAAATGAAGCAGAAGCAACAATCAACCAGGTCAATTGAGCATACAGCTTATTATTACATACATACGCATATACAAAACCCTAAGTACCTGTAAGTATTTGAATGGAGCTAGCAAATATTTGGGTAATCGTAAGAAGAGAATCATACAGGAGAAAAATGGTGAGTCACAGGCCTACATTCTGCCTCAGATGTTGTCAGTTAAGATGGTTTAGAGGGATTTCAGTGCAGGCAGAAGCCACTCCCCTTATTGGCCTCATGAGGACTAGGAACAAAGAGCAATAAAAGATAGGTAATAAAATTTCAACTCCACAGGAATGGAAAAGTAACTTTTCTTGAGATTCAGCTGTTCCTTTCCTATGCGTAGCTAACTGAACATTGACTTTCTCAAGGTGTCTCTGTACTTTTACATTTGGAAAAACGTTTAGGTGTTGTATAGGTAAAACTTGCGAAATTACAGTCTCAAACTGTAGTCCAGTGAAAGAGTTTTACCATCATCTTCTCCTGTATGATTTTTAACATCTTTGCCTGATGAAGAAGCCAGTGAAGCCTCAAAAGCTTGCATAATGTATTTTATGCTTTGGAGTTGGCCTCCCAAAAATGCTACTGCTGTTTTTGTATTTTGTTGTACTTTGTTGCATGGCCAACATGGTTACCCCCGAATATATTTTTCCTATAAAGAGAGTTTGAAATGCAAGAAAACAATCAAGATAGACAGATTAACATGGAGGTGTTGAGAAAAGATGGATGAGGAGCAGATATGTAATAGGGAAATAGAAAGCAGATAGACACAAGAGACAACTGAATGAGGGCTCATCTACGTGGGCCAGAATATGGTGCCTCCCCATAGGTGTATCCTGCCCATGAATCTGGCCTGTTGCTCCCTCATTACCTGCATGGAACATGATGGAGTCCAGACTGGCACGCCAGCTGGTCTCTGCAGCTGCTGTCTGCATCCCACTCTCTGGATCCAGGAAGCCAGCCCGCAACATGTGAGTAAGGTCCCCTGCATATAACCAGCCTGGTCACATGCTGTGGGCCTGCTTCCTGGCTGCAGGGGACTGACGGCAGACAGCAGCTGTAGCAATGGGCCAGCGTGGTGGTCTGGGCTCCTGTGGTCACATGCGGCCTGATCTGTTTAATTTTGGCTGAAGCAGTTTTTCACAGGTATTTTAAAATAAGATTTAATGGGCTCTACCCTGTCTTTGTCCCAGGGGTTTTCAGGATTACCTGGGGCAAACACCCTGCATTGTCTGGACTGCACTTCTTAAAGACGGGATGAAGTCAGGGTAGATAGCCCATCTAGACAAATGCTCAGTTATATATTAATCTAAACATGTAAGAACTAAGAACTATGGACTTTATCAGACGAACCTCCATAAATATTTCTGTCCCACCGGAGGAGGGGCAAGATGGCGACGGACTAACAACTTCTGAATTGTCCTCCCACTAACATCTGGCATTACCACCTATATATACCTCCAAAATGCCATCCAAAGGCAAGAAAAGAAATCTGACGAGCCCCTGTAATAATAATGACAATCAGGAACCCTCCAAAGCAGGAAAACAGATGAGGATTGACTCACTCTTCCCAGTGGCAGAGACAACACAGCCCGTGAGTAACAGATCTGTAACAACAGCTCCTTCTTTACTCCTTAAGCCATCACAGACACTTGAACTAAACAAAACACCCTCCCCAATTCCTCAAAGTATAAATATAAATTATGGGACAGAGCAAGTTGAAAACAAAGTTGATAACAAAGTCAAACTCCCAGAGCTTGGCAGCATTCCCTACAATAACAGCGCTCAGCTCTTTTATGATTTCTGCAAACTGTCCATAGAGACATTGATTCTTATTTTGCAAAGATTAAACAACATTACAAATAAGCTTTCCCAACAAGATTTTCAAAGGCAAAGCCCATATGGTACACAGGGGGTTAAAAATGTAGCAGATTTGGAGGAAATGACGTGCCCTGCCAAGTCACAGGATGCAGTTAACCACAGCAGAGTGTTAAAAAAAATCAGCTTCTGTTGCAAATACATCACAACAGGCACATGTGGAATGGGAAGAATGCTGTTTTGAGATATCTTTCCCAACTTTTAAACATGCACAGAAGAACAATTGATTTAACAGACTGCCACTTTTTACCCAGCTCAAGAGCTACTGAGCGAATTTTTCTGACCTTTAGCCAGGCAAATATTCCTAACAGGCTGTTACGGGAAAGAAATTTCCTCTGGAATGCACATTATATAGAAATTAACAGAGTTTTCAAGGATGAGATAGTCCGTGACCTCATCACAGGGAAAACAGCAACAATAACACAAAGAAGCAATAATTCTGCACACCAAGAGGGAGAACCTAAACACAGCTTAAAGGAAGAAGCTCAGGCTATAAATCAAGAAGTAATTAAACTGAGAGAAAAACTCACAGAAATTTGGGAACACACTCCCACAATACAGCTGATGAGAGATACCATCCTGAGTCAATCTAACAGCAATCCAGCCCCATTGAAATCAGCCCCCCCCTCGCAGGAAACTGTTCGTGCATTTCTCTGATTTCTCTGACAATGAAAGCGAAAGTGATGGCTCTCTACTTATAATGAAGGAAACCTCGAAATCCCGAGTTGTAGCCAACACCCCTTCACAAATGCAATATACTGCAGATGCACCCCCATCTATAATTAAACCCCAGGGGACTCAAACATCCCTATGCAAACCTAGCTCAAGGGAAAAACAGTCTCCACTGCCACCTACCTCATCTCCTAAGCCAAAGAATTCCCCCCTCACTAAAGAGATGGGATCCTTGCTTGCTTGTGATCCTCATTTCACTTCCCAAGCTGCATCGGTTCTTCCAATCTCTCTTCCAGAACAGGCAGGGCAGGAAGAACAGGAATATGATTCACTACCCCTCCATCCACAGAGGAGGACACAGCCACAGTCAATCCAGTCATTTAACCAACTGCCATCAGATGAATTACCCATTCAGCCTGTGGCCTGCAATGTGACTGCCTGACTTCCAACAGACCAGCACAAGGTTACTCTTATGACCTGGAACATCGCTGGGTGGCAGACGGCCCACAGAGATCCCTGTCCTAATGACTTCCTCACCCATTATACTGATCCAGGAAACATGGACTAATAAGGATCTGTTACTAAATGGCTTTCACTCATTCTCAATTCCGGCAGAGCCAGGGAAAAAGCATGGAAGAGCTAGAGGCGGCCTGGGCATCCTGGTCTCCACCACCCTACGTGCCATAACAAGGCCTCTTTCCACTTTTAAAACACATGCCATGGCAGTGCTGATTCAATTTAACCATTGCACTTTGCTGATAATAAATGCCTACATGCTTCCAATGAAGAAGAAATCCCAAATCAGAGGCCTGTGGGTTGAATTGGAATCATATACTGCTAATCTCATGTTGCAGAACCCAAATGCATTTGTAATTTTGGGGGGGTGATTTGAATGCCAGACTGGGCCCTAACAATCATACCCTATATGCCCATCACAAATGCCCTCCTCCTGATTTTGAAGATGATGGAACCCACCTCATCCGATGCTCAAAGGACAAGAAATCAAATTTTGCAGGACTTTGTCTGGATCAAACAGCATTCAGGCTGAACCTTCAAATCCTAAATGGTGCCCTGAAAAATGACTGCCCAGCTGAATTCACTTATCTCTCTGGATCCAGAATGAGTGCCATTGATTACATAATCATTTCTAGGGACCCTCCCTATGCCAAGGAATTAGAAGTTATGCCCAGATTTGAAAGTGATCATTTACCAATTCGGTTACATCTTAGCAACTTCACTCAGGAGACACACACCAGGGAGCGCTATCATCTCTCTGTGACACCAGCAGGAAGGACCTATCGCTGAGCTAAATGGACCCCCCAACTAAACCAAACAATAAGTGAGGTATTGGCTTCAGACCAACTTCAGCATCTTAGGACTGCCCTGATATCAGCTGAGTCCCCTGATGAAATCTTGGAAAATTACAATACACTTACCCAAGCTCTACACCAATATCTAATCTGTCAAAATAGCGCACATCAGCAGAAACAACAACAGCACCACTCCAAACCATGGTTTGACAAGGAATGTGTTAATGCTAAAAAAGCACTCATTGATATTTATCAGGGTTACCTATCTAATAACATCCCAGATGCTGCACCAATGTTGCTTCAGCAGAAAAGAGACTACAAAAAGGTGCTGAGGAACAAGAAAAAAGAAGCCATGAAGAATGACTGGACACAACTTATCCAGGCAGTCAGATTCAACAATACAGCTCTATTCTGGCATATTACATCAAGTTCCCAGAGAAATGGGCCAGCTACAGTGGATTGTCACATCCCTCCAGGGATATGGGAGGATCACTTTCAAGCACTTTATAAGGACAACTACATTGAAAGGGGATGCACTAGCCAAAATATAGAAAATATCCAAGGGTGGCCACCAGTGACAGCGGCAGAGATCAAGAACCTTGTAGCCCAGCTGAGAATGGGGAAGGCTCCAGGAGAAGACTTAATATCTGCAGAAGCCATTAAAAGCAACCTTGAATTTTGGGCCACTATCCTGGCCTCACTTTTCACCTGTATCGACAAATATGGTAGAGCACCCAAGGATTGGGGTCTTGCAATCATCGTCCCCATATATAAAAAAGGAAGCAAGGATGATCCTGTCAACTACAGACCAATTAGTATCCTCAGTACAATCAGCAAACTCTATGCAAGACACTTACAGTGGAAATTTCAGACCTGGTTGGAACAAGAAAACATACTTGCAGAAGAACAAGCTGGCTTTAGGGAAGGCCGCTCCACCATAGATCAGTGCCTTGTACTCCACTACCTTATTGAAAAATACTCCACCTGCAGCACAGTTTCTCTCTATGCTGTCTTCATAGACTTTAAAGCAGCTTTTGACTCTATATCCCGAACCAAACTGTGGAAAAAATTGGAGGCTTCTTCGATTGACCGACGTTTACTCCATCTAATTCGTATGCTGCATGAAGGGACATCATTAAAAGTAAGATGTAACCCCCAGGGACATCTCACCAATGACATTGTCACTGAGAAGGGTGTCAAGCAAGGTTGCATTTTAGCTCCACTCCTGTTTAACTTCTACATCAATGATTTGGTGGATCACCTCAACAACACTAACTTCCACCCCCCAACATTAAAGGGAAGGCATATTTCAACGCTGCTTTATGTGGATGATGCAGCAGTACTTTCAAGAACTCCCATTGGACTAAAAAGAGCCCTAAGAGCACTAACACAATATTGCAGAATGGAACAGCTAGAACTCAACTATCAAAAAACTAAAATCATGGCATTCGCTAAAAGGCCTAAGAACTACAACTGGAATATAGATGGCCACAAGATTGAGCAGGTCTCTTGCTTCAAATACCTGGGGGTAATTTTTCAAGCCACTGGTAGTAGGAAAGCGCATGGGGAGTATGCTGCTTACAATGCGCAGAGGAGTACAACAACCATTCTCAGATTTCTTAAGACAAGAGGAGGCCACTATTTACCTGCAGCGCTTAAACTCTTTGAAGCCAAACCAGTAGCACAACTGCTTTATGGATCCCAATTGGGACCCTTCCCCAACCCTGCTCCATTAGAACTTGTCCAATCCAAACTCTTAAAATCAGCTTTCCAAACTCCAAAATGTGTCTCTAACGCAGCTCTGAGACTGGAGTCAGGATTTATGAAAATGGAGGCCAGAGTGTGGGTGACCATACTCAACTACTGGCTCAGACTATCCCTCTTTCCCACTGGCCTTGCTCCACTAACCTTAAGTGATGGTTTCCAATCCAGCTGGAAACAGACAGTGATGACTAAAATCTCAATGCTGGGCCTTTCTCCAGATCTTCTGCTAAGCCTGGGATATGATAGGGCGAAAGCTACTATCAAACAACGGGTAGCAGATATAGAGCGACAACTGGATCTAGCCAGTACTCCAACCTTCATTGCTAGTGACTCCAATAGATATCTGGCCTCACCTTTGGCATACTTAGCAACACTTGAAATACCTAAACATCGAAGGGCCTTTACTCTTGCACGGTGTCGTGCCCTCCCTTCAGCTGTCCTTGAAGGCCGATACAAGAAGATCCCCTTCTCAGACAGGCTGTGCCCCTGCAACTCTGGCCAAATAGAAACAACAGAGCATGTATTACTCCAATACTCATACTACAGGGACATACGTCTCAGACTTATATCACCCCTGTTGCATAAATATCAAGGGCACACTGGACAATTCTACATAAACTTGTTGCTTTCAGACACCAACCCAGGAACAACTTATAATGTTGCCAGATTCTGCGCAGCTGCGGTTAAAATTCGACAGACAATGTCCTCAGCAGTAGAATAGTGTCAACCTAGTCTTGTTATACTGGAGCTAACATTTTAAATACTGCTTTTAGCCTGTTTTTATCCTGTGATTTCACCTTTATTCTGTATCCCCTTTTTTACCTGTGCTGGTCTATGACCGTAATAAAGATTCTTCTTCTGTCCCACCATATTTTACAGCGTATTTGTCCCAGCACAAAACCCCTTTTCATCAAACTTACCTCTAATAGCAACAAAAAGCCCCAGCATTACTGGAGCATGAATGTTAGCTGTTTACTTGCATGTTCGTGATCTCGGTGATTCTCACGAGAAGATGCAAGCGTGGTTTAAAATAAAAATACAGCAAAATAAACACACAAAATATACCCACAAGCACAGAAACACACCTTAAAATTTCAAAGTAAACTGAGGAGGTTCATAAAAAGAGTGTCTACCTGGCTTTCATGTTCTCACCCAGAAGTGTTCTGGCAGGACTGCCCATTGACACTGTAATCACAAGAGGACAATGGTGCGTATTTTCAAATGCTCGCAATACCAGGGAAAAAACACCATGGGAGAGCTATTGATGGCTTGACCCATCAATAAAAAAGAATGCTTTTTGACCAGACAAAAATGTGAAAGCATGACATGGTCTGGTGTGTGCACCCTTTCTAGTTAATTTGGCATCCTTATGATACCATTTTTGCCTCATCTGATAAAGTCCTAGATCTATAGAGGCATATGTTGTTCTAAAGTTAGGGAAGAAAGTGAAAAAAAGGTGCAGTCAAAAGATTTCCAGTGTCCGTGGTAAGTCTGGGAATGTATCCAACATGGATCCAGGGGTCCATCTGTATTTCATTAAATTACAAATTTCAGGATTCTATAGGATGAAGCCATGAGTGTTAAAGTGGTGTCAACATTCCATGTTAATGTAAGGAGATAATGCACACTGCAAACTCTTCAGAGGTCACAAGAACATTTTTTTTCAACTACAACTAGCAGAATCTCCTAGTGATTGTAATGGCTAGGGTAATCTGGGAGTTTTAACCCAAAAGCAAATTTTCTAAGCTCAGGACATAGTTAATTAATAACCTTCTTAGAAAATAAATGAAAGGTCTAGGACTCTAGGGGTGTAAAGGAGATATTTAAAACAGTGGCAAAGTTTTATTCTCTTGGCAAAAACAATATTGTGAGCTATAAGATGAATGTGGCTCAAGAGAGATCAAAGGAAACCTATCTAATGTGTGATTGTTCTGTTTACACATATCAGTTTTGGGCAGCTAGGAGACAGCTCTCTCTCTTCTACTGTCTCTCTGGTTTTCATTTCAGATGCCAAGTTCAGTCTAATTTTGTGCAACATCTTTTAAAAGAAAACACAGAAACACGCCAGCCTCTTTTCACTTCTGTATGTTTGGCATTAGTATTTTTGAAGTCCCATGGCATGTACTCCAGCTGGCTAAAATGATGGGGGTTATTGGGTTGCAAATTCTCATGATAAATTTCACAATGTTGTTGCTAGGCTAAAGCCAGATGCATTGGCAACATATTTAGTGAGCATGACCATGATGGCAATTGTAGAGGTAATAAACGTTATAAAACCCACCCTCAGCCCAACCATTGTTCACCCAAGAGACTAAACACTAGGCTTTGGTTTAAATAGTGTCACTTTTATTAACTACAGTCAGCTCCCTGTATCCATGGATTCCACCATTCATGGTTTGAAAATACCCCCCACACACAAACACACACATACACACATACAAAAACCTAAAAGCAAACCTTGATTTTACCATTTTATATAAGGGACACCATTTTACAGTAGATTGCTTTTGTATATCTTCAAGCTCTGCCGTAACCCTTTGAAGCATCATGCTGAAGAAGATTGTATGTTGCTGTCCTTGAGCAAGCAGGGATCACCAGCACTGAGGCCATGATATTGAGAATATGGCTGCACTGGGCAGACCACGTTTCTAGGATGGAGGACCATCGCCTCCCAAAAATAGTACTCTATGGTAAACTAGCCACGGGTCAACATAAGAGGGGCACTCCAAAAAAGCAATACAAGGACCCCCTGAAGCAACATCTCAGGCTCGGCCAAATTGATCACTGACAATGGTCTGCCCTGGCCTCACATCGGGAAGCATGGAGACGCACTATCCACAATGCTGCAGCCTTATTTGAGAACTCATGCCGAACAAATCTTGAAGAGAAACGACAACTCAGAAAGAATCAAAACCCAGAAACATCACCCAAGGAGATCCTCTGCTGTACTTTCTGCAACCAGACTTGTTTATCATGGATTGGCCTTTTCAGTCATCAGCGCGCTTGCAGAAAGTGCAGGATGAGTCCTTCCTGAATCTTTGTTTGTGAAGAAAAGCCAGAGAGAGACAGAGACAGAGACAGAGACAGAGAGACAGAGAGGCTTTTGTATATAATGAGACTTGAGCATCCATGGATTTTGTATCCACTGGGGGTCCTGGAACAAAACCACAGTGGATGCCAAACACCCACTATATAACTTTAACTTTTTAAACATGAACTGCAACATGGGGAGCTCCTCAGTGTGAGATTCTTGACCCATTCTGAGGCAGAGGGTCCCTTCCCAATCTCCTCCTCAACACCTTTGGGTGGGACACATAGCCCCAGGGAGCAATCCAAGGTGACTTCGATACTCCTGGCCTGCCTTCTTGATGGGGGTCCCCCCTACCCCCCAAAACACCCTCTTCCCCAACTCCTGTGACTTGAAGCAAAGACATCCCCCCACATAGACCTCAAGGGAGATCTCCTTCCCCACCCCTGGGTCCCATGACCAGCAGGGGCAATTTCAGAGACTGGCCCTTCTCCAAATGGGAGCCTATTACTACTTACTTATGATTTTCTACATACACACACATACACTACCTGGTAGGTGACCTACTAGTTAAAGATCACAGCCAGTGTCAATCTCCCATAGGCCTCAAGCTTCAGTGTAGTGTAGAGGAAATATCCCTCAGAAAACAAAGAAGGAAAATTCCTGCTCAGCCCAGGGTGACCCACTAAGGCTTACTGTGGATTGAATATGGGTGGATGGGTCAAGCAGTGCTGCTGGAAAAGAGGAGGTGAATGAGACAGAGTGGGCTTACAAACCCTTTCACTCTATCCCCTAACCTCTGCCCTGGTGCAAGGTGTCCTGGTCTCCTTTCTTTTAGGGACCAGCAAGGTCATTCCCTCTCTTACAGTGTGCTCACTAGAGGGTCCAGGGAGGCATTGTGAAAGTAGTAGTATCTGGTGTTATGATGTTGTTGTCATTGTTATATTTATTTATATCCTGCCTTTTCCCCAGTTTGGAATCAAGCTAGCTTACAGCGATTTTTTTTAAAAGAAAACATAGAAAAACAATAACAATATACAATAGTTAAAAAGTGATTAAGTTATCAAAAAATTAAAACCAGTTAAAAAACATGAACCATAAAAAGAAATACACAGCAGCACAACAAAATAACAGAAAATCTAGCACACTGTACAAGGCCTATCCTACCTAAACAGTCCTCAAAGGCCTGTTAAAACAGAAAAGTCTTCACCTGCTTCTGGAAAGAGAATAAGGAGGGGGCCAGTCTAGCCTCTCTGGGGTAGGAGTTCCAGAGCCTGTTGAGAAGGCCATCTTCCATGTTCCCACCAGATGTGCCTGTAAGGGGGATGAGTCAGAGAGAAGAGCCCCATCCCCCAAGTAGGTCTCAAAACACATGGAAGTTCTTTTTGCGTGGTCTACCAATGTTTTAACTGTGCTTCTTTTTTGTCCTGGTTGATGATTGGGGTTCTTGTGTAGGTATCTGTCCGTGGGGGGGGGGTCTATATACCTGGTGGCCCAACCATTTTCCCAACAGAAAACCCACACACATGGACAGATACCTACACAAGAACTCCAATCATCATCAAGGACAAAAAGGAAGCACAATAAAAACATTAGTAGACCACGCAAAAACAGTCTGCAAACCTCACTACTTAGAGGATGAATTGGAACACCTAAAGTAGGCTTTACAGGCTAATAGTTACTCCAGATCAGACATCACAAGAGCCGCCAGATCCAGAAAAAAATCACAGGAATGAAGAAAAACAGCCACCCAAAGGGAAGGTATTTGTACAATGCATCAAAGGAGTCACAGACAGAATAGGGAAACTGGTGAAGAAACACAACCTGCAAACGATCTACAGATGAACCAAGAAAATCCACGGAATGCTACACTCAGTGAAGGACAAAAGAGACCTCTCACAGCTTACTATGCAGCTGTGGACAAGTTTATATAGGGACCACTAAACACAGCGTACAAACACGAATGAAGGAACATGAGAGATACTGCAGACTGGGCCAGCCAGAACAATCAGCAGTAGCAGAACACGTTATAAACCAACCTAGACACAAAATGTTATTTAAAAACACTGAAATTCAGGACCAGGCCAACAACTATTATGTCAGAATGCACAGAGAAGTTATTAAAATCCACAAACTTCTAGACAACTTCAACAGGAAAGAAGAAACCCTTAAAGTAAACAAAATTTGGCTACTAGGATTGAAAAACACCAAAATCAAAACTCAACACATGCAAATAAACTTTACCCAGGGACAGGAGGATTTCCAGCAGACAATGGACCATTAGCCAAACAGACACTAATCCTCCTTGCATATCTCCCCCCAGGAACTAGCCATTCAAATACACAAAGTTACATATCTTATCCAACAGGGACTCATAGTATATAAACCCCACACACCCCTATGCCACCATTCTCTGAAGAGGCCAGCCACAGATGTAGGCGAAGTGTCAGGAATCCACTCTTCCAGAACATGGCCTCACAGTCCAGAAAAAAACCACAGAAAACCTATGAATGTGGGCTGTGAAAGCCTGCAACTTCATATTGCCCAAGATCACCCAAGGTTCTCATGTCTGAGTGGGGATTTGAACTCTGGTCTCTTGGAGTCCTAGTGTTAGCATGCCCTACTACCCTGTCCCCGTGATATTCCATAACTGGAAATATTAGACACTTTTCAGGGTCATACTGTCTCAGGCAGACTGGAGGACAATTGGAGGTCATGATGATCTGAGGCATGTCTAGAAGTATAATGGTGTGAAAGCCCAAGTTAAGATTATGCATAAAGCCCCCAAAGTAATGGGTTTCTGCTAATGACCTAGTCATTAAGGGGAAGTGCTAATCCTTTCTTCCAGCCTTGGGTGTTTCAAGCAATAACTCAATTATGCAAACAAGTGACCATTCCTCATTCCATACCTTGCAGAAATATCTCCTCACATCCACTACTGTCCAAACTTGTGAGATTGTCATAAGACCATCAATGTTCTAGTTAAAGCAATCAGTTGAGTTTTGGTTCCTTTTGTCTATCCTGTGGGTAAACCATCCAGTCTTAGTTAAAACCAGCACACCCCTCCAAGGCATGAAATAAGATTTACATATTATATCTCCAACTCTAGCAAGGTGTGTCACAGAGTGATAGACACCTCCATTCTGCCAGATTCCTCTGTGCCACCCTCAGACACCATTCTTAGTATCTTCGCTGCATGGAACTCTTCTCTTCAAGACTGGTATCTATCACCCTATCTTTCTGGACCACTTTCTGTCCAACCTTCCTGCCTTACACTGATATAGCTTTGTATGGGTGTTAAGGGTGTATGTTTTGTATGTTAACACATCCCCTGTGTTATTTCCAATAAAAATAACTTCTTTTACTTTTACTGGAGTGAAAAGATCCCCAAAGTTACCCTCCTGTTGCAGGCCTCCTTTTGAGGTAATAATTCCCCCAGATTTTAATGGAGACACTGGAATTGTGGGTGGGACTTGCAATTACGCACTTCTTAGGGTAACACTAGTCCAACACTCACACTACTACATCACACTAGCAAGATACTGAAAAGAGAATGAGCATGAGTGAGCTGAAATATTCCTGGTTTTCCCCACCCTTCTCCCAGTGGGTCCAATATAGATTCAAATTCTATATCCTAGATCATGAGAATGATAGTTGGAAAAGAAGAAATAAGTAGCAATCAGTGAGGGGAAATTATTTATTTATACACACACATTATGTAACAGAATGTTTTAGTAAACACAAGTTAAAAATAATCACAGCCATAATAAAATGCAGCGAAATGCAGTTAACAAAGCACAGCTATGGAACTTAAAAGCCTACTTTAGAAACAACCAGCCAGGGAACACAACTCCTCATCATTTAATAATTTAAAAACCACAATACACAAAAAAGTATAACTCAAAGTGCTAAAACAGGACTAAGCTACCGTGTAAATTAAAAGATTGGAAATTATTTTAAAACAAACAAAGTGACCTTTCACACAGCACAATTATAGCACTTTGATACTACTTTTACTTCCGTGGCAACATCCTATGGAATCCTGGAATTTGTAGTTTCTTGGTATTTACAGTTTCCATTCTCTCATATTCCTTGACACTGCAGACTGGGTCAGCCAGAAAAATCAGCAGTAGCAGAACATGTTATAAACCAACCTGGACACAAAATGTTATTTAAAAACACAGAAATTTTGGACCAGGCCAACAACTATCATGTCAGAATGCACAGAGAAGCTATTGAAATCCACAAACACCTGGACAACTTCAACAGGAAAGAAGAAACGTTTAAAGTAAACAAAGTTTGGCTACCAGTCTTGAAAAACACCAAAATCAAAACTCAAACATGTAAATGAACTCCACCCAGGGACAGGAGGATTTCCAGCAGATAATGGGCCATTAGCCAAACAGACACTAATCCTCCTTGCATATCTCCCCCAAGAACTACCCATTCAAATACACAAATTTACATATCCTCTCCAACAGGGGCTCACAGTATATAAACCCCACACACAGTCCTACCCAACGATTCTCTGAAGATGCCAGCACAGATGCAGGCAAAACGTCAGGAATAACTTCTTCCAGAACATGGCCTCACAGCCTGGGGACAAAACAAACAAACACACAGACAACCTATGGATGCCAGCCGTGAAAGCCTTCGACTTCAGTATGCTGTAAACCAGCAAATCATTTCACAAAACACAGATATGTTTCCCCTATTCATTATTCATAGTCTCGAACCCCCATCTCACTTATTTCAACCAGTGGTTTTAATATAGGCAGCTGTAAAATAATTATTTTTGACTTGTTGTTAAATAATTTAACAAGGGGCCAGGTTATGCATGCTGTGATTCCTTTATTACAGCAATAGAGATATCACCTGTTGTGTCAACTGTTTGTAACTTGTCTTAAAGGATAAAGGCATGCAAAGGGGGAACAGTAATCTAGGTCTGACTGCATCATCAATGCATCTGTGGGATTTCACATCACAGAGATAATTAATCACTGGGATGTGAGAAGTACAACAGAGCACAGAGGAGACGATGCACAAAGACTATAGGCTAAAAAGCACATTTGGAGCCAAGAACAACCATGCAGAGGATTAATCTTCCTGTGGTGGGTGGCCAGCTTCAAAAGAGCATTGTTTCTTTGCTTCACCTGTCCCCTGAGGCACATGATTATGTGCCATCATGTGTCTGGGAGGGTCTGCACTGTTTAATTTGCAGAACACAATCAGGGAGGGCTAAATGTGGATATAGGAGACCCTCCTTGGACATGCCCAAATATGTGTGTGTGTGTGTGCGCGCACATGCACTAAATAGATCACAGTTCATATGGCTGCACTATCCATCCAAGAAAGGTTAAATTATTGTGCCAAAATCAAACAGCAGCTAAAAAAAAACAACAACAACCAGCAGCCTTCGACTAACATGGCCACAGGAGTCAAGTCAGGGTCCTCTAGACAGAAATCAGCACCACAAACAATTCCTAATTGTCTCTCTTGGTTGAGCTATAGAGCCTTTTTGGAAGCACCTGTAGCTGGCCCAACTTCCTTGGAGCACAAGAATTTCCCAATAGATAGGGCTCAAAGCATCCTGAGCAGATTGGATTGAGCTCCTGCCACTCATTCCTTGTAGGCAGGAAAAAGAAAGTGGCCTTCCATCTAATGATGTGGGATGAGGCAACCCCCTGAAAACCAGGTTTCATTCCTGCCTACACTCCTGTAGAATGCATGCAGTTTAGCTCCTGCTTAACTACACGTGGATGCTCCAGAGCCGGTTCCCTTCTGTCCTTCATTCTTTCCTTCCTTTCCTCTACTGTTCACTTGGCTTACCCCCTTCTGTTTACATGCACACACACACACACACACACACACACACACACACACACAGAGTTCCTCTACCTCTGTGTTTTGTGTCTCTCTGTCATTTTTCACTGCTCCCCCTGACCTACTGCCTCCCTTCTTCTGATCTTCCTGCCTGGGAGCACCAACACCAGCAGATTACAGTGAGGCATGATGAAGAAAGGGGACAGATCTTCTGTTTCAGCAGCCAGCTCTGCTTCCCCCTTGACTACACTCCCCTTCTCTGGAGCTGGAGCCAGCCAGTTCAGATCACCAGAGACCAGCCCCATGGACAGGGAAGTCAGGATACAGCCAGTGGACAGAAATCCCCTCTGAGTTGCTGCTGTTCTGTTTAACGGAGCTGAAAATGGAGAGCCTCATCAGCTCACCAATGCAGAGGCCATGAGTATATCAGGGGACACTGTGTAGCTTCTCCCAGTGAGTGTGGGGGAATCAGTTTCAGGGCTTACTGCCTTATCCAGCAGATCATGACCAGGAAGGTGGGAGTCCTTGTAGCCACCTATGCAGCCAAACCTCAGCATTCTGGTTTTTCCAGTCTCTCTGGGAGGCTGAAGGGAGGGAGGGACAAAGGCCACTCTATTACTCCTCCCTCCAAAAAAAATGATGCATTCTCCAGAAGAAAGGAGATTTTGTAGAGAGGCCTTCAGGCTCAGAGTGGCACAAGGCAAGGCTTTCTCTACCATGTGGCGAGGCAACAGGTCATATCAGCAGGGGAGGAGGCTGATACCTCTTCTTCAAGTTCCTCTGCCCACCATCTAGGCCATGTGGTGGCCAGGGAGCAACTGACCAGGTGGTGTGGCCATGGGAGACAAGTGGGCCTCTGAGTCGAAGGCTGCTTCAGAAAGACAACAGTGACCGCTGAAGTGCAGGTGGACCTTGGACTCATTGAATGAAGAGGAAGGGATGCCCTTTCATATTCTGCCCATTTCGAATCAGAAGAGGACAAGCTGTCCTCAGATGGGTGGGAGGAGGGAAAGGAGCCTGCTC
Source organism: Gambelia wislizenii (assembly GCA_030847615.1). NCBI lineage: Eukaryota > Metazoa > Chordata > Lepidosauria > Squamata > Crotaphytidae > Gambelia > Gambelia wislizenii. The sequence continues at coordinate 15,536,360 of JAUMIR010000001.1, read as the reverse complement.
AGCCATCCCCGTGCTTCTTCAGAATTCAGGACTTCCCTGTTTTGTTAAGAAAGTCTGTCAGAGCTTTAGGGCTGTCTCTAACTACTAGCCAGGAGCCTTCACTAGACACTGAGCTACCTTTTGGAAGTGAAGAAGAATCAACACTTGTTTACAGCTCTGTGTGTGTGCGTCTCTGATCTATATTTACTTCCTGCTTGCATGCAGAGGTCACTCCCACCCTTGCTCCAAGATGTTTTTTGGCCTGTTTACATGGCAACCCCCGCCCAAGAAGAAATTGTGTCGAATCCTAGTAGTTCACACACATCATGGTTTATTCAGAAGGACGGGTAGCAAAAAGCCCAGTAAACCTGTGACTTTCCATCCCTCTATTTTTCAGGAACTTTTCTGGAAAGTCAGAGACAACCCATGCTATGGGTTGTCTGAACAATCAGGAACCATCCTGGGAAATGGGATGCTTTATCATTGGTCAGACATTGGAGGGGGCGGGCTTTCAAGGGAAGTCTTGCAATTCTCCATCTGCCATTTTGGTATGGCCATCCGTAGAGTCCTCCACTGGATCCAAAGCAGCAAGCTGAGAGCCAGGCATGGTCTCTCCCCTCCCTGGCCCCTACCCAAGTGGCTATGGAGAAGCCCTCCCTCCCTGCATGTTGTGTGGCTATGAAGAAGCCCCCTTCCCCATTCACCATGCGGCTACAGCAGAGCCCCCCGCTACACGCAGCTACTCCCTCTTGCCCTCGTAGCTGCACGAGGCAGGGGGTGGCTTCTCCATGACTGTTAGTCATAGAGAAGCCTCCCCACCCCATGCAGCTACTTCCTCCCACCCTCGTAGCCATGTGAGGTGGGGAGGTTGCTTCTCGGTGACTGTCAGTCACAGAGAACCCCCCCTACCTCACAAGGTTGCTCCCTCGTGCCCTCATAGCTGTGTGAGGTGGGGGTGGATTCTCAGTGACTGTCAGTCACAGAGAAGCCCCCACACCCTGCACAGCTTCTCCCTTCAACCCATGCTGCTGTGCAAGGTGGGGCTGGCTTCTCCATAGAGCCTGCTTCCCCCTCCTTCCTCCCCCTTCTATTCCCTGTTCACACCTAGCAAATGGGGAAGAGAGGGGACTGTTGGTCTCATTCCTTGGCCTTTTCCCTGATGCTGCCTCTCCCTCATCCCACCCCTGTCTATTCCCTGTTCACATCTAGCGAATGGGGAAGAGGGGAGAAAAACTAAGGAAGAGGCAGCAGTGGAGGACAGCCTCTTCATCAATATTGCCTCCTCTCTTCCCCATTCACTAGCTCAGAATGGGGAATAGAAGGGAGAGGGAGGAGGGAGAGACAGCTGCAGAGAAAAGGCCAGGGAATGGAACTGACAGTCCCATTGCCTGCCTGTCCTCCGCTGTAGCCTCTTCTTCTGTTTCCCCCCCCCCTGCCTCTTCCCTGTTTGTTAGCTGTGAATGGGGAATAGAAGGGGGAGGGAGGAGGGAGAGGCAGGAATAGGGAAAAGGCCAGGGAATGGGAATGAAAGTCCCATCACCCGCCTGACCTCTGCTGCAGCTGTTCCTCCATTTTACCCCCTCTCTTCCCCATCCACTCACTTTGAATGGGGAGTAGAAGGGGGAGGAAGGAGGGAGAGTCAGACTCTACAGAGAAGCCACCCCCCACTCTGTGCAATGGCGAGGGTGGGAGGGAGTATCCATGCGGGGTGGGGGGAAGCTTCTCTGTGACTGATAGTCACAGAGAAGCAACCCCTGTCTTGCAGAGCTACGAGGGAGGGAGAGAGTAGCCAGGTGGGGTGGGGGGTCTTCACCGTAGAGGCGAGAGTTGCTGTGGTGGGTGGGGGTGGTTCTCAGAGACTGGCCTTACCAAAAAAGGCGGATCCAGAATTGCCAGGCTCCCCTTCTAAGCCCATCCCCTCCAAAATCCGACCAATCAAAATATAGCTCTGCTGTGTGCCCATTTCCCGGGATGGAGGTATATGTAAACAACAAATCGTAAAAACCGAGACTTCTTGTACCAGTGAAAAATTGTGGGAACAGTACGGGATAGATTCAAGATCTCCAGATCTCGCTTCTCCCTGGGATAAAAACTGCCATGTAACTGAGCCCTTAGTGTTTTATAACCCTTTGTCTCCAAAGCCAGAATGAAGAAGCTAACAGCCATCATGCATGATGCAGCTGTTCCCTCAGGATGTCTTACACATGAACAGGAAAGTCAGCTTTAGGGACTCTTCCATTCAAGTTAGATAACTCTCCTGTTTATCTATTTTTCTTATCTAAGATGTATTTTCTGCCATAATAAACATAAGTTCTGCTTTATAACCTTACTGGAGCATCCTAAATGTTTTATGTCTTGTTCTGAACCAGAAGCTCATATTGCACTGGGGCTATGCTGCAATCTGCTCAATATAAATAACAAGAATGTCCTACACTCCAAGGCTCCAAGGTTCACCCAGCCTTCCATCCTTTCATAGGTCAGTAAAATGAGTACCCAGCTTGTGGGGGCAATTAGCTAACACACCTTGGAAACTGCTTAATGCAGTGTAGATCCTTCTCCTCTACACATATTGCGTCTGCAGAGTCCCGTCCAGCAGAGCTGTTTAGGGTGGTAAGGGAGTTGACGCAGGTTATTCCTGCGCAGAACCCGTTGCTTAACCCAATGACAGTCTGCTGTGACGCGTTTAACAATTACTTTGCAGATAAAATCTCTCGGATAAGATCCGACTTAGATGCCAGAAACAATTGACGAGGTGTCCAGCAACTCCGTTGATGTAAGTTTATTGGATGAAGTTCAATCCATGAGTACCAAGGACGTGGACAAGCTACTTGGTAGGGTGAAGAAGACGACCTGCCCGCTCGATCCTTGCCCTTCATGGCTGGCCATCCAGGGGGGAACTGCCTTGATGGTGTTCCTTAAGGACATCATCAATGCATCCCTCAGGGAAGGGGGTGTTCCATCTTGCTTAAAGGAAGCAGCCGTTAGGCCGCTCCTGAAAAAATCTTCCCTTGACCCCCTGGACATGAACAACTATAGGCCGGTTTCTATGTTACCGTTCTTGAGCAAAGTGATCGAGAGGGCAGTTGCGCTTCAACTCCAAGTGGTCTTGGATGAAACCGATTATCTAGACCCATTTCAAACTGGCTTCAGGATGGGATTTGGAGTTGAGATTGCCATGGTTGCCTTAACCGACGACCTGCGTCTAAGCATCAACAGGGGTAGCGTGACCCTGCTGGTGCTTTTGGACATCTCAGTGGCTTTCGATACGATAGATCATAGCATCCTTTTGGATCGCCTGAGAGGGTTAGGAATTGAAGGCACTGCAGTCCAGTGGTTTCGGTCCTTCCTCTCGGGCAGGTCCCAAAGGGTGTTGCTCGGGGACAGTTGCTCCAGCAGAAAGGAGCTTACTTGTGGTGTTCCACAGGGCGCCATCCTGTCCCCGATGCTGTTTAACATCTATATGAAGCCACTGGGTGAGATTATTCGGAGTTATGGGGCTGGGTGTTATCAGTACGCTGATGACACCCAGATCTATTTCTCCTTGTCCCGATCGTCGGCCTCGAATTCCGATGGTGTCTCTCCTCTTAATGACTGTCTTAAAGCAGTAATGGGCTGGATGAGGAAAAACAGATTGAGATTAAATCCAGACAAAATGGAGGTGCTCACGGTAGCAGCCCCGAAACCAGGAGTTGGGTGGCAACCTCCAGTCCTGGATGGGGTCACGCTCTCCGTTAAGGACTGTGTTCGCAGTCTGGGGGTGCTCCTTGATTCATCGCTTCAGATGACGAGTCAGGTGAATGCGACAGTCAGGAGCGCCTGTTATCAGCTTCGGCTGATACGCCAGCTGCGCCATTTCCTGGAAGTAAAGGACCTCGAGACTGTGGTGCATGCGCTGGTAACCTCTTGTCTAGATTTCTGCAATGCGCTCTACATGGGGCTGCCCTCATGCTTGGTCCGGAAACTTCAGTTGGTACAAAATATGGCAGCCAGAGTGGTCTCGGGAACATCTCGGAGAGACCATATAACTCCAGTGTTAAGATCTCTCCACTGGCTGCCTATCAGTTTCTGGGCCCAGTATAAGGTGTTGGTTATTACCTTTAAAGCCCTAAATGGCTTGGGTCCAACTTATCTCCGGAACTGACTCCTCCCATACAATCTTCCCCATGCACTCCGGTCCTCTGGGAGGAATTTGCTTCAGCCTCAAAAATCTAGGCTGTCTGTAACCTCCCAGAGGGCCTTTTCGGTAATCACCCCCAAATTGTGGAATGACATGCCGAATGAGATCCATCAGATAACAACCCTGAGTAGCTTTAAAAAAGCACTAAAGACGGATCTCTTTCGGCAGGCCTTTCCTAATTAGATCCCGGCCTCAGGGGATCCTGGCTTCTTTTAATCCGCTGGCCATTTATAGTATTTTATTGTATTTATTGTTTTTAATTGTGATTTTAGATTAGTTGGTTTTAATTTATAATTGTTTAATATTTTTTTATGGGGGAGGGTGCGGTGGGGGGTGTTTGGGGATTTTATCTGTATTGTATTTTAATTTTTGTAAGCCGCCCCGATTGTTTTAATAGAGAGGCGGGGTATAAATAAATTTTATTATTATTATTATTATTAGATGTGTAAATTGCTTTTGATTAAAACAATTTGTAAGCTGCTCTGATAGCCTTGTGGCTGAAGAGCGGGGTATAAATAAATAAAATAAATAATAAATAAATACACTACCAAAGGTGGCTGAGGACCTTTTTCCTATGGCAATACCCACTGTGTTGGAGATGCCTTTTCTTGCTAACCTTATTCAGGTTGTCTGTCAGATATTAATGGAGCAGGCCAGAGTTCAGTAGGTCCCAACCTAGTATTACAAAGAAACTTTACAACCTTCCCCATAGTGTGATGGCTAAGCTTCAGGTCCTTCTAGTAGACACTCCTGTTTCTGCCATAGTCTCTTCTGCCATGTTTTGTCAGGACGCAGAGGACACTCTAAAAATCCCAGAGGACAGAAGATCCAATTCTGCCCTCAAGTGAGCACAAGAGGTTCTGTCCCTGGTTATTAGTGCTGCAGCTTCATTATCCATGGTGGCCACACTCCAGTGGACTAGGGAGCTTTTAGGCAAGGTGCCAGGGTGTAAGGTCAAGGTTAGGCAAGGCCTAAACAAGTTGCTGAGGGCCACTTCATATATACCAGATGGCACCCTGGATGCAGTTCAGTTTTGCTCAAGGGGCCAAGTAGCAGCAGTCACAGTCAGGCATCAGCTCTGGCTCAAGAGCTAGTCCGTGGATGCCAAGTCTAAACCTGGCCTTTTTAGTGGGGAAATTGTTTGGTGAATCCCTAGAGCCCATCTTAGTTGAAGACAAGGATAAGAATAAGACCTTAGCATCAGGAAATAAGAGGAATGATAGGAAATACTTCAGACCCGGGTGCTCTTTTCATTCTCCCATACCCCACCTTGCTTTGATCCCAAACTCTTCCTTTTAGTCCAGAGATTCCAAGCCTTTCAAGCAATGCTGGGGAGACCACATGTTCCAGCAAATTACCCAGTCCTTCAGGCCCTCAGGCAGACCCCAATCCAGCAACATCAACAAGGGACAATGCAAGAACCATCAGGCGTAACAAAGAACCTCCAGCAGGGGTTAGACTTTGGGATTTTATAGGGGCATGGGAGACCTCCACCTTTGACCTGGACACCATATGACATTGCTAGCAGATAGAGTTTTTCCCCAGGCCCCCCCAATGCTTTGTTCCCACCCCAAAGTCCAGCAATCCAACAAAACCAACTCCTACTGAACGTCATACACAAAACAATTGTGGATTGTAGAGGGGGTTTGACCTTGCCTTCTTATGAGGCTGAGAGAGTTTGATTTGCCCAAGGTCATCCAGTGTGTTTCCATGACAGAGCAGAGATTGGAACTTGGATCTGCCAGTGTCCTAATCCAACACTAAAACCACTACACCATCCTTGTTCTCTAGGAAAGAGGTAACATGCCCAGTCTTCTGCTCCACTTGTCTCTAAATAGCCAGATGGCTTCTTTCCAGAGTGCCTGTAGGTTTTTTTAAATTCAAGGATGGGACAGAAGTTCTAAAAATACACACCTTTCAGAGAATGCTTCATGCTGTAACATTTATATCAGTGCAGAAATCAGTAGTTTGGATTTTTGCCAGAATCTAAATTGCCAGCACCTCTGAAGATCTTATCTTTGACTCATTCTTTGGTGTAGTCCAAGTCAATCGATCTGGCAAGGTGTGCTGATAAATTATACTTAACATAAGCCTCACACCATATAACTCATGGATGTTTGTTCTAAAAATAGTTCGTGTTATGTGTCTTTTATGAGCAATGAGTGTAGCTCCTTTCATTGTTTTAACAGAGGGGCGGGGTATAAATAAATTTTATTATTATTATTATTATTATTATTCATTCCAAACATTAAAAAAGAGACAGAAACTTAGAGTCCCAAAAAGACAAGTTGGTCTCAGTTCTCAAAGTTCTGTAGCTGATGTGCAAAGTTTTGAGGAATGGGTTATGTGCTGTTTCAACAAAAACAGGGCTAACTTCAATGGCCTTAAGTGTGTCTATTAGCTTAGGAGCCAGTTACAAATAAACTCAGCTTGTAGAACTGAAAAAGAAGGACTTTCCTAACATTTTAGGAAAATGCTGATAAAGACCAACCAGGTTGAAATGTCTTGGCTAATATACCAGGAACAGACGTCCATTGATATTTAATTCCTCTGGGTCTGGCTGCTCTTGTGATGTCTGATCTGGAGTAACCATTAGCTTGTAGAGCCCAGTTTAGGTGCTTCAGTTCATCCTCCAGATAGTGGGGTTCGCAGATCCTTTTTGCATGGTCTACCAATGTATCTAGAGGACAAACTGAAGCACCTAAACTGGGCTCTACAAGCTAATGATTACTCCAGATCAGACATCACAAGAGCAGCCAGACCTAGAAAAAACCACAGGAATGAAGAAAAATAGCCACCCAAAGGAAGGTACCGTATATTCTGGCGTATAAGATGACCTTTGAACCCCAAGGTCGTCTTATACACCAGATACACTTTGCTTCACCCGCTGTCCGATCTCCTGCCTCTTTGCTCCCTTTGCAAATGGAACGAAGAGGCAGGAGATCAGGTGTGGGGTGAGGCAAAGTGTTTACTGGTTCATTCTCCCCCCTCCTCTGCCTTCTCCCCCTTTGGGGAGCAACCGAAGACAGAGGAGGGGGTGAACGTTGCGGTTTGCAGTTTGCCAAAGGGAACAAACACACAGGAGATCAAGTAGCGGCTGAGACGAACCGGGTATGTTCGCTCCTTTCTTCCACCTTCCTGGAAGGTGGAAGAAAGGGGCGAATCTTGTGGTTTGCAACGGCCGCCCCCACTTTCCCCTGTCTTCATTCCCTTCCAAAGAGAATGAAAATGGAGGAAGGGGGCTGGACGTGGCAAACTGGGTACTTTTGCCCCTGTTGTCCACCTTCCTGGAAGGTGGAAGAGAGGAGCAAATCCTGAAGTTTGCTTTGGTCGCTGCCCATCCCTTCTGTCTTCATCCCCTTCCAGAGACAGAGACAGAGGGGGAGGGTGGATGAGGCAAACTGGGTACTTTCACCCCTTTCCTCCACCTTCCTGGAAGGTGGAAGAGAGGGGTGAATCCCACGGTTTGCCTTGGTGGCTGCCCATCCCCTCTGTCCTCATTCCCTTCCAAAGAGAATGAAGACGGAGGGGGGGCTGGATGAGGCAAACCAGGTATTTTTGCCCCTTTTTTCCACCTTCGAGTTAAGGGTGACTGGAAGGTGGAAAAGAGGGGCAAATGCTGCGGTTTGCCACGGACGCCGCCCATCCCCTCCATCTTCGTTCCCTTCGCAAAGGGAACGAAGACGGAGGGAATGGGTGGTGGCCGAGCCAATCCAGGTTCATTCGGCCCCCTCCTCTGCCTTCACCCCTTTTGGGGAGCAACCGAAGGTGGAAGAGCAGGGATGTTATGACTTTACCATAAGTCAAAAAGAGTCACAGACAGAATAGGGAAACTGATGAGGAAACTCAACCTCCAAATGATCTACAGACAAACCAAGAAAATCCAAGATATGCTATGCTCAGTGAAGGACAAAAGAGACCCTTTCATAGCTGCAGGAGTTTACCGCATACTATGCAGCTGTGGACAAGTTTACATAGGGACCACTAACCGCAGTGTACAAACACAAATCAAGGAACATGAGAGACACTGCAGACTGGGACAGCCAGAAAAATCAGCAGTAGGAGAACATGTTATAAACCAACCTGGACACAAAATGTTATTTAAAAACACTGAAATTCTGGACCAGGCCAACAACTATCATGTCAGAATGCACAGAGAAGCTATTAAAATCCACAAACTTCTAGACAACTTCAACAGGAAAGAAGAAACCCTTAAAGTAAACAAAGTTTGGTTACCAGTCTTGAAAAAAACCAAAATCAAAACTCAACACATGCAAATGAACTCCACCCAGGAACAGGGGGATTTCCAGCAGATAATGGACCATTAGCCAAACAGACACTAATCCTCCTTGCATATCTCCACCCTGAAACTAGCCATTCAAATACACAAATTTATATATCCTCTTCAACAGGGGCTCACAGTATGTACCCCCCCACACACACACACACTCCTACCCAACCATTCTCTGAAGATGCCAGCCACAGATGCAGGCAAAATGTCAGGAATAAACTGTTCCAGAACACAGCCTCAATGCCTGGAGGAAAAAACACAGAAAACCTACAGATTATTAAATATTGCCAATTATGTGCTATTGAAAGGTGGAGGCTGTCAAGGCAGGTAAGAATGTAATGTTGCTATTTGCTTGCAGACTGTGTAGCAGTCATGTAGTGTAGTTTCTCTTGTGGATATTTATGCTATACTGAGGAAATGTTGGGTTAAAACCCTATTTAACTAGTTACCTACTTAAAACACACCTAGTTAACACAGCTAGTCAATAACACATTAGGGGCCATTTCACAATCCACAGTTATATCAATGTAATTCCACTTTAACTACCATGATTCTATCCTATGGAATCCTGGGACTGACATTTTAAGGATGGGCATTTCAAATTCTCAACTAGAAAGCTTAAGTGCCTCACCAAACTACAAACCCCAGGATTCCATAGGATTTTTCCATCGAAGTTAAAGTAGAATTTGGTTCTATAATTGTGCAGCGTGAAAGGGCCCCTGAAATATGAGTTTTAGAAGAAAATTAGCCTGTGCTTTATAGATTATAGCAAAGCCTTTGATCATGTAGATCAAGAAAAAGTGGAATCACTTCAAAAAGAAATGGGAGTACCACAGCATTTGATTGTCCTGATGCGTTACCTATACACAGGACAAGAGACCACTGCCAGGAAAGAATATGGAGGAACACATCAGTTCCAATTATCAACTTCAGCCTGTTATCAACTTCGGCTGGTACGCCAGCTGCGCCCTTTCCTGGAAACTAGGGACCTCGAAACTGTGGTACATGCATTGGTAACCTCCCGTCTGGATTTCTGTAATGCGCTCTACATGGGGCTACCCTTGTGCTTGACTCGGAAACTTCAACTAGTCCAGAACATGGCAGCCGGGTTGATTTCTGGCGTTTCCAGAAGAGAGCATATAACACCGGTGCTAAAAGCTCTCCACTGGCTGCCTATTAGTTTCCGGGCACAGTACAAGGTGTTGGTTATGACCTTTAAAGCCCTACATGGCTTGGGTCCAACTTACCTCTGGGACCGCCTCCTTCCGTACGACCCTCCCCGCACACTTCGGTCCTCTGGGAGGAATCTGTTACAGCCTATGAAAACAAGGCTGTCGGTGACCTCCCAGAGGGCCTTCTCTGCTGCTGCTCCCAGATTATGGAATGGCCTGCCGGATGAGATCCGTCTTATTACCACCTTAGACAGCTTTAAAAAAGCTGTCAAGACGGATCTTTTCTGGCAGGCCTTTCCTGAATAATTATCCCAGCCCAAGACTCAGCTGCCCTTTCTAGGCTATGATCGTATGTTTTAATTTTTTTCCTTCTAATTTATATATATTTTAATTAATGCATGTTTTTAATCCTTTGTAATTTAATAATATTTTAAGGGCTGGGTGGGCTGGGTATTGTGAGTATGGGGTTTTTATATTGTAAGCCGCCCCGATTGCGTTGCAGAGGGGCAGGATATAAACAAAATTTTATTATTATTATATTATTATTACAATTGGCAAGGCTGCATTTTATCATCCTATCTGCTTAATTTGTACACAGAATATATCATATGAAAAGCAGTATTAGACTTGTTGGAAGGAAGTATGAAAACTGGAGAAAGAAACATCAATAATTTAAGATGTTTACATAATGCAATATTAGTAGAGGAAAACAGAAAAGACTTGGATCAACCACTGATGAAAGTTAAGGAAGAAAGAGAATATTAAGAAGATAAAACATAATGACCACAGAAGATTTACATAAATTTAAAGTGTCCAATGAAGACACAGAAACTGTTAAAGATTTTCTGTTCCTTGGCTAAATCATGAAGAGTGCACTCAAGAAAGCAGAAGGTGGCTAAGACTTGAAAGAACAGCCATGAAAGTACTAGATAAGATCTTCATGTGTCAAGATATGTAATTGAATACCAAAATCGGAATTAGCTATGACATAGTATTTCTCAGTTCTATCTATGGGTGTGAAAGTTGGACAGGGAAAAACACAGATAGAAAGTCAACTTATTTGAAATGTGCTTAAAGCCAGGGGTCTATTGATACCAAAATGACTAATCATAGGCTATTGTATTTTCATGACATGGCTCATTGGAAAGCGGATAATGCCTAGTAAAGTTGAGGGTAGTAGGAAAGAAAGGAAAAAAAAAAGACTACTTTACAGATTGAAAGACTCAATCAAGGTAGCCATGGCCCTGAGTTTGCAAGATCTGAGCAGGGATGTTGTTAACAGGGGCTCTTGGAGGTCTTTCATTCATAGGGTCACAATAAGTTAAACTGAACTTGATGATGATAATTAATAATTATAATTTCTTACCCACCTCTCCACATTGATAACATATAACAACAAGAAAAAAGTCTAGAACAATAGTGTCTACTCTATGGCCCTAACTAGACTATGTTTCTGCCTTTCAGACAAATCAGGGAGATTTGATTGTGAATGCTTGAGTGGTGAGCTTGACCATGTCTGAACCTGCATGACAAACATCAACACTCTTGGTCATCCAGTTAATTCTCAGCCATTGTTTAAAGCAGCTGTGTTGTCTGTTGTGTGCCAGGAAAATGCTAAGTTTAAAAATTGAGCAACCTGTCTATTTGAAATTTTTAGTAAAATTGAACAACACACCAATAGAATCTTTTCAAATGTTTATTGAGGTCTATGGGAAAGACTGCATATCTCGTGCACTAGTGTTTGAGTGGCACAAAAACTTTCAGAGAAGGACGTGACAATGTGGAAGATGTTGAATCCCCTGGATGAACTTCCACTTCAAGAACCAAAGAAATTGTGGAAAAAATCAGCCACATTGTTGGAGGAGACTCAGGACATTTTCAGACAGCGGTTTAGAGTGCCTACCGCGGGATGAGCTCCCGGGAGAGGAATGGAGCTCTTGCACGGCAGGGGGCTGTTTTCAGACGCCGCTGTCCCTCTCCCGAAATCATCAGTGTCACTTCCGTGAAGCTTCGGAAGCCGCAGAGCCATATTTTATTCACGGAAGTTGCCCGTGATTAAAATATGGCACTGCGGCTTCCAAAGCTTCACGGAAGTGACACTGATGATTTCGGGAGAGGGACAGCAGCGTCCGAAAACGACCCCCTGCCGTGCAAGAATGCCGTTCCTCTCCCGGGAGCTTATCCCACGGTAGGCACTCTAAAACGCTGCTTGAATATGTCCTCAGTGTCTGAATGATAGCTGAAGCCATGAACATTGACAAAGACCATTACGTGGAAAATTTTGCATGAGGATCTCAACATGAGAAGTCTATGTCAAGATAGTCCCTAGGGTTCTCACACCAGAGCAAAAAAAGTGCCGCAAGGAAATTTGATATTCTGCAGCAACTTGAGGCAGACCCAAACCTTTTTCAAAAAAAAAAAAACCATCACTTCTGATGAAACCTGGATCTTTCAGTATGATCTGGACACAAAACAACAGTCAGTACACTGGAAAACACCATCATCACCAAGAATGAAAAAAGCACGTCAAAGCAAGTCCACATTCAAAGCCAAACTTATTGTGAGTGGGGTATTTTTATACACCAAGAGTGTAATTTTGGCAGAATGGGATCCAGAAGGCAGAACAGTGAACCAGCATTATTATAAGGAAGTTTTGACAAAGCTGAGGAAGAGTCAGAAAACAAAAGGCCAGAACTGTTGAAAAATGGTTTCATTTTTCATCGACTGCTCACACAGCATTATCTGTGAAGCAGTTTTTGGCCAATAAACACATTACTACACCTGAATATCCTCCATATTCACCAGATTTGGCACCATGTGACTTTTTTCTTTTCCCTAATGTGAAATTGGTGCTTAAGGGAACATGTTTTGCATCAATTGATGCGTAAAGAAGAAAATAGCAGGTGTGTTGACACAGCTGACAGAAACTGATCTGCTCCATGCCTTCAACCAGTGGAAAATAAGACTGCATGCATGTGTGAGTGTGAACAGAGAGTATATTGAAGGGGATGAGCATTATAATTGTAATACATGTAAATAAATATGGGTTATTTTAACAATCTCTTTATTTAATAGACAGACCTCATATGTTCTGGATGTCAGTTCCTTCCCCAAATCCTTTACTATTAGTCTAAATGATTGAAACATCTAGAAACTTAACCCCAAACATACTGAGATCTGGAGGCTGAGGACTACTGTTCTAGAACAGATGCTGTGTGTTTAATTTATTCTTGATGATTCATACAGAAACAACCCACCTCCTGTCAGTTTGAGTTGGAACTGGGCTCAAAACACTAAACTATTTTCCATAAAGGTTTTTTTTAAAAAATCTAAATTTTATTCTAAAAAAATGCTTTATTCTAATTCAGTGTCAGCAAAGTGCAGTCCTAGGACTACATAGAATCATAGAATCATAGAATCATAGAATTGCAGAGTTGGAAGAGACCACGAGGGCCATCCAGTCCAACCCCCCTGCAACGCAGGAAATCTTGATCAAAGCATCCCCGACAGATGGCCATCCAGCCTCTGTTTAAAGACCTCCAAGGAAGGAGACCCCACCACGCTCCGAGGGAGTGTGTTCCACTGCCGAACAGCTCTTACTGTCAAAAAGTTCCTCCTCATGTTGAGGTGGAATCTCTGTTCCTGGAGCTTGCACCCATTGCTCCGTGTTCCAGTCTCTGGAGCAGCAGAAAACAAGCCTGCTCCATCCTCAGCGTGACATCCCTTCAAATACTTAAACAGGGCTATCATATTGCCTCTAAACCATGTAGCCCCAAAGCAATTTTTATGGCCCTGCCACCCTTGTGGGTTCCTGAGAGTACCTTTTTGGGGGCCAAAAGAAGAGTAGGAATTAAATTCCCTCTTCTGGAATTTCCAGGAGCAGCAATTCACCTTTCATAGAGGCTCTTCTTATTGGGGGACAATGTCCTCATCCCCACCATAGCTACACCCTTGTTTGCCCCCATTATTGTTATCGTAGTGTGGAATTTGTAAATCCTGTCCCACTTTCATTGACATCACTGAGAATTTGATGTTGTCTGAATGCAGTCTTTCAACACTCTCACCCCACTGCCTATCCCCCCAAACATGGCAGTACAGTACTAAAAGAATATTAGCGATGTAACCCTTCACTCAGTTTCTTCTTGAAGGTAAGAACAAGTAATTTCAGCCATTTTCTTTCTGCTGTGAAAAAGTCCTCAAAAAGTCCAAATATTATTTCAATGCAGAAATATTAATTCCTGTGCAGAAAATGCCTTCTATACAAATCACACATGTGCAATTTTTACATAGAATAAATCCCCAATGGGGGCATTGATCCATTACCCTCGCCCCCACTGAAAATGTGAGGGACTTTTTTCAGTAGAAAAGATTAATTGTTTTTAAGGAAGGAAAAGGGGGTTAGCTACGGCCCTCTGAGATCTGACTAGAACTAACCAGTGCATGAGACACCACACAGAAGCCAGAATCCTGTTGATATATTGCATACACATATGTGTGTCGTCAAGTCACCTCTCAGCTTATGGCAAATGCATGTATTTCATCAGGTTTTCGTAGGCAAGGAATACTCAGGGGTGGCTTTGCCAGTTCCTTCATCTGAAATATAGCCTACCTTACCTGGTATTCATTGGCGGTCTCCTATCAAAGTACTAACCAGGGCTAACCCTGCTTAACTTCCAAGGTCAGACAAAATCCGGTGCCTTTAGGGTATTTAAACCCTTATGTGTGTATAAATTCCCCTACAAAGTATCTGATATGGAATATTCACCTTCACTTCAAGGCTGTGGAAACAGAGCTGAGGGCATGATAAAAAATACAATAGTAACCCCACATCTGCTGATTCGCCATCTGCGGGTTCAACTATCTGTGGATGGAAAGAAGGGGGTGGAAGGGGAGGGAGGGGAGGAGGAGAGATCTCACCTCCCTCCTCCTTTTGCCCCCGGGATCACTACCCAGGATTGCTCCTGGGACAGAAATGGTGACGGGGGCGTTCATTATTATCTGTGGATTCTGTATCCACGGGGGGGGGGGGGCTGGAACCAATCACCTGTGAATACAGGGGTCCTATTGTACTATAGATAAATGGAGAAGCAAGCAAATAAACAAATAACCAATGAATATGGGCATTTGACTCTCTGGTCTGAGAAAAGTATTCAAACAGACCTGCCTACCTTCTGTGTTGATTCCTTTTGCCAAACTGGCTCAGGCACTTCTGAGCAGAAGCATCTGTGAAGGCTTAACTGTTTCATACATATTACCAAGGGATTTCCCAGCAGGCTGAAGAGGAAGCAAAGTGTGAGATTTCCAAATCATCTATGAGAGAACCTCATATAGCCTTGAAATCAGTTGCCTGGAATCCCTGGGCTGCTGCTGAAATCCCAGTTCCCAAACAGGGTTCACTGATGCTGACACCTAAATGCCTTTCACTTTCACAGTTATAGCACTATATTCCCATTGTAACTGCCATGGCTGTGGGCTCAAGGCAGACCAGCAGCTGCAGTGGTGGGTCTGCCTGCTGGGAGGGGCTCTTGCAGACATGCAGGGCCTGATTCTTCCTGACAGGAATGGATTAAAGCAAGTACTTTAAGGGGCAAGATATGGTATATTGCCCATGTAGACAAGCCCATGGACCTGTGGAAGCTTCCTTCCAATCTGGTTGTACTTTTTGGACATTGTTCAATGGACATATTCAGTTCATAGTCACATAAGCCAGGGGAGCCCTGGTGGCGCAGTGGTTAAATGCCAGTACTGTAAGTCACCACGTTGCAAGTTCGATTCCAGCGGGCTCCAAGGTTCACTCAGCCTTCCATCCTTTCGTAGGTCAGTAAATTGAGTACCCAGCTTGTGGGGGCAACTAGCTAACACACATTGGAAACTGCTTAATGCAGTGTAGATGTGTAAATTGCTATTGCTTAAAAACAATTTGTAAGCTGCTCTGATAGCCTTGTGGCTGAAGAGCGGGGTATAAATAAATAAATAAATAAAATAAGCAGAACTCCCTAGGTACAACCATTTCACATATAGTGGCACATTTTTGGATGGTACATGATAGATGAATGCCCATCTGCCAGGAGTGCTTTGATTTAGGTACTCCTGCATGGCAGAGGGTTGGATTGAATGGCCCTTGTGGTTTCTTCAAGCTCTATGATTCTATAGTTTGCCAGTGCCTCAGGTAAGCCATTTGATTCACTAGAATTACAGGAACAGCCATTTCACACTCCCCATTGTATAATGAGATGATGAGCAGGCATGCTGGTGCAATATTGTCATTTACCCCAAGTCTGTCATAGTGTAAGCACTGTTTTAACCATGTAAATGCACTGTAGTATCTCGGCCATAGTTTCTACCACACAGTATTTTATTTTAAACTTCACGTTTGCAAGTTTTGTTAAATTTCTACCAAATGAATTTCTCTTCCATCTATAGCAAACATTGCCAGAAAGAAGGCAAATAAAAGTTTGCAAAGGAGCTTAAATCCAATTGTTAATCCCAAGTAGAGTTGCTGCACTATATCAATGGGAACTTGGTAAGTCAACTTTCCTAAGTATTATGATGCATTGATTCAATATGTTTACACTAGTTGAGACTAGGGATGTAATTCTTCACTCTTTTTGTTCTTGAAGGAAGTAACAAATAATTTTAGCAATTCCCCTCCTGCTGCAACGAAATCTTCAAAAACCACAAAAAGAGTACCGGTATTTGTAATTTGGGATTTATTTTGTGCAAAATTTACATAGGGTTATTTTTGCACCAAAAAAAGAGCATTTTTCTATATAGAGAATGTATTTTACTGCCCAGAAAAGAAAAGAAAATCTGCACAATGTTATTTTCTCTACAGAAAATGCTATAGTTGTGAATCTATCCTGTGCAAAATTTCCACATTTTTTTTTTGCATAGAAACAGCATTTTCTGTACATGAGAGAGCATTTCCTGAGCACAATTATTATTTTCTGCCCATAAATTCTGTTTCCTGTGTTGAAAATGCTGTTTTCTGCATACCCCACACCCATGCACATACATGTGAATTTTACACAGGTTAAGTCCTAAACTGCAAATAGTCTTTTCCTAGTCCAGAATTCTCCTTGTTAGGGTTTCCCAAGAAACTCAAGAGACATTTTCCAACTATTTTTTGAACATTTTTGAATATTCTTTTTATCTTTATTTGGGACTAACAATTGGATTTAAGCCCATATTTTGCAAGATGAAACCAGGGTTCTCCACACCCCGCTAGTCTCAGCATTGCTCATAGGGCTTGTCTCAATGGGCAATATACCCCATCTTGCCCCTGTTTTAGAGTCCTGCAGTCCTGACAATGAAGGGCATTTGTCCCCTTCTGCCTCTGGGCAGTCCTCACCACCTCCAGGGTAGATACAGGGATCAGATGGGGCTAAGACAGTGTAGGGCCTGATACAACATTTTAAAATAACACCTCTTTTAATCCATTCCCACTAGAAAGGAACTGATCAGGCCGTGCAAGACTGCAGGAGTCCATCCCAGCAAGCTGGCCCTCTTTGCTGCTGGTGGTCTAACTCACTCTCCCAGAAAGCAGGAGGGAACCCCACAGCATTTGACCAAGCCTGGTCACATGCAGGGAGCCTTGGTCACATGTTGTGGGCTGGCTTCCTGCCTTCCAAGACAATGAGGGAGATGGCAGCTGCAGTGACGGTCCGGCATGCCTCTTTAGACTCCAGCCTGTTTGGAGGCAGTAACAGAGGAACAACAGGCCTGATCAATGGCCAGAATATGCTGGTGGGGAGCCGGCATATCCTGGCTTGTGTAGATGAGCCCAAAGACATCTCATCCATACAGAAACTAGGCTACAACCCTTGTGTTAGCACTACATTCTAAAGCAGTTTCTGAGAAAAAACATGAAACCAGTGGTACCTGATTTTAGAATGAATCCCTTTGGGGGGGAAACCAAGAGCGCTAGCCAAATTACAGCAGTGTTCACTTTACATGTAAATAAGACTTAAGATGTGGCATTCTGTTCCTAATCTTATGTGACATTAACAATAAGCCCCGGCTTGAATGTTAAATGGTCTTCAGAATTCCGCATAGAGCGATGAATACTCTCCAAAGCCAGCTGTCAGAATTATTCTGGATTGCCTGGAAAACCTCAGCCTCTGACTCTTTAAATTATGAATACATTCTTTGCAAAACTGTCCTTCATGCCCTGTTTGCCTTTTATGGTTTTATAACCTTTGGCAGTGCTAACAATAAATAGATAAAAGCAATCTCTTATGGTACTTGACTCTCTGAATTATGTATATCCGGGGAGAGGATATATTTCAGGTTTTTGTAAATAGTATTCAAACAACCTTCAAGAAAGCATGCATTCAGCGGCCTAATCCTTCTGGTCTCTTTTTAGTGCTGAGTTTTGCAGTAAACCTTTCCTGAAACACCTGGGCCTTATTATACTTCCTGCTAGGACTGTCATGGGACCTGGTTGTAAAGCCAGCAACAAGTGAGGTGAAGGTCTCTAAACATATGCAAATTGTTTTCTTTCTATGGCAAAGTTTCCCATATGCAACAGATGGACCAACACGTGGACTAATGTTGCACTAAATGGGCCTTTGGTCTGGTTCATCATTGATATCCTTATGCTCTTCATAGGGTTGCCAGATCTCAGGGCCTGACCCTGAGTCTCCAGTTTTCATGGATCATCTCCAACAGAAAATAAGGGTGCAAATTTTCCTGTTTTGGTAGGCTCCAGGCAAGAGTAAAGGGGCTGTGTGTAAATCCAACTCAACTAGTAGATCAGCAGCTTGCTACACAATATTACTTACTCTACAAAAAATGCTATTTCCTGCTTACTTGATTTGTTGTTGATGACAGGATGTCATCGAGGTCTTTCATTCATAAGGCCACCATAGTTAAAGCCAACTTGATGACAATTGGCAACAACATAACTTATTGCTGCAACCTTCATACACTCTCCAGGGTGTCCATGTATTTACTTGGTTAACTTCCTTATGCCCTCTCAGTTGCTGTGGTGGCAGGGCTCACCCTCGATTGTGCTTTGCATCCATCTATTGGCTAAAACCAAGGGGTTCTCTAAATGGTGAAAAAAATATTCATGGAATGTGAGGAGAATCCTACCTGTCCTAATGGCATTCCATGTGATTTTGTTGCATTGTGAAGGAATGGGGTAAAAAAGTCCAAAAAACTTGCCAGAAAAGCCTTCATGGCTATTCCTGACTTTTAAAAAAAAAAAAAATGAGGGGGTGCGCATTTCTGCTTGTTAGGGCAAGCGAGTTGATTTGATTTGCTTGCCCTAATGAGAGGAAGCACAAATCTGATTGGCTGGACAAGTATCCACTGCTGCCATGCTGGATTTTCGCTTTAGCGGGCAAACATTAAGGCGAGAAAATGGGGTGTTGGATTTTTTGTTTTGTTTTTTGCTTTTCTGCTCAAGCAAAAAATCACTCAATTGTACCGTGGACATCTTTCTTTTTTTTAAAAGGTAAGATTAGTAGCAGCAAATTGAGGTATGTGCAAATGCAAGTAAATCACTCCGGGCTAGCGTATGTACTAGCAGGCATGCAAAGCTTATGGGGGTAAAACAAAAACAAACAAACAAACAAAAAACAAACCCAAAAACATTAGGGCAGGTAACAGCTGTTGTGAAATGTCATTACTGTGAGGGACTCTGTTTTTTATGGGCTCGTATAGACAAACCCCAAATAGGCTAGATTAAATAACCATTATCCTGCTCCCCTAAGTATGTGAGCAGAAATAATCTCTTTGGGTCCCATATTAGAGAAAAGTGGGATAAAATTAAATAAACAAATGAGACCAGCCCCTTTAGCTATTTTATTTTTATTCATTTATTTATACGTGGTGGCTTGCAGTACTGGCATTTAACCACTGCGCCACCAGGGTTGATAACAGCAGCAAGTGCTATCCCTAGGTCTCACATGTTGTCCCAGGAATCCCAGGGGTTGGGATAATCCTGAACTGGCAACCCTAGTTCTTATGTCAATGGTAGTAATTCCAGGAATTACTACCATTAGCCAGAGTGAGGTGGCTTCGGTTAGCATATTTGGAGTGTCAGAACAAGGCATCAAGTTGTTCTGTTCAACTGGTTCTGGTTGAATTTTACAGCCAGGGAAGAGCAGCTGTGCTTGTGGGATTTTCTGTCTCTTGTACCAAAATAACTTAGCTCTCTTGGTGTATCTTCAGTCAGATATCATCACTATTGAGATTTTCACACCGGGCCAAAATGCCCCATTACTGCCCCGCCACCTCCTCTCCTGTTCCTGCCACAGAATAACATAAATCTTTCACACACTTACCTTAATTCCGCAGCAGGAACGGGCTACCCCTCCCCTCGTTGGCCAGCTGTAAATGCAGCCGTCGTAAGGCTACTTTTATGACCAGCCGTCTGAAACATTATCACGTTATCACGTGATAACGGCTGGCGGTAAATTTAAAAAATAAAACTCCCCCAAACATAAAATCAGTTCACCAAACACAAAAACACACTTTAAACCACACAATCAAAACAGGGAGGGTAAAATAAAGGGTCCCACTTACCTGGATGTCCAAATCGTACCAGGAAGTGCTCAGAATGGACCTCCCCTCTGCGGCTGTCATTTTGGAAAAGGAACGGGGCTCCTGTTTGCACACCCATGATTGCATGATAACAACGGAATGGGGCGTCTATTCACGATGAAAAATCTTGATTATATTGTTCCAGAACAGTCACAGGAGCAGGATGGATGCAGGACAGAACGGGGTCAACGTCGTCCAAAAGGGAAAACCTTTCCTGACCCTGTTCTGTTCCTGCCATGGGATATATAGCCTGTGTGAAAATCTCCTATGTATCTTCATTCAGGAGGGGAATGGGGAGACCATATTTTTCCTCTGTCTCTCAGGCAGCTAAATATCTTGGGCTAGTCCTGATGCAAGCTCCACTTGGTTTCACTGAGATTTGGGATCAGCAGAGTGTTTCCATCTGAGATCAGTTCTGAAGTAACATTGTTTGCAAAGCACAGACAGTTGGACTCCCATATCTGCGGAACCAATATCCACAGTTTGTTATCTGTGGATTACAAAATAGAGACATATACTACAGAGTTGCACTGAAATAATGTAGATTGCTCCACAATAATGGCAATTCACAGCAACTGCTATTTGTTTTAACATTTTTTTTTTTTTTTTTTGCAGATACCAGGCTTGCAAAGCTATCTGTGTTTGCTTTGCAAATGGGCATGGCTTTGAATCAAGATTGCAGTTGTGAGTAAATTATTCACATTTTTACTTTCCTCAAATTGCTGCTGCCAAACAGTATTTTTTTTTAATTATCCAAGGTACAAAAGACCAACCTTTCGCCTTAACAAAAAAGCAAACCAAAAAACAAAACAAAACAACCCCCCCCAAAAAACATTTCTTCATTTTAGCACTTGCTTGCTAAGGCGAAAATTCAACATGCCGGCTCCAGGCGCTTTCCTTGATAGCAAACTCTGCCCTCACACACATCCAACCGTTCAGCTTTCAACGTCTGCTCATATGGGAAAAGCAAATAAATTTGGTTGCTTGTCCCAATGAGCAGGAATGCACATCCCCCCACACTGTTTTTAAAAGACACAAAGATTTTTTCAGCATACCTTTTGGCATTTTTGACTCCATTCTTCCAAATACGACAGAGTGATGCGGAACCCCATTAAGATAGAGGTATTCTCCCCACAGTCTGTGAGGAGTATTTTCGCTATTTAGACAACCCACTAGTGTGTTTTGTATTTTATTCATTATTTATATATGTCAACCACTCCTAGAACAGCTCACATGTGGAAACAAATGGAGCCCAGCTAGGGAATTGTTCTAGGTCTCCAACCATCTTCATCCAGCCTTGTGTGTTTGTAGAGATTTATCTTATGGAGAAGAGGAGATCTTTCTTGAAGTGTATCATTTTCAGTAATAATGACCAGAAGCCTAATGGTGATATATGCTAGCAAAAACAGGTGTCATGCTTGCAGAAACAGTTCTTTTCAGTATTGCACAAGCTAGCCAGTACCTACTTGTGCAATGATTTACCCCAGGCTGTTCAATAGCTGTAAAATGGCTAGGTACCTCTCCGTTCCTCCCAACACAGTCACCATTTGGCTAGGAGATGTGCCTGGAAACTTCCATCATGCCACAATCCATTTGGTAGCTGTCATCCACCAGTACACTAGTGGAGCTTTACATTCTGCTAGTGTTACATAGGATCTTAGGCAGACAACCTTTTCTGACTACCCTAGACTTTAGTCTTCTTGCCCCATAGGTAATAGATGCTGTCTCCCCTCTTCTGACTATTCTCATTTGTTGCCCCAAGTAGAGTGAGGGTGAAAATACTGAATCATTTCAAGCCAGGCTGGAGACTTGCAGTTATTTTGAGAATGGGGCTTAGGATTTCCTACAGTATAGCAGATCCTGTTTGTTTTTGTCCCAAATGGTACCCAGAGTTACAAACCAGATGACATCTCGGGTGGAATTTAGTGATATGATCAGTTATTCAAAGGGTTGTGCCAGGAGAAAGGAAGGATATGAATTAAATTGTTTGTTTTTTTAAAAAAATATAGGCAGGTCATAGATGGAGGAAGAAGGAGAGCAGCACTGTTTCTAACACACTATTTTTTTATGCTAGCACACTGATTTGTGACATTTTGCTATGAAGATACTATTCTGTGTGCTTTGGAGTCTTGATTTAAAGATCTACCTTGCCCTGTCCATTTCTGCATAGTATTATGATAAATGAGATGTTATGTCAGACAGCATGATTTGCTGGAAAGATGGACTGTCTTTTTCCAATTGGGTCAATTTGTTGCCTTTATTTATTTATTTATTTATTTGTTTGTTTAAAATGCCATTTGTCTGCACTGGCACAGCTTCTGAGCATTGTTTCCCCCATCCCAATGGTTTATCCAGTGGTTTCCTCTTTGCAAATAATTTTGACAGTTGCAGAAAAAACTAATGATAATTAATTGGCATCTGGGTACTTGGGTCTCTCCTCACTGCCAGCTGTTTTTCTGAATTTGGGAAGGTAGGTTGGTCTAGCATTAATCTCCCCCAGTCAATAGTACAATAAACATTTTGAAAGCTCCTCCTCATCCTTCAAGGTAGCCATTAAGCAGACAGGGGAGAGAGTGGATAAATATATTTCCATTTAACTTCAAGGATTTGGTTTATCTCACTCCCCCCTCCTTTTTGTTCCACATTCCAGCTTTCCCTTTTCTGCCTTGTTCCATTTTTATGCCTCCCTATCAGAGTAGTTCAATGAAAAGAATTATGATCACGCAGTTACTTCTGTGCAGGTACTAGTGCTTCCTTGATTCTCGGCTTTCTATTTCCAGAGGTACTGTCAAAGTTGACCTTGCCAAAGTTAAAGCAGAATAATATACATACGTACATGAAATGGCTTGTTTCACTCTCTGAAATCATAGCTTGATATGTACAAAGAGATCCAGGGGGACACTGTTCAAAAGCTATTGATAATTCATAGTATAATAAATGTTTAAGGCTACGTTGTGTCTTTGAGTAATTACCTTGTATGGTCCTTCCCACCTGGGGTTTGAGATGGTAGTGGCAGGGATGTATTTGGCTGCTCAGTCTACATCAGTGGCTCTTAACCTTTTCTTTACCAGGGACCCCCTTTAAGTATCTTTTGTTGCCATGTTCCCCCAAGACTTAACTCAAGATTTAAAACCCTAATCATGACAATAACAGCAGCAGCAGCAGCAACTACTACTACTACTACTAATAATAATAATAATGCACTGGAGGGGCAGGGAAGATTTCTCTTGCTTCTTCTTGCAAGTTTGTGGCTGTTGCGGATTGAATGGCAATGTGCAAGCCAAGCCAGCCAGCCAGACTTTGCCTTGGCTCCTGTCATGTGGCCATTCTACTGCAGGCAGGAGGTGGGCCAAACAGTCTTCAAGCCTTTGCAGACCCCTGTGAGGACACTGCGATCCCATGGGGGTCCCCAGACCACAGGTTAAGAACTACTGATCTATATCATTGAGCGGAGAGAGAATGGGACATCCCATTTTCTGTGGTGTCTTTCATGACAAAGAGCCAAGCCAGAAAACAGATTTCATTTGGATCTGCCTTGCTTGTGTAGATTACACATGTCCTAAGCTGCCATGGAGATCATTTGGCTGAAAGGTGGGAGAGAGATAGTATTTAAAGAAATCAATGAATGAAGAAATTCCCTATGTCTTGGATAATATTAGAAAGATAAGGCCGTGTCCAGACAGGCAACTACTAATGATTCAGTCAGTTGCATTTAATTTAACTTTGGGCTGCTGCTTCTTGTCTCCACATCCACACATTCTTAAAAAAATAAAAAACATTATCTCCTCTTCATTATTAATTATTGGGCTGAATTAGTTATTGTTCTAGTACCTTAAAGTGAACATGGAATCCTGTTGATCTCTTTTGCATACTCCTTTTGCTCTTTCCACTGCTTCCCACACACACACACCAAAGCAGTTTTGCAAAACAATAGAAATAGAGACCTCTCCCCAAAAGCAACCTCCCCAGAGCAACTCATATCTCCAATCAGCTGTTAGAAACCCAGAAAAGCAACAGCATAGATATCCCAGAGCAATGATATGCAGCACCTTGCTGGCTCTTCTGGTCTGTACTGAGCTCCCTCACGTCAATTCTACAGGAGTTTTTATAGACAGAAACCCCTCTAGATATGTGCACTCTTGCACTTTCTATCAAGAACACCTGTTGTCTGCTAGATATGTGCTTCTGACTAATGGCACCTGCATCTATCGTGCAATCTAAACAAACTAATGATGCTTATTCTGAAAACTGATTACCTGATTACAGGTTAGGGATACATCCTAACAGGTGGTTGGCACAAGTTCCTCTTTATACCCCAAGGCCATCCTATGATGATGATGAGCACACTCGGATGCCAAGGTCATACAAATTTAATACCAATGAGGGACAAAATATAGAATCAACTGAAGTTGTAGAAGCTTCTGGGAGAAATAAGCTAAGGAAGTTAGCAGAACAGACCAAGAAGGTTGGCATAATGGGACAATTAGTACATGTCATCTTCCTTGTACCATGCTCTTCTGGTTTCCCACTTGGTTGCCAGCCCCATCACCATCTAGGTTTCTTTCCTTGAGACATGTTCTGATTGGTCAATATTCTTCTTAAAATGTGGCACCCAGAACTAGGTAGTACTCCAAATGCAGCTGAGCCAACACGGAGCAATGGGTGCAAGCTCCAGGAACAGAGATTCCACCTCAACATGAGGAGGAACTTTTTGACAGTAAGAGCTGTTTGGCAGTGGAATGCACTCCCTCGGAGCGTGGTGGGGTCTCCTTCCTTGGAGGTCTTTAAACAGAGGCTGGATGGCCATCTGTCGGGGATGCTGTGATCAAGATTTCCTGCGTGGCAGGGGGGTTGGACTGGATGGCCCTCGTGGTCTCTTCCAACTCTGCAATTCTATGAGTTTATGATTCTATGATTCTATGATTCTATGTTATAATTTCAAACAACTTTTAGTCAGGTTTCAAAATGTCATGCCCTGCTGATTCTTTACAGCCCCCCCCCCAGTTTTTATCCATAATCTTCAAGTACGACTTCCCCAAAGATATTCACTTCTGTCTAGCAAAGGTAATCTGATGGAGATGTAGATGATTAAGAAGCACATTTAGACATGTGTCTACATTGCACCTATCCTTCAAGCTTCATTAAATTGGCTGGATGTATCCTTTGAAGTCCATGATAACGTACTTGCTCAGCTGGGATGGCTAATTCATTGTCCTTGACTGCGGTGGATCTAGAAGTCACCATTTGCTCTGAATGAACTAAAACCAGATTATGCATAACACTTTCTGATCTATTGGTGTTGTTTATTCTGGTGATCCTATGAATAAGAAACCTTCAAGAGCCCCAGTCATCAGCTGCCCTCCTCAGGTCCTGCAAAGTCAGAGTTGTGGCTTCCTGGATTGAATTAACCCAACTGAGATGTGCTTTCCTTCTTTTCCTACTGCCTTCCATGTGGTCAACCATTACTGTCCTTTCATAACATTATTGTTAAAATCAGAAAAATACAAAAGTCAAAACGGAATTAAACAAAAAAGTTAAAAAACAGCTAAAATTTTAAAAATGTACACATATACACATACATATAAATGACACACACATTTACCCAAGCACAACAATCAGCAGAGATCAATAAAGTCCTGCTGAAACAAGGTTTATAATTGGGTCTGGAAGGAAGGCAGGGAGGGTGCCAATTTAACTTCTCTAGGCAGAGCATTCCAGAGCCTGAGGGCAGTCACTGAGAAGGCCTTATCCCAAGTTCCCACCAGATGTACCTGTGAGGGTGGTGGGACAGAGAGAAGGCCCTCCCCAGCAGATTATGAACTTCCCCTGGCTGGTTCATAAGGGAGCATACGGTGCTTCAAATAACCTGGACCTAAGCCTTATAGGGCTTTAAAGGTCATAACCAGCACTTTGAATTATGCCCAGAAACAGGCTGGCAGCCAGTGGAACTCTTGTAACAAGGGGGTTGTATGATCCCTGTAGACAGCTCCTGTTAGCAATCTTGCTGCAGCTCTTCAAACCAGCTAGAGTTTCTGAACATTCTTCAAAGCAGCCCCACATAGAGCGTCTTACAGTAATCCAACAGGGATACAACTACAGCATGTGGCAACATGGCCAGATCTAACATCTCAGGAATGGGCACAGCTGGTGCACAAGCTTTAACTGTGCAAATGCACTCCTAGCCACCACTGAGACCTGGGCTTCCAGGCTCAGAGTTGAATCTAGGCACATCCCCAGGCTGCGAACCTGTGTCTTCAGGGGGAGTGTAACCCCATCTACAAAGGCTGATCTCTATTCCCTATTCCCTTTCAACTGACCAGGAGCACCTTTGTCTTGTCTGGATTAAGTTTCAAATAGTTCACCCTCATCCGGTCCATTACTGATGCTAGGCACCGGTTTGGACTGAAACACCTTCCTTGGCTTGTGGTGGAATGGAATAATAGAATTGGCTGTCATCCTCATACTGATGGCACCGAACCCCCAAAATTCCAGATAACTACTCCCAGAGGTTTCATGTAGATGTTAAATAGCATGGGGGACAGAACAGAATCATGGGGGACCCCACAGGCCAGTGGCCAAGGGGTTGAACAGGAGTCCCCCAGCACTACTTTCTGAGTTTGCCCCTCCAGAAAGGAACAGAGCCACTGTAAAGCAGTACCCCCAAGTCCCATCCCAGCAAGGCAGCCCAGAAGGATACCATGGTCAATGGTACCAAAAGCCACTGAGAGGCCCAGTAGAACCAACAGGACACACTTCCTCTGTCCAGCTCCCTGTGTAGGTTCTCCACCAAGGTGACCAAGGCTGATTCAGTCCCATAACCAGGCCTGAAACCAGATTGAAATCAATTTAGATAATTCATTTCATCCAGAAACCCCTGGAGCTGGGAAGCCACCACATGCTGTAGAATCTTGCCTAAAAATGAAATATTAGATACTGGGTGGTAATAATCCAGAATGTTGGGATCCAGGCATGGCTTTTTTAGTACTGGTTTTATAACTGCCTCCTTCAGGCAAGCTGGAACTCTACCTTGTTTTAACGCAGCATTAACTGTCAGGTGGTAGCACTCACTAGGAACCTCTTTTAAAGGTCCAGGCAGCAATACATGGTAGCAGAGTAAACATTCCTTCAGGCATCAGAACAAAGGCAAAGACACAGGCTTATGTCTAAAATCTTCCTGTTCTTTACTAGAACATAATAAAGACTATTTACAATATATTACAGCACCCACAGAAGAAAAACCATCTTCACACATCAAGATTCAAACCAGAACTGCTCACTTCAACTTTATAGGACAAACTAAACTACCCAGCTCTGCAGAGTTCCTATCACCACCCCACAGTGAGCTCTGCACCAGCTCAGAGCTCATCAACACTGATACATTTGCAACTGTCAGCTAGCTCTGCAGATCTGTGCAAACTATTTGCTATATCAGAGCTCTTCACAGAATAAATCTAACTACTGTACGTCCCAGTATTCTGACATTAACCACTCCCTCTACCCATTTAGCCTTTTTAAACATTGTCTCGTGATATGTCCAAAGTATGACAGCGTCAATCTGTTATCCATAAACTTTTTTTTAATGCATTTGCAGTTAGTTCTTTCTGTGGGCATGATAATCAAAGAGTTGGGTTTTTGAAAATTTGAATAAGAATATTCTTTTTCAAAATTCAGTTTCAAATTTTTAAGAAATGCTGGGTGTAACACCCCCCATCTTTTCATTTCTATTCCTTTCATTGGAAAACAATAGTGTAAATTGATGTAATACTTCAGAAGTTTGGTATATTTTCTTTTGGGGAGAGAACTTTGGTCACCATAGGGAGCCAATTACTCTTGGATACCTATCTAGAGATCAGAAAAATTCCATCGAGGCTTTTGCATCATTTCCAGGTGCCAGATTTAGAAACGTCTCCCTTGTTAATAATATTCATTATTCAGTCTTCCTTTTTATCTGTTATTACCCTTTCTTTGTCCTCCACTTGTTTTCACTTCCAGCTACCCAAATCCCCTGGTGTCTTTTGAGAGAAAGTGCTAAAATGATCTTTCAAGGCACATTTGTAGTTATTTGACTTCTTGCTAATAAACTTCATACATTTGAGACACATGAAATCTTTCCTAGCTATAAATTGGCAGAATTAGTGGTATGCATCTGCAACTTGTTTCTGAAGAGGGAGAAGTTTCAGGCATAGAGAAAAGCTAACCCAGAATTCACTATCCTAAGAAGGAAATTGGTGGTGATATTTATGTGATGAAAAGGTCTGAATCCTATTGGTTTATACCAACTGGCCCAGCCCCACTGAGTCAATTGTTGAATGGTGAATCATCATGTAGCTAAAATGTAATGATTAAATGGGTCTTTTATAACTGGGAGAAACAAAGGATTCAAGCCAAAATTAGAGATGTAATTCTTCTCATAGGAAGCAATGAACAATTGTAGTATTTTTTTTCCCACTGCAAGAACATGTTTGAAAGTATGCAGTTTTTAAAGACTATTCACAGTTCAGGGCCTATTTTGTGGGGGGGAAAAATCATGTTGCTTCCCTCCCCACCCCCCAGAATTGTATTTTCTACCCAGGAAACAGCATTTTCTACAGAGAAAATAATATTTCTGCTCAAAAAAGGTGTGAATTTTGTCCAGAATAATTTTTGCAACTACAGAATTTTCTACATAGAAAAATGCTGTTTCCTACACAGAAAAAGAGGGTTGTTTTTTTTTTTGCGAAAACCACACATTAGATTTTTACAGAGAATAAATCCTGAACTGTGAAGTTTTTTGCCAGTCTAGAATTCTTCTCATGTGAGTTTTCTGACATTCAAGAAACATACTTTTAAAAGATTTTCAATTCTTTCTATCCCTAGCCAAGATATATACCGTACAAGTTGAACATAAGAGGTGAGTTCAGTGCATTAATAACCTAGCAGATTTCTCTTCCCCATCAGACTTACTGTAAGATTTCCTCCAGTGAAAAAAGTTGGCTCCTTCCAAAGCCCTGTCCTAGCACAGACTAACTTATCCTACACAATGTTATCGGTAGTCATCAGAGGGTTCTATACTGTGCTGTTAACCAAAGGTTGAATAGAGTGGCACTGTTACCTCCCTTGATCTAGACACTATACTCCTACTGATTCAGCCTAGAATTGCATTGGCTTTTTTAGCTGCCGCATCACACTGCTGACTCATGTTCATGAGCATGAACATGCTCTTGGAGGTCTCTCAGGCTGCATCTGTACCACTTTAACTGCCATGACTCAATGCTATGGAACCTTTGGCTTTGTTGTGGCACCAGAGCTCTCTGACACAGAAGGCTAAATATCTCACAAAACTACAAACCCCAGAATTACATAGCACTGAGCCATGGCAGGTAAAGCAGTGTCGAAGTGGATTATTTCTACAGTGCAGATGTAGCCACATTCACAGGGTTGAAGTCAAAGGAACAGCAAATAACAACATCAGTTTTCAACTTTAGAAAAGTTCGATTCTGGAAGGGTTAAGAGAAACATGTAAATTTCAGAAGCAATTAGGCACAGGTGCAAAATGCTCACATTCTGAAAAAAAAAACACAAGTTTGCTAAAGTACATTAGGTAAAGTGTTTTCTGCTTCTAGAAATTCCATAGTCTGCTGACAAATCCCTCAAGGGCTCCTGATCAATTGATCTTGTCATACAGATATCCTCCCTTGCTGCAGTGAGGCAAGTTGAAGTCTTGCATTATTTAATTAAGACATAAGCATGAGAAAACAATATATGACAGTAATCTGAAAAGTGAATGCAAACAAAACTATAGAAAAAGGATTGTGCTGTTCTTTTATCACACCGCTGTTTACTCTAGATGATCATTGGAAGTAAAGTACCTGGTTAATCAAAAAGGAGACTGTTACCTTTCTTAAGGTCATTAAAGTTTGATGCATCCAGCTGCTAATTAAGCAGAATTCCATCTTTCATGTTACTTTACTATTACTTTGCTATCTGTTTGCCTAGCTTCCCTTCTCCTTATTCTACTCCACACAAAATTGTGATCTTTGTGCCATTGTCTCTGGGTGGCAAGGCTCTGCATCTTGCTTGAGAAGAGGGAGTTGGCAGAGAAGAGCATGGCAGGGGGTTGGACTGGATGGCCCTTGTGGTCTCTTCCAACTCTGCAATTCTATGATTCTATGATTCTATGAAAGAATACATCTTACTACTCAACATCTCTCCATGCTCACCACTTTTCCTTTGTTAGATAGGGAGCCATTTTTTTTAAAAAAACTCTGCTGAACGTAATAGAATCTGGGGTTACTTGCTAAGGCTTAATAGTGGGAGATTCTGGATAGATAAAAGGAAGTCATTCTTCACACAGTGGAATTCACTGCCAGAAGATGTAGTGGTGTTTGCTACCTTTGATGGCTCTAATAAGAAATTAGATAAATTGATGGAATGATTTAGGGAGCTGGATATGTTTAGCTTGGAGAACAGAAGACTGGGGGCTTGTCTACATGGGCAATATCCATCTTGCCCCCATGTTAGGGCCTTGCAGTTCTGGTAATGCAGGGCTTTTGCCCCATTCTTCCCCCAGGCAGTCCCCATGATCCCCAGGGCAAAGACAGGGCTAAGATGGGGGGGGGAGATGGGATAGGATCCAATAAACCATTATATTAAAACACCTACTTTGATCTGTGCCTACCAGGAAGAAATGGATTGGACCTTGCAAGACCACAGGAGCCTGTCCCAGCAGGCCGGTCCATCACTGCAGCTGCCAGTCTGCCTTGCTCTCTCCAAAGCAGGAAAGGAGTCCCGTAGCATGTGACCAAGCCTGGTCACATACAAGGGGCCTTAGTCATATGTTGTGGGCTGGCTTTCTAGCTTCCAGGAGGGTGAGGGAGATAGTGGCAGCATCAGCTGTGATGGTCCGGCATGCCTGTCAGGACTTCCTCTCTCTTGGAAGTGGTAATGGGGAAGGAACAGGCCTGATCCATGGCCAGGATATTCTGGTGGGGAGCTAGCATATCCTGACTCATGTAGATGAGCCCTGAGAAGAGAGATGCAGTAGACAATATCAGCGCCTCCTTCAGGGGTTGTTCAAAAAATAAACAGAAACACATTTACTATGCATACAATATTTGAGACAACGCATAAGCAACTCTTTAAAAACTTTTTGCTTAAAAATCTTAGAATTTCTATTAGCCATATGAATATATACATACCAATCTTCAGAAAGTGTAGCATTGAATATTGAAAGAAAGGAAATGGGTGCACCAATGGGTTCTTATTTATGGATTTTTTTTAAAGATGGCCAATTGATGTTAAGGCTGAAATGCATAAATAAAAAAATATTTTTAAGAAATAAAAGTTTTTGACCACCACATAGCAGATGAAGCTCTGTCTCCTTTCATTCTTTCATAGTGGTTATATGCTTTCCAGTTCTTTGTGTTGGACATTTCACACTACACATTTATAATGTTATGATTCCACTTTAATGGCTCTGGTTTCATTCAGTGAAATTCTGGAATTTCAAGTTTAGTGAGATGTCTTTAGAATATTCACCCAGAGAACTCTAGTGCCTATAAGTCCTAGGATTCCATCTGATGTAGCCATGGCAGATAAAGTTAATCAATGTGTCATCACTGAGTAGTGTGAAAGGGCCTCTGATTTAGCCCTTGTTTGCCTTCTGACCATTGTGATTGATAATAATATATCCTTTCCAGACGTTCAGTTGGAAAATGATTCCTTGCTTTCATAACAGCTCTTGTCCAGGGTCATAATTTCCTTTAACATAGACTTTATGAAAATGCGATTACAAGAATTTTCTTTATTCTCTCCCTGATTGCAAAGGGATTTTGGAGAGAGAATCCTCCCTCCTTGATATTGGCTTTTCCTGTCATTTTTACTTTTATGTTGGGGAACAGAATGTTCAGCCCTCTGAATATTGGACTAAGTGCCCACCATGTATAGCCAATGATGAGGGATGATGGGAACCGCAGTCCAATAACATCTCTGAGGTAGGTAATAACACAAGCCACCGAGCACAATACGGAAAGGAAGAGAAGGACTTTAAAAACATACACAAGAGAATTTAAAATAATCCACTTCCTTTGATGTTGTCTTTCATATGCTATCAAGTTACTGGGAAATAACAGGGCTGTTTCATAAGGCTCTTACCAACTCAGTGGTACAACACTTTGATAGTGAGATATAAACACTGCCAAGGAAATGAAAAAGTATCTGGAAAATGTAAGTAAGCCTTCCATTAACAAGTCATCATTATCTACAGTGCCTTCCTCTGCAATACTGGAGGGCAAGGTTGGGAAATGGGTTCCTGCAGGTCATAGGCAGTCCATGAATGTCCCAATGTGACTCCAGACACACATCCCCAAGTACCCCATTGTGTATGTGTGTGGGGAAACACATCAACCCCAAAATGGTGAATAGGGATCATATGAACCATGTCCTTTTGGGAGGTGGGAGTAACTGAAAGTAACCAGAGGTTATGCAGGGGTTGGGAAGCACTGTCTACAGGGAGCTTCTATACTACCCACCCCTCCAGTGAGCTCTCAGGGACTGAATATTCTCGTTTTCTTTTACAATTGAAACTCAGCATTCTCATTTGGTGGCTTTGTAATCAGGTATTCCCTTGGGTTTTTCTACTGCCTGTGATACTCATCCTTGTTTCAGGTCAGATTATCCCCCTCCCCTATTTTCCCAGTACAACATGCTCTAAATGGGATCATGTGCACAGTTTTGAGAAGATTTTTTTCATTATCATAAGGGGGGGAAAACTTACCTTCTATATGACACAAGATTGTTTCCCAAAACTTTTAAGAATCAAGTTCAGTACCCACAAAGGGAAACTATTTCTTCAGGTGTAATCATTCCCCAATTTAGGACACAGAGCGCTATCTTAACTGGCCAAGAATGCCAAATGCCTGCTGAGCTAATATTTGGCTTACAGCCTCTGGGTTGAATCCAAAGCCCACCTGGCCTAAGGATGCTGGAAATGTTTTAGGACTATCCTCACCCTGTCCTGACTTGGTGTTGCCATTGTGACTGGGTTTGTGGACTGAAGGAAGTCTGTATCTGGTGTAAACTAGCTTGCGTACCCAGACCAGACAACCCCCCCTCCCGCCCTCTTGAATAAACACAGACACATAGTTGCAAATAACATTGTATTGGTAACAGATATTATAACTTCAGAAAATTAGGTTAGGTACAGGTTAGTAATGTAAACACATGATGAGGTAGATGAGGTAGTTTTCTATGCTACTTGGATATAATTTGGCAATAAATTGGCGGCAACTTGCCAGCAAAATGGTGGGCAGCAATGTATGGGTCGTGAACGCAGCGCGGCCCGGTCCATCCCAGTTCCCTCACATGAAGGAGAGAGACCCTGGCTGAGCCACCTGCTCGACACTCTCTCCTTCCCTGGAAACAAGCATACGTAAATGGCTAATAGGGGTCTCCCTTGAACTTGAACTTGACGTTGAACTTGAACTTGCACTTGAACTTGACGGAGACCCCTGATCTCTTGCAATTCTCCACGACCCAATACATCCGCCCTGCAAGTTACGCCCTGCAAGTTGCGATGTAGAATACGCCGAGGGTGCCAATTTGCGGCAAACGGAGGGCGCTGCTGCCCTCTCCATTGCTGCCTCCGATCTGGGAGGGGCGCGCCCGCACGCGCCCCTTTGTACCAGATCGGCCAGCCAATCAGGAGCGAGCTGACTCGCTCCCGATTGGCCCGCACTCCTTTTCCCCTCCCCAGCCGCAAAGGCAGCTGGGAAGAAGGGGAAGATGGCACCGCGCATGCTGTGCCACACGGCCATCTCCCCTCCTTACCTTCCCCCGCCCTGCCCAGAAGAGCGGGGGCGGGGCTACGGGCAGTGTTTCAGGGGCCGCCGACCAGGCCACAAACAGGCCCGCTGGCCAGCGGCGAGCCCCCTTCTTGTTTGAGATGGTTTTTGACCATAGAGGAAATGGGGTTTTGCCAGCACACATCATTTTATGTAGGGAGTGGGAAAATGTATTCACCATCTCTTTCTGTATCTCCAGCACTCTGCAAATAAGGTAGCATCCCTGAAGGGAGAGGGCACCTTCTATTGCCATGTTGTTGTTGGGAGAGGGCAGGGTGACCACCCATACAGTGGCTCTTGGTGTAGATGTGTGGAAATGTCTTGTTCTCCTCTCACCCAATGCAAAATTGCAGATAGCCACTTTCCTGGCATCTCCCACTCACTCCCACAAGAGTGGAGGGTGGGGGGATTATCTGCAGGATAGAAGGCAGCCCAGTGGAGCACTCTACTCCACCAACTTTGTTTAAGATCCTAGCTCTTGTGAGTTGACTCTGCCAGCAGATTTCACCCAGCAGGGCAATTTTGATCATCTAGAAGATGTGGGTTGTGTTGTCAGAAGACTGTGGCTGAGAATGTATATCAGTTACTTAATTAAGTATATTTAAATAAGTAGTATCTCCTGGCCAGAACTCTCCCCCCACCATCTTGCTTTGCTCGGCAGCAGCCACTATAAGTGATGGAGGTTTGCTCTCCTGTCAATCAGGGTGCAGCATACTGATGATTCTCTGTCCCTCCAGTGATCACTGGTGTGACAATCTGAAGCAGGATCCCTGTTATGTCCTCACACTGCAGATCACTGGCAGGAGGGCTTGGAAATGTCAGTATATAGCATCCCGATTGATAGGAGAGCAGATCTCTGATGCTCAAAATGTCTTCTGCCTGGTAAAACAGGGTTGGGGGACTTTTATGATTGTGGCAATATTGCCATGATCATGACTACACAGGGACTGTGAATATGAATCAGTTATGGATGTGTAACTCTAGGGCCTAATCCATGCTAAACAAATAATCCAGACTATTTGCTATGGTCCCTTCCTATTGAATCCTGGGATCTGTAGTTTTACAAGGTCTTTAGCTTTCTCTGCCAAATAGTGCTGGTGCCTCACCAAACTGCAAATCCAAGGATTCCATAGAAGGAGCCATGGCAAATAATCCAGTTTCAAACTGGATTATTTGTGTAGTGTGGATGTACCCTAGGTTATGCACCCATAATTACAATAGTGAATTCCAGCCTATGTTTTCTGGCAGAAGAGGATTTCTGGAGCAGAAGAAACTTGCATCCAGTCCTAAACCTCTACAATTAGCACATCTTTGAGTTAGGTTTACTCTAATTGTGACACAGTTAATATTCAAGCCACCCTCTAAATTCTGAAGTGGTGCACTTTACAAAGTGGTTTACTGTCAATTCATTGTTCGAGAACTTGGCTGCTTCTCACTTGACCAACTTGTTGCTGATGGCAGCTGGGGGATTTCCATGTCAGTAGGACTATGAATCTATTCTGAGTGGAGCTATCCTGGGTACTGAATCATATCTCTCAAGTAAGTTCAGCACTTTGGAGAACTCCTTGAAAGATCAGGGGGAAAACCCAGGGTGGATTCACTACCCCACTGACATCGGAGCCACATCTACCCATGTCAGACCTACCATCTCATTAGTCACAGTTACATTAAGGGTGTGTTTATTTCCAGGTCCTTTGTGTATCAAGTCAATTTAAGTCTATGATAGAGATATCTTCAAAGAATATAATTGCTGGACATGTAAATTGATTGTGAATAGGGATTTACAATGCTGTCTTTATATTAAAAAGTGGCCTCATAGCCATCCTCTCCACCTCATGTTCAAGGACAGCTTTGGCAAAGTCTTTAATAGAGAGGATTGTTGTAATCCAAGCCCATTTTAAAAAGCATTTAATGTTGATTTAATGTGGGAATTAAAAGCCACTTTTAAAAAAGAGAGTGGTTACTATGCTGTAATGAATATGTGGTGGGAAATTTCCTGGAAACAAAACCAAGTGCCTCTCCTCCATGAACCTCCCCACTAAATTTTCTGTTTCTAAGAAATGCACTTGAGTCGGATCCATTTATAAATTAGTCTGGCAACGGAACCACACTGAAAACCCAGACTGAATTGGAACACTGCTTCTAGGATGTGGAGCTGAGGTTAACCTTTCTGCACATCCACTTCTCTCCTAATACTATGATATCTGTTGCTATATTGAAGCAAATATGAATGTGCACAATCTGTCCTGGGTATTGTAGTGTGTTGAAAAGCTTTTGACCCCCATCCAGCTAAGGCTGGGATGGAGGAGAATTTGGTTAGTGGCAAAGTGAAATCTAGTTTTCAGTTTGCATTCTTCCCATTTTTTCCAGTGGAGCTATCTATCAAAAAACATATTCATAAGATATCTGAGATCCTACATCTGGATTGTATAGGATAAATTCCCACAAGTGGACTTACATGTTAATTATGCTACACAACACTTGACTGCAATTAAGCATTTCCTTGGCATAGTTTAAGTATTCACATGCAGAAATACACTGTGTCAGCACTACACAACACCCATGCAAAATAGCAACATTGCAATGACAGGGTGCTGTTGTGAAATGCACAATGAAAAAGCACAGTTCACAACAAACAACTGCAATGTACAATGTGGAAATGCAATAAACAGCACATCAACACAATGCACAACATTGTTGGATTGTTACCTAGCCTGACAGCCCCCGTCCTGGAATATCTAATAATTGGCTATATTTAATAATTTGGCTTAATGTGGCCATCCATGTGGTTAGCAAGTAAACCAGGAATCCCCTAATACTAAGGCTGGATTTGTGGATAACCAAGGGAGGGGGCTTTTGGAAATTCCCCAAAACCAAATACTCAGGCCAGAGATTATCACCTAGAGATAAATCGTTCACTAATCCACTCAATGATAGCCAAGTCCTTGATGCTTGTAAAATGGGTGCTTCCTTCCCTCTTCCCCTTCCAACAAAAGACCTTGCTTGCTCCTATTCAATTCCAAATACAGCAGCCATTAACGATTGTTAACTCTTCTGGAGCACCCTTTGTCTAATCCTAGGAACCTCTGAGAAACATTGGTCCTGTCTAAAATTAAAATAATCCTCATGGAATTTGCTGGGAATATGATATGTCTTGATGGGAACATGCCTTGATGCTTTGTATTCAGAAGGGGGGCTGCAAAAAAAACTCCAAAAACTATACCTGGAGAGCCTTCACAGCCTTTTCTGGAGTTTTTAAAAATCTCCATAGGGAATGTGAATGTGCTCATTAAGACACTCACATTTGCATCACTATGCTTTCCCATAGGAGAGGAAGCACAAGCTGATTAGCCATATGAGCACAGGGAGAGGGACTTGCTAAAAGGGCAAGTGCCCGCTGCTACCATGTTGGAATTTCAACTTAGTGAGCTATCACTACTGAGATAAAATGGCAATTTGTATTATTTTTCTCTCCTTTTTTTGTAAAATATCGCTTCTGCGCATCATGGTAATTTTTTTTTTTAAAAAAGTTTGACAGTGGCAGATTAAACAACATGAGTAATTCACTTGTGGCCACCATCTTGGCTAGGGGGTATGCAAAGTTTATGGGGGCAGTAAAAGCATTAGGACAGTTCACAGCCACTGCAAATTACTATTACTGTGAAGCAATCCATTCCCCTCCCTTTGTATAGATGACCCCATTGTATTCCACTCAAAACCCCATCCCTTCAGGGGAATTATTCCATATAAATATCATCCTAAAACACCACCAAAGTGTGCATTGAATCCCCTGCTTTTCAACTCCATGACAGTTTGTGTCACCATTCTGCCTCCCAGACTTCCTCTCTGCCAGTTTACTTTGAGATCTCAGCCCTGCAGATTCGGTATAGTATAACCCACAATCCCCTTACTCTACTCCTTTATCCAAATACTTTTAACTACTTTCAATAGCCTTGTGTGAGTGTCTGAAGCCTGACTGTTTGCATGAATGATGTTGATATTAATTCCCAATAAAGATCATTTAATTGGTGTGCTGCTTTTAATGTTGTATTTTTTTTGGTCAATCTTATGTTTTTAAACCATGCTGTATTTTTAACTATCATATTTTAATAATGGTAACTAATTTAATTCTTTGTAACTTATAATGTTTTAGTTGCATTTTTTAAATTATTGTCTTTCTCTCTCTGGCTTTTCTTCGCAAATGAAGATTCAGGAAGGACTCATCCCGCGCTTTCTGCAAGCGTGCTGATGACTAAAAAGGCCAATCCGAGATAAACAAGTCCGGTTGCAGAAGCAGAGGAGAAGGTCTCCTTGGGTGATGTTTTTGGGTTGTGACTCTTTCTGCGTTGTCGTTTCTCTTCAAGACTTGTTTGGCATGAGTTCTCAAATAAGGTATTGTAAGTCATCTTGAATCCCATTTTTGGAGAAAGGTGGGATATAAATCCGATGAATGAAAGAATGAATATACTAGAAGCAGAAATAACAAGGGGAGAGAATATGGATAGGTTCCTTCTCCACAAAATAACAGCAGTTCAACATGTTGCAGCAAAGTTTTTCTCTAAAATGTACAATATTAACTAAAACAACCAGATCAGGTAAGCCTTGCACATGTTAACAGAAACATTTTAAATCTTCTAGACACCACTTAAAATCTTCCAACAATCATCCAGGGATTATTTTTTTTCTTTCACCTAGTCTCCACTTTTCTTATGATTTCCATTTTGGTGGTCAAATGTACTGTATAGATCTATGCTCCTATCATATGTTGGGTGTAGCTGGTGATACAGATTAACCTGGTCTCCCTTTTTCTTTCTGTTTTGCTGTTTACATGTACTCCGTAAGAGATTCTGGAGACAGCTGCTGTTTACCTTTTCTGTTTTACACAGAACCAGAGTAAGATCAACTAGAGGAGAATCCAAAATCCCATTTTTTCCCAGCTCAAGCCTTTTATTGAATTGTTTACTGTGGACACGCAATTGCAACCTGACACTGAAAGTCTGTGTTTCTTCAACTCTCCTTCACCATCCAGCTACTGCAAGTTAGAAAGAGGATAAGTGTGGAAAAGAGTGGGTGGATGTGGATGTTACCTGAATAGTATCCGAAAAGGTGGGGGTGCTTTAGGACCCCACTTGTGATATTAATATTTTGAGAAATTATGATTAGCTCAAATGGAAGGCTGTGAGAGATCGGGTAACGTTTGGGATCATTTCACCAGTATATACCAGTACTCAGCAGCAGAGAACTCACAGCAGAGAACTTAAAGTAAAATAAATGTTTTTTATTTGGAAAATAACACAGAAAGCAAACACACACAATACACACTCATGAGAACCACACAAGGCTAGCGAAGGGTTTTAGGCAGAAAGGTTGGACAGAGGAATAGATTAGGGAGACAGGGCAATAATTAACAGTTCTGAAGAGGGGAGTAAAGTTTCCAACAGAAATCTAAGAATGGCACTAAAGTATAATCCAAGGGCACACCAACAGAGAGTGGTCAGGTGTCATCCACAATGGAACACTTTGCTATTGTTTGGGACTAATATTTATACTATATTTCATGTCCTGAAGGGGTGTTTGGGCATAGAACAAAGCTTAGATGTATTCCCAGCATTTAAACAAAGGAATATTTCTATATATTTCTATATTGGATGAAACCGAAACTCTGCTGATTGCCCTTAATAGCCATAGAGATAGGAATTGATGGGTTTATGACAACCTCACATTGTAGGACAGGGAGAGGTGATGAGGGATATTTCCTGGGACTAGGAGTTGTTTTGGTCACTTGTTTGTTCATGAGGTGTGACTCATCACCAAGGACTCAAGAGAGGATTAGCACATGCCTCCTAAATAGGGTTGTTTACTAGGGGCTCCACTTATTCTTACCTTCAGTGTGTCTGCTAGTATTCTTCCACAACATCTTCCTGGGTCCTTTTAACCTCTGTTTGACTTCACTTTTTGGTCTACCCTGGCATTTTAGACCCCTTGAAGCATCTAATATTGCCAATTTTGTGAATTAATGTGAATTTTCTCAAATTCACACTGCCTCCTAGGCTTTGTAGTCTACAGTAGCTGCATAAACATTGTTGTTCTTATAAATGAATCATTGAAACCTCGCTGTTCTGTGCTATATCTGACCTCACATTTCTGCATCTCTCCTTTGGACATTCATTCATTTTCACTGTTACAACCAGAAAAGGAGTTGTATAATGCACAGTCAGCAACACTGACTGATTCCCTCCTATGGTGCCAGCAAATCTCTTAGTTTTGGATGCGGCTGTTATAATAGGAGGAAACAATCTTTAAGCTGAATTATTTATATTTTTGAATAAGTCAGCATTCTGATTTTGTCTGAGTATAATCAGTTGCTATCCATTGTTCTTACGTAGCTTAGCAATTGCTCATCCTATGTATAAATAAATGCACCACACATTGAATGAAGTATGTAATTTTGTACATTTTGGATACCTTTGATGAATTCTGCAGAGGACCAAAAGTCTGACGAATAAGACAAATGGCAACATGATTCGTAGACAACATTTAGCATCTGTGAAGGTGCCAGGTTCTTTTTATTTAAACAAATGAAGGGTTTTGTTTTGTTTTGTTTTCACGTGTTGTTTCTGCTGCTCTCTCTTGTATGTGTTGCAGAGATGTTCAAATTCACTAGCAAGGTGAATATGTAGCCATAAAAGTTAAGTAGCTGAACAAATAAATATAATCACATTTACAACAAAATGAATGTTATACATGGATTGGTTTACAGCTCTTATTAGTAAGGCATTGTTAACTTTAAACAGCTGTAAAAACAAACAAAATTACATTCACTGGCAAAAACTGCACATAGTGCAGATTGAACACGTAATGTGGTTTAAAAATTCAGAAAGCAAAGAAATTGAGAACTGAGCTTGGCATCAGACTCTCATAATATAAAATAAGAAAATAGAATATCGTATTTGAGACCCTACACAAAGGAGACAGAGCATAAATTTATCCTCATGGAGTTATGTAGCAGTTGTGGAATGCCGTCATTAGTGAATTGTGACATTAGGGAACAAAATGTGCATTGTGCATTGATTTGCATGTGTAACATGCATCCATATGCAAAGCACCATGCACAATAATGTGCACCTGTGTGCACTGTGCACCAATCTGCAAAGGCATCACATGCACAACCCTGCTTCTCTGTCCAAAATGTGAATACATACAGTACGAACACATCTGTGTAAAGGTTTGATCCACAGGTGGAAGTTAATTTCTGCCTATATATGTCACCAACAGGATGTCAATCCATATTTAAAGTTGGAATCAACACATGAAGTGTGGAATGCCTAAGCCTGACCTTAATGCCATCATTTTTCTCCTATATGAATCTCCAGATGAGAAATAACCTTGATTTTCCAGTGTCCTTGATTGCATAGAGAGCTTTCACATAAACAGGAAACTCTCCACTTCAGGCATCTGACTTTTCATGTGCTTCAGTTTATCAGTGCAGGGGTGGAAAGCCCTGCACTGATGACACACTGGTGGATTGCCAGTTTCAGCAGATGTACAAAAGCTTATTCCCACATGGGGGTGGGGAATCAAAAGTTTTTTCCCTGTTGAGTAACATGATAAGAGTGTTTGTGCATTTTGCAATGATTTTCTGCATTTCGTGAATTTTTTGGTGAAAATTTCACCATGTTCTTGTTTTGTTTGTGTATAACATTTTTGTGCAAAAACTACATTTTATACAAAGTACAATTTTGTGAAAAACCTCAAATTTTTGCTGTTGCTGCTCTGGTACTCCCCACTGCTTTTCACTCTTGTGCAAAATGAAAAAAAAAATCACAACATTGTTTTTCTGACGGGGTATCTCAATTTGTTAAAATACTGGCTGGCATCCTGTTGAATATTTATGAGCTTGTAAATGGGACTTACAATCTCATAACTTTGGGGATTCATGTCTACAGTCTTTAATAACTTAATGTAACCCCTCCACACGCACACACCAACTTCTTAAGCCAGACCATACTTTAGTCAAAGGGTTTCTGAGGCACTGCTTATTGGGGCACTGGGAAATGATGACTCCTGCACCCTCCCAGTCACAAGGTGGGTTGAGAGAAGCAGTTGCAGCAGGACCCCAAAGGGTCTCTCCAGCTGCCTGTCTCAAAGCACCCCAAGTATGGGAGAGCACTGCAGTCATCATTCCGCAGCTCCCTGAACTGCAGCACCCTGGAAACCCTTCAGCTGGGGCTCTGCCTGGTGTAAGAGGTACATTTTTGGGGTGGGTGGGGAGGGAGTGGCACCAACAAAACTAGCTATGAGGACAGAACTTTCTTGCTGTAGCTGTGTCTTATTATGCAGGATCTCAACCAACTTTTTTCATGGAGGACTATAAAATTAGAAAGTATTTTTATAGCTCTATGGAAGGTTCGACATGTATGTAGTACAGGTTGCCCCCTGTATCCATAGGGGATACATTCTGAGACTTCCACAGAGATGTAAAATCATGTATAATAGAAAACTGCCATAGAAAACCATAAAACCACACTGGAGAACCTAGAAAATGCCTAGAGAGGGTGCTGGTGAAAGTTGACCATAGAGTTGTGCTGGAGAACCTTCCTATGCCTAGAGAGACCACCTGCAGAGTGACTCTATGGTCCTCCAGATGCCTAGAGAGGCCTTTCCCCCCCGACTATGGGTAAGTGAAACTGTGGGTACCAGTCCCATGTAAATGGGGGGCTTCTTTTCTATATACCAGACCTGTCCATTCCAGAACCTTAATCCTGACAGCCCTTTCCAAGCTAGCATTCTATATGTCTTTCTATTCCTGAAAAGCTTTAGCCCAGGGACACCACCACACCTCATAGTTCACTGGGTTAATCTCCCAACCAATTATTCCTCACTCAGTGGGGGCTAGTGGGGTTTATTTCATTGGGATGGTGCTTTCCTCCTCATTTCTGTCTGAACTGTAAGGGAACTATTCAAAGTGCTGAGCTCTATCCCCCAAACAGCTGATACACTGAATAGCTCCTTTATAGTTCAGACTAAAACCTGAAGTGGATTTACTGTCCCACTGACATGGAAGACCACCAGTTGCTATTGCTTGAAGCCCTGACCAATATCATATTTGCCCTTTAATCTGGTCTGAAGTGAGTAGGATTTCTTTTTCTTCATCACCTTTGCAGAACTATCAGAAATCTAATCGCTCCTATCCTCCCCCCACCCATAATTCTAACACCATGATGGTTTTCTTTTAAAAAATTCTATCTTCTGCAGCTTGAGTTATGACTGTCCTGTCACACCAGCTAGGATCTGATTGCATTGCTTTGCCTGCTGCATATCATCAACCTTCCTAATTTCTATGCTGAAAATTATGGGCTAGAATAATATTAACCTGGCAGCATTAACACCCAGCTGACTACAGTTTTAAAGA
This sequence comes from Gambelia wislizenii, assembly GCA_030847615.1. Taxonomy (NCBI): domain Eukaryota; kingdom Metazoa; phylum Chordata; class Lepidosauria; order Squamata; family Crotaphytidae; genus Gambelia; species Gambelia wislizenii. The sequence goes on along the minus strand of JAUMIR010000001.1, from coordinate 15,492,958 downwards.
ATGCTGACGATCATAAATTCAGAATGAGATATTCAACATGCTGAGAGGGAGACTAGCTTTGGCCTAATTCTGTTCCATAGCAGTTATGATCAGAAAAAGAAAATTAAGCTAGATGTATTCATTTCTGGTAATCTCTTCAGAGAAAGATCAGCTAAGCTTTTTTTTTAAAAAAAAACTTTTCAATTTGAGATCTGAGGTTGTATGACTTCCTGATTTATGTCTAGTATTCTGGCACTTAATTCCATAGTGTACAGCTATTGCATTTAACTGGAATCGTAGTGCTATAATTCTGTATTGTGTGTGGCCAGGACTCTCCTTTAAAATCTGGAGTGGGTCCAGTAAAACCCAGTGTGAACTAGCCATCCTGATGCAATGAAGCCATTTCCCAACACTGTCCAAGGGCCCATCTACACAAGGGGGGGAGGAATCTAAAATACAGTAGGACCCCAAATCCACTCATTCATTATCCACTGATTCAATTATCGACAGGACACAAAATAGCACACCTCCCATAGAGTCTTCCTAGAAAATGTGTCCTCTGTAGCCATTTTCTAGGTCCTCAAAGGCAACTCTATGGCATTTTAAACCAGAAGTCCCATTATTTTCAATGTTCTTCGCTATTATCCATGGTTTTTGGTATCCACGCCCCCCCCCCAGAACCAATCCCCAACAGATGTGGGGGTCCTACTATACCTCATAGTATTGGCATCTCATAGCAGCAGCAACATGTCTAAACAGTTTTTCTGGCCTCGGAAACCCCCATAAACCTTGCATTCCTGATGGTGGCTGTGAGTGATTTACTTACATTAGTTCTTCACCCCCACCAGTTTTTTTTTTTTAAGTCATCTGAAGGTTTGCTGGTGCAATAGAGCAATTCTCCAATGTTTTTAAAAAGCAAAACAGAAAAAAACTGATCCTTTTATCGACTAGCAAGAGATTGCTAAGGCAAAAATCCCACATGGTGGCAGTGGGAGCTTGCCTTCCTAGCAAGCCCCAGCCCTGCTCTCACTCGGCCAATCAGCTTTGTACTGCCCTTTGAGTTTTTTATTTTTCTATAATCCAAATGAGCAAAAATGCACACCCACCTCACAGTCTGTGAAAAAGTATGGAGAAATCTGTGAAGGCTTTTACCCGATTGTTTTTGCTGCTTTGGTTCCCCCACCTTCCGAATAGTGGATTGGCACTGTGTCTTGTTTAGACAGGTAGGATTCCCAGCTAATTCCATGATGGGTATTTTCACCTTTTAGACAGCCATCAAGAGTACCCCAAAACTGCAGATCTGATGTGTTAAATATTCTATCCCCATACACACCCCATCCATGCATGTCACTCTTGGTAAAATGCATGCATACATTAAAAAAAAGGGGGGGAAGCATGAAAAATAGCTTGGACTTTACTTAATTATATTAGGTTTAACCAGAGACCAGCTGAACTAGTGAAAGAGAAAACTCTCAGGGGTGTGAAACCACCACACTGGCTATCCACTATAACAAAGTGCAGTGAATCAATACTATGTTGCTATAACACCTGTGCTGCTGTAGTAGGAATGCTTTAGAAGCATCTCCCCATCTGTAACCCTACCTTTGGTAATGGGCTGTTAGAGCAGGGAGGAAAAGAAAAAAATACCACCCTTTAGTTATCTTTATCACAGGGCATTTTTTTTAAATGGTTAGGTCTTTGAACAAACAGTCCTGATAAGGAAGGTTTACAGCTCTCTTGAGGCAACCATCATATATAAAAGAGATATAGATTTACTCCTTTGCCACCGCCCTGCATTCCTTGTATCTTCTTGGAATGAGCTGGTTATCTCTGGCCATGGAACCCAGTGATCTCAGATGGGAGGGATTTTAAAGCTTGAGATCATAGATCTTGCTCCCAATTATCTTGAGACAGATTAATTCTTCCCACTGATTAGCTGCAAAGATGGGAAGAATGTAAAGAGGGAAGGATATTAAATTCTAAGAAGCTGGGGGAGGACTCCTTTCACAATCATTTAAGCAAGCAGCACCATTAAGTTCAGTACATAAAAGCTGTCAAGGTTTAGGGCTAATGTGATGGTAGAAACACCTGTTTACAAATACACTGACTACAATCCAGCATCTCTTCAGTATAGCATAAATGTCCACATGCGGAGAAATGTGACACTAGCACAATGCAGTTCCCCAAGCAGAACAGCAGCATCATGTAACACATGTAAATGACTGGGGCCCATTATGCAATGGTGCACATGCAATGCACAATGCACAACCACACCACACAATGTGAAATTGTGATGCACAGTGCACAACCAGAGTGCCCAACTGCAATGTGCAACATTGCTGTATGTACAACTCTGCTTCCGCTGCTGTCAACCAAATACGTCGTTTGCGCTATAGCAAACATTTCACTCTACGTGTGTAACATTACTGCCACACACTCATATGTCACTAACAGGACGCCAGCCATTATACTAATTCTACACTAGCTAACATCAGTGTAGAAGCTATTGAAATCCTCAAACACCTGGACAATTTCAACAGGAAAGAAGAAACCCTAAAAGTAAACAAAATCTGGCTACCAGTCCTGAAAAACACTAAAATCAAAACTCAGCACTTGCAAATGAACTCCACCCAGGGACAGAGGGATTTCCAGCAGATAATGGACCATTAACCAACCATTAGCCAAACAGACACTAATCCTCCTTGCATACCTCCACCCCGAAACTGGTCATTCAAATACACAAATTTACATATCCTCCCCAACAGGGGTTCACAGTATATAACCCACACACACACTCCTACCAACCATTCTCTGAAGATGCCAGCCACAGATGTAGGTGAAATGTCAGGAATAAACTCTTCCAGGACATGGCCTCACAGTCTTGAAAAAGTCAAGGAAAACCCTGTGGAGTTGCCATAGGTCAATGGGCAACCAGAAGGTGTGCACACATACACACACACACACACGCACGCATAAACACATACACACTGAATGCCAGTGTCTATAGAATTTGTTCATCCTTAACTATGGCCCTGCAGCTTTGAGTGTCGCAGCACCTCCTTTGATCAGTGTAGAACTACCTGTTTACTCTGACATGGATTACAATGTGGCAGGATACTCCAGTCTACAGTCAGGCAAGCCGGGTGCTTGAGCTGTTTTAGGGGATGCTGTGGATCCAAGTAATCCACCATAGCTATGAGGTAGGTGTGGAACTTCTTGCCAGTATAGACAAGCCTGTAGTCAGCCTTAGACTTTTGCGGGTATTAATGCACTTTTAAACTATTTGCCTGTTCCTTGGAAGTTTACTGCTGATTGGTAGAAACTGAATATCTATGCCCTAATTGTGGTTGAAAATCTTAATAGTTCATGGACTGAGGTCTTTACATCTCTTTCAATCTTTGAACATACAGACAATTGTATGGGTAAGTTTTTGGATATTTGGACACCTTTCACTGAAGTTTATTCTCAGATTTCATCCCCCCCACACACACACACGCTATTGTAATGTTGCCATTATCATGTGGAAGATTTCTTTCTTTCTTTCTTTCTTTCTTTCTTTCTTTCTTTCTTTCTTTCTTTCTTTCTTTCTTTCTTTCGATTTGTCAAACTCCCCTATACTTCTCCAAGTGGGGCAGCACAAAAAATGCACAGCACAAGAAGCCTTGAAGCAACCACATCTTCCACAATTCACCTTGACTCATCATAACTCTTACTTCCCACTCATCCCACCCATGAGTGCTTTTAAAATATTGTCATTACATAAATTACAACACCCACAAACTGGAAAATGCTCCATTTGTGATAGTCTTTCAGTTGATATTCTTCCTCTCTTGCCCTTTTCTTATCCTTTGAAAGGATTTTTCACTTAAATATCATTGAATACAACCCAACAAAATTAAGCATTTTTATGGCCCACTGATTTGACAATATGCTAATCCTTACATTGCAATTTAATGGCACTTAATTGGGTGCAACTTTGGCTGGCGTTCCTTTACAGGCACCATTTGTACCCTTTCTTCAGGTTGCTCATGGCAGTGCACATGGAGGTGATCCCATGACATCACCACCCCCCTATGTGAAAACAAATTTCTTCCGCAACCCCCCGTGGGCCACATTCCCCAATGAGAGAGCCCAAACACACCTTCACAATTGGCACTATCCTGGCCAAAATGGTGACTGGAATTCACATGATGTCATTTCCGGATGATATTTTGGGCAGGATATGACCACAGAAGAAAGTATTTGATGGAGTTATGGGGCTTGGGTGGTATGTAGTAAGAACTACGGGCCATCTACATGACAAAAAAAAAATCCATCAAGAACGCAGGCAGAATACTTGTTGGGATTTGGCATATCAAGAAGGAGGGGGACTGAAAACTCCACACAGACCATGATAACAGCTTTCACTGTTTTGCGTGATCTTTAAAAGTGCATGGAAATGCACATAATAGGTCATCTGTACAGCCGATTCAAAAAAGGGACACAACAGAGCTGAAAGCTGATTGGTCAGACCTTAGAGGGGGTAGGCTAGCAAGGGAGGGCTTGCAATGCTGGAGCCGCCATTGTTGTTGTTTTTGCAGGTACGATCGATCAGCCGGCAAAGTGGCAGAGCAAAAGTAAGAAGTTTCTTTTAAGCGGAAAACAGCTCTTCTGCATCTGTCACTTTAAGGGGGAAAAGTGGGGGTGAATAGAGGGAGATTTGACACAACTCACTTGCGGCCAGCTTTTTTTCCATGGATGTAAACTGCAATATATTACCTTCCAAGCCTGTTAATGAGCCATGGGCACAAATGGGCACTGCAGCAAAAGGGAGGTAAGGCGATATTATTCGCTATTAATTCTCCCATCTAGCTGAGCCCCTAGACAAGCCTGGGTAGAGCTAGCCAATCCAAGTTCATAGAATGCTATGAAGGGAGCCTGTGGTGGGAAGGATATAACATAGAGGCCTGTCTGTTAAACAGCTAGATAGAGTCAAGTAGAAATATTAAAAAGGACAGGGGTGGATAGGAATGGATTGAATCTTGAGAAAATGAGTTGGATAGGGTTGGATAATTAGGAAGAGGGGTATGGAGAAGATCTGAAGAGGGTTTTGGGAGATGAGAATGTGGAAAGAGTTCGGTGGAATTGCAAATTTGTTTTACTATTAACTATGTGTGGAATGAATATATGGATGTATTTATTATTGTTATTATTTTGTTATATATGTTTTAAATTTTTAATTTAATTTCTATATCTCTGTCTGGATGTTTTAATGTAATAGCTAACACTGGAAAAAGTCAAAAGCAGGGTGAATATGTCTTGCAAACACAGTAGTAGCAGTAACAGCAGCATTCACAGAACTAAATATATAACTAACTTATATTACCAATGTGCAACTAAATACAATTAGTTCATAACTAAATGAACTAAATACCCTAAAGGCACCAGATCCTGTCTGGAAGTCATGCCCTATGAGGAGACGCTTAAGGAGCTGGGCATGTTTAGTCTGGAAAAAAGAAGGTTGAGAGGGGACAGGATAGCCATGTTTAACTATTTGAAGGGATGTCATACTGAGGATGGGGCAAGCTTGTTTTCTGCTGCTCCTGTGACTAGGACACGGAGCAATGGGTTGAAATTACAGGAAAACAGATTCCACCTAAACATTAGGAAGAACTTCCTGACAGTAAGAGCTGTTCAGAAGTGGAATACACAGCCTCATAGTATGGTGGAGTCTCCTTCTTTGGAGGTTTTTAAACAGAGGCTGGATGGCCATCTGTTTGGAATGGTTTGATTTTAAATCAATGATTTGATTGTGTATTCCTGCATGTCAGGGGGTTGGACTGGATGGCCCTTGAGGTCTCTTCTAACTCTATGATTCTATGATTCTAAGGAAAGCTGGCCATGCTGTATCACACTGAAACCACTGATCAATACAGACACTTACCCAGTGTAGTGGTCATCTTGAGGCCCAAATACCAGATCCAGGGAGGGATTTTAAGGGAAAGAGGGCAAGGTGAGTCATATGAGCCCATGCATTGGAACTGTGTGATCAGTTTTGACAAGAGATCTGTCATGGGGATTTTACTTTTTTTTTTTTGGCAGGCATGTGTTTCAGTGTGTGTGTACGTGCCTTCAAGTAGCTGTTGGGATATGTAGTTTGCAATCCAATAAGTTGAGATGTTTGATTGTTGAAAGGGTTAACTGATAGAAGCAAACACAATGTATGATGTAACTTCCTATTGAAATGTAATTGGCTTTCCAGAGGAAGAGATATGTCCAAGTCCTTCTCTTTGTCCTGAAAGCTGCCATGAGGTTTACCACTCGCCATGATGTTTTTCCTAGAGGCAGGACCTGTTTTGCAGGGCTCCTGCATATTTTGTTTTTAACATGTAGTTTTTAGTTATATTTTACTAGTTTAGCCTTCACCTGTTGAAATGCTGCTGATATTCTTTGGGATATGCACACTGACTGTGAGTAAAGATGTTTTTATACTTTTAAACTACTTTTGAGTGTTTTTGAGTCCTTTCATGCTAGATAATATAAACTTGGGGATATTGAGTAGATAGTTGTCTTAAACTTGCATGCTGGAATCAACACGTGTCTGCTGCATATGTATTTTAAATAGAATACTCTGCTTAATTAGTTCTGTGCTTTTTAATGAAGTTAAAGCCATCAGTTTTATGGTGCCTGTTTTGTAAGGTACTTCCTGTAAAACACAGGGGGTTACATTATTAATTTTTAACAAACCCCATAAGCTGCCTATAGACTTATGGTGACCTCATGAATTTCAGAGGGTTTTCTTAGGTAAGGAATTTTGCCCTTTCCTTCCTCTGAAATATAGCCTATAGCACCTAGTATTCATTGGTGCTTTCCCATCCAAGTACTAACCAGGACTGACCCTACATAGCTTCCACTTTCAGATAGGATCTGATGACTTTACATGGGGAATAGTTTGGGGTTTGGGATAAAAATTGCCCCCAAATTGCCAAAAAAATTGGAGGGTTGGGGTGCTTTAGAGGGCACAAAAGTGGTATTGTGGTGCCACATATGGTCCGTGGAGTGTACTTTCCCCACCCGAGACCTAAGGTCTTTCAGTCAAACATGTTCTCCGTAGCTCATGTCTGATATCCTACTTAGTATACCACACCAGCTCATTTGTATTTTAAGACCATTTACTTCTGTCTTTGAACTGCCCACATACTTTGAAAGCAAGGCATGTGCTGGGGGGGAAGCAGTGATGTGCACACACATGTGACCCAACCATGACACATTCTGACAGTGAGAATGTTGCAGGGGGCCTAGAGAAAGCAACCAAGAAACAAGGTCAGCCTCAGAATCCATAGGAGTTCTATTGATGCACATTGTCATATGGATGTGGATAGCATCAGTAGCAATATTGGAACATGATCAAGAGTTAGGAAAAGGAGACACACAAAGAAATCTGATAGTTCTAATTGCTAAGACAGGAAAATGCTGTGTTGTACTTTTCTCTAACCAAGGACATTTTTACATAGTACGCTGAAAATTTTCAGCAGGTCTCTAGCTTTCGCTATCTTTCCTCCATTTACATATGGACTAGATCTTCCATGCACCTTGCGAAACAGAATGGAGTAAAATGCTCTCATGCAGCCATCAGAAAGGAAGCATACTGATGACTAGGTGGCCATTTTGCCAGGTTTCCATTGGCTTGAATTAATTCGCAGAGCTGAGCACTGCAATCCATGGTTCTACATCAAACCTAGCCAGAGCCTCAGGAGAGTTGCCTCTTGTCATTTTGACATTCACCTGTGTCACACTTTGAATATGCATGTATCCATTAATTATAACCAGCCAGTGATGCACAAACCCAAAGTGACTCTTTCCCTCCCATGGTGATCCAGACTAATTCATGCTTATCGAGATGAATGCCTGGTTGTGTCATCTGAGTCAACAGCATTTACACACTAAATAGCAATTTACATGTTTGGAATGTCAAAGGCAATAAGGGTTCTTCTTACTGTGCAGAGAAAGAAATGCAATTCGGGTCTTTCCAGGAAGATTGTATTCTTTTTTGCTTTTTTAGAGGGAGCTGTCTGGTGTCAAGTGAGCTCAGGAAGAGTTGAGTTTTAATGATGATGCAGGAAGAGGAGAAGACACCAGCATGTTCCTATGGAAGGATGACTCTAGCCCTGTTAATGTCATCTTTAAAAGCAACAGCTAGCTTTTGGAAGAAAATTCCCACACAACACAGTTAGCACTTGAAAATTCCATAAATATTTGAAATGTTTGTTCTCTGGAGTAAAAACTGCATAAAGTTAGTTGCAAATATATGTCCTGAATAAGGAGACATGCATTGAAACCCTCACTGGAGATTTGGGGGAGGTGAAATTTGCTAGTTAAGGCACTGTAAAATCGGCAGAATAGGGACCTGGCTATTTGGCAATAGAATGGTGCCTTGGAAAACAACAAACTAGTCAATGCCTGGAAGTGGAAATAGAAATGTGAAATAGCTTGACGTTGTGTGAAATAGCCAATCAGCCAGCCTATGAGCAACAAAAGAAGAAGAGCAATAATTTGGAAACTTCTTTAAACAGAGGGAAAGCTTCAAATGCAGAAAGGTGAATAAAATTTCCACCACTTTCACTGCTTTGACCAGGGAAAGATCTACTGAAAAGCTACCACTCTCTCTAACCCCTGCGTACAGTTCTTTCGTTGGGTGCATCTACCATTTAGAAATAAGGCATTTTGTCACCACTTTAACTGCCATGGCTTCATCCTACAGAATCATGGGACTTGTATTCATGGCAATTAAGAGTGCTGTGAGACACCAGCACTCTTTGACAGAGAAGGCTAAAGACCTTGTAAAACTACAAATCCCAAGATTTCCTGGGACAGAGCTATGGCATTTAAACAGCATTATTTCTACAGTATAAATGCACCCTTCATTTATGTTCAACTTTGCAGATGACACCAAATTAGGAGGGGTAGCTAATACCACAGAGGACAGGGTCAGAACTCAAAATGACCTTAACAGATTAGAAAGCTGGGCGAAACTAACAAAATGAATTTAAACCGGGAGAAATATAGGATACTACACTTGGGCAGTAAAAATGAAATGGATAGATATAGGATGGCTGACACCTGGCTTAATCACAGAGCATGCAAAAGGGATCTAGGAGTCTTAGTAGACCACAAGCTGAATATGAGTCAGCGGCGTTATGCGGCAGCTAAAAAAAACAATGCAATTCTAGGCTGCATCAATAGGAGTATAGTGTCTAGATCAAAGGAAGTAACTGCTTTGGTAGACCTCACCTGGAATACTGTATCCAGTTCTGGGCACCACAATTCAAGAAGGATATTGAGAAGCTGGAACATGTCCAGAGGAGGGTGACTGAAATGGTGGGAGATCTGGAAGCCATGCCCTATGAGGAGCAGTAGGGAGCTGGGCATGTTTAGCCTGGGGAAGAAAAGTTTAAGAGGGGACATGATAGCCATGTTAAAAAATGTTGAGGGGATGTCATACTGTGGATGGGGCAATCTTGTTTTCTGCTGCTCCAGAGACTAGGACATGGAGCAATGGTTTCAAACTACAGGAAAAGAGATTCCACCTATAGATTAGGAAGAATGACCAGATGGTAAGAGCTGTTTGGCAGTGAAATGCCCTGCCTCGGAGTGTGGTGCGGTCTCCTTCCTTGGAGGTTTTTAAACAGAGGCTGGATGGCCATCTGTCAGGGGACCTTTGATTGTGTATTCCTGTATAGCAGGGGGTTTGACTAGATGGCCCTTGTGGTCTCTTCCAACTCTATGATTCTATGAAGTACCAATATGGTACTCATCATTATATGTTGAGATCCTACATCATGCTTGTGTAATATAAATATATACTCATATAGTTACACAGTGCTTGTGCGACACAACACAAAACTTCCACTAATCAAAAGTGGTGCCTTTTTGTTGCTTTAGCACAGAGGGAGAACAGAGCATGCACACCAGGAGGAGGATGTGTGTGATATCAGGACCCTTTGGCAGCGATGTTATTCTCACGAGCTCCTTGGGTTTTTTTTTTTTTAAAGTGTCTGATAATCTCCTTTCTCAATGAGCCTGCTTTTTTGCCCAGTGATGGGAAGGGGCTTCACAATGGCTGTTTCTACGATTACAGTTAATCAGGGGATGCACTGAAGGCATTGACAAATAGTTATGCACCACACAAATTTTTTTTTTATTCCAGCAGGCTTTTAATTTGTAGCTGTAGGGACAGAAGCTTATGAAACTGGGAAGTATGAATGCAGATGTTACACAATGGCCAGAAAGGTGAAACCATATGCCTAGGAAACTTTGTGTGCATAAAATTCCAGCAGGATTCCACCTACATTTTATGTCCAAATATGGGGAACATGAGGCCCTCCCAGATATTGTTGGATGCTGATGTCATGTATCTGCTTCTTCAGAGTCAGCAGACAGTAGCTTCAGAGTTACAGAGTAAGCTTTATTGCCACAGAAAAACTAAAGAATCAAGAATACAAAATTGTTGCTTCAAATGAACCTCATAGGAAATACAGTAAAATAAAAAGTATTCACAATCAATAAAATCTGGTGGGCCTTTGAGCCATTGGTTGCCCATCATCCACCCACCCCATTCTCACCCCATTGTAACTCCACCTATTGATTCTCAAAACAATCTGCAGGTGCAAAGCTACTTTGCTTATTACCAGACAGACTCTATACGCCCATAGTTATTCTTAGCCACCGAATTGTTTCATTTACAAAGAAAGTGAAAACAGCAGACAGTTCAGACAAGAAAGATCAAAAGTAACTTGCTACATTTTGAAACTTGTTGGTAGGAGGGTCACTTTTACAGACCATCCTAACAGCTGATTCCCAGCAGCTCTAGCCGGGATAAATAATAGTGAGGGATGGAGTTATAGTCCAAGAACATCTGGAGGGACACACATTCCCTATCTCTGCTATAGTTTAAACATCACAGGGCTGAGTCTAGGGATGTAAATAATATTAGCAAATTTACTCCGCCCCCAAAAGAAAGGATATCTCAATATATTGAGACATGCTATTTAAGAAAAAATGGTCCACTGCTGTAAGATTTTTTGCCTCAGTGCAAAAGCAAATAGACCAGTGACCCCCTCCCATTTTTAATACATTGCTTTTGTGCAAAATAACACTACATTGTGAGAATTTTTTTGTTTTGTTTTTTAAGTGCACGGCATATATCAAAAAGAATAGTTTTGCCATTTTTGTGTGCAAAAAGATAAGAATCTTTGAAAAATTTTCACATAGGATTTCCAAAGGTGGGGAGAGCCGAACCTTTTTAGCAGTATGACAAAATAACGCCTTTTGCTGATGTACTTCCAGATGTTTCCACAGTTTTGTTAATGGTGTTTGGGAAGCATCAATTCAAGACGAATTACCTTCACTCTGAATTCAATTCATTTGGCCATGGTAACATCACCAGGCCCACAAATCTTATTGGTTAAGTAGCACTGTGATTTCTTCATTGTCATTACTTGATTCCTGATTAGCTAGGATTGTGATTTCTTCACTGTGAGTTCTTCAAGTTCACCACATGATCCCTGATTGGCTAAGAAACCCATCTTAATAATGCAAGAAGGAAAAAACAAATCCTAACAAGCCAACCCTCGCCCCACCCCCAGGTGTTGGAAAATTACTTTTTTGTACATTAACTCCAAAATCCCCCAATCAGTTTGGCCAAAGCCTGGCAGGCTGATAAAAAAAAATCTTTTCGAAGCTCTGTGAGAGAAAACATGATGCTGAGGCACACAGCAGAAATGATGGCACTGAGCAGGTTCACTTAGAGGTGAATACTGTCATGATTTTTTCTTCTTCCTCTCCAGGATATCTAAAATCTGTCCCAATACTGAAATGGGAGAATATTCGACAGAGTTCATGTCTCTGTACTTTTACCATCAAAGTGGAATGTATGTCCATAATGTACCAGACTCTAGCATATCTTAAAGTAATATAGCCTTGGGTTATCACCAGCTTAAGTCTTGGAGTGGGTAGATTTATAATAGTTAATGCATCAACACTTCACTGAGTAAGTTTCTCCTCCATATGAATTAGGATGACAGCTTTTTGCCCCAAGAGTGCTGTTATATTCAGATGGTTTAGCTAATAAAGTACCAATGAAGCATTACTGAGCGTTGTGTTCTTGTTTTTGTTTTTTAAAAAATCCATCCTGTCATTTCACAGCAGTCATAGAACAGCGTGGAGCAAATAGCCTCTGTCTTCAGATTCATTGCAGCTATTTTTAAAATAACCAGCTAAGACTTAATAGGCATTTGGCATCTAGCTCTTCCTTGTTCAGACTCAGTGAGACAGAGTGGATGTAAATAATTGCTAACAAGATGGAAGGCAGTGAAATGGCAGGCCTGGATCCAAGGACCTTTTTCGAGATTAATGCTCTGTCCATGCACCCAGTTCATTTTTCTTCCCTCAGGCAAATTCCTACTACCGCCTCTTGCTCATCTTGAAAAGCAACTTCTAAACCAGGCCCTGGAGTGGAATCCTGTCTTCTTGGGGGTCCAAGAAGCATAGATCTGACCCTCTATGCTCCCTTACATGTCCAATCTTCTTTCTCTTCCCTGATGGCACCATTATTTGGTGGTTTCCCAGCTTCTTTTCTCTTCTTTTCAATTTCCCCCTGATTCTCATAGGTTGTAATGCCTCTCCCAAAGCATAGAATCATAGAGTTGGAAGAGACCACAGGGCCATCCAGTCCAGCCCCCTGCCATGTAGGAATACATAATCAAATCATTCCCAACAGATGGCCATCCAGCCTCTGTTTAAAAACCTCCAAAAAAGGAGACTCCACCACACTCCAAGGCAGTGCATTCCACTGCTGAACAGCTCTTACTGTCAGGAAATTTTTTCCTAATGTTTAGATGGAATCTCCTTTCCTGTATTTTGAACCCATTGCTCCATGTCCTAGTCCCTGGAGCAGCAGAAAACAAGCTTGCTCCATCCTCAGTATGACATCCCTTAAAATATTTAAACATAGCTATTATGTCACCTCTCAGACTTCTCTTCTCCAGACTAAATATACCCCAGCTCCCTAAGCAGCTCCTCATAGGGCATGGCTTCCAGACCTCACACCATCCTGGTTGCCCTCCTCTGGACACATTCCAGCTTCTCAATATGCTTCCTGAACTGTGGCACCCAGAACTGGACACAGTATTCCAGGTGAGGTCTGACAAACCAGAATAGAGTGGCACTATTACTTCCATCGATGTAGACACTATACTCCTATTAATGCAGCCTAGAATTGCATTGGCTTTTTTAGCTGCCACGTTACACTGCTGACTCATGTTCAGACTGTGGTCCACTAAGACTCCTAGATCCCTTTTGCATGTACTGTCATCAAGCCAGGTGTCACCCATCCTATATCTGTGCATTTCATTTTTACTGCCCAAGTTTAGTATCCTACATTTCTCCCTGTTGAAATTCATTTTGTTAGTTTTGGCCCAGCTTCCTAATCTGTTAAGGTCATTTTGGATTCTGATTCTGTCCTCTGGAGTATTAGTTACCCCTCCTAATTTGATGTCATCTGCAAACTTGATAATCATGCTGAATAGCACTGAGCCCAGGACAGAACCCTGTGGCACCCCACTAGTCATTTCTCTCCAGGATGAAGAGGAGCCATTGGTGACTACCCTTTGGATTCGGTCAGTCAGCTTTGTTACTGCCAATTAAGAGCTTTACACTAAAATATGCTGGTATTTCCAACCCCACTGTTTGGGATGACCCACCACTGGAATTTAGCTCCTGAGAACTCTGAACTTGAACTCAGTCCTTGGATGCAAGAAGTTCCCCACTGTTGTCTTAAAACATTGGAGACTTTGCAGGGTGCTGGTTGATTTGGAACAAAAGGCTCCATGGTTTCCCTTAAGGTTATAGACTAATGGGCATGACACATAAGGAAAGGGGGAAGGGAGCAGGGAAGATAAAAAGCAAAACATTGTAGTGTAACATAGAGAACAGCCACTTTGGTTCATTTTATGGAAAGCAGTACCTTGACATCAAAATAGGGCAGTCCACGAGCAAAGCAGGAAATAAAAGTACTGTACTCTGTTGATCAAGCCGAGAGCATGCATTTAATTAAGGTAAGGATGGGCCCTCTTTATGGTTACATCTAAGGCACTGAGAACATTTTAGAAAATGAATATCTTCTTCCTGTATCTGGCTCTGAGAGACAGCTGTCAACTATAGAGTTTTCATGAACTGCACAATCAAAGCGTTTGGTATAATCCATAAAAAACAGTGTGATTCTCTTCTGATATTCTTTGGTGCATTCCATTGCTCAACATATTTTTGTAATATGATCCCTAGTACCAGCTCTTTTTCTGAACCCAACTTGGACATATGGCATTTCGTAAAAGCTTTACTGTACAAATTTGACCAGCCCTTTGCTTGGATGGAAGATCTGCTTGGAAATAACTGTATTCAGTATTCAGGGAACAGTATTCAGGGAAATACTGGGGGTGATCCCATGGTCAGGAATACTAAAAGAGAAGAGACCTCAAGACGGATAGGACTTTCTCAAAAGGGAGATACTGAAGGCACAATTTCAAACAGTACCATTGAGGAAGAAAAATGGGAGGTGTCTCAGGAAACCAGGATGGATGACTAAAGAACTTTCAACGAAGCTAAGTTTTAAATGGAACATGTATAGTAAATGGAAAAAGGGGGAAATCACCAAAGAAGAATTCAAACAGATAGCGAACACGTGTAGGAGTAAAGTCAGAAAAGGTAAAGCGCAGAATGAGCTCAGGCTTGCTAGGGAGGTTAAGAACAATAAAAAGGTTTTTTTCGGGGGTATGCCCGCAGCAAAAGGAGGAAGAAGGAAATGGTAGGGCCACTACGTGGAGAAGATGGCAAAATGCTAACAGGGGACAGAGAGAAGGCAGAATTACTCAACACCTTCTTTGCCTCAATGTTTTCAGAAAAGGAAAAGGGGGACCAACCTGAGAAGAATGGAACAAAGGACACAATAGGGGAAATCCAGCTCAGAATAAGCAAAGAGGTTGTACAGGAATACCTTCTTAATCTAAATGAATTTAAATCTCCAGGACCAGATGAACTACATCCAAGAGTATTAAAAGAGGTGGCAAATGTGATCTCAGAGCCATTGGCAATAATCTTTCAGAATTCCTGGAGAACAGGAGAAGTCCCAGCAGACTGGAGGAGGGCAAACGTTGTCCCCATCTTCAAAAAGGGGGAAAAAGAGGACCCCAACAATGATCGTCCAGTTAGTCTGACATCAATACCAGGGAAGATTCTAAAGCAGATCATTAAACAGGGACTCTGTGAACATTTAGAAGGCAATGCCATAATCACAAAAAGTCAACATGGGTTTCAGAAAAACAAGTCATGCCAGACTAATCTGATCTCTTTTTTGATAAAATTACCAGCTTGGTAGATGAAGGGAACACTGTGGATATCGCATACCTTGATTTCAGTAAGGCCTTTGACAGAGTTCCCCATGACATTCTTGCAAACAAGCTTGTAAAATGTGTGCTAGACAAGTTAACTGTTCAATGGATTTGTAATTGGTTGACTGGCCGAACCCAAAGGGTGCTCAGCACTGGCTCCTCTTCGTCTTGGAAAGATGTGACCAGTGGGGTGCCACAGGGTTCTGTCCTGGGCCCAGTGCTATTCAACATCTTTATCAATGACTTGGATGAGGGAATTAGGGGCATACTTATCAAATTTGCAGATGACACCAAATTAGGAGGAGTAGCTAATACCCTAGAGGACAGGATCAAAATTCAGAATGACCTGGATAGACTGGAGAGCTGGGCCAAAGCTAACAAAATTAAATTCAATACGGAGAAATGTAAAGTACTGCACTTAAGGTGGAAAAACAAAATGCATAGATATAGGATGGGAGAGACCTGGCTGAACGAGACTACATGTGAAAGGTATCTAGGAGTCCTAGTGGACACAAATTGAACATGAGTCAACAGTGTGATGCGGCAGCTAAAAAGACCAATGTGATTTTGGGCTGTATCAATAGAAGTATAGTGTCTAGATCAAGGGAAGTAATAGTGCCGCTCTATACTGCCTTGGTCAGACCTCACCTAGAATACTGTGTCCAGTTCTGGGCACCACAATTCAAAAAGGATATTGACAAATTGGAGCATGTCCAGAGAAGGGCAACTAAAATGGTGAAAGATCTAGATATGATGCCTTATGAGGAGAGACTTAGGGAGCTCGTTATGTTTAGCTTGGAAAAAAGACGGTTAAGAGGCGATATGATAGCCCTGTTTAAGTATTTGAAGGGGTGTAACGTTGAGGATGGAGCAAGCTTGTTTTCTGTTGCTCCAGAGACTGGAACACGGAGCAATGGGTGCAAGCTCCAGGAACAGAGATTCCACCTCAACATGAGGAGGAACTTTTTGACAGTAAGAGCTGTTCGGCAGTGGAACACACTCCCTCGGAGCGTGGTGGGGTCTCCTTCCTTGGAGGTGTTTAAACAGGAGGTCGTGGTCTCTTCCAACTCTACAATTCTATGATTCTATGATTCTATGAGGTACTAGAATCCCTGGCAACCCCTTTTGGGGTGGGGGAATATTGAATATTTCCAGTCAGTGGACCATTCTTTTCTTTTCATATCTGTTCAGATTTTTGTTAGACTTTGAATGGATTCCATCTCTGTAGCTTTAAACAGTTGCATTGGCATGTGATCTGTTCCTAGTGAAAAGTTGAAGGCTTTCACAGCCGGCATCCATAGGTTTTCCATGGGTTTTTTTCCGGGCTGTGAGGCCATGTTCTGGAACAGTTTATTTATCTCTTAGAAATAAATTCTTCCAGAACACAGCCTCACAGCCCAGAAAAAAAAAACCCACAGAAAACCTATGTTCCTAGTGATTTATTTGAAGGACCATATCTCCTTGTTTGAAGCCAGTCTCTCTCCTCTCTGGCTTTTCTTCGCAAATGAAGATTCAGGAAAGTCTCATCCTGCACTTTCTGCAAGTGCACTGATGATTAAAAAGGCCAATCCGAGATAAACAAGTCCAATTGCAGAAAGCACAGCAGAAGGTCTCCTTGGGTGATGTCTCCGGATTGTCATTCTTTCTGCATTGTCGTTTCGCTTCAAGACTTGTTCGGCGTGAGTTCTCAAATAAGGCTGCAGCATTGTGGATATTGTGTCTCCTTGTTTGGGGCCAGTAGAGCTTTAAGATCATCTGGAGACATCCTTCTCTCTGTTCCACCACCTTCTTGGCTCATTTGGTGGCAACAAAGGAGAGGGCATTCTCGGTGGCTGCTCCCAGTCTTTGGAACTGCCTCCCCAGAAAGGCCAGGATGGCCCCATCCTTGCTCTCTTTCAGGCAGCAGGTGAAAACATTTTTGTGCTGCCAGATTGTTACAAACTGACAAGGGCTGGGCTTTTAAGGCTTTGTGGTGTGGTTTTTAAGATTGTAAGGGGTTTTTATACAGTTTGTAATGCATTTTAATATTTTAATGTTTAATGATTCTAACTTATAAATTGTTTCATTCTTTTAAAAATTTTATATTTATACTGTAATTTTTACTTTTGTATTGTTTCTACCTCTCCTTTGACGCCCCCTTGTCAAGGGAGAGAGGCTTGCATACCCTAATGATGTTTTGAGCTATGCTGGCGGTGGCATAATAGCCACCGGTAGGGTCTCCCATGCCAGACAGGTCAAAACCGAAGGGTCTGACAAAGAGCGTCAAAGGGCAGGATGGGCTCTCTAGCCTTATGGCAACCATCCTAGGAGAGGGAAAACTATAATCCCAAACCCAGGCAGATGGTGGTCATCCAACCCTGTAAGGTCAACCATCTAAGAGAAGGAAACTCTAATCAAACCTACAACACCAGGACCTCGCTGCTACCGTCCATGCTTGCAAGGCCAGCAGATGAACCTTTGGTTTAAAGAGTGAGGCCAGTTCTGTGCACACTGCACACCACCAGAAAAATCCATTGCACAGGCTCGAAGGACAAATCCAGTTCCAAAAAAGCCCTGTAGCGATAGGCGAGGGATGAAACAGCAGGTGTAAAGATGCACTGGAAGCCGCAGAACCAACCCTGTATGCAGGCGGTTCAGGACTTTGGTCACTCGAGGCTGACCCGGGAGATGACAGTCTTGTTCGGCAGCATCCTGAACAACCAAGCAGCCTTTTTAAAGGAGAGCACTGCTTACTCCATATGTAGAGGGGCCTAGAAAAGGTGGCCTAATGAAAGCTCATCCCTGTCTACCTGGTTGGCTAGTCGCAGCCAACAGGCATCTTCTGATGCGGTCAAACCAAGGCAAAGAAACAAAGGCACACACCGGCCTCCAAAGGTGTAAATAAACTGATGCTTGCATGCTGGAACATCAGAACCATGCAAGACTCTGAAGATAGTGGATGGCCTGAGCGTCGTTCTGCCCTAATAGCCCCTGAACTATCACGACTTAATATTGACATCGCTGCTCTTAGTGAAGTTCGCTTCCATGAGGAAGGCAGCCTTAAAGAACACAGTGCCAACTACACACATTACTGGTCTGGTAAACCCAAAACCGAAAAACATCTTTCAGGAGTAGGCTTTATGATTAAAAACTCCATTGCCTCCAAACTCGAAACCTTGCCAAGAGGACACTCTGATCGCATTATTTCCTTACGCCTCCCACATGATGTTCTCTTTAGTGTATATGCCCCAACTATGCAAGCCAACCCTATACAGAAAGACAAATTCTACACAGACCTATGCCAACTCATACAAAAAGTCCCTGTAGAAGATAAAATCATTATCCTTGGTGACTTTAATGCCAGAGTCGGTAAGAACTCCGAAGCCTGGAAAGGTGTCTTAGGCAAGCATGGTGTTGGAAATTGCAATGATAACGGACGCCTCCTGTTAGAGTTCTGTGCAGAACAACAGCTGACTATTACAAACACAATCTTTCAGCAGAAAGATAGCTTGAAGACAACCTGGATGCATCCTGATCCAAACATTGGCACCTCATTCACTATGTTCTAGTCCACCAGAGAAATATATGTGATGTCTGTCATACCTGAGTGATGCCCAGTGCAGAATGCCAAACAGATCATCGCCTCATCAGATGTGAACTAAATCTTCATCTTAAGTTCAAACCTAAGAGGGGTTGCATCTTAAAGAAGAGACTCCAAGTCAACAAACTTCAACAAGCTACCATGAGAGATAACTTCCAGGCAAATCTGCAAACAAAACTTGAAGACCATCCTACAGATCCTTCTCCCACAGTGCTTTGGTAGCATATCAAAAACAGTATCCTCCAGTCTGCGAAAGAATCCCTTGGGTTCTCCCACAAGAAAAATCAAGACTGGTTTGATGAAAACAACCAACAGATCTAGGAGCTGTTGGCAAAGAAGAGAACTGCTCACCAGGCATACTTTGCCCAGCCAACTTGCCATGTAAGAAAAACAGCTTTCTGCCTCACATGTAGTAAACTTCAACAAAAACTCCAAGACATGCAGAACAAGTGGTGGATCAATATAGCAGAAAAGCCACAACGCTGTGCAGATCTGGGTGATCATAGAGGATTTTACGAAGCTCTTAAAGCAGTGTTTGGACCTACTTATCAGGTCCAAAACTCCTTATACAGTACGGATGGTCAAACATTAATTACTGATAAAGCCTCCATCCTGAATCGATGGGCTGAACATTTTCAAAGTCCCCTCCATTGCTGCAATGGAAAGTCAGGTAATGGTGGGGGAGGGAATGCTGCAGGCCTGGGGCTGGAATACTCCAGCCAGAATATGGAGTACTCTGCCTTTGTACATAAGCCCTGTGTTTTCAGTTGAACAGTGCAATCTTATGCATGTTTACTAAGCTGTATATCCCAGACTGAATTTCTGGATCAGTGAGTAGATCAGGGAATGTATTAGCTAGATTGCATTAGGGAATTATGTTTATTTTTCCCATTTTTCTTGTCTTTTTTTGGTCTTGATCATATAGTGTGTTTGCCTGTTGGGCTTACTGAATCCTCACTCTTGCTTTAAATTAACCTTTGATTTCTTAGATCTTGTGAAAGAGATCTCTTGTTTTATCATTTGTGTTGTTGTTTATAAGATAAAATAAAACTCCTTCCTTGATGATATTGGAAAGTATTGATTTGAAGTGTCATTGACAGCAATTCTTACCTTTATGTTTGGGTGAAGAATGCGTGGCTCTTTGAATGTTGGACAAAATGTCCATTAGCCCGAGTGTGATAGTCAATAGTGAGGGATGATGGGACTTTCAGTCCAGCAACGTTTAGAAGTTTCCCTACCCCTGTTTTGAGATAATAACACAAGCTATAGAACCCAGCACAAGAGGAAGGGAAAGGGTTTTTTAAAATTCCACAGAGAATAAAACAATAGAATTGGGGAATAAAATAATAAAACTGGATGTATGCATTGATTAATTGCATTGATTAATTCAAGAATTGATTCGATAGGGGTACTCTAGTTGGATCTAGCCAAAGATTCTGGTAATTATTTTTCCTTAGGAAAGTTACCTTTTTGTATTATATCCCCCCAAATCCCCCAGCCACTGACCAGGGATTCTGGAAACTGTAGTCCAAAAAAAAAAAAAGTAATATTCTTGGGTCCAAATCTTTTCCCATGCTGACCAAGGGCTTCTGAGAGCCTGATGATTATGATGGCCAAGATTCTACATCACCAAATTAGTTATGAAAGGGTGACCAAGTATCATTTCCTGGTTTGACTCCTCAAACCTACCTTAACAGCCAGAAGCCACTCCGAGCAATGGCATCTATTTTGCCAGCCATCGGGGTGCAGCAGGATGATATTTCTAGCCCCCTCCTGCCAGTGGACTGCAGTGTGATGAGAAATTGGGAGAAGAGTCCTGCTTCCGATTGTTGCAGCCTCACTCACTGGTAAGAGGGGCTGGAAATGTCATCTTGCTGCACCCTAATCACCAGTAAAACAGACCTCTATTACTCAGAGTGGCTTCCTGGGGTTTAAGGTGGGGTTGGGGGGAGGGGCATTTACAACTGTGACAATTGTGCCATGACTGTAAATATGTAGTATTGTATAAGTGAATACAGAGTTACAGATCCACAAATCTAGGTTACAAACCCATAATTCCAATTCAGGATGCCAGCCAACAACAACAACTTTTAAATGCTGCTGCTACTGCTTACCCAAGCTCTGTTTCTTTTTCCCCTCCAGAGGGAGAAAGTTTACCTTGACAAAAAGAAAATCCTTCAAGATTAAATAGCTAAATTAAAATATGTGCCTTACCTTTTTCTTTTCCACTTCTGTCATGCCATTTGAAGATTACGACTGGCATCAAAGTGCCGTTAACAACACGCAGACCCAGGTGTTCAGGTGACTCTGTCTATTTTCACAGGTGGAAGGGGAGAAGATTTTTAACTTCTGCAATGAAGAAGAGTTTAAACACAACAATGTAAATGAGGTTTTGGATATGATGAGACAAACCAAACAACATTAAAGTGCCCTTTCATGCTTACAAGACAGGCACATCCAGCTCAGTGCAGTTTTTAAACACAAACACCCTAAGCAAACAAACAACCAAGGCAAAGAAAATGCCTTGAAAGCAAATGCATATCCCCCTTTTAAATTTTGTATTCAAATGTTGTTTTAAATGTTTGTTTGTTTATTTAAAATATTAATCCCCCTCTTGAGCTAAAACATACAAAGGCTCTCAGAGTGACATCAAAATATTGCGGGTAGAACACTCTCTGCCCACTTGGCTTGCCAGATCTCATGATCTGGCGCTAAGTCTTCAGTTTTTGTGGACCATCTCCAGGCAAGAAATGGTGGCACACATTTCAGTTTAGTGGACTCTGTTCCAGGTAAGAGGAAAGGACTGTGTGCAAATCTCCATCTCAGCTATTAAAATGGCTAAAATCTGTAAAGTGTAATTAATTAGTTGCTGCAAGTTGCAAAGACTCATGAGGGAGATCTATCTATTTACTCAGCTCCCTCCTGCCTTTATCCCACATTGCCTGAAGTTAGGGAAAAGTCTGCTGTTTGCCAGAAACCCTGGAGTGGCTTTGGGGTCTGTTGGCATGCAGGCAACTGGATTGGGCTGGACCTGGAATGACCCAGCTGTCTACAGGGCCACCCACCTGGGGCATTGGGCCCACTGGCCCATGGCCCTCAGTGCCATTGCTGCTTGCACTGCTGACAGTGTCTTGCTTGCCAGCTCAGCTGCTCTGTTCAAGAGTCTGTCATCTCCCATCTCTGCTAGTGAGGTAAACAGAGGGTGACGCACCACATGTTTGACAAGGAGAGGGTTGCTCTCCTTTTATTTGTTGATTGCACAGGTGCCCTCTGCAAACCTCACCAGCAGCAATGAGAGATGCCAGGATCATGGACAGAGCTGCTGGGTCAGTGGGCAAGCCAATGGCAGCTGCGGTTGTAGCAGTGAGGGCAATGGGCCAGTGCGCTGATGCGGTGTTGACATTGCTGGCCCATGCAAACAACACACTCTTGCACTGGTTCATGGGGACACCATCATGGTCTATCCAGGGCCAGTTCAGAGCATTATGCTCTGAATTGGCCCTGGATAGACCATGATGGCATCCCCATGCACTAATTCGAGAGTGTACTAGCCCCAGATTAAGCAGCTGGTGAAGAGAAGACCTAAGTGAGCAGGAAATTTCTCCTCATTTCCCCTTCCTCTTGGAGCAGCCCCCTTAGCTAAGATTTCTCTCTTCCTTTCCAGACAGGAAAAATGTTATCTCTCCCTCTCTTTGTGTATGTGTTTGAATGAGAAACTGTAAGCATCTGTGGTTGGTAGTTAATGCACGGTGCTTAATGACATCGTCAGAGGCCATTTATATCTATCTACCTATCTATCTATCTATCTATCTATCTATTTATGCAATTTTGATGCTGGCTTTCTCCCAAAGTGGGAACCAAGGCAGCTCACAGAACCATTAAAATCACAATTAAAAGCAATTAAAACCAAATAAAACATACAAAGTAAAAAACAGATAAAAACAACATAAAATCAGACCCCGCTAAAAGCCACAATTATATATCAAAGGCCTGCTTAAATAAGAATGTTTTTGCCTGCTGGTGAAATGAAAACAGGGAGGGGGCCAGTTTAGCCTCCCACGGGAAGGAGTTCTAAAGGGTGGGAGCAGCCACAGAGAAGGATCTCTTTTGTGTCCTCACCAAGTGAGCCTGTGATGGTGGTAGGACCATGAGAAAGCCTTCCCCCCAGAGACCTTAAAACCCTTTCAGGTTTGTAGAAGTCATCCCTTGGCTTCAGGTTTAAGCCTGGAAACCTCAAGTCCTCGGATGGTCCTGAACTGGCAACCCTACTGCTGAAGAGTGCTTCTGTACCTTAATGCTTGTGTAGTAAAGGTAATTTGAGTAAGCGTTAGTTCTTTATATTCTTATACAGGTCAGTCCCTGTTTCCACAGGACCAGTATCTACAGTTTCACTTATCCATCTCTGAAAAAAATATGTCCCCTATAGGCATTTTCTAGGTCCTCCAGCACAATTCTATGGTATGCTTTCATTGAACGTTGGGCCAGAAGACACTCATTTCATTAGGGTTCATTATTATCCATGGTTTCACATAGCCATGGTAAATCCGGGAATGTATCCCCTGTGGAAACTGGGGTTGGAGGGACATGTATAGTCTGAATTATTCTAACTATCCATTACTTAGGACACGGGTGGGCAAGGTCTGGCACAGGGCCCCCGCCTTTCTTAGGCCTCCAAAGTTTCCCAGCACCCCCCACATTTTTACTGGAAATGCCCTCCATGCTGCCCAGAAGGTGTATTTTGCCTCCTCAGCTGTTTTAGTTCCAGGAGACGCCTTTTTTTCTTTTCTTTTTTTGAACCCAGAGACAAGGAGGAAGTAACAGAGAGCACAGGAAAGCCACAGATGCTTTTCCAAATTTCAAGCAGATGCAAGGTTCCCAAAACTGCTGCCACCACATGATCCAGCTGGGGGTTCTTCTGCCTCCTGAGAACCCCTAAGATGCCTTATGAGATGCAATCTTGGGGTTCCTCTGCCTGGGAATTCCCCTAAATTGTGCCTCCTTTGATCTAGTTGCCACCACCCCTTGAATTCTACACCCCGTTACAACACAGTCCAAAGGGAGACTGTGGGGTTTCCCTTGCTACTCCCTGCCACTTGCAGAGATGTTATCCCCCCTTCCCTCTGTCCCAAAGAGGAGAGGAATGACTGAGCAAACAAGACACGTGTAAACATCAGCTGAAGAAAAATAGAAAAAGCTATTTATTCCAAACAGAGCTCACTGTATGCAAATATCTCTCATGGAAGGCTCCCCCCTTTCAGGTACATCCATAGAAGTTACAGATATAGTAAACATTCAGCTAGCATTCAGCCAAGTGGGAAAAATAAACTGTACACCCACAGCCTGCACACAAACAGGCATTTCTCTTCCCCATGCCAGTTGTGTCTTCTGAGGCCAGGGACAAGGCACCCAGACATGGTCACATGGCTAGGCACCTCATTTTTTATTTTATTTTATTAATATTTTCCTTACAACATTTAAAAAACATTTATAGACAAAACAACCGAACAAATAAACAATCAAACATACTTTCTTTTTCTCATTCACCATTCATCATATCCATTCAAACCTACTTATACATCTATAACACAAAAAATAGACTTCCTTTTTTCTCTTCTATCTAGTATTTCATTAAACAATTTTTCTCCTCCCTCTTCCTTATTCCACTTTCCTCCCTTCTGGTTCTGTTATGGATATCCTTCTTTTCCTACTTTTTCCATCAATTTCTCTTATCACTCTATGCTTATTGTTGCCCATTCCCCCCACATTTCTTTCTATAGCGGGATTAGGACTTTCCAGTCATCACAATCTTTTTGAGATTTTTTTCTCATCCAACATCATGGTAAATTTGTCCATCTCATACATATAATATATTTTTTTTAGCCATTCTTCTATTGATGGTCTTTTTTGACTCTTCCAATTTATTGCGAATTTAATTCTTGCCGATGTTACCATATATAGAAGAATCTTCTCATACTTTCCTTGTTTCCAATTTTTTTATGTTATTTCTCATATTCAATAAATATACTTCTGGCTCACATTAGAAATCTACCTTTAGGGTTTACTTGATAATATTGTGAACCTTATGTCAATATTTCTTCGCTTCCTCGCATCTCCACCACATATGGTAAAAAGCACTCCCCTTATTTTTTGCATTTCCAACAGGATTCAGATGAATTTTTATATATTTTTGCTATCTCTTCTGGTGATAAATACCATCTGAACACCATTTTATAATAGTTCTCTCTTACATTATTACTCCTTGTAAATTGAATGTTCTTATTCCATGATTATAGGAATACCTTCTTAAACTAAATTAATTTAAATCTCCAGGACCAGATGAACTACATAAAAGAGTATTAAAAGAGCTGGCAAATATAATCTCAGAGCCATTGGCAATAATATTTGAGAACTCCTGGAGAACAGGAGAAGTCCCAGCAGACTGGAGGAGGGCAAACGTTGTCCCAATCTTCAAAAAGGGGAAAAAAAGAGGATCCCAACAATTATCATCCAGTTAGTCTGACATCAATACCAGGGAAGATTCTAGAGCAGATCATTAAACAGAGAGTCTGTGAACATTTAGAAGGCAATGCCATAATCACAAAAAGTCAACATGGGTTTCAGAGAAACAAGTCATGCCAGACTAATCTGATCTCTTTTTTCGATAAAATGACCAGCTTGGTAGATGAAGGGAACACTGTGGATATCGTATACCTTGGTTTCAGTAAGGCCGTTGACAAGGTTCCCCATGACATTCTTGCAAACAAGCTAACTGTTCAATGGATTTGTAATTGGTTAACCAGCCGAACCCAAAGGGTGCTCAGCACTGGCTCCTCTTCGTCTTGGAAAGATGTGGCCACAAGGTTCGGTCCTGGGCCCAGTGCTATTCAACATCTTTATCAATGACTTGGATGAGGGAATTAGGGGCATACTTATCAAATTTGCAAATGACACCAAATTAGGAGAGTAGCTAATACCCTGGAGGACAGGATCAAAATTCAAAATGACCTGGATAGACTGGAGAGCTGGGCCAAAGCTAACAAAATGAAATTCATTACGGAGAAATGTAAGGTACTGCACTTAGGGCAGAAAAACAAAATGCATAGATACAGAATGGGGGAGACCTGGCTGAATGAGACTACATGTGAAAGTAATCTAGGAGTCCTAGTAGACCACAAGTTGAAAATGAGTCAACAGTGTGATGCGGCAGCTAAAAAGGCCAATGCGATTTTGGACTGCATCAATAGAAGTATAGTGTCCAGATCAAGGGCAGTAATAGTGCCGCTCTGTTCTGCCTTGGTCAGACCTCACCCAGAAGACTGTGTCCAGTTCTGGGCACCACAATTCAAAAAGGATATTGACAAGTAGGAGCGTGTCCAGAGGAGGGCAACTAAAATGGTGAAAGATCTGGAAACCATGCCTTATGAGGAGAGACTTAGGGAGCTGGGTATGTTTAGCCTTGAAAAAAGACGGTTTAGAGGCGATATGATAGCCCTGTTTAAGTATTTGAAGGGGTGTCACATTGAGAATGGAACAGGCTTGTTTTCTGCTTCTCCAGAGACTGGAACATGGAGCAATGAATGCAAGCTCCAGGAACAGAGATTCCACCTCACAGTTAGGAGGAACCTTTTGACAGTAAGAGCTGTTCGGCAGTGGAACACACTCCCTCAGAGCGTGGTGGGGTCTCCTTCCTTGGAGGTCTTTAAACAAAGGTTGGATGGCCATCTGTTGGGGATGCTTTGATCGTGATTTCCTGAATGGCAGGGGGTTGGACTGGATGGCCCTCGTGGTTTCTTCCAACTCTGCAACTCTATGATTCTATGATTCTATGTCTCCCGATTCTCCATTAGAATTTCATGTCCTATATCTTGGGCCCATTTTACCATATGTGTTTTTATTCTTTCTTATTCTAATTTATACTTCAATAATACCTTGTATATTTTTATATCATTTTCTTTTTTCCATTCTGTAGTATCTTCTCAAATTCTGTTACCTCTTTTTCTCTTGTTTCTAATCTAGAATCTTGTTTGAACCTTTCTGATAATTGTCTATGAAGAAACCAATGACATTTTATGTTGTCATTTTTTAGTTCTTCTTGGGTTTTCGTCTTATAAGATTCACCCTCTTGTTTCAATATATCTCTATACCTCAGCCATTTATCATTGTACAAATTTTCTTTTTTATGGAAAACCTCGTGGTTTGACAGCCATAGTGGTATTTTCTGACATAGAATCTTTTTATATTTCAACCATATTCTTATTAGTGGGCATCTCACATAGTTGCAAAAATCCTTATGTACTACTGTTTTGTTAAACCATAAGTAAGCATGCCACCCAAATCTTAAATTGAACCCCTCCAATTGTAATAATCTGGTATTTCTTAACGTTATCCATTCTAAAGCCCACAGTATACAATTTGCATGATAATACAATTGTAAATCCGGTAGACTTGGCCTCCCGTTACTTTGAATCTTGTAGAATTTTCCTCTTCAGTCTGGGCTTTTTCCCTGCCCAGATAAATTTAAATAGCTTCCTATTCCATTTTTTGAATACATTATCACTGATTATCACTGGTATATTCTGGAACAAGTATTCTAATTTTGGCAGTATATTCATCTTCACTGAGGCTGTTCTCCCTAATAAGAACATATCCAAATTATTCCATTTATTTAAATCTTCTTTTATCTTACTCCATATTTTATATAATTGTTTTCAAATAATTCTGTGTTTTTATTTGTTAACATTATACCCAGATATTTTATTTTCTTTCCTGTTTTGTATTCTGTTTTTTCCTCTATTAATTTTTCTTTCTTTTTGTTTAAATTTTTTATCAACATGATTGTTTTTTCTTTATTTATTTTCAGGCCTGTTAACTTACGGATTTTTTCTTTTATTTCCATTAAATGTTCAATACTCTCTAGCGCGTTTTCAAGAACAAATACCATGTAATCTGCAAATGTTTTATATTTAAATTCTTGCTTTTGAATTTTTAACCCTGTTTGATGGTTTAGTCTGATTTTCTGTGTTAAGACCTCTAACACAATTATGAATAAAAGAGCAAAAGGGGACAACCCTAATGTGTCCCTCTTTCTATATAAAATAGTTTAGATTTTTCTCCATTAATTATGATTTGGGCTACTTGCTTATTATAGATCTTCCGAATCCAGTCTATGTAGTTCGTTCCTAGTCTCATTTGTTCTAAAACCTCAAAAAGAAATTCCCATCTCACATTATATAAAGCTTTTTCAATGTTCGCGAATATCAAACTCAATTTTTGCCCACTATGTTTGTCATAATTTTCTATTATATTTAGAATAATTCTTCAATTATCTTTTGTCTGTCTATTTGGTAAGAAACTGCTTTGATCCTCATAGATCCAATTCTTCAGAACCTTTTTTTTTCTCTCTTCTAGTATATTTGTAAATATTTTATAATTTATATTCAATAGAGGTTATAATTTGCTGTTGCAGTTTCATCTTTCCCTTCCTTTGGTATTAAGCTTATATTTGAAAATCTCCAGGATTCTGGACAGTTTTCCTTATTTATCTCATTAAATAGTTTGTGTAGTGGATTAATCAGTTCATCTTCAAATGCCTTATAATAAGAAACTGAGAACCCATCAGGTCCTGGGGCCTTTCCTGTTTTCCTATTTTCTTATCACCTCTTTTATTTCTTCTTTTCTAATCTGTTTATTTAATTCTAATCTCTGTTCCTCTGAAATTTGAGGAAGGTTCTCTTTCTCTAGATATTTCTTTATTTCCTCTTTGGTATCTTGTTTTGTTATTTGTCTCTTACACAGGTCTGAATAGTAGTTTTGAAATATTCTCATGATATCGTTTTGTTTGTTATAGGATGTATTATTTAACTTGATCTCTGTTATCATCTTTCTTTCCCTTTCTTTTCTTAATCTGTTAGCTAACCACTTCCCTGGTTTATTTGAATGTTCAAAAAAATCTTTGGTTGGCATATTTTAATTTTTTGCTTATTTCTAGTGACATTTCAATTTCTAGTTGTTTCTTTATTACTGATAATTCTTTGTACAGTTTTTCATTCTTTGGTTTTGATTTTAATTCTTTTTCCTTTTTTGTGATTTCTTCCATAATTTTGTTTTGTTTAATTTTTTTCCCTCTTCTTCCTTTCTACTTCTTGTTGTATTCCCTAAGTGTTCCCTTAGGACTGCCTTACTGGCATCCCACACTATATTTATATCTGTTCCTTTTTCTAAATTCTCTTCAAAGAATAATTTCAATGTGAGTTTTTTTGTGTTTTTTTCAATTATCAGGTCACTTTTGATCAATATATCATTCAATCTCCAGTTAAATTGTGTTTTGGAGTGGCCCATTTCCATTACTATTGGACAGTGGTCTGATATTATTTTCTGGTAAATTTCTACTGTTTTAACTTCTCTATGGAGTGCTTTGGAAATTAAAAATGTATCTACTCTTGACCAGCACTTGTGTCGCCCTGAGAGTATGTGTAATTTCCTTCAAATTTGTGTCTCTGTCTCCATATATCCACTAATGCTAACTGCTCCATTAATCCCAACACTATCTTTGGTAAATCCCTTGTTTAGATTTCCTTATATTTAATGTCGATCTGTGCAAATCTGAATTTAACATCAGTAGATATGCCCTGCATGATCTGGCTGAGAAATGGCTGTGCTGGGCACCCCATGGGCCACATGTGTGAAAACCAGCCCCCCAATGTGGAAACAGAATTCACCATTTTCTTCAGGGAAACTGCAGCAAATGATCAGGGTTTTTTTAACCCCATGTCTGCTCCTGGATATCATTTGAACAGTTCATACTCTCTTTCTCTCTGGCTTTTATTCACAAATGAAGATTCAGGAAGGACTCATCCCGCGCTTACTGCAAGCACACTGATGACTAAAAAGGCCAATCTGAGATAAACAAGTCCAGTTGCAGAAAGCACAACAGAAGGTCTCCTTGGGTGATGTTTCCAGGTTGTGATTCTTTCTGCGTTGTCATTTCTCTTCAAGACTTGTTCGGCGTGAGTTCTCAAATAAGGCTGCAGCATTGTGGATAGTGCATCTCCATGCCTCCTGATGTGATTGCCAGGGCGGACCATTGTTGGTGATCAATTTGGCCAAGCCTGAGATGTTGTTTCAGGGAGTCCTTGTATCACTTTTTTGGAGCGCCCCTCTTATGCTGACCCATGGCAATTTCACCGTAGAGTAGTATTTGGGGGAGGTGATGGTCCTCCATCCTAGAAACGTGCCCTGCCCAGCACAGCTGTGTTCTCAATATCATGGCCTCAATGCTGGTGATCCCTGCTTGCTCAAGGACAGCAACATTCGTCACATAGTCAGTCCAGTGTATATTTAGGATTGTGCGTAAACAGCACTGATGAAAGCGTTCGAGGAGTCATAAGTGGTGGCGATAGGTGACCCATGTTTCAGATCCATAAAGGAGGATAGACAGTACAATGGCTCTATACACACTGATTTTTGTGCTTCGCCTCAGGTGTTTGTTACTCCAAACTCTTTTGTAAAGTCTTCCAAATGCACTATGTGCCTTTGCTAATCTGTGATCGATCTCTTTGTCAATCTTGGCGTCTGAGGAGATGATGCTTCCCAGGTAGGTGAACTGCTGAATGGACTTAAGCACAGAGTTGCCGATGGCAATGTGGGGATGATGGTCTTCGTCCTGTGGTGCAGGCTGTTAAAGAACGTCCATTTTCTTCAGGTTGACTTCCAGCCCAAACAGCTCTGCAGCTGTTGCGAAGCAAGATGTTAGGTGCTGCAGAGCTGCTTCTGTGTGGGCAACAAGGGCAGCATCATCAGCAAAGAGCAGCTCCTGTTCATCCTAGGATGGGGCAAAAACCCTGCATCATCCAGACTGTTGGGTGCAGGAACGTGGTGGTGGGGTGGTGAGGCTGCTTAAAAGGCCACAGTCTGTGTTCCTAGAATGTGGTTGTTCTTCTTCTTGTTGTTTCTCAACATTACTATCTTCATTTGAACTGAAAAGCAACCTCTTAAGGAAATGCCATTTGACTTATCTGAACATAACAAATTGGACAAATATGTATGGAGACCTGGGTAAGTACAGACTTTGGCAACATCTCTAGAAAATATACATTTTAATTTCTTGTAGTATAATGCACACCTGTACTATAATTTACAGATCCTCTGTGGATAATGTAGTTCTCCAAAATGAAGGGAAATGAATGTGACCTTGTTCCCAAATACACTAGCTTTTCAAACATTATGCATTTTAAAAATTCCATGGTTACCTGTTGTGGCAGTATATTTAGGACAAGCTGAAAGCATTATAGTGAAATTGCAGGTATGAAAAATGTTTCAGGGAAAGAAAAGGAGAGCACACACACACAAAAGCATTGGGTAATTGCAAGTGGGGGGGAGGCTCTCTTATAACCAAACATTTGTAGAATATTAGCAGCTGCTGCCTGACTCGACAAATTGCAGCATGTGTTCAAGAAGCTGGTACTTTAATAAATCAGCAATGATGGAAAGCATTAAAAGGACCCTGAAAGTCTGCAACAAGAAAAAATGCATTTGGAGAAATCCTGTAGGTGTGTGGCAAAGAGCTGGAAAGTATCAGGAGACAAAGAAACAACTGGCCAAGAAAAAAAGAGGAGGGAGAAGCACAACAGAAATTGAGTTTCTGCACACCAGCGGTTTCATTGAATCTTACTAGTCAAACCTTTGGCTGTGATTTTTATAGCCACCTATCATCACTGCATTTACAAAACAAAACAAAACAAAATTATTATTGTTATTATTTTGCAGAAGAAGCAGACAGTATGCTGCTTTGCTGGTCATGTGGTATACATAATGGCTAAAATTCTATTGACACTCTTGGCTAGATTAGAGGCATTGAATCAATTGACTTGATGGCAGTACATGCGAAAGGGATCTACGAGTCTTAGTTGATCACAAGGTGACCATGAGTCAACAGTGTAATGCAGCAGCTAAAAAACCAATGTGATCAATAGGTGTATAGTGTCTAGATCAAGAGAAGTAGTAGTGCCACTCTATTCTGCTTTGGTCAGACCTCTCCTAGAATGCTCTGTCCAGTTCTGGGCACCACAGTTCAAGAAGGATATTAATAAAAAGCTGGAGTGTGTCCAGAGAAGGGTGACCAAAATGGTGGGAGGTCTGGAAGCCATGCCCTATGAGGAGCGGCTTAGGGAGCTGGATATGTTTAGCCTGGAGAAGAGAAAGCTAAGGGGTTACATGATAGCCATGTTTAAATATTTGAAGGGATGTCATACTGAGGATGGAGCAAGCTTGTTTTCTGATGCTCCAGAGACTAGGACACAGACCAATAGATTCAAACTACAGGAAAAGAGATTCCACCTAAACATTAGGAAGAACATCCTGACAGTAAGAGCTGTTCTCAAGTGGAATGCACTTCCTTGTAGTGTGGTGGAGTCTCCTTCTTTGGAGGTTTTTAAACAGAGGCTGGGTGGCCATCTTTCAGGAGTGCTTTGATTGTATATTCCTGCAGGACAGGGTTTAGAATAGATGGCCCTTGTGGTCTCTTCTATGATTTTATGATTCTATGAATTGGATTTACCTATATGTTGACTCACCATTCAACCATTGATTCAATGGGCTTACTATAGTTGGGACTATTCATCAAGATTCCTGCCAATATTTATTGTCTGATAGCCCATCTTCAGCCTCTGGTTTGGGGCAGATTTTTTTTTTTACAAAAACACCAAACAAACATCATAATCATCATCATTTTGAGTGAGCTACAATGATTCCCTAGTGTGTAACTCACACAGTGCTAAGTTCCTGAGTAATTCAGTAAAACATTTTCCCCAGACTCCTTCCCCATATCCTTCTCTCTACCGTTACCACCTCCTCCTTGAGTTGGTCTTCTCACACACTGTGAGAGGCTTGGTGATGATGGATCTTGAAGCAAAAATATAAAGCTATCAAAATGCAGTTCTACTAGCTTTGAAACATCTTTCTTTAAAAACCTACTCAGAAGTAAGTCTTCTGAGTAAGCCTTAGCTTCAACTAAGTGACACTTACTCTTATGATAGGATTGTTCCATTCACTTCTAATAAGCCTGTTTTCCCCAGATGATCCAAAACGTTTAAATAATATTCCTTCCTTCACTGTGTCCAGTTTTTAGAGCCAGGATTCATTAATTTAAACCAAATGAAACATTGCTTTATTGCATTAGCTTACAATAAAAGTTTACGAGATTTAAACAAGTATTGTTTAAATACTTGAGCGCAGAGAATAATGGGATTTTTTTGATATGTGATCTTCTTAGATATGAGGTGTCACACATTGAATTTGGGATCCCTGGTTCCTGTGTGCAAAGCATGTGCTCTACCACTGATCTTTACAGACCACACTTCTTGCTTGGAAGTGGGGAGGCAGGTAGGATTCAGCTGTGCAAAAAAACAAAACAAAAAAAAAGTTTCTGCATATGGCCAGGGGTTCTTGAACCATTTCTGATTCAGAATTCTCCACCCTTGATTTAGTGACTGAGCTTGGTAGTGATTAGGATTGCCATATTAAAAACTGGAGAAGGCTTCTGAACTTTTAATGACTGGGAAGAAGGAGCCAGCATTGGCATTGTGGTTTGAGCATTGGACTTAACGCTGGAGGCTAGGATTTGCATCCCCACTCAGCCATGAAAACCCACTGGGCAAATCATGTACTCTCAGCCACAGAAAACCCCATGTAGGTTCACCTTAGGGTTGCCATAAGTCAGAAATGACTTCAATGCACACAACAACAGAAGAGGGAATTTCAGCAGATGTTGCTTTTTACTTGTTTGCCTGAAATACACCACCTGCTAAAATTCCCTCTTCTGAACAACCATTAAAGGTACAGGAAATGGCTCTACTTTTCATTATGGCAACCCTAACAGCTGTCTGCTTACTGCTGCACTTGCAGTGGTTCAGCATCCCCTAACTGAAATATATCACTCCTTAACAAACAAGGCATTTCAAGAATGAGTGAACTTTACATGTGGGTGGGAGCGGAAAGAAAACAGGGATGCAGGTGAGTGACACACTGAACTGATGAGGTTATAAGGTGAGATTCCTTGCCTTGGGAAAGCCTTTCCCAACCAGATAGTTCCTAGACATGTTGGACTCCCACCATTCCCAAATAATAATCATATTATGGGATTTGCAGTCCATGTAGTGGGGGGGGGGAATCCACATTGGAGACAGGGAAGTTTTAAAGGATGAATTGTGCCCTTTTGAAGGAGCCAATAACAAAATGTGCTCCCCTACAGTCAACGGTCACAACCTCCACACATTCTCTGTAAATCCCATGGTCTGGGTTAATCAATGATAGTACTACAAATTAAGCTACTGTATATGGCAGTGACTTAATTTTCCTATTTCTAACATTTAACACAAATGAATTAATTTTCAAACCTTATGTTTCAAGCTCTGGTCCCTGTGTTAGCATGCTCTACTACCCCATCCCTATGATATCTCATAATTGGAAATACAGTATTGGAGACTTTTTGGAGTCTAGTTGGCTGAGGCAAATGAAAAAGAGGTCAGCTGGATGTCACAGTAACCTGGGAAGTGTCTTAGAAATATTTTGGCAAACAAACCCATATTAGGATTGTGTGGAACCCCCCTTAGTAAACAAAGTCATTAAGGAGGTATGCGCTAATCCATTTTGGGGCACCTCAGCAATGAGTCATTCAACCAAACAATTGAGTGACCATTCCCAAATCACTTCTCTCCATGATGAAGAGGAGCCAGTGGTGACTACCATTTGGGTTCAGCCAGTCAACCAATTAAAAATCCACCTAACAGTTGCATTGTCTAGCCCACATGTTACTAATTTTTTTGCAAGAATATCATGGGGGACCTTGTCAAAAACCTTAATGAAATCAAGATCCACTAAATCCACAGCATTCCTGTCATCTGTAAAGTTTGTAACTCTATAAAAAAAAGAGATAAGATTAGTTTGGTGGGGTGTCACAGGGTTCTGTCCTAGGCCCAACATCTTTATTAATGACTTGGATGAAGGAGTAGAGAGCATGCTTATCAATTTTGCAGATGACAGCAAATTAGGAGGGGTAGCTAAAACCCCAGGATCAGAATCAAAAATGACCTTAACAGATTAGAAAGCTGGGGAAAAACTAACCAAATGAATTTCAGCAGGGAGAAATGTAGGATACTACACTTGGGCAGTAAAAATGAAAATTATAGATATAGGATGGGTGACACCTGGCTTGATGGCAGTACATGCGAAAGGGATCTAGAATTCTTTGCAGACCACAAGCTGAACATGAGTCAGCAGAACATGATGCTTCAGCAACTAAAAAAGCCAATGTGATTCTAGGCTACATTAATAGCAGTATAGTGTCTAGATCAAGGGAAGTAATAGTGCCACTCTATTCTGCTTTGGTCAGAACTCACCTGGAATAACTGTGTCCAGTTCTGGGCACCACAATTCAGGAAGGAAATTGAGAAGCTGAAACGTGTCCAGAGGAGGGCGACCAGGATGGTGTGTGGTATGGAATCCATGCCTTATGAGAAGTGGCTTAGGGATCTGGGTATGTTTAGTCTGGAGAAGAGAAGGTTAGGAGGTGACAGGATAGCCATGTTTAAATATTTGAAGGGATGTCATACTGAGGATGGAGCAAGCTTGTTTTCTGCTGCTCTAGAGACTAGGGCATGGAACAATGGGTTCAAACTACAGGAAAAGAGATTCCACCCTAAACATTAGGAAGAACTTCCTGACAATAAGAGCTGGTTCAAAAATAGAATGCACTGCCTCATAGTGTGGTGGAGTCTCCTTCGCTGGAGGTTTTTAAACAGAGGCTGGATGGCCATCTGTTCGGAATGATTTGATTGTGTATTCCTCCATGGCAGGAGATTGGACTGGATGGCCCTTGTGGTCTCTTCCAACTCTATGATTATATGATTTACTCCTAAGGAAATCTCACCTCAGACCTCCTCCTGTCCAGCATTGCGAGGTTGTCATAAACCCATCAATTTCTGTTTCGCAGCAAGTAAAGCAATCAGTTGAGTTTCGTCTTCCTTTGTCTCTTCCTCCCATTTAGCCACTGTTAAAGCCAGAACACACCTTCAGGCCATGAAATGGGTTATAAATATTGCAGTTCCCACTACAGCAAAGTGGGACACAGACGGACACCAGTACCCTGCCGGATTATCTGTGCCACCCTCATGGCAAGTCTGAGCATCTTTGCTACAAGGAACTCTTCTCTGTCTTCCTGGACCTCTCTCACTATCCAGCTTCCCCACTTTCTTTCCAATATTTGTATAGTTCTGAAAAGTATATGTTTCGTATGCTAGCATGTCCCCTGTGTTATTTGCAATAAAAATTGCAAATACGTTATTTCACTTAAACTGGAGTATTCTTTACAGTTAGTACTGGTATACATAGGTGAAAAGATCCCTGAAGTTACCTCCTCTCGCAGGCTTCCATTTGACCTAATAATTTCCCAAGTAATAATAAAAGTTTTAGCATCATGGGTGGGGTTCTAAAACACCCCCCTTAGGGTAACGTGTGGTCTTTGGGGAAAAAAACTTACTGATAGTAAAAGCTGTTCAACTGTGGAATAGACTCCCTCCTAAGATGGTGAATTATCTTTTACTGGAGCTTTTTGAATAGCAGTTGGGTGGTATACATGGAAATGGTTGAGATATGTTCAGTCCTCAACTTCCACACTATTTATTAGTATTGATCTGTTATGTTTATATCCAGCCATTCCTCCAGTAAGCTCAAGTTAGCATACATAGCTCTCCTGCCTTAGTTTAACAGCTTTGTGAGCTAGATCAGGCTTAGAGAGTTGAATTGGCTCATGGTCACCTAATGAGCAGCAAGAACTTGTAACTGGATCACCCAGTTCTTCCTCCAATATGTTAACTTCTGTATCACACTGGCTTTCTGATACTGGATGGTCTCCATGCCATTGGGATGAGATAGCGCCACTGGTCCCATCAGCTGTTTGCCATGATGGAAGGATGGATGCATGAGCCACTTTTTATATGCTCCCAAGGTAATTTCTTAATTCATTCTGGATTGTGCAAAGCATATTACAGTTTGTACATACAGAAAACCTGGCTCTGCCACAACATTGCAGAGAAACTAAGTAGTTCTGCTAGTCCCTAGTAGAAAATGCATATTTAAAAACTTTTTTTAACCAATACAAGGAGATCCCTTAAAGAATATAATTCTGGAATATTAATTCGTGATATGCCCCACTATAGTTCTTATCTCTTTAGTAGTTAATTTGAATATATTAATCTGAGATAAGACCCACAAACCCTTGACTGAAAACTAAAAGCAACTAGAATGTATGAGAATGTAATGGCATCTGAAAGAACAGTGCACTTCCTCTGATGTATTTCAAAAATAGTTTGGGGTAATGGAATAATCGGATTAGTAGATGCCTGTGCTGTTCTAACACTCTGAACAATCATCAAATTTCCATGGCCAATTATGGCTAATCAGCCTATAAGCTAACATAAGAAAAGCAGCAGCAGATAAATGAAATTATAGCAGAACTAATTACTTTATGAACATGCAGTACTCAAGAACAGGTGCTTGGCGAACCGGCAAGGCCAACAGTCATTAGAAGGTTAAGTTAAACATTGTCCCCATCTTCAAAAAGGGAAAAAAAGAGGATCCCAACAATTATCATCCAGTTAGTCTGACATCAATACCAGGGAGGATTCTAGAGCAGATCATTAAACAGAGAGCCTGTGAACATTTAGAAGGCAATGCCATAATCACAAAAAGTCAACATGTGTTTCAGAGAAACAAGTCATGCCAGACTAATCTGATCTCTTTTTTATATATAAAATTGCCAGCTTGGTAGATGAAGGGAACGCTGTGGATGTTGCATACCTTGATTTCAGTAAGGCATTTGACAAGGTTCCCCATGACATTCATGCAAATAAGCTTGTAAAGTGTGGGCTAGACAAGTTAACTGTTAAACGGATTTGTAATTGGTTGACCAGCCAAACCCAAAGGGTGCTCAGCAGTAGCTCCTCTTTGTCTTGGAAAGATGTGACCAGTGGAGTGCCACATGGTTCTGTCCTGGGCCCAATGCTTTTCAACATCTTTATCAATGACTTGGATGACAGAATTATCAAATTTGCAGATGACACCAAATTAGGAGGAGTAGCTAATACCCTAGAGGACAGGAACAAAATTCAAAATGACCTGAATAGACTAGAAAGCTGGGCCAAAGCTAACAAAATGAAATTCAATATGGAGAAATGTAAGGTACTGCATTTAAGGTGGAAAAACAAAATGCATAGATATAGGATGGGGGAGACCTTGCTGAATGAGACTACATGTGAAAGGGATCTAGGAGTCCTAGTAGACCACAAGCTGAACATGAGTCAACAGTGTGATGCGGCAGCTGAAAAGGCCAATGTGATTTTGCGATGCA
The DNA here is from genome assembly GCA_030847615.1 of Gambelia wislizenii. Classification (NCBI taxonomy): domain Eukaryota; kingdom Metazoa; phylum Chordata; class Lepidosauria; order Squamata; family Crotaphytidae; genus Gambelia; species Gambelia wislizenii. Next base: position 15,454,575 of record JAUMIR010000001.1, on the reverse strand, counting down.
TCAATAGAAGTATAGTGTCTAGATCAAGGTAAATAATAGTGCCGCTCTATTCTGCCTTGGTCAGGCCTCACCTGGAATACTGTGTCCAGTTCTGGGCACCACAATTCAAAAAGGATATTGACAACTTGGAGCGTGTCCAGAGGAGGGTGACTAAAATGGTGAAAGATCTGGAAACCATGCCTTATGAGGAAAGACCTAGGGAGCTGGATATGTTTAGCCTGGAAAAAAGACAGTTAAAGGGTGATATGATAGCCCTATTTAAGTATTTGAAGGAGTGTCACATTGAGGATGGAGCAAGCTTGTTTTCTGCTGCTCCAGAGACTAGAACACAGAGCAATGGATACAAGCTCTAGGAACAGAGATTCTACCTCAACATTAGGAGGAACATTCTGACAGTAAGAGCTATTCGGCAGTGGAACACACTCCCTCGGAGCATGGTAGGTTCTCCTTCCTTGGAGGTCTTTAAACAGAGGCTGGATGGCCATCTGTCAGGGATGCTTTGATTGTGTATTCCTGCATGGCAGGGGGTTGGATTGGTGGGCCTTGTGGTCTCTTCCAACTCTACAATTCTATGATTCTATGATTCTATAAGTTCTGTTTCAGTGCCTGTTTAAGACTGCTGAATGTGGATGGTGACATACCGAACAAAGACATTTCTGGTAACCATGCAAAATCTACCTTTAATTTTTTAAAATTATCAGTTAAATCTTCCACCAATAACTTTTTTATTTCTTACAAATCCACCACATATGAAAAAGGAGCCCTCCTTATCTTGAAACCCCCAACATTGGTTTGAAGCATTCTTAGACTTTTTCAACAACTTATTTGGGGTATAGATGGGTTAAATACCATCTATACATCAACTTATACATGCTTTATATTATGCTAGTACACAAAGTGAATGGGCCAGGGCCTATTTCAAACTTTTAGTTCTTGTATTTAAGGCTCTGCGCTCTATTCTCCCCACTATATGTGAGAGCTCAGCTAGCATGGTATGCACCATTTAGGAATTTAAGATATACAGGCAAACAATTATTGTCTGTTCAATTGAGCTGCACATCAAGTTCAAGGCTGCTAACCTTTCAAGATCTTGCTCCCCATCTGTGGAACAGTCTTCCTTTGGACCTCTGGCTGGAGGAGACTCTCTCATGTTTCCGTAAGGGATTGAAGACCTTCCTCTTTGATTTAACAGATTAAGCTGCTGAGTTGTACCTGAGGTTGTTGAGATGGGTAGTGGCTGGTGTGATGTGGGTTTTATGTATATTTATAGTGTTATGTTTTATTGTCTTTCTCTTTGATTAGATATGTTTGATGTTCTGTCCCTTGGTGCAAAAGGCATTATAAAAATCACCACCACTGTCATCATCACCAATATCTTTAGTCCACATTTTTCTCAAACATCCATTTGGACATTATGCCCCAAATGTTGTGCCCACCCTATCATGCAATATTTTACTGGTTCATCTTCTGTGTTTACTTTCAAAAGATATTTGTACACTTTTTAATTTCATGATCATCATCTTTACATAGTTCTGAATAAAACTCATTTTCCCAACCTCTACAGCAAGGTCTCTTTTATCTTGATTATATCTCTCCTTAAGCAGCAGATAAGTAAACCTATTGAGGTCTTTGTCTTTGTTAAGAAACATCTCTCTTGATTTAAACTCACAACTGTCTTGTTCCAAGTACAAGAGATATTCATAGAACAGTCATCTCCATATTTTAACCCATTATTTCCTGAAAAAGCCTTCCTGGTTGCTAATATTATTTTAGAAAAAAGTTTCTTTTTATACCATATTCACAAAACAGCCTTTCTAATAAAATGATTTTTAAGTTCAGCACGTGCCTTGACTTTATCATACCAAGGAACACCATGCCACCCAAAAATTAAATCATGATCTTCAAGTTCCCAATTTTTTTTTTTGTCTCTGAGCAAAATCCATTCCTTTAGCCAAACAGGCCCCATAACAGTTCAATATTAGGCTATCCCAGATCACCCCTTTTTGGGTATCTTGTGATTTTTATTCTGGGTTTCCTTGCCTGCCAAACAATTCTGGAAATTTCTTCCTCCCATTGCACAAAGGGTATTCCATTTTTTTATAATGGGGATCATTTGAAAATAAAATAGAAGTCTTGGCAAAACATCTGCTTTTATTCTCCCCATAAAAGATAAATGCAACTTTCCCTTTTTTTCTAAATTCCTTTTGATTTCTTTCCAGACTTTTTCCATAGTTAATTTGAAATAATAAACTGTTATGCTCCATAATTATAAGTCCCAGATATTTAGTGCCCTTTCCCCCACTTTTAAATTGGAAAGAGCAGTTAGTTTCTTTTCCTTTTCTGGAGTCATGTTTTTGGTTGACAGTTTTGTTTTATCACAATTCACTTTAAACTCTGAACATGCCCCACTTTATTTTTTTCCCCAAAAGAACTTTCATTGAGTCCAACAGATTTTGAATCATTATCACTAAATCACCTGCATAAGCCCTCAGATTATACTATTCTTTTAAAATCTTTACCTTTATATTTTCTCCACATCTAAAAAATAATAATCAAAACTGCCTTTTTATCATTGGAATATTCCAAATATTCAATGATGTTCAAAACAGTTCCTTAATTGTCTTTTTGGCAAAAATCCACTCTGATCCTCATGGATATTCTGAGAAATATGTTTCCTCCAGTCTGTTTGCTAAAATAGCATAAAATATCTTATACAGTACTCTCCACTTAGTAGTGAAATTCTTTGTAATTCTTTGTTACTGTCTCATCTGTATCCTCTTTATGAATCACCCTAATGTAGGCATTTCTCTAAGAATCTGGCACCTGCCCTTTTCCTAATACTCCATTGCACACCATCTTAAATGGTTGAAGCAATTCATCTTCAAACTTTGTATAATATACAACAGATCATCCACCTGGGGCTGGAGTGTAGTATCCTACATTCCTCCCTGTTGCAATTCTTTTTTTTCCCCAATATTTTTTATTGTTGTTTTGATTACATATGATATTCCATATAAGTAAATACATGTAATTAACATATATCTAAAACATTACAATTACTACTCGTCAAAATAATAAACACTTACAGAAAAGGCTAGGTTATTGTACAATTATTTACATTAAATCTCAATTTTTACATCTATATCCTAGACGTCACCCTTCCCAAATTTCCAATTTTCCACCGCGCATTTTCTTCATTTCTTCTGAATGATAATAATTGATCATTATCAACAACTTTATATCTTAACAATACATTCTTCATTCCTTATTTCTTTTTCCTCTTGAGTTTGGATATCTATTTTTACTCTTCTCACCAGGCCCCTGTCCCTTCAATTTCCTTTTAACCTAATCCTTGCTCTTCTTTTACATATTTTCAGTACTCACATTTATTATTGATTGAATCCTCCTCCTGTTCTCCACATTTATTAAACTAACACCTCTGGATGATAATTCTTTTCTCATCCCATACTTATTATACTTTAAGTTCCTTAGATTAATATTGCTTCTTTCCCCCATTTCTCCTTCCAAATAGGTAATAGACATCTCCATTCGTCCCTAAAGTCCTCTACTGTTTTATCTTTTAACAGTAGGGTTAATTTATCCAATACTGACGTCTCATAAAGTTTAACTAACCATTCATCTTCTTTTGGCATTTCTGGCACCTTCCAATATTTTGCATAAATGATTCTGGCTGTAGTCACCATATACAATATAATTCTCCAATATGATTTTTCTACCTGCTTTTCCACCCCAATCAGCATATTCAATAAATATAATTCTGCCCACATTGGTATCTTTGTCCCAAAAGTCCTTTCTATCATCCTGTGTACTTTCCCCCAGTATTTTCTTGCTCTCGGACATTGCCACCACATATGAAAGAAGGTACCTACTTCTTTTCCACATTTCCAACAAATTTCATTCTTGGTCTTATACATTCTGGCAATTTTATACGGGGACAAATACCATCTATATAACATCTTGTAATAATTTTCTCTTAAATCATAACTTCTAGTAAATTGAATATTTATTTTCCAGGTTGTTTCCCATTGCTCCAATGTAGGTGACTGACCTAAATCTGCTGCCCATTTAATAATATTATCTTTTATCATCTCATCTGCAATTTCTACTCTAATTAACATTTTATACAGTTTGGAGATTAATTTTTCCTTTCCTTTTAATAGTATTAGATCAAATTCCGATAGTGTTTTTTCAATGCCTTCCAATTTACTATACTGTACAAATCTTTCTTTTAACTGTCTATAAAGAAACCAATGGCAAACCAACTCTTCCTCTTCTAACTCTTCTCTTGTTTTTATTACCCATTGGTCTCCTTTTAACTTCAAGATATCCTTCTACCTTAGCCAGTTGTCTTTACATAGATTTTCATTCCTATGAAAGGAAGTCCATAATGGGATTTTCTTAGCGTTGAAGTCCATAATGGGATTTTCTTAGAGATCTTATTTCTGCACTTCTGCCATATTGCTAGTAAGTTTTTCCTAATAAAGTGGTGTTTAAAGTCTTTATTAACCGCCACTTTATTATACATTAAATATGCGTGCCAGCCATAACGATTATTAAATCCTTCTAATGCTAAAAGTCTTTTATCTTCTAGTTTAATCCACTCTTGTATCCAAGCCAAACTGCACGCATAATAGTAGAGTTTCAGATTCGGCAGTTGTAATCCGCCTCTATTTTTTGATTCATGAAGTATTTTCCACCTTATCCTTGGTTTTTTTCCTTGCCAAATATATTTTGAAATATCTCTATTCCAACTCTTAAAGACCTCTTCTCTCTCTATGATTGGGAGTGTTTGAAACCAGAACATCACTTTCGGCAAGACATTCATCTTTACCAATGAAATCCTTCCCATCAATGATAATTTCAATTTATCCCATTGTTGTAAATCTTTTTTATTTGACTCCATCCTTTTATATAGTTGTTTTTGAAGAAACCTGCATTACTCCTTGTTATGGTTACTCCAAGATATTTCACCTTCTTTTCAATTTTAAAGTTTGTTACATCCATTAATTGTTTTTCTTCTTGTTGTGGTATATTTTTTGTTATCATAGATGTTTTTTCTGAATTTATTTTGACCCCTGCTAGTTTCCCAAATTCTTCCAATATTGACATCATTCTTTTTATACTCTCTAATGGGTTTTCCAAACAAATTACAAGATCATCAGCGAAGGCTCTTATCTTATAGTTACATTTTTGTATTTTGATCCCTTTAATCATATCCTCTTTCCTTATTTTCCTGTTCAGGATTTCTAATACTATAATAAAAAGTAACGGAGACAGGGGGCAACCCTGCCTCGTACCTTTCATTATTTTACATGCTTGCTCCCTGTTGCAATTCATTTTGCTAGTTTTGGCCCAGCTTTATAATCTCTTAAGGGCATTTTGAATTCTGATCTTGTCCTCTGGGGTATTATCTAACCCACATACTCTGGTGTTATCTGCAAACTTTATAATCATGCCCTCTATTCCCTCATCCAAGCAATTGATAAAGATGTTGAATAGCACTGGGCTCAGGACAGAACCCTGTGCCACCCCACTAATCACTTCTCTCCATGATGAAGAGGAGCCATTGATTACTAGCTACCCTTTGGGTTCGGTCAATTAACCAATTATAAATCCACCTAACAGTTGCCAGACTAATCTCATCTCTTTTTTTTGATGGAGTTACAAACTTGATAGATGAAGGCAACACAGTGGATGTAGTGTATCTTGATTTCAGTAAGGCTTTTGACAAGGTACCTCCTTATATTCTTGCAAAAAAGTTAGTAACCTGTGGGCTAGACAGTATACAACAGATCATCCACCTGGGTCTGGAGTGTAGTATTCTACATTCCTCCCTGCTGCAATTTGCGCTGACATTCTGCAGCACCTTGAGGTGGTTCCAAACCTTTTTCAAAAAAATCATCACTTGTGATGAAACCTGGATCTTCCAGTATGATCCAGAGACAAAACGATAGTCAATGCACTGGAAAACACCATCATCATCGAAAATGGGGGGGGGGGGGAGGATACATCAAAGGAAGTCCACAATCAAAGCCATGCTCATTGGGTTTTTGTTTTTTTTGACATAGGGTATAATTTTGGTAGAATGGGTTCCAGAAGGCAGAACAGTGAACCAGCATTATCATAAGGAAGTTTTGACAAAGCTGAGAGAAAGAGTCAGAAAAAAAGGCCAGAACGATGGGTAAATGTTTTAATTCTTCATCAAGACAATGCGCCTGCTCACATAGCATTTTCTGTGAAGCTGTTTTTGTCCAATAAATGCATTACTACATTTGAATATCCTCCATATTCACCAGATTTGGCTCTGTGTAACTTTTTTCTTTTCCCTAAAGTGAAATTGGTGCTTAAAGGAACACATTTTGAGTCAATTGATGCAGTAAAGAACAAAATGGCAGATGTGTTGAAACTCCTGTCAGAAACTGATCTGCTGCATACCTTTGACCAGTGGAAAACAAGACTGCATTGGTGTGTGAGTGTGAATGGGGAGTATATTGAAAAGGACAAGCATTAGAATTGTAATACATATAAATAAAGATGGGTTATTGTATCTGTCTTGTTATTTAATAGATTGATGTCATATACTGGTCTGGTATTCCTGAACTACCTCTTTTCCAGTTCTGTGCTGTATTTCCTCTACTGCATCATCTTCTCCATTTCCCCCAGGTTGAGCACTGCTCTCTTTTTGGGAACACTGAAGCAAAGAAGGTTTTAAGTAGTTCTGTCTTTTCTCTGTCCCCTGCTAACATTTCGACAACTTCTCCATGCAGTGGCCCTACCATTTCCTTGTTCTTCCTTTTGCTACAGATATAACCGGGGGTGGGGAGGAGAAAGAAAAAGAAAAAAAGCCCTTTGTGTTGTTTTTAATCTGTTTAGCAAGTCTGAACTCTATCTGTGCTTTCACTTTTCTGACTTTCCCCCTATATGACTTGGCTATTTATTTGAATTCTTTTTTTGGTGATTTGCCCCTTTTTCCATTTCTTCTATATGTTCCTTTTAAGTCTTAGCTCACTTTAAAATTCTTTAGACATCCATACTGGTTTCTTTAAACACCTCCAATTTCTCCTCCTCATTGGAATTGTTTGAAGTTCTGCCTTCAATATCTCACTTTTAAGAAACTTGCTTCCTTCATGAACTCCCTTCTCTTTTAGTATTTCTGATCACCACCAGTAATTCCCTAAGTTTTCTGAAATCAGCTTTCTTAAAGTCTAGAAAGCATGTTTGACTATGCTTTGCTTCCTCTTTTCTCCATATAACAAACTCTGGGAGGCCAGCTACATGGCAAAAATTACCTGGGAAGAAATCGAGATGAGCCCTATTGGTCCTCACAGTCATCAGGGTAGACACATGCTATTGGGAAGGAAGGGAGGCAAAAAACCCCAAAGTCCATGATTTTCCATCCCACTATTTGTCATAGGTTTTCTTAAAAAGTGTGGGGGAAACCATAATATTGGCTGTTTGATCAATCAGCAACCATCTCAGATAAAGAGCACACAGTAGAGCTGGATTGTGATTGGTTGGGCCTCGGAGGGGGCGGGCTTGCACGGGATGCCTTTCAGTTGAGGATCTGCCATTGTTGAATGGCTGCGGCAGCTTCTATGAATGAGTGACTGTACCTCATGCCTCCAGCCTCTGCTTACCTCCCAGACTCTGTTCCTTCCCCAGCCTCCATGCAACCAGCCTTTCCAGCGTCTACTTCTGCCCGAGCCCCCGCGTAACGAGCCTTCCCATCCTCTGTTCATTCACCAGCCAGCCAGCTGAGTGGCCGAGTGGGGACCATCTGCATTCCTCCTCCATGACTGACAGCTTGGCCTCTCAGCTGGCTGGCCCTCTCCTCTCATCCCTGCAACTGACTTGCCCTCCCTCTCCCTCCAAGCCAAAGCCTAGCAAGCTCAAGAAGTGGCCAGGAAGGGACTGCGAGCCAGCCACAGAGGGAGGGCAGTCATGGCAGCCATGAGGGAAGGCATGCTAGGACAAGCTCCTGTGGACACGCAGGGCCAAATCTGGTAGTACTTGATTAAACAGAGGTTTTTTTTTCCCCTATAGTGGTTTATTGGACCCTATCCCAGCTTGGCCCTGTGCCAACTGCATATCTGCCCCGGGGTAGTAAGAACTGCCCAGGGTCAGATCAGGGTAAATAGAATCATAGAATCATAGAATTGCAGAGTTGGAAGAGACCACGAGGGCCATCCAGTCCAACCCCCCTGCCACGCAGGAAATCTTGATTAAAGCATCCCCGACAGATGGCAATCCAGCCTCTGTTTAAAGACCTCCAAGGAAGGAGACCCCACCACGCTCCGAGGGAGCGTGTTCCACTGCCGAACAGCTCTTACTGTCAAAAGGTTCCTCCTCATGTTGAGGTGGAATCTCTGTTCCTGGAGCTTGCATCCATTGCTCTGTGTTCCAGTCTCTGGAGCAGCAGAAAACAAGCCTGCTCCATCCTCAGCATGACATCCCCTCAAATACTTAAACAGGGCTATCATATCGCCTCTCAACCGTCTTTTTTCCAGGCTAAACATACCCAGCTCCCTAAGTCTCTCCTCATAAGGCATCGTTTCCAGACCTTTCACCATTTTAGTTGCCCTTCTCTGGACACGCTCCAATTTGTCAATATCCTTTTTTAATTGTGGTGCCCAGAACTGGACACAGTATTCTAAGTGAGGTCTGACCAAATGCCCTGCATCATTTGGATTGCAGGCCTCTGTAACAGGGACAAGCTGGGATAAGTCACCCATGTATATAAGCCCCCCCTTTTTTTTTACTAAAGAGTTGATCACTCTCTTGAGCATTTCCATGTGTAATGTTTGATTGATATATATTCTCTTGTCTAGGCCTGCCCTCTTTTACAAACTCAATGGACTTATGTTATCTCATCATCAGGATTCTGGTCTCCATGTGCTATTTTAATTGATGACTCCTCTCTATGAAAACAAGAGCTATTTATTTTAGTACCCCTCTGACAGTGATTGTTATCTTTTCATTGAGCTGACATCTTCTAAAATCCATTTTATATTGTCTTCTAAAATCCATTTCCTAACATGTTTCCTTTGGAGTCGTTACCCCATGGCTTTGCAGTTCATCCACACCATTATGCAGCAGATTGAAACACATCTGGGTTTCAAGGGACAATGTCTTCTGTGTCATCATATCTTCCACAATTTGGGGACATCAGTAGAATCTAACTAGTCTACTGTCCTTTCCGATATTCAATTCTGGAGTGATTAAAATCAGCAGAAATCCAAGGGACAATTTCACCAGGAAGCTAAGTACTTATTAGCAATTCATACTGATTATCCAGTACATATTCATTACTTAGGAAATGGGGTCACAATTAGGGATGCAGTGATTATCTGAAGCTTTTGATTGCTGAAGCAAAACAAGTGTATTCACAGGACGTGGTAAGTAGGACCAAACAAAGTTATCATATATCAGTGAAGGAAAAAAGGAAGAAAAGAAGGCATTATTGCGCATTAACCTTGTGTAATTAAGACAACTGGAGCTGAACAATTGCACAATTAAATGTAGAAGAATTTCTCAGTTTGGCTTTGTATTCATTCCAGTTTCTTAGATCTTAAATTCTTTTTAAAACTCAAATTCCTGTCTTAAAGATGTCTATGAGTTTTGCTTTCCCCTGCATTTGGGCTTTTTACATCTCAAGTTATTTTTAATCTCAATTCCCAGTTTTAAAGAAATATATTTCTTTATACAATCATAGAGATGCAATCATAGAGATGCAAAGGACATCAATGGCCATCTAGTCCAACCCCCCACCAGACAAGAATACACAACTCGAGCACTCCAAAAAGATGTGCATCCAACCTCTCTTTTAAGTCTTCCAGAGACGGAAAGTCCACCAACCACCAAGACAGACTATTCCACTCTCAAACAGTTCTTAGTCAGGAAGTTCTTCCTAATGTTTAGATGGAATCTCTTTTGTTGTAGTTTGTATTGTAGTTTGTATGCAGTGTATTGGAGTTCTAGTCTCTGGAGCATAAAAAATAAAACAACTCATTCCATCTTGTACATGACATCCCTTCAGGTATTTAAATATGGCCATTATATTTCCTTTCAATCTTCTCTTCTCCAAACTAAAAATAACCTGCTTTCTTACCTATATCTTATAGGGTTTGGTTTTTAGACCTTTGAACCATCATTGGCTGCTGCCACACAGCAGAAATAATACAGTTTGACACCACTTTAATGGCCATGGCTCAATGCAATGGAATTCTGAGATTTGTAGTTTTGTGGGATATTTAGTGCCACGAAAAACTACAAATCACAGAATTCCATAGGATGGAGCCATGATAGATAAAGCAGTGTCAAACCGCATTATTTCTGAAGTGTGGCAGCATTCATTATTTTGGTAAGGTGAAGCTGGGGTTATATTGGGACTACACAGACTCTTTTCACCATGTTGCCCAGCCAAGCATAGTCAGCATAAGAACTGAAAGGTGAATAAAATTTTCTCTCTGTTTCAATCAAATTCTTAGAGTATAGCAAGGCATTCTTCACCTCTTATTCACCCTGAAAACTTGAAGAGGAGGAACAGGAGGTTATGTTCTAGAAGGAATACTTGACCTTCTGGGACTTTCTGCATAAATCCAGTGGGAGTAACTGGGTAGATTCTGTATAACAAATCTTTCCTCCCAAAGTGTACCATAATGATATCTAGTGTTTGAGAGTTTACATTCCTTTAAGATGAGCAATGTCTTTATACATTAAATTGACCCAACTTATCAGGTAGACATTATATTTATATAGGGGGATCCATATCCATCCAAGACTGGATAGGTAAATTTCAGGAATCTGTTCTAGTGCGGTGGAACTTATGTGGCAATGTGCCAAATACTTGCTCATTGCCTTTTCTCAGTTCTTCTGCTATGATTGTCTCTATGATAGTCTCTGAAGCTTGCTTCAGAATACTTCTAACACAGGAAACTCTTTAACAGTGGCCACATGTAGATTTAGACAGTAATTGGTATGTGGTTGAGCCTGACTACATGTCATCAGGAGAAATAATTGGATGGGAACCATGAGGGGTTAGGTTAGAAGTGGGAAAATGTAGATTATGAGCCACATGTGTCCCAATTCCTTTTGTGGCTCCAAGCACAAGCACCCTCAAAACTTGTACAAACTCCACCAGAAAATCTATTTTTCAGCCAACCCATCCCCCTTCTCCTCATGTACCAACTTACCTGGACATTAGAAACAGCAGTGAGTCTTGGGTTCAGTTGTCAGCCAACAATTCAGCAGTGTGGTCTGCTACAGGGCTTAGGGGTGCAAAAATTAGTATAAGATGTAGAAAACAACTCCCAACACCTTATTCACAGGATTTGATGAACATTTTACAAACGTTACTTAAAAAAACAACTCCAGCTCCTAGAATGGCTGGCTGGGAGATTCTGGAAGTTGGAGTCCAAAACAGTAAGTTTTCCAAGTTCTGATTCTTTACTTACTGTTTATGACAGCCAGTAGAATTGTTCTCTTCCAATCCACTGAACTCATTAGCTTAGTCAGTCTTGCAAAGAACTGCATTCCAGAAGAATGAGCCAAACTCTCTTTGATTTCAGGTCATTTTGGAATCATTACTGGAAGACTGCATAAATTGGCTTCAGCACACAATTAAAAATAGTAATAATAACACAAGGATGCCCTTGTCCTCAGTGGCTTTAGGATAGCAATCCCACTTGTTTGTGTATTTCTCTCTTCTGATGTTGTTATATAATAGTTGATCTGAGGCCCATTTTACTCTTCTTTGGAGATGTCGCCATGTGGTGTTCACCCATCACTTAAAATCACATGTGGCTAAGTAAATAGCAGTTGGCATTGGCATTGGCACTCCAGCATGGCTGAGAGGAATTAGCTGACACTCAGAGGAACAGCTGCCCCTTTCTCCCACAGCTCCAGGCCTGAGATGAAAAAAGATTGCAACTTCATTGGCTCAACGTTCAGTCAAGCTGTAGCTGATGGGCAACCTTGGACAGGAGAACTGAGGGGTTAACCCTCCATTTGCCAGCCTGGCTGCTGGCACAAGGAACAACCATTGCTAGCAGCAGAGGGTGAGGACAAGACCAAGTTATTTATCATCCCATGATGCCAGGCTTCAAAGTCTGCAACTCCAAAAAATTGATCAGGACACTTTTTTTTTTTTTTTTTTTGCAACTCATCTCTTCTGAACTAAAACTAGTTGCTGTGCCAAGCTTTGTGTTTGATGCTGAATGGATGCAGATCACTGCTATAGGATAAACTTTGTTGGTGGGAAATTGACGTAGCAGGTAGTGTACAGCAGAGGAAGCCATCAAAGCATTTTAGTTCGGGAGTTGGCAAAATCTGGCCATGGGTCATATGTAGCCCTGGGGCCATTTGGGGGCTCCTGGGACCCCTCAGGGGCCATTTTTTAAAAAACCTCCCAAGTGCCCTCAAATGCCCTCAGGGGGGGGCATGAGGAATATTTTAGTCACATTTTTGGCCAGTCTGATGCATTTTAGTTCCAGGAGAAACCTTTTTTAAAAAATAGGAAGTGAACAAGAAATGACTTCTAGTCACTTCCTGTTGTAAAAAAAAGATCTGAAATGGCCCAGGAGAGCCTAGCAATATGGGCAGAAATAGTCCCTAAGCGTGTATAAAATATCTGGGTGCATTTGGAGCTAAAAAAAATGCATCCCTCTAGGCTCCCACAATTGCCTATGCTTATTGATTTAGTTGATACATTTCACAGAAAGTGGTATTCCCTCACAGAAAGTAGTATTCTATTGAAGCCACCCCAGGGCCAACACTCATGTTCCTATGGGTGGATTAGAAGCCTCCTTGGCTGGAGTGAACTCCCTCTCTGTGTAGATGGATCCCCATGTTTACAGAGGGTAGAATAAAAAAAAAGTACTGAACTAGGCAGACATGACTCATCCCCTGTTGTAACAGATATGAGAATACTATAAGTAAGCCGATAGCAGGAAAATTTATTCCTCTGGATAGTTTGCAGCAGCCTTTATATCCTTGAACTGGAAGTCTAGAGCATAAATGATCTAACTCGGCCTACTAAACATAGAAGAAGAGGAGGAGGAAGAGGATAATTTTCATTTAGGGAGCCCTGGTGGTGCAGTGGTTAAATGCTAGTACTGCAAGCCACAACCTTGCAAATTCAATCCCAAGGGCTCCAAGGTTCACTCAGCCTTCCATCCTTTCATAGGTCGGTAAAATGAGCACTCAGCTTTGTTGTAAAATATGCAGAGTGCGTTCACTCTCTGCCCATCCGAGCAGAGATGCATGCAGTGAAATAGCGTGGGCTTTTGGGCAAAGCCATGCACACTTCTGGTGTAAAAGAAAGATAGACTGTTTTTCTTTTATAGTTTTATTAAAAGCAAAACAAAAATGAAATAAACAACAGAAGGCATTCATCCATGCTTCTGTATGCTCCAAAGTTCCTCAGGAGCTAAGAGAAAAGAAAAGGAGCCCCCAAAATGCAGGAGGCACTAACTAGCTCCAAAATCCCCTCCCAGTTATATACCTTTCAAACATTCAATCCTTCTGAGAAGCAACAAGAAACTTGAGCCTTAGTTTCGTTTCTCGCTTTCCAACTCTGAAGGACAGAGAAAACATAACAACAAGAGACAGATTTATGAATTCTAGTAGACAAGCTGGCGTCTTCAATGCCTTGGTGAATAAAATTACCCAAAGGGGGGGATAAACTTCTAATTACAATATCTATTTTCCCTGACAATCTTGTGGGGGCAATTAGCTAACACACATTGGAAACTGCTTAGTGCCTAGCATGCTATAAAGCGGTGTAGATGCATAAAATGCTGTGCAGTGTATAAATACCCAAATAAATAAATAAATAAAATCCTGCTTCTCTCCCAATAATGGGACTCAAGGCAGCTAACAACAATTTTAAACAATACGGATAAAAAAAAACTACAAAAAACCTTGATAAAAGTATAAATATAAAAGTTAAATTAAAAAGCAATTAAAGAGTTTGTAAAGTTAAAATGATAAATATTAAAAAAATAAAGTTCATTAATAGATTATACAAATGAGAAAACTGCACAGCACATCATTAAAAGCCCACCTTGTTCAATTTCTAAAAGCTGAGTGGCCCAGAAATGTTTTCAGTTGCTGCTGGAAGGAGAACAAGGACAGGGCCATCCTGGCCTCCTTAGGGAGGGAGTTTCAAAAAGATGGAGCAGCTACTAAGAAGGCCCTCTCCTTTGTTCTCACCTGACTGCTATCCAAATTGTGTGGGGCATGCAAGGATTTCACTAGTGTCCAAAATTAATATGGGGAATATTTAATTAGCTCAAAATGGCAGCAAGAGGGCAGGGAATGGTAGGATCCTTTGACCTATGTATACCAGTAGTAACTGAGGAGATTCTAAGCCAAAACATACAATTAAATGATCTTTATTGGAAATTAATGATAGTAGCATTCACACAAATACTCAAGCTTCAGGCAATCACACAAGGCTATCAAAGATACTGGGATGTATTTGGAGAAAGAAATAGAGTAAGGGGACTGTGGATTATACTATACCAATCCTATAGAGCTGAGATCGCAAAGTAAACTGGTAGTAAGGGGGTCCGGAAGATAGACTGGTGACACAAACTGACATGGAGTCAAAAAGCAGGGGATTTGTGCACCTGTGGCTTCACAGTCTGATGTGGAGCCAAGAGGAAGATGATCTATGCATGCTTGTGTGGTGTTTTAGGGTGAATTTGTGTGTGTGTGTGTGTGTGTGTGTGATAATTCTCCTGAAAGGAGTTTAGCGTGGAATACAATGTTTCTTGGAGTTTCCCAGGATTGAACAAAGTGTTCTCCGGAATAGGTATTGATCGTTAATTGGTGATGTATCTGGAATTGAATAGGAGCAGGCAAGGTCTATTGTTGGAGGGGAAGAGAAGAGGAAAAACCCATTTTGCAAACATCAAGGACTCTGCTGCAGCTGAGTGGATTAGTGGATGACTCATCTCCAGGTGTTAACTCTGACCTGAGTATTACTTGTTTGAGACATTTTCAAAGGCCCCTCCCTTGGTTATACGCTACTCCAGTCTTGGTGTCTGGAGATCCCTGGTTTACCTGTTAACCACGTGGAAGGCCACATCAAGCCAAATTATTAATTATTGCCAATAATGTGATATTCCAAGATTGGGCTGTCAGGGTAGGTAACTTCCACCCTCTAGCCAAAGGTGTCAAAGTGGTGTATGATAAAATCAATTTAAAATGTTTAAAATATTAAAACAATAAAATATCACTTACAGTCTAAAACTATATAAGTATTTAAATTACGCATAACAATTTTAAACACATTAAAATAGTTAAAACCATGTAGATGCACAAACTGGATAAAATCATTAGACTCCCCCCCCACCAAGATTTTAATTAAAAGGAATGTTTAACATTGCGCCAAAATGAAGCTAAAGTCAGTGCCAATCCAATTTCCACTAGGGGGAGGGCATTCCACAACTGGGATGCCACAACCGAAAAGGCCCTGCTGAATTCCTGCTCCAGAATAATTCTCTGCTGTAATGGCTGGATGAAAAAAGAGACTTGGGAGCAAACATCAGGAAAGCTCTCTCCCATGTCTTCACCAAACATGTCTATGATGGTAGTGGGAAGGGAAGAAAGCCTTAAAGCTTGGGCAGGCACATATGGGGAGAGATGATTTTTCAGATAGTCTGAACCTAAACTGTGTAGGGATTTAAAGGTTGTCCACCCATTTTAGGTGATTATGAAATGTCTACCATTTAAACCTATTGCACTGCTAAAGCTGTAGAGACTGGAAAGGTGAAAAAAAAGTGACATGGTGTTCAGTTTAAGAATTGTCAAAATTATTACAAAATCCTTTGTTGGAGCAAAGACACTGTGTTTCTGTCTGTGCATGCAAATCAAATTTGCCCTCATTGTTGGCTGATCATAAGCTCCAAATGCCACTTTTGGGTATTCTTCCCAATGTGTATCATTGTAGGTTCTTTTGAACAGCAAAAGTTAACTGGTTTAGAAGGTAGGTGAGTCCACTAAAGCTGTTTCTGATTAACTGTTGTGAGACAATTTTAATCAGAAAGAGTGCATCCTCATCAGTGCCCCTGTGTGTTAAGGCCATATTCATTTCTCTTTGGGAAATATTCTGGAGAGTAATAACAAAAATTAAAAAATAAAAATCAATAGCCAGGAAAAACATGTCCTTGCTTTCAAGTCCAAACACAATTTTACAGTAAGTAAGTAGGTGCTGCAGAAAATGAAAGCCTCCTTGTTCTGTCCTTCTCTTACTAGAATGTTTAAACATGACTCAGAAACCTTGACCTTGTTTGTATGTTTGACTATAGCTTTCACCACCCTTTACTGCTCCCCATGTTGTCTGGAAGTGATGGCAGTTGGACCCCAAAACATATGGATGACCAAAGGTTTTTCACCCCTGTTCTAGTATACCATAGCTTCTGATCAGACCTCACCTGGAATACTGTGTCCAGTTCTGGACACCATAATGGAAAAGCTGGAATGTGTCCAGAGAAGGGTGGCCAAAATGGTGAAAAGGTCTGGAAGCCATCCCCTATGAGGAGTGGCTTAGGGAGCTGGGTATGTTTAGCCTGGAGAAGAGAAGGTTAAGGGATGACATGATAGCCATGTTTAACTATTTGAAGGGATGTCATACTGAGGATGGAGCAAGAAGAGACTAGGACATGGAGCAATAAACTCAAACAATAGTAAAAGAGATTCCACCTATACATTAGGAAGAACTTCCTGACAGTAAGAGCTGTTTGGCAGTGTAATATGCTGCCCCAGAGTGTGATGTCTTCTTCTTTGGAGGATTTTAAATAGAGGCTGGATGGCCATCTCTCAGGGGTGTTTTGATTGTGTATTCCTGCAAGGCAGGGGACTGGACTGGATGGTCCTCATGGTCTCTTCCAATAATATGATTCTATGATCCTCATATTAACAGCTCTTCAACAGTAGAAATGACTATCTAGGTAGGTGATGGACTCTCCTTTGTTGAAGTTTGTTTGTTGTTGTTTTTTAACAGGATGCTCAGGCATACTCTTGCAGTGAATAGCTACACTGGCAGGAAGTTGGACCAAGTGGCCTTTGGGGTATCATCCAGCTCTATGATTCTATGAATTATGAGTGATACCTGTGAATATACAATGTTCTGCATATCCCTATCACTGCTCCACCTCCACTTTGTTGGCTGCCAGTAGCCATGTGAAGGGAAACATGTAATACCATGAAGTCACAGTCAGGGCCGGTTTAACCTGTCTGCCAAATCAGCATTGGCAGGGGGCCCCAAGGTCAAGAGGGGGCCCCGAGGTCAAGAGAGGGCCCCGTGTTGGCCTCCTTAATATGAAAATAATGGGATTTCTGGTTTAAAATACCATAGAGTTGCCTTGGAAGGCCTAGAAAAGGGCTAGGGAAGACACATTTTCTAGGAAGACTCTATGGTAGGTGTGCTGTTTTGTGTCCCATGGATAATGAATCCAGGGATACGGGGGTCCTACTATAATCTGAACATCCTGTACGGTGAATAGGTTAGGTTACATTGATCTGAGATAAACATATGGGGGCCCCAAAGTAAAGCATTGCAGGGGGCCCCAAAATTCCTTAAACCGGTCCTGGTCACAGTATCACAAGGGTAGAAGACATTACAGGGGATTGTGTGTGAAATGGAGAGTAAAACGTGTAGCTGTTTATGACTGCTGGGAGGGGACGCATAGCTTTGTTTCACTTCAAAAACTGTTTGACTATTGCAGTCATTATTTTCGAGTACCAGGTAAAAAACACACACATTGTATGATGACCAACAATCACATGGTATGATGGAAGAACTAGGATGGCCATGTTTACTCCTTTACAGAGGACAGTTCTTGACATTAATGGCTGTCACATGACATTCTTCTATTTGTGTTTGAAAGGTTACCCAGTCCAAAATTGATTGAAAGATGGAAGAATCAAACTGATAGAGGTTGGTGACTTTGAAGTTGTCCATCCATAGTTAGCACCTGCATAAAACAGGCTGAGGTGGCCTAGAGGTCACCTGGCCACAGTTTTCCTCACTCAGGTCAGATGTAACCTAATTCTATTTAAATTATAATTTTGTATACAGTATATACATTACATGAGATCCAATGTGGTGTAATGGTTTGAGAGTTGCTAGATTTTCAGACAACACTGTTATAGTGTTACTATTCCACTATATTTGCTATGGCTGCCTCCTGTTGAATCCTGGGATTTGCAGTTTAGGGAGGGGCATTTGCAACTCACAGCCAGAGAGGTCTTAGGCCTCACTAAACTACAAACCCCAGAATTCCACAGCAGGAAGCCAGAGCAGTTAAAGTGGAACAGTAACACTATAACAGTGTAGTCTGAAAATCTCCTTGGACTACAACTCAAGAGAACAGGATATGAATCTCTGCTCAGCCATGGAAACCCACTGGGTGACCTTGGGCAAGTATCATTCTCCCAGCCTCAGAAGGCAAAAGCAAACCCCCTGTGAACAAATCTTGCCAAGAAAACCCTGTGATAGGTTTGCCTTAGGCTCAATAAGTCGGAAATGACCTGAAGGCACACAACAACATAGATACATTATATTACCATATACAATTTTATACAAATCAGTGTTCTAGTTTGTCCTCTTTTTGGGGGGTGGGTGGGGTAAGACATGTTGCTCAAAATCCTATATGGACCAGTACAGGGAACTAGTCTTACATGGGAACTGTTACAGCTGCCCATTCACTGCAAGCTGGAGTTGGCATGGAGTCACTGCAGCACCCTCCCCGCACAACCATTATGTGCCTGGTGAGAGCAGTGGGGGATCAGAGAAATATCTAAATATGTCCCCATAGCCAGGTCTGCTGGTGTCCTCTGGAGATTCCCCCATGCCTCTCACCTGGCATGGGATAGCTGTGGTGGGCAGTGTAATGACCCTCTGGCAGAGCAGGTGAAGTTCATGTGGCAATAGCACCACTCACCAATTTGGCAATAGTACCACTAAATAAATCAACATTACCAGAGTCAAACTAGGTATTACACTAACATAGGATAGCTGCTTATGTATCACCAAAAAGACATGAGCTGACAGAATATGACAATTTTATTTATTTATATCTCGCCTTCCTCCCAATATAGGGAATTGAGGCAGCTAACAATGAGTTTAAACTTATCTCTCTCTGGATTTTCTTCCCAAGCGAAGATTCAGGAAGGACTCATCCCACACTTTCTGCAAGCGCACTGATGACTAAAAAGGCCAATCTGAGATAAACAAGTCCGGTTGCAGAAAGCACAGCAGAAGATCTCCTTGGGTGATGTTTCTGGGTTGTGATTCTTTCTGCGTTGTCATTTCTCTTCAAGACTTGTTTGCCGTGAGTTCTCAAATAAGGCTGCAGCATTGTGGATAGTGCTTCTCCATGCCTCCCGATGTGAGGCCAGGGTGGACCATTGTTGGTGATCAATTTGGTCGAGCCTGAGATGTTGTTTCAGGGAGTCCTTGTATTGCTTTTTTTTGGAGCGCCCCTTTTACACTGACCCGTGGTGAGTTCACCGTAGAGGACTATTTTTGGGAGGTGATGGTCCTCAATCCTAGAAACGTGCCCTGCCCAGCACAGCTATGTTCTCGATATCATGGCCTCAATGCTTAAAACAATACAGAAGCATTAAAAATATAAACATGAAATTAAAAAAAAAACAGATTAAACAATTTATAGAGTTAAAAACATTAAAAACATTTAAATATATTAAAACTATATATGGAACTTAAAATCCAACTCGCACAGCATTAACAAGCCCAGCCTGCATCAGATTGTAAATGCCTGATGGTACAAGAATGTTTTTTACTCATTGCAGAAAGGACAGCAGAGATGGGGCCATCCTGGACTCTCTTGGGAGAGAGTTCCAAAGTCTAGGAGCAGCCACTGAGAAGACCCTCTCCCTTGTTGCCACCAAACAAGCCTGAGAGGATGGTGGGATAGACAGAAGGGCCTCTCCATATGATCTTAGAGCTCTAATTGGTTCATAAAAGGAGATGCAGTCCTTCAAATAACCTGGCCCAAGCTATATAGGGCTTTATACATTACAAAAAACAAACAACACCAGCAGTTTTAATTGTGCCCAGAAATGGACTGGCAGCCAATGGAGCTATTGCAACAAGGGAGTCATGTGGCATCCACAGATGTACATCAACCTTACACCTGGATATGTCTCCTTTTGGTCAAGTCAATGTCTCTTTCTCTCCCTCATTCTCTCCAGAAGCCAGTATTTTGCCAGAGAATTGTGCTAGCTTATCCTCGCTCAGATTTTTGTTCCCTTGGTCTTCATCTGAGGTTTCTGCCAGGATGCCCCCTTCTTTTTGCTGCTCTAACTAAAACCTTAGTTGCTCTTCTGGAAAGTCTAGAAAGGTAATCGTTGCCACCTGTAAATCTATTTTTCTATTTGTCTTCTGTGGTGGCTGCTCCCTCATCCCCACCCCCCCACCCCGTGTAGCTTAGGGAAAGACCTTTATTCCACCACACTTTCTATGAACCTCTCTTGCCTTTATTTCTTTTCCACTTCTGAACCTCAGGTTGCCTAGCTCCACATTGCCTAGCCCCCTAGGTTAAGTAGACCTAAACCCTATTGCAATCTGAATCCAGCCCAATGTAGCACCCCTGACCCTGTTACAGCAACAAGAATCTTAAAACCTTTACAGGTCTAAGTTCCCCATTCTGAAGAACAATGTTTTCTTAGCTAGTTATTTATCTTATGCATATATCGTTTGACTCCACAGTAATGCCTGTTCCCTAGTATAACCATTGCACATATTTCAATTCTTGTGATTAATAAAATTCCCCTCTAGACACCTCTGTGTGGATGTGGGTTGCTGGGTCCAGTCTGTCTCAGATGGACTAATGCCATGGTGATAAAATCTGTGTACATTTAAGAACATGAATGTTCTTAAACTCGAACATATGCTCTGAAAGCATACACAGTAACTGCAGATTAGCTTACATTTCATTCATTATTTCATGAATGACTACCACGATGGTTGCTAATATGCAGATTTCTTTAATTTTAAACAATTAGTGAATCAGTTAATGAATTTAAAGGCAGATGATTAATCCACTAAAGGTTATATAGTGGGTAGGCAATATTTTCTCTTTTCTTTTACAATGTATCTTTCATTATACATTTTCTGCAACATCCCATTAAATTCAGTACCACTCATATATTATTACATTTACACAAGGACCCCAAGGCTTTGAGAGAACTATATTTTTGCCACTTCCTTCATTTTTTTTAAAGCAACTCATTTTCTTTTCGTCCCTATGCATTTACTTTTTAAGAAGAACACAAAATGGAAATGAAGTGTCATTTTGTGTCTATTAATTGGCTTGGAGATCATCCATTCTTTCTAATTATTTCCTAGCATCTGATGTGCTGGAATATGCCACACAGCTTTAAGATTATGAGGTCTCCAATGTCCACTCTGCATAAATTACCATCAAGTTATTTGGTAGCGTGTGAGAAAAACCATTGAAAGGTATTACTCTTCTCCAGTCTTCTGATTCTATTAAGGGAAATGTAATCATGTGGAGTTGATTATTGTCTGGGGCAATGTTGCTTGGAAGACCTTGTGGTGGGAGATGCAATATGGTCATTTGGCTCCAAGATAACCAGGTAGAGCAGAGTTGGCCATCTTTGCCTTTGATGATGTGAAATTAAGAGATGCCACCTGTTCAGATGTCATTGCCATGAAACACTGCAAAAGTGGATGTAAGGATAATGACTGGGGGATCAACTTTGCACAGAACAGCTGCCCACTTAGTCTAACATTGGCACTGGCGGACACTAAATGTAGCATGGGAAAGTGTGTGGCTCATGAGTTATCACTTGGAGCACTCTAAAGCTATTTAGGTACAGAGAACCAAACTGCACAATGAACAATGCTCAAGGCAACTGATGCAATGTAGGCATGAGGAATGTATAGATGTCCAGATGTTGTTGGTCTAACAAGCTCAGAAATCCATTTTGTTTACAATAACTTTCATTGGGGAATGTTTGTAAAACACTGGTGTTACCCAAATTGCTTGGGGTCTGTGGAGACCTTCTGATGTCCTAATATTAAATTGGGGAATTTAATGAACTCAACTTGGCATGCGAGATGTCAGGCAATGTTGAGACTTTTGTTACCCAAAGTGGTCTTGGAAATTCCAAGAAAATATCGAGTTTCTAATATGTTGGAGAATTAGCAGCAACTTGACCTTAGCAATGCAAAAGGGGGCAACAGAGAGAGGGATATTTACACCTTTGTATGCCCCGATTTCCTCTGAACATACTCACATACTCAGATACTCACACAAACACAAAATAATTAACAATGATATTTATTGAAGGCATAAAAATAATAACACCAAATACATACACATTCATACAAAAAGCAGTCATACAATACCACTAGGAATGGAGGAAGAGCGGTTGCCAGAGGGATAGATAGGGAGATTTCTGGGGTGATATGACACCTGTCTTGTAGTCCTGAAGTCGTTGAACAACCCAGTAGTGTGGATGGATGACTCTGGAGTGACTAACACAGAGTAACAGAGTTTCCCCTGGAAATGAAATCTGTGTGCAATAAGGCATGGTTTTCAAGCAGTAATTATACAAAAAATATGCCCTGGAGAGGAGATGTTTCATGGGTTGAAACAATAGTCTCTAAAGATTGCACAATGAGTTCCAGGAAGATTCCTGGTCTTGACAATAGGTGTCTGATGATGCTACTGTGTTGTAAACTGCCTTAAATGTCTGATGATTGGATTCCCAAAGCTTGAGCTGCCTCTGTTAATTGCTAGATGATTTGGGAAGGGAAGTTCGAACAAAGGAAAACCCTACAAAAAGACTAATACTCCATCTGCTTAAAGGCATAGACAATGTCCTTTTGAATGCATGTTTCCTCACACTTTGGAATTTGTCAGTAGTTCCTTTTGGCCATGCATGGCTATCAGCACATCTCTTGGGCTCCTGACAGCAAGTCCCTAACCTTTCACTGCTCTTTCCCATGGAAGACCACATGAATAAGTCAAATTATTAATAAGCCAATTTGGGGGTTTCTGGAGGTAGGGGCTCATTAGGGGCACTAACACCTTGTAACCTATGTATACAAGTAAGAAATGGAAAAGATTCTAAGCCAAAAGGTACAATTAAATGATCTTTATTGATAATTAAAATCAACAGCATCCATACAAACACTCAGGCTTCAGACACAAGGCCTTCACACAAGGCTATCAAAAGCATTTGGAGAGAGGAATAGAGTAAGGGGATGAGGGGTTATACTGTACCAATTTTCCAGAGTGGAGATTGCAAAGTACATTGACAGCAAAGGGGTCATGAAGACAGGATGGCTACACAGTCTGATGTGAAGTCGAGAAGAGTTTAAACTGTGTGCCTGGCTTCACAGACTGGCGTGGAGTCAATAGGAAGGGGAGCTGTGCTTACTTTGGTGGTTTTAGGTTGATAGTTATATGAAATAATTCCCCTGAAGGGATAGGAATTTGAGTGGAATACAATGTTTCTTAGAGGTTCCTATGACTAAAGAGGTTCCTATGACTGGTGCTCCAGAAGAGTTAATGATCAGAAATGGGTGCTGCATTTGAAATTGAATAGGAACAGGCAAGGTCTTTTGTTGGAAGGGGAGGAGGGAAGGAAAGACCCATTTTACAAGCATTAAGGTTTCTGCTATTGTTGAATGGATTAGTGAGTGACTCACCTCTGGGTCTTAACTCTCTAACCTGAGTATTTGCTTTAGAGGGAACTTCAAAAGGCTGCTCCCTTTGGTCTTACATGAATCCCACCTTGGTATTTGGGGGTTCCTGGTTTACTTGCAACCACGTGGATGGCCATACTTAGCCAAATTAAATATAGCCAATTATTTGCTATTCCAAGATGAGGCTATCAGGGTAGATAACACCGAGGTGCTGTTATGTTGATTGTTAAGATTAAGGACAGAATCCTGTTGGTGTCCTACACATACTTACATTTCCTGACTGTTGTGCAGTTGTACTTTTTGGGACTATTGCATAGTGGATGTAAATAGCCTAAATATTCTGCAGGGACCAGATCCCATCTGATCTTGGAAGCTAAGTAGAATGAGGCCTAGTTAACACTTGGAATGGAATCCCAAGTGCCATAGACTATATTCAGAGGAAGGCATTAGAAAACCTCCTCTGTGTATTCTTTACCTAAGAAAATCCTATGAAATTTATGGGATTTTCAGAAGTCAACAGGCCACTAGTAAGCACAATACTTTATTTTATAATGGAAGTAATCTGTTTGTGGTTGTCTTAGTGAACTTTCACAAGTATAATAATTTAGTATGCAGTTGCACATTCTTGGATGGTATATAGCTATTTCTCAGAATCTTCTATGTTCCATTTGATTCACTGGGATTGTGCAGATATACATTGTGCATTCCCCATGGCAATAAACAAGCATACTGTGCAGTTAATTGCATATCTGCCTATGTCAGGGTTCAGTAGAAGGATGGTGTAGCACAGTCTCTGCATAACTGAGTCTAGATTTACACTATACAAGTATGATGTAGGATCTTGACTTACCATTAGATATTGTGAGATTTACAGGGGGGGAAATGGTGTACAATGCATTGGTTGGCACCGCTGCATACAAGTGACACATTCTGTTACTGGTTCCTGCAAAAGTGCAATATTCTCCAATATTTTATAGATAAGAACTGGGACACATGTGGCCAAGTGACATTAGAATGTGGTCAAGATGGGGAAAGTTATTAATGAGGAATAACATACAAGCTAGGACACGGCTGTAGAAGTTTGCTTTCACCTGAGCCTACTGGGAAGGGCAAAACTTTTCCCCCTCCTCTCTTCTCCCACTTGCTGAGTTAACTGAGTACAAACTATTTTGGCATTTTGAACTCAGTTTGCAGCAATTGAACCAAACCAAGGACACAGGAGGGGAGTAGAAGGAGAAGAAAGAAACTGGGACATTTCAAATGCAGCTGAAATAGTGGGATGACAGAGGGTTAATTGGGACAAATTGGGAGAGTTGGAGGGTATTAAGTGCTCTCTGGGCAGTTCTCTGTTTCCCTCTCCAGTCAGGTGCATTCCAAATGCATGCAAATGTCACAGTCCAGGGCTGGCTGGGGATGATGGGATATATAGCTTAACAAGACTGGGAAGTACCAAGTTGGTGAGATCTGCCTTAAGAATTATATCAAAAAAACCCTCTGCAGCTTTTAATATTACTGATTTGCTGCTTCCTTTTTCTTCTTTCTGTCTCCGTCCAACCCAGCTGTTCATCCACTCTCCAATAACGGTGAATTGTTTAAGAAGAGGAGGCCAAAAAAAAAAAAAAGCATGCTTCTAAAATTCCCTTAAAAACTTTTGAAATGTAGCTAGAATATGTTATTCATTTCACACACCAGAGAAATTAAATGTTTTTTTTTTGTTTATACCCATTATGTCTTCATTGATTTAAAAGTAACTTGTTCCAGGTAACTGTGTAAATCTAGCTTGTAAACTTCTATTTCTGCATTTGGCTATGCTGGATAAGGCTGATGGGAGTTGCATTCCAACAACATCTAGAGGACTGTATATAATCCATCCTCAAAATAGGCGGTTGCATGACATTTTCCCACCCTTTTTCCAAGTAGCATTTTGTCCACACAGTGAAAACCCTAGGAGGCAGACAAATAATGACTGGAACAAGATAATCCATGCAGATTTATGGCTAAGTGAGGATTTGAACCTGTTGGGAAATGTGAGAGATAGTAGTGTACTCCCTGAGCAATGCAATCAAATTGGCAATGTAGAAGCTGAACAACAACCGGCCCCATGCCCCCACCCCATATTTATCATCTAACAGAATAGAAATAAGATTAGTTTTCTTTGTAAGATATGCAAAAGTAGTTTTATTCCCAATGCTCATCCACAATCAATTGCATGGTCTAAGGCAAGTAAGGGGGAAAGAAAATGTTGCAGGTTGGAGTAATGCAGGAAGAAGAGAGGTTATGGGAAGAAACCAGAACAAATAGGACATCACCCTAAATATATATTGTGTTTAAACTCCTAGAGAGTAACATCCAAACTAGTAGTTAGTGAGCATAGGCATACAAAGGTTGCTAACTCTAGCAGAACCCACATTTCAACATCCCTAGTCCAACACTCAAGCAACCATAACTCACTAGCTTTCTGTCCCATGTTGGTGACACAAAATAGTTTGCTCTGGCATCAAAAATTACTTGTATCCAGCAGGCCAACTCTGAATTCAATCTGGGTTAGATAAAGATGAAGGCCAATTTGTATCTTTCATTTCTGTGCAGACTCAATTTTAATATCATTCCTGAGAAAATTGACTCCAAATGAGTAGGGCATCCTAGTCTATTAAGAACCTATCATCAATGTTAAAGGGATAAAAAAAATATTCATGAATCCTTATTAAAAATGCAGAAGGGCTATAAGAACAAATGTCACCTTTCTATGTATTATCATAATTGTTAAATAATGACCGAAAGAGACTTGTTTCCAATTTTCCTAATATTCATGAAGTCGGACTTAATGAGATCATTAATCCAAAGGGTCATGATCCATTGCCACACTCATTGTCGGATGCTCTTTTTCTCCTTCTTGTTTAAATTAATGACACAGCAGTTCAGAGTTGCCACTTACTGAGCTAGAGTTACTAATGTCCTAATCCCTCTGCACTTTGAATCAGAGAGAGATGAAGTTTAAGGCATGGTTTGAAGGCATCCAGTGTACAATCCTTGCTGAAGGTAAGTTCATTTGGAGACCACTGAGTCCTGGGTCCTTTTCACACTAGCCTTTGTAGCCTTTATGTCACTGGACTGACTATGTGATGAATGTTCCTGTCCTTGAGCAAGCAGGGATCACCAGCATTGAGGCCATGATATTGAGAACACAGCTGCTCGGGGCAGGGCACATTTCTAGGATGGAGGACCATTGCCTCCCAAAAATAGTACTCTACGGTGAACTCGCCACGGGTCAGCGTAAGAGGGGCGCTCCAAAAAAGCGATACAAGGACTCTCTGAAACAACATCTCAGGCTCGGCCAAATTGATCACCAACAATGGTCCGCCCTGGCCACACATCAGGAGGCATGGAGACACACTATCCACAATGCTGCAGCCTTATTTGAGGTCTCACGCCGAACAAGTCTTGAAGAGAAATGATAACGCAGAAAGAATCACAACCCGGAAACATCACCCAAGGAGACCTTCTGCTGTGCTTTCTGCAACCAGACTTGTTTATCTCGGATTGGCCTTTTTAGTCATCAGCACGCTTGCAGAAAGCATGGATCAGTCCTTCCTGAATCTTCGTTTGCGAAGAAAAGCCAGAGAGAGTTATAGTAGTGTGATTCTACATTAACTGACATGATTACATCCTGTGAAATTCTAGGATTTGCTGTTTAGGATGGGGTATGTAGGAATCTTAGGCAGAGAACTCCAGAAGCACACCAAACTGCATACCCCAGGATTCTATAGCATGCAGCCATGACAATTAAAGTGGAATCATAGTACTATAACTGTATAGTGTAAAGGGATCCCTAGATGGCAGATAAGCCAGAATGTGGACACACAAGATGGGGCCTTCTACAAGTTGTAATCTGAGAAAGGGAGTTTTCCAAGCTCTAAACTAGGGAATGTTTCGAATAATATGTTGCTAGACAGTAGCTCCCACCAATACTAGCCAGTGCAGCCAAAGGTAAGGGATGATGAGACTGGCAGTCCAACAGTATCTGCAGGGCCACAAGTTGCCCACCCCTGATATAGAGGATGGTCCAACAACAGTTGTATGCCTTTGACATTGCAAAAACAGTCTTTTAAGTGTTTTGTGGAATTACCAGCATCTTGAGGATGGAAGTTTTTCACCCCTCTGAAGGTTCAGCCTGATAATGAAATCTTTTGACCTCACGATTCCTGCTGTCTTCTCAGCTTTCTTCTTCCCCATTGCTTCTATGACATAGAGGTAAACCTCACGTAACAAAGTAGGTGCATTCCTGGACATTTCTTCTTTAACAGAAAATTTGGTACCATAAGCAGAAATAACATGGAAAGAGTAGGGTGAGATTCCTGTAACATGAAAAAGGAGAGCAGTTCAGCAAACTATTTATTCAAAATGAACAATATGCACATGTGAAATGATGCAATCTGGTTGGATAAGCCTTGCCCAAGTAAGCAAAAACATTTGAACTTTATAGAGATCACTATTTTATTGATTGATTCAATTTATGACTTCACTTTTTCTCCTACCAAGGGACCTAAGGTAGCTTACCATATACATTTCTTTCATGAGTCTCCACTTTTCTTATGACTTCCACTTTGGTGGCTAAAAATATTGATTTATACTTTCTAAACCATGCTGATGATAGCTGGTGAGGCAGGATTATCTGCTCTCCTTTTTCTCTCTGTTTTGCTGTTCACCCACTCCCAGTAAGGGATTCTAGAGACAGCTGCTGTTAACCTTGCCTGTTGTAGGCAGGCATACACTGCTGCAGTAGTATAGGCTAGGATAAAATTCTGCTCTTTCTCAGCTTAAGCTTTTCTTGCATTGCTTACTGTGGACTTAACTTCTGCAACCTAACATCAAAAGTCTGTGTTTCTCTAGCAGTCCTTCACCACCCTCTCAATGCCAATGCTGCTAAAGAACTTCCAGCAAGACAGAGGAGAAGGAGGAAAGAGACTGGGTGGGCCTAAAAAGTTTTTGTAAAAAGGAACTTCGCTGTCAGGGGCTTTGTTCATTGAGGTATGCGTGTAGTTCTTTAAACTGAAATCTAAAGAGGGAATTCCCATGGAAAATCCATCTGATTCTTCAGATTCTCCCTTCTTTTTGTCACACTCACCTGAATCCCATTGAGAAGTCCTAACTAAGTAGGCAGCTGAATCAGTTATTGAATGGTGAGTCAACACTTACTTAAATCTGATTGATTCAAGGGGTTTATTCTGATTGGAAAGAACAGTAGGATTCAGGCCATTGTCTCTCATCCCTACCACCATATTTGCTTATTTTAACATGCTGCAATCCCCATCATTAACAAACCACTTTGAATCATGTTGGATCCTGGTCTTTCTACTGTATATTTTCTGAATTCAGTAAACCCATTTATGTACAAATTTACCCCATGCAAGAACAACAATAAATGTGATTAAAGCAACTGCAGATCACAAAATCCATATATGACTATGTCCCATGGTAGCTGGTGGATCCCGGTGGATCCCATGGGAGTCATAAGTTTGCTCTGGAAACTAGAGTTTGAACTGTAAAGTTTGAACAGTAAAGGAGCTATCTGTGCTGCCGAACCATTTCCACACAATAACTTCAGCACAGTGGGTAATTCCTCAAAAGTTTAGAATAATCCCCCAGACATACAGACCCACCACCCATCCTTGACTGTTTCTGAGCTAGCTGTGATCTAAAAGAAATCTCCCTAATTCAAAATTTCAAGAAATAATTCCATCCCAAATGTTATACTAAATCCCATTTAGAGGAGAAACCAGCCACTACTCTAGAATTCTGTGACTTTCACTCAGAGGAATCTCCAGATTAAAGATGTGTGAGAAATTCATTCACATCATATTTTGATCAGATTTTTTCCAAACCCTGTGTGAAATTATGAGACACTGGAATTGATCATTTGACTTGCTCCAGATTAAAAATGGAAAGAATACTTGAAAATATTTGAATAATTGTCAAAACATTTTTTTTAATGTAGAGAAACCCTGATGAGAAGAATCCTGGACTGATGAGAATTTTCATAGTTCTGGACTTATTCTGTACAAAAATTGGATGTGGCTGTTTTGTGCAGAAAACAAGATTTTCTGTGCAGAAAATGTTATTTCTAAGAAGAATATTATTTCCTACATAGAAAAAAAATGCTTCCTGTGCAGCAAACACTATAACTGGGGACATAGTCTGTGCAAAATTTCAACATGGGCTATTTTTTCCATAGAAAACAGCATTTTCTGAGCAAAAAAATAATATTTCTACATAGAAATATTATTTTCTGTGCAGCAATGGGTATTTCCTGCACAGAAAATGTTTCCTGTACAAAACAGTCATGCGTGAATTTTACACAAAATAAGTCCTAAATTGTGAATAGGTTTGAAAACTGTGTGTTTTTTGAAGACTTTCTTATGGGGGGGGGGGGAAGAAAATTGATAACATGACTCATTGCTTCCTTTGAGAAGAAATTTAAGGAAGAATTACATCTCTACTCTACCCCAAATTCATTTTAAATTTTCCAGTTCACAATATACTGTCAACACTGTTAGCCAAACATAATTCACTTTGCTAGACTTAGTAAAACACTGTTGTCCTCTCTTGACACTTCACCAAGAAAGACCAGTCTTCCCCCAGTTCACATCAGATCTTGTTTTCAGCCAATTTTTATTTTATTTTTTTTAGTGATGCATCTTTGCTTTTGGTTTCCTTAGGGATCACTTAACTACCAGTTTTGTAATAAAGAATATTCTTATATCAATAATGTGTTCCCCCTCCGATGCTGAAAGCGTATGGATGGGAGAACCCTTTTGCTGACCGACCAGGCTTGAGGGCTGGTAATTGGCTAAATGGTGTGTGTGTTGTTTAACTGAGCACAGAGGTGCGGCCAGGGGCTTGATAAGGCCCTACCTCCCCTTGCCTCTCCCTCTTTTGAGCAATCGACCCACACTCCCACCACTAACAAAGTATGACTTAGGTGGTCGCTTCGGGGTCAGGTAGGAATTTTAGCCTTCCCCCATTGTGGGGATGTTTTTCACCTACCCCATACTGTGGTTGTTGGCACTGGGCACTAGGGTGGTGTTCTAAATAGGTGGTCACTGGCTGGTTGAGGGGGGAAAGATGTTAGTTCAGTGAGCACCTTGGCACCATCTTTCAGTGAAGGGGTCTCCCTGGAGCTTTCCTTTTAAGCCCTGTGACTAGGGGATGGCAAAAAGGCCTTTCTTGAGGCTGCCCTGAGGGATAACCCCTCACTTTAACTCCTGTGGCTTGGGTGAGGGACTATTTGGTTGGCCTTCCAGATGCTGGCCAGCTGGTTAGGAACCCAGGGGCTGGATTATGGCAAGGGCACAGGTGTTTCACCCAGGGGGAGCTGGGGAGAGGTCATGGGAATAGACCTCCTGCCCCAGCTGCTCCTACAGTAGATTGCCTCCCCCGTTGCAGTTTTGGGATAATTAAGTAGGTTAATTTAAATAAAGTGGCCCTTTCAACCCATATCTTGTGTCTGACCTCATTATTTCCTGGTTCCATCATCAAATGATGCTACATCTAATGAACATTTAGCAGATGTTTGAAGGCTGAGAGCTTTGTCTGTGGTCCAGAAATAAGAGAACCAAGAACCCAGTGGAACAAGCAAAGCAGTGGCATCTTTAATGATTGACAGATGAATTGGATGAACTGCATCTGTCTAAGCTTTGTTTTAATTAATCCTCCGAGAACGTGTCTTTATGACGCCTTCAAGGTTCATCCAAGTGTGGCTCTGGTACAAGCTTAATTTCCCCCAAATGGATACAATTAAGTTGCGGTGCTGTCAGGATGGTATGAATCTTTGATATTTGATCAGTAAGAATATGGCTGTGTGGGGGAGCCTTTACGACTCAGAGAATATACCCCTCCCTCAAGCATTATGTTTGATTGCAAAGTTGGAACAAAAAAAACCACACATTTTAATAGCTTTTTCAGGAGACAGTGCTCTCCTATGGCCAATAACTGAAAGAGAACATGGCAGTGTGATACTAGTAGTAAAGGTTCTTTTTCCAATAGCTGAAACAGTATTTTGCTTCTGAAGTTTTCACTCAATTTTCTGCTCTTTCACCAATTAGGTATTTGATTTAGTGACATTAAAAATCTTTTGCTTGTTATTTTCATGGGACTCTATTTTAAGTGTCTTCTCATGCAAAAAATACCTTGCAGTATGATTTAGGCATATCCAATACTTGTTTGGATTATGCTTCCACCACTATATATGTGTGTGTGTGTGTGTGTCTGCGTGTTTGATTAATTATGCATATGGTCAAAGGAAACAAAATTTTCTGACTTGTAGAGTCAGAATGGCTAGAAAGGAACTTTAAAAAGACACATTTTCCACAATTTCATCTCCTTTTAGTTCATCAATAACTGAGCAAGAATCGTTGTGTGGTTCACTATCATACCAATGAACATTTTTGATCTCATCTTTCTAAGACAATTATACTATTAAAGGAATTCTATGTAATCAGTTTTGCACTGAACTATTTTTAAAACAACAGAAAGCATTAAGTTGACTGTGTTATTTTATTTTTATTTTATGTCTTTTCTTTCCTTTCCTTTTCTGGTTTTATTATTTTTTTTATTGTTTATTGTCACAATAAAATAAAGAGAAAATACAGTGACAGAAACAATAAAATAAGACTGAAGTATTTTGTTTTGGTAAAAAATTAGGTTATACGACCAAATATTAGGTTTTAGAAAAATTTGTAGTTCTCATTTTTAGTTCTTACATTTGCATTCTTGTTCAGAATAACACTATAAATCCCATTCACACTCTTGTTAAGGCCACAGTTGCAGCAGAGACAGCAAGAGCAGTGTAAACAAGAATTTGTTTCAGTCCATACAATGGATCTATGTGTTACCAGGATCATCAAGCTGTTGCCAAAAGTCAGACTACTGTTGAATTTTCTCTCTCCTGGCAGGTCTTCGGCTCCTCTGAGCCAACTGGAGCCTCTGACATCAGGGGCTGGCTTAAATACCGCCCTCCCTGCTGCAGAGGCCTCATCATCCAGCTGTGCCAGAAGTGTGGCCAGAAGTCTCGCCTCTGCCCTGCTCCCGGCCAATCAGAGCAGGGGAGGCTCACCCCAATTGGCCCATGCTTCATGCCCCTCTCCCAGCACTGGAGGATGTTGGGAAAAAGAAGGGGCAAGCATGGCAGAGCCCAGGCCAGCTGCCACGCAGCCAGGGGCACTGCCAATATCAGGACGGGGCTCCAGGAGGGCTGCAAACGGCCCACTGGGGTAAGCCTGGTAGCCCCCTTTGTTGTTGTTGTTGTTGTTGTTGCTGTTGTTGTTGTTACTGATAACACCCTTCCCCCCTCCTGGGGTTGCTTGTAAAAGTTTTATAGTGTTTTGGGGCTTGGTTTTACTTTTTGACTTTTCTTTTCACTTTTCTTTTTAAATTTCCTGCACCACCATCTCTTGTGAGAACAGGTGGAATTTCATTTCTGGGTCATAAATGCAGCCTTACAACAGCTGCATTTACACCTGGAATTCTGTTGAGCAGTCATGAATATGTAAGCTATACTAACACATTTGCCAGCTGACCCAGGAAATAATGAGACCAGACACAAGAGATTGGGGACTTTTCCAGACTGGTATAAAGTCCATGGCAGGCATGGAACAGGGTTGCTGAAAGATTGCCCTTTCCGATGATGTTGCCCTCCCTGTGCTGTTCCCGGGCTGTTCCTGTGCTACTCCTGTAATTTTTTATTCACGATGAAAAGTCATGAATAGACCACCTGTTCCATTTTTGTTATGGAATCACAGTCTGAAAGGTGCCCAGTTCCTCTCCCGTTATGCTGGCATGATGCCGGCCTCAGGGGGGAGGACTGTGCCGTACACTTCAGGTGAAGATCAGGATGAGTAGGTAAGTGACATCCTCTCCCCCCCCCCTCCCAGGTTACTTGTAAAAGTGTTGTGGTGTTTTGGGGCTTGGTTTTCCTTTTTGACTTTTCTTTTGACTTTTCTTTTTAAATTTCCCATACCACCGTTCTCTTGTGAGAATGGGTGGGATTTCATTTCTGGGTCATAAATGCAGCCTTATGATAGCTGCATTTACTCCCGGCCAGTGAGGAGAGGGGGATGACGTTCCTGCTGGGAGATCAAGGTAAATGCCTGAAGATTTTACTTGATTCCATGGCAGGAATGGGAGTGGGGTAGCGGGGGAGGAACAGAGCATTTTGGCCCCATCTGAAAATCTTCTGGGTTATAAATCAGCCACTAAATCTAGTCTATTTATATATTTTTCTGATAGCTGCATGATGGGTGGAGAGGCAACTTAGTGTAGGAGCAGCTAGAGCAGCAGATCCATCCCCAGACCTCCCTAGCTTCTCCTGGGTGAAACACCTGAGCCCCAGACAGAACCCAAAAGCTAGGCTGCTCACCAGCTTTCCCACATCTGGACAGTCAACCTAAAAGTCCCCCCTCCAAGTCACAAGATTTAAATAGGTTTCTCCCTCAGGTGAGCCCCAAGGAAGTATCTTTTGCCGCTCTCTAGTTGCAGAACTTGAAGAGGCAGTGCTAGGGACCTCCCTTCACCAAAAAGAGGTGCCATAGGTGCTCAACAAACTACCAAATCTCCTCCCTCTTCCTGCCAAGTGACCACCTGTTTAAGACACCACCCTGGCCAATTGTCCATCTCTGTGTTCAACATTGTGTGGTAGATGGTAGGTGGTAGGTGAAAAACGCATGAAAAGGGGTGAAAAATTCCTACCCAGCCCAGAAGCGACCATATAAATCACATTGTATCAGCAGTGGAGGGTGGGTTGAGGGTTAGCAGAGGAGGAAGAGGCAGGAGTTGGTAGGGCCTTAAATTGCCTCTGGCCCCACCTCCCATGCTCTTGTACATGGCGCAAGTGCCATGACACCAAGGAGCTGTCCTCTGCTTCCTGGTGCATCGGCATAGCATGCCTCCCCACCCATATGACTGTGCCAGTCCATGGATGGTGGTGGTCCAAATTATAACTGTTCAGTATTCATGTTTATGACCATTGCACTATTACCACAATCATAAATGCCCCGCAGGCATAAATGCCCCGCATCTTTGCCTGTAGAGGGTTTGCAATTCAAAGCCAGTCTAAATTGTGCTCAGAAACATACCAGCAGACAGTGAAACTGCTAGAACAAGGGAGATTTGTGTTTCCTGTGAGAAGTGTTTTTTTTTGTAATACCTGCTTTTCAGCCCCAAGGCTATCAGAGCGGCTTATAAATTGTTTTAAGCAATAGCAATTTACACATCTACGCTGCATTAAGCAGTTTCTCATGTGTATTAGCTAATAACCCCCAAATGAGGCTACTCATTTTACCGACCTACGAAAGGATGGAAGGCTGAGTGAACCTTGGAGCCCTCTGGAATCGAACTTGCAACGTGGTGGCTTGCAGTACTGGCATTTAACCACTGCACCACCAGAAGTCCCACTTAACAGACTGGTTGCAGCTTTTGGGACCAGCTGAAGTTCCCAAACATTCTTCAAAGGCAGCCCCACAAGAGCTTATTACAGTAATCACAACAGCTTCCTCATAATTTGTGGAAAGGAGGAACAGAATATCAGCATACTAGTGGTAGTGGAGTGAACCAATTTAGTTTTTGAGCATTGGACTCTGGAGACCAGGGTTAGAATCCCAGCTCAGACATGAAAACCCACTAGATGACCTTAGGCAAGTCATTCTCAGCTTCAGAGAAAGGAAAAGGCAAGCCCGCTCTGAACAATCTTGCCAAGAAAACCCCATGATGGGATTGCCATAGATCAGAAAATTCTTGAAGACAACAACAACAACAACATGGGAGTGAACCCCAAACCTACAGACAAACACTCCCAGTGGTTTCATGTATATGCTGAATAGCATCGGGTACAAATAGAACCCTGAGAAACTCCACAGGCCAACAGCCAAGGAGGCAAACAGGAATCTCTCCATACCAACTCTTAATTTCAAACATTGGTGGGGTGAGGGTGGAGCTACAGTGAAACAGTTCATCCAAAATCTCTCCCTGTGAGGCAGGCCAGAAGGGTATACCATGGTTAACAGTATTAAAAGTCCAGCAGAACAAACTATGATGCATTCCCTCATCCAATTCCCTGTGAAGACCATCCACCAAGGCAACCAAAGCTATCTTCACCTCAAAACTGGGGCTTAAACCAGATTGAAATGGATCAAAATAACCCATTTCATCAAGATGCCTGCAGAGCTTGGGGAGCAATCTGAAAACTGACTGCCATTGAAAGGTTTGGCAGGTCTTATGGCACTGGTTGAAATTTCAGGAAAGTGCTATGCTTCTCTGGAATTCCAAATGAATGGATGCAATAACAGGTAAACTAATCAGTGCCTATAGTGTACAAACCTCAATGTATCTGTGGTGTAAACCATAATGTACCAGTGGTACATTATGTGGTCCATGACATCACCTCATAAGCCACAATAGATCACAAGGCACAGCATAAGCTAGTATTTGAGCCATGTGATATTCTTCTTCCACCATGTCTTGAGTAATGTTAAAAGTAACTCACAGGCTAGAATCCTAATGGTTACTCCCAACTAAAGTTAATCCACTGAAGCTATTTTTGAATGATAAGTTAACACATATGCAAATGCTATTGATTTACTCTAGCTGTCACTAAGAATAGGTTTTAGGTCAAAAGTTATAGTCATGGTTCATCATTTCTAATTAAATTAAAAAATTACCATGATGTAATTATGCCTTAATTTTAACTAATTATATATAACCAGTCATTCGTAACTACTTACTTCCAAGAGCTATTAGAAGCCACAACTCTCATGCATCCTAACCTGAAATGACACTTGATAGGATATAATGCAAGCCGTCTTCCCATCCTGAGATATTTATTATGTAAGCTTCAGTGAGGTAGATCCATCTAGGTGTCATTCCAACTTAAGATTTACATCAGGCCAAGAATTATCTTTTCCCAAAGCACTTGGAACACCATTACCTGGTAGAGTAAAAGCAAAGTGATTTTGACATAAACAACCATTAAACCAAAGTTTACCTCTAGCCTACACTCAAATGAAGAGGTCTTTCCCTTTGGTGACATTGCACAGAATACATTCATTGATGAATCTGGAGGTAGGCTTGAACCTGGGACCCAAGGAGATACAGCTAAGGATTCAAAATGAGCTCTGTAGCTAAGAAATGGATTTAGAGCCAGAAGTTGAATTAGAGCAGTGATGAAAACTCTCAACAGTAACAGGCTAGAGGATTAGAATCATTCATCCCACAATGATTTAAGATGACATAAAGAGTCACAACAAATTCTTAAACTCATTATCACAACCACTGCCACCATCTTTAGGTAGAACATGATCCATTTATCTCACGCACATTGGCACACTAGGGAGGATCTGCATAATATTAACTGGAATCATCATCTAACTCTTTGCCTGTCTTAGGACTTTATCACACCAGCATCTTTTCTCACAGCAATTGCACTCATGAAGCAAATGGGAACATACCTGTTTGGAAACATTCATTATCACACTGTCTTTTTAATCACATGAGTGTGCTGCAATTGTGCTGCTTTGGCAGTCTTCTGTCTCTCTGCACCAGCTCCGTAACCCCACCTTTGATGCGTGGGTACCTTTCTTTTTTATTTATTTTTGATTTTGCCATGATTCTGTAATTAAGGGGAAATGATTTTTTTTTTAAAAAAAATTTATTATTTTCCCATAGTTATGTAATCACACACACACATATACACACAAAGAAAGGCACAGAGAAAAAAATAATGACTAGCAATGGAGAGGGGGAAAGAGGGGGAGCATTACTGCCTGTTATGCCACATGACGTCCGTTATACTGCTACTGGTGCGGAAGGGACTCATTGCACAAAGTGGTATACTGGCATAGTAGCAATATTGAGAATCATTGACAGTAACAGTTAGAGGGCAGACCACCTACAGAATAGTCACAACGTCGTGGGACCATAGTAATGTGTGCTGCAGTGTGATACAGCTGCCCCCCCCTTTGTTTCCTTGTCCACTCTACCACCCTTGGCCACCAGTCTGAGTATCTTCACGGCATGGAACTCTCTTTTCTCCAAGACTGGTAACTATCATCCTCCTTCCTGGACTTCTCTCTGTCCAACCCTTCCTGTTTTTCTTTTTCAATAGCATTGTATGGTTAGTAAGAGTGTATATTCTGGTGTGTTAGTCAATCCTATTCCAATAAAAATACATTATTTCACTTCAACTGGAGTGCTCTCTACAGTTAGTACTGGTATACATAGGTGAAATGATCCCCAAAGGCCCTCCTCTCACAGGCCTCCTGTTTGAGCTAATAATTCCCATAAATATTAAAGGAGACTCTGGCATTGTGGGTAGGACCCTAATGTCCAGTACCCTGGATAGTTCCTTTAAATGTAGGAGTAAAATCCAGAGTGGATTCACTTTCCCATTGACATGGAAACCACCAGCCACCACTGAAAAAGTAACTCGTTATTGGTGTGTATGTGTGTGGGTGGGTTTGTGGGTGAGTGAGAAAGAGAGAGAGAGTTACTGCTACTTAATTTGCTCATGTTAGGGAAATTTCATTCAAAAAGCTTAGGGAATGACTTCTGTGCCACTAGATCTATAGGAATTATCTCACAGAGACATTTCAGACAAAAAAAGTTACAAATAAATGTGTGTTTTTTTACTTTTTTATTTTAGAAAAACATTGATAATTATCAGTCATTACATTATTTGAAAAGGTACATTGGTATACCTCTGTAACCCTCCAAAATACCATGATAGAGGTAATGTTGGTACCTGTAAAAAAATACAGGTGCTGAAAAAAATAAGAGACCTCACAGCCACAGAGAATGTGTTAACAAGAAAATACCAAGTTATATAATGGGAATACATTGCTTCCTCAGGGTCATCGAGGCCTTTCAGGCCTTCTTAAAATGTCACAAACCACAAATGCTGCCCTTTGAGTGGTGGGAATAGTTATACTCCTGGCCTATGCTGTAAGGTATTATCTCCATGGCTTTCTAACTATGGGCTTGTATGTACTAGGGGGGAAAAACCACAACACCCCCTCCCCAACAAATCTGGTCTGATAAGGACACATGACATGCTACCATATCTCTGAATCTGGTGCAATAAGGGCACATGATGTACAGCCCTATCCACACCAAACTCAGGCTATACCACCTTAGCCTGAGTTTTAAAAACTCACAATTTTCTCCGGAGTTTGCAGAAAACTCTGTTGTTTCCTGCAGTGTGAACAATGGATCTGACCTGGATTCAGGGGGTGGAGAGGGAGGACAGATCACTGTCTGGCAGGCACAACCATTTTCTTCAACTGACAGTTACAGAAAGGTTTTTTTCTTTTCTTTTTCCCAGTCACTTGCTCTGGGATCTGAATGAGGTGCCCAGCTATACAATCAATGGTCAGAAGGTCAATCAGGCTACCCTCTCACCAGTGATTGCATGGTTGGACACCTTGTTCTGACCTTAGAGTGAGCAACTGTGCTTGGCTGGGAAGACAGAACCCTGCCATGCAGTCACTTGATCTGAGGTCAGAATGGACGTACCCAGCTATGAGATGAATGGTGAGGTGGTCGATCTACCCCAACACCATTGATTGCATGGCTGGTCACCTCGTTCTGACCTCAGAGTGAGCAATTATGGACCAGTGGGGCTCTACCATGGAGGTGCCTGGCTGGGAAGGCAGCAATGACAAACCCACAGCAACAATGAGTGATACAGATTGAGGCTTTGGCCAGGTAGGTGTGGTACTTAACCCCAGGCCAGAATAGTCTGAATTTCATCTGGATATTTACCCTCAGTGTAGACGTGGCCTATGCCTACAGTCCTCTTGATGACATAAACTGGCATAACCCCTAAGTACTGTAGAGTATGTGTTGGGGATGTTGTGGAATGACCCCCTTGCACGGTGCCCCTTGCCTTGGGCCACAGGAGCATCTGGGAAGCCTGCCGATGTAGCTCCAACCCTGGCTGCAGATGGACTGCAGAGATGATGCCAGGCACAGTCCAGCTGCTCTTATAGACCACAGGGAGAAGAAGCAGCCTTATGCTTAGAGTAGAGAGTGCCCCTTATTTGTCTGGTGTGCAAGGGCAGCTAGCACAAATCTGAGTGCCCCCCCAACAGCTGATGAGCAGCTGGAGGGGTGGAACTGAAATTGTAAGTTCCCTCAAGCTGCTATTACACAACTAGGGAGGAAGTAGCAAAGCAGGAACAGTCTCCACCACCCCCAACAATGGTGTAGGTACTATATGTTGAGAGAGACTTACACTCTCTCAGTGTGCTTATTGGCAGTTATGTCCTTTCTTAGTAAAGTCTTCTCAGTGTTTTGAGCTTTATAAATGGATCTATTTAAAATCAAGATAAGATAAACTGGATGAGTGAGAGGGGAGAAAGGGGAGGAATTATAGGGGGAAGGGAATCAATGAAAATTAGCATCTCTATTCTCCCCTGAAGTGGATAATGCTCTGAAGTTTTTCAACTGCATTTTGATGTATCCCAGCCTTTCTTCAGGTTTATGTAAGTCTTCCCCTCCCACTGCCCCCTCCACCAGAATCTCTTACATGACGTTGGTTGAGGTTGTTGTTTTCAGTATTAAAGGCACAAAAAGAGAATGCTCTAGGCATTGTGAGGAGATGCTTTGGATACAAATATCCTTCATTCCTAAATGGCACTTGCTGAAGCTTTGATTTTTCTGTCCTTCAAAAGCAGATCATTTTGCCAGATGTCTCAGGAAGGAGAGACAGATTAAAAAAACAAAAGTTTGCTCTCACAAAGTTTGAGAGGAAATTATTTGGGGGGGGGGTGATTGCAGCTCCCAGAAACCCAATAGCTGTGTTGAATGTCCTCAAGTTATAGTCCCAAAACAAAAACAAAAAAAAAAAAAAGTCTTTCTCCAGGCTCAGTTGCTCTACACCACAAGGGGCAGTGCTGTGCATTGAATTGAGTGTTGAGTTAGTATTGGGAACACTTGGTCTAAACTTCTTGAGGAAGGAAGAAAGATGGACTCTCAGGTGGTCACTGTTTCCTACAGCCTGATCTTCACCAGAGCGTCATTGTAAGTAGAGCTATCTTAGGGAATTGTTCTCTGAGAATTTTAATACAATCCAGGGACACACAGCCATCTGGTGCAGCCTTGAAGATGGAAAGGCGTGTTTGCTGACACACTAGGAAGGGGAGACCAGGCCTTTTAGATTGTGGTGCTCACGCCACATATGGGAGCGTGGTGGGTGGGGCCAGAGGCAGTTTAAGACCCTGCCTCCCCTACCTATTCCTCTTTTGCAAATGCTCGACTCACCCGCCTGCTACTGATATACTTGTGGTGTCTATGGTCACTTTGGGGCCAGATAGGAATTTTTACTCCCTTCCACAGACTTTTTGCCTACCCCACATTGTTGAATGTGGAACTGGATGATTGGCCAGGGTGGTGTCTCAAATAGGTGGTCACTTGGTGAGTGGGGGAGGTGTGGTAGTTTGGTGAGCACCTATGGCACCACTTTTTGGTGAGGGGGAGTCCATGGAACTGCCTCTTTAGGTCCTGCGACTAGGAGATGTGTGCAAAAAAATACTTTCCTTGGGGCTGGCCTGAGGGATAAACCCTCTAAGTCCTGTGACTTGGGGGAGAGACTTTTAGGTTGGCCTTCCAGATGCAGGCCAGCTGGTGAGCAACCCAGCTTTTGGGTTCTCTTTGGGGCTCAGGTGTTTTGCCCAGGGGAAGCTGGGGAGAAGGTCTGGGGGTAGACCTCCTGCCCCAGCTGCTCCAACATTAGGTTGCCTCCCAACTCATTTTGCAGCTCTCTAGAAAAGTACAGATTTAAATAAAGTGGAACACTTATAACCCAGTCTCTTGTGTCTCATTATTTCCTGGGTTGGTCAGCAAATGGACTTGATGCTCATCCCTTGGACTAGTGTACAGATAAGAACACAGTTACCCTTTGGATGTTGTGCTTCTTCAAAATCTACAGTGCCATGGGGAAAGTAAATCCCCTCCTTATGTGCCCCTCTGAGGCAGCAACTTTAAGGGGTAGCACACATGCACGTGCGCACGCACACACACACACACACCAGCAAACTTCTCCTAAGATCTGACATAAGGGGCTACAATTCATAACTTTACAATGTCATAGCTACATCCCTGACACCAGTGAATTGTGATGATGTGTATTGGAGAGTTCTGCAAGGTGTCTTGCTGCACAATGGGAGTTTCCATTGTGCAATGAATCGCATAGCATTCGGAGGCCATTGAGCAAAAAGTTTCATAGCATCGTGGTGCCCATTACACTGTGGGATCCATGCACACTATTGGCTCTGTTTGCACAACAACCCCAGAGACATAGCTATGTGTCTGCTCCCCTCTTGAGAATACAAGCATTGTGAAATAACACAATTTACCTGTTTCTGATTGAAAAGTCACTTTATGATTACATATATGCCAAACAGGATGCCAGCCTCTATGTTTCATGTAAAATAATGTGGCCCTAATTTCTCTAATGGGCAATGGACTCCCTTTGATGGAACCAATTTAATACCACATAAAAACAATGGCTGACATCCTGCTTTGTACTGGCAGATCATAATGTTCTGCCAGGCCTTGGAGGATGACCTTTTCTTTCTGCTCCATTTTCTAACACTATTCACAATTCAGGAGTTATTCTGCAAAAAAATCATATATGGGTTTTGTTTTTGGTTTTTTTTGTAGGGGGTGCACAATAACAAAAACATTTTCTCCACAAGAAACAATATTTGCATGTAAGATAACACATAGTTGCTATCTTCTGGGCAAAAAGAGGTGCAAATTCTGCACAGAATAAATCCTGAACTCTGAAAATTCTCGTCAGTCCAGGTTTCTCCTCATCATTGTTTCCCAACACTCGAGAAACACATTTTTTGGCCATTTTTCAAAGGTTTTTGAATATTCTTTCAATTTCTTCCCCCCCCCCGACTACAACCTATCATCCTACTGACAGTGTACCCCCCCATGTCTATTTAGTGGCTGGAGGAAGATGTGGGATCGCCAGTTAGTTTCTAACTGTGCTCCTACATCCAAGCACACACACACAGGACAATGCACCCTCACACACCTTCCAGGTCTGCTGGGAAGGTCTCTGAGGATGAAAATTCTTGTGTAGGTCCCACTGCAGAAACATAGTCGGGTACTGTTTGCTCTTCCCTGGACACTGAAAGTCCCAAGGTGGGGCATGCTAGCAGCAATAGGTTG
Source organism: Gambelia wislizenii (assembly GCA_030847615.1). Taxonomy (NCBI): domain Eukaryota; kingdom Metazoa; phylum Chordata; class Lepidosauria; order Squamata; family Crotaphytidae; genus Gambelia; species Gambelia wislizenii. Next base: position 15,411,617 of record JAUMIR010000001.1, on the reverse strand, counting down.
CATGGACAGAAGGTCATTGTGTTAAGGAAGTTCTGCATATCTCCTTCCACATTGGCCATAAAAAGGCCTACACAAGAGCAATACCTACTCATGTCACTAGCATGATCCTGGGCCAAATATTCTTTCCAAGGGCTGAAACTGAACATTTGCAAAGGGCTGCTGGTACTTAACTTCCATATTTCTCACATTTTAAGCCTCACTAATTCAATATAAACAATTAGAAACCCATTGGCTGATTGCAATTATTTACTAATTAGGTTTGCTTGGTATTGTAACTAAATACTAATTAGTTTATTAGCTGCAGTATTAGCTGATGCGACACCTCCAATCATCAAAATAAATACGATATAATTCCTGTTATCAGCAATGTGGAGCTCAGCAACATTCCCAAAATTAGCATGGATATATGCCTAGAATACAAATATCTAAGAAGAAAGCTTGTTTTCCATTCAGAGAGAGGTTCACCACATACTGTGCTAGACTTTACTATTAAAGTGATTAAAATAAGAATCTGTCAGGCTTTGGCCAAATTCTGGAGCAGGTTGTAACTAGAGAGAGAGGGCCCCATCACAATCAATAATGGTTGCTCACTACTTACACCAATGGAACTGTGAATCCACTCCAGGGTTTTGTCCAAACTTAAAAGAACTCTCAAAATGGTTGAACCCAGCGTTGGAATCATAGACTCATAGAACCATAGAAGAGCCATAGAACCATAGAAGGAGCATAGAAGAGACACGAAAGTTGATCGTGAGTAAAAATCGCCAAAATATTACACTCAAATGTCCCTGTGGTACTGCAACAGTACCGGCAGGGAAGGGCATCATCTGAAAGGGATGCCCTGCAGCACAGCAGTCTCACAACGTGGCGAGGCTGCTTCCGTTGCATTTTACTTGTCCGAAAAAGTCCTTTGACAGCTTTGTGTGATTGTTTGAAACCTGAGTGTTTGCATGAATGCTGTTAAAACTAACTACCAATAAAGATCATTTAATTGTACATTCTGGCTTGGAGTCTCCTCAGTTACTACCAGTATACATGGGTCAAAAAATCCTGACATTACCCGGCCTCTCTCTGTCATTTTGAGCTAATTAAATATCCCTCATATTAATATTCAGACACTAGCAGGATCCTTGTGGACCCCATGCAATTTGGGTAACAACTCCCCATCCTTTACATTATTGGGGTTGTATAGATCCTACATTGAGGTTGCAGAGTATAAATGTCTGCATGTGGAGTTACATGTTAGTTCTGTTACTCAACTTTGTTTTCAGTGGTAACACTGCACAACTGAACCTGGTGTACAGCCCAAAGCACAACCAAATGAACATTCCCACACAATGCACAATGTATGCCCATGCACAATGCCCTTGTGCTCCATGAGCAGTGCACTCCAGCATGTGCAGCAGCACTGAATGTGCAACTCCTCTTCCCCAATGTTGTACTGAGAGCAGACATTCTGTGTTGGACAAAAATGCCCAGCCACTTCTGCAGGGGAACATATGTGTGTGTAAGACAGCAATGGGAGTCCAGTTCAAGGTGTGACTTATGATGATATTGTTACACTAAGAGGTGGGAGTTCTATTAGAGTCCCACCCATTATGCCAAAATCTCCTTTAATGTGTGGGGGAATTATTAGCTCAAACAGGAGGCCTGCAAGAGGAGGGTTACTTTGGGGATCTACTCAACTACAGTATGTGTACCAGTACTAAATATAGAGGAGGCTCCAGTTAAAGTAAAATAAATTATTTTATTGGAATAATGAAGAAAGTAAACTAACATACACAAACATATGTTCTTACAAACTATGCAAGACGGTAGCAGAGTAAGGCAGAAAGGTTGGACAGAGAGTGAGGTCTGGGTAGATAGGGTGATCATTACCAGCCTCAAGGAGAAGAGAATTCCATGCAGCGAAGATACTCAGATAGGCATTTCAGGGTGGCAGAGCAAAGAAGAGAATGATGTGGCACACTTAGCTATTGTTGGGGCTCTAATATTTATACTCTATTACTTGCCTGGGAGGCTGAGAGAGTGCGAATTGTCCAAGGTGGATTTTCATGGCTGAATGGAGATTTTAACCCTGGTCTCCAAGAGTCTGACTCCAACACCCCAACTGCTCTGCTAGCCTAATGCAGTGTGATTTAGCCTTACTTATTCGTCAGCATAGTACTTCACCTGCTTACCATTTTAAAAAGCTAGTCACTTGCCATATGCTGAGGCCCCCTCAACTCAAAATTTCTAGCTATGAGCCCATTCTGTTAAGGCTACCAGGTCCATTAGACCAGTGCATCTTCAGCTATCTGACATGGGGGACCAGGAATTTTTTTTCCCCGTGTCAGGATCAGTATCATTTTTGTGCCCATTGGCTACAACTGTGTTTTCCCCTTATCATAGACACTTGCCAGGGAATGCTAGCTAATGGCTTGTGGGCCAGCACCAGTCCATGGACCACCAATTTGACTAGCAGAGCATTAGACCAAGTCCAAAAGGTGACCTGGTGGTGCTTCCACAACCATATAAGAAGCAATACCATGAACATGAGTCAGCTCAGCTCATTTTACTATACATATATAAGTATGTTTGGAAACCTGCTTAAGGAATTTAATTTCCAGTACTTCCTGGAGGCCCTTTAATAAAATCAAAAAGATATGCATGAGTCTAATTCACCTATTGAAATCAACAGAACCCCAAAGAGCTGAACTGTGAGCTGGGAACATGCTTTTAAGTTGCTGCAGTTCTCTCCCTGCCCCTACTTGCCTGAATTCTCTTATCAGTCATTGCTTTTGGTTCATTAAAATGACCTAAGGGAAGGGAGAAAATCCATAAAAACCCAACAGAAGCTTGCTGATTCCTGAATGAGATGAGAACAGGTAGGGTTGTTACTCATCCATCAAAACAGAACATGAACTTCATTAGCATAATCATTCAGCTGTGCAGCCTGGAGTCCTGCAATAATATCCAAAACTGTTTCTTAACATTCACAGATTGAGGGGGTTTAGATTATTTATGGGTAGCTTCCACAGCTAGATAATTTTTCTATGGGACTATAAATTCTGTGTTATTAAAGAGGGGCCAGGGAAAGTACTTGGTGATCCATCCACTGCTGATTGTTAAGTTACTACTCATATATTGCTTTATATTTCTGATGCAGAATCACAATGGGGTATATCCTGTTCACTCTGCTGGCTTCAATAAAGGGATGTTTACAGAATGAAAACACCTCTGGGCCTCCGTTATCCCCCCCAATCCCTTGTTACAAATAACAAATGAAGAGCCAGAGGGTTATGAGTGTGGAATGGATGGAAGGGTCAAAATGTTGGATGGATCCTTGCCAAACATGAGGGATCTCTGTGGAAGGAAATGCATTGCATCCCCCATTGGCAACATCCTTGAGCCAGGAACTGCTAAGCACTGCCCCATGTGGTAAGCTACATAACTTCAACACCTCTCAGGATAGAAACTTCCAGATCTGATCTGTCTGGCCATTGGCTCCTTCATGGCAGGAAGGATTATAATGGGCCTCCTACTCTAGCTCAGCCTGGTTGAGCAACAAATTATAGTTTAAAACTAATGTGTGTGGGGGATTTCCATCCTCTTTTGCCTTTGGAGTCTGACTGGCTCTGGTTTACAGCTCTTGGCTGCTAATTCTCTCTAGAGTGAAGTTCACAATCTAGTGTCTGTATCAGTAAATTGTGATACAAATGCCATGTCTAGGAAAGAAATTCGTTTTAGGGCTTCCGTTCCCAAAATTCACCAGCCAGCATGGATAGTGGCCAAGCTAGTTGGGAGACTCTGAGACTTCTGACTGGAAAAGTAACTTTCTCAAGCTCTAGGGGAAAATGTGTTCTCCTTTAGACCAACAGTGCCATCTAGAGTGTTTGGGATTTGGGTTTATGCTTAGAAATAACCCCCGCATAGGTTTTGGATTTATTTGTAATCCACTTTGTAGTTAAATCCCTTTTTGCAACAGCCAACTGAATTAAAGCTTTCCATCCACCCCCACACTAATGTGTAAGTTGAAGCCCAAAAGTGGAACTCTCCTTCTACACAACCTCAGAAGTTCTCAGGAGATTATCAGATGTGGCAAAAACCACATCAGAAGATCACAAGAAGAACAGGAAGAGGCAAGATTATCAGACAACAGCATCTTTCAGCATCCCTGGGTCGTAGTGTGGCCGTGAGTAAAGCATCCCATTTTACTAGCGGCTTGTCCCCATCAATAGGAAAATGAAGCCTTGTCTGTGGCAGCACTATGTCCCCAGAATGGCTAAAGGATGCAGGGATCTGGTAAGGTTGCCTTTTCTGTTCTCTTCCTGTTCTTCTGACATGGTTCGGAATGTGGTTTTTTTGCCACGTTCCACCACGTCTGATAATCTCCTAAGCATTGCCCACTAGCTGGTCTAAGTGGAGATGATAGGGATTGACTCAAAAACCTTCTGCATGCAACCTTTCTGAGTTGTTGCTTTTTCACTTTTTGTTCATCCACGAATGTTTCAACTTAACCAAAATTTGCAATGTGATTGAAAAAGCAGCATGTAATAGGGTTGCCAGATTGAAAACTGGAGAGGGCTCTTGAACCTTTAATGGAAAAGGGAAATTCAGCAGGTGTTTGTTACCTGGTTGTGTGACAATCAACACCTCCTTAAATTCCCTCTTCTACACAAACATTAAAAGTACAGGAGCCCTCTCCAGTTTTCAGTTTGGCCCTAGCATGTAATGACCTTGAGTTTGTTTTTTTAAAAAAGTTGAAAGTGGGAGAAATTTTTTAAAAAACCAGATTTGTCTAACAGACTTTTAAAATATGGAAGCAAGCAAAAAAGTTGTCCAGTTCTCAGAGTAGCATGCAATTCTAGCTGTACTCCATAAGCTGAAGTTTGGCGTTATTCAAACTAGAGGTGACTACATAGTTACTTACTTTTTTAGTACTTTATTTTCATTACCATTGATTTTTAAAAATGCTTGCTGAACTAAATGATAACATTTTCTCCATTTTTTTTTAGTACACTTTGAAGATCAACTACACACTACTGAAGGTATTTCTCCCCATTCATTTGAATCCCAGTTCATTCAAATGAGAGCGTTAAAGAGTCAAATACAGATTTACATTCGTAGGGATTAATTTGAGTTGATAGCTGTGAAATGGATTATTAGCATTTCTGAGAGGGAAAGATGAAGATGAGCTCTTTAATCTGCTCATCCTCCATGACTTGCCTGCATCTTTGAGGATTAAAAACAAAGCAGAAATTGTTGGTAATAAACTATAAATGCCAAGAAGGCTTCTTTATTACAGACTTGCAGACATCACTAACCTTGTCGACTCTGGTGAGTTAAAAACCAAGCAGGTAGATCTATGTGGTAGGAGATGCATTCACTCTCCCTGCCACACCCCTCAACTCTTTGGCTTTCATAGTGGCATGAAGATCACCAAAAAAGGCCCATGCTGGGTAATCAAATATTTGAGGACTGAAAAAACTGTCACAAATTATGTGCAAGGCTGCTTAACTTGGGCATATTAGCAAAGTAAATCTTTGTTTATTTCTCATGTGCAAGAATGAGTAATTTTGAAACTTGTCCCCTGAGTGGGGAGACTGCTAGTCTTTTTGCATGTTTTTGATCCCTCCCATTTTGGTCCCCCTCCCCCAAATTGGTTGTATGAAGCAGTAGACTGAATCCCGTTGGTTTGTTATCATAGAATCATAGAATCATAGAATTGCAGAGTTGGAAGAGACCACGAGGGCCATCCAGTCCAACCCCCCTGCCACGCAGGAAATCTTGATCAAAGCACCCCCGACAGATGGCCATCCAGCCTCTGTTTAAAGACCTCCAAGGAAGGAGACCCCACCACACTCCGAGGGAGTGTGTTCCACTGCCGAACAGCTCTTACTGTCAAAAAGTTCCTCCTCATGTTGAGGTGGAATCTCTGTTCCTGGAGCTTGCACCCATTGCTCCGTGTTCCAGTCTCTGGAGCAGCAGAAAACAAGCCTGCTCCATCCTCAGCGTGACATCCCTTCAAATACTTAAACAGGGCTATCATATCGCCACTTTACCGTCTTTTTTCCAGGCTAAACATACCCAGCTCCCTAAGTCTCTCCTCATAAGGCATCGTTCCCAGACCTTTCACCATTTTAGTTGCCCTTCTCTGGACACGCTCCAATTTGTCAATATCCTTTCTGAATTGTGGTGCCCAGAACTGGACACAGTATTCTACCACAGGTAAATTCTTGTATGGAGGTGGTTGAAGTAGTTGTCCATTTTTGGCTAATGCAGATTATTTGCATTCAGTTCAAGGTTAGAGAAGCTGAGTTGTGTGTGCAGTTGGATTGCACATGTGGATACACATGGTGCATGGATGTGCATTGGACACGGCATAGAGCACATGGACATATATTGTGTATTCAGTTATACATTTGCTGTCCTGCTTCAATTGCTCAATATTGCCGTTCAACACTAGGGTTATGTAGCGTAATTAATTTGTAACTCGACATTCTGAGAGCTACATTATAGAACCCTGATGTTTGATCTCAGCCAGTGTGTCTTTTATACCAAAGTATATTTTCACAAGGGCTCATTTGTGTGTTTGTGTGCAAATGAATTTTTGGCAAAGAAAAAAAATGTGAAAAATCTTGTGGAATTTGAATATTTTCTTGAGATGTGTCTCATTGTGTCAAGACATCCTGTCTTATCAAGTTAGGGATGGAATGAATTGTCAAAAATATTTTTTTTAAAATTGTTAAGTAAAAAGCCTAATGAGAAGAATCCTAGACTGAAGGGCATCTTGGCAGTTTCAGTCTTATTCTGTGTAAAATTCACACATGGGTCTTTCTTGTCAAATTATTGTTGTTGTTATAATGTGGTTGTTCCCAGAAAATTCTGTTTCCCAGAGAGAAAATGCTGTAATTGGGAACATATTCTGCACAAAATTCCCACATGATTGTTTGCATAGAAAACAGTCTTTTCTGCACAGAGCCTTCTCTGTGTTGTGGTGGTGGTGGGGTGGTGGAGGTGTGCCTTCAAGTTGTTTCTGACTTATGGCAACCCTAATGAGGTTTTCTTGGAAAGATTTGTTCAGAGGGGATTTGCCTTTGCCTTCCTCTGAGGCTGAGAGTGTGTGACATGTCCAATGTCACCCAGTTGGTTTCCATGGCTGAGCAGGGATTTGAACCCTGGTCTCCCAAGTTGTAGTCCAGTATTCAAACCACTGCACTAGAATTTTCTTTTCAGAAAAATAATATTTCTGCACAGACCTATTCAGGGACTATTCTGTACAGAAAATGCTGTTTTCTCTGCAAAACAACCATGTGAGAATTTTGTGCAGAGTAAACCCTGAACTGTGAATAGACTATGAAAACTGTGGTTTTGAAGACTTTCTGGCAGCAGGGAGAAAATTGCCAAAAGTACTTGTTGCTTCATTCGAGAAGAAAATTAGTGAAGAATTATTTATAACAAAGGATAAGAAACTCTCTGAGTTTTCTTTACATCCCTAGGGCATATCTACATTACTGACTGCCAGACAGCAACTCAAAGTATAAGAAGTTTACCTTTAACCAATAAAGTAGAAATTAGGAAGGATTAGTATTATGGTGAAAGCTTTGTTAGGCCAATCAAATCATGAAATTCATCATGCTAGTTTTTGAAGCCCAATGGTTGATTCATCAACCAAAGATGGGGTAAAAATTCTGCAGAAGAAAGTGACAGTGGGGTTGTCTAAATGGCAAAAATACGCCTCATAGAATTCGAGGAGAATGAGATTTGTCCTAATGGGATCCTGGATCAATCTGCAGAAGGAGGGGGGGGTGCAAATCCAACAAAAACTCTGAAGGAAAAGCCTTGGTGGCTTTCACAAAGTTTTTAAAATGCTGTGTGGGGGATGCACATTCCTTCTCATTGGGACAACTGATTCGCACTCATTCACATTCCCCATACGAGCGGAAGTTGAAAGCTGATTGCTCGATGGGCACAGGGGGCAGAGCTTGCTAACAAGGCAAGTGCCCTGAACTGCCATGTTGGATTGTCACAATAGGGGTCATGTGCTGAGCTGACAAAACAGTCTCCCCTGCCCATTTCCCCCTTTATTTAGGAGGAATACTACACTTTCACACCTTAGATATGCTTTAAAAAAATACTGTGCAGCAGCAGCAACTGGTGACAATAAAAACACAAGTAATTCACTTGTGTCCACCATCTTGATTCACAGGCATGCCGGTTGGAACAGTGAAAGAAAATAGCTTCGCATGCCTGAAATCGGGCCAAAACACCATTAAGACAAATCAAAGCTGCTTTGAATTAGGGTTAGTGCACATCAATCCACATTTTCCCCCTCGTATAGAAAAGCCCAAGGTTAGAGACATAGATTTGCATGTTTCTTGCTTAAGGGGTTATAAAAGGATGGTCCATGCAAGTAGAATGTTTAGTCCACAACCTCTGTAGTCAGGGAGTGACTGGGGAAAAAAGAAGTAAAAGAAAAGCAATTCAATTTTCCTTCTCCATTTGCAACCCCACTCTATCTCCTTTGGAGAACTGGATCTCTTTCCATCCTGAGTGAGGCTCTAGGCCCCTGTCATACTCTCCAATGGTCCCAATTTGGTAAGGACAGACTTGATTAATTCACTGTCTTTCCACTTTTTCAGCTGCGTTTAAATGACTTTTAAATTTTAAATGACTTTTAAATTTTAAATTTGAGGGAAATGAATGGCTATTCGATGCACAAAGTGGCTGTTTTTGCTTTGGCAACAAAAATAAGAGAATTAGAATCATAGAATCATAAGGTTGGAAGAGACCACAAGAGCCATCTTTTCCGGTGATGGCGAACCTATGACACACGTGTCAGCACTGACACACATAGCCATTTGTGCTGACATGCGGCCGTAGGCCTCCTCCCCCACCCCCGCCCACAACCTCACCACCCTGCCTAAAGTGGTGATCTGGGCTTCAAAGTCTCACTTTAGGGAGGGGGGAGGAAAGTGGCAGGCGGGGCTACGAAGCCCTGACTGTCACTTTATGGAGGCAGGGGGGTGGAGCCTCCCCCCACCCACCCACCACCACCCCTGAGGCCTGCCGTGCTTCCCCGAAGCTGCCTTGGAAAGGCCAGGTAAGGTGGCCGGTGGATGGGGACTTTGCGGGGAAAGGCAGTGGGCGAGTGGAAGGGTGGCCACCCAGCCTCTCCCTGGCCTTCCCGAGGTGGCTCCGAAGCCTCAGAGCTGCCTCAGAAAGGCTGGGGAAGATAGCGGGAGAGCAGGAGGGTGGCTGCCTGGCCTCTCCCCGGCCTTCCCAAGGGGGTTCCGTGGCTTTGAAGCCATGGAGCCACCTTGGGGAGGTCAGGAAAGGTGGCAGGCACGTGGGAGGGTGGCTGCCCGAGAGGGTGGGTGGGCTTCCAGAGAGGGCTCCATGGTTTTGAAGCCTCGGAGCCATCTTGGAAAGGCCAGGGAAGGCAGTGGGTAGGAGTGAGGGACTCTGCCCAGCCTCTCCGAAGCCTTACCGAGGGGGCTTCGAGGCTTCGAAGCCTCAGAACTGCCTCGGAAAGGCCGGGGAAGGCGGTGGGCATGTGGGCCTCTTGTTTCAGCCCAGGGCACCGCATGCAGCTTCTCCAATGGAGCCCTCCTAAATAGCTCCGCAGAGGGGTGCTGCCAAAAGAGGGAGGGGGAGAATATGCGTGTGTGTGTGTGTGTGCACGCATGTGCTGCGTAGTGTTGTGGGGAGGGGGGTAAGTGCTGTGAAGGGAAGAAACCCAGGGTCTGGGAGCTGAGGAGCTGCCTGCGTAATCGCTCCTAGGCTAGCCAGCAACACATGCTCTGCTACATGGCTGACTCAGGCTGCCTTCTCGTCTCCAACTCCACCTTGCTCCCACACTCACTACCGTGCCCCCCAGCCTTCCTCTACCTCCAGCAGGTAAGTCCACCTCTTTTATATCTTTCCCTGCTTCACTTATGGGTGAGTTATCCCCCCAAAAAATAAACCCATGGATCAGAGGGAGGCTGGGGGAGGTGGGGGGAAAGTAGCAACGTGGCCTCCTGAGGCCCTGCCACCACTTTTGGGAGGCTGGCAGGGGGGGGGGAAGTAGCGACGGGGCCTCTGAAGGTCCCGTTGCCACTTTTGGGAGACCGGGGGGGTGCTGTAATTATTCATGGATTTTTCACATTTGCAGGGGTCTTTGGAACCTAACCCCCCACAAATGTGAAGGGACAACTGTACATTCTGTAGTTGTCACATGAGTTGTGACAACTTGTTAATTATTAATAAACAATCAATAATATTGATGATTAAACAATAAATATCACGAAATAATGTTTTTTTACTCAAAGTGACACACCACCCAAGTTATGCTCAGTTTTTTGCAACGTTTGACACACCAAGCTCAAAAGGTTGCCCATCACATTCTAATCCAATCCCCTGCCCTGCAGGAATATTCAATAAAAGCATTCCCAACAGATGGCCATCCAGCCTCTGTTTAAACAGCCTCTGTAGAAAATCTGTTACAAATTGTCTTAGAGACAATTAGAGAAGTGAAGTTTGTTGGTGATAATTCTGAATGTATTTTCTATTTGTTTATTTTATTATTAATTAATTAATTAATTTCCACTTCCCACTTTTTGTCCTTGGTTTACTTCAGTTGCTGTACAATAAGTTCAAAGTGTAAAAGTAGTTTGCACTCAATTAACTCAGCCAGAGGGAGAAAAGTGGGGCAGAATCTTGCTCTTCCTAGTACGCTCAGGCAAATGCAAACTGCTGCAGCCTCTCCTAACTTGTATGATCTTCCTCATGAATAACCTTTGCCATCTTGACCACCTCTGGCCACGTGTGTCCTGGTTTTCATCTCTGAAACGTTGGAGAGAATGCCCTTTATAGGCAGTGTTCATTGAGGAAGCTTCTGCCTTATCAGATCTGCAGATGCATTTAGATATTGTAACAAGCAAACTATCTTGACTGACCGAACCCAAAGGGTAGTCACCAATAGCTCCTCTTCATCCTGGAGAGAAGTGACCAGTGGGGTGCCAGAGGGTTCCATCCTGGGCCCAGTGCTATTCAACATCTTTATCAATGACTTGGATGAGGGTATAGAGGGTATGCCTATCAAGTTTGCAGATGACACCGAATTAAGAGCGGTTGCTAATATGCCAGAGGACAGGATCAGAATCCAAAATGACCTCAACTGTCTCGTAGTGTGGTGGAGTCTCCTTCTTTGGAGGTTTTTAAGCAGAGGCTGAATAGCCATCTGTCAGGAATGCTTTGATGGTGTATTCCTGCATGGTAGGGGGTTGGACTGGATGGTCCTTGAGGTCTCTTCCAACTCTATGATTCTATGATCTCAACAGGAGACATATTACATCACTTTACCTTGTGTAGAGCCAGTGTGGTGTAGTGATTTGAGCACTGGGCTAGGACTCTGGGAAACTAGGGGTTCATCTACATGACAAAAACAAAATATCCAGCAAGAATGCAGGCAGAATACCTTTAGTTTAGATGAGCTCCTGATGGGATTCCCCACATTCAGAAGGAGGGGGACTGAAAACTCCAAATAGATTGTGATAACAGCTTTCACTGTTTCTCGTGATCTTTTTTAAAATGTGTACAAAAAAAGCACATAACAGGTCATCTGTACAATCATTTCAAAAAGGGGCAGACAGCAGGGCTGAATCTTGATTGGTTGGACCTCGGAGAGGGCTGGCTTGCAAGGGAGGGCTTGTAATGCTGGAGCTGCCGTTGTTGTTGTTGTTGCCCCCGCACGATCGTTCAAGCAGCAGAGCAAAAGTAAGGCGGTTTCTTTAAGCAGAAAATAGTTCTTCCGCATCTGTTTTTTTTTTAAAGGGGGGGCACTGTTTTTTTCATGCTGCTCCATGTGAACTGCAAAATCGCTAATTTTCCCTTCCAGCAAGCTTGTGAATTAGTTGTGGGCACAAATGGACACAGCAGCGATAGGGAGGTAAGGTGCTATTTTTTGCAACAATTTATCCGGACTAGCTGCACTCTAGGGTTCAAATCCCTGCTTGGCCATAGAAACCCACTCAGTGACCTTGGGCAAATCACACTCTCTCAGCCTCCGAGGAAGGTCAGACCAGCCCCCCTCTGAACAAACTCGGCCAAGAAGACCACATGATAAGGTTGCTGTAAGTTGGAAATGACTTGAAGGCACACAACAACAACAACCAACCTTGTTGAAGAGATCATCCCCTCTAAAAATCAGCTCCTAGCGTAAGATGACATAGCATTCATTCCCTCAAAATTTGAATTCCCCTGTTTCTTTTGTGTCTATGTATACCTTGCCTTTCATCCAATGTGAGACCCAAGGGAGCTTGCAGTTTAGGTTAAAACAAAATAATCCTAAAACAGTGTAAAGCATGGGCAGAAATTTTTAGCATATTTTTTACATAATGGTAAGGTGTACAGAGTTATCGAATTGGTAGAATGAATTGGTTTTTTAAAAAGTGTTATTCACTAATATCTCATTATATTTTTTCTTGGTACCTAATTTAGATAATGAAATTAATGAAATGATAACTTAATCTTTACTCAGTCTTGTAAACTACAGGAAGTCAAGAAATGAAATTTCATACTTAAATAACTATATATTTTATATCTATTTATTTGTTTGTATAGAAGATATACAAGCTACGTAAGGTGTAATATCTTGTTACAAGTTTAATAAAAATATATTTTAAAAACAAATGTAATGTAGAGAAGTTAAAAAAACAAATAAGGGAAAAATTTTTTTTAAAGCATTACAACCATGATTCTGAAGATAAGGAAGATGGAGTATGGCACATCCCATTAAACTTTTTTATTTAGTTAGTTAGTTAGTTAGTTATACCCTGCTCTTCAGCCACAAGGCTATCAGAGCGGCTTACAAATTGTTTTAAGCAATAGCTATTTACACATCTACACTGCATTAAACAGTTTCCAACGTGTGTTAGCTAAGTTCCCCCACAAGCTGAGTACTCAATTTACTGACCTACGAAAGGATGGAAGGCTGAGTGAACCTTGGAGCCCACTGGAATTGAACTTGCAATGTGGTGGCTTGCAGTACTGGCATTTAACCACTGCGCCACCAGGGTTGTGATGGCCAGTTACCAATTGAAGGCCTGTTTTTAAAAAAGGGTGTTTGCCTGTTGGTAGAAAGATAGCAGTGAAGGGGCCAACCTATCCCCCTGTGGGGAGGGATTCCATTGTCTAGAAGCAACCACTGAGGAGGTCTTCCTTTGTGTTTTCACCCAATGGACTTGTGGCAGTCGTGGTATGGAGAGAAAGCCTTCCCTGTTCCTTTGTTAATGTTGGTACCTTTACAGTTTAAAAAGGGGGAGGGAATCCTAACTTTATGCCATCTTGCATTGCTCTACTGGGAAGAACAACAGATGTCGTTCCTTGACTCCACTCCTCCCTTCCCCTCTTCTACATCTCAGGTAGATTTGGATTGGCACTGCACAACAGTAATTTTACAAAACAGACGGAGCATTCAGTTACTGAGTCTTACGATTGTCCTCCTTCAGCCTTCATTTATTTAGTCCCAGATAAATGTCTGAAACGACTCTTGTATTTGGGCTGCAAATGCCAGTATGTCCAATTAAGCAGCTTTTCTTTCTTTCAAAATCTTAATAAGGGGGATTCAATACTTAATTTGACCCTCTTTGAATTAATTTGGTTTTGATATCAAAGGGCAAAAAAGCTTATTAGCTTAGATTCATTTCCTTTCCTTAGATCTGGAGGTTCTAAAATGTAACTGTTTTAAAAGGATAAATGGAAAGCAGTGGAAGGTTCACAATCCCAGTCCTGGGTGTATTTGGCAAACAGGGCTCCCAGAGGAAAAGTCAGAAAGCGACCATCAGGCCACATTGAAGAAAACAGTTTGCTTAGACATAGAAAATGTTGCAAGCTCTGAGCAGTTTCCACTTAAGTTAAACATGTACAAAACATTCTGAGCCATGTTCCAAAACATGTTGACATGTTCTGCTGATAGAATATCAGAATAAGATATAAAGAACAAGAGTGACATACACTATTCAGAAATAATGCTTGCTTTTTATTAGTGAGTTTGTATATATATGTCCTAGCCTATTATTGCTCAATGGCTGTCATTGCAAGTTTTTGCAAGAACTGTATATAAAGTTGGTTTAATTTCTTGTTTGTGATACAGCCCTGGACTTCCAAGCCAGAGTCCATCCCACAATGTGATGTTAAATAAACTTTCATTTGTGCTGATATGAAGGAGAACTGGAATTCTTTCAGAGTATACAAATACAGCACTGTGATTTCACTCTGCCATGGTAACATTGTGTGGAGTTTCCAGTTTTGTTGTTGTATGTCTTCAAGTGTTTCTGATTTATGGTGAACCTAAGGTGAACCTATCACAGGGTTTTCTTGGTAAGATTTGTTCAGAGGAGATTTTCCACTGCCTTCCTCTCACTGAGAGAGTATGAGTTGTTCAAAGTCATCCAGTGGATTTCCATGGCTGAGCAGGCTTTCAAACCTTAGTCTCCCAGGGCTGATCTATACCAGCCAAGATAAAATGGGTGCTGCCCAGAGTATTCTGGCTCCAGAGCTGCCCCAGGCTCCTTCCATCACTGGCACACTCCATGATGACACCAGACAGATGTCTGCACACATGTCCCCTCTGTATTGCCCAGTGCCACCACAGCTGGTACAAGTCACATCCTCTGGGTCTAGAAACGAGGTGTCCAGCATTGATCATCTGTCTGGGGACCTCATTGTGACTTCAGAGGATGTGACCTGCAGCAGCAGCGGTGGCACCAGACAACACAGTGGGTACACATGTGTAGACATCTGCACAGTGCACTGGGATTTCCTGTAAAATCCAGAGGAAATTCTGACTTATTTTACTCCATTTTAAGGGTGGTTTAGTGTGGGTTTGGAGTTTAACTGGCTAGACATCATGTAGACAGTTCACACTAGAATCAGGGAATTGGCCCTCCGTCGTCTGGACAAATCACCATAGGGACGGAGAGGATATTTTATTTGGTCTGTGTAGACAATACCCTAGAGTCCCAGTCCAACACTCAAACCACTGCACCACACTGGCTTCTTATATCTAGTTCAGGGATATTCTTTGCCAGAGAGCTCTAGTGCCACTCACAACTACAAAGGGCAGAATTCTATAGGATGAAGCCAAAGCCATGGCAGTTAAAGTGGAATCATACTATGATGAGTAGTGTGAAAGAACCCCAGGTTTCAAATTTGAGAGATTCCTCAGAACAGTGACATTTATGTAACTCTATTGGTGACTCCACTCAGCCTAACTATGGGCTTACCCAAGGCCCTTTCACACTATTCCATTATAGTGCTATGGTTCTACTTTAACTACCATGTCTCCATCCTAAGGAACCTTGAGATTTGTAGTCTGGAGAGGGATAGAGCTCTCTGGGTGAGAATTTTTAATATACCCCCCTAAGCTGCAAATCCCAGGATTCCATAGTGTGTTGCTATGGCAGGGAAAGTGGAATCCTAATGCTATAATTGTAGAATAGGGGTTCTTAACCTCTTGTCCAGGGACCCCCAGAGGTCTGCAATGTCCTCACAGGGGTCCATGAAGGCTTGAAGGCTGTTCAGCTCACCTCCTTCCTGCAGTGACAAGTGACAAGACAAAGGGTGGCTGGCTGACTTGGCCTGCACATTGCCATTCAATCCACTCCATCCACAAACTTGCAGGAAGAAGCAGGAGAAAAGTATTCCCTTCCCCTCCAGTGCCTCTGAGGGAAGTTTTAATGGATGGTGTAATTGGATGATGATGATGATGATGATGATGATGACGATAATGATGGTTTTAAATCTTATGTCTTGGGAGTCCACGACAACAAAATATATTTAAAGGGGGTCCCTGGTAAAGAAAAGGATAAGAGCCACTGTTGTAGAGCACAAAAGAACACAAGCTTTGCCCTACAAATCCCAGCATTCCTTGAGGGCAACCATGATAATTTTATTGGTACAAAACTGCTGTCACATTGACTGTTCTGTTGTGAAGTGATCACACATTTATAGACCAATGAAAGAGCAGAGATGTGCTGACCTGCCTTGAGTTTATAGACTGATACACCCTTCCTTCCAGCACCTGCCCATACAGCGCAAAATAACTGACTTCAGCCAGTCAACTCACTCCAGCCAATATTTTGCTCACTTTCATGCCTAATTGTACATCCAAAGGCTCCATCCCTCCAGTCAGTCAACTTCAGGAATGGAGCCTTCGAACATACGAATGACATGTGCAAAAGTGAGCAAAAAATCAGACTGGAGCTAACATTTGACAAATCTTAGGATCTCAAGTTTTTCAGCAAACCTTGCTGAAATAATCAGAAAGCAAAAAACCACAAGGCACTACAATTTTATGGGCTGCATGTCTATGTATTTGTCCTTCAAACTGGAAAGGTTCATAGAATCATAGAATTGCAGAGTTGGAAGAGACCACGAGGGCCATCCAGTCCAACCCCCCTGCCACGCAGGAAATCTTGATCAAAGCATCCCCAACAGATGGCCATCCAGCCTCTGTTTAAAGACCTCCAAGGAAGGAGACCCCACCACGCTCCGAGGGAGTGTGTTCCACTGCCGAACAGCTCTTACTGTCAAAACGTTCCTCCTCATGTTGAGGTGGAATCTCTGTTCCTGGAGCTTGCACCCATTGCTCCGTGTTCCAGTCTCTGGAGCAGTAGAAAACAAGCCTGCTCCATCCTCAGCGTGACATCCCTTCAAATACTTAAACAGGGCTATCATATCGCCTCTAAACCGTCTTTTTTCCAGGCTAAACATACCAGCTCCCTAAGTCTCTCCTCATAAGGCATCGTTTCCAGACCTTTCACCATTTTAGTTGCCCTTCTCTGGACACGCTCCAATTTGTCAATATCCTTTCTGAATTGTGGTGCCCAGAACTGGACACAGTATTCTAAGTGAGGTCTGACCAAGGCAGAATAGAGTGGCACTATCACTTCCCTTGATCTAGACACTATACTTCTATTGATACAGCCCAAAATTGCATTGGCCTTTTTAGCTGCCGCATCACACTGTTGGCTCATGTTCAACTTGTGGTCTACTAGGACTCCTAGATCCCTTTTGCACGTAGTCTCATTCAGCCAGGTCTCTCCCATCCTATATTTATGCATTTCATTTTTCCGCCCTAAATGCAGTACTTTACATTTCTCTGTATTGAATTTCATTTTGTTAGCTTTGGCCCAGCTCTCCAGTCTATCCAGGTCATTCTGAATTTTGATCCTGTCCTCTAGGGTATTAGCTACTCCTCCCAATTTGGTGTCATCTGCAAATTTGATAAGTATGCCCCTAATTCCCTCATCTAAGTCATTGATAAAGATGTTGAATAGCACTGGGCCCAGGACAGAGACTGGGCCCAGGTTGTAGGCATTTGACAAAGATAGTCTCTGCCCTCCATTATTATTACTGTTTTTCAACAAGAGTGGGTTACATAGTCCTCACCCCAGCCCGTTCCTGGAAGGAAAGCACAAAACATCAAACAGCTTGAGCCAGCAAGACCAAATGTGCAAATGCTGAATTTTACCTCCTCTTGTACAGAATGGGAGCCTTTGTTAGCTTTAATTCTGGGGCCTAAAAATGAAGCATCAGCTCCCTCTTCTGGAAGTACAGGGACATGCATCACCACATTAACTGTTCTGTGTCTTGTAGAGAGAGAGGCAAGTGCAGGAATTCCTGGGAAAGGGTGGGAATAACTGCAGCCCAGTTCTGTATGTGTTTGCTGGGAAGAGAATGATGACAGCTTTCATGTCAGTAGGGCAGTGAATCCACTCCAGGTTTCGGTCTGTGTTTTAAAGGAGATAGCCATTTTGCCAAATTCTATTCCCAGAATACACTCAACACTTCGGTAGGAATGTAATTTTTCCACTAAGGACTTTATCAGACATGGTAAAAATTGCATGATAACAACATCACAATAGTGTGAATGGGTCCAGCTATCACAGAATGTTCTTGTGCTCGCGTATTTTATCTGTGCTCCAGCTGCAAATAAGGAATCACTTTCTATTAAAGGAAGAAGCTGTCAGTAGCTCTCAATATTGCTTTTTTCCCCCCATGGTATTGAAGCGTGTTCAAAAGCACATCCCTCTGAAATAGAGTACAGTGTGAATGGGTGGTCTTCCTTGCCCTGTCTCCATTGCCAGTGAGAAAACATCTGGGTGGAAAGGTGAAAATTATGCACAGGACACTCTTTTTATGAACCCTCCTGGTTTGTTTCCATGTTTTTAGGTTTGTTTAAGTGTTTGTCTGTTCATTCACCTTGTAAATTAAGTGGTGGTGGGGTTTTGTTGCTATTATTAAGTGCACTTGCATCTTCTCACGAGAACCACCAAAATCTCGCCCTTGATAAATCATGGAAGTAAACTCCAATTCTTAAAGTGTTAGTGCTGGTTGTGCAATAATTCTGTGGTGGTTCTTTTGCAAGATGACAGCAATGTGCAATAATAAATGTAATAATGCCACTATGCTTCAGTTTTCCTGATTCGTGGAATTACAGCATTTTAAGACGCTAGTCTAATAATGTCCTAAGGCTCTTGAAGGAAGCAACAAGTGGTTTTAACATTTTTCTCCCTGCTGTAAACATTTTTGCAATTCAGAATTTATTCTGCACAAAATTTGCATGTGTTTGGTTTGCACAGAAGGCAGTGTTATCTGCACAAGAAGCAACATATTGTGTGCAGAAAATAATAGTTCTGCACAGAAATATTATTTTATATGTAGAAAATATTTCCACACAGAAAGTATTGTTTTCTATGCAAATCAACCACATGCAAATTTTGTGCAGAATGCGTCTTGGACTGTGAAAAGTCTTGTCAATCCAGGATTCGTCTTGTCAGTTTCTCAACATTAAAAAAACAAAAACGAAACCTGATTTTTTAACCATTTCCCAAATATTTTTCAAATATTTTTTTCAATCCCCATAGCCTGAATGGCTCCCTTAAATTTCAGACTAAAAGCTAGAATGGTTGGCCACCCCCATTGATGTGGAAGCCACCCACTGCAGTTCAAAGCATGGGTATGAAAAAGAACACAAAACTGCATTTTGCCTCTTGACCTCAAAATAAAGAAACCAGACATCAGTGTTGGGTTAAGCAGGCCTACAGCTTTATTTAAGTATTTACATAAAAGGTCTGCAGTAAGTCTTTCCAAAATGAGAGATGTGTTCAAGGCATGAAGACCCTTCTGCCCTCATTGTTTGTGATGGTGAGCTAGCCCTACACATCCCTATAGCCTGTGTCACCAGCCAGGCAGATCTTTAAAAAAGGATCCCCTCTCATCCCACAATACCATGCAAGCCCTACAGCTTCACAGGGCTGTTGTCCAGGTTGATCTCCAAAGTGGTTTCCCTTTCCAGCAGCCATGCCTGAAGCCCTGAGCTACTAGTCTGTGGGACCCCCCCCCCTCAGTCTTCCAGTACTACCCTGGGCTGCACACCAGTGCTCTCACTACTCTTCCTCCCATACTGCCCCATTTATGTGATCAGCTACCACCTGGAGCCCAGGTTGGTTCCAACATTGATCTCTTTTAGGTGCCAAGTTAAAACATGGCTTGTCATTAAAGCCTTGGGGCATAATCTTATTACTTTTTAAAGCAGGGGTGTGCAATTGCATGACGTTCGGTAGCCATTTCCCCCTGACAGTCCAGCAGGATGCTGCCCTCTCCCCCAGAAAGTCCAAATACCACCATTTTCCTGTGCAGACCTTCTCAAAAAGGGCAACGGGAAATTAAAGCTTTCCGTTGCCATTTTGAGAATGACTGCAGAGGGAAACAGTGGTATTTCCTCTATAGACCTTCTCAAAATAGTAACAGGAAATGAATGTGTGTCTCTTCCTGTTGCTATTTTGAGAGCAAATTCTTCATCTCACTGCCACTGAAGCCAGTAAACACCACAGATTTGAGGTGTGCTATAAAATGTTACCATTTGGTTTTGCAGTAATGGATCCTGTACAGTATATATTTATGCTCTCCTCCATTCATTCTGTCTTTGTCTACGTAGATAGTTGGCTTCTGTTCTTCTCATGCTACTGCAAACAGATAAGAACTCCATAGCTGGGTTGTCCATGGCTTTTATCAGCTGTGGCAGCTGATGTACCTTTAACAACAATTTAAATTAAGATGCTTCTGAAACCCGTACTTTCTGATAAAATTGGAAGCACAGGCTGCAATTCATTAATGTGACTGTTGCCCCTAGAAACCAACTTCTAAGGGTATGATTCAGATGTATATCTGTTTGAAACACCTGCATTTTTACCGATATCAATACATTTCCCCTTCATTTGCATTCTTTTGAGCAAAAATCCTTAGCTTTGAGATCACCTACCACCCCATCACAGTCATGCTGCTGCAACATATGCATGTATGTATAATGGGCTATTCCACTAGCAACAGGACAGAAACTTGTATACTGGCACAGCACTGTGTTGGCACACATTACTTAGAATCACACAATCACCAAATCATAGAAATGGAAAGGACCACAAGGGCCATCAAGTCCAACCCCCTGATATGCAGGGATATCAATTCAGTTTTAATAATTCCCACCAAAGGAGAATCCAATACCTTTTGAGGTAGGATATACAAGGTAGCTATTACCATCGGAAAGCTCTTCCTAGCATTTAGATGTTAAATCTCTTTTCTTGTAATTTGGATCCATTGCTTTGGGAACACTCTCTGGAGCAGTGAAAATGGGCTCCCTTCATCATCTACATGATAGCCCTTCATATATTTAAAGACAGCTATCATATTAGATCCTAGTCTTCTCTTCTCCAGGCTAAACATAAACTCACTCAAGTGTCCCCCATAGGACTTGGTTTCCAGAACTTCTTCCATTTTATTTATTATATGTGACTGTGCATGTGCCTTCAAGTCACCTCTTGACTTATGTCAACCCCATGAATTTCATAGGGTTTTCTTAGGCAAGGAATATTCAGAGATGGTTTGCCATTGCCTTCCTACACCACCTGGTATTTCTTTGTGGTCTCCCATCCAAATACTAACCAGAGGCTGATCCTGCTTAGCCCTGGTACTTAGGCCTATGTACATATATAATTTCTCATTCCTTCAATGAGGAACAATGTCTGGGTCTCCCCACTCCATTTTTTCCTCATGACAGGTCTGTGAGGCAGGCTAGAACCATGAAATTGGGGAATTTCATGGTTCACTGGAGACTGGACCTGGCTTTCCTAAATCCCTATAACCCAACACTCAGGGGTAGTTTCCACGGCAAAATAAATCCTCAAACAATGCGACAAGAAGCCTGATAGTTCCCATGCATTTCGAAGCAACAGCGCCCTTTTCAGAAGGAGGGGGTGCAAAAAACCCATAAGTCCCGCAGTATCAGCTTTCGCTAGTGGAATCTCCCAACCTGTGTAGCCATTACCACATTGGCTGGGTGATACTGGGAGTTGTTGTTGTTGTTCTTGTTGTTCTTGTTGTTGTGTAACTTCAAGTCATTTTGGACTTACGGAGATCCTAAGGTGAACCTATCACAGGGTTTCCTTGGCAAGATTCATTTTTTGGGGGGGTGCCTTTTCCTTCCTCTGAAACTGAGAGAGTGGTTTCCATGTCTGAACAGGAATTTGAACCCTGTTCTCCAGAGTCATAGTCTAATGCTCAAACCACTACACCACACTGGCTCTCCATGATACTGGGAACAGAGGTCTAAAAAAGTAAGTTTTCATAGACCAGAATGAAAAGAAAAGATCTTTGGCTTTGACAGTTATGTTTCAATTTTTAGAGAATCACAATGGCCAGGATCCGATGGTGGCATTACACTTGTGTAACCCCTGTTGTGTGACTGGTTGTACCTTTTCAAAGCCTGCACAAGGAGGCATTCATGACCTCCTTGTCCAAGTGGTTCTTCATAGTCTGTCCTCTGGAGAACACTGACACAGCAATCAGACAAGATATAGCTCCACCCCTCACAAGCCGAGACACCCAATGATTGGCTGGAAGGAGGCTCTGGAATTTCCTAGCCAGCTACTCAGATGTTGGAATAGCTTGGCACTGTTCTGTCTATTTCTGGTCTTGATGCCTCCATCCTCCTTCTCCACCTTGAGATCCAGTGTAAGTAAGCTGGTGTGGCTTCACCAATAAAATATTGACATCAACCTGAAAGCTGTGGCTGACATGTAACTTGTTGCAGGGAGAGCCTACATCGGGGTTGCATAGCTTTAAATGCTTGCATGTAGGGTGATACAATAATTATCCTATATAACCTTTCTTTGAGTACAATGTTATGCAACTGAGCCAAGACAGTAAAAGCACAAAAATGCATTTGCACATCCATGTGCAATGCACAGTGACACATTTGTGCAGGATGTCTCTGCATGTGCAATGGCACAATTCTATTCCTGAAGCATGTAAGAGAATGTGGACATTCTGCATCAGATAAAAATGTTCAACTGTTTCCATATTCCACATGTGGATTCTGCCCTGTGTGTTGATGGTGGTGGTGGTAATGATTGATTAGCAACGATAATTTATATGGTGCCTTCATTGCATATGACTTTTTAGAGAATATAAGGAGACAAGTCCCTGCCCCAAGAACCTTGCAATCTGAATTTCACCACAGTGGAAATAACAGAAGGAAGAAATAAGAAGGGTGGCAGGGATAGTCAAAGAAACAGAGTGTGGTTGTTTCCATTGCTGGTACTTAGCTTTTGTCTGAAGGCAGCTGGTGGCTTCCATGTCCGTGGGGCAGTCAAGGTACTCTGGGTTTTATTACGAACTTTAAAGGGGCTATCCAAGGAGCTATCTAAACTGCCAGACCCTGCCTCTTAGAAAGGTTCAACAGCTTGGTTCAGTTCTTGTAAAGTTTGGACTAAAACCCAGAATAGATTCACAGCCCAAATGAAAGTTAGCAGCTGCCAGTGGTTTCATCACATGTTTAGTTGGAGCAGGTTGTTTGTAATAGCCAAAGGGCTATGGCAGAGCTTGAAGAAGACGACGGCATCTATATACGTTACCGTACTGATGGTAGCTTGTTTAACTTAAGCCGTCTGAGGGCTCACACTAAGACTCTAAACTATCTAGTCCGTGAGCTGCTCTTCGCCGATGATGCTGCCCTTGTTGCCCACACAGAAACAGCTCTGCAGCGCCTAACGTCCTGCTTTGCAACAGCTGCAGAGCTGTTTGGGCTAGAAGTCAACCTGAAGAAAACAGAAGTTCTTTACCAGCCTGCACCAAAGGATGAACACCACCATCCCCACATTGCCGTTGGCAAAACTGTGCTCAAGTCCATTCAGCAGTTCACCTACCTGGGAAGCATCGTCTCCTCAGATGCCAAGATTGACAAAGAGATCGATCACAGATTAGCAAAGGCATATAGTGCATTTGGAAGACTTCACAAAAGAGTCTGCAGCAATAAACACCTGAGGCAAAGCACAAAAATCAGTGTGTATAGAGCCATCGTACTGTCTATCCTCCTTTATGGATCTGAAACATGGGTCACCTATCGCCACCACCTACGACTCCTCGAGCGCTTTCATCAGCGCTATATACACACAATCCTAAATATACACTGGACTGACTATGTGACGAATGTTGCTGTCCTTGAGCAAGCAGGGATCACCAGCATCGAGGCCATGATATTGAGAACATAGCTGTGCTGGGCAGGGCACGTTTCTAGGATGCAGGACCATCGCCTCCCAAAAATACTACTCTACGGTGAACTCGCCACGGGTCAGCATAAGAGGGGCACTCCAAAAAAGCGATACAAAGACTCCCTGAAACAACATCTCAGGCTCGTCCAAATTGATCACCAACAGTGGTCCGCCCTGGCCTCACATCGGGAGGCATGGAGACTCACTATCCACAATGCTGCAGCCTTATTTGAGAACTCACGCCGAACAAGTCTTGAAGAGAAATGACAACGCAGAAAGAATCACAACCCAAAAACATCACCCAAGGAGACCTTCTGCTGTGCTTTTTGCAACCGGACTTGTTTATCTCGGATTGGCCTTTTTAGTCATCAGCGCGCTTGCAGAAAGCGCGGGAGAAAAGCCAGAGAGAGAGAGAGAGAGAGAGAGAGAGAGTTGGAGCAGGGCAAGGAAATTAGGATGTTGTGCCAAAGGCTTGACAGAAAAGGAAGGCTTCAATAATGGTTTTGAGAGAACCCAATGCAACTGTGTGGGATAAGCAAAACCTCCATGTGCAAAGGTCAATTGTCATCTATGAACATGTACAGCCATCCCATTGGCCACTGTGGAAGGCACAATGCTGGACCTGCTAGAGTTTTATCTGAGCCCACTGGGGTCTTCTTATCGGAAGGAGTGATACTTTTTAGCCAAACTTCCTGGTACTTTCTGATAAAGTGAGATCAGGGGCGAATAGCTATCCCATTCCCCAAGTAGCTTATGCAGTGGGGGACAACTTCTCAGTGATCCTGGGACAGAAGAGGACTAGAGTCAAGCAGCAGGTATCTAAAAAGCCCTACTCACTCATTTCAGAAGCATTTTGAACCCACATGCAAAGAAGCAAGTGCATTTGGCATCAAATTTCATCTAATTCTATTAGGAAGACCTTTCTGACAGTAAGAGCTGGTTGGCAGTGGAATGCACTGCCTTGGAGTGTGGTGGAGTCTTCTTCTTTGGAGGTTTTGAAACAGAGGCTGGATGGCCATCTGTTGGGAATACTTTAATTGGGTACTCCTACATGGCAGGAGGTTGGACTAGATGGTCCTTGTGGTCTCTTCCATCTCTATGATTCTATGTCTCTCAACTCCTAGAAAGTAACAAGTCTGAGCTGGAGAGTCACCACTACACTTGGAGTTTCCAGTCACATGGACAGAATCCTTGAGTAGACAAAGCTCTTCTGACCAGACTCATTGCTCTCCATCTCCAAAAAGGAGAGTGACCGAACTGCAGACAGAGAAACCAGGGCCACCATGCTCCTTGCTTCCTAGGTTGATTCAACACATTTCAGAAATGAGTGAATCTGGCTACAAACACTGATGTAAGTGTTCTTACTGCCCAAACTTACAAAACCTAATTTCTGCTGTGGTTGTTTTTTCTGGAGGCCAAGCAGGAGGTGAACACTGATATATGTAGGCCTGTTAGCATACCCCACTCCCCCTCACCATGAGATTTCATAAGTGCACATTTTGGACACTTTTTGGGGTCATGCTGACTGGACACTGTTCAGGAGTTAAGGTGCTTGGAAGACAGTCGAGGTCATGATGACCTGGGATGTGTCCAGAATCATAATGGTGGAAGACCCAAATAAGATTATGTGGAATTCCCAGTCATTATTGGGTTTATGCTAATATTTTCAAACATGCAATCACTCATCATCTCTCACCCATACCCTACAGAAACCTTTCCTATACACCCCACCAAACATTAAGAGGTTGGTTTAAATCCCATCAGTGCTTTGTTTCTCTGGAGCTAAGGCAATCAGCTCAGTTCGGACCCTTTTCTCTGATCCATGGGAAAGCCATCCAGGCTTTTTCATAACTAATGCACCCCTTCAGGGCATGAAATAGGGTATAAATACCCTGGGCTTGTCTAGATGGTGAAAATAATCCTAATAGAATTCACAGAGAATATTTTTTTTCCCAACAATATCCTGCAGTGATTTGCCTTATTCAGAAGGAGGGGAGGACAAAAATGTCATATGCTGTGTGGGGAAAGCCTTTTTGGCTTTTCCCAAGGTTTTATTTGAATGTGTGGAAATGCTCATTACCACTCATTTAGACATCCGATTCTCATTGTGGCACATTCTCAGCAAGGGTGGAAGTGGAAAGCTGATTGGCTGACTGTGTGTGAGAGGGGGGCACATGCAGGCTTCCCGGCAATGAAGTGGCTGGAAGCACCATTTTGGAGCTTCACGTTATTGATCATGCACTTTTTTTGCTGCACTGAAGCAACCAAACAGCTTTTTAAAGTGGAAGGCCACCTATTCTTAGATCTTAATTCTAAGATCACCACCTAAGATCCTGCATTTATGGCAAGGGTACACTTGAAAATCCAGGATCTGCCTCATTCCTAGCTCATTCTTTCAGACAATAGGTAATGCCAGTTCTTCTTGTGACTTCTTCAATGTCACAAAAGTGAAGAGTTCTCTCAGCCAAGCTGTGCCATCTGCCAGCCAGCTAGCAACCAAATTATGAAGCTGTATGCCTATTTCATAGTCTCCAGGGAAGCCATTCAGGTAGTGACTTGAAAATCCACTATGGACGTGTGGTATCTTGCCAAGAACCCATTGCTGTCAAATGTCTGTTGCAAAGGACAAAGTGGCAAAGGAACAGAATAAGGTGTAATAATCTCAAATTGTAATTATGGGTGAACAGAGGCAGATGTTTTGTACATAAACAGGGTTTTTTTAAGGTGATGGTTTCTTGTGGATTTTGGCCAGTTCATTGTATTGCCATGCAACATTTTCAAGGGTATAAAGTTTTAGAGCCAAGTTTGTCCCCTGATGATTTATTCATTCTCTAACTGGGAAGCCAGACTTCTCCTTTATGATGAATAAACATGAATGGATAATATATACTTAACACATCACCTATTTCCCTGCTGGAAAGGATAGCCTAGAAGAACAGTCAAAACAATTTTGACATGTTAGATGACTAGAGCCCTGTGCATTGCATTCCCCCCATGACTTCCCAAAAGCCTTCCATTGCCCATTTTTTTTACAAAATTGGCATGATCATCAGGCAATTTTTGTCCCAAATCATGCAGAAAGAAAAAACAACAATCATGAAATACCCCCACTACACCACAACTCAGTACCTTATACTACCTCTAGATACCTCTGGTTTCCTCTTTCATCCCTCCCAGGATGGTGACTGTCACCATTTTGAGAAGGACTATAGAGGAAAACAGTGGCATATGGGCTTGCTGTTAGAGGGAAGGAGGCCTGCAGGGGGGGATTTGCCACTGTCTCCTGTGCAGTTGCCACCCATGCTTTAGATTTTTGGAACTTTGGGGAGTACCTTGTGGTACTAATAGCAATAGCACTTACATTTCTGTACCACTTTATAGTGCAAAGCACTCTCTCATCAGTTTACAGTGTGTTCGCTAATTACCAACCTATGGAAGGCTGGAAGGCTGAGTCATCCTGGAGCCCTGCAAGATTGAATTCACAATGTTGTGGCTGCAGTACCGGCATTTAACCACTGCACCACCCTTATATCTTCTTTGTGTATACAAAGAATTTGCATAGTATATTCTTCAAATATATTGTGTGTCTTTTTCATTCTACATTGAACAAGATGGGACAAGATTAAAAAAAAAGCCAGCACAATATGGCATCATTATCTTGGATAGTATCAAAAATTATGAGTAATGATGCAGGTACTTTGACAAATAACTTCCTCTGTCAAGCTGTTTTACTTTTGGAAGTGTAATTTGAAATCATTGTAGTTTCTCAATCATGCATCAATGTTCATTTCCTATCCGGCAAGACCTGCCATTTGGTTTTCTGGAAAGAGGAGATTTATCTTTCACTGACATTGTCAGTAGGGAAGTGCAGATCAGCAAAACACATGCCCAACAATGTCCTTAAACTTCCATCACAAAGCTTGTTTCCATTCTGGTCTATTTTAAGCATTACCCCCTCCAGCTCTCCTTGCCTCTTTCCTTCTGGTGTATATCTTCCAGTATATGTATCTGAAATGGCTACGTTTTTACGCCTTGGACTACTCCATGTTCATGCACATTTGTCAAATTAGCATGTTCTTTCATGTCCATTTTGCTGATGCTTGAACTGGATCACAGACTTGTAAGTGTATGGATTTCTGACTGGAGATACCATTCAGGTTCCATTCTGAGAAGGCCAAAAATCAACCAAATTGATGAACTCAATGAATTTCTCTTCAACCTATCAGTTTAACATCCATATTGAATCTGAAAATACATCAAGGTTGCCTTCTCCAGGTTACAGTTCTTCAAACATTTTGGAATAAAACTCTCATCATCTCCAGTTAGCATGTATAACACAGACTAAGTGGAAGGAAGAAGTGGGAAAGGTTAGCCTGGGGACTGCACTGTAGTTCAGGAAGTGTGGGTGTGTGCCCAATGGCCACGCTATCTGGGATTTTCTGGGAGTTGTAGTCTGGAATCCTGTTGGTCTCTTAGAATCATAGAAACATTAGAAGTTGGAAGAAACCACAAGGGCGATCTAGTGCAAAGCCCTGCCATGCAGGAATACCCAATCAAAGCATTCCCAACAGATGACCATCCAGCCTCTGTTTAAAAACCTCCAAAGAAGGAGACTCCACCACACTCCCACGCAGTGCATTCCATTTTTAGATAGTTCTTACCATCAGGAAGTTTCTCCTAATATTTAGGTGGAATATCTTTTCCTGTAGTTTGAACCCATTGCTCCGTGTCCTAGTCTCTGGAGCAACAGAAAACAAGCTTGCTCCACCCTCAGTATGACACCCCTTCAAATATTTAAACAAGGCTATCATGTCCCCTCTCAACCTTCTCTTCTCCAGACTAAACATGCCCAGCTCCCTAAGCCGTTATTCACAGAGCATGGCTTCCAGACCTCCCACCATTTTGCTTACCGTCCTTTGGACACATTCCAGCTTATCAATATCCTTCTTGAATTGTGGTACCCAGAACTGGACATAATATTCCAGGTTAATCATAGACTCATAGAATCCTAGAGTTGGAAGAGACCACAAGGGCCATCCAGTCCAACCCCTTTCTGCCATACAGGAAGACACAATCAAAGCATTCCCGACAGCTGGTCATCCAGCCTCTGTTTAGAAACCTCCAAAGAAGGAGACTCCACCACACACCCAGACATAGAGTAATAGAGTTGGAAGGGACCTTCAAGGGCCATCTAGTCTAACCCCCTGCCCAACAGGAATACACAAACAAAGCATTCCCAACAGATGGCCACCCATCCTCTGTTCCCAGGCAGCAGTTTATTCCACTTTCAAACAACTCTTTTTGTCAGCTGTTTGTGTGTTAGAATCATAGAATCATAGAAATGTAGAGTTGGAAGAGACCACAAGGGCCATCCAGTCCAACGCCCTGCCACGCAGGAAATCTTGATCAAAGCATCCCCGACAGATGGCAATCCAGCCTCTGTTTACAGACCTTCAAGGAAGGAGACCCCACCACGCTCCGAAGGAGTGTGTTCCACTGCCGAACAGCTCTTACTGTCAAAAAGTTCCTCCTCATGTTGAGGTGGAATCTCTGATCCTGGAGCTTGCATCCATTGCTCCGTGTTCCAGTCTCTGGAGCAGCAGAAAACAAGCCTGCTCCATCCTCAGCGTGACACCCCTTCAAATACTTAAACAGGGCTATCATATCGCCTCTTAACCATCTTTTTTCCAGGCTAAACATACCCAGCTCCCTAAGTCTCTCCTCATAAGGCATCGTTTCCAGACCTTTCACCATTTTAGTCGCCCTTCTCTGGACATGCTCCAATTTGTCAATATCCTTTTTGAATTGTGGTGCCCAGAAGTGGACACCGTATTCTAGGTGAGGTCTGACCAAGGCAGAATAGAGCGGCACTATTACTTCCCTTGATCTAGATACTATACTTCTATTGATACAGCCCAAAATTGCATTGGCCTTTTTAGCTGCCGCATCACACTGTTGACTCATGTTCAACTTGTGGTCTACTAGGACTCCTAGATCCCTTTCGCACGTAGTCTTGTTCAGCCAGGTCTCCCCCATCCTATATCTATGCATTTCATTTTTCCGCCCTAAGTGCAGTACTTTACATTTCTCCGTGTTGAATTTCATTTTGTTAGCTTTGGCCCAACTCTCCAGTCTATCCAGGTCATTCTGAATTTTGATCCTGACCTCTAAGGTATTAGCTCCTCCTCCTAATTTGGTGTCATCTGCAAATTTGGTAAGTGTGGCCCTAATTCCCTCATCCAAGTCATTGATAAAGATGTTGAATAGCACTGGGCCCAGGACAGAACCCTGTGGTACCCCACTGCTCACATCTTTCCAAGACGAAGAGGAGCCACTGCTGAGCACCCTTTGGGTTCGGCCGGTCAACCAATTACAAATCCATTGAACAGTTAACTTGTCTAGCCCACATTTTACAAGCTTGTTTGCAAGAATGTCATGGGGAACCTTGTTAAAGGCCTTACTGAAATCAAGGTATGCGATGTCCACAGCGTTCCCTTCATCTACCAAGCTGGTAACTTTATCAAAAAAAGAGATCAGATTAGTCTGGCATGACTTGTTTCTCTGAAACCCATGTTGACTTTTTGTGATTATGGCGTTGCCTTCTAAATGTTCACAGACTCTCTGTTTAATGATCTGCTCTAGTATCTTCCCTGGTATTGATGTCAGACTAACTGGACGATAATTGTTGGGATCCTCTTTTTTCCCCTTTTTGAAGATGGGCACAACATTTGCCCTCCTCCAGTCTGCTGGGACTTCTCCTGTTCTCCAGGAATTCTCAAAGATTATTACCAATGGCTCTGAGATCACATTTGCCAGCTCTTTTAATACTCTTGGATGTAGTTCATCTGGTCCTGGAGATTTAAATTCATTTAGATTAAGAAGCTATTCCTGTACTACCTCTTTGCTTATTCTGAGCTGGATTTCCCCTATTGCTTCTTCTGTTCCATTCTCCTCAGGTTGGTCCCCTTTTTCCTTTTCTGAAAACACTGAGGCAAAGGTGTTGAGTAATTCTGCCTTTTCTCTGTCCCCTGTTAGCATTTTGCCATCTTCTCCACGTAGTGGCCCTACCATTTCCTTCTTCCTCCTTTTGCTGCGGACATACCCCCCAAAAGACCTTTTTATTGTTCTTAACCTCCCTAGCAAGCCTGAGCTCATTCTGCGCTTTAGCTTTTCTGACTTTACTCCTACACGTGTTCTCTATCTGTTTGAATTCTTCTTTGGTGATTTCCCCCTTTTTCCATTTCCTATACATGTTCCGTTTAAAACTTAGCTCCATTGAAAGTTCTTTAGTCATCCATCCTGGTTTCTTGAGACACCTCCCATTTTTCTTCCTCAATGGTACTGTTTGAAATTGTGCCTTCAGTATCTCCCTTTTGAAAAAGTCCCATCTGTCTTGGGGTCTCTTCTCTTTTAGTATTCCTGACCATGGGATCATCCCCAGTATTTCCCTGAGTTTATTGAAATCAGCTCTCCTAAAGTCAAGAATGCGTGTCTGACTGTGCCTGGCCTCTCCTTTCCATTCTATAACAAACTGCAGGAGAACATGATCACTCTCACCTAAGGATCCCACCACTTGCACCCCATTAACCAGGTCATCTCTGTTGGTTAGGATCAGATCTAAAAAACTGACCCCCTTGTTGCCTCTTCCACCTTTTGGACAACCATGAAGTGTTAGGTCTGACCAAAGCAGAATAGAGTGGAACTATTCCTTCCTTCTAGACACTATATTCCTATTAATGCAGCCTAGAATCACAATGGCTTTTTTAGCTGCCGCATCACATTGCTGACTCATGTTCAGCTTGTGGTCCACTAAGACTCCTAGATCCTTTTCACATGTACTGCCCTCAAGCCATGTGTCACCCATCCTATATCTGTACATTTCATTTTTACTGCCCAAGTGTAGTATCCTACATTTCTCCCTGTTGAAATTCATTTGTTAATATTAGCTCAGCTTTCTAATCTGTTGAGGTGATTTTGGATTCTGATCCTGTCTGATCCTGGGGTATTAGCTATATCTCCTAATTTGGTGTCATCTGCAAACTTGATGAGCATGCCCTCTATTTCCTTGTCCATGTCATTTATAAAGATGTTGAATTGCACTGAGCACAGGACAGAACTCCGTGACCCCCCACTAGTCATTTCTCTCCAGGATGAAGAGCTGTTCGTGATTACCCTTTGATACATGTTTAAGTTCCCCTATGGATATGGTTGGACATTTTTGTCAACATGGAATGTCCACATTCATTTCATGGTTGTAGAAGAGGAATTGTGCCTACAGTACCAAGGTGCATAGATATGCATTGTGGATTGTACATAGATGACCATACACATTTGATTATTTGGTGTCTTCGCTCCATTGTGCAATGTTTCTTTTCATCACAAGGGTGGTGTTGCAGTGACTACCAGTCTCACTCTCCTCCTTCCTTGATGTGAATTGCTGAGCTAGTTTGGTTCCTGAACAATTATTTTTCCTACTCTCTGTTTTCATCTGTACTACAGGAACATGTTTGACTTTGCTTCATTTATTATTTCATGTATTCATTACATTTATGATGCACTTTTCCCTCCAGTGAGTTTGTGGGGGTGGGGTATACATGGCACTCCTCTTCAATTTGTCCTCACAACAGCAAACCTACAAAATAAGTAAAGCTGGGAGGGATGTTGCCAGTCCAAGGTGATCCCATGAGTTTTACAGCTGAGTGGGAATTGAACCTGGCACTCCTAAATCCAAGTTGAACATTGTAACCACTACACCACCTTTGATCTCCTTTGAGACTTAGGGCTTATCTACATGGGCAGTATACCCCTTCTTGACCCTGGCTTAGAGCCCTGCAGTCTTGATGACATGGGGCTTTTGCCCCATTCTTCCCCCGAGCAGTCCTTATGACCCCCAGGGCAAGAAGAGGTCTAAGAAAGGGTAGGGCCCATTACACCATTTTAAAATAATACCTGCTTTAATCTGTTCCCTCCAGCAAAAAATGGATTCGGCCTCACATGACCGCATGAGCCTGTTCTGGCACTCCACCCCATTGCTGCAGGTGCCAGTCTGCCATCACTCTTTCATAGCACGGCAGGGGGTCTTGGTCACATGCTGCAGGCTGGCTTCCTGCTGTTTCCTATTCAGAAAATGCTACTTTCTGTGCAAAACAAGCACATGTGAATTTTGCACAAAATAACTCCTGAACTGTAAAGATTCACATCAGTCAAGGATTCTTCTTGTCTGGGTTTATAGAAAAACATATTTGTGTTTTTTTTTAAAAAAAATCTTTTTATTTTATTTTATTTATTTATTTACAATTTTATAAATATTTTCAAACCTTCCCTAGTCTCAGGCAGTGAGATTTTTGTAAAAACAAAACAAAACAAAACAAAAACACTGGATCCTAGAAATGACTCCATGTGATGTCAGAGGAGGCAGGCTTGGTGATATCACAAGGGTGATATGACAAGTGGTAGCCCAAGATGATGTCACTAAACATGATATATTAAGGATCAATTACAGTTGCCATTCAATTAAAAGAACACCACGTCTAGAACCATGGCTTTGGAACAGAACACAAAGACCATCCAGTCCAACCTCTGCCTTGCAGGGATACATAATCAAATCATTCCCAACATATGGCAATCGAGCCTCTGTTTAAAAACCTCCAAAGAAGGAGAATGCACCACATTCTGAGGCAGCGTATTCCACTGTCAAACAGCTCTTACCATCCGGACGTTCTTCCTAATGTTTAGATGGAATCTCTTTTCCTGCAGTTTGACCCCATTGCTCCTTGCCGTAGTCTCTGGAGCAACAGAAAGCAAGCTTGCTCTCTCTTCAATGTGATATTCTTTCAAATATTTAAACCTGGCTATCATGTCACCTCTTAACCTTCTCTTCTCCAGGCCACATATACACAACTCCCTAAGAGACACTCCTCACAGGTCATGGTTTCCTGAACTTTCACCATTTTGGTCACCCTCCTCTGGACATGTTGCAGCTTGTCAAACAAAGGAGGACTACACACACACACACACACACACACACTTTTAAAGAAAGAGCTCTCACCCCAAGATCCTGCCCTCTCACCTTCCAGACTGGAGAAGAGAGAACCCTAGATCTGTCCCATTAGGTGATTTCCCTGGGCATGGGTTAGACCTATGTTCTATTTTGCAATGAATTCTTCTTGCTTAGCATTCTGATCTGAAAAGGCTTATGTCTCTTCAAAGGACTTGGGAATGCTGAGGAGCAATGCCCCCATCCTGGTGCATGATATGAAGCCTGTGAAATGCTTACCTAACCGATTCTTAATTGCAGGTCATAGAATTTCTGTGACTTAATGCAAAAGTGTGGAAGACTGGGACCTCTAGTGGACCTTGCTTAGAAATGCAGTCATTACAGAATAATGCTGGAAATAAGGGGCTCACCTAGACCGGAGAATTAATTGGGGGAAATAGCACATTAACTCATTTGTCTCAATGATATATTCGCAAGATTGCTGGTATGGGAAGCTATCCGTGGTTTGAAGTTCACACAGAGCATGACCGTGAATAGAGATGGTAGCTGGGAGTGAATTATTCATTTTATTATTTTCCAAAAGCTCCTGCTGTTCCCCCCTCCCCCCTCCTTAAACCCAAGACTTGGAAGAGCAATCTTCCATTTGTTTTTGTTTGTTTGTTTGTTTGTTTGTTTTTGCTTTAATGCTCAAAAATCGTGCACAATCACTTCCATGAAAATGAACAATGGTGGCTCCAGCCACTTTGTTGCTGGCAAGCTCACCCCTGCACATGTTTGACCAATCACATTTTGACCTCTACAGTGTGCCCCAATTCAAATTGGTTGTTTAAATGGGCTGGAATGCAGATTTCCACATATTTTTTAAAAACACTTCACGAGAAGCAGCAAAGGCTGTTATTGCACAGTACATGGAGTATTTAGTCCCCTCCTTTTGAATATGGTAAATCCCCACAGGATCTCATCAAGACAAAAGGTATTCCCCTTACATTGCATGGGGATTTTTTTTCATCATCTAGACAACATTTGGGTATTTCAATTCCCTTAACAACGGCGAAGAAAAAGAGTAGGGAAAATGGGTTTATTTTTCTCCTTTATATTGCTGGTGGAGGTTATTTCCTAATAAGTATGCTTTGGCTTTCATAATGTTTGTAGTCGGACAGTGTTGAACCACATGGGTACAGCTTTCTAGCTCAGCAGAAATCATTTAACCATTCAGGATGATCCATCATAGACCCATACTCTCCAACAGTCCTGATTTGGCAGAGACTGTCCAGATTAATCCTCTGTCATCCCACTTTTTCAGCTGTGTTTAAAATATCCCAGTTTCTCTGTCCTCCTCTCACTTTTGCCCTTTGTCTTTAGATTACTTCAATTGCTGCAAACTGAGTTCAAAGTGTAAAAGTGGGTGTGCACTCAGTTAACTCAGGAAAGAGGAGAGGAGAAGAAGGGGCCGACCCAGTAGACTCAGGGAAAAGCAAACTGCTGCAGTCTTTCCTAGTTTGTGTGATCTTCCTCATCAATGACTTTTGACATTTTGACCAGACTATCATGTTGCTTGGTCACAAATGTCCCTGTTTTTATCTGAGAAATGCTGTACGATGCTGTCACGGGTGACACCAGCCTCTAGTGCGCCCTCACACACATGCACATGCCTGTGAGATGAGGCTGCCCGTGTTACAATACAGTTCAAGAGCCCTCCATTATCACAGGTACGTAGACCTGTTTTCAGGGGTAGATCTACAAACTGCAATATTTTCTGTTTAACAGTTTCATGAATCATGCAGACAGCATGGTGAGAGAAACATAATAAAAAATAATTTTACTTAAACTTGTTGTAACAGACTGCACAATAGCAAAACGGCTACCCCATTTTATTTAATTTCCTTATAGAGGTACAACCACACTACATGGTTGTAGTTGTTATATCTCAATTTAGCAGTCATGCCCCCATCCAGTGAAATCCTGGCAACTGTAGTTTGGCAGAGTTCTCAGACCTATAGGTCAGGTAATAGACTAGAGCTCTCTAGCAGTGAATTTTATGGACTTCACCAGACTACAGATCCCAGGATTAGTCATGGCACTTAAAATTGAATCAAACTGCTATACCTGTGCTGTGTGAACACACTACTAGTCTCTTCAAGCATTTATTTCCTTCTCACAGCTACTCCTTGATGACTTTGATTCCTACTTGACTCATTTTTACTTGAATACACATTGGCACACACTTCTTGCATTATCCAGGATAAAGTGTACTCTTGGAATACCTGTTTACATAATTTTGCCTGTCTCAGAATTGTCCTGTATAACCATAGGAGGGGATATCATACCCTCCACTATTTCATGGATAACAACTAGGACTTTTGGCCAAGCAACTTCAGAATGTGGTTGAGATGGCAAAAGTTATTAAAGAAAACTGACAAGCCAGGCGAGGCTGAAGCAGTTTGCTTTTGCCTAAGTCTATTGGCAAGGGCATGATCCCACCCCTCCTTTCCTCCCCCCACCCCCCGCCATGTTAGTTGAGTGCAAACTACAGTGGGCCCTTGGTATCCACTGGGGTTTGGTTCCAGGACCCCCGCCCGTGGATACCAGAAAACATGGATGCTCACATCCCATTACATACGTTGACATAATAATTATGTCCCTTATATAAAATGGTAAAATCAAGGTTTACTTTTTGGATTTTTTGGGGGGGAGGAAATATTTTAAAGCCATGGATGGTTGAATCCATGGATGCAAAATCCATGAATATGGAAGGCCTTTTGTTCTGTTGCACTTTGAACTCAATTTGCAGAAATGGAAGTAAGCTGAGGATAAAGGAGAAAAGTAGGAAGAGGAGAGAGAAACTGGGACATTTTAAAAGTAGCTGAAAAACTGGGATGACAGTGTTACCCTCTAAGCTCAGGGGTCATGACAACCCTCAAAATATTGACATCAATTTGGGAAATGAATGTACTCAGCTTGGCTATGCAAGAGGGGGGCAACAGATAGCAGGGATCTTTTAACCTGTTTACCGGTACTCAGGAGAAGACACAAGCTAGATAGTACAATGATTTGATGTTTATTAAGGGAATAATGATAATAATGACATTCACACACACATTCAGGCTCCAAGCATTCATGTAAGACTAGTGAATAATGCAGAAGATATAGGGATAGAGGAATAGAAGAGGAAGATTGTTTGTGGGTAATGCGACACCTGTCCTGTAAAGATGAGGTCGCGGAAGGAACCAGCAGAGTGGGGATCTGGAACAGGAATGGCTATACAGACAAACATAGTGTCCACAGGAAGGAGATCCGTGAGCCTGGATACACAGAGTTACATGGTGTTGGTAGGAAGATGAATTCTGTGCATTTGAGTGGAATTTTGGAAAGTTTTTTTTTTTTTTAATAGTCAGTAGTTGCCTCCAGGAGGTGGGATTTAGAGTGGAAGACAATTTTTCTTCCAGTTGCTCAAGGTGAGACAAAGGCACTCCAGATGTGTTAATGGCATCTTAATGTGCAGATTTGTTGTGATTGTATTGGAGGAAGCAACTTTCTTTGTTTAGGAAATGAGGGTCATTTACAGTTTTGAGTCTCCCAGCCTTGGGTGATAGGATTAGCCAGGTGTCAGGCACCTTCAGTTGCCTTGCAAATTAACATTTCTTTAGAATCTAGGTGGCCCCTCCATAAGTGCATACCTGACTGAGCCTGAACAATGTCCTTGCAAATTGTTGGAATTTTCCCGCTTTTAATGGCCTCACTATGTGGAGGGCCACATTTGCTCTAATTATTGAATATTGCTGATTATTAATAGAGATATAGGACTGCGGGTGTCAGGGTAGGTAACAACAGAGGATTAATTGGAAATGTCTCTGCCAGGTCAGGACACTTGGTGTATGCGGGATATGCATCATGAGCCCCTCTTTCACCAAAAGGTGAGCAAATGTCTTATTTCTAAACTCTCCATTTCAGGATATGTCCTACTGAAACATTTCTGTTCTGCATCCAGCACAGTCTCCATGCCCTTTGTGATTTTGCTCTTCTGCCTTTACTATTTCCCTTCTTACTTCATAATCTATTCTTAAGTGTGAATTTTGCTCCCCTAGATCTGTCAACCTTAGATTAAGAAGGCTTCTTGCTTTCTAAAATCAACCTGCTTTCCCTCCCTTCCTGCATTGCATGTTTCAGGGAGCCCTGGTGGCGCAGTGGTTAAATACCAGTACTGCAAGCCACCATGTTGCAAGTTTGATTCCAGCGGGCTCCAAGGTTCACTCAGCCTTCCATCCTTTCGTAGGTTGGTAAATTGAGTATCCAGCTTGTGGGGGGCAATTAGCTAACACACATTAGAAACTGTTTAATGCAGTGTAGATGTGTAAAGAGCTATTGCTTAAAACAATTTGTAAGCCGCTCTGATAGCCTTGTGTCTGAAGAGCGGGATATAACTAACTAACTAAATAAATAAAAATTCAAAATGCCTCTCATAACATCTTGTCTAAGATCCTATATTGGGGGTACTTTGTGTAAAAAGTATATATTTTCAGTCCAGTTTAGATTGCAGTGTGTGTAAAACATGCCTCACATCCAAGCTAAATGGGAGAACTGGGTCACCATGGAGTAATTGGAGATATGAGTGACAAAGGAGCAAGTGGTATTTGGGAAGTGAGTCTTCTGTTCTGTGAGAGTCAAGAGTACATTGAAGTAACAGCAGGAAGTGATGGAACAGATTAGGTCTCTCAGAAGGAAGCTGCCAGAGAATACAACTCAGCCACTTAAGGCCCAAGTTTGCTTTATATGTCTTTGAACCCATTTGCATCTACCAGTACTCTTATCAAACAGGAGCAGTTGCCTCCCACAGTAAAAGTAATTTTTGTCTCAACATTCTGCCTTGCCAAAACAGCAGTAGTGAGGTGTTAAATATTTTCTGTTTACCCTGGAGTTTCTGTACCTATTTATTCTCCATTTATGGCTGGCATCCACTTAAGGAAATATACATGTGCAAGTCACACTATACATAACAGGCCAAAAGTCACCATTATGCATGATAGCAGCAGAAGCACAGTTGTGCAGAAAGTTCACACGTCCCCCTGTGCCTTGTCTCCATTGCATATTGCGCACTACATGTCGCAGTTCAGCATTAGGCATTGGGTGGTGTGAAGTCGAAGGCTTTCACAGCTGTCATCCATAGGTTTGTTGTTGTTGTTGTTGTTGTTGTTGTTTTTCTGGGCTGTGAGGCCCTGTTCTGGAAGAGTTTATTCCTGAAATTTTGCCTGCATCTGTAGCTGGCATCTTCGGAGAATGGTGGTGTAGGGGGTGCATGGGGTTTATATACTGTGAATCCCTGTTGGAGAAGATATGTACCTTTGTGTGTTTGGATGGCTAGTTCCTGGGGGTAAGATTAGTGTCTATTTAGCTACAAACACCTGGACAATTCATTATCTGCTGGAAATCCCCCTGTCCCTGGGTGGAGTTCATTTGCAAGTATTGAGATTTGATTTTAGTGTTTTTCAGGACTGGCAGCCAAACTTTGTTTACTTTAAGGGTTTCTTCTTTCCTGTTAAAGTTGTCCAGGTGTTTGTAGATTTCAATAGTTTCTCTGTGCATTCTGACATGATTGTTGTTGACCTGGTCCAGAATTTTGGTGTTTTCAAATAAAGAAGAAACCCTAAAAGTAAACAAAATTTGGCCGCCAGTCCTGAAAAACAAGTAAGGGACTATAATAAAGAAAACAATGGGCGGGTTTCAGTCCAAAATTTTGATTGATATTCAAAATACTGACTCCATCCTCAAAATAGATCCATACCTTGTGCAGCTCATTTAAAGTTCCAACTAAAATCCAGAGTGGAAGCACCAGTGTCATGGCAACTGCCTGCCACCACTGGCTACTGTCACTGATATTGGTGATACTCACTCCCTAAAGAACAGTTGAAGAATTTTCTTCTCTTCAAGGAAAAGTGGTGATATGACCACAGTGTCCCCCACACACACTTTTCTCTCCCATAAATAAGGAGAAGATTTATTATTATTATTATTATTATTATTACATCCATTTTTCCATCAACATTGTCATAACCTACACAGCGTTATAGACTATTGTGACTTCCTCACTCAACTGAGTTTGATTCAGCTTACACAAATCCATTTGGCTTTCAAAATCCATCAAATTTTAAACATAAAAGTTACTATACCATTGACACAATGATACAGGTTATTTCATATTCTTCATATTACATATTGTATAGACCTAAGATCACATTCAGAATTTAAATGATATTACATATCATATTACATATCTAAATTCTCTTATTATTTTCTCACCTATTATTCAAGTTCAAATTCATCAAACCTGCATATTACCAACAGAGACGTTTAATGAAGAAAGAAAAAGTCTTCCGTATCTTGAACCACCAATTTACTTATTTAAGAAAATTCAATCCTCTAGCCACGTTCCCATGTACCCATTCCATTCTATCCTCCAATATTCAATTAACAATTCCCAGTCTTTTCTAAATCTTTCTACTGAATGGTTTCTCACCCAACATGTAAGCTTTTCCATTTGCGCCACTTCCCTTAGTTTCAACATCCATTCATCATAATTTGGAGTTGGTTTTTTTTTCAAGTGTCTAGCATATACCATTCTAGCAGTGGTGATCATGAAGAACATCAAAGTTTTAAGATCTTGTGGGAATTCTATATCAAATATGTTTAACAAGTATAATTCAGCTTTAAATTTGAAGTCCCTCTTAATTATCTTACTATGTATCATTATACAATATTCTTTTGCCTCTTTACATGACCACCACATATGAAAGAAGGTACCGTTTATGTCTCCACATTTCCAACAGTTACTTTTCATTTCCTTATACATTCTTGCCATTTTTACCGGTATTAAATACCATCTAAATTGCATTTTATAACAGTTTTCCCTCAGTTCATTGCTAACTGAAAACTTTATTGTTTTTTTCCATAATATTTCCCAATCCTCTAACAGTATGGTGTTCCTTACATTTTGAGACCACTTTATCATGTGTTCCTTAATTGTTTCCAGTTCTAATTCTATCTTTAAAAGTAATTGGTATAATGTTGAAACTTTAAGTTCCTTCTCACCCATAACCAAGACATCTAATTCCGTTCTTAAATTCTCTATGCCAGGGGTTTTTATGTCAAGGTTAAATCTTTCAAGAAGTTGTAAATGTTGAAACCAATTACATTTTTTTCAACTCATATTCCAATTCCTCCCTTGTTTTGAGTTTACAATCTCCTTTCTGAAAGCTCAACAAATCTTGAGTCCACCACTTCTCTAAAGGTATCATTTCCATACATCTGAAAGCTTCCTGAGGGGAAACCCA
Source organism: Gambelia wislizenii (assembly GCA_030847615.1). Classification (NCBI taxonomy): domain Eukaryota; kingdom Metazoa; phylum Chordata; class Lepidosauria; order Squamata; family Crotaphytidae; genus Gambelia; species Gambelia wislizenii. The sequence goes on along the minus strand of JAUMIR010000001.1, from coordinate 15,370,719 downwards.
TGTAGGCAGTTTATAATAGATTTTCTGCTTAATCGTTTTCCATGTTCTTAAGAGAGATTTTCTGATAAAGTGATCATTAAAGCTTCTATCTACCCCTTCTTTCGCATACTACATGTATGCGTGAAAACCAAACCTCATATCCGAGCCCTTTAAAGTTAGAAGTTTAGTGTCTTCTAACATTATCCAATCTTAGAGCCATAATAAAGCACATGCTTGGTGATACAATCTCAAATTTGGTAGGCCCAGCCCTCCTTTACCTTTATTATCTAACAAAGTCTTCCATCTTACTCTCGGTTTTTTGTTCTGCCATATGAATTCAGATAAATCTTTATTCCACTTTTTGAAAAGTTTGTCATTTAACAATATAGGTAGATTTTGAAATAAGTATATCATTTTTGGGAGTACCATCATCTTCACTGCCTCAACTCTCCCTAAGAATGACAAGTTTAGTTATTTCCATCTCTTGAGATCTTTCTTAATTTCCAGCCATTTCCATTTGTAGTTGTTATCGACCAAGTCCATATTACTCTTTGTGAGGATAATTCCCAAATATTTTATCTTTTTCTCCATTTTGTAGCCTGACAGACTTTCTAATCTCATTTCTTCTATATTATCTAGATTTTTTGTTAGTATCACTGTTTTTTCCTTATTAATACTCTGGTTTCTCTTCAGATCGTATAAATCTTATGCCTTTAATAAGGAGAAGAATTTTGACAAGCCACTTTGTGCACACTTCTGGACCTTCAAGTAGGCACAAGAACTCTTTGACCTCTCATGAGCTTTATCACTGCAACTTGGCACCCAATAGATGACAAGTTGCAGCACCCCAATGTGTGAACTGCCTTCACCTAAAGCATTTTGATCAAGGTGATTTGTGTAACATCTGTGTGTGGGGGTTGGTTTGTGATAGCTCTTTTGACACCTTCAGGGAAATCAATACCTCACAGATTGGCCCAATGTTTGTGAAACAGCCTGAGATGGCAGACTTGCTGTGTAAACAATTAATGTGTGATTTCATTTCTTTGATGAAAACTCTAACCGAGAACTTGCTGGAGTGTGAAATCCATCTCCAGCCTGTATCACCGGCATTCACACAAGGAAGATGTACCTTCTAACTGCATGAATTTGGCAGGGACAGTCTCGAGTAGTGCTCCATCAGCACACTTTTCCGCTGTTTTTACAATGTCCAAGTTTCTCTCTTCTCTTCCCACTTGCCCTTCTGACTTAAGCTTAGTTCATTCACTGCAAACTGAGTTCAAAGTGGAAAAGTAGTTTGCACTCAGTTAACTCAACAGAAGGGAGAGGAGATGGCAGAATTTTGACCTTCCCTGTAGACTCAAGCAAAAGCAAACTTGGTTGGACTGGATGACCCCTGTGGTCTCTTCCATCTCTATGATTCTGTGATGTGGCTTCTCCTTCCATGATCTTCCTTATTAATGACTTTTGCCATGTTGACCACACTCCCACCACACATGTCCCGGGGTTATCTAAATGGTAAAAATATTCCTGGTACTATTTAAGAAGACCTTTTGTCCCAATGGAATCCCACATCATTTTGCCAAATTTGGAAGGCAGGGGGGACTGCCATATACTCTGCAGGGAAAGCATTTGTGGCTTTTTCCAAAGTTTTTTAAAAACAGTGTGGGAAATGTGCTTTCCTGCTTATTGGGACAAGCAACATGAATTGATGAGCTTTCCTCATATGAGCAGAAGTGAGGAAATGATTCTGGGAGCAGAGCTTGCCAGCAAGGCAACTGCCTGGAACTGCAATTTTGGATTTTTGCCGTAGTGATCATGAGCTACAGAGAGAAAGTAGCCCCCTTTTTTGGTTGGCTTCTTTGTTAAAGTGGAAGATTGCACATATATACCTTGGATTTCGTGTTTTTTTTTTAAAAAAATCTTTTTGGCGACAGCAACTCTAAGTAGTAATAATAATAATAATAATAATAATAATAAAATTTATTTATACCCCACCCCTCTGCTAAAAACAATCGGGGCGGCTTCCAACAATTAAAACATTATAATAATGACTAAAAACACCACCCACCCCCACCCTCCCACATAAAAAGACATTAAACACAATAAGATTAAAACCTTCTAACTAAAAAACACATTAAAAACAAATATATACATAATTTTAAAAAAGCCAGGAGACTGAGTTCCTGAGGCCGGGATCTAATCAGGAAAGGCCTGCCGAAAGTAAATAAAAATGCCAGTCATTCACTTGTGCCTGCCATCTTGATTTGGCCATTGGAACAGCAAAAGCAGATAGCTTTGCATGTCTGTGATCTTTTTTAAAAAAACATGTTGGGACAAAAAAACCCCACTGCAAATTGATATTACTGCACACCAATCCACATCTTATTGCTTCATATAGACAAGCCCACAGTTTTCGTCTGTAAAATGTTGGATGGTATATAGTATATATAGATGTGTTTGGATGTTGGATGGTATATAGATCCTGTTATCAGAGGCAGATGTAGAAACTAATATTTTCTGTTTCAAACTTTATCAACCGTACAGCCACTCACTCTATGGTAGGGATGGGGAAAATATGACCCACTAATTAAACGCAGTCCCCAGACCCTATTTTTGCAGCCCCCAAAGCTCCTCACAAATTTGGTAAAAACCCACTCTGTCCATGATATCCCCATACTCTTTTAGCCCCATTCTGCAACAGACTATGACTGGCATTAGTGGCATACAAATGCATAAATTTCCTTTATACCTATATATACCCTTTTGTGGGTGCTACAGAAGTTTGTTAGGGTATGCAGCCCCTCTAAGCAATCTGTACAATAGCAGAATCAGCAAAAACACAAGGACCATATGCCTTTCTGCATATCTAGGTGTGTAGACATGGAGACAGATGAAAAATATCCTTTTCCAGGCTTTTATGAATATCTAAAACAATACTACAAAACAGACTACATTCTGGCTGCTTTAAATGATGCAGCCTTCTCTTCACTAGAAAGCAAAGAACAGCTCTGTGTATTTCTCAAAGGCAAGCAACAAGGCAACAGTTTTGTTTTCCACACAGAGAATTGATTAGAGCTACCCATAACATTGACTGCTTCACAGGCCAAGCTGTGAGAGAAGAGAGATAAGACACAGCTGATGGGAAGAAACCCACAGTTGCTACCATTTGTTGATATAACATAGCCTTGCAGACAGGCCTGCTTTTAATTGAAAGTCAAGCTGGCCTGCATTTTTGCCTACAGTGAGAATTTAATGCTAGGATTCTGGGACTGTATGTTCCATTATCCTTGACAAAGTTGGTGTTCTCTTCCTCCTCTGTGGTGCCCAAACTCCCCCTTAATGACCATACTGCCACTGAAGCCCCCTCCATGGCTATTCTAGTTTTGTGGAGAGCAAACAGGATCAGAGAAGCATCTGGCTATGTCCCTGTAGCCAGATGCAAAATGATTACAGCAGTGCTGAGATCTCTAGAAGATGTTATATTATGAACTTTTGTTTTGCTTTTTAAAAAGTTTTTCTGAGCTTACTAGATAAATTAAGGTAAAATATGGTTATGTGAGGTATCATAAATGTAAAAAGGTAAGGATCATTTGGGAGGGGGAAGACAGTATGGAATGTTGGGAAGGCCTGTCTACATGGTAAAAATGTTTCTCATAGAATTCGAGGAGAATACCTTTTGTCCCAATGGGATCCCACATCATTTCACTGTATTCGGAAGGAGTGGGTGGCAAAAACTCCAAATATTCCATGGGAAAAGTCTTCACAGCTTTTTCCTGGTTTTTTTTTTTTAACTCTGAAAGAAATGTGCATCCCCGCTCATTGGGACAACAGATTTGCTTTGCTGCACATTTCTGATAAGAGCAGAAGTGGGAAGCTGATTGGTCAGACATGTGCAGGGTGTGCTGGCAGGGCAAGTGCCCAGAACCACCATGTTGGATTTTCACCATAGTGATCATGTGCTGAGGTGATAAAACAGTCCCTTTTCTTCTTTTTTCCTGTTTATTTAAGCAGAAGGTCACATTTCTGCACCTTGGATATGCTTTAAAAAATGTTGTTTGGCAGTGGCGACTGGTGACAATAAAAACCCAAGTAATTTACTTGCACCTGCCGTCTTGGTTTGCAGGCATGCCCCTTTGAACAACAAATGCATCTGGCTTTGCTTGACTGTGATCTTGAAAAAAAAATGTGGAGACAAATGAAAGCTGCTGCGAATTGGTGTTAGTGTACATCAATCCACATTTTATTGCCTCATATAGACAAGCCCGAAGTGATTGGTGCCAGATATTTGAAGGGATATTTTAAAAAATCATGTAGATGTCAGTCAGGCAGACAGACATGAAACTTTCAGAGTTAGGAATATATGTTAGAAATGTTAAGAGAGAGAGAGGACTTTATCAGACGACCCAGTTTAAGGTGTTCTTTTGCTGGCATAGAAAAACCCATTTCTATGCCAGCAAAAGAATGCTCCCCTCGCACTCACCTTCTTCTTCCGGCAAAGGCTCCTGGCAATAAAGAGGAAGTGCATGGAGCCCCATTCACTTCCTTCTTCAAAATCCTGCAAGACTTCATCATGTGGAAAATTTAAAAACAAACACAAATATACACATAAAAAGTAACACCAAGCACCTAGGCACACTTTAAAAGTCCAAAATTACCTGGGTGTGTGTATAATAAAAACAGTGAAACTTACCTGGATGTCCAGACCTCATCTGGAAGTGTTCATGCTGGACTGGCCACTCTGGCTACAAAGACGAGAGTTAAATGGCCCAAGCTGGGGGATCTATTGATGGCTTAAGCCATCAGTTAAAAATGACGGGATTTTGACAGGGCATAACTGCGAAAGGGCAACATCATCTAATATATGCACCCTTTCATGGTTATGTAGAATTGTTATGATGCAGTACAGTATTTTGTCCATCTAATAAAGTCCTTAGTCAGGATCAGAGAAAGAGATTAGTTACACTCAGATCAGTTAGCTAAGATTAGGAGAGATGAGAGGAATGGGAGTGAGAGATGGGAGTTAGTTTGCTGGTATTTAGTATTACCAGTATTTAGATGTGCTAAATAAGTAGACTTTAACGTTATACTGAATGTGCAATAAACTTTATTTTTTATTATACACTTGTGCCTCTGAGAATGCTACATAAGGTGCATTGGACGCCTTGGGCCCTGATACACAGTGTTTTGTGGTGGCAGCAGCTATAGAATCACTATGGCTGGTGTCACTGCTCTCTCTGATGGTGTCACCTGCTGCAGTTCCACCTCTCCGCACCCCCTAGTGCTGCCACTGGGCAGCAGTTATTCAAGGGTGGCAGCGTCACATGGATGGATGACTAATAAAGTCTCCCCAGAAATTACAAGGGCAATTAGAATGTCTCTACATTCGATGCCATAGCAGTGAGACAGGAGGCAGTCCTCATATTTGGTTGTAGGGTTTGGACAAGTGGGTGGCCTTACAAAGACCTCAGGGAACCTCAGCACTGATGTGATCATTCTGCGTCCGGCTACAAGTCCCCAATCCTGCTTACTCCCCACAAGGCATGGAATGGTTGTGGGTGTGGAATTTCAGTGGCTTTACAGTAGATCTGGTTGGGTGTGTACGGCCATAAAAGTGGAATTACTCTGCTTTGCTGAGCCATAGTGGATATCAGTTTATATGATCTAAGGCAAAGGTCCCTTTTTGCAAGGGGAATCCTTAGAAAACATTCAACTTTTTGCAGCAGTAGGTAGTAAAGTTTGAGCACTTGAGTAAGAATTTGAGCATTTGATTTGGTGTTTGCTGAGCAGAAGGTATCTCCCCCTCCTAACAAAAGTAGCAATGACTCTTTCAAAGATTAAAGATCACTTTCTAAAATGAACTCACTTTTAAAGAACAGTGTCGTTATTCAGCTATTACCCATGTATTTATAAATATTGGCAGAACTCCTTCATTGGATTGCATAACATACAGTAAATCTTGGCTTGTGGAGTTACGCATTCAGTGTGATAAACCAGAGCAGCAGTTAAGTATGCTGGCCACTCATTTCTCTGTATTATGATAAGTGTCCACCAGGTGGAAGCACTGTTTCCTTTTTTATACCCAAAATCTATATAATGCCATATTCCAAAGAAGATCACATTATTCACTCAAGATCGGCGAATGCCATTTATACACTCCTTATCGTATCTGGACACTGCAACCTTTCCTCCACAGCACCCAACTCACCAGCCCTACTGGCATTCATCCAATCAAATGGCTGAAACACCAATCTATGGTTAGCGTTTCTTTAAGCTATTTTGGTATTGCATGGTGTGGTGTTTTTTTCTTCTTCTTCTAATTTTAAAATTATGTTAATTCTACCAGTGTTGTAGATCTCATTTTGATATTATTAATTTTTTTTCTGCAGCAACATTTTCTGCACTGTATCATTACATGGAAAAATTATTATAGTTCAATTGGTGTCTTGCACATGAATAATTTTACCATGGCATCAGTTGGATATTTTTGTTCAGTACAGAACTCAATGTCCACATTCAGTTCAAGGTTACAAAAATACTGTTGCACATCTGGCACCATGACACATGCAGATGTACATTGGTACACTTGTGATGCACATGCACATTTGGTTGTGATTTGGTTGCATATTTGGGTGTGTATTCAATTGCTCATATACGCACAATCCTAAATATACACTGGACTGACTATGTGATGAATGTTGCTGTCCTTGAGCAAGCAGGGATCACCAGCATTGAGGTCATGATATTGAGAACACAGCTGCGCTGGGCAGGGCACATTTCTAGGATGGAGGACCATCGCCTCCCAAAAATAGTTCTCTATGGTGAACTTGCTATGGGTCAGCATAAGAGGGGCAGTCCAAAAAAGCAATACGACTCCCTGAAACAACATCTCAGGCTCCGCCAAATTGATCACCAACAACTGTCCGCCCTGGCCTCACATCGGGAGGCATGGAGAAGCACTATCCACAATGCTGCAGCCTTTTTTGAGAACTCATGCTGAACAAGTCTTGAAGAGAAACAACACCACAGAAAGAACCACAACCTGGAAACATCACCCAAGGAGACCTTCTGCTGTGCTTTCTGCAACTGGACTTGTTTATCTCGGATTGGCCTTTTTAGTCATCAGTGTGCTTGCAGAAAGTGTGGGATGAGTCCTTCCTGAATCTTTGGTTGCAAAAAACAGCCAGAGAGACAATTGCTCAACATTGATATTCAAAGCAAGGGTTCTGTAGCAAATGGTTGTGTAAATCTGAATGTAGAGATTTATTCCATGCAACCCTGATGTAGAATCTAAGCATATATGTGTGTGTGTTTGTGTAAGTGCATATGGCTAGATGAATCAATAATCTAGTTAAACCATTCTTTAAAATGAGTTAATTTTAGAAAGAACTCTTTGATTCTTAGAAAGATTGTTGTTATTCTGAGGAGGAAGAGGAGGAGCAGCAAGATTACATATGCACAAAGATTTAATTTTAAAAAGATAAAATACTATTTTAAAAGCTATATCAGTACAAAATATTATTTTTAAACAGTAGTCTATAAGCAGGTTGTTTAAATATCTGAAGGGAGATCATATAGAAGATGGAGTGATTATTTATTTATTTATTCATTTATTTTGCTGCTCTGGAGATAAGAAAAGAACTGAGGGATTCAAATTACAAGAAAAAATATTCCAGCTAAACATTAGGAAGAACTTCTTTACTATAAGAACTGTTCAACAGTGGGATAGACTGCCTCAGAAGGTGGTGGGCTCCTCTTCCTCTGCTTCTTCTTCTAGTTTTTGTTTTTGTTTTTGTTTAATAGAGGTTGGATGTGCTTTAATTGTGTATTCCAGCATGGCATGGGGTTGGACTAGATGGTTCTTGCAGTCCCTTCCAACCCTAAGATCCTATTATATAATTTTAAGTGGCAATCCAATTAGAAATGAGAAATACTTGTCCCATTCTCATGCACCTAACCAGCCTGAATCAATAGTCCAAAGACATTTGTCTATGAGGCAGTTCTTGAAGCTCAGACAGGTCAACTAAAAAAGTCTGACACACAACTCATTCATGTCTTTCCCTCTACTGCTGGGCTTTATGAAAATGTCATGGACTGCTGGGCTTGAAGCAGACAGATCACATATTAACTCTTTGCACCATTGGACTGGCTGACTGGAGGAAAGAATTACAGATTATTCCAGGTGGGACATTCATACCACAGCCCATAATCTTGGTTTGACAAGTCAAGCTGAACTAGAGGATAATTTTGATGGCACTGGATGGCATAAAACAGGGATGGGGAAAGTTGGCGTTGAGACCATTTTTGTGGCCTTTGGGGCCTCTTGTTTCAAAAATGTTGGGAGAAGGCTGTCCCAGGGCCTAAGCCATCCCAGAAAGGGACAAAAGTGTGGCAAATTTAGGGAATGCTGGAACCACCCTGCATCTTCAACCTCATGTGGCCATCTTACCTTGCCTAATGGCAGAGCCTCACTTTGTACAACAATTCAGTTACTATAGTGATTTTAGCATTGCATTGGGCTGGAGGTGCTCTAGGGATGGGAAAAGATATTTGAAAATATTCAGAAATTGTAAAACAAACAAGCAAACATGTTTTTTGAGTGTCAGAAATGCCTGATAAGGATAATCCTGGACTGATGGAAATCCTTGCAGTTTGGGTCTTATTCTGCACAGATATCACACATGGTTATTTTGCACAAACAATAAATTTTTCTGTGCAGGAAACAGCATTTCATAGAATCATAGAATCACAGAATTGTAAACTGCCCCCAAAGGTGTGAATTTTGTGCAGAATAAATCCTCCAGCATTTTTCACACAAGAAACAGCATTTTCTGCACCAAAATAACATTTCTGTGCAGAAATATGATTTTTGAGCACAATAAGATCTGTGTCCTGTTGTTAAGGTGGGGGGCCCTCCTTCCTCTCTGTGCAATCCAATTTCACAGAGAAAGGAAGGGAAATTTTTTAATACAATCTGAAAACACATTCTCAAGGGTTCCTATAGTCTAGAAGTCCCTGGAACCACCGCCAAACGTAAAAAAACAAAAAACAAAAAACAAAAATGAAGTCCAAGGTGTGATAGAGTGATTTTTTTTTTATTTAACAGGAAAGCAAACACACACCCTGCAATACCCCATTTTATTACCTTAGTGATCGCCCACTAAGGCAAAACTCCAACATGGCAGCAGTGGGCATTTGCCTTGTTAGCAAGACCTGCCCCCTACGCTCGCTTGTTCAATCAGCTTTGCACTTCCTCTCCTATGGGAAAGCGATTCATATTGAATCGCTTCTCCCAACAAGCAGGAATGTGCATTCCCTTGCTGTTTTTAAAAAAACTCTGGGAAAGGTTGCAAAGACTTTTCCTGTGGAGTTGTTGAGGTTTTGGGGCCCCCTCCTTTTCAATATGGTGAAACAAAGTGGAATTCCATTAAGACATGTAGGATTCTCCTTGCTTTCCATGAGGAGTATTTTCACTGTTTAGACAACCCCTATATGGGGAAAATGTGGGCTACAAATAAAATAAAATAAAAAGGAAGAGCAGTTGCAGCTCCAATGTCTAGGCAGACAGTGAATTTTATTCCCAACTTTCAAGGTGCTGAACAGTGTCCGCAGAAGAGGCTGAAGACCATGATTAGCTTCTTTAACATTCCAACTAAAATAGAGCCACCAGCTGCCATTGAGAGAGAATGAAACTTAATGGGTGAAATCTGCTCATCCCTAACTGCAACACACAGTCTTTCTTTGCCTTACATCCTAGGAGAGGGGAAATAAGCCAGACGATAGCAACAATATTTGTTTTCCACACTCCATTAGTAGCCTAGAAGCAATTCATGCATGATCCCCAAATCTGCACCCAGATAATTAAAAAGAATGTTTCCCATCTCCTCTTGCGCCTATTGCATCTGGAACGGGCTGGCTTCTGCAAATATACAGGGATTTGAGATGGGGGGAGCTGAGCGTAAGGACAGATCACAATAAATCTATGCCGACAGGTACAAGCAAATTGGTCTATGGAAGTGACATATCTCTCCGCTTAAATGTCTACCACAAATCCCAAAGAGGCAGGGTAGGATTTAATCTAATTGGCTGTGCCACTTCCTTATGGCTTAATGCGAGAATCACGGCAATTACATCTGACTGTACTTAGCCCGGGTGCTGAGAATTCGTTTATTAGGCTATTAGGACTCAAGAAAAACCTGAGGTTGGAAATAATTTGGCTACCTCTGTTACACACATTGCTTGGGAGTTGGTTTGTGGTCACAATTCACCAAATTACTACTGATGAAGCAACAGTGGGGGAAACAGGTATAATTTATTCATTGATTCAGTTATGGAATTTTGTACCATCCTACATAATTGTTTTTCTCAGGTCAGTTTATGATGCAGTCTACTGGAGATGGGTAATGGGTGGTTAGGAACATACCTCCTACTACTTATTTAAAACAGTGGTTTTCAACCTTTAATCCTTCCAGATGTTTTGGTTATCAGCTCCCAGAAGCCCCAGCCAACAGTCAGAGATTCTAGGTTTCAGTATCCAAGGCCTGAATTGAACAGTTAATCCTAACGAGTGGGATCCATTGAATCAAGCCAACACCAATAAATTTTTCCTTGATTAAGTGGGTGGGTCTACTTAATTAGGACTAGTAGTTGGAGTGAGACCTAAAATATCTGGAGACCCAAACATTGAAAACCACTGACCTAAAATACAAATGTTGGATTTTGAGGATATACGACAAATTTTTATTCATTTATAATATTGGGACTCAAGGTGACTAATAAGTGTTAAAACCAGAGCAGATGAAAAATGTACAAAATGCATTAGTATATATACAAATGCATACTCAACAATCTATAGGATTAAATCATTGAAAAAATATTACAAAACTATATATATACATATATATATAACAGTTTACCACTAAAAGCCCATTGCAGTCAATTCCTAAAAGACTGGTGGGATAGGAAAGTTTTCACTTGACACTGAAAAGAGTCTATTTTAGCCTCCCTAGGGAAGCAGTCCCCAAGTCAGGAGCAGGAACCAAGAAGGTCCTCTCTCTTCTACCCTCCAAATGCACCTAGAGAATTTGCCTTGAGGTCTGATGTATTCTGGGGAGAGACCCTGCTGACCTTTGGACTGGGGAGCCATGAGGATCTGACAGAATATAAGTCTGTGGGGTTAAGTCCTGGCTAGTCGCTGCATGTGCCAGGTCCATGAAGCTGGCCGGCACCATGTGACGAAGCCCCCTGCATGTGAGCAGCCTTGGTCACATGCTGCAGGCCTGCTGCCCAGACCCAGAAGAGTAAGGGCAATCAGAAGCTAAAGCAACAGGCCAGCTGTCAGGGATGGGCTCCCATGGACATGCAGGGCCTGATTTTATTTGTTTGTTTGTTTGTTTGATTGATTGATTGATTGATTGATTGATAATTGATAAGAGAATGATGTGAAACTTGCCACATTCTGGTTAAAATGCCTCGAAGATTCCTAAACACATCCTTAAAAAGTAACTTTAAGAAGTAACGAGAAACCATGACTTCATTCCCATTGCATACATTGTTTTTGCACTGTCATCTGGCTACACATTAATTACTCAAAATTAAGTTTTTGCAGGTAATTGTTGCTTGTAACTTGTTACTTTCACATTTTGGCCAAGACCGCTGTGATTCCTGATTCTGGCCTTGGCCTGCATTTGTGCTACAGTAATTCTAAGTAGTTTCTCAATGCATCCTTTGACACCCGAGTCTTGGGTCGGGTGTTGGACAAGTAGAGGCCTTGAATGGTTAACAGACCACCAGTTTGGACCAGTTGGGCACCTTATCAGTACTGGAATAACTTCCCTGGAGGAGCCTAAGGGATTATCTAAATGAGCTATTTGCCCTATCTTGCCCCTGTCTTGGAGCCCTGCAGTCCATACAACACAGGCCTTTTGACCCATTTCACCTGTGGGCAGCCTGAAAACTCCTGGGGAAAAGACAGGGGAAAGATGAGGTAAAGCCCCTTAAACCATTTTATTTTAACACCTGAGAAAACCCACTTCATTTGGGGGGGGGGAAACAGATTGGACCCTGTGGGAATGCAGAAGTCCATACCTGTACACTGGCCTATATCTGCAGCCACCGCCACTGCCATCTGCATCACTCTTTCTGAAGCCAGGAAGGAGGCCCATAGCATGTGATCAAGGCCCCCTGCATGTTAGCGGCTTTGATCACATGCTGCAGGCCTCATTCCTAGCTTCAGAGGGAGCAATGCCGATGACAGTGGAGGTGGCTACTGGTACAGGCTGGCATGTCCGTGTGGACTTCCTTCCATTTTGTGTAGGTAATCGGGGGGGGGGGAGACGGGACTCATCCAGGGCCAGAACATGCTGGTGTGTTCTGACACATCTAGACAAGCCTAGATATTCCTTTCTAAAATAGAAAGGAAAGGTCTAAAAAGCAAAAGCTGGAGAATAAACCTGACATGGGTCCCAGGAACAGGAAGTGCTACCTGTCATTATTAGGAAATGACTGGGTGTCCTGGGAGTTCTGGAAGAAGTAGGCTGTAGACGGGAGAGGACCAAGGAGAATGAAAGGCAAGTTGTGCTTGTGTGAAGGCTGAATTCATATATTGATTTGATTTGGTATTTGGCGACAGCTCCCCAATACACACACACACACACACACACACACACACACACACTATCCACTTAGCAATCAAGGGGAAGAAAGAGAGAGAAGTTTATTTAATGTAAAGGGTGTGTAATGAAAGGAAGAAGAGATTAGTGGTGAGGAATCCAAGAAGAAAGGTAAAGATGGGACAAGGATGGGACTGACAGTGGGGGACATGAGGAGGGAGAAAAAATTGAAATGGAAAAGATGAGGCTGGAATATGATTTCCAGAGGGAAAGGCGAGGGGTGAGCCGGGGTCCTCCTGGGTCAGTCCATGCATATTGAGTCAGGTATAATAAGGAGAAATTGCTTCCTCATTACAAGGGGAAGGGAATTATGTTGATATGTTATTGGAGTCTTTTTTTGTAAAGTGCGGGCAACTTATAATTGGTGAGCGGAGCCCATGGGCAGCACAAGTTCAGACCCTTGCTCAATGGAAAACCCCAGAGGCCGTTGGCGGGCTGGCTGATAATGACTGCGGTGACTATCAAATCATGCAATAAGCCCTTTTGAGAAGGGATGAGGTTGACCCCAGAGACCTTCTGGGTTAGACTTCAGGTCTCAGAGGGAAGGGTCTGATAACTCCTTCCCGGAGTTGGCTGCAGGAATGACAAGTTAGCAGGTTGATCGAAGGTGGGGGCAGAGGGAGAGAGAAAAGAGATGGGGGCATTTATCTTACAGGAACAGCTGGTGGAGATCTCAGTTTCTTGTCACTGGGGGTGGGGAGAATCCCTTTCTTAATAGCTTTCATGTGGGGAAATTTCACAAATAATGAAGGGGTGATGAGAACAAGCTACCCTACACAAACAAAACAGCAAACATTTCCAGCTCCAGCATGTCTAAGGGAACCTACTGGGTGGTTATATCAAGAAAGAGGCCAGAATTCTGCACAATCCTGTTTTATATATGCAGAAGTTCCCCTATGGAAGCATTTGGACATACAGTTGTCCCTTCATATTTGTTGGGGTTTGGTTCCAGGACCCCCATTATGTGCAATGGCATAGCAAAATGGTGTCCCTTATATAAGATGGCAAAATCAAGGTTTGCTTTTTGGATTATTATTTTTTAAGAATATTTTCAAGCTGTGAATACTTAAATCCATGGATACCAAATCCATGGATATGGAGGGACAACTGTATTTGTCTGATGTGCAACATCTGCATTCCACTCAAGGCTGTGGAAGCAGAGTTGCACCAATGGTGCCATTGTTCACAGCTACACATTGTGCCTTCAGTTCTGCATTCAGTTACAAATTTTGTGACTTGTTTCAGTGGTGCAACATTGCCATTCAACTCAAGGGTTATGTAGCACCATTCATGCATCACTCCACATGGGGAGATTTATGCTACACAATCCTGATATAGGATGTCTGCCATTTTGAATTTCCTGCTTTGTTTTGTTTTTTTAAACTACATTGCAGGTAAGTGCAAGAGAAGGCAGAACAGCCAAATCATTTTTTTTTCCAATTTAATGGTTGTTTTGATACTGCCTTAAGAAAGTCAACCGGTAAGGCTGGGGTAGGAAAAGTATGGCCCATGGACCACAACCCAACTTTCATGTCCCAAAGGCATGATTATCAGCATATTTTCATATCCTCCAGCTGTTCTGATTTGGCAGGGACAGTCCACTGTCACCCATTTTTTCAGCTGCTTCTAAAATATCCCAGTTTCTCTCTTTTCCTCCCACTCCCCCCCCCTTTGTCCACAACTTACATATCTGCACTAAACCAAGAAACTCCATCCCACTTCTTAAGAGTTTTAGAGCTGTCATTCAAAGTAGTGCACTACAGCTGTCTAGCAGAGAATTCTAAGCACCTCATAATCAAACTACAAATTCCAGAATTCCATAGGATGGAGCCGTGGCAGATAAACTAGTACCGAACTGCTATAACCGAGTAATGCAGATCTACCCAGAGAGACAAAAAACAGGAGCAGAAAGGTATCTATCCCAGACTTCTAAGAAAATAATTTTGCCTTCTGTTTGGAGGTTTTGTAAGCTGCTCAAGACTTTGCTAGAGCTGACCCATGTCATTTTGCTACCTGAGCTCAAGTAGCACATGGTATCTCTCCTTCCAAATTCATGACATACTTCTCAAGACCAACAATGTTATTTTGGCAACTGAGACAAAAAAAAAATCCTACAGGAATCTCTCTCTACCAAATTGGAAGTAAAAATCAGAGCCTGGAAAGTTACTTTAAAAAAAATGCATTTCATTACTATTACAGTACTCATTTTTGGTGTTTCCAGATCAGTATTTTGCTGTTAATTGTTTTAAAAGTTGCTCACTTTTTGGTTGTTGTTGTTGTTATTTTGCTACATCTATTTTGTGGGGCTGGCATCTTGAGATTGATAAAGGAATTGCATAGAACTTTCAAACTTCCTCTTAAATGTCCTATAAAGAGAACTTTAAAAGTAACTATAAAACTTTACTTGTTGCACCAATGAAGTAATTTTGCTTTGAGTCATTACATTAATTTTGAAACTTGGCTTCAGTTTTAGCATGCCCTACTACCCCCCTCCATATAATCTCATAATTGGGAAATATTGGACCCTTCAAAGGGGTCAGGTTGACTGGTGTGATCCCAAAAGAGGTCAGGTGGAGGTCACAAGGACCTGGGAAAGTGTCTTAGAAATATTTTAGCAAGCAAGCCCATACTAGGGACTTTTTCAGACAAGGGTTACGACACAAGAAGCTTGCGGAAGAGGTACGGCACTGTTGTGCGGCAGGGGGTCCATTTTGGATGACGCCGTCCCTCTCTTGGCATCCTCCATGTCAATTCCATGTATGACTGAAGGCAGCCACATCATATTTTACTCACAGACAACTTCCATGAGTAAAATATAGTGCGGCTGCCTTCAATCGTACACATAAGTGACACGAATGATGCCGAGAGAGGGACGGCGCCGTGCGAAATGAACCCCCTGCCACGCAACAGTGCCATACCTCTTCTGCAAGCTTCTTGTGCAGTAACCCTTGTCTGAAAAAGTCCTAGGATTGAGAGGAAGCCCCCGGTTTAAAAAAAAAAAGGTGTTAAGGAGATATATTCTAATCCCTTCTTGGGCACCTCAGCAATGAGTCAACCAATGTAAATGATCAAGTGACCTTTCCAACCCCAATCCCAAGGAAATATCCCCTCAGAACCCCCTCCTGTCATGTATTGTGAGGTTGTCATAAACCAATCAATTCCTAACTCCCAGCCATTAACAGCAATCAGTGAAGTTTGAGTTTCCTTTGTTTATCTGGCGGGAAACCCATCCAGGCTTGGTCCTAGCCAAAGTACCCCCTTCAGAATATGAAATCAGGGTATAAATATTAATCCTCCAACAATAGAAAGGTGTGCCACAGTCACTCTGTCAGATCACTGTGCCACACTCAGACCCCAATCTGGGTACCTTCGCTGCACGAAACTCTGCTCTTCAAAACTGATAATTGTCACCCCATTTCCCTGACCTTCTCTCTATCCAACCCTCCTGCCTTTCTTTCCTCTACCCTTGTATGGTTCTAAAGAGTGCGTGTTGTGTGTGTTAGTTTATTTTCTGTGTTATTGCCAATAAAAATATTTTGTTTTACTTTAATCTGGAATGTCCTTAGCAGTGAGTACTGATATGCATAGGTGGAAAGATCCCTGAAGTTACCCTCCTCCCACAGGCATTCTGTTTGAGCTAATAATTCCCCCAAATAATAATAAAGATTTTGGCATCATGGGTGGGGCTCTAAAGCACCCCCACCTCTTAGAGTACCAGAAAGAAACAGGAGCAAGGACCCTTTTCAGAGCTTGACAGCTGCTGCGTGGTGGGAAGATATGGAACTACACATGAGAAGCAATCTACATGTGTAGGATCTCAGCAGTAAAAGAACAATTTCAAAATGTGGATTCATCCAATATTTTTTATGATATTGTGCAGTGCATGAAACAGCACAGAAAATACGTAATATTTCAACACAGGCTCCAGACTTTACTGTCTGGTCGAGATGTCTAGTAGCATCAGGAAGAGAGTTCTCTGCCTTATTTCTCCAGAAATGAAGCCAGAGAGTACTTTATCAGACTTGGCAAAAATGGTGGCATGAGGACAGCAAGTGAACAGGAAAGGGTGTGCATAACAGACAATGCTATGCTTTAGTGATTTCATCTGGATTAAAAGGCATTCTTTTTTATTGACAGGCAAAGCCGTCAATAGATCTCCCATGTTGATTTTTTGCCAGCATTTGAAAATGTGCACCATTGTCCTCTCATGATTACATCATCAATGGGCAGTCCCACCAGAACACTTCTGGGTGAGAATATGAAAGCCAGATAGGGGACGCTCTTTCTATGAACCTCTCTAGTTTCCTTTTAAGCTTTAAAGTGTGTTTCTGTGCTTGTGTGAACACTTTGTGTCGTTATCTTGCTGTATTTTTAATTTTTACCGTGCTTGTGTCTTCTTGCGAGAATCGCCAAGATCACAAGCATGGAAGTAAACAGAGCTCCATTCATGCTTTGTTAATGCTGGGGCTACTTTTTCATGCTATTACAGGTATGTATGGTAAAAAGTGTTCTTTTGCTGGCAGAAAAACGCTTCAAAATATGTTGGCAAAAGGACATTTGTTGAGGCTTGTTTGATAAAGTTCAGAAAAGATCAGATCTCCCTTTCCCTGGTTTTCCTCATTGGCTTCAAGGATCACACCCATTGTCTTTGTCAGAATGATTTCATTTCACTTTATACTCTGCAATTATGTCTCATCCTAATTACTGGAGTGACCGTGATATCTTTTCTCAAGCAGAGATCAGAAGAAAAAGAAGATAACACTGAAGATTTTTCACAGCTGGACTGGGATGAACTCTTGTGGTTTTAGTCTGCTTATTAAAATTCCGTCTTAAAACAACACTGGGCTATTTTCATATTCTTTTAACTAGAAGGGATTCCAGTTTTAATTTTCTCTCACCCTCCTGAACTCATTGTGTGAAGTGCATTGATATATCAAGCATATCTGCTTTGGTAAATAAAAAGGGATGCATTTGCTCTTTACGAGGAAGAGAAGAAACCATGTACATGTGCCCTTGCTTTCCTGGGTGAAAGAGGCTCATATCTGGTTTTTCAGTTTCCATAATATTATTCCAGTACTCTAACAGTCATAGGACTTTGGAGATTTTCAGACAGGCAAAAATCGCCCCTTGCCGCGCGAGCAGCCTCCCGAAACTGCTGCGCGGCAAGGGTCTTTTTCGGACGACGCTGTGCCTCTAGCGAAGCCGTCCGTGTCACTTCCGTGAAGCTTGGGACGGCTCCGCGCCATATTTCAAGCACGGAGGCTGCCCGTGATTGAAATATGACGCGGAGCCGTCCCAAGCTTCACGGAAGTGACACGGACGGCTTCGCTAGAGGCACAGCGTCGTCCGAAAAAGACCCTTGCCGCGCAGCAGTTTCGGGAGGCTGCTCGCGCGGCAAGGGGCGATTTTTGCCTGTCTGAAAATCTCCTTTGTCAGACAAGCCTCTAAAAATGTATTTTAAACTGTTAGTGTGCCAGCAAAATAACCCTTTATATCAAATGTTGCCATAATAGCATGAAAAGGCAGCACCGTACTGCTGCGTTGCTGGGTGCGTGTGATTTCAGCAGTTCTCCTGAGAAGAAGTGAGCATGCTTAAAAGTTGAAAAACAGCTAAATTAAAAACAAACAAACAAACACACATGCATTGAAACACACTTAAAAACTTGCCTGCAAAACAGGGAGGTTCATAAAAAGAGCGTCCTGTACCTAGTTTCCGCGTTCTCTCTTAGAAGTGTTCTGGAGGGGACTGCCCGTTGATACTGGAATCGTTCCAGCAGAATGGGGCATGGTTTTACATCCTCGCAATCACATTGAAAAAAACTACCACAGCCGATCAGTTGATGGCTTGGCATGTCAATAAAAAAGAACATCTTATTGACCACACAAAATCAGGCAAGCATGATGCCATACAAAACAGACACCCTTTTGCACTCATTGAGCATTGTTATGATGCCATATTTGTCACATCTAATAAAGTCCCCCCCCCCTCTGGCTTTTCTTCACAAACAAAGATTCAGGAAGGACTCATCCTGTGCTTTCTGCAAGCGCGCTGATAACTAAAAAGGCCAATCTGAGATAAACAAGTCCAGTTGCAGAAAGCAGAGCAGATGGTCTCCTTGGGTGATGCTTCTGGGTTGTGATTCTTTCTGTGTTGTCTTCTCTTCAAGACTTGTTTGGCGTGAGTTCTCAGATAAGGCTACAGCATTGTGGATAGTGCGTCTCCGTGCCTCCCGATGTAAGGCCATGGCAGACCACTGTTGGTGATCAATTTGGCCGAGCCTGAGATGTTGTTTCAATGAGTCCTTGTATCGCTCGTGGTGATAAAGTCCATAGTAATCAAATAGTCATAGGATCATAGAGTTGGAAGGGGCCTCATGGACCAGTGAATCCAACCCTCTGCTCAGTACAGGGACTCCAGCTAGAACATCTCTATCAGGTAGATGTCCAGTCATTTTGAAGACATTGAGCAAAAGAGACCCCACCACCTCTCTACACAATTGGTACCAAATCACTCTTACCATCAAGAAGCTCATTCTAATGTTCAGTAAAAATCTACCCTCCTTGAAACCATAGTCCTGGCACTACCGTTGGGGACAGCAGTGAAAAATGTGCACCCTCCTCTCTATGACAGCTCTTTAGATATTGACCAAGAAACATTGTGTTGTAGTGGTTTGAGTGTTGGACTATGGGCCTGCCTACACTGCAGAAATACAGCAGTTTGACACCACTTTAGCCACCATAATTCTAACAAATGAAACCCTGGTATTTGTAGTTTTGTTGAGGTATTTAGCCTTTTCTATCAGAGAACTCTGGCGCTTCACCATAAGTTGGAGTCAACCTGAAAACATAACTCTAAAAGTCAGTCCACGCATGTAGATCATTGGCTAAAGTGGATTAAGACCTGACTTTGGAAAAGAGTTTTTATTTTATTTTTTTATTACTGGTCCAAAAATCACCTTGGCTAACATAGGCAATAATGAGCTGCAATCCAATAACATCCGAAGAGCATCACTGCTGTCCTAAAGACTGATTGAGACAACAACTATCTTTTTTTTTTTTCATAACCCATGCATGTTTAAATAATAGCTGGAATCCTGTTGGTTAAACCCAGCTAGAATAGACCCAATGAATCAATTGTTGAATGGTTAGTCAACACATTGATATAACCCATTGATTCAATGGCTCTGCTGTAACAGGACCTGTCAGGGCTAACAAGATTTAAGCTAATAATAGCGATGCTGACGGATTTTTTTTGGATCTGTATTTTGAAGCAAAATCACCTGATTCACATTTCCTAGCCTAATCTATAGATCTTAAACCAGTTTACCTTCATTTACTCCTTCAAACATCCTACTACTGTCCTTGGCTCAAGAATACATATAAAAAGTCCCAACTACACATTGTTAAAAAATAACTGCAAGCAGAAATGTCTATTTTAGGGAATATATACCATATTCATCATCATCATCATAATCTCTACCACTACCATTCTTATTAAAAAGAGATAGTTATCTGCTATGGTTGCCCATTACTTGCCAGACTATGCCCACATCCTTGTTGATCAGATGTTTATCTCATGGAATTATCTTCCATGCAGAGCTTGGACTCATTGATTAATTGGCCTACAACTCCCAGAATTCCCAGCCAGCACAACCATTGGCTTTGCAGGCTACAGAACACTGGGGATTATAGTTAAAGGGGAGACTCTTCTAAGCTCTGGTTCTCATTGAATAGGAAGCCTATAGTTACTTGGTCCAATAAGGCTCTTTTGACATCCTAAATCAGGAGTGGGAAAAGTGAGGTCCATAGCCTGCAAAGAGGCCCTAAGGGTAAATCTGTGGCTCCTGGGGGTAAATGTCTGGCTCCTAAAGAATGTAGGCCTCTCAAGTTGAAATAATGTAAAGAAAAAACACTCAAATACCACCCTCTCCCAATCACAGAAAATGGCTTTATTTTGGCCAGTTCTCCAAACTGGAAGTTTCATCCCATCACTTCCAGGACTTGTCTGCATGGGCAATTTACCCCATCTTGCCCCCAACTTAGATCCCTGCAATCCAGACAATGCAGGGTATTTGCTGTCACGGTAGTGCACTGGTACCTCTGAGCATATCAAGAGGACCAGGCAACAAAAGTTGTAGTAGCAGAGTTGCAATCATCAAGCAAAGAAATGAGCACACAAACACAGCTTTGTGTCTAAACGATTTATCTTTACTAAAGCATTTTGGAGCAATAATTACAATAAGTCTTAGACCCCTACCATACAGACTACATATCATAGCACAATACACAGTCCAGTCCTGCACTGTATATCCCACACTGAAAGCACATAATCTGAGAGCAAAATCCAAGTCAAGTGCAGAGAGAGTTAGTGGGGTGATCCAGTTATACAGTACAGATATATTACAGTCATGGGTTATACAGTTAGTGCTTCTCACACACATTTTCCCATAAGGCTTTAGCCTTCATTTCCTTCCCACTCCTGTCTCTCTGACATATTCTAGATATGCTCACCAGCTGCATTTAGTCTGCTCATTGCTGGCACCTGCAGGCAGTAGCGTATTATACCATGCCAGCTCTTTACAGTATAAATGCACAGTGATTGTATATCTCATTACCTCACATTTGCCCAGGCAGTCCTCATGACCCCAGGGCAAAGACAGGGCCATGATGGGAGGAAGATGGGGTAGGGTCCCATTAAATGTTTTAAAGTAATCCCTGTTTAAATCCATTCCTGCCAGCAAACAAATGAATCAGACCCCTTGTGACTGAAGAAGCCTATTCTGGTACGTCAGCCCACTGTTGCAGCTGCTCTCTGTCTTTCTCTTTTGTAGCCAGGAAGGGGGTCCGTAGCATGTGACCAAGGTAGGTCATATCCAGGGGACCTTGCTTATATGCTGTGGGCCTGCTTCTTGACATCAGAGTGTGACATGGAGGGTGGCAGCTGCAGGAATAAGCCAGCTTGCTCATCTGGACTCTGGACTGTTTCATTCCAGTAATGGGGAAGGAACAGGCTAGATCTGTGGATGGAATATGCTGGTGGGGAGCCAGCATATTCTGGCCCATGTAGATGAGCCCCCTCTCATTATGAGAACAGTCTCATGGCCCCAGGGGACAGGGAAAAAAATGGGCCTCTTCGCCTCCACAGTTGTCCATCTCTGTTCTAAATGAAGCTAACAAAGCAAATTCTATACAGCAGCAGAAAGAACAGCAGTAGCACAAGTAGGTCTTCAGACAGTTGACGGCTTCCTCAGAAAGATCTGTGAATGAGGCTGACTCTAAGCAGTCCGTAGCAACCTCATTTTCATTTGGAATTTGTCCCAAAACAATGTATTACATTAAACTGCCATCATACCTTAGAGGGGAAAAAAAAACTTTACACTCAAAAGAATAGATTGTAAATCATGGTGAAATGCTTTCCACTCCCCTCCCTTAAAATGCTTGGTCTTAAAATAGAATGTCTATGAGAGTAAAGAATGGGGAATTGGTTAAGTACTTTGGGGGTTAAAATTGGTGTCCCAAACTGTAAATTTTATGACCAAATTCAAGTGATCCACAGGCTCATTTATTATTGCAAAAATGATTGGAACTGGGGCTCTTGACACTATTACCCGTTAGGACAGATTTATTGAAAATTAGCAATTCCATTTATAACTATGAGATTTCAGGGATTATTCTGCTGTAGACTAGGAAATGGACAGATTTACAACTTTGGTGGGTCTAGTTGTACCAACTAATAGAGCACGGGAAGAAAATTTAGAGGTTTGTACTCCTAAAGGAGTTAACCTTTGGGTAAAGACACATTTTTCAAGTGGCTGGTGAGAAATTATTGGGCCCATAAATTGTGGCTGCCACCAGTATGAAAAATAGCCATGGTGCAGCAGATTTTATTTTGGTTTGTAATTTTTTTTTCCCAGACAAAGGAGAAGCAAGCAACAAAAAAGTTGAAGAAATCATTTCACTTTCTCTGGGATAAGCCTTTGGAAGACTTCAGTCATAATCCCACAGGTGGCATCTTAAACTCATTGGGCCAAGCACATTCACCAAGGCCAGAATTCTGTTGGCATCAGACACATGTAAGTTCCCTTTTACATGTGGTTGTAGGAAGTTTTTGGCCATTGAGCTACACGGTTGCATGTGTGGAGTTCTACAAGTGTAACCATTTCACAGGGGCCTAAATCCTAATTTTGTCAGTCCCAACTAGAATAGTCATCGACTCAGTTAGAGTTAGCTGTGTGCCAACTCAATGGGTCTACTCTAGTTGGGACTAATTGACAGGACTTTAGTTGGGACTAATCAACACATTCACTTTCATGCAGGAAAATAAAGGAGTCTCAAAATATACTCGTGAACTTGGGCAAGAGAAGAATACTAGTGGGATTCTGGGAAACACAAGGAATTTCAGTTCCATCACAGCACCTCAATTCTGGGTGCTTGAAGAAGTGGGATTGTTTTGCCTACCCCATAGGCTGGGCAGGTACTGAAGCTTGGCAATGCAGGAGTTTTATGAATTTAGATGACTCCAGAGACAAAGCTAGGAGGGCATATCATTGTTGACTCACAGCCTTTTCACACTGCACTATAATAGCACTATCATTCTACTTTAATTGCTATGGCTGCCCCCTGTGGAATTCTGGGAGGTTTAGTTTAGTAAGGCCTAAGAGCTCTCTGGCTGAGAAAGGTCAATGCCCCCCCCAAACTACAAATCCCAGGATTCTACAGGAGGCAGCCATCACAGTTAAAGTGCAATAATAGTGCTATAACTGTTTTGTGATAAGGCTCTCATTCAACAATTGATTCAATTAGTCTATTCAAGTTGGCAGTACATAACTAACAGGATGCTGGCCATGAAATTCTTAGATGGCAGACAGCTATTTCTCAGTGCCTGCAACATACCACTTGATTCTCTGGGATTGCAGAAAAAGCCACTATGTGTTTCCCCATTCCACTATGAGACCAAAAAAAGAAGCAATCTGGAAGGTCCACAACTAGTGGCATAAAGGTGGTATTCAGCAGTAGTGTACACCACAAGGACCATGTGACTATGTTAGTGTAGATTTATATCTTGTAATTACAATGTAGGTTCTCATCCAAGAAGCCTCAACTTTGTATTCTTCTTGTACTGAGCAGTACTGCTATTGCAACAATATATTATCTTGTTACTTACCCTGACAGAACACATCTTGGAATATTGCATAATTGGCAATATTTTATAATTTGGATTGATGTGACCTTCCACATGGTTGGCAGGTAAACCAGTGATCCCAGATAGTCGTGTACAACCTAGGGGGAGGCCTTTGGAAATTCTCCAAACAGGTCATACCCAGATCAGAGTTACCACCTGGAGATGAATCATTCACTAATCCACTTAACAATAGCAGAGTCCTCAATGGTTGCAAAAATGGGTTTTTCCTCCTTTCCTCTCTCCAACAAAAGAAGTTGCCTGATCCTATTCAGTTCCAAATGTATGGCCCATTAATTATTATTAACTCTTCTGGAGATCCCTTTGTTTAATCCTGGGAAACTCTGAGAAACATTGTATTCCACTCTAAATATCACCCCCCCCCAGTGGAATTATCACACATAAATATCACCCTAAAACACTAAAAGTGTGCACAGACCTCATGTTTTCTAACTCTCTATCAGTTCATGGCACCATTCTGCCTTCCGGAGCTCCCCTCTCTTGGTTAACTTAATGTTCTCAGCTCTCCAGGATCAGTATAGTATAACGCACAATCCCCTTACTCTATTCCTCTATCCAAAAACTTCCTACTTTCTTTGATAGCCTTGTGTGATTGCTTGAAGCCTGAGTGTTTGCATGAATGTTATTAAGATTAATTTCCAATAAAGAACATTTAATTGCACATTCTGGTTTGGAGTTTCCTCAGTAATTACCGATATACATAGCTCAAAAGATCCTGCTGTTTCCCAGCCTCTCTCTGCCATTTTAAGCTAATTAAATATTCCCCATATTAAGATTCGAACACTAGTGAGATCCTTGCAGACTCCACACAATTCAGGTAACAATCTGGGGGGGAAACTAACCCATCTCTTAACTGTTTAAGTCCAGCTCTAGGGACAGTTTCAGGTGGGGAGTTTGACAGGGCTGGTAGATATGTCAAACCATAACACAGTTGTGCTAAGAAGCGCTCAGGAAGGACAGAACCTTCCTGTGAAGGGCAAACACTCATTTAATCTGGATCTTGAATACAAACCATGAAAGTGGAGTCTTGTGACCCTTCTGACATTGGAGATTTCAAGCAGGATGTATCAGAAAAGGAAAAACTGTCTTACAGTGGTCGAGTGTTCAGTGTCACTTTTTGATCCTTCAATGCCACCTCTTCCTATTGTAGTAAAGCCTTTGGAAACTGAAGAAGTGCTTACACAGTGGAATTACACAGGTGTCATTTGAGGTTCTCCGCGCCCTCTTCTTCCACCCTGAAGCTACAAGAACTGCTTACACTGATCACTTATCAATACCACCATATAATGGAGCCGGGAACGGTCTGGGTGCAGGAATTGAGGTCATGTGGGGGAAGGGAAGGTATGGCGGCAACAGAGTGAAGAAATGTTACAAAAGAAGAAAGGATCGATGCTTAATATCTATCCCTTCTTCAGTTCACTCTGTTTCCCAGAATAATTTGGAGAGCGTACCATCCTTTCCACAGCCCCTTACTCTGCTCCTTTGCAATGCCAGGTTGGTTAAAAATAAGACTCATATTATACATGACCTCTTAGTGGATGAGTCCGCTGATCTGGCATGCTTTCCCAAGACCTGGCTGGGAGATGCCAGCACTGGAACATGGGCGCGGGCTCTCCCGGTCGGGTATACGGTCAACAAGCAGATAAGGGAAAGTGGGGGGGGCAGTGTGGCCTTCGTTCATAGAAACAACTTAACCTTGACCAAGAAGCCTATCCGGAAAACAGCTTGCATCGAGTGCATGTACCTTAGCCTGAAAACCAGGGATAGTTTGGGGATTCTGTTGGTATACCGGCCGCCCCGTTGCTTAACAGACTTCCTAACTGAGCTGACCCAGCTGATCTCTGAGTTGTTGTTTAAGTCCCCTAGACTTTTGGTTTTGAGCAACTTCAACATTCCACTCGAGACCAGTGTGTTGAATCTAACCGGTGCGGCTCGGGAGTTCATGGAAACCATGACAAACATGGGCCTATCCCAATTGGTTGATGGGCCCACACATTGTGCAGGTTATACCCTCGATGCAATCTTCAGTAGGGAACAGGAACATCGTGGGCGGAGGTTACAAAAACCTCCGCATTGTCATGGACGGATCACTTCCTGGTCAAGATGGAACTAAGAGCCACTGTCTGCCCCTCTGGGGGGGGGTGGACCCATTAGAATGGGTCACCATCGAAAGCTAATGAAACCAATTGGTTTCCAGAAAGCCCTAGAGGGTTTAATGGTTGGTAATGCCGGTGATTCTGTCAAGGCTTTGGTCAGCATCTGGAACACTGATCTTACCAAGGCTATCGACACAATCTCTCCCAACCGTCCTTTCTAGCCCTCCTCTAAACGTAAGCCCTGGTACACAGAGGAGCTTAGGAGGATGAAGCGAACTGGCAATGGCTAGAGTGCAAGTGGCAGAAGATCCAACTCTTATCCAACAGAACTCACCATAGGAAGCATCTTGATTCCTATTGGGAGGCAATGCATGCAGCACAGAGATCCTTCTGCTTTGCACGTATTGCATCTGCAGAGTCCTGTCCAGCAGAGTTGTTTAAGGTGGTGGGGGAGCTAACACAGGTTCCTCCTGTGCCAAATCCCCTACTTAACCTGACAACAGCCTGCTGTGATGCATTTAACATCCACTTTGCAGATAAAATCTCTCAGATAAGAGCCGACTTGGACGCCAATGTTCTGAAAGAATCCATAGATGAGGCATCCAACTACTCCATTGATGGCACTTTACTGGATCAGTTTCAATCGGTGAGTACTGATGACATGGACAAGCTCCTTGGAAGAGTGAAGAAGACGACTTGCCCTCTTGATCCCTGTCCATCTTGGCTGGTCGTCCGGGGGGAGGACACGTTGAGAGTATTCCTACGGGACACAATCAATGCATCCTTCAGGGAAGGTATCGTAATATCTTGTTTAAAGGAGGCGGCAGTTAAGCCACTCCTGAAAAAATCTTCCCTGGACCCCCTGGACAGGAACAATTACAGACCAGTGTCCTTGCTACCTTTTTTAAAGCAAGGTGATCAAGAGGGCAGTTGCTTCCCAACTCCAAGTTGTCTTGGATGAAACCGGTTATCTTGATCCATTTCAAATCGGCTTCAGGACAGGATATGGAGTTGAGACTGCCCTGGGTATTCTAACTGACAACCTCCGGCTGAGCATCAACAGGGGTAGTGTGATCCTGCTGGTGCTCTTGGACCCCTCAGCAGCCTTTGACACTATAGATCATTCCATCCTCTTGGATCGCCTGAGAGTTAGGAATTGGAGGCACTGCTCTGCTGTGGTTCCGTTCCTTTCTCTTGGGCAGATCTCAGAGGGTGAGGCTCGGGGGCAGTTGCTCTTCCAGAATTGAGCTTAATTGTGGCATCCTTCAGGGTGCCATCATGTCCCCGACGCTATTTAACATTTATATGAAACCGCTGGGAGAGATCATCCGGAGGCATGGAAATCGGTGTCATCAGTACGCTGATGACACTCAGATATATTTCTCCATGACCAGATCATCGGCTCAGACTTCAGGTGGTGTCTCTCCTCTCAATGACTGTCTTAGAGTGGTAATGGATTGGATTAGGAAAAACAGATTGAGACTAAATCCAGACAAAATAGAGATACTGACAGTCACAGGCCTGAAACCAGGTCTGGGAATACAACTTCCGTCCTGGATGGAGTCACACTCTCCTCTAAGGACTGTGTTCACAGTCTGGGGGTACTCTTAGATTTGTCACTTCACATGACTAGTCAGGTGAGTGCGATGGTCAGAAATGCCTGTTATCAGCTTCGGATGATACGCCAGCTGCACCCTTACCCATATACAAGGGACCTGGAAACTATGGTACATGCTTTGGTAACCTCACGTTTGGATTACTGTAATGCACTCTACATGAGGCTACCCTTGTGCCTAACTCGGAAACTTCAACTGGTACAAAATATGGCAGCCAGGACATTACGGGTACATCTAGGAGAGACCGCCTCATCCCATATGATCCCCCTGTGCACTTCAATCCTCTGGGAGGAACCTGCTGCAGCCTATGAAAACAAGGCTGTTGCAGACCTCCCAGAGGGCCTTCTCTTCTACGGCTCCCAGACTTTGGAATGGCCTGCCGGATGAGATCCATCTTATCAGTACTCTTGATAGCTTCAAGAAAGCGCTAAAGACGGATCTCTTCCGGCAGGCCTTCCCGGAATAACTTCCTGGCCCAAGTGGAGCTGATTGTTTACCCACCCCTTTGCCCTTTTGCCTTTATTTATTTATTTATTGTATTTTATCTTTGTTTTAATTCTCTATTAGTTTAATTTAGTTTTAAAGGGTCGGAGGGTTAGGATTGGGAAGGATTGTTTTAACTTGCTGTTGTTTTAATCTTGCTGTACGCCGCCCCAGTTGCTGAGCAGAAGGGCGGGTTAAAAATAAAAATGTATTATTATTATTATTATTATTATTATTAAAACCCATTTTGCAAGCATTAAGGACTCTGCTATTGTTCAATGGATTAGTATATGACTCCTCTCCAGGTGTTAAATATCTGGGCAGAGTATTACTCCATTTGGGAAATTTCCAAAGATCCCTCCCTTGGTTATATGTGACTCTAGCCTTGGTTTCTGGGGTGTAGCTGGTTTACCTGCTAACCACATTGAAGGCCACAACAAACCAAATTATTAAACATTGCCAATTATGTGATATTCCAAGATGGGGGTTATCAGGGTAGGGAACAGCACAGGGCATGAAGCAAGATAAGGTTTTCAAGAAATAGGCTGATTAAGGTGGGCAGATAATGCTGGCAATCCTACAGCATGTTTACGTAATATAAATGCACACTCATGTATTCCCTGGTGGTTGCATTACATAACCCTCCTGCAGAATAATGATATTTTGCAACCACTGGTGTATCTGCCAATGTGCCTGCTTGTTGCCCCACATGCAATGATGAATACACAGTGGCTGTGTTCGCAACCCCAGTCATCAAGCAGTATGTTGAAGGCACTGACAAATAGCTGTGCAGCATCCAAGAAAGAAGCTACATGGCCAGCATACTGATTACTAGAGCAGACCCATGCAATCAATTGTTGGATAGTGAGTCAACACAGAGGCAAAGCCAATGATTCAATGCCTCTACTCTAGTTGGGACTGACAGTGCATAAAAAGGTACATTGAAGGCACCGGTAAGCAGTCACGTACCATCCAAGGACATGGGAGGACATGCAAGGACATACATGTTAAATGGTTACACTTGTGGAACTCCACTTGCACAACTGACAAATGAATACATCTATTGCGTAATGGCCAAAAAAAGTACAACCACAAATGTAAGGGAACTTAGATGTTCATATAACACTATGTGAATTCCAGGCTTTGGCTGTTGCCACACTGCAGAAATTAGGCAGTTTGACACTGTTTTAACTGCCATCCTTCAATTCTATGGAATTCTGGGATTTTTAGTTTTGTGAGATATTTAGCCTTTTCTGTTAGAGAGCTCTGTTGCCACCACAAACTACACATCCCAGAATTCCATAGGATGGAGCCATGATAGATAAAGTGGTATCAAATGACATTATTTCTGCAGTGTGGCAACATCCTGTGCCTACTTCCTCTTGCCATTGCTGCATGAATCAGAAGGCCATTCACTCTACATAATTATAGTGCTATAACTCCACTTTAATGGCCATAGTTCAGTTCTATGGAATCCTTGGACTTGTAGTTTGGTGAGGCAGTGGAGGGTTTTGATTGAGAATTCTAAATGCTCCTCTTTAAACTGCATATCCCAGGATTTCATAGGATGGAACCATGGCCACTAGAATGGAATAATAGCACTATTATGGGCCACTGAAAAAAAGCATCAATGCTAGCATGGCACTCCAAGAAGATTTGAGGCACAAACAGAGAAACAGATGGGAAGATCCCACTTCTATTGCTATTGAAGATGGCAAATAATATAAAAATTCAAAACCAGCAGTAAAATGACTTCATCCAAATAATCTCAAAAAAACATCTTTATTCAAAAATATATCCAATATCATATTAAAAACAGACAATAGTATGATAGAAATTGAGGAGGGAGAGAGATTGTAGTAATTTCAACTGCAATAGATTCCACATGTTAAAAATACCACCATGTGTAGAAGCTAAAAAATTTCAGGGTTTTCTTTGTGATACCCTCAGAAAATTGGAACACCATTTTTAAAAATTATTCTTTATTATAATTCAAAAGAAAGAGTGAATAAAGAAACAAAAATATAAACAAATCTGAGTGTACAATATTATAAATTGCTGATTCAAGTTACAATGTTTTCTCTTATTTTCCAACTAAATCACTTTGTATCTTTTTGATAATTTCCATAGTGTCTATATCTTATCACACTGTTACAATGGTACAATTCTAGAATAGTACTTTCATTCTATATTAGTATGTAGCAAATTTAGATGCTTATGACTTCGTAAAAGTTTGGTTCCATCAGAGTAAATATGATTTTTGTAACCCTGACAAATGGACTTCTATTAATACTGGGTATTTTTACATCCATTCTCTTCCATTTCCCATGACATATTTATAGAATACATGTTTTCCTTTTCATTAACCTATTTTATTATCTGTTTGTAACATAGATAATGTCAAATGAGCAACAGATTTTGTCTGTCAAAATTTATTCCCCTTTCCCCCCAATGATTTAATATAGGTATCCGTTTTTCTAAAGATTTCTTCCTTGGCAAGTTATGTATTTTTGTTGTCAAAATGTCTAGTTCTAACATTTCCTGTACTTTCATTTTTGACAACAAAAATACATTAATGGATAGAAGTAGTGCTAAGCATTTTCCACTTCTGGGCTATTACTAATCTCTCTGCTGAAATCAAATATAGGATGATTTTCCAATTCCTTGTTCCTTCTTTTTTCAATACATTCATCATGTTTAACATAAAATAATTCCAGTTTCATGTCAAGTTGTATTTGAAGCATTTCATCAATCTTATGTATCTTTTCCCAGAATTTTTTATCACCTTGCAGCTCCACCACATACGTAGCAAAGAACCTACATTTTTGTGACATTTCCAGCAATTATTACTAATGGATTTATTCATTTTGTTGAGTCTGTAAGGGGTATAGTACCACCTGTGTGCAATTTTCATATAGTTTTCTTTTAAGTTTTGACAAACAGTGTATTTATTAGTTTTTCTCCTGGCGTTTTCCCAGGCTTCTAATTCTAAAGGGTATCCAATCTCTATAGCCCACTGAATCTTATAATCCTTGATGTTATCTAATTCTAAACTTCTATTTAATAATACTTTATAAAATTTAATAATCTTTTTTTCTTTTGCTTTTCCCATATTATCTTATCTAACTCATTCTCCTCATATTCTATGTATTCTGTTTTCGAATTGTCTATGAACCTGGTTTTAATTTGGTGGTAATTGAAGCAATTAATTATACAGATTTCTTCTAACTGTTTTCTCGATTTCAGCGTAAATTTGCCATCTGGATTTTTTTTCTATTATCTCTTTATAGCTTAACCAACGGTCTGTAGTTCTCCACCTATTCTGAAACGCCTCTTGTGGTGATGTCCATAAAGGTAGTTTATTGTAGAACATCTTTTTTACTTTTTCCCATACTGTTAAAAGGGCTCTTCTAACAAAACGGTTATTAAAATCCTTGTTTAGTTTATCTTTTCCATAGCAGAGGTAGGCATGCCATCCAAATCTAATGTTATGTCCTTCTATAAGTAGTGTTTTCTCATTTTCTAATTTTATCCAATCTTATAACCAGACAAGGACCACGGCATAATAGAATAATCTTAAATCCGGCATGCCCCAACCTCCTCTACTTTTTTCATCTATGATATTTTTCCATTTAATCCTAGGTCTCTTATTACTCCAAATGAAATTCTTTAAATCTTTCTCACATTCCTTAAATGGCTTCTCTTTACTTATGATTGGTAAATTTTGAAATAAGAAAAGCATTTTTGTAGGATTTACATTTTGCATACTGCTATTTTCCCTAGAATCAATAAATTCCATTTCCCCCACCTTTTAAAGTCTGCTTTAATTTCTTTCCATATTTTTTATAGTTGTTTTCAAATAGATCTGAATTTCTTTTTGTTATCCAGAGC
The DNA here is from genome assembly GCA_030847615.1 of Gambelia wislizenii. NCBI lineage: Eukaryota > Metazoa > Chordata > Lepidosauria > Squamata > Crotaphytidae > Gambelia > Gambelia wislizenii. The sequence goes on along the minus strand of JAUMIR010000001.1, from coordinate 15,338,786 downwards.
CCTAAGTACCTTGTTTTGGTTTTTTTCAATTTTACAACCAGGTTTTGAGGCTAGTAACCTTTCTTCTTGTTCGTTCATATTTTTTAATATTATTGATTTTTCCTTGTTGATCTTAAATCCTGAGTACTGTCCAAACTAATTGGAACACCATTTCACATGAGACCAGTATGCAACTCCCTTTCTAGCATCCCTCCAGTTGCAGCCCCTCCTTTCAATAATGCATTCAGAAACTGAATCACTGTTAGGACTTTATCATATGTGCCAAATACAGCAGCATAACAACGCTTAATGAACACAAAAGGGCATGAATACTGGACAATATCGTGCTTTTGCAATCATCTATTGTAAATAAGGTGACCATTTTTATTGTCCGGCCAAGCACCATATTTTACACTACTTCTTTTGGTCAATAGATTGGCTGTGGCACCTTTTTGCTGTGATTGCAAGTGTGCGAAACTGCACCCCATTTTGCTGGCACGGTTCCAGCATCAATGGCTGATCCCCACCAGAAAACTTCGGGATGGGAATGGGAAAATGAGCCTTTTGCACTTTTTATGAAATTCCCTGTGTTGCAGGCAAGTTTTTCAGTGTGTTTCAGTGCTTGTGTGGTTGTTTTGTTTTTTAATTTAGCTGTTTTTACACTTTTAAGCATGCTCACGTCTTCTTGTGAGAACTGCCGAGATCATGCTCAGCTGTGAACGCAGAAGCACAAGGCTTCTTTTTCATGTGATCACAGCAACATTTGATATTTTGGGTTCTTTTGCTGGCAGAAAGATGGTGTAAAATATGGTGCCAAGAGAACGTTTTTAGAGACTTGTCTGATAAAGTCCTTAGTATATTGCTAATACTTTGTTCTTTTTTTGATACTTCAGGTGTTTTATGATTTTATATTTGCTGTTGTTCACTATGCACTGCTCTGGACATTTATACAGAAAGGTAGTAAAATAATTTCATTTAAAAATAATTAAACAGTTGGTAGTTTGCAGAGACTCATGCAGTCTGTAAGGTAAGAGTAGAGAAAGACCTGTAGCCCTCAAAAATGTCATTGGGTTGCAATTGCTATCATCCTTGGACATTCACTCTCCAGGCTGAGGATGATAGGGTTAAGCGTCCAACACAATCTGGAGGCCCTTGTGTATTCCTACCTCTGTTCTGAGATATAATGAGCCTGAGTTTTCTGGATTCATTTCTTTCTCTCTACTACAGATAGAAATCTTATGGTATCAGATTTGGAGTGCTGTTGACATGGAGCAAAGCAAAAGGATATAGCTTAAGAAACACTGGAAAGATTGCAAAAGGCAGGGCAGGGTTCTATCTGTAAATCAAACATTTTCTTTTTAAAAAGGTTTGCAAGGCAAGTGTACTTAATTTGAGAAGGTGAAGTCTTAAGCTAAGAGTCAACTCAAAGTTAATGGGGCCATGGCCAAAGATCACAGGCAAATATCTATTGCACTTAGTGAATATTTTATGCCTGTCACATTTATGTTAGCTAAATTTGAATAGGGAAATAATGTCATGTAGAAAGCCAATTTTCCTGCTGTATTTCAGACTGCAAGGGGAGAAAATGTGATGCTGTTTTAAAATCAAGATTAAAGAAGAAGATCTGAAAAGTCACAATTTGGCTGCTGTGTTTTCCACCTGCTCTCATGGCACTGGGGCAAACTTCCATTGGGCAGGGCTGAAGAAAGGGGGGAATTTCAGTTATTCAGAGGGAGCAAGTTTCAAGCGAGGAGGTAGAAAACTTATCGGTATTTCTCCTGGTTCGTAATAGAATGATTGGTTGAAATGTTGGTGGTGGGGTACACTAGCGCAGTTCCTCAGAGACTGCAGATTTTATGTGCCTTCTGTCAAATGGTTGGCTGGGGAGGAGCTAGCAGCCATTAGTTTGCTATATAGTTGCAGCCCCAGTCCCTGGAGCTTGCCAAACAGACAAGGGCAACAGGCATTTTGTGTGGGTGTGGTGGAAAAGACAGCATAAAGTGAGCTTCTGTCTGCTGGATTAAACTCCCCCAGTCCCAGAGAGGCTATTGGGAGAGTTTGTTAGGTTATGGCTGTTGTGTCTGTTGGTGTCATGCACCCCCTTGAGAGTTTGTCTTCCTTGGAAGATGAAGCAGACATACCAGAGTTGGAGAAGACACCAAGTCCTCTTTCAATTCAGCAAGATTCAGAGCAGAAAGAGGAGCTGGAGAAAGACCCCCGTTGCCCATGGTCTTAGATGTCTCTACACTAATGCACACAGAATGAACTCTGGACTTTATCAGACATGGCAAAAGCCATGTCATAAGGATGTGACGATAACAGAAAAGGGTGAAACTATCAGACAACATTGTCATTCAGCCATTTTGGGGGCATAGTGTGGGTATGAACAAGGCATCACTTTTTATTGACAGCTTTGCCTGTCAATAAAAAAGTGATGTCTGGGTCTGCACCAGTGCTACGCCCCAGGGACAGCTGAACAACAAGGACGTCTGATAATTTCACCCTTTTGTTATTGTCACATCCTAAATGATGCAGTTTTGTAACAGTATGTACCTTGTCTGATAAAGTCCTCAGATTCTCAAGACAGCAAAGCAAGCATTAGCTAACACACATTGGAAACTGCTTAATGCAGTGTAGATGTGTAAATTGCTATTGCTTAAAACAACTTATAAGCCACTCTGATAGCCTTGTGGCTGAAGAGCAGGGTATAAATAAATAAATAAATAAATAAAATAAAATATAAAATAAACATGATATAATAGGCATGGCTGAACCCTGATGGGATGTTTCTCATGTTTGGAAAGTAATAAAAGAGGAGTCTAAGGACTTTTTCAGATGTCTCAAATACACCACAAGCAGCCACATCATGTTGCGAGGCTGCTGTGCTGCAGGGCGTCACTTTCGGATGACACTCTCCCCTGCCGGTACTGTTGCGGTACCGCGGGGACATTTGAGCATTATATTTCACCGGTTTTTAAGCACGAAAGTTGATCGTGATTAAAAACCGGCCAAATATAACGCTTAAATGTCCCTGCGGTACCGCAACAGTACCGGCAGGGGAGAGCGTCGTCCGAAAGCGACGCCCTACAGTGCAGCAGCCTCGCAATGCGACGAGGCTGCTTGCGGTGTATTTGAGACATCCAAAAAAGTCCTAAATCAGTTCAGAGAAACAGACCAAACAGGAAAGGAGGAGGAGTAGCATTATATGTGAAGGATGTTTACATCTGTGAAGAGATCCATGGCTTAAATCATGAAAACCAGGTTTATTGTTTTAAAACCTCCCCAACAAGCCTAAGCCCATTCTTTAATTTAGCTTTTCTGCATTTCTCCCTACACATGCTGTCTATTCATTTGAAATTCTTTTTGGGGATTTCTTGAACATGTCCTGGTTACTTTAGATACTTCCCCTTTTCCCTCCTTTTTGGAACTGTTTGAAATCATCCTTTCACAGTATCTCACTTTCAAGAAACTTTCATTTATCATGATCTCCCTTCTCTTTTAGTATCCCTGATCACAGGATCGAACCCAGTATTTCTCTAAGTTTACTGAAATCACCTTCCTTAAGGTCTGACTATGCTTGGCTTTCCCTTTCCACTGTACAACAAACTCCAGAGAAGAATGTCTCTCCCACCTAAAGATCCCGCCACTTCCATCCCATTAACCAGGTCATCACTGTTGGTTAGAATCACATCTAAAATTGTAATCCCCTTATTGCCTCTTCCACCTTCTGGAATTAGAATGGTTAGCAAGGCAAATGACCTTTTTTGGACCTTATATTCTTAGCAGAGTTCAACTTCCAACAACTATCAGGATAGCTGAAATTTCCCGTTACTACTACATCTCTCCTTCCTGAATGTTTGGTCATGTGTTCCAGGATGACATCATCCAAGTTCTCAGCCTGACTTGGGAGTCAGTAGTAGACCCCCACAATTATATCCCTGTTGTTTCTCTCCCTCTGAATTTTTATTCAGATGCTCAACCCAGGTTGAATCTTTGATTCTGCCATTGTTGTTGTTCTGTGCCTTTGTAGAAGAAACTACAATGGCTTGACATGGGCTAACCCAGCAAAATGTTTTTGTATCAGCTTGGTTTTCCTCCAAAAGAATGAGCTGGCACTGTGAAAGTTACATGATATATCTTGTTCCTTATAAAGTCAGCCATCTGTATCCATGGATTCTGCATCCATGGATTCAAAAATCCATAGCTTGAAAATATCCTACCCCCCCCCAAAAAAAGAACCCCCAAAAGCAAACTTTGATTTTGCCATATTATATAAGGGACACCATTTTACTATGCTGTTATATATAATGGGACTTGAGCATCCATGGATTTTGGTATCCACAGGGGGTCCTGGAACCAAACCCCAGCAAATACCAAGGGTCCACTGTAACATCAACTGACTGGGGAATGGGGATTTTAGCAAAGACTGCAGAATGGTTGTTTACCTTAAGGAGGCTGTACATAGCCAACTAATGCCTAGCCTACAGTCAAAACTTCTTGGATTTCTTAGATGGATGGAATTTTCCTAACACATGCACTTTGGAATAGTAACTTGGCAACCCCTGAGAAGTTATTCATATGTACAAGCTCATTTCTCAGGGCTCCCATTCTGCTGGGTTCTGGTCTGTCAGAGTGAGAGCACAGAAATGCATTTCTTTCTCTAAATGAAGTTGGATCTTTGATTCACTAGGCCTGATCTTTTAATTTCTCCTATGTGTATGGGGGAAGGAAAGTCTCAAGTCAACTCTGCTTTGGTCAGACCTCACCAGGCATACTGTGTCCAGTTCTGGGCACCACAATTCAAGAAGGATAGTGAGAATCTGGAATCTGTCCAGAGGAGGGTGACCAGGATGGTGGGAGGTCTGGAAGCCATGCCCTAGCAGTAGCGGCTTAGGGAGCTGGGCATGTTTAGTCTGGAGAAGAGAAGGTTGAAAGGTGTCATGATAGCCATGTTTAAATATTTGAAGGGATGTCATACTGAGGATGGAGCAAGCTTGTTTCCTGCTTCTCCAGAGACTAGGACATGGAGCAATTGGTTCAAACTACAAGAAGAGATTCCCCCTAAACATTAGGATGAACTTCCTGGCAGTAAGAACTGTTCGGAAGGGGAATACACTGCCTCATAGTGTGGTGGGGTCTCCTTCTTTGGAGGTTTTTAAACAGAGGCTGGATGGTCATCTGTCGGGAATGCTTTGATTGCGTATTCCTGCATGGCAGGGGTTTGGACTGGATGGCCCTTGTGGCGTCTTCCAACTCTATGATTCTATGATTCTATCATTTTTGGTGATCCTTGAGTAATGGGTGGAAGCTCCAGGAACAGAGATTCCACCTCAACATTAGGAGGAACCTTTTGACAGTAAGAGCTGTTTGGCAGTGGAACACACTCCCTCGGAGTGTGGTGGGGTCTCCTTCCTTGGAGGTCTTTAAACAGAGGCTGGATGGCCATCTGTTGGGGATGCTTTGATCATGATTTCCTGCGTTGCAGGGGGTTGGACTGGATGGCCCTCGTGGTCTCTTCCAACTCTACAATTCTATGATTCTATGATTCTTTGCCATTTCTTTCATCTGAGGCTGAGAGAGTGTGACTTGTCCAAGGTTGTTCAATAGGCTTCCATGGCTGAGGAGGAATTCAGATCTTCATCTCTTAGGGTCCTGGATCTTGTTTATACTTCAGAAAAAAAATATCAGCTCCTGAGCCTGCAGTGTAACGCCACACATTCCAATGTGAAAATGAAGTAAGATCAGCATTACCAACTACATATTATCCCCTGGTGAACTTGCTTCAGTTTTAAAGGGTGGTCCTACCTTGATTACAAGTCCTATAGTTTGCATTATTTCTGGCCACATGACTGTAGCATTTTTGTGTGGTTTTTGTTGTTGTTCCCTTCATGCATGAGAATATACATTGTCCCAGAGTAGTGTATTACTGGCTAGGTAGAGTTCCATGTACTCTCTTCTTTATCCAGAAGCTTCAGGGTGTGTTTTTTTTTTATTTAGTTATTTATATTCCGCTCTTCAGCCACAAGGCTATCAGAGCGGCTTACAAATTGTTTTAAGCAATAGCAGTTTACACATCTACCTGCAATAAGCAGCTTCCAATGTGTGTTAGCTAATTGCCCCCACAAGCCGGGTACTCATTTTACTGACCTACGAAAGGATGGAAGGCTGAGTGAACCTTGGAGCCCTCTGGAATCGAACTTGCAATGTGGTGACTTGCAGCACTGGCATTTAACCACTGCACCACCAGGGCTCCCAGGGTTAAACAGTAAGTTTCATTACTAACAGAAATCTAAAGAGTGAATTATACAACATTGTTGCTTCAAATAAAGCTCAAAGGAAAGCAGTACAGTATAATATAAAGTATTTACAATCAGCCAAGTCTGGTGGGCAACTCACTCATTGGTCATCATTGTAGCTGCAGTACCCCCACAACCATTTGCTCTAACAGAAACCATCCTCCCTCAGCCATTCTCAGCACACCCATTTGTTACCATTTCAAAGGGAAACAAAACATCAAACAGTTACACAGCACACAGTAACATCCGTCCACAAGATTAATGACAGGAAAAGGTCGCTTTATGACCTGGCCCTGACACAGAGATATGTTAATACTGATCTCTGCAAACACATATTTGAAAAATAATAGTACCTGCATGCTGGCAGAACATATATACAACAGAGTGCCACCCACCCAAAAACCCACCTCTGGTGCCACACCAAAGCCAACTTGGAGGCAGCCACACATACAATACTGTTTTTTCCAGTAAAGTGTGGGGTAAATGGTGGGGTGTTTTTAAAGGGGATTAAAGCCCTCAGGCCCCAAAAAGAATTGCATTTCCACTGATTTGTCAAGAATATCATGTGTCCTATTTCCAGCAGCTATGGGATGAATATATTGCAGTGTAGACAACCTCTTAGTTTAACATTCAAACCACAACATAATACTGACTTCCTGCTGTTGTGCAACCCTTGAATAAAGTACAGCCAGTCCCCAACTTTGGTGGGTTTTACTTTCATGGATTTGCTTATTTGTGAGTTTGTAGCTGCGTGCACAACCTGTCTTCAAGCCTTCCCTCCTGTGTCTTCTAGACAACAACACTACTACAGAAATCTCCTTCAGTGTCACCTTTCATTTTTCAGGGAGAAGGAAGATGACACTAAAGGAGATTCTATACAGAGGCCGGATGGCCATCTGTCGGGGATGCTTTGATCATGATTTGTGGACCCAGACTGTACCTCCCCTTCCGCCCTCGAAGACAGGACACATACACTTATGTTGGTGGCTAACAGTGTTTTTACTACATCTTTGGAAAACATAGGTTAAATACAGATTATCCTCCTTTATGGATCTGAAACATGGGTCACCTATCGCCACCACCTACGACTCCTCGAGCGCTTTCATCAGCGCTGTCTACGCACAATCCTAAATATACACTGGACTGACTATGTGACGAATGTTGCTGTCCTTGAGCAAGCAGGGATCACCAGCATTGAGGCCATGATATTGAGAACACAGCTGCGCTGGGCAGGGCACGTTTCTAGGATGGAGGACCATCGCCTCCCAAAAATACTACTCTACGGTGAACTCGCCACGGGTCAGCGTAAGAGGGGCGCTCCAAAAAAGCGATACAAAGACTCCCTGAAACAACATCTCAGGCTTGGCCAAATTGATCACCAACAGTGGTCCGCCCTGGCCTCACATCAGGAGGCATGGAGACGCACTATCCACAATGCTGCAGCCTTATTTGAGAACTCACGCCGAACAAGTCTTGAAGAGAAACGACAACGCAGAAAGAATCACAACCCAAAAACATCACCCAAGGAGACCTTCTGCTGTGCTTTTTGCAACCGGACTTGTTTATCTCGGATTGGCCTTTTTAGTCATCAGCGCGCTTGCAGAAAGCGCGGGATGAGTCCTTCCTGAATCTTCGTTTGCGAAGAAAAGCCAGAGAAATACATTGTAGAAGAGTAATACATGTTGTAGAGGAATACATGTTGTTGGCAATAAAATTGGCTGCAATTTTCAAATCTAAATGATTGGCGGCCATGTCTGGGTCGTGATCTCTAATTGCTCCACCCATGCGGACTAATGGCAAACCACCGGTCTATCCTGGCACCCACAGAGGAGAGAGATGATGGCCGGGCCGACCCGACTGACTCTCTCTCCTCCCCTGAAAACAAATGACATTATAAACAAAGGGGGAGGGGTCTCCTTTTGAACTTGAGCTTGCACTTAAACTTGGACTTGATGGAGACCCCCTAACTTCATCCCTTATCACAACCCAAGACATCCGCCCCGCAGATTGCGACAAGTGTGCTACCAGAGATAGAGGGAGGGGGGTGGGTCTTTGACTCTCCAGAGCCCAACTGAGCTGGCGCTGTGACACAGCTGCCTTATATCAGCTCTGTTGCAGCCCTGCTTACATCATCCGGCCGTGCCAAGGCCTGGCCAGATGTCCCTCCCCCTTCCTTGTTGGCCAGCCAATCAGGGCCGGGCAGGGCTGCCCTGATTGGCCTCCGTTCTCCCGCCTCCCCAGCCTCGGGGAGCACTGGGAAGAAGACGGGGTTGGCTATGGCGGCCTCCATGGCACCGACCATGTGGACGCCCTCCCTCCCCCCACCCCAAACTGGGGGGGTGGAGGCCGCGTCAGGAGGGCTCCATGGTGGGGCTGCCAGTTGGGCCGCAAATTGGCCTACCGGCTAGCAGCAAGCCCCCTTCCTGCTTGGCAGGGGGTTGGACTGGATGGCCCTCATGGTCTCTTCCAACTCTACAATTCTATGATTCTATGATATTTCTGCAGCAGTCATAGCAAGGCCAAGTTGCCAGCTGTGGCAGCAGCAGTTAATCCTTTCTTTCCTCCACCTCTCCATCTCCTTTCCTGTCAGCAACCCTGGCCCGTACCCCCCTTTCCTGCCTTGGCACCACAATGCCTCTGCCTTGCTCCCAGACTGCCTCCACCTCTGTCACCTCCACTGGTCTACAAGTCTTCCCCCTCCACCTCCTAGTGTTACTAGCCTTGACACCCCCTACCCCCTATCCAAATAATACTTGGCAATATTTGATGATTTGGGCAACTGTGGCCTTCTAGGAGTGTGGCAAGTACACCAGGAATTCCCACAAAGCAGGAATCCGAAGGACTAGCACTGAGACTAAGTCACGTATGCACTAGAGAGGGGCCATTACAAATTCCAAAGAAAGGTAACCTATAGGGCAACGTCTTGTCTGAACATCTGGCTGATCCAATCAAACTTTGCTGAAGTACTCAAGGTTTGTAAAGAGCTGTTTTACCTCTACCATTCTGGAAACAAATAGGGTTGCTTCCTCCATTCAATTTCAAAGTAACAACACATTAAGGGCCATTATGTTTCTGGAGTATCCATTGTCTTAACTTGAGAACCTCCAAGAAGTATAAATCCCATCCCCTGAAGGAAAATATTAGGTATGAAAACACATTCAAAACTCTACTTGAGTGTGCACAGACCCCCTTCATCTGGAACCCACACCAGTCTGTGTCACCAGGTGCACATTTTCCCTGCTACTAGACACCACGTCAGCTGTGTCACCATTCCCATTCTTGACCCCCACTCTGCTGGTTTCGTCCATGATCTCAACTCCTCTGATCAGTACACTACCACCCCAAAACAACCCCTTACTCTGTTCCTCTGTCCAAATACTTCTTACTTATTTCTTTAGCCTTCTGTGAGTGCTTGAAGCTTGAATGTGTGCGTGAATGTTGTTATTATTATTTCTTCAATAAAGACCACTTAATTAAACTATCCAGCTTAATGTCGCCTCCTGAGTACCGGTATACACAGGTCTCAAGATCCTGCTTCTTGCCCGCCTTTCACATTGCCATGTCAAGTATATTAATTCCCCAAATTGATCTCAATATTTTAGAGAGTCCCGAGGGACCCACACATTTTGGGTAGCTCTAGGATGAGAATGTGGGGTAAGGGGGAAGGCTTATTATAGACTGGTGGCAGAGGCGGCAGAGGTGGCCAGGGAGCGAGGTGGAGATTTTTGCAGTAGCAGAGTCTCTAGCACGTTTGGGGAAGGGGCTTAAAATAGTCACATTTTCCCCACTTTCATAGGGATACTGCACCCCTAACCCTTGCGAAAGTTGAGGACCAACTGTACATCTGCTGGTATAGTGCACCAGCAAGATAGTTGCCCATAGAGCAGTATCAGGGAAAGTGGCTTTCCCAGAATTCCCCCATCAGCTTGGCATGGAACACAGGAGATTATGAGAGTTGCTATCCAAAAAAGCAGTTTTTCCAATCTCTGAGCAGTTTCCCCCTACATTGAAAATCCAAAATGCATCAATAAGAACAGCGAAAGCAAAGGTCTGAATCCTACTCCTAGTAGGATTAAAGTAGACCCATTGAATCAGTGGGAATTAACTACATGTTAATTCACAATTCAACAATTGATCCAGTGGTTCTACTCTGGTTGAAACTAATAGGATTCAGTCCAAAGAGTACATAGCAGTACATAGCTGTAGCAATTTCATACCACTTCAACTGTCATGGCTCCATCATATATAATTCTGAGATCTTTAGTTTGAGGAGGTGCTTAGAATTTCTTTGGGAGAGTTCTAGTCCTCTCCCCTGAACTAAGTACTTCACCAACCTACATATCCCAGGATACCCTAGCCATGGCAACTCAAATGGTTATCAAACTTCTGTAACTGTGCTGTGTAGACAACCTTTAATTCAACAGCAACAGCTGTGTGGTTTTGTCATAAACTCTGAAAGAACCCTGGAGTTTTGAAGGGAGATCGAGGAGCCATCTGATTCTGTGACACTGATAGATCTATCAGTATTCAGTTCTCCTTTCCCTGTGCACCATGAGGCACAAATGCCAATAACTCTTAGCAGTCCCTTGAATGCTGAAGGATCCTTAGTAAAGTGAGCTCAGCATCCCTGGTCATTAATTATAATCTTGTGCACATATGCCGAGTGATTGCAGGAAATAATCAGGTTTGTCTGCCAAATTGGCAACCCCGAGAAACTAATTTGTTATGACATGCTGTCGAAGATATTTAAACAACAAACCCCGAACCCTGCTGCATTGTTATAATATCAGATCACATCATTAAAAAATAGTTAACATTTCCACATGGGGCTAGTAAGATTTATCCCTTCCCTCCAACAGTTACACTTGGATTCTCAGTCTGGCACTTGGAATCAAGAGATTTCTTGTCTCTCTGTCTTTCTTTCTTTCTTTCTCTAATACAAAAGTTGAATTATCACAGTTGAATTATCTTTAGCTGTTGACACATAGAGTCCCAATTGTGACATCACTTACACTGTTAAGATAGAGCAGTGACTAATTGGTAGCACTCCGTGAAATATTTTCTGCTTGTTGCAGCTAACTCATGCTTGAAAAAGTTACTTTGTTGGACTGCTGCTCCTGGAATCCCACATTGGGGATGTAATGCGTGAAATTTTCATTTGTGAGAAAAACATTGTGAATTAAATCCTATTATCCATTCTGATCAGAGTAGAGCCTTTGGAGCAATGGAATTTAGCTACATGCTGGCTCACCATTCAATAATTGATACAATGAATCTATTCTACTTGGGGCTAACCAATAGGATTCTACTCTGCATTTTCCACAAAATGTTACCTTGTTTGCTGGAAAGCACTGTATTTTCTACTATTACATTTTGTTTTGTTTTTTTGCACAAAAATGGTATTTTGGGAATAAATGGGAGCAGTTCCTCTTCTTACACCCAATTAGAATAGACTTATTGAATAACTTGAGTTTACCCATATGTTGACTTATCATCCTACAATTGATTCAGTGGGTCTGTTCTAGTTGGAATCAACCAACAAGATTCCAGCCATAATATTATTTGCATAAGCAGATTTTTTGTAATTATGGTCTTGTCTATACAAGGGGGGGTATGAACATGTTCAGAAAGGCAGGCATTCACAATGATGCAAGCTGCCTACATGGCCAAAAGAACCCCCCTAAACTCTACATGACCCCCTAGCCAGATGGTGGCCGCAAGTGATTTATTCATGATTTTAAATCTGCCACTGTCCATTTTTTTAAAAAAAAGTTTCCCAAAGTGCACACAAGCAACACTTCGCATTTACAAATAAATAAATAAATAGTATAAGATCACCATTTGAATGACTTACCAGACCCTCACTTACCCAAAAATCCAACATGGCAGCTGCAGCCGATTTCCCTCTTTGATAGCCCCGCCCCCTGTGCTCATCCAGTCAATCAGACTGCACATTCGGGAGTCGTACAGAGCTTTTCAGAAAATCCATACAAAGCCCCCAATGCAACACACACAGACTTTGTGGTGGATTTGACTGCCCCCCTTCTGGATGACATGTATTTGTGCAAATGTTCATTTGAAGGGATTGTCAATCTTTTGCATCGCATTTGTATTATTTTGACCATATAGACAGGACCTATGTTTGGTGAGATATGAGTTCTAGTCCAACTATAGCTCCCTGTATACACTACATACTTAAACTGAATTAATCCTCATTGTGGACCCATAGGTGAAAGGGAGGGCTCCATATGGCAAGAATGAACACAGTCAACATTTGCTGAAATGGGGAAATGGTACAGCTTTTTCCATTCCTGCTTACAGTTGTAGCCTAGCATGGGTCTAAATGAAGACACTGAAGCTGATTTGTCCAGCCTGCTTATTGAAATATAATGCAATGGGACTTTGCATTGGTGGAAACTGTCCTACCTTGCTTTTGGCAGAAATTCAGGCTCTCAGGGAGTGAGTTCAAAGTTCCAGGGAGAGGCAGTAAATCAGAATTCTTACCCACAGCATGGAGAGATTTCTTAGCTGAGTAATTCAAACACAGTCCAAGGGGGAATCCAGAAGAAGACTCAAAACACAAAAGCAGAGTTCAGTGCACGGGAAAACATTCATGGAGCCAGTGTAGCTTTTCACCAAGGTGTAAGCTAGATGGGAGAATTAAGTCTGGGAAATTTTGCCTTATGGCCCTTTCACTCCAGTGCCCATTTGTTCCCACGATTTTGTTTGAAATTGGGTGATGGTAAAAAGTAGTGATTTTGCAGTTCACACAGAGCAGCTCAGCAGCCCAGCCACCTCGTGGCCCCATGGTGGTGGTGCTGCTGAGCAAAACACTTGCCACAAAGCCACCCCTGGGTGGGGCAAAGGCCGTTCATACCCCTGCCATCTGCTGCAAGGCAGCTTGTTCCCTTGGGGTGGGCACTCGGCTCTGCTGCTCATCCTACATTCTCCCATCCCGCCTCTGTGAAATCATGGGGTGACCCATCTAGTCAGTAGGCCTTTGGCTGGCTGGCCATGCCACTTCACTCAGCTGTCTCTTCAGTGGGTGGGTGGGATTGTTCAGATCAACCACCTATCCCCCCACTCCAGGCCCACAGGGCAGCATGGCGATCTGCCCAACCTTGCAGCCTTTAATCTCTCCTGGCATCAGAAGGCAGGGTGGCCCAGCAGGTCCAGGCTGCAGCCCCCCTTGCCTGCCCAGTCACCATAACCAGCAGTGGCACGGTGCCTTCTCCACTGCTTGGCCCAGCCATGCCTTCAGTGGGCCAGGGAATTGCTCTGCTCTACCATGTATCCCCCCACACTCCTTATGTGTCATGCAGGTGGGACTTTGGGGGATGGGATTGGAGAAGCTGTACCTGTCCTCCTGCTGGCTCCGAGTGCACCGAAGGGCTCCCTGACAGGATCCTAAAGGGGAGAGATGTGGGTGATTGAGGGTGCCCAGCTCCAAAGCCTTCCCCAGTCAGAGCTCCCTTAAAGGTTGGGAGAAGGATTTAATTCCCCTCCTTGGACGGGGCTGCATGGAAGGGTGGCCCTCCTCTTGATCCCTTGGGAGGCCAAGTAGCCTGAAGAGGGTGACACATGGGCTGCACTCACACCCCTCCCCTTCATACCCCTGAGCTGTCAGGCCTCAGAGTAGTCCATTCTCAGCAGGGGGGGAAGCCTTTGAAACCCCCGCGGCCACTGCAGAACAGCTCATTTCTGGTGGTGGGAAAGCCTTCCAAACCCCCACAGCCACCACAGAGCAGCCTGTTTCTGGTGGGGGGAGCCTTCAAAACCCTGGCAGCTGCCACAGAGAAGCCTGTTCCCAGCCAATCACCCTTTGGCTCTATGAACTATGCTCTGCTGTGTCCCCTTTCATGAATTGGTTGTACACATGACCTATTGTCCCCTTTTGCAAATTGGTTGTACACATGACTTATTGTGCACATTTTCGCTCACTTTTTCTAAAAGTTCAGGAAAAACAGTAGAAGCAGTTATCACGGACTATGTGGAGTTTTCATCCCCCCTCCTTTCGAATATTGTGCATATGGGCCATCATCCACAAAAACCATTAGCATTCTTAATGAATTCTTTGAGGATTTTTTTTTCATCATGTAGATTAGCTCCTGGTTTCCAAGAGTCCTAGTCCAACAGTCAAACTATGTTGGCTCTTCTGTCTGTTTCTACAGCCTGTATAAATTATAAACACAACTTAGACAACATTCTGTTGGAATGTAGTATGTCACTGATGATTCAATAGGTCTTTGGGAGTATGAAAACCTCTGAAGTTAAAACACCTTCCAGGGCTGCTGTTAGAAGTGAAATAATTGATTAAAAATGTACATATTTCATGAGCCTTTTGAAAGAACCTGAAGTGCCTGAAAACTATAAACATGAACAACCATTCTTCAGGAGAAGGAAAATCCCCAAGGAAGACTTTGTGGTTATTCAATGGTGAGTGACCATCATCTGACATAACTGAGTGAGCAGCAAGGGGGCATCATCCCTCTCACTTGTTAGAAGTACAGTAACACTTAGCACTTAAGAGCCAAGAATACCTCAGAGCGGGCAGTAGTAATAGGATTAGATTGTTAGATAGGGGTACATAGTTTGAATAGATAAGTTAGATAGGTTAGATAGTTGGGTTAGATAGTTTGGGTGACCCAAATTGTCCTCCTTCCTTGTCTACCTAACCTGATCCCTCTGTGATATAAACTGATACTCTTAGGGACGTCTCCACCTCTTCTCTTCCTGCCAGTCCTCTCTCAGCTCTTCCCTAGAATGAAGCTACATTTGATTAGCACCCTGAGTAACTTTCATATCTTAGAATGGAGTTCCCATAATAAAGCCTTTAGTTTGTTTCTCTAGGCCATTAGTGTCTTCGCTCCTTAATTGGGATCTCTAACTGCTGCATGCAGTCTCTATCACTGATAAGAATTCTATCTTTCAAATGAAAGTTTCCTTTGGTCCCCAAATTTTAGCATTGCAGAGAATGAAACACTGAAAATTGTTCACACCTAGAACTCTTCTATTTATTGTGTTTGTATTCCTGTGGTAACTTTGCTTGCTTCTTTTCTTTGGATGCCTAAGCTGTATTGCCAAGTGCTCAATTGCAGTTTTAAGTTACAGCTATGCTAGAAATTGAGGTCTGAAGAAAGAGTTCATTGGTGGGGAAGAATTCTTATTTGGGGCAGCAATACCTTCATTTTGCCCCTCCTAGATAGCTACGCCCCTGGATATTAGAGTAAAAGTTGTTACCATCATGCTGAGGTTCTCTGACTGTGGCTTTCTGCTAGTATGCCCTACTACCCCTCTCCACGAGATTCCATAACTGGACATATTAGACACCTTTTGGGGTCACTTAGGCTTAGGCAGGCTGGCGGTCAGTCAAAGGTCACGATGACCTGAACATGTCTAGAAATATAAGGGTGGGAAAGCCCAAAATGGATTATGCGGAAAGCTCCCATAATGGGTTTATGCTAACTACACAGTTGTTAAGGGATATGCGCCAATCCTTTCTTCCAGCCCTGGGTGTTCCCAGCAATAATTCAATCAAGCAATCAAGTGACCATCCCTTGTTCCATACCCTATGGAAATCTCCCCTCATACCCCCTCCTGTGTAACCTTATGAGGTTGTTGCAAGCCCATCAATGTTCTCTCTCTCCACACTTAAAGCAATTCATTGAGTTTTGGTTTCTTTTGTCTATTCTGTGGGAAATCCATCCCAGCTTTGTTATTACTAACTCCAAGGCATAGAATAGAGTATAAATATTAGAGCCCAAACAATAGCTAGATGTGTCACAGTTGAGGTATGATATGGCTGGATTTCATCATTCTTTGCTGTGCCACCCTCAGATGCTGATCTGAGTATCTTCGCTGCATGGAACGCTCTTCTCTTCAAGACTGGTAACTATCATCCTACCTTCCCAGACCTCTCTCTCTCTTTCCAACCTTTTTGCCTTACTCTGTGATAGCCTTGTATGGTTCGTAAGAACATGTGTTGTGTATGTTAGTTTACTTTCTGTATTAGTCCAATAAAATACTTTATTCCACTTTAACTGGAGCTTCCTCTACAGTTAGTACTGGTATACATAGGTGAAAAGATCTTGGAAGTTACCCTCCTCTTGCAAGCCTATTTGAGCTAATAATTCCTCCAAATATTAAAGGAAATTTTGGCACTCACCGTAACCCCCCCCCCCGACACCTCTTAGGGTAACATTTCCATATTTCTTTGTGGAGGAAACATGATCTGCATTTCACAACATTCAAATAATAGCTGTATTAGGAAATGAATGGTAACCCAGATCAATAGAAAGTGAAGTCAATCCCTTCTTTCTCACATTATGTGTTTGTGAGTGCATTTGTAGATAAGTGATTTATGAAACTGGCAGGGATATAAAGAATATTCACAAATTGTCTTGCCCTTGATGAGATATGGTGTTTCAACACATTGAGTCCCCCTGATGAAAAAAAAGTATTCAATGGTCCAACATAATTACATTTGACTTCAAAAGAGGAAACTTCTGAAAAAGCATCAGTCATGTTGAAGGTGCTTAGGTCTTCTTGTGAAAAACCTATTTGGGTAGGAAAAAAAGCTTTCTTTACATAGAAAGTTTACTGTTTGCTTGCTAAAGCATTACCTTTTTTTAAAAAAAAACACAAAAGCAATGGAAGCATACCTTCCAACTGTCCAGATTTGGCAGGAGCAGTTTCAATTAATCCTCAGCCATCCCACATTTTCAGCTGCTTTGAAAATGTCCCAGTTTTTGTCTCCTGCTCCCACTCTTTCCTTTGTCCTTGGCTTACTTCAACTGCTGCAAACTGATTTCAAAGTGAAAAAGTAGTTTTGCACTCAATCAACTCAGGAGGAGAGAGAAAGAGGACAAAATATGCTGACGGCAGAACAGAGAGAAACCTTTTGGGAGCTGGTTAAAATCTACTTCACTTGAGTGGCCATCCTCAGAGTACAAAGAGGTCAATATATCCATAATTATTATTACTATTTCTCTCTCTCTTTTTTTTTTAAAAAAAAAGCCAAGTTACTTTAAGAAATAGAGATGTGGCTCAGATAAAAGGCACTTAAATAATTCTTTTAGTGCACTGTCTTATCTAGAAGTGGTCTAATTTCCCAAAGGATCTTAGAGATATCGGAACTCCCAAAGGAAGGAAAGATTTTCTTTTCTAATAAACAGATTTCTGATAAAAGAGTTTAGGTCACAAAAAGTGTGGGCAGTTCTTTTTGTATGTTCCCTCAATCGACCTCATGAATCCTCTTCAAAAATAATCCTGTAAGAAAGAAAGGTATTTTAAGATCATCAGACCAAAGGCCTGTCTCATCTGCACCCTCCAGCTGTTCCCAGATGAAAACTGGGACACACATGGCCGAGTAACTTCCGAATATGATCAAGATGGCAAAAGCTATTAATGAGGAAGAACACACAAGCTAGGAGAGACTGCAGCAGTTTGCTTTTCTTGAGCCTCCTGGGGAGGGTAAGATTCCACCTTCTCCTCTCCTCTGACTGAGTTAATGAAATTCAAATTACTTTTGCAATTTGAACTCAGTTTGCAGCAACTGAAGTAATCTGAGGACAAAAGAAGAAAGTGAGAGTGTTACGTACCCTGATAGCCCCTGTCTTGGAATATGAAATAATTGGCAATTTTTAATAATTTGGCATACTGTGGCCACCCACTTACCTCCTGCCTTTTCCTCAATACTAAGATTGAAGGTGGCTTACAAAATTTAAATTCTAACACAGAATAAAGCATGCAAAAAACATCAGTGTGTTTGTGTTGAAGAAGCAATGTGATGTAATAGTTTGAGTGTTGGACTAGGACTCTGGGAGGCCAGGCTTCAAATCTCCACTTAGCCATGGAAACCCATCTTGGACAAGTCACACTTTCTCAGCCTCAGAAAAGCAATGGCAACCCCAACCCCTGAACAAATCTTGCAAAGAAAACCCCATAATAGTTACACCTATTTTGTATGAATCTGTTATTTAGGGATTCTCTCACCTTTGATTTCTGATTTTATTTTTTAATCTCAAGTTCATTCACTTTTAGACATGAAGAAATTTTCAAATTTTGATAAATTCTTATTAAAAACAAGCTGAAACAAAATTCTCATCTGTCTCCAGACAGAAGATATCTTGCTTTTTGTGCAGTCAAAAACCTATGTTGCTTTTTCTTTTTTTATCTCTTTTTACATTATCTTGGTGAAGGCTGTGCTCTGCCTGTGTGCTGTTTTTATTTATACCAGAATAGCTGCTCCTCACTGGGTTTCTGAGGCAAGCACGTTCATAATAAACCTAAGAAGAATTTAACATGAAAATAATTCTCACAGAGGATATGGCTGTGCTCTATGTCTTGCTGAAGGAGAATAAACATGACTTCCACCACCTATGTGTAAGGGAACTTACTCATGTGTATGAGTACTGAATTCTGATAAAAATGTTAATCATGACTCAGGGTTAACAACCTTGTCAGAATCCAGTTGGTGTCATACACATCTGTAAATTCCCTTTCACATAGGTTTGTACTTCTTTGGCCATGTGCAATAGGGATATTCAGTTCATGGTTGTGTAAATAGAGTTTACCAAGTGTAAATATTTCACATGAATCTAAATCCTGTTTTGCTATGTGTTGGCTCACCATTCATACATTGATTCAGTGGCTCTACTCTAACAGGGACTAACCAACAGGATTCTAGCCATGCTATTGCACATTTTTGGATGGTTTTCAGGTATTTGTCAGTACCTTCAATATACCACTCAATTCACTGGGATTGCAGAAACAGCCACTACATATTCCCCATTGTACCATGGGAAAATAAGCTGACATATTGGCAGATCCACCGTCAGTCTTCTTATCTTCCTACTGCCTTCCACTATACCAGTCATTATTGTATTTCCCAACATCTCACATAGTCTCATGATAGGTCCAAAGTATATCACACACTCAGTTTAATCATCTTTGCTTATAGACATATGCATTTATGTAAGCTGACTGTATGTCCAAAAACCAATATATTTTAATGTGAGGAGTTAGGGGGACTGTAAACACAGTGTGATGTGAGTCAACATGATTATATTATTCATTTAATCTCACCATACTTGCCATCTAATAAGGTTAAAGAGATAGGTCCAAATTCTATTGCTAGTCCTGAAGAGAGGAGACCCACTGAATTAGCAGGATTTGTCTGCATGTTGACTTGCCACTCAACAATTGATTCAATGGACATGCTTTAGTTGAGACTAACCAACAAGATTCAGACTATTATATAATTTTCATAGAATCCTAGAGTTGGATGGGGCCCTATGACCCATCAGGGCTCAGTGCAGGATCTCCAGCTAGGGCATACCCAGCAGGTAGCCGTCCAGCCTCTTTTTCAAGATGTCCAGAGAGGGAGACCCCACCACCTCTCTAGACAATTGGCTCCTTTGTTGAACTGCTCTCACTGTCAAGACGTTTCTTCTAATGTTCAATCAAAATCTACCCTCCTTTAACTTAAAACCATTAGACCTAGTTCTGCCCTCAGCAGAGAACAATCCTGCACCATCCTCTTTGTAGGAACCCTTGAGGTTGCTAAAGACTGTGATAAAGTCACCCCTCAATCTTCTCTTCACCAAGCTGAACATGCCCAGCTCCTTCAACCTCTCCTCATATCATAGAATCATAGAACCATAGAATTGCAGAGTTGGAAGAGACCACGAGGGCCATCCAGTCCAACCCCCTGCCATGCAGGAAATCACGATCAAAGCATCCCCGACAGATGACCATCCAGCCTCTGTTTAAAGACCTCCAAGGAAGGAGACCCCACCACGTCCTTCTCTGAACTTGCTCTAACTTATCTATATCCTTCTTAAATGAGGCACCCAGAACTGAATGCAGTACTGCAGACCAGCACAGAATACAAGGGGATGATTACTTCCTTTGACTTGGAAACTATGCTTCAACTAATGCAGACTAAGATAGCATTTGCCTTCTTTGCTGCAGCATCACACTGCTGGCTCATGTTCAATTAACCATCAACAATAATCCCAAGGTTCTTTTCTCATGTAGTATGGTTGAACCAATTATTCCCCCATTCTATACATGTGCATTTAATTTTTGTGGTCTAAATGTAGAATTTCTCTGGTGAATTTCATTTTATTAATTTCAGCCCAGTTTTCTAGTTTATCTAGGTCCTTTTAAATTCTGTTTCTATCTTCCAGTGTGTTAGCCACCCCTCCAAGTTTTGCATCACCCAAAACTTTAAGGACAAATCATAATACAAATCCATCAAACTTTCAGGAATAGTGTAAGGAAAACTAAAGCTCAAAATGAACTGAGACTGGCTAGGCAAGCAAGGAGCAACAAGAAGAGGGTTTTCAAATATGTTTGAATCAAGAGAGTGAAAAAAGAAATGATCAGACAACTGCTCAATCAGGATGGTAAAATGGTTACCGATCTCAATGCAAAGGCAGATCTGCTCAGTACCTATTTTGCAATTACTAATTCACATCAACCTTTTTCAGGACAATTGGGATCCTGGGACATCACTTCTGAGAGCCTTCAAATCTATCTTGTTATATTGGTTTAGCAGAGGAGTAGGCAAAGTGTGACCCTAGGGACATTTTTGTGGCCCCCAAGGATCCCTAGAGGATCCTTTTTGTTCCAAAATTCCCCAAAACATCATATAAGGGAGGTGGAGAGCATTTCTACTACATTAGGGGTCCTCCCAGGGGCCAAACAATTTTTTTACAATTTTTTTCTTTTTCTTTTTTTTTATTTTTTTGTCCCCAAAAGCCTTCTGGGGGATGTGGAGGGCATTTCTGCAACATTTCCCCCCCTCTAGCCAATTTAGGCCCAAGAGAGGCTTTTTTCAATCAGAAAGTGATTTTAAAAAGGCCTCTCCTGCATATAAAATAGCCCAGAAAGGGCCAAAAATACATTGAAAATCCCCACATGTCCCCTAGGCATTTAGGGGCAATGTGTGTGTGTGTGTGTAAGCAGGTGTGGTTGTGGGGTGCAGCCCACCAAGGTCCTTTGAGGATTAACACAACCCCCCTACCTGACCCTTCCATAGTTGCCCATTCTTGTCTACTACCATGTTAACCACCATGGCTCCATCTTAAGAATCCTGGGTTTTATAGTTTGGCAAGGTATTTAGAATTGCCATACTTGAGATCTCTCGTACACACCCCTTACTGCAATACCAACACTTTCCAGTAGAGAATCCTACATATCTTAGAGCTTATCTAGACCTGCCAGAATATGCTAGCTTCTCGCCGGCGTGTTCTGGCCCCAGATCCCCCCCCCCATTACTTGCATGAAATGGGAGGAGGTCAGCCTGTATTGATGGTTGCCTCCACTGCTGCCGCATATCACTCCCTCTGAAACCAGGAAGGAGGCTTCATCAAAATCTGTAGACTATGAAAGCTTATGTTACAAATGTCTTTCTCCCAGTTAGTGTCAAAGGTGCTACAAGATTCCTTTCTATGGTGATACAGAGTAACATAGCTATGTCTTTGATTTACATCCCTAGCTACTTTTAATTGGGATCTCATTTTTGGAGAACAGTTGGGTACAATGGTTTAGGAGAATAGAGGTGTTCCAGATTCACTCTTTTCTATGGAGTTCTAAGTAAGACTAGCAACTACCAAACCATGGACTGTAACACTCATCTGTATCAATGTTTCTGGGCAGATAAATGGGATGCATATAGTGAAATTGTTAACGAATTCCACAATTTCCTCTAAATCTAAGCCATTAGCTGTCATTAGCAATAACAGGTGTCACTCAAGTGATTCTCTCTTCATTGTTGATTATCCCTTTTTTTGTACCAACTCATAAAAAGATACAAAGAAGGGGGGAAATCACATAGTTAGTAGCTTTGGCCAACTTAAGGAAGGCAAATTAAAATCATTACCATTCTCTGGCTAAATAGTGAGCAGGTCTTCTTAGAATGTTGCTCATTTGCATACTTTGATCTGATGGGTGTAGGTACCTAATTATACAGCAGCCAGCAATGGGTTTTTGATGTACTTGGTTAATTAATATTCAGCATAATCATTAATTGTGCAGATTGCTCCCTTGCATATCAAACTTGGTTTTTTGAATGGAAATAATATTTAGAAATGTGTCAGTGAAGTACAGGATGGATGACAGAGCTATCCAGAAAAACATTCTAAGATCCATTAAGAGCCATTAAAGAATGAGAGTTTTCAGTTTTGCCTAATGCTCCATTGTTCCTCAAAGATTCTTTATTTCCTTCCTTATACCCCCTTTTTTTCTCACAAAAATTGGTGTATACTTCAGTTTGGGGGTTGTTTCTAACTTGATGGAGAATAGCACTTTTCTAGGGCAAAATAAACATGGAAGGATTACCTTATGGTAACCATTTACAATATGACCCCAGTCTTACTGTGGATACCAAAAACTGTGGATAATAGCAAACCCTATTAAAATGAATGTCTTCCAGCCCAATCATACCATAGAGTCAGTTTGGAGTATCTACAAGATGCCTAGAGAGAGCACCTCTCTAGGCTTCTTCCAGGTTCTCCAGTGCAACTCTATTGTTATCTTTGAGCAGAAGCATGCCATAGAGTCATGCTGGAGGATCTAGAAGATGCCTAGAGAGACTATATTTTTAGGACATGGGTAAGTGAATCCTCAGTTATCAGTCCCATGGATACAGCGGGTCATAATGTATATTCACAAAGAAGCATGTTGTGATGTACTGGCTTCCTCAGATTCAGTAATCAGCAGTTTCAGAGTTAAACAGTAAACTTTATTGGTAGAGTAATCAAAAGCACCATCCCTACAAGATTGTTGCTCCAAATGAAAGTTATTTACAAAGCATTAGTTTAAAAGTTTTTACAGTCTACAAATTCTGCCAGGCTATACAGTAATTGGCTATCCAACATTCCCACTCCCTATTCCCAACGAGAGTGGGCTCATCCCATCTTTCCCATGGCAAAGGCCAGGTTCAAACTTTAATCACACAGTTACAGAAATAGAATATATCCTCCTTTCTTCCAGTTAGACTACAGGCTTGTTAGCAAGAACAAAGGAATGCAAACACAGTTAGCCACAATGAGATAGTAGAACAGGGCTGAATTTGGCATGAGAAGGTCACATCTAGGACCGATCCTCATACATGTCAAGCAGTCACAGTAGTGATTGCATTAATTTCCCATGTATCTAACCTATGTTTTCTGAAGATGTAACCAAAATATAATCAACATTATGTAACCAAGTGTGTAAGTGTTTTATTCAGAAGGGCAGAGGGGTCGTACGGTCTGGGTCCGCAAAGGGTTTTGCCTTATATAGAGTGAGAAATTACAGATAGCCAAGTTGGGTTCAGGAAAGAAAAGGCATTAGGAATCATATTGCAAACATACCTTGGATTATGGCAAGCACCAAAGAATTTCAAAAGAAAATCAGCCCATGCTTTACAGATTATACCAAAGCCTTTGATTATGTAGATCATGAAGAACTATGGATCTCTCTTAAAGAAATGATTGTCCTGATATACTCAGAACAAGAAGCTATTGTTAGTAATGAACATGGAGAAACAGAATGGTTTCCAATTGGCAAAGGGATCAGGCAAGGCTTCATTTTATCACCCTGTCTGTTTAACTTGTATGCTGAAAATATTATATGTAAAGCACAATTAGATTTGGGGGAAAGAGGCATGAAAATAGAGGAAGGAACACCAACAACTTAAAATATGCAGATAACAACATACTACTAGAAGAAAATAGCAAAGACTTGGAATGATTATTGAAGAAAGTCAAGGAAGAAAGTGCAAAGGCAGGTCTACAGCTAAACATTACAAAAACAAAAATAATGACCACAGATGATTTACATAACTTAAAAGGAGATGATGAAGATATTAAAATAGCTCAAGATTTTACCTTGGCTCAGTCATTAATCAGAATGCAGACTGCAGTCAAGAAATCAGAAGACTAGAAATTGGAAGGGCAGCTATGAGGGAACTAGACAAGATCCAGAAATTTAAAGATATATCATTGAATACTAAAGTTAGGATTGCCCATTCCATTGTGTTTCCCATTTCTATGTATAGTTGTGAAAACTGGACAGTGAAGAAAGCTGATAGGAACAGAATCAACTCATTTGAAATGTGATGCTGGCGAAGAGTTCTGTTGATACCGTGGACTGCTAAAAAGACAACATAATAGGTATTAGAGCAAATCAAGCTTGAACTCTAGAAGCCAAGATGACTGAACTGAGACTGTTGTACTTTGGCCATATGATGAAAAGACATGACTCACTAGAAGAAACAATAATGCTTGGGAAGGTAGAAGGCAGTAGGAAAAGAGGAAGACTCAATCAATGAAGACACAACCCTGAATCTACAAGACCTGGACAGGGCTGTTGAGGATAGGGTGACTTGGAGGTTTCTCATTCATGGGGTCACCATAAGACAAACTTGACATGACAGTGGCAATTAACATCAGCGATATAGATGTTAATAAATAAATTAAATTGAATAAAAATAAAATGAAATGAGTTTTTTTTAAAAAAATGAGTAAAAATATATAAACCCTAACCAGATTTTAAAATAGTGTCCAGAATTCTGTTTCATCTACTTAGTTGTTCCCTAAAGTTAATGGAGACATCATTCAACCATGCTCCTATTGCCAGCAGAATGAACCTCCTTCTCCTCATGCAACTGACATCTGGTAAGGTAGGCTGCAGGGAGGGGAGGCATTACAATCAGGGCAATAGCATCAAAATTGTGACTAAGTAGCAAGCATGAATATGGCAAACCAACCTAGAGTTATTCATCTGTAAACCTTAACTAAGTCTTTTATTAATTTTTTATTGAATTTATATCCTGGTTTCCTCCTCAAGGCAGTTAAGTATACTTAAGTAAGTAGTTGATACAGAATTCGAACCAGTATCTTTTGTGGATTCAGTAAGCCAGGTTAAAATTGTGACCTCTACCATCTTTTCTATTGTTCCTTATACCCTGGTTAAACCACTGTTTATAGCATGAGCAACAGCAGACTGGTAAGGGCACAAGCAGGAGTGGGCTGGTTGCTGGTGGCCTGGGCTGGGGGTGGGAATCTGTGCCCCATTTGCTCTAATAGACCAGCTGATTCTGAATCTAGCCCCTGAAGCTATTCCAACATGGGAGTTATACATTACTAGCTGTACCCAGCATAACATACACCATTTAAAAAACTCCCCCCAAAATGCCTGGTAGATCTCACAACAGCCCTGTAAGGTAGGCTGGTGGATTTTTTTTAAATCCCCCCTTTCTCAGCGTTCCACACTTTTCCTGGAATTGCTGAAAATGACTCAATCTGTTGGTCTGCCATCACCGTGGCCACCACCACCACCAGTTAACTGCCTGGGTCCCATCGCAGGCGAACCACTGCCACTGCCACAGGTTGACTGCCTGGTCCCATTGCAGGTGGCTCATCACCACTGCCAGTTGACTGGCTGGGTCCCCATCTGGGCCACAGACTGAATGGCAGGAGTGGATTGTGAGGTGGAGAGGGAATTTGCATGTGAGTAGTGATTGGTGGGGTGTGTTTCCTGAGCAACCAATTAGCACACTGGGAAAGGCAATGTACCCAAGAGAAAATATATATATATATATATATATATATATATATATATATATACATACACACACACACACACACACATATTCTCTATTAAGTCAATAATTCCCTTGTTGAACAGCTTCACTGGCTGCTGGTCTGTTTTCAGACAAAATTCAAAGTGCTGGTTCTGATCTATAAAGCCCTGTATGGGTCATGTCCAGACTATCTGAAAACCCATATCTCCCAATATGAGCCTTACCGAGTCTTACAATTTCTGGGAGAGGATTCTCTGTCCATCCCAGTACCCTCTCAGGGTCATCTGGTGAGGACACAGGACAGAGCCTTTCTGGTGGCTACTACTAGGCTATGGACTTCCCTCTCAAGGGAGGTTTGATTGGTATCCTCTCTGTTGTCTTTTTGCTGGTTGGCGAAGACTTTCCTATTAAAACAGGCCTCCAGCCTTAACTAATCAAGGTAGAGGGACATGCAATTATGTGTGCTGTTTTTAATATGCAACACATATTTCATGTGTTTTAATTTTTAAAAAAAAATATCTCAAAAATAGTGTGTTAATTGGATTGATGGTATAATGATTTTTAAACTTCCCTTCCCTTTTTATTCCCTTGTAATAGATGCTTTTGGTTCCATATGGGAGAAAAGCAGGATATAAATTAAATAAATAACTTTTGTGCTACATTTTGTTTAACTATATTTTACTTACAATATTTTACTAATATTGTAAGCTGCTGAGTCCCATTTGGGAGAAAGGTGAGATATAAATCAGATAAATAAATAAAGTATTGAATAAATTGGAGAGCCAGTCTGGTGTAGTGGTTTGAGCAGTGGAATAGAAATATGGAGACCAGGAATTGAATCCCTGCTCGGCCATGGAAAACCACTGAGTGACCTCAGGACCTCTCTCAGCCTTGGAGGAAGGCAACGTGTTACCTTCCCTTAAACCCCTACCCCTATGATAATTTTAAAAAACTGGCATCATTAATTAATTAATTATTAATTAATTAATTAATCATCTCTAATTCGTTAATTGGCATCAACTCATAGATTTGGCACTAAATGACAATTCACATGGGTGGCTGTTGACCAGGGCCTCTGCAGGAAGGTTCATGTATAGGTCACCCAGAGACTTAGTGGATGTTGTCTCGGAAAATTCCCAAAACTCAGACACAACCAGGGCATGTTATGTGAAGCCCCCTTAGAGAAGATGTTAGGGAGGAATGTGCTAATCCACCCTAGAAGCACCTGGCCATGAGTTATCCTCCAAAACAAATATGTGATTGGAAAACTCATTACTCTGCAAGGGTCTCTCTTCATACCTTTCCCAACCAACAATAGAAGGTTGCCTCAAACCCATCATGCTTAGTGTTCCAATCATTAACAGTAATTAATGCACTTCTGTTGTTTCACTCTTTGAAAACTCACTCAAACATTGTTCTCCACTCAAAACACCCCGTAAGGGTACAATATTGAATACAAATATTTTTACCCCAAAACATGACCAAAATGTGCACAGCTCCTCCCACCTCATTACTCTTCCAGTCTGCCTTGTGACCCTCAGATCCCAAATCTAAGCCTTTCCCTGCTACACAAACCTCTGTCCTTCGGATAGGTAAAGCATAACTCATCATCCCCGAAATCTATTCCTCTATCCCAGTACTTCCTCCTGATTCTTTGCTAGCCTTGTGTGATTGCTTGAAGAGTGAGTGCAAGTGTGAGTGGTTTCATTTTTATTTTCCAATAAAAACCATTCTTATTTTACTTTTTGGCTCGCAGTCTTGTCAGTTATTACCAGTACACACAGGTGCAAAAGTCCCGCAGTTGCCTGACCTCTCGCTGCCATATTTTGAACTAATTAAAATCTCCCAATTTAATATCTTAAGTGACATGAGTGGGTTCCACAGAACCCCACTCAATTCGGGTAAAAAATGACAAACCTCCTCTGAACAAATCTTGCCAAGAAATCCCCATGAGAAATTTGCCTTAGCGTCGCACTAAGTCAGAAACAACTCGAAGGCACACAAGCACAACAATAAATGGAATAAATCACATACTCTACAAACAGAAAGGTGATTTTAGTATTTATTTAAAGCACTTTACCAACATTCAGCTGCATAGGTAGATTGCCCTCAAGCAGGCCTAGACGATTAAAACAACTAAAGTAGTTAGACTGAACTGTGTCCTCACCACTTTATCATTTAACTTTTCTTCTTTCAGATGTACAGTTGTCCCTTCATATTCACTGGGTTTTGGTTCCAGGACCCACCGTGGATACCAAAATCCATGAACGCTCACATCCCATTATATGCAACGGCACAGCAAAATGGTGTCCCTTATATAAGATGGCAAATCAAGGTTTGCTTTTTGGATTATTATTTTTTTAAGAATATTTCCAAGCCACGAACATTTAAATCCATGGATACCAAACCCATGGATACAAAGGGACAACTATACATGGATTTCTTGCTAGAGTGGAATGATTTTTCTTCAAGCTGAAATGTTAAAAGAACATTAAATCAGCTGTTTGTCCTTGTCCTGTTATCTTGCTCTAGCTTAGTATCAACACATATATTGGGGTGGGGAATCATAGAATACTGCAAAATCAGTGCATTAGATGTAAACAATGTGATCTTCTCAAAGGGGAGAGCTAAACAGAAATTGCAGCCAAATGGTCTAGACACTGAACAAATAGATGCATACAAACATGCGGGTCTACACTTAACCTATCTGTTAATGGGAAATACTCACAAACTGCACCTTAGCATTGTCGGAGTGCTATATTCTGTTTTGATTATAATTAAGGGCAGAAATTTTGTTCTGTTGCAGAAATCGTGGAACAGCAGACCCACGGATTGGAAAGTGAGTTTTATTACACCGGTGGGCCTGACTGGAATATCTACCAAAGAGTCAGAGCCAAGAGCTATGATTACAGAATATTTTTATACTGTATGCAAAAAAAAAAAAAACAATTCCCTCCTCCTTCTCTTTGGTGTCAGCAATTTCCCTTGAGACAATTTGTTGATAGTTCAAGGCAAGATAACTTAGGAACATTTGGGTACAGTTTGACCATTATTAGAGAAAGAATTTGTTTACATCAGCATATCATATGTTTATGGAACATAGGGTTGATTAGTAAGGAACATTGACTAGGCCTGAGAGTTAAAGGAAAAAGACTTTGCAGAGTCTCATGGGCTATCTAGTCTGACCCCAAATAGTGATTGTAAGATTACAGCATTCAGCAAATAGACATTAGAGTCTACATGGCCACTACAGTTCTAGCTATTATCCAGGTTTACTAAGTTAAGACACTTACTTAGGTCCTACACAGCACTCTGATAAGGTAAGAATTCTTGGATACATATGAGAAACTATAAGCAGGCTTTTAAAAGAAGATGCAAGCAGGTATTAAAAAAAGTGTCAGGGTTTATAGCAGCTAATTAGGAACATCTGGATGAGACAAGCTCATGGCTAGATCTGATGCACCTGATGCTATGACTAGGCAATTTCAGAGGCTTGCATCAGCCAATTTGGGTCTGTATAAACCATGAGGCTTTGTATACACAATGTGGATTGGTCTGTGGAGTTAGTTGCTGATACTTACTGTACTGTTCCTGTTGTACATAGTAAATGTATTTTAACCAAGATCTCTTACTCTGCTGAATCCTTCTTATAGCTGGAAGATAGTTTTTTAGAATAATATAATTTTATAATGACCTTATGAAAGAGAGACCCCCAGGACACCTGGTATCTCAGCATTTTCCCTAGTTTCATTTTAGGTTGTCACTTCATATGTTTTTTTTTAGATTCTTGATTATAGAACAGAAAAAGGTCCTATATTATTGGTTGTGTCTATGGAAAAAGGAAAAAGGTCCTATATTACTGGTTGTGTCTATGGGGTTTTTTGATACTATGCAATTATAGCACTATGATTGAATTGCCTTGAGAACATCCTAGGGGTTCCTGGGATTTGCAGTTTAGGGAAGGACATTTAGAATTCTCACCCAGGGAGTTGTAATGCCTCACCAAACCACAAACACAGGATTTAATCAGATTTTTTGGTTAAAGTGCAATTATAACTCTATTTATTTTTTATGTATAGTGTTAGTGCACCCCAAGATCAAGTTGCTATACTAGTGCATGACTTTATTTAGCCTTGTTGGATTCTGACCAATATCTCTGGAAGAAACATCTCTCTCCATTACTGAGTGTGTTCAATATACACATTTTAGTGTGCTTTCATTTATATTAATTAGAGAACTCCATTGAAAATTTTGGAGAAGTGGAATTTGCAAAGAATAATGGAATTTTGATTGGTGCACTAATTTTAGTATTGGTGCATACTTTTATTAGGCTAACCAGAAAGTGCCCCCGACCCCTCCCACAAGTCTGCAAATGGAAAATGAGGCAAGTTCATGTTAAAAAGGTGAACTGAACAAATTTCTCTCCTGTTGAAGCTGAAGTAGAGCTTGTCTATCATTCCTCACCTTACTGCAGACTGTTAAGCTTCCACAAATCTCAGTCTTCATTGGATCCAAGTTTGAAACCTATTATGACACATTTTTTTTAAAAAAAGTTTTTTTTCTTCATTATAATCAGTACTATTAGAGCACTAACTCATTAGCTGGTGCATTTACAATTATGCCCCAAGCCATGGAATGTCCCTGTCATTTACCTGCAAGCTTTTACATCTGCAGCCAACTCACAAGTGATTCTTTCTGCAGGACAGCCTGACAGAGTCATTATAAATGTCTGTAGTAGGTGATCATAATGATATTATTATTTCCTCCCAATACACTGGTTATGGTTTTCTGAACTTTATTGTTATTAACAGTGAGAATAATAAAAGAGATATGCATGTCAGAAAGTTCTCTGGATTGTGTTTAGCATCACATTATTGCCATATTTTTACTGCAAGCACCTTGGCAATTCCATTAACAGTGTTGCCTAGGTATAATCGACTCGTTTTATAATTGCTGCTGAAACACTTAAGAAGGTTTAATTTCTGGGAGTTTCCTCTTCACTAAAAGGGCCTCCTGTATTAAAAAATTATGTAGAATCACTGGCCAGATTCGGTTGCCTTTTCCCTTTAGCGACCACTGGACTATTTCATTTTTTCCTCTTTTTAATTATTGTACATTTTTAATCTGTTTAATTTAATATTGTTTTAAGGGGTGGGTGGATTACGGTATTAATATAATTATGGGATTTATATGATGTAAGCCGTCCCAATTGCGTTGCCGAGGGGCCGGATAGAAATAAATATTATTATTATTATTATTATTATTCTCAGCCTCTCATTTTCCTTGTTTTTAGATTGGTTTCCCCCAGAATGGTAAGATTTTCTTCAACCTTTGGTGGTGTTGTGGCTGTGAGCCTTCCAGTTGTTTGTGACTTATTGAGACTCTCAGGTGAATCTATTACAGGGTTTTGTTCAGAGGTGGTTTGCCTTTGCCTTTCTCTGAAGCTCAGGGCTTATCTGCATTGGCAATATATGACACAGTATAGCCCAACTGGAACTCTGTACATGCTCAGAGATCCAACCAGCCAGAAAAATGCAGCAGAGTAGCAGAAATTGATCCAGACACCCCCAGCATATCCTCAAGGATAGAAATAAGCATAGAGACACACAGGTGGTGCTCACTACACTTTATTGATACATGTTGGAATATTTACAGAAAATAAAACAACAGAGAAAACATCTCTGTGGGTAAAAGTACAGTGTCTTGCAGTCAGAATACACACACGCACACTGATTCAGTACAGTCTTAGGACTGCTACATCATAGTCAGTAAACAGCTTGCGCTCCCACACTGATAAGCTCGCTCTCACAATACATGCCAGCTGCAAGTCTGTTTACATCCTGCTTGCCCTTCAAGGTCCTGTCTGCCCTTGTATCTGTTTACAGCATGAATTTCCAGGGATTGCATATCCCATACCCTGACAATATATGCCATCTTGCCCCCATCTTAGAGCCAGTAGAAGACAGAGCCAGTTTGTTTTCTGCTGTTCCAGAGACTAGAACATGAACCAATGGATTCTAATTACAAAAAGAGAGAGAGAGAGATTCCACCAAGGACTTTACCACCCCCAAACCCTGTTCTTTTGCTAGCATAACTTTGCCATTTTTATGTGGCCAAAGAACGACATGCCATACGTACCTTCCCTCTCACTGAAAGGCTTCCCCGACAATAAACGGAGCTCCATTCACTTCCTCATTTGAAATCCTGCATATTCTCACAAGAATACATAGGACAGGAAATTCAAAAATAAAAACAAAAAGAACAAAGTTAAAGTTACAAAAAGCACCTAAACACACTAAAAAAGTCCTGAGTAAACTGGGGAGGGTCATAAAAATGCATCCCCTAACTGGATGTCGCGATTTCACCCGGAAGTGGTCTTGCTGGACTGGCCATTGACACTGCATTCATGTGAGTACAATGGTGTGAAGTTTCAAACGCCGGCAATGTTGGCACAAAAGCATCATGGGAATCAATTGACAGCTTGAGCCATCAATAAAATGTACATTTTTATAACACGACATGATCATGAAAGGGCGACACCGTATGGTATGCATGCCCTTTTGCAATCATTAGGCGTCCTTATGATGCCTTATTTGCCCTGTCTGAAAATGTCCCAAAACATTATGGAGAACTTTACTGTAAGAGGTGTTTGACAGTGGAATAGATTGCTTCAGAGGGTGTTGGACTCTCCAACTTCTGAGGCCTTTAATCAGAGGTTGTAGGGGCAACTTTCAAGAGTGCTTTAGTTGGGTATTCCTACATGACACGGGAAGTTGTACTAGGTGGCTCTTGTCATCCTTCCCAGCTCTAAGATTCTCTGACCCAACATTTCAATAATTTTAAATCCCTTCCTATGGAATCTTGGGGCTTGTAGTTTTACAAGGTCTTTAGCCTTCTCTACCAAAGAGTGCTGATGCCTCACCAAACTATAAACACCAGGATTCCATAGGAAGGAGCCATGGCAAATAATCCAGCAACAAACTGGATTATTTGTGTAATGTGGATTTGGGCCCAGACTCCAAGTTCAACATTCAGTCCACTACACCATGAGATGAAGCAAATTATGGAAGGCACCTGTGCTGAAGGGTGGAAGAATAGGGGCAATCCCATTTCATGAGTAGATGTCTGGTCATGCGATGTTGGCTTTCACCTCAAATATGTATACAGTTTGTGTGTGTGTGTGTGTACATTCCAGAGACATTCAATTAATGTGGAATAACCACTGAAGACATTTATGTACCACATGCCATTGATGCTCCAACTTTATGAACTAAGACACCACCACTGTTGCTTAAGTTTGTGATATGAAGATTGGTTGAATAAAGAGACAGTCTCCTTTCATAGAGAAATTAGGGATTTCTTGACTACCCCTCTGAGACTCACCTTACTAAAGCAGCATTCAAGTGAGATAATGGAACAGTTTACTTGTTACATTGAGATGCACATCCTAAACATAGTAGATAGATAGATAGCCTGGTGGCACAGTGGTTAAATGCTGGTACTGCAGCCACAACATTGTGAGTTCCATCCTACAGGGCTCCAAGGTTGACTTAGCCTTCCATCCTTCTATAGGTCAGTAAAATGAGTACCCAGCTTGTTGGCAACAATTAGCTAACACATTGTAAACTGATTAGGGAATGTTTGCACTGATAAGCGGTACAGAAATATAAATGCTATTGCTACTGCTAAGTCCTGACTAACAAAAGGAAAGTTTCAGGTCGAGGACAAGTTCAGCAAAGCTGGCACTTATGACCTTTCAGAAGAAAGAAAAGGAGGAGTCTTTATGCGATCACAGAAACCTGGGAGTTTTGGGTCACATGATCAGGTTACCTAGATACTTTTTTTATTGTGATCTTTATTAAAACAATATCACCTGATTACAGAAGTTCATCAGGTTTTTATACAATCATATAAGTAGTTTTACATTGTTTCTAAACTCACACTGCACGGAGGGTGGGCTGAACTGCAATGATCCAAAGAGACCCCTCCCCATCATATGCTGCATTCTGGCACCTTGTGCCTCATGCAAAGCCTCCTGGTCTCTGACCATAAAGGCCATCAAAGGAGTATCTTTCCTGTAGTGTCTTGTGCTGGTCCAGGGACTTGTTCTGGTTTGACCCCATAAATTGTCTGGAAGAAAGACCTTCTAGGATTTATATGCAAGCCATTCCTCAGTTGAAAAGAGAATGTAACAGAGCAACTCTGCCAATGGTAGATGGAAAATCCCAAAGAAGAGGAACCAACGTATCCAAGGTCTTGCTACGCTCGCTCCTAGGTCAGAAGGGAAGACGAAGAAGTGGCATTTTTGTTCTGTCCTTCCTTCCTTGTTCTGTGTTTTATTTGTTTTTAAGGCCTTTTCCTCCCCTCAGAACCATATGCTTTTGCTTCAGAACCAGTATATAACCCTCTTGTATCTCTGGCATGTGGGGAGTCTGCAAGTGCTTTAGATCCTATGGATTCAAACCTGCCCCAGGTTATTACCCTGAGTAGTTTTCCATTTTGCTTCTATTGACATTGGACGTCCTAAATATAAGGGCAATTGCCATGGAGAGCTTCTTCAATTCAGGGAGACAGCATCTATGATCAGACCTCTCCCTCTGAGAGTATAACATTCCCCTGCCCTCCCAGGAGGAAACCTGGACTCAGCTGTAGCCCCTGGGACTGCTACCCACAGACCACATTACTGCTTAAGTGGATGAAACAAGTACCTCTTGATTTAGACAGTTTTGCAGATGCAGGTCTTCTGCAGTTATGGACTAATGCCAATGGAGGGAAGGGATTTCCAAGGCCAAAAGAATGCAGACAAATATATCCTCTCCTAATGCATTGGATGGAGACATTCTTATGCCTGTAAGAATTCCCTGGATTCAGGCAATAAGATCCACAGAACACCACAGTTATGCTATATTTAACTTCATTTAACATACACACACTGCAATATACAGTATATCATATATCATTTCAGAACTGTGTGATCTATGTAAAAACAGCAGAGGGCACTCACACACTGTGGTAGCTAAGGTTGAACTGTAGCATTTTGCCTTGTTTGCTGCTCTCACAAGAGCTGTCAAACCCTGGTCAAGAAGAAACCGTTTCCTTTTCCCTTGTACAAAACCTAGAGAATTTGATTCTTGTTCCCGGTCTCTTACAGTGCGTTTCTCCTGGAATCATTTCCCCTCCCTCCAGAAAGCAACTCCTTCCAGCCATCTCAAAGTAGCAGACAACCATGGGCATTCTCTGTGGTATTCATGATGGTTTTAACATGTCTTCTCATTTCTGGTTGGAAATTCCAGTTCAAGGTAACCACGAGTGTGGTATAAAACTTGGAAAATCACATAAGATATGTCACAGTTTTCTTGAGGTCAACAAAGATGTTGGCCTGGGTGTCTAGAAAAAGAAAGCTCTTCTTGAGGTAGCTAAGCATTCTTTTATGGAATCTGTTGCCATAATGTGTGATGGAGTTCACTGGCACAGATTCTTTAAAATAATATTCAGCAAAATCATAGAGGATCAGTCCGACGGCTTTTGGTAATTAAATAGATTCTCCAAATTCAAATGCGGTAGATTCAACCAAGGCTTTGTGCTGTGGTCAAAACCCTTTTAGTTAATTATGTGAGTGTAACTGGGAATCAGGGCAGCAGAAGACCTTTTACAGAGGTTTTTCAAGGAGGTTCTTGGTACCTTCTTGTGCACCAGTTTTGCCCAGCTGCATAATGGCAGCCAGACTGCACTAGGTGCAGGTCTGTCCCTGGGACAGGCAGACACCGATTGACTATATGTACTGGGGAAGTTTCTTCATGTCACTGCTTGATTGGCCACTTTCATTATCTCAGGCCTCTGTGGGATGTACTTATAAGTATGCTGGTGGAAGTTATAGTCTGTTCGCTCTAAATAAGATTTCAGTCTTAGAGTAGATCCACTGAACTTAATGGGACTCCCCTTAGTCAAGACTAAACTAAGTCTCCATTATTTCACTGTGTTTGAGTCCAATACAGTATGTCCCTGAGTATGAATGCCTGAGCAGAGGACAAAAATGATGGAGGTTTATTACAGAACTCAAACTACTGGAAAAGATATTCTACCTAAATATTAGGAAGAATTTCCTGACCATAAACACAGTTCAACAGTGGAATACACTGCCTTGGAGTGTGGTGGAGTCTCCTTCTTTGGAGATTTTTAAGCAGATGCTGGATGGCCCTCTGTTGGGAATGATTTGATTGTATATTCCTGCATGGCAGAGGGTTGGACTAGATGGCCCTTGGGGTCTCTTCCAACCCTATGATTCTACACTCATGTACTGCTTGAGGATTTCCCAAAGATGTTTATTTGGCTATTATGGGAAACTGATACTGTATTGGATGGATCAGCGGCCTGATCGCAGGGCTTTTAATTTTTGGAACTAGATGTAGCAATGCCAGAACCTCATATGAATGTTTTCTTTTCTTTCTTTTTTTTACCATCTGCTAAGAAGATATTTTAAAAACCTTCAGCTTTTGTTCACCTGTTTCCATTTCTCCTGTAAATGCTTCCTGCTACAGAAATTCATGATGTCTTGCTCCAGAAATTCCTGCTCCAGAAATTCATGAAGTTAGATTCTAAATAGGTAGGTACAGGCCACATTATTGCTCATAGAGGTTCTTTCTAATGTTTAGGCAGAATGTCTTTACCTGTAGTTTGAGTCCATTGCTCCCTGTCCTAGTCTCTGGAGCAGTAGAAAACAAGTTTGTTCCATCCTCAGTATGACATCCCTTCAGATATTTAAACATAATGATGTCCTATTTTATATATAGTTAAGGCATATATTTATGTGTTGTCTTTTTATGATTTTATATAGCCTGTGAAGTAGGCCTTGAGAATAATTACAGGATGAAATGCATTGGGCTTTTTTTTAACCAATAAATCATCAGTCCGTGTAAGCACTTTGAGATGTGTTTCTAGTCTCTACTGTTGAGTGCTGCCCAGTTTTTGCTTCTCTTGAACACGAGTTACCTATAAGGATGGGTGAGAATTTTGTCCAGCTGATTTGTTTGTTTTTTTAATAAGAAGTAAGCAAAAATTTCAGATTTCTTCAAAAATAAGAACTTAATTTTTAAACGAAAAAAAATATATATGAAGAAAAGTGAAACTAACATTCATGCATTCTTAACTGTAAAGGAGTTTCTCTGTGCTCTTTGAAGGAATACCCTAATTGTTATAAAACTAGAAGATTTGGGGCACATCCACCTTACATCCCACAAGAATATTCTACTTGTCAGGCAATTTTTTTCCCACTGACACCTTAGTGCAGGGCAGGGCATAAATGCTCTCTTTCTCTATCTGTGTCTCTCTGTGTTACAGACTGAAATGAAAAGCTCCAAAAATTACTAGCAGCTTTACAGGAAAGGTTGCAGAAGGTGGCTGTCTCCACTGTGACATCCCCCCCGCCATTCCTCCAACTATCGGAATGGGACTAATTTAATTAATAGAAGAGCTCAAAGAAAATGGTGGGGGAGGTTCATGTATGTGTGTGTGATTGTGTCACCTTCTCCAAATCCATGGGAAGTCAAGCAAGTCTTTCAGCAACAGTCCTCCCTCTGAACCACTTCCTGCCAACTCAGCCATGTGTATCAGTCAAAGGCAGACCAGACATGATGAATTGAAAGATAAGCATATTGTCTCATTCCATGGTGTCTCAAATGGCCAGTGTCATTGCCACCAAGAGTGCATCTTTGCAAAGTGCTCGTTCTTTGGTGATATGAAGAAACTTCTATGTAGCATCTGTAGCTTCAGCACATCTAGTTGCCCTTTCTGGCTGTTTAGTGGCAGAAATGAAAACTGGGAGGTGAGGTTGTAAAAGACACCAGTGTCCAGTTCTGAGTACCACAATTCAAGAAGGATATTGAAAAGCTGGAACATGCCAGAGGAGGGTGACCAAAATGATGAAAGGTCTGGAAGCCATGCCCTATGACGAGTGGCTTAGGAACCTGGGTCTGCTTAGCCTGGAGAAGAGAAGGTTAAGAGGGGACATGATGGTCATGTTTTAATATTTGAAAGGATGGAAGCATGTGACCAAGGGTGGTCACATGCAGAGGGCCTCAGTCACATGTTGTGGGCTCCCTTCCTGCCTTCGAAGACACTGAAAAAAATGATGTTGGCTGCAGTGATGGGCTGGCAGGCCTGTAAGAGCTTGCTCCTGTTCCATGCAGGGAAGGGGGGAACAATTGGCCAGATGCACAGCCAGGATATGCTGGGTGGGAGCCAGCATATCCTGGCTCATGTAGATGAGCCCAGTGTTATAATTCTGTAGGTGTATGGCCCCTGAACAATCAAGTCTGTACCTTTTAATTATCTGAGAAGCCTATAGTCTTATTTCTGAGAATGAAAAGACTCTAAACACAACATACATGACCAACTCCCCTCCCCAACAAAGTTTGGGGGAAAAACCCACACATTTGTTTTAGCCTTTGTTGGATATGAAATAGGTAATTCAGCTGAAGTGTTGCTATTAGGAAAGTTATGGGCAGAGAACCCATATCTTACATCTGCAATAGTGATACCTACATCTGCAATAGTGATAAACAGTATGCAACTCAGAGTGACAAATTACTCTTTAGCCAGTCATCTGGAATGGCTCTGATGTGTGGGAGAGAGAAGAATCCTCGTTTTTAAATTATTTTTTTAAATGCCTAATTATGCCCTTAACCAAGAGAGTAGGATGGTTCCTGCAGCAATAGGCTGCCCTGTCAAGTAAATAATATGCATTTTGTGAAATTAACTAATTATGGGCTTACCCAGGGGAGTGTAAAAGAGCCAGTCTCTCAGGTAAGCAATAGGCACTTTAAAAATGTTCATTAAAGGGAAATTGTATTAATTTTTAATTAAACATGTAAAGGAAAATGTACATACCTTTTTTTCTTACTGAGGAGGAGGCATCCTAGTAAATGAATAATAATATTAGTAAATCACTCAACAGAAAATTGTATCACTGATAGTTTACCCATAACTATTGGTACAATGATGGGAAATATCAGTTATAACATGGAAATCATAAAGGATAGCATCTTTTCCCCCTCGTTCTTTCTGAGAGTGAAGGCATCCATTCTAAAGCTGGAGTGAGCAAACTTTGGACTTTGTACCATATTTGATCCTCTGTTTAATAGCAAAAGCCTTCTATAAGCAATCAGTTCATACCACTGACCAAAACAATCTGTCCCTTCCATAGCAGCCTACAGTGTGGTGAGAAAAAAACAGGAAGAATCAGAAAGGGATAGCAAAAAGAGAGAGGTGGCAGAAAGAAAGAAAACATGTCCTTTCACATATATGGCTCTGGACCCACCGATCACTCTACCCACTGCTGGAATATACCCCTGAGAGATTACCACCAAAGGTAAACTCTCAATGATGAGAGAGAGAGAAATCATCCACCCTGTTCTAAAGTGTGGGCCAAACACATTTTTCATCTCCCACAGTTTTACCACCCATTAAACACTGAAGTCCCAACTTGGCACTGCCTTTTCATGGTGGTGGGATTGAAGGATATTGACAAGCTGGAACATGTTTGGGGGAGGGTGACCAAAACTGTGAAAGTTCTGGAAGCCATGCCCTATGAGGAGGGGCTTAGGGAACTGGGTATATTAAGAGATGACATGATAGCCATGTTTAAATATTTGATGGGATGTTATGCTCAGGATGGAGCAAGCTTTTTTTCTGCTGCTCCAGAGACTAGGACACGGAGCAATGGCCTCAAACTACACGAAAAGGGATTCCACCTAAACATTAGGAGGAACTTCCTGACAAAAAAGAGCTGTTTGGCAGTGGAATGCACTGCCTCGGATTTTGGTGGTCTCCTTCTTTGGAGGTTTTTAAACAGAGGCTGGATGGTCATCTATCAGGAATGCTTTGATTCAGTATTCCTGCATGGCAGGGGGTTGGTCTAAATGGCCTTGCGGTCTCTCCCATTCCTTTGATTCTATGATTCTATGAGTGCTCCTGTGAAGCAAGAGGGTTTGCTGACAGTAGCACGGCTGCTGCTGCTCTCCTGTATCAGATAGGCTTTGGTGGAGGAACCAGACTAAACGTGCCAAACAGCTACTGGGAAGCAGCAGTAGTGGGGGGTGAAAGTGGCAGAGGACCTCTGAAAGGCAATGGCAGTGACACTTTAGCTAAATCTTGTTAATTCTGTGCAGAAGGTGGGACTGGTAAACCACTTCTGGATGTCTTCTACCATGAAAACCTTGTGATATATCACTGAATACCAAGATGATGATGATGATGATGATAAATTATTTGTATCCTGCCCCTCTACAAAATGCAATCGGGGCAGCTTTCAGCATTAAAATATAGATACAAACCCCTCTATCCCACCTACCCCTTAAAATACAATCAGGATTGTATTTTATCAGGATTGTCCCTATTTCCAGTTTCTATCTGTGGTTGTTAAAGCTGGATAGTGAAAAAAGCTGATAGGAAGAGAATCAACTTGTTTGAAATGCAGTGCTGGAGGACAGTTTTGTGGATGTCATGGACTGTTAAAGAAAGAGATGAGTGGATCTTGGGGATTGTCTATACCAGCAAAATATTCCAGTTTGCCCCAGTTCCAGAAGCCTGCAGTCCAAATGATAGAGGGCATTTATCCCAGTCTTTCCCCAGGTAGTCCAAACAATCCCTAATACAGGGCTGGAATGAGGCGAAGCCAAGATAAGGCCATTACTATGTTTTAAGAAAACACCCAGTTTCATAGAATCATAGAATTGCAGAGTTGGAAGAGACCACGAGGGCCATCCAGTCCAACCCCCCCTGCCACTATCTAGCTTGTGTCTTCTCCTGAGTACCGGTAAACAGGTTAAAAGATCCCTGCTATCTGTTGCCCCCCTCTTGCATAGCCAAGCTGAGTACATTCATTTCCCAAATTGATGTCAATATTTTGAGGGTTGTCCACAGAAGCCCATCCCAGAATGCCATTCCTTGCTGCTTCTGTCAGTTCCCTGGCTCTCCCAGAAGCCAGGCAGGGGTCCTGCAGCGTGTGATCAAGGCTGGTCACATTCAGGGGGATTGCAGTCACATTTGCAGGACCCTTGCTTGATTTCCACATTAGTGAGAAAATGGTGGCATCCGTGGCTTCAGCGATGGGCTTAGCATCCTATCTGGATTCCAGCCCATTTTCTGCAGGTGTTCCTGAGATTATTATCTCTGCTTGTCAGGTAGGTATAATATAGCCCATTTCCCCAAACTCTATTCCTCTACCCCAATACTTCCTATTCTCTTTGCTAGACTTGTGTGACTGCTTGAAGCCTAAGTGTGTGTGTGTGTGTTCCTGAGATTATTTTTCAATAAAAAACATTTTATTTTATTTTCTGGCTGTGAGTCTCATCAATTAGTACCCATATACATAGTCAAAAGATCCCACAGTTACCTGGCCTCTCACTGCTATATTGAGCTAACTAAACATTCCCTGTGTTAATATCTGGACACAAGTGGGTTCTACATGAACCCCATGCAATTTGGGTAACAAGAGCACCATCATCATCATCATGGAGTCAGTAGCACTGATTCAGCCCCATAAACATGTTGAATACACAGAGATTCATATCTGTGTTTTGAGTTTTAAGTGTTAAGGAATAAAAGCCTGGGCATGAATGAGAAAATAGACCCATTTTTGTTTCCATTTTTGTTTTTAAGTTATTTCCATCCTGAATATGAAATGAGGAATCTCACAAGAAAAAAGGAAGGTGGGAGTAGTCACCACACCAAAACAGTTTGATACTGTTTTAACTGTCCTGGCTTCATCTTATGGAATCTTGGGGAGTTGTCATTTGGTGTGGTACTTATAAATCTGCCACTTTTGACAAATTCTTGTCAAACATAAACTGAAACAAAATTCTCATCAGAGCCCCTGAAAGGTACCCTTTTGAACAATGGTTCCCAGAACAAGTAAGCTCTATGGTATTTTTCTACCAAGGTCTGGTTTTTACTCATTCCTATTCCTTCCTGTCTTCTGAATCACCCTGAAAAAGAAAAATTCCATGAGAAGTTCTTTATGAAAGGAAGCAAACAACGAATAATTAAAATAAAAAACTCCCATTAATCTCACCTTGATCTTAATAGCCAGTTAAACTTGCAGTTAGTCTTGTAAGAGGTTCTTGTAAAAAAAAAAGAAAAGAAAGAAAGAAAGGCATCAATTTAAAAGCAAGAACAGTTTCCTGATGCAGGTTGAAGGTTTCCAGAAATAATACACAAGTGGTGGCTATTTTGCCTGGCAGGTTCCTTTATCAATATAGAACAGAAAGGTTGATGGGTTTTGCATCTGAAATGTAATTAGCTCGTCAGGGTGCAATCATAATGAAAGTAAAATGTTCATAATTACAGGCACGTGTTTTTGCTTTTTTAAAAAGAGGAAAAAGAGAATTCTAATGTGCATCTGATGACCCAGGTCCATCTATAGTCTGAGACATAGAGTGTGTCCCTGGGTTACACAGTTACAGCAGGTTGATACTGCTTTAGCAGTCCTGGCTCCATCAAATAGAACCTTGGTATTTTGGTGTGGTACTTAAAATCCCCTTCTAGAGAGCTCTAGTGCACTCTCCTGAACTACAACAGTGTTCTCACGCAGAGAATTCTTAGTGCTCTCCAAACTACGAACCTCCAGTTCCATAGCATGATGCTATAATCGTTAAAATGGTATTAAACTGATATAACTGTGTAGTGTGGATATGCTCAAAACCATATTGACACTTCAGGTCTGAGCAGAATTTGTCTGGGTGCCCAATTCCACCAATAATAAAGTTTATGCTATAGCAGTAATGTCTCTCAGTGTCTGGCATTGAAAGAACCCTTAGAGAGGCTTGAAATTACTCCCAATTCAGGAACTAGACATCTGAAAATATGTACAGTTGTCCCTTCATATTTGCTGGGGTTTGGTTCCAGGACCCTCCAGGGATACCAAAATCCATGAATACTTAAGTCCCATTATATGCAATGGCATAACAAAATGGTGTCCTTTATATAAGATGGCAAAATCAAGGTTTGCTTTTTGGATTATTATTTTTTAAGAATATCTTCAAGCTGTGAATACTTAAATCCATGGACACCAAATCCGTGGTTACTGAGGGACAACTGTACATACAACTCCAGCCATGCAGCGATGGAACCCAAACCCAAAGGAAGAGATTTTTAGGCTCTCTGAAAGTCGGACTTTACTCTCTAAGGGCTTATTCCTTCCAAATATTAAGTAATGCTCCCAGTTTGGTGCCTTAACTTTCTTGACATAATCCGACATCTAAAATCATTTCCAGCACTGTCAGCATAAAGATGGCCTAGTGAATCCCTCTCTAACATTAATGCAGACAGCTTATGGAGATAAATCTTCACTAGGGCTGCATCTGCACTGCAGATATAATTCAGTTTGACACCACTTTAACTGCCATGATGTAGTGCTATGGAATTCTGGGATTTGTAGTTTTGTGAGATATTTAACCTTCTCTGTCAGAGAGCTCTGGTGCCACCACAAACTACACATCCCAGAATTCCATAACATTGAGTCATGGCAGTTAAAGTGGTGTCAAATTGGATTATTTCTGCAGTCTGTCAGCAACTCTAGTCTATTCTGCAAGGACGTGACAATTTTAGCCATTTTCTTCCCACTGCAAGAAAGTCTTCAAGAACCATGAAGTTTTCCAAGCTTATTCACAATTTGGGACCTTTTCTCCACAAAATTTGCATGTGGTGGTTTTTGTACAGAAGACAGCATTTTCTGAGAAAAACTTAATATTCCTGAATGGAAATATAATTTTCTATGTAGAAAATGATCTTTTCCACACAGAAAATGGTATTTTCTGCACAGAAATGCAAATTTCTGTTCAAAACAACCACATGTGAATTTTCCATAGAAGTCTTGAGTTGTGAAGATTCTTATCCATCCAGTATTATTCTCCGTGGAGTTTCTTGGCATTAGAAAACCATGATTTTCCACAAATTTATTTTTTGGTATAATTTCAGATATTCTTTCCAGGAGGCTGTGAGCTTTGAACAGGAGAGCAATAGGTGTGAGTTTACAAGGGGTAAGGATGTATTTTCATAATGGAGAATCAGACTTTATTTCTGTTGTTACTAGGGATGCAAAGAATATTTTCCATTATTCATTGCCCAGTTGAAAAATGGGTTTATTGACAGCCGTAAACTACATCAGAAGGAAAAATAGAGCAGTCAGACTTCTGCACAATTTTCTCACACTGTTCAAACATTCTGGAGTGTTCCATAGGATTATACTGTGCAGATGAACATTTTGCTCTTTTGTGCCAAAAACATAGATTTTCTATGCAGAAAAATATGCATCCTGCACAGGAAACCACACCTTTTGCTCAGAAAACACGTTTTTGCTGATCCAGAATGGGAATAAAGAGACCAGACATAAGAGACTGGGTTGATCAAGGGCCACTTTATTGACCCATTAATTTATGTAACTAATTTAAACTCTGTGAAAAGCAATAAGGGGGAGCAACCTGGTAAGGGAACAACTGAGTCAAGGGGTGTTCCCCTGACCCCCTTAGCTTCCCCTGGATGAACACTGGAGCCCTGAGGAGAACCCAGTACCTGGGTTGCTCCCCAGCTGGCTATGCAATGGAAGGCAAGCACATCGAATCTCTTCCCCAAGTCATGTAACTTAAAGTGAGAGCACAGCACCCGGGCCATCCCTAAGAGTAGTCTCCTCCCCGCTTCCTGGTCCCATGACCTAAAAAGGCAGCTCTCCAAAGGCCATCCCTTCACCAAATGGGTGCCATAGGTATTCACTGTCATCTTACCTCCCCCATACTTGCCACAGACAAGGGGAAAGTGTGTGCTTAGCCCCTTTCCCCCACCAGAGCAGAGAAAGGGTTCTCACCCTCTGTTACAAATCACCCAAAAACAACATGTTGCTCTCCTCCGAGAGGTGAACACCACCAGCTCTGTAAAACTCTGGCCTATGAAATACTACCGTATTTGGGATGCGGTAAAAAGTGGCCCACCCCCAACATCAATGCATTTTTAACTTCCCTATTGACCCATCTGTGAGCCCTATCCAAACAATGTGGATCAGCCTCACCCCACCAAACCTGGCAAGGAAGAATGGCT
Organism: Gambelia wislizenii; assembly: GCA_030847615.1. Lineage (NCBI taxonomy): Eukaryota > Metazoa > Chordata > Lepidosauria > Squamata > Crotaphytidae > Gambelia > Gambelia wislizenii. The sequence goes on along the minus strand of JAUMIR010000001.1, from coordinate 15,293,849 downwards.
GACCACAACAAACACACCCCAGGCCATCAGTCTTGAATAAGTTAAAGGTCATGGACTGCTTGGATAATCAAGGCTTTTTCCTTCAACAAATCAAGGTCATTACCCCCAAGGTGAATGGACAAAATGTGTGACAAAGACCCCATGTGCTCCCCGAAGAACATAGGAAGGAAACCATGCCAGTGCATGGCCCTCTTCCCCAAAATATCCCAAAGTAAAAAAAACAAAAAAATTAATTTAAAAATCTCAAAATATCCCAAAGTTTTTTTAAAAAAATCTTCTTGTTGTTCCCCATTTCCTCAATGGCATGTCTCAATGTTCAACACATCTTTCCCCCACACCACTAGGGATAATAATATTTATGAGTATTCTTTATATCCCTAATGCAAATATTATGACACAAATATTTTTGTGCCTTTTTGGTAGCCCTAATGCAGGCTTTACCATTATACAACAGTATGTACATTCAGCATTTATTTCTACACTAGGTACTTTATCACATAAGGCTGCTAAACTGGAATTTCATCAGAATAGTAATGAATTTTGCCAGTACTTATCAGACAACATCATAGCTATTCTATTGATACTTTGTAGTCTAGTTGTTACTGTTGCACCCCTTTCAGTTGATGGGAAAATCCCATCAAATGCCTGCGAAAATTGCTATTGTTCTGCAGCTGCATGAGACACAAATGTGATAATGTCCTAAGCTGGTAAATACAGAAGACAGGACTTTCTCTGTAGCAGCAACTCTGCTGTGGAACTTGCTCCTAAAAAAAACATCTATTTGTTTCCATCCTTGCTGAGTTTCCAGTGGGTGGACAAAACTGTTTTTATTCTGTAGGGCCACTGGGTTTTAAAACTGGGATTTAAAGGGGGCTTTTACAATTGTTTGTAATCTGTTTTTAACTAATGCTTTTATCAATTTTATTGTACACTGCTTTGGGATTTGCCTGGTGGGCAGAAAATTAATTGATAAATATTTTCAGTACAGTATATAATAAATAAATAAAGTGAGCCAATCAGCATTGCCTCCCCCCGTGATATTTTTCCCTCGCTCCTTCACATTAGCCTCTTCCTGGTTTTTGAGACTTGTGTTTCTGAATGGATAGATGATGGCAGTGGTGGCACTAGGGGAGTGCAGAGAGGCCGAACCACACCAGGTGACACCATCAGGGGAGGAGTGACAGCAGCCTTAGTGATGCCACAGGTGACAAGTGGCTTTCAGAGGAAAATTAAGGAATGGCCTATTGCAGACACTAGGAGAGGGGTGTTTATGGTCCAGAGGGATCTTGAAACTGTGGTACATGCACTGGTAACCTCCCGTCTGGATTTCTGTAATGCACTCTACATGGGGCTACCCTTGTGCTTGACTCAGAAACTTCAACTAGTCCAGAACATGGCAGCCAGGTTGATTTCTGGCGTTTCCAGAAGAGAGCATATAACACCTGTGCTAAAAGCTCTCCACTGGCTGCCTATTAGGTTCCAGGCACAGTACAAGGTGTTGGTTATGACCTTTAAAGCCCTACATGGCTTGGGTCCAACTTACCTCTTGGACCACCTCCTTCCGTACGACCCTCCCCGTGCACTTCGGTCCTCTAGGAGGAACCTGTTACAGCCTATGAAAACAAGGCTGTTGGTGACCTCCCAGAGGGCCTTCTCTGCTGCTGCTCCCAGATTATGGAATGGCCTGCCGGACGAGATCCATCTTATTACCACCTTAGACAGCTTTGAAAAAGCTGTCAAGACGGATCTTTTCTGGCAGGCCTTTCCTGAATAATTATCCCGGCCCAAGACTCGGCTGTCCTTTCTGGGCTGTGATTGTATGTTTTAATTTTTTCTTCTAATTTATATATTTTTAATTATTGTATGTTTTTAATCCTTCATAATTTAATATTATTTTAAGGGGGGGTGGGCTAGGGGATTGTGATTATGGAGTTTTTATATTGTAAGCCACCCGATTGCATTGCAGAGTGGCGGGATAGAATAAAAATTTATTATTATTATTATTATTAATAATAATAATAATAATAATAATTGAATCACTGAGTTAATGTCTTCCCCAGAGTTGTAAAGGGCTGCACCATGTTCTCATGACTACTGTTTTGGGTGGCATCAATTCTAATCACCTTTTAGGCTGTTCTGGATGGAGGAAACCCTATGAAACAGTATCATGGAGCCCTGCAAAGAGTTTTTAAAATCATATTTGAGGTCCTTTTTTTGTCTGAAAATAGAGGGGATGACAGGGCCTTTTTTCTAGGGAGTTAGTGGAGGTTCCACAGGCTCTACTGGACCCCACTCCAAGGCTCCATGTGTCCCATGGGCCACGCACTTCCCACCCTTACACTTGCATATTTGGTTGTTACCTAGCCTGATACCCCTGACCCATATCTATTAATAACTGGCAATATTTAATAATTAGGCAAACATATGGCCTTCCACCTAGTGTGGCCATTAACATAAACTGGGGAACAAGAAACACCCAAAGACAAACTTTGCTTAGTCAGGAATGCACTTAGGGAGAGTCTATCTAAATTAAAAAGAAATGTTGATTTGCAAGGCAACTGAAAGCACATAAACCAGACTAATCCATCTGCCCAGGCTGGCTCAGACCTGTGAATGACCTTCATTAGTTTTCCCTCACCCAAACAAAGGAAATTGCTTCCTCCCTTTCATTCACAAAGTATTCAACCTTTAAGTACTACTAACATAGCTGGAATGCCTTTATTGCTCTCTGAGCAACACCACATAGTATTGTCTTCTACTCAAAATCCCATCTGCAGAATGCAAATATTGACTATAAAAACTCTTTCAAAACTCCACTAATGCTCACAGATCTCCTTCCTGTGGACACTCTGTCCAACTGTGTAACCAAGCTCACAGTTCACCTTCCTACCTACTCCACACTTATCAGTTCAGCTGTTCCAGACTGGGACCCCCACTCTGCTGGTTTCTTCCATGACCTCATCTTCACAGGAAAAGGTGTCGCATCACCCACTGGAAATTCCTTTTGCTATTCCCCCTATCTCAATCTCTCCCACTTTATTCGCTAGTCTTGCATGAGTGCTTGATGCCTGAATGTGGGTGAATGTTGTTATTATTTTTCTAAAATAAAAATTATCTGTTGTACTATCTAGCTTATGTCTCCTCCCTAGTACTGGTATAGCTGGTCACAAGATCCTGCCATTACCCATCTCTTGCATTGCCAAGTTGAGAATATTAATTCACAATTTAATATTGGTATTTGAGAATCTTTTAGACCCCTGAGCATTTAGATGGAAGACAGCCTGGGCTGCTCCTAAGTTGTGGAACTCTTTTCCTTGGGAGGTCCAGTTGGCCCTCTCCTTTCTGCTGGCAGGTAAAGAACTTTTTATTTAGGGAGGCATTTCCTTTTTTAAAAAATCTTGTGAAAGATGGAGCTTTTAATGGGGAGGGGGTTGTGTTTCTACTTTAAATGTTTTTTTTTAAAAAAATGCTTTTAACTTTTTTATTTTTAACTTGTGTTTTTGAAATAGAAGTTTGGTTTAATAGTGATTTCACTTTTGTATTAACAGTTATATTTTTAGTTGCACTGTATTTTTCACTGATTGTGAGCCACTTGAATCTGGTGCTGGGAAAAAGGTGGGCTATAAATTAAATGAATGAATATATAAACACATTAAAATAGCAAGAAAGAATGGGGCAGGGTTGATGTTTTTACATGTACAGAGAACAATGTTGAAATATGACTGTAATGGTCTTCTCTTTTTCATGTATGGGGCTTTTGAAAATAGCAAAGTGGATGGGGGGTGGTCTCAAATACATTCAAGGACAGCCTGCAAACCATGGTCAAGAAAATCAGACATTTACATATTCACTGAATCATAAATCTTCCATACTTTGTGTATGCTTCCACGACACCTGACCCTTATTTCCCCCTTGTGGTTGCTTTTGGAGAGACAATAAAGATCCTCAAAAGGGGCTTATTGCTTTGCTTTTCAGTAATATTTCAAACATACCATGGTGCAGAACGTCGAAGTAACTTGGCTTCATCCTGGAAAGGGAATGTCATTGCCATTGTCTAATTTAAAGATCATGAGCAATTTGGATATTGTGGCTGTATGTTCCTAGCCTCTTTATTTTGTAAGGAAGAAGAGCCAGCCTTGGAATTCTTTGTATATTTTGGTTTGATCTGCCTGTCAGGCATTAATTAGGTTCATGACAATCTCGCAGGACTGTCTTGCAGAAAGATGGCAAGAGTGAAAAATACGCTGGGCTGACAAAGGACAAGCTTGACTTGCTTCCAAGCAAAGAAATCTATCATTAAGAAAAGGTTCAGTTCCCAAGTCCCTTGCCTTGCCTTGATGGGTTGGAGTTGGTGGTAGGGAGATTGCTGTATAAACAGAAATGGTCAGAGCAAAATTTTGGTCAGAGCAAATATCTTTGTATGCACTAGAATACTGTACAGAATATTGTACTGGGGGGGAAGCATCAAGCCCTTTTAGAGTGCAAATACTGTCAGGGATCGAGATCTAAAATTTCGATTCTAGATAGAGAAATGACAAATTTCTGTGTCTCAGGATTATAAATGGCTTTCCTAACAACTCTTTTTCTGTGCAATCCCAAGTTATCAGTTGAGGCCTGGTCACTGGTCCTCCAACTGGTGATGGGTTGTTTGACATGAGAAGAAGGCCTTTCAAAGCAGGCATTTGTATCTGGTTTTAAGTAAACATGTTACCCTTCACTGATTTCATTCTCAAAGGAAGCAAGGAGTATTGTTAACACTTTTCTTCTTGCTGTGGGAAAGTATTCAAAAATAATATAGTTTTTCATGACGATTTCCACTTCAGGATTTAACGTGTCTGGGAAATAGCATTTTCAACACAGAAAACACAGAAAAGGAAGCTGCCAGACTCACACCCTGCCACTGGTTGCTGGTTTGCAGGTCCAGCCCGGTCTCCCCCACTGCTCATTTCCATGTGGGGGAGGAGTGGCATGGGCGCCGCCATACTTGTCTTCCCCTTCCTGGCCTGCTGCATGGGTTGGGAAGGGGTGTGAAAAGGGGAACCAATCAGGGCAGGTCAGCCCTGCCCTGACTGGTTGATTTGAAGGGAGATGGAATGCTGTTGCCTTTTGTAGCAGTTTTGCAGCAGTTTTGTGACAGTTTTATGGCAGTTTCTCAATCTGATATGACGGTTGAGTATATAACCCTGGCCGCCATGTTGGATTGGCCAGTGGCTCTCTAGGAGCTGAAACCCATCCTCCTTCTCTCTGCTTATAGGTTTGTAGGTAAGTTTGTAGCATGCATTTACTCTGTGACAAATTTGGGGGCAGTTGGCATTGGTCCTGATCCAAGGTAATTGGTAATGGGGGGGTCTCTCCATCAAGTTCATGGTCAAGGTCAAGGTCAACGTTAAGGACACAGAGACCCCACCCTTCCCAGAGGTTGGTGGGAAGGGGGAGGGAGAGGGATCAGTAGGCATGCTGGGGCCTGTCCAGGACTCCTCCCCCTTCATCACTGGTGAGTGTCGGTAGTAGACCGACAGCGGCTCATTGACCAGCATTTGGGGTGGTTGATGTCTGGATCTGGACCCTGTGATTTGCCAATCACTGCAGCTGTTATCAATAAAGTTCTGGCCTTTATTGCCAACATACATATCATCATGTAGCAATTTATCTTTACAACTTATATTGCATCTGTCATTATTTGGGAAAGAGGAGTGGGGGAGAATACATCCTGCCTGGACATGCAATGGTTTTACGTTTGTACAGAAAATGCTGTTTTCTGTGCACAAAGTGCTGTAGTTATTTACAGGACACCCACACGCAATGCACATGAATGCACACACATGGGGGAGGGAAGAACTGGGCAGGGGGTGTAAGGAGGGTAAGGAGGGGCTGAAAGATATGGCTGAGATCTAGAGGAGGGGAGGAATGCTTCACCCCTTATGCCTCTCCTTGGATGAGAAATGGTTCCATGTATCCCACTAGGTGCTGAAGTAAACAATGATAACAATCAAGACAATGGCACATATCACTCCCAGAATTATCATCATCTTTAGGTTCTTCCACCAGTGCTTGCATTTCAACTTAGCTGCACTGGTTTCAGACTGGGATGCTCCAGCCTGTAGGGCATTAGCATGAGTTTCTGATCCCTTTCGAGCACCTTGTCCACATCAACTCACATGATATCCACTACCTCATTGATTTGAGCCTGTGTTTGCTGGAACCTTCTGTTACTGGTGAGGTTGGGAGGTTGGGCTGGGAGGGCCACCATCCTCTCCTCTGGCAGCAGGGTGTGCAGCAGCAGTGGGAGCGAACATCTTGGGAGACCTGAACTGGCTCAAAGCAGTGCAGACTGCCTGGCAGGTCTAGTTGAGTTATTCTGTTCAAAATTCACATGTGATTTTTTTTTTTTTGGCATTATGCACTGGAAATAACATTATTGTTTTTTTTAAAAAAATGTACTTAGAAAATACTTCTTCATTTATAGAAAATGCTGTATTCTACACAGAATAAACCCCCAAGCTACAAAGACTTGTCAGTCCCAGATTCTTCACATTAGGAGAAACACATTTTGAACTTCTTCTGTATATTCTTTTTCACCCTAGTTTTAAGCCCCTTGAAAAAGCTGTTTGCTTTTAGGTAACTTGTCCCTATTCAAGCAAATATTAGGAAAGAATACTTCTCCAGCAAGCATTCAAAGCGGTAAAATATATACTTTCTTTGAGTGAGGGGGAGAAACACCACCTATATGGAATCTGTTTGAAAACAATGCAACTCTGTGATTTTTTTTTCAAAAGGATGAATAGTTTTTATTTTACAAATAAGAGAGTCAGAGTACAGTTGGCCATCCATGTTCCCTGGGTTTAGGAGTGCAGGACCCCCACAAAAGTGGGAAAATATCTCTAGGCCTCTCAAACCATATTTAACATACACACAAAAGTATGATCTGCGGATTCAACCCACCATGGATGTCTTCGAGGTGATGAGGTTTTTTCACAAGGCAGAAGTGAGCAGCTGGTGGGGCTGCTTGATGGCACCTCTGCTGCCTTCCACCATTTTTATTAGGGACTTATAAGCCTTGCTGCACATTCACGGTCTCTTTCAGTCTCACAAGTCTTGCAGTTCCTATTAAAAATGGCACAGGGCAGCAGCAGAGGCAGCAGCAAATAAACCGTGAATAATCAAATATGCAAAAGTTAAACCCACAAATGTGGTGGGCTGACTGCATTTAGAAAAATACAAAATTGGCAAACAACCAAGAAACTTGTAAATAAGTAATAGAATAGTTTATTTTATTATTATTTAACTTTTTGACTATAGCCATTGGCCTAAATCTTATGGTTAGTCTTGGAATCTTGTTATTTGTAGTTTAGTGAGGCATTAGTACTCTCTGGATAAGAATTCTAAATAATTTCCCTTACACTACGCTCCCCAGGATTCCATAGCACAGAACCATGGTTGTTAAAAGCAGAATGATATTGCTATAATTATGTAGTGTAAAGAGACACCTTTCCTTCCTCTTTCCCCAGATGCCCATCCTGACTGATTCCCTTTTCTTCTTTGGAGTCTCCCTTTTTTTTTCTTGGTAACCCCCATTTTTTTCTTGCATTCTCTCCTATTTCCTTGGTAATCATCCGCACTTACTACCATTCTACCCTCTCCTAGCTGGCTACTCTTATATATAATTTGCTGCACCTGTTGTTCCTTTTTCTCTTGAGAATTCTGTAAAGCAGCCATGGGCCAATGTGTCTAATGGGGTGAGGGATGCATGCAACAATGGAGGAAGGGCTGGAGGCATCATGTATGTGTGCACAGTGTGTTCTCATGTGCACCTAGTCAATGAAACACAAACTGAACCATTCCCCTTGCTCCTCAATTCAAATATACAGTGGGCCCTCTGTATCCATGAGGGGTTGGTTCCAGAACCCCCCACAGATCGCAAAAACCATAGATTGTAGAGTCTCATATTAATCAATGGGAGTGGCCATTTTAAGTATGGACGCCACCATTTTAGATATGCAGTGGCTCTATCTTAGGTATGGTGGGTGTCATTTTAGGTATGCAGTGATATTAAGTATGCTCAAATCCATGGATATTGAACCTCCAGATATGGAAGGTCCAATATATATGCATATAGTTCCTCCTCACCTAGAAAACCCAAACACAAACCACATATCTCAGCATATCAGAAAGAAACAGAAGATGATAGTGACAGCCACTTCAATGCTTATTTTCAAAGGCTTTTCTTGTTGATGTGGAGAAGAGTAGAATCTTTTCCATCCCAATTGTCTGCCTCCAGCTCACAATGGATGTAATTCTTAGCTAATTTTCTCCTTGGAATTTTAGTAATTCTAGCAATTCTTTTCTTGCTGAGAAAGTGTTTGAAAGCTGTGCAGTTTTAGAAGATTATTTGCAGTTTTCAAGACTTATTCTGCGCAAAATTTGCACATGGCATTTTTGTGCAGAAAACAGAAATTTCTGTACAGAAATATTATTGTCTGTGCACAAAATGCTGGGTTGCTTTGCCCAAAACAATTACATATGAATTTTGTGCTGAAAAAAGCAATGCATAAGGCAATGCTGGGCCCCCAAACACCTCTAAACTACTATAAAACATGGTGAGTTTTGCACCCAGAGCTCCTCTGAAGACCCCCAGGTGGCTGTAAACATTCTGGTGAAAAACAGCTGAAAATGAAACTGGAAGTGACATGATGTCTCTTACAGTTGTGTTGGACCTGCTGGCGTGGCCTCCAAGGTGTGCGTGGTGAAATGTTGCTTCCCACATGCTCTGCAGAAAGTCTGGACCAAGTTGTAAAGGGCTATACAGGGGCACAACCAGCACTAAATATTATATCCAGAAACTGAACAGCAGACAATGAAGGTATTGTAACAAAGAAGTCATGTTCTCCCTGCAAACTGGAGAAGGACAATGAATCCTAACTCTAATAGATTTTGACTACAATAAATCAAGGGAGAAAAAAGATCCCTTAGATTACACCTTACAAACTTAGGGCTTGTCTACATTATTGAAAACCCTGAATCTCCCTGTGAATTCCCCTGAATCTGCAGCAATCAGGCCAAACAACATACGTACATCCTTTCTGCTGAATCTGGGGTAATCAGGCCACCCAATGCATGGCCCAGATCGGGGGCATTTACCTTGATGTGGAGTTTTTAGGATTCAGGGTTTCTCTGCATTTTTGTCTGCTGTCAACACCACTGCCACCCCTGCTTGCACCACAACCATTTTAAAGTTCAGGAGGCAAGTTCCTAGATGAAGGTTCCCCTGGCTCAACACCACTTCTTCCATCCAATCGCCAATTGCAGGAAGGAGCACTTGAAGCAAGTGATGGGCAAGCAGAGAGCAGGTGGAAGGACAAGGCACTTGAAGCAAGTGACAGGAGAGTTGAAAGTGGGCAGAAGCAGAACCTGGGCAGAAAGTGGGCAGAACCTCTTCCTTAGGATGGGAATTTGCCTCCTGAGCTTCAAAATGGTTGCAGTGGCGGACAAAAATCCGTAGGGACAATGAAGACAAGTACCTGGCACTCTGTGGAGAATAAATACGGCACAGGGCTTCAGGGTAAATGTGGGGGCATGAGGGTCAGGACTCTATTCAGACTTTTGGACCTAAGTGTAGACAAGCCATTAGGAAGAATGACACTATGTATACTTGGGAAAAGTGACAACCTTTTGCCACAGACAGTAATGATGGCCAGAAACACAAGGCCATTTTCTCCCATTATGAGGTGGGAATTGAGCCATAAGTTAACAGGTTCAATTAAGAAGTCTCATCCTTTCTGTGAAGTTTGCTTATGCCTCTCTATTCTTTTTTTATACAAGCGACAGGCCAAAGCCCCCCAAACCAAAAATTATGTTTAAAATTTCTCCTTTCTCTTATTGGGTGAACATCCCTGATGTCATAGCTAGTGGTGAACTTTCTGAGAGTGAAAGGGACAGTTATATCCTGCTGATCTATCTATTGCTTTGAGGGCAAATTGGCTGTGGGAAGGGAGGAAAATGTTGAGCCAAGAAGGACCCAGGGAGGATAGAAAACTACAGATTGGGATAATTTGGGAAACGTACTGTTTGTGACACAGGGCTCTGAGCGGGCAAAGAAGCTGAATTTGGTTGGGTTTTTGAACACCTACAAAACATTGCCATTTTCTTCAGTTTCCTTTTTACCATATACTCAGGGCTTTGGACATACAGCAACTATTTGTATTTATCCTGTCACAGCAGCTTAATCAGGTCCAGCCAGTGAGCTACAAATCTGAGTAATTTTGTAACCTGAGTCTCCCACATGTAAACTCAGAAGGCAATCTGAGTCTCCTCTCCATTCCTGTTCTTCATGAACCAAAGTTTAGGGCGGGCTGAGTCTACAACAGTACATCCAGTTTTGGAGAAGCCCTAGGTTTTGTCGTTTAGTGCCTGGACTGGCTGAACCATCTCTTCCTCACACAGAAGAACTCAACAGAATCAGCAGCACTAAAGGATTGAGTCAAACCCAATTATGTATCACATGACCCATAATGAACTAATGGCTGGAGCATAGGAAGGTGCAACTTATCCTGAGTCAGAGCATTGATTCATATAGCCCACTTTCATCAACTGTGACTTTGATTGGGTCTTCAGGGTTTCAGGCAGGATTCTGTCCACATTTTGTCTGGAGATTACAGAAGCTAAGCAGGTCCTACCTAGTGGTCTCCCATTCAAGGATTAACCAGGTCCAACACAGCTAAGCTTCTGCAAACAGATGTGTTGCTATGGGGGTTGTGGTAATAAGACCCCTTGACCATCTGTAGTCATGGCATGGCAACTCAGACAATTGGAGCCCCACAGCTCACTCCAACAGTAAGCTACCATAGTGGGATGAAGAGTCATCGGCAATCTTTTAACATGATTCAGGTCCTGCAGCTAAACATCCCAGTTTATACTTTGTCTAAACACATATTTTGTCTAAACCAGATGGTCATCATCAAAGCAAGCACAAGGGCAATTTCCTGGGATGGGAAGAGGGAAATATCCATTTCAGAGAGAGGGTCCATTGGATATTAATTGCTGGGATGCAATCCAAACTGCATCAGAAATCTCAGGAAGTGAGGCAGGGGTGTCAGCTCTCTCCCTCCTCCTCCTCTGCACAGTTTCATTTAAAGGTGGGTAATACACATGGTGAGTGAAGTGCTCTTCATCAATAATTTAGCCAGCAGTGGAGAGCCAAACTGCACCAAAGATGCCAAGGGAGCAGCTACCTCCCTGGTTTTAATGACACCAGCGGGGAGGCAGAGTGGGGCCAGTGCAAATCAACATTCATTGCACATCTGGGCATGTCGGTAGATGAAGATATCAAGGACTGAGCTGACAGGACAAAGGGTTTGGAAAAAAAAGGAGTGTAACCTAGAAAACCTTTACTTTGAATTCTTTGTATAAATTCAAGGGGGGTTGACAGTTCCTAAGGTCATCTTCTGGAAGGGAAAACTTCAGTGTGATCTAACCCAGAGGATTTTTTTTAACTCTTTCCCTGCACTCCATCAAAAGGAAGAGTGAGTGTAAAATTGGGATGATTCACTTTGCAGATGTAAAAAAAATGTGCTGTCTTAAATCTTCCAAATGGGCCTCTTTTTTTTTTTTTTTTAATGAGCACAATGTTAACATCTGTATGCCTGGCTTTTTCTTCATAACCCTAATTACAGAGACGTCAAAGCCCCACCATTACTGAGGGTCACCTACGTTTGTTCCACAGAAATCTTGATCTTGAAAGAATTTTTCCATCTTTGTCATTTTCAAAGCACTTTACTATGAGGGCTGCAACAAGGTTTGGGTAAGAGGCATTGTTTTAGTTTACTGCTGTCAATCAGATACAATTCCCTCGACTGCCTGACTGCCTCATTCAAGTCACACTGCAAAAGCCTCCCCTAGAAGATGATGGAATCGGAATCCATATCTCTCCCTTTCTCCCTCTCTTTCTTCCCTCCCTCTCAGAAGCACACACACACAATATTTACCTACCAAGAAGATAGCTAGGAGCCATTAATAAGAGACATGCAGGCTTACAAGTAGGGATTGAAAGAAAATTCTTGTTAACCAACATTTCATACAAATGTACATGATTTCTGCTCTGTGAGTCTATTAATGAAGGTGAATGGATAGTTTACTTTTCTTGTCATCTGGAAGAAACTGTGAGCATCAAATGCAGTGTTGTTGTTGTTTTTTCTTGGAATTTTATATAATGAATACACATGGTTAAACCACCTTGAGTCCTGGGCTTAGGGGCAAACAGGATTAAAAGGAGGCGGAGGAGGAGGAGGAGGAGGAGGAGGAGGCTAAACTAAGTATATTTGTGTATTGCACATGATAGAAACATGCACATAAACATACATTTGTCAATGAGGAAAATGTATAAGCATGTAAACACTGAGACTCACAAAATGCATTCATATCATTAGAGAAAGTGTGTTCTGAAATGCATGCAAAATTCAGTGCAGGGAAGTGGGGAAGTCACACAATCCAACACAGAACTCATACAGAAAGTGAATCACTGGTGAGATTCTGAGAACCAACAAAACAAAACTCTTAAGTTTTCACATCTCTGCTTGTAACAATCCAAATACACCCTGTGCTCCTCAGAAACCAGAAACACTGAACCCGGTGCTCCTCACAAACCAGAAACACTGAAAACTGGTATTTTAAGAAAATATGCTATATTCCTCCTCCTCCTCTTCATTTATATCACTCCTTTCCCCCTAATTATGGTACTGAAGGCAACTTACAAATGATTAAAAGCAATACAGAGTAAAACCCATAAACCATCAGTTTTTTTAAAAACCCCTATATATATAAAAGTTATTTTGAAAAACAATTAAGCAATCTGTAGAATTAGATTTAAAATTCATTACAATACAATGTAAAAATCAACAAAACAGCACAGCACACCATCAAGCCCATCATAGTCAATTTCTAAAAGCCTGACACAATAGGAATATTTTTACTTCCCAGCAGAAGGAGAGCACGGAGGGAGCCATCCTAGCCTCCCTAGGAAAGGAGCGCCAAAGTCAGTGAGCAGAGTGGGACAGAAATAATCTAACAGGCTGATATATGGTGACATGGCCCTCCCAGTAGATGGGACCCACCCAATATAGGGCTTTACAGATCATCACCAGCACTTTGAATTGTGGCTGGAAAACAGACTAGCAGCCAGTGATTCTGTAGCATTAAGGGATTTGAATGCTCCCCATAGCCTCTCTTGGTTAACAGACTGGCTGGCTGTGTGGGCCAATTGACATTTTTGAGCACTTTTTAAAGTCCTCCCCAAGGAGAGCATATTGCAATAATTCAAACAGAATGTAACCAAGGCATGTGTTTTCATACCAGATAAGACTTCTCCAGGAACTGGTGCACTTTTTCCTTTCCATAGAATCATAGAGTTGGAAGAGACCACAAGGGCCATCTAGTCCAACCCCTGCCATGCAGGAATACACAACCAAAGGACCCCCTACAGATGGTCATCCAGCCTCTGTTTAAAAACTTCCAAAGGAAGAGACTCTACCACACTCTGAGGCAGTGTATTCCACTGTTGAACAGCTCTTACCATCAGGAAGTTCTTCCAAATGTTTAGGTGGAATCTCTTTTCCATTCTAGCTCTCCTCCCTGTCCCTTCACATGCAGCTCTTGTGCTGAATGGCAATGTTCTGCAATGGAATGTTGAGCTGAATGTGCAAGAAAATGCACAACTGAATGCCCATGTGCATCTACACATCAGTTGAATGGCAAAGCATATGCACCTCTGCTTCTGCAACCTTGAACCTTGAATATGGACATTTCACAATGGATAAAAAGGTCCAGCTTTTGCAGGAAAATTTACTCATGTGTAAGACTGCATTGTCTCTGCTTTCCCTCACTCATGGTTTCCTTCTCGGGTCTCTCTATCTCCCCCAAGATCAACATTCTCTTTGCCTGTACTATTGCAGCTGTCTTCCACAATTTCTCTCCCTGCTCCCTCTCTCCTTCCTCCTCTACCCTTACCACCCTCACCATTTCTCTCCCCGCTCCTCCCACTCATTAAATCTCTGATGGTGGAAACAGAGTATGAGTTACTCTTCTCCTTTCAGGTGTTCCACTAGGTGACAGAGCAGTGGTACATTTTAGCATCGTGAGCAAATGGAGGTTGGTACTCTGTTTCCTTCAGGTACCTCTCCCATTGGGAAACAGGGTTGCCCATTGTGTTGTGGGCAACTTCTCATTTCTTGTTGGAAGAGATGTTGACAGCAGTGAAGCACAAACAATTCCAAGTTGTAGAAAGGACTGAAAAGATCCTGAAGGGGTTACTTCTCTTGCTCCATTCTCTCCAGTGCTCCTTCCCCTTGTGGCTGCCATCATGATCAGCCAGTAGTCGGGGGAAAGAGTGCTTGGCAAATGTAGTAGAGAGGAACCCTCTTTAAACTTTATTGGGTTTCTGCTAGGCTCTTCTTTTATTGAGTAATTGAAGACTAACCCAAATATTGAATGTCAGCAGAAGGCTATCTGCTGGATTGTAGGTTTCAGGAGCTGGCCACCCTTGACACTAGCCCTCCTGTTGAACTATGGGGTCCATTGTTTTCTAGACTGAGTGGCAGAAGCTCTCCAGAACTTAGGTAGGATCTTTTATGCATCTACTGACAGTAATGTAGGTTGAGGTTCCAGACAACTGTCAGTTATCTCACTGCCCATGAGGCAATGCAAGGTATGTTCAGCCTGGAAAGGAGAGGGTTAAGAGGCAATATGAAAGCTGTCTTCAAATATTTGGAAGGCTGTCACAGAGGGGATGGAGCAAATATATTTTCTGTTACTCTAGAAAGAGCAGGACCTGAGCCAATTGGTTCAGATAATTAGAAGGGGGATTTCCACAATGCAGTAGGAAGACCTTCTGATGCTAGAAGCTCCTTGACAGTGGAGCAGACTTCCCTGGTTGAACTCTCCTTTACTGAAGCTATTTTAGGGAAGCCTGGATCAAGAAAGCTGTAGCAAATTATTACTCGTGTTGAATGGTGGTGGAACTGAATTGTGTTTGAGGTCCCTTCTGACTCTAGGATTCTATGGTAATCATCATAATGACAGATCAGCTAAACATTTGGCTTTCCTGAGACATATGAAGTCTGTCTATTAAATAATGAAACTGTTTCTACCTTTCAGACAAATCAGGGAGGTCTGATTATGAATGATTGAGTGGTGACCTTGAACATGTCTGAACCTGCATGACAAACAGCAACACTCTTGGACATTCAGTTCATTGTCAGCGGTCATTTACAGCAGCTGTGTTGTCTGTTGTGTGCCAGAAAAATGCTAAGTTTAAAAGTTGAGCAATGTGACATTGGGTAGACCCAAACCTTTTTTTAAAAAATCATCACTTATGTTGAAACCTGGATCTTCCAGTATGAGACAAAACAACAGTCAATGCACTGGAAAACATCATCATCACCAAGAATGAAAAAAGCACATCAATGCAAGTCCACATTCAAAGCCATCCTCATTGGGTTTTTTGACATTAAGGGTGTAATTTGGAAGAATGGGTTCCAGAAGGCAGAACAGTGAACCAGCCTTATTATAAGGAAGTTTTGACAAGGCTGAGAGAAAGTGACAGGGGGAAAAAGCCAGAAGTGTGGAAAAATGGTTTCATTCTTCATCAAGAGAATGCATCTGCTCACACAGCACTTTTTGTGAAGCAGTTTTTGGCCGATAAATGCATTACTACACTTAAACATCGGCCAGATTTGGCACTATGTGACTTTTTTCTTTTCCCTAAAGTGAAATCAGTGCTTAAAGGAACATGTTTTGAGTCAACTGATGCAGTGTGAAGAAAATGACACATGTGTTGACACAGCTGACAGAAACTGATCTGCTCCATGCCTTCGACCAATGGAAAATAAGACTGCATCAGTGTGTGAATATGAATGGGGGAGTATATTGAAGGGGACAAGTATCAGAATTGTAATACTTATAAATAAATATGGTTAGTGTATCAGTCTCGTTATTTAATAAACAGACCTCATATGAGATTCTACAAGGCTAGTCTAGGACATTTTGATGTCTGGCACAAAGAACTAGGTTGTTCCTCACTCTGTTACCATTCCAGCCACATACAAATTGGGCCAGTCACAGACATTTATTTCAGTACTGGTGACAGAATAATATCCTCCATCATATATAAATATATCAGGGGATATAATGGTCCACCCTGGCCTCACGTCGGGAGGCATGGAGACACACTAGCCATAATGCTGCAGCCTTATTTTTGAATTCATGCTGAACAAGTCTTGAAGAGAAAAGACAATGCAGAAAGAATCACAACCCAGAAACATCACCCAAGGAGACCCCTCTGCTGTGCTTTCTGCAACCAGAATTGTTTATCTCGGATTGGCCTTTTCAGTCATCAGTGCGCTTGCAGAAAGTGTGGGATGAGTCCTTCCTGAATCTTTGTTTGTGAAGAAAAGCCAGAGAGAGAGAGAGAGAGAGAGAGAGAGAGAGAGAGAGAGATGGTTTGGTTGACCCATCAAATCCAGTGAGGGGGTGCTACCACTGCCGTACCCCCCTCTTGAGAATTTGATACCTGAGTTAGCTTCCTCACTCTGTCTAATGGTAGGAATGGCCATGAAACACTTGCTTTTCCCCTTCTGCTCACTCTCCCTCCCTCCCCTCCCTTCCTCCCTGCCTCTCCCAGTCTCTCTGCCCCATGATGGTTTGGAGAGAAGTGTGCTGCTTAAAAATATTAATAAGGCAACTTTTTAATTTTAATACTTCAACTCATTCCCTCTTTGCTTAGCTCTGCAAAACCTGCTCGTAGAATGGGTTTGAAGCCTACCATGTGAAAAGCTGACTATTTATATATTTGATTCTTTAAAAGCAATTAGGAATACAAAGCAGATGGTACGGCATTGTAGATTTCCCCTTTCATATTGCTTAAACACTAGAGATCAATAAGTCTAATATAAACAGATGATTTCCATAGCAGGGTTTTATAATTAGCTGGCACTGAATGTGTCCAAACTCTAAAATAATTAGCAGAAGCATGTGGCACACCATTAAAACCTTGTGGCTTGTCTGCATTTACATTTATAATTATTAAAGTTAATTATGATGCTTGTGGTATGGTTCCAAGCTCCTTTACAAGTTAGATTAAATATTTTTTCCAGTCCTACTTTTGCCTCTTCAGTAACCTTCCCTGGGCCCTCAGTGAAAATCCCCCAGCAACCTCATGGCAATGCCAGGGGGCAATGAAGGCTTTTATTTTAATGCCAGACAGCTGTTCTTCTGACCGAAAGCCCTATATTTTAAAGAGAACATTGCATGAGAGAATCCAAGGGACTGCCGTTCTGATAGTGTTGGGCCTGGTTAGAGATTAGCGTGTTAAAACCATGATTACACTTGGGTTTGCTACCCTTTAAACTGGAATATTAAGTGGTTTTTGAAGATGAAATAAGTAAATAAATCCCAAAGAACCAGAGCTACATTCACTTTGGGGCAGGGATGCTGTTCAGGGAGGGCAAAAGGCAGTCACCCCTCCCTTTTTTTTTTTGTTCTTCAGGCCACATGCGCTAATTCCTCAGGACCTCATATATTTCAGGTTATGATGAAATATATCCAAAACAAAATGGTCTTGCAAGTAACACACAACAGTCTTGCAATTTTTTCTTTCTTATCTCTGACAAGTATTCCTAATGAGAATCTTTCTTTCTTTGGAAAAAAAAATCTCCTTATCCCCTGTCACAGGTCATTACATCCCCCACCCATACACACACACACACCATCAGTGGCAGTGGATAGCTCCCATGTCCGTGGGGCAATGAATTTACTCCCGGTTTTAATCCAGGCATTAATGGAGCTCTACAAGATTCTGAATTTTGTTCCCAAATAGGTTCAGCACCTTGGCTAGCTCCTTTAAAACTAGCGAAATCCTAGAATGGATTCACTATCCCATGACATGGGGGTCACCAACTGCCACTGTACTCCATAGGTTGTATCATAGAATCATAGAGTTGGAAGAGACCACAAGGGTCATCCAGTCCAATCCCTTGCCATGTAGGAATACACAATCAAAACACTCCCGACAGATGGCCATCCAGCCTCTGTTTAAAAACCTGCAAAGAAGGAGACTCCACCATACTCCAAGGCTGTGCTCTCCACTGCGTTCTTACCAGCAGGAAGTTCCTCCTAATGTTTAGGTGGAATACTTTTCCTGTAGTTTGAACTCATTGCTCTGTTTCCTTGTCTCTGGAGCAGCAGAAAACAAGCTTGCTCCATCCTCCATATGACATCCCTTCAAAAATGTAAACATGGCTGTCATGTCATCTCTTAACCTTCTCTTTCCAGGCTAAACAGACCCAACTGCTTAAGCTGCTCTTCATAGGACATGGCTTCCAGACATCCCACCACCTTCTCAATATCATTCTTGAATTGTGGTGCCCAGAAGTGGGCACAATATTCCAGGTGAGGTTTGACCAAAACAGAATAGAGTGACACATTTACTTCCCTTACTCTAGACGCTATACACCTATTGATTCAGCCTAGAATCGTATTGGCTTTTTTAGCTGCTGCATCACACTGCTGACTCATGTTCCGTTTGTGGTCCACTAAGATTGTGAAGTTCATTTCTACTGCCCAAGTGTAGTATCCTACATTTCTCCTGTTGAATTTCATTTTGTTAATTTGGGTTCAGCTTTCTCATCTGTTAAGGTCATTTTGAATTCTGGTCCTGTCCTCTTAGTAACCTGTCCTCATTTGGTGTCAGCTGCAAATTTGATAAACATGCCCTCTGTTCCCTCATCCAAGCCATTGATAAATATGCTGAATAGCACTGGGCCCAGGACAGAAACCTGTGGCACCCCACTAGTTACTTCTCTCCAGGATGAAGAGGAGCCATTGGAGACTACCCTTTGTGGTAATCCAACAATGTCATCTTAGTGGTACAAGACCAGCTATGCTACTAGTTCTCAGTTTCCGAATGAGTGCAAGGATGCTACTCCATATAGTTTTATGAAAGTTGTTGCAGAAAAAGTTGTGCAAGAAGGTGCATAATCTCTGGCACAGCTCCTCCCACAATCCTATAGAATGGAATTGTAAACTACTATACATACATTTTAAGTCATTAGAGTGGAGCTGCAGTGAGCAAGGGGGGCATTTTTGTCCCCATAGCAGGCTGTGCCATGCCATTCTGGTGTCATTTGGGGCTGAAAATGTACCAAAAATTGCAACAGGCAGTTGTTTTCTGTTGCTATTTCCACTATGCATTTGAGAAGTGGGGGCCAGGATGGTGGGTTGTCTGCAGGCCATGTCCTATAAGGAGCGACTTAGGGAGCTAGGTATGTTTAGTCTGGAGAGAAGAAGGTTGAGAGGGGACAGGATAGCCATGTTTAAATATTTGAAGGGATGTCATACAGAGGATGGAGCAAGCTTCTTTTCTGCTGCTCCAGAGACAAGGACACAGAGTAATGGGTTCAAACTACAGGAAAAGAGATTCCACCTAAACATTAGGAAGAACTTCCTGACAAAGCTATTTGGAAGTGGAATACACTGCCTCGGAGTGTGGTGGTGTCTCCTTTGGAGCAAAGGCTGGATGGCCATCTGTTGGGAATTATTTGATTGTGTATTCCTGCATGGCAGGGGGTTGGACTGGATAGCCCTTGTGGTCTCTTCCAACTCTATGATTCTATGATTCTATGAGATTAAAGGAAATTGCCACTAATTTGGGGGAGAGATCAGCCACAAAAAAATAAAAAATAAAAATGAGAGGACGGGGTGCTTTTGCAGGAGTCTGGGTAAAGCTTGGAGGTTGCACGCACACGCACACACACACACCTTGGTTGCATGATTTCCCCTCTGTTTTAGAAGACCAGAGCGGGCAAATATTAGGAGCTAGTAGAGCAGTGACTCAGTACTATAATGCCCCCCCCCTCTTTTCATTGTACATTAAATTCCATCTGCTACATTAATTCAGTAGGTGGTGGCACCCAGTAAAATTGGTCACATCTGTCTATTTTGGTTTCTCTCCGTTTCTTATTTTCCCATTTTAAGTGTTTCACATCTCTTTTCCAGTTTGTGATTTTTATTTAGTTTGCCCTTCTCTCAAAATATACAGTTTTCTACATGTGCTTCTCTGACCATATGTATTTTATGCAATTCCCCCCACTGCCATTGCATATACTGTATTTTTGGAAACACTTTCCCCTTTTTGTTTGTTACTCTCACCACTATGTACAGATTGTGCTCCCTATTCCCTAATATAATTTTAATGCTATGTTATGCTTAGAGAAATGCATCACAAAATTCAGAGATGTGTGAAAATTGAAGGATAACTGTGTTTCAACTCACAAATTCATTTGGTAATTATAAATTATGTGGATTTGCCAGATTAATAGCTGTGATTAATGGCCAGGCTAAAAAATTGTTATTTTTATTATTATTATTTTTGAAAGAAAGCAAAAGACAAGCAAAACAAATGGTGACATAAATCTCTCTCTCATCCCTAACACCAACTATTTAGTTTGACTATTTCTAGATAGATTCAGCACCAATAGGAAAGTGGGGACACATTGCAAGGTATCTTGATGCAATTCTAGGCTGCAACAACAGAAGTGTAGTGTCTCGGTCAAGTGAAATAATAGTCCTGTTCTGTTCTGCTTTAGCCAGACTTCACCCTAAATTTCCTGTCCAGTAGTGGGCAACACAGTTCAAGAAGGATATTAACAAGCTGGAACTTGTCCAGAGGAGGGCAACCAAGGTGGTAAAAGATCCAGAAACCAAGACCTTAGGCTTAGGAAGCTGGGTATATTTAGCTTAGAGAATCAAAAACTGAGAAGGGATATGATAGCCATCTTTAAATTCTGAAGGAATGCCATGCAGAGGATGGAGCAACTGTGTTTTCTGCTGCTCCTGAGAGTAGAGTATGAACCAATGGATTTAAGTTACAAGAAAAGTGATTTCACCTAATGATATCTTCATTGTAAGAGCTGAAAATGGGCTGTGAGAGAGGGTAGTGAACTCTCCTTCTTTGGAGGTCTTCAAAGAGAAGTTGAATGCCAGTCACCCGGGAGTCCTTTAACTGTGGATTTTTGCATGACAGAGGGTTGGACTAGATGGCATCATCTGAAGTCCCTTCCAACTCTATGAGTCCATGACTATGCCAATAGTTGCTCTTTTTCCAGTGTTGTACAACAGTGGTGAGGAAAATCAGCCCAAATCTGCCAGCTCTGAGCAATCTCATTGTTTAATACCTTTTCCTCCTGTCACCCTCACCTATTCCAGCATAGCTATACCAGTGTAGCACACCAGTAGGATTCTGACTTTAAACACCATTTAAACTGGTTTGCTTGCTGACTTCTTGGTTAAGGAAAGGGGTAATGAGAGCCAGCATGGTATAGAGGTTTGTGTTGGACTGGGACTCTAGGAGACCAGGCTTCAAATCTCTGCTCAGCCATGAAAACCCACTGAGTGACCTTGGGCATGTCATACACACTCAGCCTTAGAGAAAGGCAATGATAAACCTCCTCTTAATACATTTTGTCAAGGGTTGCCATAAATTAGAAACAACGTGAAGGCACACAACAAAATGGCTCATTGAAAGGTCTCCAAGGTATGCCACAAGGACCTCCTTCTGAATGTTGTTATCTTACCATATGGATCTGTGAATAATCCAGTGGTGGATTGCAGCAAATCTAGTAGAACAGTGAATGAAACAGTCAAATCCAAGAGACCAGCCAGTACTAGAAGTAGCGGCCAAGAATACATCCAGGCTTTCAAAGAAAGGACTAGTGGATTCTTTATGGGTCAATGAACGACATGTATGCAATTGAACTCGCATTATAACCAGAAACTGAGGAGAAGGTTTCAGAGAGATTCAATGGATCCATATCAAACTTGGCCTTGTGTGCTAAAATGGTCTGAGGAACTGCCAGGTGATAGTATCCACACACCATTCTTCTTTATTTGACCAGTGTATTCTGGTCAAATATTGTATTGTATTGAAGGGAGGGACAGTCACAGATCATGAGTCTCTGCTTAGATCATTCTTACCATTTCTAATAAGATGTAGTTGACTTATCCACACTCAAAAATGAACATTCTTTGACTTCTACTGTTGCTATTAATTTCTGTTCTTTATTGTTTTTGCACCTTACTTCCAAGATATTTTAAAATCATGTCTAAGATTGTTACCTGAAGAAGTGTGGGGGAGGTGCTTTAGAGTCCCACATGTGATGCCACAACTATATTAATATTTGGGGTATTATTATTATTATTATTTACATCAAATAGAAGGCTGTGAGAGGCAGGTAACTTCGGGGTCTCTTCACCTATGTATGCCAGTTCTAACTGCAGAGAACTCCAGGTTAAAGTGAAATAAAAATGTTTTTATTGGCAATAGAACAAAAAGCATTCACACACACAACACATACAAGAATCACATAAGGCTATCAAAGAGTTAAGGCAGAAAGGTTGGACAGAGGAATAAATTCAGGAAATAGGATGAAACTTACCAGTCTTGAAGAGTAGCAAAGTACTCAGACTAAAGTCTGAGAGTGGCACTGGAGGTTCTGATCCAGGGGCATGCTGACAAATAAAATGGCTGGATCCTGTCCACAGTGGCACACTTTGCTATTGTTTGGGGGCTAATATTTATACTCCACTTCATATCCTGAAGGGGGTACTTTGGCTAGAAGAAAGCTTAGATGGGTTTCCCGCTGTGTAAGCAAAGGAAATCAAAACTTACCTGATTGTTGTTAATGGCTGGAAGATAGGAATTGATGGGATTATGACAACCTCACATTGTAGGACGGGAGGGGGTTCTGATGGATATTTCCTAGGGATTTGGGTTTTGTAGTTCACTTGATTGTTTAGGATGTGTGACTCACGGTTGAGGGGCCAAAGAAGGAATTAGCACATTCTTCCTTAATGGTTTTGTTTACTTGGGCGTCCCCTTAATGCAGGATGTGTTTAATAGAACAGTTCTATGACACCTTCCCAGGTCCTTGTGACCTCCATCTGACCTCATTTTGGATCACGTTGGTCTACTTGACCCCTTCAAAATGTCCAGCATTTCTAATTTTGATTTATTATAGGGAGGGGTTGTAGGGCATGCTAACTAGATTGTTAAGAATTTTATCAATGGTGAGATGTCATCTGTCCAAATAAATAATATTTGTGCCCCATCAAAGCCTTGAATTCTCTTTGCATACTTATTTACCTCCCATCCCCAAACTCATTCATCTGTGTTCTCCATGTAACAGAATGTTAAGCAGACAATTGTTGGCTCACATTCCTTTTTCCAGCTTGAACCAAACCTGGGATGTCTGGAACGTGACAAGGTAGCAGTGAGCCTGCCAACTCTGGTCAGTTAGCAAATTTATTTTCTTCTCCTAGACTGATGATAAAATTGCCATGAGGCGATGCTCCAGCAGTCCTAAATGCTGCCAACCTACAGATGTAGGGCTGAGAAGCTACCTTGTAGCCAAGAGTTCCATAAGGAAAACAGGCAGTGATTCCACTATCTTTATTCATCCTGTGCTGCATGTCCTCTTGCTAATGATTCCATATGACCTCCCTCTCCTTTCCTGAGGATTCTTAATTTCCTTGCAATTTTTTTCACCATTCCCCCCTCCCTGACTTCCTCTTTTGCCTTGATCAAGACAGGGACATTCCAGCTTGCTGAATTTTTCAGGAAAGAAACATTGTACAAATCACTGTACACTTCTATATCTTGGATAAGTCATCAACCAAAATGGAGACTATGGTGAAGAAATCAGAAGAAGACTAAGACTTGGAAGGGCAGCTATAGAAGAAACTAAAGTGGATCCTCAAATTATTGACTATCAAAATCAGGATCATTCATACTATTGTTGTGTTGTGGTGTGCCTTCAAGTAATTTCCAACTTATGGGGACCACAAGGTGAACCTATCACAGGATTTTCTCTGCAAAATTTCTTCAGAGGAAGTTTGCCTTTGCTTTTGCCTTCCACTGAGGCCGAGGAAGTGTGACTTGCCCAAAGTCACCCAGTGGGTTTCCATAAACGAGCGGGGATTTCAACCTTCGTCTCCAGAGTCCTAGTCCAACACCCAAACCACTACACCATGCTGGCTCTTCATCCACACGATAGCAGTTCCAATTAATATGTATGAATGTGAAAGCTGGATAGTGAAGAAAGCTGTCAGGAAGAGAATTTATTTGAAATGTGGTGTTGGGGGTGAGTTTTATGGACATTATAGACTTGCAAAAAGATAAATGAATGAGTCTGAAAACAAATCAAGCCTGAACTGTCCCTAGAAGCCCAAAAGACTAAACTGAGGCTGTTGTATTTAGGACATATTGTGAAATGACAATGACTCACTGTGGAAAATGGTAATGCTTAGTAAAGTCAAAGACCCAGGAAAAGAGAAAGGCCACAGTACAGATGAATTGACTCAGTCCAGAGACTAGGGCACAGAGCAATGGCTTCAAACTACAGCAAAAGAGATTCCACCTGAATATTAGGAAGAATCTCCTGACAGTAAGAGCTGTTTGACAGTAGAAGATGCTGCCTCAGAGTGTGGTGGAATCTCTTTCTTTGGATATTTTTAAACAGATGCTGGATGGCCATCTGTCAGGAGTGCTTTGATTGTGTATTCCTGCATGGCAGTGGGCTGGGCTGGATGGCCCTCATGGTCTTTTCCAACTCTATGATTCTATGATTCTATAAGGGAGCCTTGGTTCTGAGGTTGCAAAACCTGAGCAGGGCTATTAATAGCAGGGCTTATGGGCAATCCATCATTCATAGCATCATCATAAGTCAAAGTTAACTTGATGGCATGTAACAACAACCATAGTTGTGCACATTATAATAGCCTTCAATTACACCTATCTTTCAGTTAAGTCTTGAATAGGATGGTGGCAAGCATCTTCCATTCCTGAATGCCTATTTATATTCCAGTCTTTGTAATGTAAATATGGCTATTCTTCACTCTTTGTAGAAATATTGCCATTTCATTCCAGAAAAATGTGACAAAAAGTACAGAGAAATCTGAGATATGACCCAGGGTCATATGAAACAGCAAAGTTTTCTTGTGTTTCTGTTTTAATTCTCTACCATAACACGTTTGATTTACCTGATAGGAGTAACTGAAGGTAGAGGACAAGATGCCATATTGACAGAATAATAGGTACCAGCAGTTGCCTTATTTTTGGCACCAGCCCAAGATATGTCATAGTGCAAGAGTCTGCAAATGCTTCTGCTTAAATTTTGTTGCTGCACCACTCCTCTTTCATTTTCATTTTTTTTCTCCCCTCTCTTTCCTTCCATACTTTTCTACTCTGATCGGTCTGCAGTATATCTCCTATTACTACAACTGGTAGTTGCCATTTCAGCAGGGTGGTGAATCCTAACTTTAAAGCAGCTTTCCAAAGTGATGTACCCTATCACCAAAACAGGTTCAGCACCTTGGACAGAATTAAGCTATAAATTAAGTTAGTAATGAATTAAATTAGAGTCGCTTCTAAAGAGCTAACAAATTTTACATTACCCAGTTGGTTCTTTACCAAAGAATTATCTGCAATTTCTGCAAAACTATGTTTTGCTCTTTGTTAAACTCTCAGAACAGGGCAATTATATTGTTAGCTCACATGATCCAAGCCGCTTCATTTCATGATTAGAGTATCATAGTTTAGGTAATTCCAAAATTAAAAGATTTTACACCAATAGTTAGTAAGCACAGTTTAGAAAAGGGTGGTTGTCTTTCTTTGCATCCAGATGATCACCACGTTCTACACTAGAAACTGCATGGACAATCCTCATCTGTCAGAGGAAAATGAATTCTAAAACTCTTGACCCTAGAATTTTGCTGGAATCCATGTGGGAATTAGTCAGTTGAAGAAAGGGCAGGGGGAATGAGATTATAAGCAAGGGAGAAAGAGAAAACAGAAGGAGGGGTTTTGGTGGGATGAATGAGAAGTTGGGTTTTGAAAAATTCATGCATCTGCTTCCTTTTTTCCCATGGCAGAATATGGGAATAAAATTATGGATGGTGCTTTTTTGGCTTCAGGTAAAGCATTTAGTGCAAGAATTTAACTTACATCTAAATATCAATATAACATTAACTTAATGTTTAAATTTCCCACCTTCTTACATGAATACAATTGTGTGTGTATGTATTAAATAAATGCATCAACAATTTTCTACTTTTCTACAAAGGTAATATAGAAAGAGGATCCTGTCCAGTTCTGGGAACCACAGTTCAAAAAGGATATTGAGAAGCTGGAACGTGGCTTAGTGAACTAGTTATGTTAAGCCTGGAGAAGATTAAGAGATGACATGATAACCATGTTTAAATATCTGAAAAAATATCATATGGAAGATGGAGCAAACTTGTTTTTAATGGATTGAAACTACAGCAAAAGATATTCCACCTGAACATTAGGAAGAACTTCCTGATGGTAAGAGCTGTTTGACAGTGGAATACACTGCCTCAGAGTGTGGTGGAGTCTCCTTCTTCGGAGGTTTTCAAACAGAGGCTGGATGTGTGTTCATTATGTGTTCCTGCATGGTGGGGGGCGGTTTGGACTAGATGGCACTTGTGGTCTCTTCCTACTCTACGATTCTATAAGTTAGAAAATTTTGAATATTTCTGGTGTGACCTATTGAAGCAAAATGTTTGCATGTACATGTATACCACAAAAAAATTATAAACTTCAGAGGTAGCTTTTTTGGCCATACAGCAAAATAAAACAATCCACAAAAGAGTGATACCTTTATTGGGCAACTGAGATGCACAAACACATCATGCAAGCCTTCAAAGCTCCACTGGCTTTTTCATCAGGCAAAAGATATTTTTTTAAAAAGCATAGAGGAGAAAGAAAAAAAGGTGATGGTGTTGGAGTCACAGACATACATCTTGTATCAGATGTCTCCATTGTAGTTCAGTTAGTATGAAGGGATCTCAATGCAGACAGAGGCCTCCATTAGCTAATGGACTTTACATTTTACTACTCTTGCGTTCCTGGGGTTTACTTCTTTAACAGAAAATTTGTTACCAGAGGAAGAAATAAGAGGTAAACAACAGGGTTAGTTTCCTACTCCACAAAAAAAAAAGGGGGGGGGGGAAAGGAAATGAAAAAGAAAGAAAAAAGAAAAAAGAGAAAGAAAGAAAGAAAAGCTATTCAGCATGTTTCAGTAAACTTCTTATTCCAAGCTAACACTATGCACATGTGAAATAGAACAAGGTTCCCCCCTCCTTTTTCCCCTTTTCTTTTTCTTTAAAGCAGCATTGGCTTTGAGAGGATGGTAAAAGAGGGCTACAAAAATAGACTTTTGCAGACATGCTGCTGCAACCCAACAGCAAAAGTCTATTTTTGTAGTCCTCCTTTACCATCCTCTCAAAGCCAATGCTGCTTTAAAAAAAAAAAAAGAAAAGGGGAAAAAGGAGGGGGGAACCTTCCATCAAGACAAAAGATGAGGAATAAGAGATTTGTGGACATAAACAGCTTTTGTAAAAGGTGTCAGGTGTTAGCGCACACTGGGTGCTTCTTCAAAAGGTCCAGGCAGCAAAAAATGGTAGCAGAGTATTTGTTCCTTCAGGCATAAGAATAAAGGCACAGATACAGGCTTGTGCCTAAAATAGGACTTTTTTGGATGGGGTTTTATAACGCGAGCAGCCTCGTCCCCGTTGCGAGGCTGCTGCACAGCAGGGCATCCCTTTCGGATGACGCTCTCCCCTGCTGATCCTCTGCCGATACTGTTGCGTAACTGCAGGGATGCTGCAGCGTTATATTTGGTGGTTTTCTAATCATGAAAGTTGATCGTGATTAGAAAACTGCCAAATATAACGCTGCAGCGTCCCCGCGGTTACGCAACAGTATCAGCAGGGGAGAGCATCATCCGAAAGGGACGCCCTGCAGCGCAGTAGCCTCGCAATGGGGATGAGGCTGCTCGCGTTATAAAACCCCATTGGAAAAAGTCCTTACCTGAGCATAATGAAGAGTATTTACAGATATATACAGAATTCAAGAGAAAACATCTTCACACATTGAGGTCTAAAACAGAACTGCTCAGTTCAACTCTATAGGACAAACCAAATATCCGGCTCTGCAGAGTTCCTAGCACCTCCCCCAGTCAGCTCTGTACCAGAGCTGAGAGCTCATGAATATTGATACATTTGCTAGTTTACAGCAAACTGCCACTAGCTCTCTGCAGTCTGCTCAGTCTCAGCTCTTTACAGAATAAATCTACTGCATGTCCCAATATCCTGACAAAAGGGACCTTCATTGCCAGAGGCTGTGTTAACTGAAGTATTCCTATACATGCATCTACCATCACCATTCGAACAGCCAACCTCTGGATGCCAGGTTGGAAACAGTTAGAAACTCATCCAATCTACTTCTTGTAGTGAATCTGCCAGTCATGAGTGTACTCAGCCTTTGTAGCACACAACTGAAGTCAATGGTCACTTGTGTATAGAGATGTCCTACATAACCTTCTTATTTCCTTCTGCACAGCTTTTCAATCTTAAAGCACCTGCCAGATGTTTTTTGAAACTGAATAAATATTTCTGGCACCCAGTCTATCGTGGCATCATCCATCATGCCTATCTGGAATAATCCAAGGAGTCTCTGTGCCAAAACATACCTTTGCTCAGTGCCTCTTGCTGTTACAAATAGATCTAGCAGAATGCCAAGCATCGATTAATTCCAGTGCACTATGGCAAAGATGATGGATCATCTCATGACATTTTCTGGACTTGCAAACACTCCCAAGAATGTCAGCAGCTCTTGAAACCTCGTTGTGCCAAATTCTTCAATCAGGTCAATAAAGGGTAATGTAAACCAATATTTTATTCTACCCCTTCCTCCTCTCTTATCACTAACCCCAATTCTTTGGCAATAAACTTTTCTTTTCTTTTTTTTCCAACACCAGTGTTTTATAGGTTCCTGAGGTTATCAAATCTGAAACTTACCCTTTATTGACCTGATTGAAGAATTTGGCACAAGGAGGTTTCAAGGGCTGCTGACATTCTTGGGAGTGTTTGCAAGTCCAGAGAATGTCATGAGATGATCCATCATCTTTGCCATAGTGCACTGGAAAGCCAAGGAAAGCCAAATGTGTCTTTCTATTACAATTAGATTATTTCAGAATTCTTGTTTTCTCAGATCCCTCTCTGACAGTGCGTCTCCATGCCTCCCGATGTGAAGCCAGGGCGGACCATTGTTGGAGATCAATTCGGCCAAGCCTGAGATGTTGTTTTAGGGAATCCTTGTATCGCTTTCTTGGAGTGCCCCTCTTACGCTGACCCGTGGCTAGTTCACCATAGAGTATTGCAGGGATCACCAGCATTGAGGCCATGATATTGAGAACACAACTGCACTGGGCAGGGCAGGTTTCTAAGATGGAAGACCATCGCCTCCCAAAAATAGTTCTCTATGGTGAACTCACCACGGGTCAGTGTAAGAGGGGTGCTCCAAAATAGCAATACAAGGACAATACCCTGAAACAACATCTCAGGCTCGGCCAAATTGATCACCAACAATGGTCCACCATGGCCTCACATCGGGAGGCATGGAAACACACTATCCACAATGCTGCAGCCTTATTCGAGAGCTCACACTGAACAAGTCTTGAAGCGAAACGACAATGCAGAAAGAATCACAACCTGGAATCATCACCCAAGGAGACCTTCTGCTGTGCTTTCTGCAACCGGACTTGTTTATCTCAGATTGGCCTTTTCAGTCATCAGTGAGCTTGCAGAAAGCGCAGGATGAGTCCTTACTGAATCTTTGTTTGCGCAGAAAAGCCAGAGAG
This sequence comes from Gambelia wislizenii, assembly GCA_030847615.1. Taxonomy (NCBI): domain Eukaryota; kingdom Metazoa; phylum Chordata; class Lepidosauria; order Squamata; family Crotaphytidae; genus Gambelia; species Gambelia wislizenii. The sequence goes on along the minus strand of JAUMIR010000001.1, from coordinate 15,264,087 downwards.
AGAGAGAGAGAGAGGCTATATTTGGGAGGTGATGGTTCTCCATCCTAGAAATGTGCCATGCCCAGAGCAGCTGTATTCTCAATATCATGGCCTCAATGCTGGTGATCCCTGCTTGCTCAAGGACAGCAACATTCGTCACATAGTCAGTCCAGTGTATATTTAGGATTGTACGCATACAGCACTGATGAAAACTTTTGAGGAGGCTCATTTATAAAACACTTGCTTACTTGAGACACCTGTCCATATCAGGGATGATGGAGTTTAGGAATGCTTCCAAAATTCTGCTCATCCCAATTTCTCTTTGGTTTTAGCCAGATATTGGAAAATTCCTTTTCAGAATGTATAAAATTGCATGAATCCTATTGGTTAATAATACTTCTGCTAACAACAACAACAACAACAACAACAACAATATTGCCCCCCTATGTTTGAAGCGAGGAACAACAACAACAAATAACACAACACATATAAAACCATATACAGGGCTCCTGTTGACATGGCGGTGATCACGGGAGCGAAGGGGAAAGGGAGAGGAAAGGGATGTTGCCTGTTCCATCCCTTCCACTGGTAGGGTTCCTGTCACCCCGGCAGCAATCGTGGGGACAAAGGGAGAAGGGAGGAGGGTAGGGATCTTGCCTCTCCTGTCCCTTCCCCTGGGAGGGCTCCTGTCGCCATGGTGGTGATCGTGGGGGCATAGGGGAAAGGGAGAGGGATGGATCTCACCTCTCCTGTCCCTTCCCCTGGGAGGGCTCCTGTCACCACAGTGGTGATTGAGAGGATGAATGGGGAAAGGAGGGGGGAGGAATCTCACCTCCCTTATCTCTTCCCCTGTGCCTGCAACCAAATCAGGTGAAAGAGGTCCATTCACCTTCTCAGTGAATGGCACAAGGGGAAGGCTGTTTCCACTCCCCTTTCTCACCACCAAGTGAAGCTGCAGCAAGGGACTCAATAGACTCAAACCACAGGAAAAGAGATTCCACCGAAACATTAGGAAGGACGGCCCAATGGCAAGAGCTGTTCAGCAGTGGAATTCACTGCCTTGGGATGTGGTGGAGTCTCCTTCTTTGGAGGTTTTTAAACAGAGGCTGGATGGCCATCTCTCAGGAATGCTTTGATTGGGTATTCCTACAAGGCAAGTGGTTGGACTAGATGACCTTTGTGGTCTCTTCCAACTCTATGATTCTATGATTTTAAGGACTTGTGACAGGAATTTTGCATCTGATTCTCACTTGCTTGTGGGAGATGGGTGGAAACACCATCAGCTTTGTGCCTGATAGGAATGGATGTCCTTTGCCCAAACCAGCTGCTGGCTCTTAAGGTGATCTGGGATGGCATTTACACAACCACCACAACAACAACAATAATAATAATAATTTATATCCCGCCCCTCTGCGAACAATTGGGGCAGCTTACAACAGTAAAATAGTACGTAGTATAAAACAACTCAAAATCCCTCCCCCCCTTAAAACAATACAAATCAATACAAATTAAAATCAGCATATAATACAATTGTTATTAGAAACCCTTCCTAGCGAGCAGTTAGGAGCTCCAGAATCAACCTCCAGAGGGGGTTCCTGAGGCCGGGGTTAGCTATTCTGGAAAAGCCTGCCTGAAGAGATCTGTATTGACCACCTGTTAAGCTGGTCTCGAGTGGGATGTTGAAGTCACCCAAAACCGAAAGTCTGGGGGACTCCAGCAGCAGCTCTGAGACCAGCTGTGTCAGCTCGGTTAGGGAGTCTGCTAGACAACGGGGTGGCCAGTAGACTAGCAGAATCCCCAAGCTGTCCCTGGTCTTCAGGCTTAGGTACATACACTCGAAGTGGGCTGTGTTCTGGACAGGTATCCTGGTCAAGGTCAGGTGATTCTTATGGACTAGAGCCACTCCGCCCCCCCCGCCCACTTCCCCTCACCTGCTCGCTAACAGAGTACCTGGCTGGGAGGGCCTGCACCCATGTGACAGTGCTATCCTCTCCCATCCAGGTCTCCGTGAAGCAAGCCAGGTCGGCGTCCTCATTCAAGAGAAGATCCTGGATGATATGAGTCTTATTCTTCACCGACCTGGCATTGCAGAGGAGCAGAGTGAGGTTCTATGGAATGGTAGGTCTGCTCTCCAAGCCATTCTGGGAAACAGAGGGAACTGAAGACGGGATAGCTTTCAAACAGCGATCCCGTCTTCTTTTGCAACATTTGTTCACTGTGTTCCAACCATATCTCCCATTCCCCAACACTACTCCGATGGCTGCCCCCACCTCCTTCCCGGCCTCAGGTAAGACGGAGGAGCACAATACCATCCAAGGGGAGAAGCTGAAGGCCCCAGGTGCACACTCTGAGGCATACACCTCTCCACCTCAGTCTGGCCTCTGCTCCGCCGCTAGAGAAGATGGTCCCTTGGGCAAGTTTCAGCCTCCAAACTGGCCATTCCCACAGCCTCTAAACGAGGATAACCTAATTGTCATTGCTGTATTGGTGGTGCGCTGCTAGGAGTGGTAATACTTGGGCTCTAAAGACCAAGATTAATCTTGGTCCCACAGCTGCCAAACGTCACCATTGCGCCGCCGCCACTGAAAGATGGAAGTTGGGGCTGGGCAGGCACATGCCCTCAAGGCTTCGCAGAGGTGCCGGGGGGAGATGGTGTCCTGGGCTGGCTAATATAGCCTTCCCCACCCTCACTGTTGCTGCTGTGCCACCGCCACTAAGAGGTGGAAATTAGGGCTGGGCAAGCACACGCCCTCAAGGCTTCACAGAGGTGCCGGGGGAGATGGTGTCCTGGGCTGGCTGATATAGCCTTCCCTGCCCTCACCGTTATCGCTGCGACACCATCACTGAGAGGTGGAAATTAGGGCTGGGCAAGCACACGCCCACAAGGCTTCGCAGAGGTGCCGGGGGAGATGTTGTCGTGGGCTGGCTAATGTAGCCTTCCCCGCCCTCACCATTACCGCTGTGCCGCCGCCGCTGAAAGATGGAAATTAGGGCTGGGCAAGCACACGCCCTCAAGGCTTTGCAGAGGTGCTGCAGCCTGACTCAGTGAGGGTTGAGGCTGTGCTGTCAGCCATGGCTCCTCCTCCTCCTCCTGCTCTTCTTCTTCTTGTTGTTCTTGACCAACCTTAGATGTTTGCTGCCAGGAGTCCTGCCAATGGTTGAGCTGGAGCCGGCTTTAAAGGCTCTCTAAAGGCCAGGTGTTCTGAGGGAGGAGGGGGGGGGCAAACACTCACTGCCCGCTCCCAGTTTGAAGCCGTGCTGCTGCTGCTGCCGATGGTCTGGCTGGAGCTGGCTTTAAAGGCTCTCTAAAGGCCAGGTGTTCCAAGGGAGGGGGGGCCAAACACTCACTGCCCACTCCCAGTTTGAAGCCATGCTGCTGCTGCTTAACCTTACATTAAGACTACATAATCACACTAAATAGAGAGCAGTTATGGATCCCTCACTCTAGGTTATGAATCCGTAATTGCAAGACTGAATGCCAGTCGTTATATATATTCTTTTTTAAAAAAAAAATCTCAAAGCTCTACAATCTATTTGGGTGTTGTCTATATGGTAAAAATGTTCCTCACAGAATTCACTGGGAATGCTTTTTATCCCAATGAGATCCCATGGTGATTCACCTTATTCAGAAGGAGAGGGCGAAAAACTCCATTTACAGCGCGGGAAAAGCTGTTGCAGCTTTTTCCATATTTTAAAAAATAATACGGAGAAATTTGCATTAGTGTCCATTAAGAAAACCAATGTGATTTGCTGCACAGTCTCAGAGAGGGCAGAACTAGAGATCTGATTGCTTGGACATGTGTGAGGGGTGGGATTGCCAGCAAGGCAGCCCCCGCAAGCCCCCTGTTGAATTTTTCGAGTTAGTGGTCATGAATTTTTTTTGCTCCGCTGATCTCCCTAATAATTTTTTTAGCAGAAGGTTGCACTTGTACACCTCTGATTTAATATTTAAAAAATACCATGCAGCAGCGTTTATTCATAACTCTAATTTATGGCTGCCATCTTGATTCACAGGATCTGAACTTCACACCATAGATAGCTTCTCAGGTATCATTTTTGCACAATATGAAGGAGACAAAAGAATACAGCTGTGAATTGGCAATAACACGCAGGAATGAGTATTATTTCCTCTTGCGTAGATGAGTCCCTAGTATTATTTCTTCAGTGGAACCAACATATGGGGAATGCCAATTTCCATGCTCATAACTTATATGAATGATTTATCCCATCCCAACCCAAGAAGGAGCACAAGCAAACACTGCATTGGGCCAAGAGACCCCAGAATCCAATATATCTTTAAAAGCAGTTGCTTCCCCTCCATGTTCACCATCACTACCACCTCCAGCAGCACGCACCGTTAAAGGCAGTAAAGAGCCTATGAAGCAGTTGGTTTGAGAATAGGGGTTGTTGTAAGTAGGCTTGAGAAATGCCTGAGAAATATGAGCTCTGTATGTAAATTACAGTACAAACTGACCAGATCTTCTCAGCTAACATACACTTTGGAAAGTAATTAACTGGATGTGATGGCATCATTCTTGGCAGAAAATAAAGTATCAAAAGACCTTTGAAGTGTGTATGTTGAAAGATCTGTGTAGAAAAGCGTTTTTTAAAAAAAAAAAGAGAGAGAGAGAGAGAGAGATGCTGATTGTGATGGAGACTGTAAAATCAAAATCTGCAGATAATTGCAAAATGGAATGAATGTATGTATTAGCATGTAAGCATGTGGCAAAGACAGAAAATAGACTGATTTGTTCATATCTGGTTGCAAGCATACAAGAGCAGCCCCCATCTCACCATTACAATTTTGCAGAATATCCAGGACATCCATAATAGTACCATCACAGACAAGCAGCTGAAGAGTATAGAAGTGCTAGCCATCTAATATATGTCATGTACTTTGGGTACACATTGGTCCTACACATTGGTCCTTTTGGCTGATTTTATTCTCTCATGCAATGGTGAATAATTTCAAAAGTTTACTCCCTGAAGTTATGAGAGTTTTGCAGTTTTGCCAAGATCAGGACTTTTTTTTCAACAACAGCAACAACAATTTGTACAAAAAATGTTTTTCTGCAAAAAAATATTTTTAAGCTACTTTTAGTTAACTTATGGCTTGTCTACACAGGCAATATACCCTGTCTTGCCCCTGTCTTAGAGCCCTGCAATCCTTTTGCCCTGTTTGCTCCTGGGCAGTCCTCCTGACAAATGGTGCTAAGATTGGGGGGGGGAGATGGGGTAGGGTCTGATAAACCATTATATTAAAATACTTGCTTTGATCCATTTCCACCAGGAAGAAATGGATTGGGCTCCGCAAGACCACAGGAGCCTGTCCCAGCAGGCCGGCCCATCGCTGCAGCTGCCAAACTGCCTTGATCTCTCCAAAGCATGAAGCAGCCCTGAAGCATGTGGCCAAGTCTGGTCACATGCAGGGGGCCTTGGTCACATGTTGTGGGCCAGCTTCCTAGCTTCCAGGAGGGTGTGGGAGATGGCTGCAGCAATGGGCCAACATGTCCATCTGGACTTCCTCCCATCTGGAGACAGTAATGGTAGAGGAACAGGTTTGATCTGCAACCAGGATATGCTGGCCAGAATCCGGCACATCCTGGTTTGTGCAGATAAGGCAATAGTATACTTCACTAAGTAACCTCTTCTGGCTCAGTCCTACCAAACCTGATGGAAACTTCACTTACCCATGCTCTGATTGCCCCCAGAATGGACTGCCTTCTCCCCATGCAGCTCCGCATGCAGCTTATGCCTGGTAAAATAGATTGGGATGGGGAGTTATAATTGTAGCAATAGTATCTCAGTCATGATATGTAGCAATCTTGAGAACAGAATTATTACTTAGATTTACTCATCTGTACAGTAAACTAAGTAGTTGATGTAGAATACTGGCTAAGATATTTACCTAGCACATTTTGCACATTAAACATTGCTTTTTGTGCAAAAAGCTTTTGACATGGAAAACAAAGACTTTTTTGGGGGGAAAGTTTACAGAATGTGAAAAATCTTGCTGTGGTTCATCATTCTCTCAACAAGGTATCTCAGTGTGTTGACATGCCTATGGAGGAACAGAACAATTGCAGGTACTCTTTCTATACATATTCCTTGGAACTTAATCAGATGACTATTAAAATCTAAGATAAAGAAGCAGCCTGTAACCAATATTGCCAGGAGGAACTTTTTTCTGCTTCTGGGATGTAGCTACCAGAAGGGGCAATCAAAATGAGGGCATTCTGCCCCCATAAGAATTTTGCCTGCCCTGTAAATTTTTTTCTGTTCTCAAATTTCTAGCATTGCAGTCATTTAAAAAATCATTTGAGCAATTAGAAATATAATTTAGGCATCCAAATAAAAGAGAATGTGAACACAGCAAATATAAGAGTTCTAGGCATGAATGGTTTTTAATGTGGCAGGGTGTATCCACACTGTAGAATTATAGATGTTTGACACCACTTTAAGTGCCATAGCGCCATCCTATGGATTCCTAGTATTTGTAGTTGTACAAGGTCTTTAGACTTCTCTGCCAAAGAGTGCTGGTAGTTTACCAAACTACAAATCCCAGGATTCTGTAAGATGGAGCCATGACAGTTAAAATGGTGTTAAACTGCAATAATTCTACAGTGTGGATACACTGTCGTTCTCTGCAATGTTAGAAATTTGGGAACTGAAGAAATTTTCATTTAGGGGTAGTATTCTTATTTGGGGATGAAGGCCCTCACTTTGCCCACCTGCTAGCTATACAGTTGTCCCTTCATATTTGCCGGTTCCAGGATCCCCCGTGGATACCAAAATCCATAAATACTCAAGTGCCATTATATGCAATGGCATAGCAAAATGGTGTTCCTTATATAAGATGGCAAAATCAAGGTTTGCTTTTTGAATTATTATTTTTTTAAGAATATTTTCAAGCCGTGAATACTTAAATCCGTGGATACCAAATCCGTGGATACGGAGGGACAAGTGTATTCTGAGCTTCTGTCTAAAGAGCTACAATTGACTCTGTATCATTTCCCCTCTTCTCAGTGTGTGTGTGTGTTTAATTTTACATTAACCAATGCTCTACAGTCTACACCCTTTCCCATCTGTGGTCCTAATCAATGCCGCAGGTCAAGTTGAAAAAAACAGCCAGACCGAGAGAGCCATACATGTTTAAACCACTTTGATGCAAAGTATTGATCAAAAGAGCACAACCACATAGGGGGTGCTGGTTTCCTTAATGGACATTCTCTCTCCTACCCCCCTCCAACACAACTTCCAACAATCTCCTTTCTTTTTCTTTTGCACAGCCAAACAGAGCAGGATAGATCAGAAAGAAGCTAAACAGTCTGGGCCAAGCATAAGAATAACTCAATACAGATAATAGATGCAAGAATACAGCCAAATCCTGAATTTCCAGGGTTCCAGCAGTACAGGATTATAGTCACTCATTATTGTAGCACAGATTTTCATCTCAAATTCCCCTCACCCCTTTATCCTTCTGCCTACATTTGAAGTGTTCAAAGAGCTATCTAAATCTTGAACCACTCAGAGTCAGCCTAAGCCAAACTCCTCAAAAGTCAAATTTCCATCATGTTTGGGGGGCCCTGCCCTCTGGAGTCATTAACCCGTTTGTTGGCCTCAAAATACCCCCAAATGTTGTCCAGGGGACATGAGGGGCTTTCCCACCATGTACTGTCCCCCTTGGTCAATTTAGTCCAAGGGAGGCCTTTTTCTGATACAGGAAGTGAATTGTTTTATTTGTTTGTTTGTTTTTGTTTTGTTTTGTTTTTGCTCACCCTGTTCTTAAAAACACCTCTTCTGGGTCTGAAATAGCCTAGGAGACTCCAGGACATGGTGAAAACGACCCCCACCCCTCAAGGATGCTTGGGAGCAAACGAAGTTTTTCTGTGGTGGGTATGATCTTCTGCAGGGATAATGTGGCCCCTTAACCTTCCACAGTTGCCTACCTCTTTGCTAAGCCACATGTGTGTGAATTCTCCTTGCATTTCCAGCTCCAGATGTCCATTTTAGCCAGTGTTAAAACCATTTTAGTGGTTGCAGTTGCTGGACTATAAATTGAGAGACTAGGGTGAAAACCCACTGGGTTACCTTGGACAAGTCACACACTCTCAGCCTCAGAAAACCCTATGATAGGTTCATTTTTGGGTTGCCATAAGTTGGAAACAAATTGAAGACACACATCAAGAACAAGGGGTTAACTCATAATTGGATTACTTCTGTTTTAATGTGCACTTTTTGCAGGTTTTAACTGTGTGTTGTTAAAACTGTTTCATTCATTCCATTCCCCTGCACTTGGCTTTCCAGCTGAAAGCAAAGCAGACTTGCAGGGTGTGTGTGTGTGTGTGTGTGCCTCAGTAGATTGCAAACCACTCCACTTCCTAACTGAAAGCAAAGCAGGCGTGTGAGGTGTGTGTGTGTGTGTGTGTGTGTGTGCCTCAGTAGATTGCAAACCACTCGGCTTCCCTGTTGAAAGCAAAGCAGGCATGCAGGTTCCCCATGACATTCTTGCAAACAAGCTTGTAAAATGTGGGCTAGACAAGTTAACTGTTCAATGGATTTGTAACTGGTTGACCAGTCGAACCCAAAGGGTGCTCAGCAATGGCTCCTCTTCGTCTTGGAAAGATGTGACCAGTGGGGTACCACAGGGTTCTGTCCTGGGCCCAGTGCTATTCAACATCTTTATGAATGAATTGGATGAGGGAACTAGGGGCATACTTACCAAATTTGCAGATGACACCAAATTAGGAGGAGTAGCTAATAGCCTAGAGGACAGGATCAAAATTCAAAATGACCTGGATAGACTGGAGAGTTGGGCCAAAGCTAACAAAATGAAATTCAATACAGAGAAATGGAAGGTACTGCACTTAGGGCAAACAAATGAAATGCATAGATATAGGATGGGGGAGACCTGGCTGAAGGAGACTACATGCGAAAGGGATCTAGGAGTCCTAGTTGAACTAGGAGTCCTAGTTGAACAAGTTCAACATGAGTCAACAGTGTGATGTGGCAGCTAAAAAGGCCAATGCAATTTTGGGCTGTATCAATAGAAGTATAGTGTCTAGATCAAGGGAAGTAATAGTGCCGCTCTATTCTGCCTTGGTCAGACCTCACCTAGAATACTGTGTCCAGTTCTGGGCACGACAATTCAAAAAGGATATTGACAAATTGGAGCGTGTCCATAGAAGGGCGACTAAAATGGTGAAAGGTCTGGAAACGATGCCTTATGAGGAGAGACTTAGGGAGCTGGGTATGTTTAGCCTGGAAAAAAGATGGTTAAGAGGTGATATGATAGCCATGTTTAAGTATTTGAAGGGGTGTCACGTTGAGGATAGAGCAGACTTGTTTTCTGCTGCTCCAGAGACTAGAACACAGAGCAATGGATGCAAGCTCCAGGAACAGATATTCCACCTCAACATTAGGAGGAACTTTTTGACAGTAAGAGCTGTTCAGCAGTGGAACACACTCCCTCAGAGCGTGGTGGGGTCTCCTTCCTTGGAGGTCTTCAAACAGAGGCTGGATGGCCATCTGTCGGGGATGCTTTGATCGTGATTTCCTGCATGGCAGGGGTTTGGACTGGATGGCCCTTGTGGTCTCTTCCAACTCTGCAATTCTATGGTTCTATGAGGGTGTGTGTGCATGTGTGTGTGCCTCAGTAGATTGCAAACCACTCAGCTTTCCAGCTGAAAGCAAAGCAGGCACATGGGGCTCCGGTTGGCTCTGCTTTTGGCTTCCCTCACCGTCCCCTGCACCAACTGAGGCTTGTGTTTTAAAATGTCTTGTGCATCTGTACCGGCATTCTCCTTTTAAATAGATTTTAACATTTGGGGGGCATTAACCTCTGTGGTAAGCCCATCAGGGTTTTTTTTTTTAACGAAATTGTGCAGAGGGTTTTCCTTCACCCTCCTTCTCTGACCAATGCAGAAGCTTGAATAAACATTTGTGGCAGCCAATAGCATCACTCGTGGTGGGAAACTCTAAAGGAAGTATGTCACCGAAGTTGTGAAAAAACGAGTAATTGCATCCTTGACTGACAGCTAAAGATAAATAAATCCCAGAACCTTTTCCCATGTAAACAAAAACAACAAAACAAAACAAAACAAAAAACATGGGATATTATGTCTTGGGATCTTGCTTTTGTTACAGGAAAGATTGTCATGTAAACAACAATCCTGGGATATCCAGTGACAAATCATTTAAACAACAAGGGACGAATTCGGGATCAGGAAATCCCATTTGTCCCGGTGATAAAAACTGTCATGTAACTGATGCCATGCAGTTTTTCACACCCCAGTACTCCAAAACTGCCCACAAATGTGGTCTGTCTCATTTTTGCACCCAGAACCACCCAACCCTCCAAGAAGGTTGGCCAAAAATGGTATAAGAAAGTGACACCACCACACTTCTGATATGGCATCTTCAGGGCTTACAGGGACGAAAATTGGCCCACACCCCTCTTACAGTTCTTCCCCTCCCGCAGTTTATATAGTGTTATGAGTTCAGCAACTTCAGTATGCATACATTTTTAAAAGATCATTCTAGTTATTGACTAGGGACTTTATTAGACCACCACCCTTAAAGCCCATTCTTTTGCCGGCATAACTTTGCCGTTTTTATGCCAGCAAAATAACTCCCCATGCCACACTTACCTCTAATCCCAGCAAAAGGCTTCCCTGGCAATGATGGAGGAGTGAACAGAGCTTCATTCACTTCCATGTTCGAAATCCCACATATTCTCACAAGAATACATAGCATGGGAAATAAAAAAACCACAAAAATAACACTCAAAAAGAAAAAGAAAGCACAGAAACATACTAAAAAATGTACAAGTAAGACAAGTAAGCCGGGGAGTGTCATAAAAAGTGCACCACGTACCTGGATATCACAATCTTACCCAGAAGTGTTCTTGCCAGACCAGCCATTGACACTGCGTCCATGTGAGTACAATGGCACGCGGATTCAAATGCCAGCACAAAAGTGCTAGGGGAGATCTATTGACAGCTTAAGCCATCAATAAAATATGACAGGTTTGGGCCAGTACATAAACACAAAAGGGCATCGTCATCTGGTATGTGCACCCTTTCACATTTATGTGGCGTTGTTTTGATGCCGTATTTGGTATGTCTGATAACGTCCTAGATCTATAACTGATCAAATGTTGATTGCTTGAATGAAATCAAGACTATTCTTCTATTTTCTCCTAAAGGTGTAAAGTACATACTTGATGTTTGTTTCTCCATTCTCTTCCAATGGATTTTGTCCTAATCGCATGTGATGTATCAGTGTTGCCAGTTGTGACTTGAAAGCTGACTTCTGTATTTCAAACCAGGATACTATTGATGCCAGAAACATGGGAAATTTCAGACAAATAAAGTCTGGGAAAGCTTACCAAGTTTTCTTCTCAATTACCTTGAGTCTCTTGCAGCATATTTGTCCACATGGTGTAGAAACCAGGAACCCTGTGGATGTGACTAGAGTTGCCTCAGGCCCCTGAACCCTGGAAACATAACATTCCTTTCTTGTTCAACACATCTTCAAGACATGTATAATGAAAAATGTAAAAATTAGCCCAAGACCCAAGCCACTGTAGATTCAGAATTTTATCTATTATTTCCAGCATCTAAGCAGCTTTTCCAAATTTAAAATAAAACTGAATGACCAGAGCAGTGAGGAAGAATTCTAAGCTGGGGAAAAAATGGGATAAATGAAATGATAATTGAAAATAAAATAAAAGCAAAAACAACCGGCAACTTTTTAAAAGGCCAAGTTTATCACATTTAATGTGCGAACAGTAGAAGAGGGAGAAATTTTGTGATCCTCAAGTGGTGTGGATTCCCACAACCCCTTGATAGAATAACCAGTGATGGTTCAGAGTTGCAGTCAAACAACTTCAGGAGAACTAGAGTTGCCCACTGTGACTCACGGAAGTCCTTTCCCCAAACGTTCTACATATCCTTTGACTTCTGTTGTACTACAAAGTCATGGTCTCTCTCCCAATGATAATCTATTAGCAATGGATAAATATATCCATTCTGATTTCATAGAATCATAGTGTCAAAAGGCACCAAAAAGGCCACCTAATCCAACCCTCTTCCATGCAAGAATGCACAAATAAAGCACATCTGAGACATAGGCATCCAATCTATATTTAAAGACCACCAATGAAAGACAGTCCACCACTCACCAAGGGATTCCATTACACAGTCAAACACCCCTTACCATCAGAAAGTGCTTCCTAATGTTTAGCTGAAATCTCTTCATTCATGTAATTTGATTCCATTGGTTCTTGTCCTAGTCTCTGGAGCAGTAGAAAACAAGCCTACTACACCTTTTGACAGTAAGAGCAGTTTGGCAATGGAACCAATTGCCTAGAGAGGTGGACATTGCTTTAACTCCCATGGCTCAATGCTATGAAATCCTGCAGAAATAATGCCATTTGACACTGCTTTTACTGTCATGGCTCAATGCTATGGAATTCTGGGATGTGCAGTTTTGTGAGATATTTAGCCTTCTCTGTCAGACAGTCCTGGTGCCACAACAAACTACAAATCCCAGGATTCCATAGGATGGAGCCATGAGCAGTGTCAAACGGTATTATTTCTGCAGTGTGGCAGCAGACTCAGTGACCAATTACAAACTAACCTAAACTAACTAAAAAACTAATCTGACTAAACTGACGAAAACACTAAACTGCCTAAAACATAAAGGAACTCTGACACACACCCCAAAAAAAAAAACTATAAAAAAGAAAAAAAGATAAAACCTTAATTATATAAAAAAAAACCTTATTCTTTCATTACAGACTTACATATATGATTTGTCTACATGTTGATTCACCACTGAATAGTTGATTCAATTAGCCTTGTGTAGTAGAGCCTAACCAACAAGATTCCAACCATGCAGTTGTGCATTCCTGGACAGTGTGTTAACTGTTCACCAGTGCCTTCAATGTACCACTTGATTAACTGGGACTGTTGAAACAGTCATTGTGCATTCCCATTCCATGATGGGATAAGAAGCTAGCAGACACATTGGCAGTAGAGTTGCTACCTCAGGACTATCACAGCCCATGAGATTTCATGGCCCAAATCTGAGACCTAGAGGGAACCCCATGTGCTATCTCAGAGCCCTGGTGACATCATTTAGCATGGTATATTAAGCATTGTCATTGCACAGAGTAAAGTAGGGCCCCCGTATCCGCAGAACCAATATCCATGGTTTCAGTTATCCATGGGACACAAAACAGACCACATACCATAGAATCTTCCTAGAAAATGCCTAGCGAAGCGTCCTCTCTAGACATTTTCTAGGTCCTTCAAGGCAACTTTGTGGTATTTTAAACCGGAAGTCCCATTATTTTCAATGGTGTTCACTGTTATCTGAGGTTTCCAGTATCCATGGTAAGTTTGGGAGCTCCATGGATACAGGGGTCCTACTGTATTCCTGTTAGTGCACCTCTCAAGCCCCACCACCATGCACCATAATAATTGGCTATATTTAATAATTTGGCTCCAAATGTAGCCTTCCATGTGGACAGACAGTCAGTAAACCAGAAACTCCTGGGAGGATTCCAAAGACATTAACTGAAAAGCAAAGTCATGTTTTGCCCAAGGGAAGAGTCATGGCAAATTCCAAAAATAAGCCAACACAAAGGTCATGCCAGACCTCAGGAAATGTTTCCTGAGCACATCTAGTGACAGACAATAATCTCATCATCTGCAGTTGGAGCATCCATTGTCTGTAAACAACATCTTTCCTGATCCCCAGACCTAGCAATAAAGGAGGTAGCCACTGCTATTCAAAACAAATATGCAACACATTAACAGATCCATAGAGCCACTGTTTAATCAGGAAACACACCTGAAATGCATTGTTCCCCACTCAAAATCCCATCTCCCTTAAGGTACGATTTGGGGTATAATTAGAAGCCAGACTGCTCTGAGACTTCAGAATACAGGACAGGTCGTATCACCCACAATGTCCTCCAAGAAAGATCATTGTTAACTTTAACTTCAGTTAACTTGTGTGGGTCCATTCAGAGCTAGTAGGGGTATGCATAGGCTTAAAGATCCCCTTGTTGCCCCCTTTTTTGCATTGCCAAGTCAAGTTGCTGCTCATTTCCCCCAAATATCAGTAACTCGATCTTGCATGGAATTTCCACATCACTAGCATGTAGGGTAACATTCCAGTTGAATAAAAACTCTGGAAAATGCATTCATATTTACAACATATATTTATATACACACACACTTTCCAAGGATATGCTTGTGACCTGAGATTCCTCCCTCTCCTCATAAGAGGATCCAGGCCCTGATACTCAGAGCCAGACTCTGAGACCTGGCATCCCTTATTGGCACACATGCATTTGGTGACATAATGTCAGCATTTAGCCAAAGTGTGATATACACAATGCAACCACTGTGTAACTATGTGAGTGTAGACTTTCACCTCACAATCATTATGTATGATCTCAGCTGATATATTTGAAGGTCAAGGCAAGATTTTAGAACCAGGAGCTTCATAATTCAGCACTTTTGCCATGGCTCTGCCATGGCTTACAGCGAAATGTGCTTCAGCTGGTAAGCAGATGTATAAAAGTGCCCTTGCTCTCTAAGATGGGAGGAGTGCCTTGTATTGGCGGCACCTGACCAGAAGAGCACTATGTTTAATTCCCACATATACAAGACTATCAAAGCTTTATTGCTGTTTTATTAATAGAAAACCCTTGTCCGTGGTGTATATTTAGAAACACGAGTGCTAGCCCAAGCTGCAATCCAAAGAGGAGATCAAGGGAAGGGAAGGGGATTGTAAGGAGTGCTTTGAAATTCAACACTAAAAAAGATCTGACATGCTTCTATCTGTAGGCATTTCTTAGGCTGGGCTGAAAAAATAACATATAAAAGAAAACCTGTTTGTACAGAGAATGCCTGCCTGGCTTTAAGCCAACACAGGAAGTCTATCAAAGCAAAAGCAATGTTTGAAAGCAACGAAATGCTGGGACCAACACGAAAGCCGGGGAGGGGCAGTGGCAAGGGATAAAAATAAAATAAAAAATTAAATGAATAGTTTCCACATCAGAGGTAGGTTCTCTATCTTTCAGAGTGATCTTGGCTCGCCTGTTTATGGACCCACCACATCTGGCTGCCACCACTCCTGGCTCTCAAATGAAAGAAGCAATTAAAGACCTTAGCATCATAGAGTTGTGTTTTCCCCAAAGGCCAGAGAGGCCAACTTTCTGTTGTAAGGCAGACCCATCCATCACAAGCTAAGCAGAGATCAACCAATAGTAACCAGATCATGATGAATCACAAGCTTACTGCAAAAAATAAGGCGGAACAAGTAAATAATTCAAGAGGAATCACATAAATGTATCAAACTAGACACGACTGTAGCAGAAATCTGTCATTCCCAGGACTACTTGATAATAAAAATGTGGGAGTAAACCTAGGTTAAGATCCTACATGAAGGCTGCATAGCACAAATCTCTACATGTGGACTTAAGTGTTGATGCTGCTCTGTGGCCCTTGTGTTGAATAACAACACTGTGCAACTAAATATACAACCAATTCTGCAACTGAATGAACAGCTGTATGTACACCTGCACCACATGTGCAATTCTGGTTCTGTGACCTTAAACTCAATACAGATGTTGGACACCAGGCAAAAACATCCAGACATTCACCAATATCCTACATCAACTACTTAGTTCTGAATGTGTAAGTTAGGTCTCACCAAAATGGGTTATTTTCCCCTGCTTGATCCCATTTCAGAGCCCTGAAATCCAAACGATGCAAGGCATTTACCCTGATCTGCCCTTGGGCAGTCTAAAGGACTCCCAGGGCAGATACAGGGCTGAAACAAGGGCAAGCTAGGATAGGGCCTGGTAAACCATTCTAAGAAGATACCCAGTTCAGATAAGTTAATAAGATTTACTTATCCTCTCTTCCCCATGAGGGTTCTGGTGGCAGTGGCAGAAGTGGGGGCTGGATAGGAAAGGGAGGGAGGAGGACAGCTTGCCTCCCTTCTCCATTCCCTCTGTGAGTTCCAGTGATGGAGGTGGGGGGTGGATGGGAAAGGGAAGTCTGGCATTCACTGTTATCTGTGGATTTCAGTATTGGCGGGGGGGGGGAACCCCTGCAGCTACAGGGGTGCTATTGTACGTGCATTCACCATTTCTCATATATAGCTCTACAAAACATGGGTCACCTATCACCACCACTTACTCCTCAAATGCTTTCATCAGCGCTGTATACGCACAATCCTAAATATACACTGGACTGACTATGTAATGAATGTTGCTGTCCTTGAGCAAGCAGGGATCACCAGCATTGAGGTCATGATATTGAGAACACTGCTGTGCTGGGCAGGGCATGTTTCTAGGATGGAGGACCATCGCCTCCCAAACTCTACGGTGAACTCGCCACGGGTCAGCATAAGAGGGGCACTCCAAAAAAGTGATACAAGGACTCCCTGAAACAACATCTCAGGCTTCGCCAAATTGATCATCAACAATGGTCCGCCACGGCTTCACATCGGGAGACATGGAGATGCACTATCCACAATGCTGCAGCCGTATTTGAGAACTCATGCTGAACAAGTCTTGAAGAGAAATGACAATGCAGAAAGAATTACAACACGGAAACATCACCCAAGGAGACTTTCTGCTGTGCATTCTACAACCGGACTTGTTTATCTTGGATTGGCCTTTTTAGTCATCAGCACGCTTGCAAAAAGCATGGGACGAGTCCTTCCTGAATCTCCGTTTACAAAGAAAAGCCAGAGAGAGAGAAAGAGAGAGAAATTTAGCATAGGGACTGTATAGTGCTAGGTTTGTGTAACTCTACCAATGGCCATTTACATCATGTTGAGAGCATGTAGGATCTTGGCCATCATGTCTATGGAAAATATCCTTGAAAAAGTAGAAAGAGCCAAGATACCTCCCAACACACACACATCATCAATGCTGTAATTTCTGTTTCTAAAAGACTTGCACTCCAAAATCGGAGAGATAAACATTCCCCATCTCTTGTTCAATGATCAGATGATCTCACAGCTTTAATTACTCTGGAACATGTATTTTATAGGTGCCAAGTTCAAGAAAATGTGTTTTCGGAAATATGGCCTAGAAACACATTGGTTAGTCTGCACTAAAAGAGACACATTTACTCAACTGTTGAATGGTGAGTCAACACATAAGTAAATATAATTAAGTTAATGACTCTAGTCAGAACTAACAATATTAATATTAATATGAATGAATATATATTGGGGTTTATGAGCATAAAAATTAAAAATTTATTAAAGATTCGAGGGAGCAATCCCTTTAGGAATATCTTGACTGTCAGAACCCAAAGGGTAGTCACCAATGGCTCCTCTTCATCCTGCAGAGAAGTGACCAGTGGGGTGCCACAGGGTTCTGTCCTGGGCCTATTCAACATCTTTATCAATGGCTTGGATGAGGGAACAGAGGGTATGCTTATCAAGTTTGCAGTGGACACCAAATTAGGAGGAGTAGCTAATACCCTAGAGGACAGGATCAGAATCCAAAATGACCTGAACAGATTAGAAAGCTAGGCCAATACTAAAAATTAATTTCAACAGGGAGAAATGTAGGATACTACACTTGGGCAGTAAAAAGGCACAGATATAGGATGGGTGACACATGGCTTGAGGGCAGTACATGTGAAAAGGATCTAGGCGTCTTAGCGGACCACAAGCTGAACATGAGTCAGCGGTGTGATGCAGCAGCAAAAAAAGCCAATGCGATTCTAGGCTGCATTAATAGGAGTATAGTGTCTAGATCAAGGGAAGCCATAGTGCCACTGTATTCTGCTTTGGTCAGACCTCACCTGGAATACTGTGTCCAGTTCTGGGCGCCACAATTCAGGAAGGATATTGAGAAGCTGGAACATGTTCAGAGGAGGGTGACCAGGATGGTGGGAGATCTGGAGGCCATGTCCTATGAGGAGCAGCTTAGGGAACTGGGTATGTTTAGTCTGGAGAAGAGAAGGTGAAGAGGTGACATGATAGCCATGTTTAAATATTTGAAGGGATGTTATACTGAGGATGGAGCAAGCTTGTTTTCTGCTGCTCCGGAGACTAGAATATGGAGCAGTGGGTTCAAACTACAGGAAAAGAGATTCCACCTAAACATTAGGAAGAACTTCTTGACATTAAAAGCTGTTCGGAAGTGGAATAAACTGCCTCGTAGTGTGGTGGAGTCTCCTTCTTTGGAGGTTTTTAAGCAGAGGCTGGATGGTCATCTGTTGGGAATGATTTGATTGTGTATTCCTGCATCGCAGGGGGTTAGACTGGATGGCCCTTGAGATCTCTTCCAAGTCTATGATTCTATGAGTCTATTATCTTCTTAAGAAAAGTTTATTTTAAAGTAAGCAAAGTTAGCAGAGAGAGAAGATTGACCAAGCTCAATTTGCATTTGTATGTGTTCTGAATCACCCAATCATTAAGGCCACTTCAGACAAATTAATGACAATAAAGAAGTTTGCTTAAAAATGCATATCAAAATGTTTACTGAAGGTATAGCAATCTCTCTCTCTCTCTCTCTCTCTCTCTGGCTTTTCTTTGTAAACGAAGATTCAGGAAGGACTCATCCCGCGCTTTCTGCAAGCGTGCTGATGACTAAAAAGGCCAATCCGCGATAAACAAGTCCGGTTGCAAAAAGCACAGCAGAAGGTCTCCTTGGGTGATGTTTTTGGGTTGTGATTCTTTCTGCGTTGTCGTTTCTCTTATTCAGAACAAGTCTAGGTCCTTAACTAACTAAGGATTTTAGGTAATACACTCACCCAATCTTGGGAAGTTCAAGTTCAGAAAAAAATAAAACAAATCAGAAGTTTCTAAGTATTACAGCAGTAACATCCATATTTCTTTAGAAAAAGGGTGATTGCAGATAAGCAAAAGCTCATCTCTCTTCTTCATGTATGGAGGTCAGATGCATGGTAGGAAGGAGATAAAAGGGAATGGAAGAACCTCATATTGATGCTGCACATCCCAAGAGGGGAACAAAGAATCATAAAATATTTAAATTAGGAGGTCATGTGATAGACTTGGAAGAGACCTCAATTGTCATTCCATAGCTCCAAATGGCTAAGTTAGCTTGAGAGGAGAAGGGTGGTAGGAACTTAAGCATGCAAGGAATTTCCTAAGCTTACTAAGTAGTGGGTGCATGAAGAATGCTACATTTCCCACAATATACCTAGCCCATATTCCTATTATATGGACTTCTCCACTTCCTCCCTTTCCCTTTTCACTAACCCCTTTCTTTGTAATCATACTTTAAAAATCCATCTTTTTTTTAAGGCAATTTAACATATCCCTAAGGATCTTGTCAATCATGATTTGTATCCAGCATGGGCAGCATCTACACTGCAGAAATAATTCAGTAACACCACTTTAACTGTTATGGTTCAATGCTATGGAATCCAGGGATCTGCAGTTTTGTGAGATATGGAGGGGCTTACCACTCTGAAGAAAAGTGGCAAGGCAGCAGGAATGTTCTGTCTTCCCTGATGCCTTACTGCATGACATCGTCATCTTTCCAGAGTTCTTTTGTTTTGGAGGATTGAGCTAAAACCACGTCTTTTGACTAAAAAACCAACAAAAAACCAACAATGCCATGCAGTAAGGCAGCATGGGAGATGGAATTACCTGCTGCCTTCTCTGTGAGAGAGCTCTGGTGCCCCAATAAACTACAAACCCCAGGATTCCATAGCATTGAGCCATGGCAGTTAAAGTAGTGTCAAACTGGATTATTTCTGCAGTGCTGATGCAGTCTTGGTCTCAAAAGTGTAGAATTGGAAGGGACAACATGAGTCATCTAGCCCAACACCCTTGCTATTGTTGGCAGCCAACAACTAAAGTATTCTTGACAGATGGTCATGCAACCTGTGTGTGTGTGTGTGTGTGTGTTTGTTAAAAAAAACTCTGTTTAACCATAGGAAAAAATAACAAGTAACCATAAAAAGAGGGTAGCCTACCTTGTTTTCGCAATACCACCTGGAAGTGTTCTGGCAGAACCACCCATTGACACTCTATTCATGGTAGGACAATGGTGCAAGGTTTCAAATGCCGGCAGTGCTGGCACAGAAACAAAATGGGTGATCTATTGACCCCTCGGCCCGCCAATTAAATAGAACACCATAGTAATGCCAGCAGAACTCAAAAGGACGATGTTGTCTGATATTGGCATCCTTTTGCATTCCACTGGCATCGTTATGGAGCCACATTAGCTGCATCTGATAATCTCCTTAGAGTCCTGCAGTCCTGACAACACAAGGCTTTTGCTCCATTCTTCCCTCAGGCAGTCTTCACAACCCCCGCAGCACAGATGGGGGTAGATGGGTAGGGCCCTTTACAATGTTTTTTTTAAAATACATGCTTTAATCTGTTCCTGTCAGGAAGGAATGGATCGGGCCCTGCATGTCCACAGGAGCCCATCCTGGCAGGCCGACCCCATCACTGCAGCTGCTGGTTTCCCTCATGCTCTCCAAAGCAAGAAGCAGGACTGGTCACGTGCAGGTGGCTTGGTCACATATTGTGGGCTGGCTTCCTGCCTTCAGAGAGAGCTAGGGAGATGGCGGCAGCGATGGTGATTGCAGTGACAAGCCAGAGTACACATCTAGACTTCCTCCCATATTGTGGATGGAACAGCAGAGGAATGCGGAGACAGTGTATCCTGGCTTTTATAGATGAGCCCAAAGATTCAAATTGTCCTTAAATAATAATAATAATAATAATAATAATAATAATATTTATACCCCGCCCCTCTGTCAAAACAATCGGGGCGGCTTACAAAAATTAAAATACAATACAGATAAAATCCCCAAACACCCCCCACCCCCACCCTCCCCCATAAAAAATTTTTAAACAATTTTTAAACAATTATTTAAAAAGTTGTACCATCCACCTCCAAAATACCAGATTTATAATCTGGGAATGGTCCTTAACCTTGGTTTTATTGTGATCCCTAGGTGGCAGCAATATCGAGGAATGTGTGTAACTCCATTTAGAACATGAGCTACAATGCTCCTAAATTAATTTGACTTAGGACTTTATCAGGTGCACAGAACAAAGTGTCATAATGACACTGCATAACCATGAAAGGGTGCGTGTACCACACAACATCGCCCTTTTGCAGTTATGGCCCCTTAAAAACACATACTTTTGATGGCTGACGTATTGATTCCTCCGTGCCTTTTTTTTTTTCTTTTTTTTTTTGCCACTTACCCTGTCAATGGCCGGTCCAGCGCAAACATGTCTGAGTGAGATTGCGACATCCAGGCAAGTGATGCACTTTTTATGACCCTCCTCGGGTTACTTGTAAGTTTTAATGTGTGTTTTTGTGCTTTTAAAATCTTTCTTAGTGTTATTTTTGTTTTGTTTTTCTTTTTTAATTTCCCATGGAATGAACTCTGGTGATATTCTGTAGGATTTCAAAGGAGGGAGTAAACAGAGCTCTGTTCACTGTCTCTTTCAGTGCCAGGGCTGCCTTTTCTGGGAAAGCAAGGTAAGTGAGGGGTGGGGAGTTCTTTTGCTGGCATAAAAATGGATTTTTTTCTGGCAGCAAAATAACACTTTAAGGGGATTGTCTGATAAAGCCCTTGGCAACAGTCATCCATACCTTTATCATGCCACACCTGTACTACTGTAATGTGTTCTACATGGTGCTACCCATGAAGACCATCCCGAAGCTTCAATTGGTATAAAATGCTGTGGCTAGACTGATAACTGGTGCATAGAATTGAAACTGTCACTCCCATACTCAAAGATGGGCAAAGGTTGCAAATTGTTCACCCGGGCTAATTCAAGGCCTTGATTTTAATTGTTAAATCACTCAATAGCTGTGGGCCTGGCTCTCTGAGGAACAACCAGTCTTGTTATATTAACTTGCAAAGTTGCTAAGATCTCCAGAAAAGGCCCTTTCTTGATTGCCATCATGTATGGAATGTCATGATGTATGGGGAACACGGAAGAGGGTTTTCTCCTGTCTGCTGTGCTTTCTGCAACCGGACTTGTTTATCTTGGATTGGCCTTTTTAGTCATCAGCGCACTTGCAGTAAGTATGGAATGAGTCCTTCCTGAATCTTCATTTGCAAAGAAAAGCCAGAGAGACAGAGAGTTCCCAGATTATGGAATGCACTCCCCTTAGATTTGTGATCAGTTCCTACTCTCCCTACATTAAGGAAAGGTGCAAAAATGCATTTCCCCCCAGTATGTTTGGTTGAACTGTTTTACTTTTTGCAATGATTGTAATGTTCCATTTTAGCTGTTGTTCTGTTTAAATTATCTCAGCTACCTTGAGCATTAATTTTAGTGGAAAGGTAGGATAACAATGCAACTAATGGTAATATTCTCATGTTTTATATAACATAGCATATTTTTAAGTCCGGCTGTGACAAACATGTGCTGAAACTAAAAGTCAAGCACCTATCATTTTCAAAACAATTGCTTTACTCAGGTGCAAATATATGCAGCTTCAAATTGTGTATTAAATGTGTTGGATGACTCAACTAAGAAAGCTTTAATGAGGCAGTAGTCCTAAAAATATACCAATAATGTCGGAGATGATGTGCCTGTCAAATAAGACATTGGGCTGTGTGCAGAACAGCATATGTAAAACACATATACCAATACAGGGCCAGTGAGTTTATCTGTGCTGAAGTGTCAAAAGATAACCCAAGCTGGTAAGGGGGTATGGTTGTACTAAGGAACCACAGACTAACACACACATATGACAGCAACATTGAATAGACAGAGCTTCTGTTCTTGACCTTGAAAAAGCATTCATTTTTAAGAAGTATAGCTATATATAAGCCCTCCCCACCACCACACAAAATTTTGAACTGTAATATATTCACATAAAAACTAGGACTGTCATCTCAAGCTACAAGTTAGAAAGTTATTACTTTTAATATGCCACTACCTCAGGCCCATACAGTTATGTAAAAGAAAAATAACCTTGTGTGACAGTTTAACATTGATCGATGGGCCTGCCAAATGCAAAGAGATAAATAAGCAGGTGATGAATAAACAGCACTTCAAGTAAAGACATTACGCCGCATGCATAAAACGACGCCAGGCACCTAGGAGCCATGGGTGGCCGAAGGTTAGCCATTTCATGCCCACTCAGTAAAGCAGACTTAATCGCTTCCAATATTTTCTGTTAAAAAGCACGCTTAATGAGCCAATTTCACAAGCCCAGAGAAACTGATTATTATCTCCGAGTTCCAACAGAGTTGGTTGTTTTCCAAGAACCGGGTTTTCCTTGATGGGATAAAAACCTTTTTTAGAAAAAAAAAATGGCAAGGAAGCAAAGGGAGGGGTAGAAATAGAAGCTTTGAAAGGAAACAGAACGCTAGATGGCAGTGTTACTCTGCCAACTGAACATTGGATTTCACTGGGAACAAGAGCTATGAGATGTTGGTCCTGGGAGAAGTGGACTGTAAATAAAACAGTAAGTGGTCACCTGAAGATTTAGCAGAGGGTTGGTGTGTTCTTGTTTTTTAAAGCACAGTACAGTACTGCTAGACTTGGTGGCAATGATGGAAATTCAAGAGTATCCAACTCCGCTGAAAGTTATATGATACAGATATAGATATAGGGCTAAACCTCATTGTTACTTCCAACTAAAGGAGATACAGTTGAGCCAAGGGAACTACCTAAGTTTTACATTCAAGGAATCCACTCCAGTCAGGACTAAAGAGATTATCAGACATGCTAAATATGGCGTTATCATGATGCCAGGAGATTGCTAAAGCACTTCCCTTTCAAATGACATTGTTCCCCTGTCGTCATGCTCCCGTTCTGCTGCCATTCCGCTGGCGCTGCTTTTTATTCACAGGCTAAGCCATGAACAGATTCTCCATTCTGTTTGTATAGCAGAATGCCCTACAAGTGAAAAGGAGCCCGTTTCGCTGGGGCAATCCCAGCATCAATGGGAAGGCCGTGCCAGAACACTTCCTGGTGAGATTGGGACATCCAGGTAAGTGACACACTTTTTTGTACCTCTCTGGGTTACTTGTAACATTTTAAGTGTGTTTTTGTGCCTGCTGTCACTTTTTATGTATTATTTGGGTTTTTATTTTTGAATTTCCCACACTCTCATCTTCTCATGAGAACTGGCAGGATTTCCTTCCAGGAAAGGAACGGAGCTCCTATTAGAGCTCCATTCACTCCTGGGCTGTTGTGGAAGCACAAACAAGGTAAGTCTGAAACTTTTAGTTACTATTCCATGACAGGGATAGGAGAGGGGTGGAAGAGGAGATTGTGGGACAATAACGCTTTTTTTTTGTTGCTGTCTGATAATCTCCTAACAATTGGCCCATTGATTTAATGGAAAGGGTTTTGAATTTTGAGATCAATTTGGTTCCTTTCTGGAAGAAACTTCATCATGGGCATCAAATTATGAGGGAAACTCTCTAGACCAGTATGTAAGGAGCATTTCTCTGAGGATAAAAGGAAGGAATGGATTCGAAAGGATGCAGAGGAAGCTTACAAAAGTCATGGGAACAGTTTATTTCCTCAGGCAAACATGAAAGATCTTTCTCATTTCAACAAGGTTCTTAGCACTAATTCCATACCCCTGATGCGCCAACATAAATGTTCCCTGGATACGAGCTAGCACATCTCCTCACAGCCAAAACGGTGATCAAAATGTTGTCCAAAGAGAAATGTTCATTTGTCTCTTGTGGTCCCTTCTCAGACGATGCATTTTTGAGGAAATTCGAGAGAAGCCAAATATGTTTCAAAAAGGCTTTTCTCAGGAGGGCTCTGAGTGATGCCATTATTTTGTGAATGCTTGACCTGACCTAACAATGACTTAAACCCAGGCCTATCCACAAGCAAATGATTGATGTACTTCATAAAACAGCAGAGATGTAATAATATTATCAGAGTAGGAAGAGGTGGGATAGGATGGAAGACAGAAGCTGGAAGAGAACTGGTACTGCATGATAGGGAACACTCTGAGCTATGAATCAGCAAGTCTCTGCTTCAGATTTTGCATCTGTTGGGCACTCATCATTCTATCTCAACCTCAACCCTCCCATCTGCAATAAAGGAATAATAATTTGCATTACACATGTGTGTACATGTGTGTATATTTTTGATCAATGGCACTATTTAAACCAACAACAACAATATCATGTCACCACATCCTTCAAGGTTCATTTTCCAGGACAAAGGTGGGCCCCATTGGCAGTTGCTACTCTCTGGCCATCTGAATGCCATCTGAGTGTGACATAGTACCATTCTGAGAGCATTATAAGAAATTAAAAATGGCAGCTGACAGCAGACAGGAGATAAGAGGAGCTCTGATGAGTTTTGTGTTGCCTGCTCTCAAAGTTTGTCTCCTGGTGCCTGAAAATAAGGTGGCAAAATGGTGATAAGTGCATGAATATATTTAAATCAGTCATTAGTACATGAATGAATTCAGACAAAAATAACCTTCATGCAGCCATGTGAAAATTCAACTGCTCCTTTCTCTTCCCTCTTTCCCTCCACACTGTTTCAGTAATGCATATATCTGCCGGTAATGTGTGTGGATAATGGGATAGACATAAATAAATGACAAAAGAAGTTGGAATCGAACCCCCTAGCAAAATGCATGAGGTCAGTATAACATCATGAACTAAACATGAAACAAATCCAGAACAGTGGAGCACTCCTAATACATACATTGCACGCACACAAGAAACAGAAAGTAGTAATTCAGAAGAAAAAATAACCAGTTGAGGAGAAATCTGTAGAAAAAATAGAGATGGCGAGAATTTTAAAAGGCTTCCCTAATCATACCACTTCAATATTATAAAACAATTGTCTTCCATGTATAGGTAAGCGCTTCATTGTGTTCTTTATTTCATGTTTAACTCTTTGTATGCAAGATCCAGTTGTCACTGTGATGTGGATATCTTCTAGGGATGGGCAGATCAAACAAGCTCAAGCTGGTAGACATTTAGGATAGAGTTTGCTTCATCCTATTTCCACATAGATTTGCAAGATTTATTTACTTATTTTAGTCAGCATGAAAACTCATAGACTTTGTGGACATTTTTCATAACGTATACATTTTTGTAGACATTCATCTAATGCATACATTTCCTTTAAAAATCTAGTTCATTAAATGCAATTTTTGCTCCGCTTTTCTCAAATGGATTGATACAGTCCATGTCTTTCACAGATATGTGATTTTTGTGTGTAATTTTCCTGACCAAGAGACTCAGCAGGTTTGGAAAAGTACGCCAGTTTTGGAACACAGCTCTGTTGTCTCAGATCACTTATTTCTCTCAAGCAGTGCCAACTCATGAAATTGGCCTTAACAACACAACGGAATTGTTTTCTCTCCCATCCTTAACAACATCATGGCCTCCACCAAAAAGCCTTTCATGCCTAGGCATGTTTTCAAGCTCTCTAAATTTAGTCAGATTTTGTCTCTCCCTGCCCTGTGGCACTTGTAGGAGCCTAATTTAAGGACAATTATTGTTTATGTGCAAAAAAAAAAATACACTCCCATTTGTAACAGTCCAACTCAATTTTCTAATGGAAATACACATGGGAGGAGAGTTGGAATATCAGCCATTTTGAATCTCTCTCTCTCACCCCCCTCTCTGTCTCTCTCTCACACACACACACACACATGAAGTGGGGCTAATAGGGAGCCGCATTCTCCCCTAGAGAAGCTGTTAGTAACTTCCATTGGCACCAAAGAGAGTTAATTATAACTTTGCTGAGAGGAAGAATGGCATCCTTGAGAGCTACAGTGGGAGGGTGGCTAGGAAGGGGGAAGAGGCCCTCACATTAGGAAGCCATTGCTTCTCCTGGGCAAATGGCTGAGCACCTCCCTCCAGCTGCAGAGCCCTATTGTGAGAGCATAAAAACCCCACACAGGGTTATTGTCACCAGAAGCAGTTAGTCAATCGCCACTTAGGAGTGAAACCTCCAGCAACTAAACCTCAGCATATAATTAACTCTGCCATCACAAAATATATATATATAAAAAAAATAAAGTCAAATGGAAGCAAACTGTTGTTGGGTTCTAAATCAGGAGGCAAGTTCATTATTTTTTAAAATGAATATTCATTGAAAAACTTGTACATTTTCCAAACTCGGCTCTTCAATTACTAATCAGTTAACTAAATAACTTGCACACCTATCTTTTCCTCAGGAGGTAAGGGCTTTAAAGATGCCATAGGGTGGTCAAAGTGGTGTTTTAAAAACAAAAAGAAAAAGAAATATGACAGAAAAAAAGTTATTAGGAATTTTAAAACAGAAAAGAGAGGAAAATAAACAATGTTACTAATACAATCAACCCTCTGGATCCATGGATTTGGCATCCATGGATTCCATCATCCATAGCTTGAAAATATTGGCTGGTGGGGGGGCGAGACATTCTAAGAAGCAAACTTTGATTTTGCCATTTCATATAAGGGACACCATTTTACTATGCCACTGTATAGAATTGGACTTGAGCATCCACAGATTTTGGTATCCACAGGAGGTCCTAGAACCAAACTCCAGTGGATACCAAGGACCCACTGTAAATTGGTGATCCCTTTTGCTGTTCAAAAGCTATGATCCAAAGCAGTGCAGATAGGACTTCATTTGTGGTTTCTTCTATGGCACATTTCATTGCTGAAGAGACACATCCCATTAAGTGGAACAGTAACTTATCTCTTTGTTGGTAGAAATGGATACCACCCACTTAAGGATGCCAGATTGAAAACTGGAGAGGTCTGCTGGATGCTTAACGGTTCTGTAGAAGAGAGAATTTCAGGAGGCATTGCTTGTATTGCAACCGGGTCACAAAAAACACCTGTTGAAATTCCTTCTTTTACACAACCATTAGAGGTACAGTTGCCCTCTCCAGTTTTCACTCTGAAAATCCTAGCCAAGAAAGCTTCAAGTCAATGCATCATTCTCTACTTCATATATATTCATACTTAATTAGAGTCAACACCTTTGAGAAGAATTTGAACTCTTCCAGAATTGAAACATCTGTGGGAATTCCGAGGTATGTTATAAGAATTTCAGGAAGGCTACAGACATTGCCATCTTGGAAGACTGATTGTTTAAAAAAAAATATTAAAAATGTGAGCCAGGCTATGAGTGTGGCAATGATACATCTCCCATTCAATTGCTCTCCATTTTTCAACCAGGCTGCCATGTTTGAATTTGATTCCAACCTCTGAGTGTGGTGGAGTTGCTTTCTTTGGAGTTTTTTAAACAGAGGCTGTATGGCCATGGAGCTAATATCTCAGTTCTCTCCCCACTGGTAACAGGGTGTGCTTTGATTGTGTGTTCCTGCATGGTAGGGAGTTGGACTGGATGGCCCTCATGGTCTCTTCCAACTCTATGATTCTATGATTCTATCATTGCATCCATCTTTACAGGCTTAGTTCATGACAGAACTTTGGACTTTATCAGACTAGCCCCTTAAAACATTATTTGTCGGTATAAAAAAACCATTTTTATGCCAGCAAAAGAACGTCCCCTCACACTTACCTTCCTCTCCTGGCAAAGTAATTCCCAGCAATAAAGAGGAAGTGAATGGAGCCCTGTTCACCTCCTCATTTGAAATCCCGCGAGACTTCATTGTGTGGGAAATTTAAAAATAAAAACAAAAATAAAGCATTAAAATTTTTTAAAAGCACACACACACACACACACACTTTAAAAGTCCCAAGTAACCCAGGGAGGGTAATAAAAAGAGCAAAACTTACCTGGATGTCCCAATCTCACCCGGAAGTGTTCGTGCCAGACCATTCTTGCTGCAGTCACAAGAGTTAAATGGCCCAAGGTTTCACATGCCGGCACAAAAGTGACAAGGGGAATCAATTGATGGTTTAAGCCATAAATGAAAAACTATGGGTTTGGGGCTGGTTTTAACTGCAAAAGGATGACGTCATCTGATCTGCGCACCCTGTCACGGTTATGTGGCATTGTTATGATGTCTTTTTTCAAGTGTCTGATAAAGTCCTTAGAAGTAATGTATTGTTACATTATCTATAACATGTTACTTTGCAGAATGTCCTTCCCTTTATGTTTTAACATTAACACTATTTTTTTTATTTTTTTTAATGCTCAGAAAACAGCCTCCCTAAGAGGACTAAGTTTTTCATAACTTTTTATAATCTCTGTTATTTTCCCAAAGTACAAGCCTAAATAATCAAGAAATTAAAGTACATCATCAGCAAAATAATTTATTGAACAATGGATCTTATATGTTAGTCCATTGAATGGAAGAGTTAGTGAAACCACCTTTCCTTTTAGTTTAATTTAACACTAATATGTTGTTTGTGTATGTATGGCAAATAACATTTTTTTAACTATTTTTCCACGTGTTGCAAACAACTTTTATTCAGTTTCCAAAACTTTGCCTTAGGGAAGGAGTTGGTTCTTTTTCCATTTGTAAAGCTTTTAAAAAAATAATAAAAATAATGCATTGCTTGTAAAATAATAAGATTAATACTGACACTGTGTGTGTGTGTGTGTGTGTGTGTGTGTGTGTCAATGACTAATGGTAACATTTAAAAAAACACCAATGTTTCAAACTCTGGTTTTAAATGCTAGTTTTGATTTTTAAAGCCAAATAAATGGAGATTGTAACCCGAGTACCTTAAGGTTTGCACGCTCTCATATGACCTTGTACATATATTAAGAACTTTGTTAGATTTTTACTTCGGAACGTCCCTACCGTTGGACGTGATGGAGAGTGTCGGAGAGAATAAAGCAATAGTTTCTTACCACTAGACATCACTGTTCTGTCCATAGTGATGGACAGATGAAGGCAGCAAGTGCTCTGATTCGAGATTCCTGTAATATCATGTGGGTATCATTTCTAAATCAGGACTAATATAAGAAAACCTGTCCACCAGCCAATTGAGGGCTGGTTACCAAGACCTGTGGGAGCATGGGAGTCTTTGCATATGGTGATCATCACACATAGTGAATTATCATCAGCACCTGACAAGGGCATGCAGGCTTCAGGTGTCAGCATGCATTTGGAAGTAGAGTGTCTTATGGTGTGCTAAAACATAAGTCCCACAGGCAAAGTTGTAACTAGATATTTCTACAACCTGATCCAGAGATTTTAAAACTGTGCACCTGCTGACCTTTAATATTTCAGGAACCTGCATCATTCTTATTGCTGCTGTTCCTTTTACACCCTCAATGTATTTAGCTCCAGTATTTATAACCTATATTTCCACGTTACAAATGAGGGCCCCAAGGCAGCTAATATCAACAGAAAAGTAAGCCAAAATCAGTGCTGCCTGTCCATTGGCAGGCTACAAAATCTGAATGAGACAGACGAAAGGGGAACATAGGGGGTGACAGTCTCACAACCAGTAGAAAAAGCACACTCCCAGACCTGAAAAATGTACCATTTTGAATGTTTATTTATTTCATGTATAGCCCACTTTTTTCCCAATAGCGGGAATCAACGTGGCCTACAACTTATTAAAAACAATACAAGTATTAAAACTATACAAAACCATCAATAAAAATATAAATATAGAAGTAATTTTAAAAATAAGCATTTGTAAAATTAAAACCATTAGAATTCATTAAAAGACTACATACAAACCAACAAAACAGCACAGCATCGCTGCCTATTTCTGTCTTTGTGAGACAGAAATGCTCACGACGTTGCCTATTTCTGTCTTCGTGAGAAAACTACATTTGCCAGCCCTTGAAATTTCCATGGACTGCTTCCTTGGATGACACTGGGACCAGGAAATACATGCCATAAGATTTTTTAAAAGCAAGGTAAGGCAGTTTGGAGGGGAACATTTCTTCCTTCTTTTCCAGCTGACCCAGCCCCCATGTTTTTCTGAAACTCTGGAGAGAATGTTTGACTTGGCGTGCAATAATTTAAAAAGAACATCAATTTAAGATGAACATCATACAACCTAAAGGGAACCAGAAATGCCTAAAACGTGGCCTTCTGACTCCCTTGAGGTGTTTTTCCTCAAGAGCATACTCTCCAACTCTCCCTATTAATCAAGACTTGAGTAATCCTGTCCTGTCCAACCTTTTCAGCTCTTTCTAAAATGTCCCAGTTTCTCTCTTCTCCTCTTTCCACTTTCTGCTTTCATCCGCAGCCTATTTTCATTAGTGCAAATTAAGTGCAAAGTACAAAAGTAGTTTGTCCTCAACTCAGCAGGGGGAGAGGAGAAGAGGGAGGACAGAGTCTTGCCTTTCCCTCTAGGCTCAGGCAAAGGCAAACTGCCACAGCCTTTCCTAGCTTGTGGGTCCTTCTACATTAATAACTTTGCCATTTTGACCACACTCTGATGTCACTTGGCCACATGTGTCCCAGTTTTCATTTGTGAAGTGTTGGAAGTTCTGAAAGAGGGATGAAGAAGAGAAGAAAAATGAGCCAGAGCATATCTTTCAGAGCAACATAGAAATGTTATAACCCTCTTTCACACTGCACAAGTGTAGCCATTTTCTATTAAAGTTTTTAAAAAACAACTACTGAAGCAAAATTTGATACCGCTTCAAGTGTCATAACTCCATCCTATAGAATACTGGGCTTTGTAGCTTTTTTAAAAAATCTATCTATCTATTTATCTATCTATCTATCTATCTATCTATCTATCATCTATCTATCTATCTATCATCTATCTATCTACCGCTTGGGTATGCTTCCTTTTCCAGTGTGCTGATTGGCTGTATAGGAAACATACCCAAGCACTCCCTCAGCCAATCACCACCCACATGAAAATTCCCTCTCTACCTCACAATCCACTCCCGCCACTCAATGTGCATCTACAACCCCAGCCTCACAAGGGCCCCTCACTCCCTCAGCCAATCACCACCCACGTGCAAATTCCCTCTCCACCTCCCAGTTCACTCCTGCCACTCAATCTGCATCTATGCCCCCAGTCTCACAAGGGCCCCTCCCTCCTCTCACTCCCTCAGCCACTCACCACCCACATGTAAAACAAGGCAATATTTCCCCCTAAAATAATAGCGTGTAGCTGAACCGTGTGAACCTTTCAAATCTACTATAATGGCATTTGTAACACTGGGTACAGCTAGTTGTTTAGAATTCTCTGGCAACCAGCATTACTGCCTCCCCAAAACTACAAATCCCAGATTCCCTAGAAAGCAGACATGGCAATTAAATTGCTATAATTGGGTAGCAGTGAAAGAGATCAGGGTCTCTTCCCAAGGGCATGCTTCCATTTTGGTCTTTTCTCTGAAGGGATATAAATGAGAGGACAGAAGTGAATCATAGCTCATGTCTTTTGTAGCAGCTGACCAAGATCAGGGAAACTCTCTAGGCGGCAGGAATACCTTTGCATAAGTTTTCAATGATGATGAACTCCCATAGCTGGAATGCCAACGGTTGCAGGCCACAATGAGCAACGTTTGCCACCATCAACCTGTATCCAGATGGCCATGTGAATAAGCCTGCCATTAAGGATTGTTGTTGTTTTTTTAAAAGAAAAACTTGCCTTGATCGGCAAAAGTAGATTTTTGCTTAGCCTTATTTTTATAAGGAAGGATTAATAAACTGAGCAAGCTACTCCTGCATATGTAGCTTGGTTGGCTTTTTCCTTTCTCTCTCTCTCTCTCTCTTTTCTTTTTTTTACGAGGCTTATAGCAATCTCTTACACTTTCAGTAGTGCTTTGAATGTACATTTTTTATATTAATGATCTCACCAGGAGGAGGAGGGAGGAGAGTGCACTGTGAATGCAGGATGGCCATATGGAAAAGACAATGAAGTTTCGTAATTAAAACTGAAAAGGGAAAGAACTATGCAGTAATTAGAACACTGATTAATCAGCTGATAATTTTATCTTGATGAATGCCGCCGCTTCCCCTCTTCTTATTGACCTAGGAAAGGTAAGTTTAGACCAATTAAATATAAATTATTCCCTTTTTTCACATTCCAGACAGATCCCAGCTTTCGAAGTCAGGCTACATATAAGATGTAACAGGGAACAGCTCTATTTAAATGAATAATCCAACAACAAGAAAAGGGGGGGGGGGGAAAGTGAGATTTAAGGTTCTGAAAAGTAATGACTTCTCTGTAAAAGAATTGGGTAGAATTAGTCTAATTCCTTATTAACTGGGTTCAGTAAAAGTAGATGGAAATACCTATGCAAACCTGTAATATGATTTTATGTATAGGATTTTGTATATATAGTATACCATAAAGAAGATGCTATTTAATGTATAAAGCTGACACCTACCAGGTGGACCAATGACCATAATGGGATGATGGATCTTGTAGTATCATCCATCTCAAAGAGATTTCACCTAAATATTGGGAAGGACTTCATACTGCAAGAACTGTTTGACAGTGAAATAGACTTCCTCAGAGGGTGATAACATCATAGAGCTGGAAGAGTCCCCAAGGGCCATCCAGTCCAACCCCCTGCCATGCAGGAATACACAATCAAATCATTCCTGACAGATGGTCATCCAGGATCTGTTTAAAAAACACCAAAGCAGGAGGCTCCACCACACTCCCAGGCAGTGTATTCCTCTGTCAAACAGCTCTTATCATCCAGATTTTCTTCCTAATGCTTATGTGGAATCTCTTTTCCTGTAGTTTGAATCCATTGTTCTGTATCCTTGTCTCTGGAGCAGCAGAAAACATTTGCTCCCTCTTCAATATGACATCCTTTCAAGTATTAAAACATGGCTATTATGTCACCTCTTAACCTTCTGTTCTCCAAACTAAATATACCCAGCTCCCTAAGCTGCTCCTCATAGGGTATGGCTTCCAGACCTTTCAACATTTTGATCACCCTCCTCTGGACACATTCCAGCTTGTCAATACCTTTCTTGTAGTGTAGAGTTTGAAAAAGTTAACTTCATATCTCCCAGCCAGCATAACTATTGGCTGTGTTGGCTGGAGGATTGTGGGAGCTGTTGTCCAAAACTGTTTCTTTTTTCTAAGCTTGGGTATATAGCGAGTTATGTATATTCCAAACAAAATTATTAGTAAAGCAAGCTTTGAAGCAAATTTGGGAGCTTATTGAAAATTCCAGCAAAAGATCTGGAGGAAAGCTAAAGAATGCATTGTAGACATCAGTGTTGCCCTAGATTATTATTATTATTTTGCCAGATTAAATCTAAAGCAAAAATATAAAATGTGCACTTTGTTTGTGTGTATGTGGGGGGTGTTCTTAAAGAAAGGTTCCAATCTGTTTTGAGGGGAATTGAAAAAATTTCTATGGAATGAATGAAAATGTTAATGAAGGTCATGCATGCACAGTATTGACAAGCTTTGGAATGGAGAGGCAAAGTTCAGTGTTTGAGAACATACTTTGCACACAGAAGATCCCAGATGCAATCTTTGGCATCTCTAAACAGAGGTGGGAAAGAAATTGGTTTAAAAATGCTAGAGAGCCGCTACAAGTCATTGTGGACAACACGTGAGATAGATGCAGTGCCAGCTGGTGTTGGTGTGTTCATACATTTGGGCTGGCATCTTATTAGTGACTTATGAATGCATATGTCATAGAATCATAGACTCAAAATCTTTGAGTTGGAAGGGAGCATCTAGTCCAACCCCCTGCCATGCAGGAATACATGACTGAAGTACACCTGAAAGATGTCTGCCCAACCTCTATTTAAAGGCCTCCAACAATGGAAGGTCTACCACCTTTTGAGACAGTTCATTCCACTGTTGAACAACTCTTACAGCCAAGAAGATCTTTCTAATGTTTAGGTGGAATTTCTTTTCTCATTATTTCAATCCATTGGTTCATGTTGTAGTCTCTGGAACAGCAGAAAACAAGCTTGCTCCATCTTCTACCTAACATCCCTTCAGATATTTACAGATAGTTATCATGTCACCTCTCAGTTTTCTCTTCTCACATTATGAATGGGGGAGAATTATTCATCATGGTGCAACAGACATATTGTACTCACAGTGATGGAAGCAGAGGTGTGCCTATAGCAATGTTATGCATTCTGGTTGCACATTTCAGTTATGCATTGAAGTTACTATTGCACCCAGTGATTGGCACGTATTGTGCAATGTTGCTGTCCCATATAAGTTGCAGAACTCTGGCATAGGGTATCTCCACATGTGGATATTTACACTACTCTGAAGGGATGGTGATCACCCATCCCTACAAAATTATGTCCAGAGTGCTTCGTGATTCCAAAGTGGATTCAGAAAAATTGGAGCCATAAAATGCTTCCATGAGCTAGCTCTTGCAACATTGGGGGGGGGGGTAGGTCACTATGCGAAGACCTAAATCCTATCAAGGCACCAGATTCTGTCTGATCCTGGAAGCTAAGCAGACTCAACTCTGGTTAGCACTTAGATGGGAGACCACCAATGAATACCAGGTGCTGTAGGGTATATTTCAAAGGAATAAACTGGCAAAACCACCTCTGAGTATTCCTTGTCTATGAAAACACTGTGAAATTCATGGGGTCACCATAAGTCGACAGCCAACTTGAAGGTACATACACACACAGGTCACTATATATGCATCTGGACACCATACAGTGAGACAAATAACTAGCTATGGTCATTGTATTCATGCCATGCTTCTAAATCTCCCATTTGCCTATGTCACTGAGATTCGACTGATGGATTCAGTCTAGAGCTGCCATTGTTGAGTGGGAAATCAAATCATTTCCATACAGGAGATCCCAGGACTCAGTATGAGGTGGCTACATGTATTCTATTTTGTTCCAAGAAGGGCAATACCCAGATCCTCATAACAGCATCTATCACTTCAGAGAGGAAGTAATCTGCAGCTTCTAACCAAATAGGCTATATTTCTGTGTCAATGCACCTTCAAGTCACCTGTCAACTTACGACAACCCATGGATTTCATTGGGGGTTTTAAGACAAGGAATAATCAGAGGTGGTTTTGCCAGTTCTTTCCTCTGGAATATACATTTGTACCATACTATTAAACCAGTTTCATACTACTTTAGAACTGCTATCCTGGGATTCTGTTTTGGTAAGATGCTTAGAATTCTCTGCTAAAAAGCTTTAACGACTATCTACAGAAAATTCTAAGTATTTCACTCAACTACAAATCTTGTTGCCAGAGGGTGGAGTCATGACAACTGAAGTGAAGCTGATATAATTTTGTAGTCCAGATATATCCATAGTAAAACCCAACATTTCCATTTCTGCAGAGTCACATGGAAATCCAGAAAGGTAGAAGAGCAATAATTGTGCACTTGGGCATATTATTAGAGAGACCACCTCCTCCCCTACTCCATGCAGCATGCATATCGTGTGTAATTTTACAAATACAGCCAGCCCTCCACACCCACAGATTATATATCCATGGATTTCACTGTCCCTGGGTGAAAAATATTTTTTAAAGACCCCAAAAGCAAACATTGATTTTGCCATTTTATACAAGGGACACCATTTTACTACACCATTGTATATAATGGGACTTGAGCATCCACTGATGGGGGTGAGGGGGACCTGGTACCGAACCTCAGTGGATACCAAGGGCCCACTGTATTATAACAAATGCAGATAAAAACACATGCAAAGGCATAAGTAAAAACACACAACAGGGTTGTTGTTGTTGTTGTTAAAATGCAAGTAAACTACAGTACTAAAACCTTTTGACCAAAAGCATTAAAAAGACAATATGTTAGATTCAATAAAAAGAGCATACTATTTAATCAATCCATCAACTTTATTATGATCACAGATCAGTCATAAAACACAAAAGCAAAATATAGCACAAAATCATGGCAAAACCCAGCTCCCAGGTACAAGAATTCATATGTGTACACACAGAGAGGGGGGGGGAGAGGGAGGGTAGCTTCTAAATTAATACCAAATGGCATTCACTAGGATTACGTTGAGCCATGATGGGATTTGACCAACGTGCTCCTAGGGGAACATGCTAACAAAACTTTGCAACCATCAGTACAGATTCTTTAGAGGAAAGAAGAAGGGGGACAATACACTATTAAAAGCCCTTGTAGCCCATTTCTAAAAGCCTGTTGGAACAGAAACTTTCCACTTGCTGACAGAACAACAAGGAGGGAGCCATCCTAACTTACCTAGAAAATGAGTAATAGCTTGGGAGCAGCCACTGTGAACACCTTGCCCTGTGTTCCCACATACTCACACAAAAACACACATTCATAAACAATAACAAAACAGCAATAGTAGGATGTAATGGAATGTGGTGCAGTGGCAAAATAAAATGAAAATAATGTCCATGGCCACTGCAAAAAACAATTATAAGTAATAGCAACACATACAGTTCAACAAGAAGGTAAACATGCATGAAGTACATGTTTTTTCAAATGTCATTATACACAGAACACTACCAAAAAACACAACGTGAGTTATTGTCTGTGTTCCCTCAGACATGCCTGCTGACATGAGACTGAGAGAAGACTCAGCTCCCCACCCACCAAAAAAAAACCCAAACTCTTAAATGGCCTGAAATAGAATCCTTTCAAAACTGCAAATTAACTTTTTAAAACTACAACTCCCAGAATTCTGAACAAGAATGGACACTGACCATGCTAGCTAGGGTATTCTAGGAATTCTAATAAAAACATAGTTTTGGCCATGCTCTGGTGTAAATGAAATAAGATTGGCTCTCATGCTGAACTTTTTATGTTCATAACTTCTGACAGCTGAGATACAACTTCAGGTAAAGGCCACAGCTGAGCTATAGAGCACATGTTTTGTTATGTGGCCTCTCCTAGATTAAATCCCCAGGCATTTTCAGCTATAGTATCAGCTAGATCATGAGGTTTTGTTGTTGTGTGTCTTCAAGTCATTTCTGACTTATGGCAA
This sequence comes from Gambelia wislizenii, assembly GCA_030847615.1. Taxonomy (NCBI): domain Eukaryota; kingdom Metazoa; phylum Chordata; class Lepidosauria; order Squamata; family Crotaphytidae; genus Gambelia; species Gambelia wislizenii. The sequence goes on along the minus strand of JAUMIR010000001.1, from coordinate 15,226,321 downwards.
ACCTAAGGCAAAACTATTGTAGGATTTTCTTGGCAGGATTTGTTCAGAGGGGGTTTCCCATTGCCTTGCCCAAGGTCGCCCACTGGGTTGCCATGGGTGAGTGGGGATTTGAACCATGGCATCTTGAAGCCCTAATCTAGTACTCAAATCACTACACTAGGCTGGCTCTAGATCATTAGATAGATGCCTTTAATAAGGACAATATTCCACTATAGGAGGAAATAGCCTCACCCAGTATAGCACTGTTTCCTATATTCTACTGTCATCCAATGCCCCAATCACTTATGTTTACTCATAATTAATTTACTGGGTCATTGTAATCATTTATTTCATGCATAATTTACTATGTTAGGCGAGAAAAGATATTTGCCTGAAATCTGCTTTAGAATTCAATCCATTACAAGCTGGGATGTTCTATGGAAAAAACAGTTGCACCTTAATTCCACTTTGTTTCTATTGTCATTTCCTTAGGTGACAGAATCTGGTGATATAAAACTAAAGGCTGATCTGTGTAAATCAAGAAATGGACAAGTCTGACGATAGTTAGAAATTCAACTGCAGAAAATGAGAAAGATGTGTGAGGAAAAGGGCCCATGAATCACTACTGGGAGTTTTTAAAAGAGAAAAGGGAGAGAGAGAAACAGTGAATACGAGCCTTGGGGGGGGGGATCAAACAATAGTTCTTTTAATCTGCATAAAAAAGAGATCTTACACACACACACACACACACACACACCTATCCTTTTTGACCTTTGTGGACTGAATTCCAACTCTTTAATAAAAGCTTCTAATACTTCTGACACTGGATATATAAATATAGAAAAGAACGTACCCTAACAACGATTTGAAAACATTGACCATACATTGAAGTCAACTGCTTTTCAAAGGCATTCAGGACCTTCACCCTTTAATTGTGTCACCTCTCCTATTAGAAATCTCCTCTGGCTAGAGAAGATGACCTTTTCAAGACTCAAATGGTCAAGAATCATAATATATGTCTATGTGGAAATGCAGTGTATTGTGTGTGCTTGTGTGCGTTTGTTAGGAAGGAACAGATTGATTTGGAAAGGTGTTTCCCCCTCCCGCACGCACACATACAATTCAAGAATTATAAAAGTATCTTTCATTTATAGGTATGTTCACCTCTGCTGGGATACTGACTTCTATACTTTAATGTGGGTGCTATCAAAGGAGCAAAGCTCCTCTTTTTAAAAGATCAAAGTGCTAAAATTAAGATTTTAGCAAGGCAAAACTGAGTACAATAAGAAGGAGTGAAGAAAAACAAGCTTTCAGATATTGGATCTCCATGAGAACAAGACTGTTTTATTTCATTTCTGGAAGTAGTCATTTTGAGACAATCCTTAGTTACCTTGCTGGGCTACCTTTTCCATCTCTCACCCTCTTTCATACCTCTCACCCTCTTTTGTTTTATTTATCATATACTGCTAATCTTTTTTTTTTTAATTTACAAAGTTCATCAAGAAGTCTTTCCACTGTCATTCATCTCTTCCCCCATCCCTACCCCCTTGTTTCTCTTCCTCTACTTCTTTTTTATTTTCTCTGTTTACACTACGTCAGTCTCAGTTCATCCAAATCACACTCTTGTACTAGTTTTTAGCTGCCTATTACAGAACCATGTTCCTAAATTTGGGGATGTTTCATTGGTATTTCTTTGGCACAACATAGAAGAGTTTGTCACTGACAAGTCTTGCCTGTTTCTGCATTTGCCTCAAAGTGTATTTAAACATGTAATAGGGAAAAAAAGGAATACATTTTGATTTGAGCATAATCATGTTATCAAGAAGCATCGAGGAAACCTTAAAGATTAAAACAGGCAGAACAGAACAGCTGCATCACAGCATATTGTAAAATAATTAAAAACAATCAGCTCCAAGGGACAAAAGACTTAACAATGGCAAATCTTTGACAAACTCTGAATGGTGCTTATAGTATGAATACACTTGGGAGCAGAGGGAAAACTGAAATTATGGTGAGGGTGTTTTAGGGGTATTGGTCTGTTTTGGGGTGTTTGGGGTGTTGTTTGGTGGGTGTTGTTTTTTTGTAAAATGATAGTCATTTGGGCAACCCATGAAGTCACTGTGAGTTTAGTAATCCAGCAGAGGGCAAAGAAATGCTCTGAATAGGCAAAAGAACAATCTGCATTGGGGTTTTCAGACTCTGACAGCTTTGGGTATTGAGCTGAAAGACAGGTGTGAGAGATCCAGAGAGTTTCTGTTATATTTTACAAGGTATGCCACTGAGGAAAATGGAAGTACTTCAATTTTAAGGCAACTCAACAATGCAGGTGGTCAGGTTTTTGATGCTTGGGTTTTGTTTTTTTTAAGCATGCTGGTGTTATTCTTGCTGAAGGACAAAAAGGAATTGAGAACTGAGCAAAATAGTACAAAGGGTAATGAAGTAACAAATAATAATGTGTACACAAAGAAAGAACACAGAGGTGGGGAAAAGTTCCGATGATGTTAAATTATAATGAGCTAAGCCAACAGAAAGCAGCAAACACTTTGCCGTTATACCAACTCGGAAGAGTCCTCAGAACTGACATAATATAGCATTGTTCACCCATTCTTTGTGATGTAAAAGATAAGTAAGCATTCCCCCACACTGCCCCCCATTGCAATATAATGAAGCTGCTCTGAAAATAATGAACATTTGATCGGAGAATTGCCTAAACACAGAAGTGTGGTTTGTGAGGTCCAGCAAAAAATAAAAATAAAAAATTGAAAGACAATAAGAACCCGATGACACAGAGATTAAATTACTACACATAGATCAAGCTGTGAAAGAGACATCCTTTGCTTTACAGCTAGAATACCGGTACTATATTGAGCTGTTTGCCTCTGTTTTAGGCTGGGCAAGATATCTGAAATAATCTACGGAGTTGAGGCACACTGTGGGCTAAAGATCCTGCTCTGTCCTCCTTAAGAATGATGGAACTAGAACATGATTTTCCAACTGACCTTTAATGACTGCCTTGAAAAAAAGGTTTCTAAAGCATCCCCTTGTTGGACAAAACCAACAGAGAATTCTAGGCTCTCAGCATTCTATCCCCACATGGGAGTTCTAAAGACAAACCTTCCACAACATATTCAGATTCAGCTCAGGCACCAAGCCCAATGGATAGCTAAAGACTGGAAGGAAAATTAGTTGAGCAATTTGAATGTTTGTGCTATCAGTCCTAGTTGTTTCTGTTTTAAAGCACAGTCAATGCAAATATTAATATCTATCTTCTGACCACCTGCTTCACCCATCAACATGGCAAGAGCCATGGCTTAGCTTTCTTGAAATAACCAGGCTTCCAAACCATATCTCGCTGTATTTCTCACAGCAACTACTGTTTAACCATCTTCTTGCTTCCAGCCCTTTCTTGGTAGCTTGCACTTGCAGCATACTGCAGAAGAAATGTTGCATGCCTTAAACACCGAGTGTGAGAGACGACTTTTCCAGGGGGAGAAATACCTTATCTATCTCCCAACTTCTAGAGTTACCAGTTGTCTCCTTAAGGTTTCCCCCCAGTATTTCATGCATTTTCAACATATGCCATCATTCACATTTTCCCCCTACTGTCCAAAGGACTTATGTTCTCCACTCCCAACATGCATTACTTGAAGTCTCTTCTTGGTAGTTCCATCAGAATATTTTTTTTAAAAAAAAAATAAAGTAAAGTAAAATAAAATAAAAACTCAGGATTCCTGTCTAACTGCACACTATGTCAAACTTCTTATGTACCTCCACCTTCTTCTGCCAGCAATTGTTTCATTCCAGTCCCCGCAACTCATAGATTCAAAACTCAGCCATAACTCTGGGCTTTTTTTTTCTTCTATAAAGCTGCCATGATTGCCCCTGGTCAAAATTATTCTGTACTTTTCTGCAGCCCCAACAGCACTTTTCACAGTCAGGCTTATTCTCCACATTGTTGTCTGCAGTCAGTCACTCAAAAAATTCTTATGGTCCCAGCAGCACTAAAAATACATAACAGCTTCCTTACAATAATAGCTGTGAATCGCAGCATTCCTCGCCTGACATAAGTAGTTAAAATAGGGTAGATTTTTTTAAAAAAAAAAAAGTTGAAATGAAACTTTTTAAAAAGTTCAAGTGAGAAATGGGGGAAAAGGTTGAAAAGGACTCCCCTACCGTCTAACAATATTAAAGTCTGCCTCAAATTTACAAACGTACTCAGCCACATCAAACACGCCGGCTTCAAACACATGCGCCGGCTTCAAACCCGGCAACTTCAAACCCGGGAGCTTCAAACACACGCGGCAGCTTCAAATGCGGCAGCTTCAAACACCCTTATGGCAGCCATTTTGCTCACGCTCAAAAGAGCACAACCTTAGACACCTTAGGCAGACACCTTATCCACTAGGCTACACAGAGTCTTTGTTACAAGAAAAGAATTATTGGAATTTGTCGACGTTAAATTAGCCCATAGAGGGAGCTCACACCGTCCCACAAATGTACAGTAATTGGAACATACTGTAATTTAAAACATATTTCTATTAAGATCTCTATAGAGAGGCTACCAGAGGTCAACGCTGAGAATTCCTTACTTCACACCAACCTCTGAGTGCCCATAAAATTTCATTCAAATTAGACCCATTGACCATGTACTTTGTAACTTCAACCAGAGAAGAAGAAGAGAATTTGGTTGTATATTCTCCAATACAAGCACTGATTCTTATAATGATTATTTGCATCTGATGTCGGAACATGTAAAATCTGTTAGAAGACTATAACAAGAATAAAGTTGTAGTAATTGGGATTGTCATGGCAATGCTCTCAATCCATGTGGTTCTGTTAAGACGTCTATAGTAGAGCTCTTTTTATAGCTTGCCTAGACTTGCTATTGTGTCTCACCATGGCCTATATTGAATACACTGCTCTTTTTAAAACTATATATATATAGCAGTATGATTGATATTTGAAGATGAACAATAAAATTGAAACTATCCTATGTGAAATGGTCTTTCTTCCAGATGAACACAAGGTAAACAAAATCCAGAATTCCCATGGAGGTACCAAACAGAATGACCACTCAACAGAAGAAAATAAAGAGTAGGTAGGAAAATTTCATACTAACATTTTGCTTTTGAGAGGGAAGTTAATAAATAAACAACCCAATGATTCAAACTATTTTAATTCATCTGGCCTATGCAAAACTGAAGTGAAATGGAATCATCAGGCAACTTGTAGGAGAGGTTACATTTAACTGAAAATGAACATGGATGGCAGCAATAAATTTGTAGGTTGAATTGAAAGGTCATCAAGTCTCTTGACTTTAGGGCAGCTTTCTTCACACCGGTGCCCTCCAGCTGTGTTGCACTACATCTCCCATAACTCCACAACCACTATAGACCAATTCATCGTGAGGTCATCACATTGGGGAAGGTTGCTTAAGGATGAAAGCAAGACTTCTTGTAATACTATAAAAGGTGTTAAAACATCTCTTTCAAATTAGAGAGTTTTATAATAATAATAATAATAAAATTTTATTTATATCCCGCCCCTCTGCAATGCAATCGGGGCGGCTTACAATATAAAAACCCCATAGTCACCATACCCTAGCCCACCCACCCCTTAAAATAATATTAAATTACAAAGAATTTAAAACATGGATTAATTAAAATATATATAAATTAGAAGAAAAAAAATTTAAAAATTAAAAAAAAAATTAAAAAAATTTAAAAAAAATGTTTTTTCAAGCTCTGGCTGTGCTTTGTGTTTGCATCCTCCTCTCCCCACTGTAAATGACAATTTGTTAGATTCCTTTAGCACATTTTCTTAATTGATAGCCTAATCGAAATCGCCATGTTGGAACTTTCTAAAGGTTCCACAAGGATAGGTAACACTACAATAGAAGGTGAATCTGAAGTTTTAATATTTTCACCAGGAAAAAAATATATGGTAGGAATGTATTGTACCTATCCAGTCATCTAAGAGTCCATCATAGAATATTTTTAAGAAACCCCCCTCTAGAAATCTGAATGAAAAACGCTTACACACTGACTGAGTCAGAGAATGAAATAGAGGTCTAGCTATGTCTTACATAGTATTGTGTTACATGCACACTGAATAGTGCTGAAAAGCATAGTTCCATCATCTCAAGAATGACTTTCATTACAAAATACTGTAATATTAAATGTAAGCGGGAAATTGCATGCCCCTTCATTTTGGGTGTTACCTTGCTACCTTAATTTGCTGCCTGCTTTTCAACGTCTTGAGTTAACCAAATCCAGAGACTGAGTAGTCCTATTGAGTATTCTTATGTGGCAAAGGTACAAAAAAGTAAAGAGAGCAAAAGTGCTACAGCTTTCTGGTTTTCAGTAACACCAGCTTTCCAAGTCAACAGACTGTTTCAAGAGATGCATGAAGCAGACCATGGCTATAGTCTTGAAGCCTACTGAATTCAGTATGCCTTACAGTGGACCCTTATTAACTGCTGGAGTTTGGTTCCAGGACCACCCACGGATACCAACATCCATGGGTGCTCAAGTCCCACTATATACAATGATGAAGTAAAATTGTGTCTCTTCTATATACTTGTAATGGCAAAATTGAGGTTTCCCATTGCCTACTGATTCTTTTACATGCCATATCCTCAGTTTTCTATTCTCCTCTCCTTGTTTTCTGCCTTGGTTGTGCACTTTGCTATCGAATCTAGCTGACTGTGGTGACCCACAAGATTTTGTTCTAAGACCAGCAGTTAGTCTCAGTCTAAACCCACTGAACTAGTAGAACTTAAGTGTTCTTACTAAGTTCCTTTCAAGTTCTATTTGAAGTTGCCATTGGGACTACAGGTTGCCCCCCATATCCATCAAGGATACATTCCCAGACTTACCATGGATATGTGAAACCATAGATACTATCAAACCCTATTGAAATGAATGACTTTTGGCCCAGCTTCTGGTGGAAGCATGCTATAGAATTGTGCTAGAGGACCTAGACAATGCCTAGGGAGAACATATTCTTTCAGATGTGGATCAGTGGAACTGCAGATACCAGTCCTGTGATGTGGGGGTTGACCTGTACTCCTGCTGTGATTAACACTTGGGACATTTTCAGGCACCCCTGACTGTGTAAGCAGCCTCCGGAGCAGTAACGAGCCTGATGCGTGGCAGGGGGTCCTTTGTGGACGCTGCTGTCCCTCTTCCAGGATCATTCGTGGCATGTACGTGAAGCTTTGGAAGCAGCAGCGCCATATTTTAATCACGGGCAACTTCCGTGATTGAAATATGGCACGGCCGCTTCCAAAGCTTAACGTATGTGCCATGAATGATCCCGGAAGAGGGACGGCGGCATCTGAAAAGGATCCCCTGCCACGCAGCAGCCTCGTTACTGCTCCGGAGGCTGCTTGCTCGGTAAGTGCTATCTGAAAATGTCCTTGGATTTAGGCCTTTGTTTACAATTGTAGCAACAACTCATGATGTCATCATACATGAAGTCCATTGACCAAATCACATTGACTGTTTAAGTATTTGAAGGGGTGTCACATTGAGGATGGAGCAAGCTTATTTTCTGCTGCTTCAGAGACAAGAACACGGAACAATGGATGCAAGCTCCAGGAACAGAGATTCCACCTCAACATTAGGAGGAAATTTCTGACAGTAAGAGCTCTTCAGCAGTGGAACACACTCCTTCGGACTGTGGTAGGGTCTCCTTCCTTGGAGGTCTTTAAACAGAGGCTGGATGGCCATCTGTCAGGGATGCTTTGATCATGATTTCCCACGTGGCAGGAGGTTGGACTCGATGGCCCTTGTGGTCTCTTCCAACTCTACAGGTCTATGATTCTATGATTTCTATACCCATCTAAAATCCTAATAAGAGCATGTCTTGTGAAATTGACATATTTCACCATGTGTTCTAATAAAAACACCATGTGTTCAATTATCAAATTTCCATTATTAAAACAGTTCATCTTTATTCCAGTCTGAATTTTTCAAATGTGCTTTAAACTACTCACAGAACATGCTATATTTCTTTTGTAGTTAATCTATTTTTCTTTTCCACTTCCACAGTCCTGATGGGTGATATCTGATGGTCTAGAGTTTGTTTATTTGCATTTGTCTCCTGATGAAATTGTTGACTTAAATTCAAGTGCTCCTCCAAATGAGAGCAGACCCATTTTTGAATCAGTGGCATTTACATAAGTGTGAACTTACCATTCTGCCATGGATGCAATGGGTTGACTCTGGTTGGGACTATCTGTTGGACTGTGATCCTATTTTGTTATATATTTGTAAAAAATATTTTCCTTCACCTGTTTTTTATCTTACAATCCTATGTGACATTTTATCTTATTAGACACAATGGTACATTTCCTGTTAGCTTCAGTACCTAGATGTTTAGATGCTCAGGTCTTAAGGAAAAAAATACTGTATGTATGTTTTCCATTGTATTTTTCTCTTAGTTGCATGATCTTTGAGATGAATAATTTTATTTCTGTTGTTACTGCTGTGCTTAAAATTCTACTGAGGACTATCTAAAAGGGTAAGATCATCATAGGCATGATAAAAGAAAAAGATAGTGGGGGAGAGAAAATCAAGGTAATTCATAAATATGTGAAAAATGCCTAAAAGCTGGTCTAAATTCTATTATTAATCCCAACTAGAGTGGAAACACTAAATCAATTGGGTTTACCATCTATTGACTCATCATTGAACAATTGATTAAGTGGGTCCCCTCTAGTCGGGACTAACCAATAGGATTTCAGACATGCAGTTATGCTTTCTTGGATGGTGCATAACTATTCATTGGTGCACTTGGTTTACTGGGATTGCAGAAAAATTCACTGTGCATTCCCCATTGGACAATAGAACACTAAGCAGGCACAATTGGTTGCATAATGTTGGTATTGAGCAGTGCAACGATCACATAACTACATGAATGCAGACTTACAACTTGCAATCATAATATAGGAGTTTGACCCTGATCTTATTGTCATTCAAAAAGACATTACATACCTTTTGATTGCCAGAGAATAAATAACTGATGTCTTTAAGACCATGGTAACAGAATAGAGCACAGCTCAAGCATTAAGAGTATTCCCATTAAATAGGCAAAACAGTGAATCAGTTGTGTTTGCCGATGTGTTGACTCACCATTCAACAATTGAGTCAAGTGCTCTAGTCTAGTTGGGACTGGCCAATAGTATTCCAGCCAGTTAGTGATAATGTGCATTCTGGGAGGGAGGATCCAAGTGACAAATGGCCATTGACAGACTAATGGAGCCAGTCTGGATTGTCCAATCCAAGGGCAGTTTAAATATCAAGAACCATAACAAGGGAGAACAGAGGCCCTGGAAGTGCCCATCAACAGGTAGGCCATCATCAGAATAGCAGACTAAACAGGAAGGGAGACAACACAAGTCACCTGCTGACATTCTTCTCTTTGGTGAGATCTGAAATTAAGATCTATAATCTGTTGTCTTTAGGCATAATATGTTTCCTCATTTTTGGTGATGCAGGAATGTCTCTCTCTCTCTCTCTCTCTGGCTTTTCTTCGCAAACGAAGATTCAGGAAAGACTCATCCCGCGCTTTCTGCAAGCGCGCTGATGACTATATTTAGGATTGTGCATAGACAGAGCTGATGAAAGCGCTCGAGGAGTCGTAGGTGGTGGCGATAGGTGACCCATGTTTCAGATCCATAAAGGAGGATAGACAGTACGATGGCTCTATACACACTGATTTTTGTGCTTTGCATCAGGTGTTTATTGCTCCAGACTCTTTTGTGAAGTCTTCCAAATGCACTATATGCCTTTGCTAATCTGTGATCGATCTCTTTATCAATCTTGGCATCTGAAGAGATTATGCTTCCCAGGTAGGTGAACTGCTGAACGGACTTGAGCACAGATTTGTTGACGGCAATGTGGGGATGGTGGTGTTCGTCCTCTCCATTGACGCCCCCTTGTCGTGGGAGAGAGGCTTGCGTACCCTAATGAAGTTTTGAGCTATGCTGGCGGTGGCATAATAGCCACTGGTAGGGTCTCCCATGCCAGACAGGTCAAAACCAAAGGGTCTGACAAAGAGCGTCAAAGGGCAGGATGGGCTCTCTAGCCTTGTGGCAACCATCCTAGGAGAAGGAAAACTCCAATCCCAAACCCGGGCAGATGGTGCTCGTCCAACCCTGTAAGGTCAACCATCTAAGAGAAGGAAACTCTAATCAAACCTACGGCCCAAGGACCTCGCTGCCACGTCCATGCTTGCAGGAATGTAAGAGGGCACAATTGTGTAAGAGGGCACAATATTCCTCATAGGTGTCAAGTGGAATGGCCACTGGTGGAACCTCTCATTCACAGGCAGATGATTAATTATTCATTGATTATAGCATATAATTATTGTTATCAAGTATTTCCCAATAAGAAATGCAAAGTTTTTCCTAGAACCTATCTGAAGGTACCCAGATCTACATTGAATAAGAAAAGAGTTAGCATACACAAAGGGCATCTAAAGGTTATGCACTGGTTATGACCTATAAAGCCTTATAACAGCCAGACTATCTGAAAGACTGTGGCCAAGATTCTACACTGGAACATACCACTGCCTACACTATTCCCTGTCCTCTCTAGGCATCTTCTAGATCCTCCAGTGTGACTCTATGATCAGCTTCCAGCAGAAGCATACTATAGAGGCTCACTTGAGGACCTAGAAGATGCCTAGAGAGAATACCTCTCTAGGCATGTTCTAGGTCCTCCAGCATGACTCTATCTTCAATTTCTGGCAGAAGCATACCATAGGGTAATGCTGGAGGACCTAGAAGATACTTAGAGAGACCATATTTTTTCAGATGTAGGTAAGTAAATCCATGGATATGGGTCCTGTGGATAGAGAGTCTACCTTCATAGGGATGGTGAGCTAAATCTAACATTATTCTAGCAGTTGCCACAAAAGGTTCTTCCTCTCTCTCCCTCTGTAGTACTCTACATTGCCCAAAAAGTGGTCCTCAAAACCACATGGGGGAAGCTGCAGGGGAGAGGGGATTAACCAGCTCAGTTCTACTAGAATCCTTCATTCTAATAGCAAAAGTCCAGTGCTTTTGCTATTAGCACTGGCCCACTAGTTGGACTGGCCCACTAGTTGTTTTCCATTATACTCAATTTTTCAGTGGTTGTGATCAATTCTCTCATTCATGTCAATTTCTTTGTGATGCCCTTTATATCCATTGCTAGCACCCCTAATAAATCCTATCCTCAGGAACCCCAATAATTGGCTTATTAATAATTTGGCATATTAATATAGTCTTCAATGGGGAAGAGCAGTAAAATATCAGGGACTCGCTGTAAGATCCCAAAGGCATGTGTTAAGCCATGTATCGCCCAAAGGAAGGACTATAAACAAATCCCAAACTGTGAGAAAACATAACGAGGTCAAGAGGACATTGTCTGAACACACCCTAGTGACAGACAATTGATCCCATCATCCATGGTTGGACTAATACTTTGTCTGAAGGTATCCCCTTCTGTTTGTCCCCAAACCCAGCCATTAAAGAGGCAGCTCAAGCTTTGTGAAACTAATTACCAGGATATTAAGAGTAGTTGCAACACATTAACATCATCGGAAACTCATTGTTCAAAAACAGGAGTTTCTTGAAACCCATTGTTCAAACTCTGAGAGACACCTGGAATCCATTGTTTCAACACACAAAATGTGGCCCAAAATCATGCCTCACTGCACACAGATTTGTTTCCTGGAGATACTACATCCCTCTGTGTAGCCAGGTGCACAGAGCCTCTTCCTGGGGACACTATGCCTCTCTGCGCTAGCCACTCCTGATTCATCCATCCATGCTGACTGTCTGCCCAATGACTTCAGACTACAGGACAGGTGCCGTATATCCCTGGAAAACTCCCTATCTATCCCTCTGTCAATCTTCCTTCTTCCATTCCCAGTAGTCTTGTATGAATGTCTTATTGTGTGAATGTGTACATGCTTGGTGTTATTATTTTTAAGTCCTTAATAAATATCATTGTTAACTTTTCATCTTGTGTTTGTGTGTGCATCAGTTCAGAGTTAGTAGGGGTACACAAAGGCAAAAGATTCCCTTGTTGCCTCCTTTCACATTGCTAAAGTCAAGTTGCTGCTAATTTCCCCACCATATTAGAAACTTGATATATGTGTGGAAATTCCACGAGTGATTTGGGTAACACCATTAAAGATTATGTATGCACCTATAACTGTCTAAACATCATTAGGGTATGCAAGCCTCTCTCCCATGACAAGGAGGGTCTCCCATGCCAGACAGGTCAAAACTGAAGGTTCTGACAAAGAGCGTCAAAGGGCAGGATGGGCCCTCTAGCCTTATGGCAACCGTCCTAGGAGAAGGAAAACTCTAATCCCAAACCCGGGCAGATGGTGCTCGTTCAACCCTGTAAGGTCAACCATCTAAGAGAAAGAAACTCTAATCAAACCTATGACCCAAGGACCTTGCTGCTACCGTCCATGCTTGCAAGGCCACAGCAGTTGAACCTTTGGTTTAAAGGGTGAGGCCAGTTCTTTGCACGCTGCACTCCACCAGAAAAATCCATTGCACAGGCTCGAAGGACAAATCCAATTCTGAAAAAGCCCTGTAGATATAGGCAAGGGACAAAACGGCAGGTGTAAAGATGCACTGGAAGCCGCAGACCCAACCCTGCATGCAGGCAGTTCAGGATTTTGGGCGCTTGAGGCTGACCCAGGAGATGACAGTATTGTTCGGCAGCATCCCGAATGACCAAGCAGCCTTTTTTAAAGGAGAGCACTGCTTGCTCCATATGGAGAGGGGCCTAGAAAAGGTGGCCTAATAAAAGCTCATCTCCATCTACCTGGTTGGCTAGCCGCGGCCAATGGTCATCTTCTGATGTGGTCAAACCAAGGTAAAGAAACAAAGGCACACACTGGCCTCCAAAGGTGTAAATAAACTGATAGTGCAATGGGAGTAATAAACACCTGAGTTGAAGCACAAAAATCAGTGTGTATAGAGCCATTGTACTGTCTATTGTCCTTTATGGGTCTGAAACATGGATCACCTATCACCACCACTTACAACTCCTCAAACGCTTTCATCAGCGCTGTATACGCACAATCCTAAATATACACTGGACTGACTATGTGACGAATGTTGCTGTCCTTGAGCAAGCAGGGATCACCAGCATTGAGGCCATGATATTGAGAACACAGCTGCGCTGGGCAGGGCACATTTCTAGGATAGAGGACCATCACCTCCCAAAAACAAGACTCTACAGTGAGCTTGCCATGGGTCAGCGTAAGAGGGGTGCTCCAAAAAAGCGATACAAGGACTCCCTGAAACAACATCTCAGGCTCAGCCAAATTGATCACCAACAACTGTCCACCCTGGCTTCACATCGGGAGACATAAAGACACACTATCCACAATGCTGCAGCCTTATTTGAGAACTCACGCCAAACAAGTCTTGAAGAGAAACGACAATGCAGAAAGAATCACAAGCCGGAAACATCACCTAAGGAGACCTTCTGCTGTGCTTTCTGCAACTGGACCTGTTTATATTGGATTGGCCTTTTTAGTCATCAGCGCGCTTGCAGAAAGCGCGGGATGGGTCCTTCCTGAATCTTTGTTTGCGAAGAAAAGCCAGAGAGAGAGAGATAACTGTCTAGAAGCTCTGTGATCATTTTTAAACTCATGGTAATGAAATCAAGAACAAACAACAAAGATAAGCACTGAAGAAAGGATTTCTTGGCTAATACCTTCATCTGAGAGGTCAGCAACAAATATTATCCCAAAAGAGTAATAAACCAGCTTTTCCGACATCTTTTTATTTATTTTAATCACATTGAGAATTCCCCATTTCTCCAAGGGTGATCAAAGTCACAACCATGGTGTTTCCTGCATCATCCTTGTGATAACATTCTGAGAAAAGTGTTTGTTCTTCTGGATTTGTTGACAAGATTTGTTCAGAGAGGCTTTGCCTTTGTCTTCCTCTGAGGCTTTGAGAGTGTGTCTTGCCCAAGGCCACCTAGGGGGGTTTCCATGGCTGAGCAGGGATTTGAATCTTGGTCTCCAGAGTCCAATGCTCCAACCACTTGAAACAGAGGCTGGATGGACATCTGTTGGGAGTGCTTTGATTGGGTAATCCTCCATGGCAGGGGGTTGGACTAGATGGCCCTTGGGGTCTCTTCCAACTCTATGATTCTATGCAATCTGTACAATTTCACTTACACAGGAGGTTGTACTTTTGCTGCTATTGCATTTTGGATGCAGTCTGTTCATACTTGCATGAAGAGAGTTCCACAGGTTTAACAATTTCACATATGCCTAAATCCTACTGTAAGCCCAACTACAGAAAGCAGTTGAATCAATGGGATTTACCTATCTGTTGACCCACTGTTTAACAATTGATCCAAGTGAGTCTATTATAGTAGGGCCCAACAAATATGATTCCAGGCATGCAGCTGTGCATTCTTGGATGGTTTGCAACTATTTGCCAGTGCCTTCAATGTACCACTTGATTCAATGGGATTGCAGAAACAATTGTTGTAAATTTCCCCTGGCACAAGAGAACACTGAGCCAACCACCTTGTCAGATACACAATTCATAGAATCATAGAATCACTGAGTCCAGTCCAACCCCCTACCTTGTGGGAATACAGAATCATAGAATCATAGAATCATAGAGTTGAAACCTCTCCATTGACGCCCCCTTGTCGTGGGAGAGAGGCTTGCGTACCCTAATGATGTTTTGAGCTATGCTGGCGGTGGCATAATAGCCACTGGTAGGGTCTCCCATGCCAGACAGGTCAAAACCGAAGGGTCTGACAAAGAGCGTCAAAGGGCAGGATGGGCTCTCTAGCCTTGTGGCAACCATCCTAGGAGAAGGAAAACTCCAATCCCAAACCCGGGCAGATGGTGCTCGTCCAACCCTGTAAGGTCAACCATCTAAGAGAAGGAAACTCTAATCAAACCTACGGCCCGAGGACCTCACTGCCACGTCCATGCTTGCAAGGCCACGGCAGATGAATCTCTGGTTTAAAGGGTGAGGCCAGTTCTGTGCACGCTGCGCTCCACCAGAAAAATCCATTGCACAGGCTCGAAGGACAAATCCGTTTCCAAAAAAGCCCTGTAGCGACCTGCGAGGGACGAAACCGGCAGGTGTAAAGATGCACTGGAAGCCGCAGCCCCAACCCTGCATGCAGGCGGTTCAGGACATTGGTCGCTCAAGCCTGACCTGGGAGATGACAGTCTTGTTCGGCAGCATCCTGAACGACCAAGCAGCCTTTTTTAAGGAGAGCACTGCTTGCTCCATATGGAGAGGGGCCTAGAAAAGGTGGCCTAACGAAAGCTCATCCCCAACTACCTGGTTGGCTAGCCGCGGCCAACAGGAATCTTCTGATGCGGTCAAACCAAGGCAAAGAAACAAAGGCACACACCGGCCTCAAAAGGTGTACATAAACTGACACTTGCATGCTGGAACATCAGAACCATGCAAGACTCTGAAGATAGTGGACGGCCTGAGCGTCGTTCTGCCCTAGTAGCCCTTGAACTATCACGGCTTAATATTGACATCGCTGATGTGACGAATGTTGCTGTCCTTGAGCAAGCAGGGATCACCAGCATTGAGGCAATGATATTGAGAACACAGCTGTGCTGGGCAGGGCACGTTTCTAGGATGGAGGACCATCGCCTCCCAAAAATACTACTCTACGGTGAACTCGCCACGGGTCAGCGTAATAGGGGCGCTCCAAAAAAGCGATACAAAGACTCCCTGAAACAACATCTCAGGCTTGGCCAAATTGATCACCAACAGTGGTCCGCCCTGGCCTCACATCGGGAGGCATGGAGATGCACTATCCACAATGCTGCAGCCTTATTTGAGAACTCACAACGAACAAGTCTTGAAGAGAAACGACAACGCAGAAAGAATCACAACCCAAAAACATCACCCAAGGAGACCTTCTGCTGTGCTTTTTTGCAACCGGACTTGTTTATCTCGGATTGGCCTTTTTAGTCATCAGCACGCTTGCAGAAAGCGCAGGATGAGTCCTTCCTGAATCTTCGTTTGCGAAGAAAAGCCAGAGAGAGAGAGAGTTGAAAGAAACCACAAGGGCCATTTCAACCCCCTGCCACGCAGGAATATACAAAGCACTCTGGATGAATGGCCATCCAGCCTTGGTTTAAAAACCTCCAAAGAAAGAGATTCCACCACACTCTGAGGCAGTGTATTCCACTATCAAACAGCTCTTACCATCAGGAAATTCTTCCTAATGCTCTTTTCCTGTAGTTTGAGTCCATTGCTCTGTATCCTAGTCTCTGGAGCAGCAAGTAATAAGCTTGGTCCCTGGTCATTATAACATCCTTTCAAGTATTTAAACATGGCTATTGTGTCACCTCTTAACCTGCTCTTCTCCAGGCTAAATATACCCAGCTCTCTAAACCACTCCTCAATAGGGCATAGCTTCCATTGGTTGTGAAATGTTGGTATTCAACAGAAGGGTGGTGTCAGGCCACTACATGAGTATAGATTTACAATTTAAATGTCTAACTTAGGCACTTTATCTGTTACCTAGCCCTACAGCCCTCTCCCTTCAATAATTCATAATTCAGCTTATTAGACACTTCATGTGGTTTCAAGTAGACCAGGGAAACTCAAACATAGGGGCTAGTGGAGGTCACTAGGACCTACCAAGGTATCATTGGAAATTCCCCAGAATCAAACTCACCCAGGATGTGATTAAGCAAAGCCCCCCCCCTGCATTTAGCCAGTTGTTAGGGAGGAATGTGATAATCACTTCTGGATACACCTGGCAGTGAGTCATACCCAAAAAAACAAATAGTGACCATAACACCTATTATCCCCTCTCATCACGGTAAATGTCTTTCCCTCATACCTTTTCCTATCGACAATACAGAGCAGGCCATAAACCCATCAACCATAATGTTTGACCTTTAGTAACAATCATTGTAGCTGGAGCTTCCATTGTTTAACCCTGGGAAACTCACACAAGCATTGTTTTACTCTCAAAACACCCCTTAAGGGTATGATATCAGGTATAAATAGTACCCCAAATCATAGCCAAAGTGTGTTGGACACCATCACTCTGCCTGACTGCTGTATCACCCTAAGATCTAAATCTCAGTCTTTTTCTGCTGCGTGAACCTCTGGTCTCTGGACAGGTAATTTATAGCCCATTCTGTGAATCTGTTCCTCTATCCAAATACTTCCTCCTGATTCTTCTTTAGCCTTGTGTGATCACTTGTGAACATGAGTGCATGTGTTTAAACTTCAGTGATTATTTTCCTATAAAAACCATTTTTATTTCTTTTTGGCTTCAAGTTTTCATCAGTGAGTACTGGTATACACAGGTGCAAAGGTCCCATAGTTACCGGGACTCTTACAACGAGACCTTTGAGCTAATTAAAATCCCCCAATTTAATATCTTAATTTTTTTTGTCACTAGCAGATCTCATGGACCCCATGCAATTTGGGTAACAGACCCTTATTTTATTGTCCTATGAAAAGAAGTTACATACCTTTATATTTAAGACCACATTAACAAAATAGGGCACAGCTCATGAATTCAGATTATCCCTATTCACTAGCCAAATTTATACTAATTCTTGGTCAACTATAGGTAGTTTTCATTTTCACTATGTGTAATTATTGAACAGATATATGCACCTTTCAGTGTTTGGCAGTTTTGAAAATTTCCTGTGTCATTTTTTTTAAACAAAATCCATTAATGAGAGGTACAAAACAAACAGAGAGACTTGAAATATTTTAGGTCACTGTTCATGATGAAAGCACATCTTTCATCCATATAAAATGCAATGAACAATCATAGGAAGATAACAGTAAATTACCATAAACCAACTAATTAAAGTACTAAATTGAACCATAAATTTGTAGCAGATAGACGACATAGCATTATAGCCCTATCAAAAAGATTTAAAACCATTTCAGACCAACAGCATCATAAAATGACCAGGAAAAATAAGTCTAGAAAAGTAAGTTTTGAAACCTGTTGAAATGACTGAATCAAAAGGTTTGTTTGTACCTCAGTAGACAAAAAAGTGAGGGCCACCACTGAGCAGACCATCTCTCTCATACACTGTATGTCAACCTGACAAATGTTACCAGAAGATATATGAACGGGGCTTGGGAATCTATTTGTAACTCGTGAGCATGTTTATGCAACTGATGTGGGTACAGCAAAGTTTTTTTGGTTTCCAAACATTTAAACCCTGACTGGTTTGGAATCAAATTGCTAGAAGCCATTGAAGTTGAGGTCTTTTCAGGATCTCAAACTTGTCAAAAATCCCTAATCATCACCCAGGCCCTTATTACTCAGCTTGAAGAAATTGAAGACAAAATTCCAACACTTAATGGGGGAGGCTTTAGTTCTTAGAATACCAAGACTTTGCAATTTGTAGCTCTGAGCTACATTTCTTCAAAATAAAGACCTGGTTTCTAAAATGAAGGTCAGGCATGAGATACCAGATTGAAGAATTTCTTGATTAAGTGAGAAACTTTGAACCAACTTAGTTGTTAGAACTGGTGTCACTCAAAAATAGACGTGGTTGATTTGCCAGTTACCTCAGGTTTCATTTATGAGCTGATGAGAATTTACAACACTGAGCTGAAGTCGAGACCTTTGAACATTTTATTGTTACCCATTATCATGATGTACCAGATAGAGCTGTAGGTTGTTTCTGAGAAATGAAATGAATTTGGTTTATTTGGGGGCAGAAATTGTGGCTTAGTTATCCATATGCAAAACTTACAGTTTTTATCCTATAAGAAGTACAGTCGCAGCTGGATTCAGTTAGCAAAACATGGAAAAATTGCCGTTGGGACAACACCTTCAACAATTCCCTTCAAGAATTTTGGTCAGAAAATTTTTAGGGGTTGTAGTTTTTTGTTTTGTTTTTTTAAACCTTTCCAAACACTGGACTTTATCACATGAGGCTGCTAAAGCAGAATTTCAGCAGTATAGTAATGAATTTGGCCAGTACTTATCAGACGATGTTGTGGCTATCCTGTTGAAGCTTCGTACCCTTGTCGTTACTGTTGCTTCCCCTTCAATTGATGGGAAAATCCTGTTAACACCTGGCTGCCCCTTGTGCAATAGGTCCCTTCACTTCAGTTCTGGGATGACTGCAGTCATGTGGCATGAGGGGGACCGATTCTCCTCCTTTCCCCTTCTCTTCCCCCTCACTATTCCAAAGCAGCACTGGAACAGTGAGGGAGGAGAGGGAGAGAGAGAAAAAGGAGGAGAATCAGGCCCCCTCATGCCACATGACTGCAACCATCCTGGCACTGAAGTGAAGGGACCTAGTCCTACCAGGGGGGTGCCAAAAGAGCACAGTCATGCAAATGAAGAGAGGTGTGATAATATACATTTTACAACTGGTATGTTCCCATTTCTTTTAATAATGTGATTGCTGCGAGACATGAGGCTGGTGTGATAATGCCCTCTGTTAATTGCTCTTTGATATCCATGAGCTGATTCTCCAGGTAAAGAACAATGGTTTGTTTTGTAGCATATCCATAGCTTGTGGGCATGTTAAACACAATCTTTCTTCATTCTTTATTTAAAGTACAATCATGTCTCCACATTTGCAGGTTAAGCATTTGCGGATTTGATTATTTGCCGACTTGATTCATGTGTTCTCTCTAGGCATTTGTAGGTCCTCCAGAGTGATTCTGTGGTCAATTCCTGCTGGACATTGACAATAAAATCACGCTGGAAGATGTAGAAATTCCTAGAGAGAACGCTTCTCTAGGGATTTGTAGATCTGGTGCAGCTGACCATAGAATTGCACTGAAGGACCTACAGATGCCTAGAGAAATGTCCTCTATGGTAAAAAAAAAAAAAGTAGTGGGCCTATCTTTGTGGTTTTTCCATTTTCGTGGGGCTGCTGCTCCCCTAACCCCTGAAAAAGTTGAGGGCCGTCTGTAATCCTCTTTTTATTGCAGAAATGATAGCATATGACTTAGGTCCAAGCTATCTGACAAACTGTATCTCCACATAGGAGTTTGCTTTGGCCCTGAGATCCTCAAGAGAACTCCTTCTCTCAGTCCCACAACCTAGACAGGTACAACTGGACAGGTACAACTGGAGGGTATGCAAGATAGAGCCATCTTGGTGGCTCCCCATAGGCTTTGACATTCCCTTCCTAAGGAAGCTAAAATGCCCTCCTCCTTGCAGTCACCCTGCTGATATTTTGTCATGCATTAGAGAATGGACGGTTATGTTGTTGTTTTTTAATGGTATTTTTTTTTAAAAAAATGATGCTTTTTATCAGTTGTGATAACTAGTGTACCATTAAATTTTTAAAAAATGTTGTTGGTAGTTTAATCCCATGTTATGTTTATATTCCCATGTTGGTTTATAACATATTCTGCAACCTGGGCACAAAATGGTATTTGAAAACACAGAAATTCTAGACCAGGACAACAACTATCATGTCAAAATGCACAGAGAAGCTATTGAAATCCACAAACACCTGGACAACTTCAGCAGGAAAGAAGAAACCTCAAAAGTAAACAAAATCTGGCTCCCAGTTTTGAAATACAATAGAATCAAAACTCAACACTTACAAGAGAATTCTACCCAGGGACAAGAGGATTCCCAGCAGATAATGACCCATCAACCAACCATTAGCCAAACAGACACTAACGAGCCTTGCATTTCTATACCCAAAGACTAACCATTCAATTACACAAATTTACATATCCTCCCAAACAAGGGTTCACAGCATATAAACTACACACACACACACACCTACACAACCATTCTCTGAGGATGCCAGCCACAGATGCAAGCAAAACGTCAGAAAGAAACTATTCCAGAACACGGCCTCACAGCCCGTAAAAAACCCAAGGAAAATCTATGGATGCCAGCCATGAAAGCTTTCAACTTCACATTCCAGAGATGTCCATTCTCATTGATCTGGATTCCTAACCCACAGAAAAAGGATAGTAATAACACTTGAGCAATATTTGACCTCAGAGTTAAAAATGTATATGTACTTTGCTTTAAAATGTGTGGAAAGTGGTACCTCTCAGAACTTTGGTCCTCAAATGATTTGAAGCCATGACTCAATATGATCTGAGAATGGCACCAGCCCATGAATTGAGAACCTAAGGCTCCCCAGCTATTTTTTTTAACTATAATTCACATCATTCCAGAGCTTGAAAAAATGAAACTTTGGATTAAAATTCTCTAATGTGTCTGTTGCCATGCTGGAGAGATTTGGAGATGAACTTTCCCAAGGTTTGCTAATTCTTGGCTATTGGCCATACTGGCTGTCCAACAACATCAGAAAGACCAGAAATTCCCTAGTTCTGCAGTCCCCCTCAAAGTGGTGAGAGGAAATGATACAACATCACTTCCTGACAAAATGTTGAGATGCACCACAGAGTAAAATGGAGGTATTTACAGGTAGTATGGGATTCTAGAGTGGTTGTGGAGGGGAAGGGGTATTGAGTGCTCTTTTTGAGGAGACTTTATGTATGGTTTTGGCACAAAATTGCCACCAAATCATGGTGTGTGTGTGTGTGTCCGTGTGCGTGCACACGTGTGTGTTTTAAATGTGGTAAGCAGGCTTTGAGGGACTGGTGTAGGGCTTCGGGGACACAAAATTGGGGTCCGGGGTCCATGTGAAGCTCACAGGGCACATTTTGCCCACTTCCACTCCAGCAATTAGAAAATGTAAATCTCAGAAATCCTGTCAAAAAAAGTAGTTTTAATTAGATTTCAGCTCCTCTCTACTTGTTAAGTATCCATCCAAGCTGACTATGAGTAAGATCACTTTGGTGAGTGAGAAAGTGGAACTCCTATTTTCTTTTCTGTCATAGGCTGACTTCAGGTTTTATCACACCAGGCTCTTCTCCCACTATAATAGTGTTGTTTCTAAAAACATTATACAATTGGGATTCTTCTGTTTCCTTTTGCACCCTGGGAACCTTTCCAAGATTGCAATCTTCATTTGCGCTAAAACCTTACCATACACAGGACTTGGGATTGCCCAACCAGTAGCTCCTCTTACATTATCCCTACCCCATTTCCTAGTTTAGCGCACAGAGAGAGAGGGGTGCACTCCAGATGCAGAAATATAAATATTTTTAAAGCCCTTTTTAAAAATAGGGGTGGGCTTCCTGATCAGGATAGATCAGACTTCTAGCTTCAGACTTAACTAATCACTGGCAGATTAAAGCCAGCAGCTACTTTAGTAAACCCTACACCTATATTCATGTGCAGTTGAAATCCAGTGTGTGCAAATGTGAGCCATGCACTGATGCTCAGAAGATTTTGATGTCAATTCCTGCCCAGAGCTGGCAATTGTTTCGGAATTATGTAACAGGTATGGGGGCCATTAAAGACAATGATTTCTCACCTTTCTCTTGTTAGGAATTTGGAAACCACTTGCAGTTTGGGCTGTTTCTGTCTATTCAGCCCCAACTGTGGCTTCAATTGTATGCTTTCAGTATAAAGCTTTTTGAAAACCCTGTTTCCAGTAATATGAGCTGACCACAAAATATAACTATGAAGTCCTTTTATTGACCACGCTAAGTAAAGTGGCATCGTTTGCCAATATGTTTTCCTCTCTCTCTGTATAGATTTCAGATTGCCCTCATAATCTCTTGCACTAAAGCCTACATTTTCTTATGTCAATTTTCTTGTCCTACATACAGCTCCTAGTGTGAAGAGGTTCAGTACTTACATCTAGTTGTAGGATGTGTAAAATAAGAGACAGAAGAAGATGAGGTACAAAAGGCACTGTGACCTTGACAGATCTTTCTATTATTAGGAAGTATTTCCCAGAGTAAAAAGATTTAAGGGTGAGAGAAACTTGTATTCCCTATTCTTCTTTTTTATATACAGTATATCTATATTGCTAGTTTTTGTCTTCTCTGAGAGGCTTAAAAAAAACACCAGTATCTTCCTCTATGGTTTCCCCCACTCTTCCTTCCGTGAAATAACAAAAAGGAAATGTTTTCCTTGTATCTAAAACCTCAGGAACAAAACTACACTTGACAGGGTTGATCCTTGAGTTGGTGTCCCAATGTTTTCTTTTTCTCCAATTAAACAAAGTTGGGCAGAGCAAGTTGAATAAGGACCACTGGCCAAGGGAAGGTGGTATCACCCTTTCCTCACCATCCCTCCCCCAGATTAATGAGAGCTGACATTTCTTTTTGGAAGCTTTTTATTACTTGTTGAGAGGTGGGGAGAGAGGGGGAGAGAGAATTTGAGTTCTGGGGATGATTTGGATCAGGATGATACCATGGGATGATGGGGCCACTCATTTCTTTTCTGCCTTTAATCTCCAACTGCTACTGCTCTGAAATGTGCTGCCTTTATTGGTATTATTCACCCTTTCTGCCTGGTGCTCCCCCATCTATGGTATACCCTTCCTGTTGATATATATATATATATATATATATATATATATATATATATATTCCTATCCTTTTTTGTTGGCTTTTGGAAGAAGCTTACAAATGTTCTTTTCTCCCAGTCTGCTTTAGGTGAGACTGTGGCATTGTATTTTAAGGATGGTTTAATCTGTTACTGCTGTTTCAGTGTCGTGTCATTATTTTTGCTATTTTCTTGATTTAGTTGCCTGGTTGTAATCCAGCAGTTGATTTTTTTTTCCAATCCAGCTACCTCCAAGCAGCCTGTTTCTTCAAATGCCTTCTTTTCTTCATGGCTATTGTACCCATGGCCTTTTTCCTCCTGCCATCACTGCCTACACTAGTTAGTAATGTACCATTATAACTCTGACCTTGGAATCTATCTTTATGCCAGCATAGTTCACCCACAGGTTTCCAGACTTGGAATGAAATTAGGTTGCAAGTTTATCCTTTGCTGTGTGAGTCATCTTGAGTGGTGGTGGGTAGGATACATAGCAGGATAAAAGGCTGTTAGAATCATAGAAACATAAAGTTGGAAAGACCCACAAGGGACATTTAGTCCAACCCCTTGCTTTGCAGGCACTCCTGAGAGAGGGCCATCTACCGTCTTTTAAAAACCTCCAATGAAAGAGTTCACCACCTTCCAAGGTACTCTAGTACTCCTTTGAACAGCTTTTACTGTCAAGAAGCTATGCAAAGGGATCTTGCAGCACCTTTGAGACTGAGAGAAAGAAGTTGGTAGCATAATCTTTCATAGACTTATGTCTACTTCATCAGATGAATGTGGGCCAGTGGTCAGACTCAGTACATGACAGCTATCTCGCTTCCTGAATAAATCTTCTGTATTGTTTATTTCAATGCTTCTCTTATGCCTTTTAATCTTTGTTCTGTTTCAGTCTTTTAATTTTTATAAACCTCCTTATATTTTTATGAGAAAAAGTTGGGGTAAAATTATTACATGTACAGCCCATGTACATGTAGACTCTCCATGCCAGTAGCTAAGAAAACCCAGATTATGTGGGGCTCCTGGTAGAGTAGACAATCTATACATAGCTTGGGAAAGTTTTGTTTGTTTGTTTTTGAACTAGAGCTTCCAGTACACCATTACCAGCATGTCTACTTTTCCAAGCAGTTGACCTAAATCCTACAGCAGAGCCATATAGTCTGTTGGATTTATCTATGTGTTGTCAACAATTTTCCTCCTGCCACCACTGCCTACCAGTCAACAGTTGATTTATAGAATCATAGAATCGTAGAGCTGGAAGAGACCACAAGGGCCATCTAGTCCAACCCCCTGTCCTACAGGAATACATAATCAAAGGACTCCCAGTAGATGGCCATCCAGCCTCTGTTTAAAAACCTCCAAAGGAGGAGACTCCACCACACTCTGATCCAGTGCATTCCACTGTCAAATATAAAGAGATTCAATAGGTCTATACTAGATGGGACCAAATAATAGGATTTTAGCCATAATCAGATAATGTCCTCGGCAAAATGTCAACACGACCCATTTTTTCTTATGTTTACCAGTTAGAGTATGAGAGGGAATCACGTGATATTGTATTTGTAATCAGTTGTTTTATGGAAGCTACCTTGTGTCCCATCTTGGAAGAAAGGTGGCATACAAATGAAATATATAAATAAATAAATAAAATATTCTGGATGTTGCTGGACTGAAAGTCACAGCAGTCCAAGCAAATATAGATGGCAGTGCAGAATACAAGGACTTACAATGATTCCTGTGCTAGGTTCTAAATCTCCTTGCTGATCTTGCATCAATGCATCGATGGAGTTCTGCCCATCTGCCCAAATGCACACATTGTACTTTTATGACAGAGCTATGAATAAGCAGGCTAGTTGCAAAAAGAAAGGAGTGTCTTCTCCCCTACATCATAATTTTCAGTAGCCCGCTTAACTGGCCCCAAGTGCAGAGTAATACTGCAGAGAGAAAGGAAGGGATATGTGCACATGTATGAACCAATGCTTAGGAAGGATGCCCCTTCTCATCCTGACTGGAAAAGGTTTCCTTTAATGAGAGAATCTCTTGAAAGTCTGCTGCTTCTAATATCATAGGCACTGAGAGCTTAACTGGGAGGCATGGTGTGAGCCATCATTGACCAAGCCAAACATTTTAACTTCCATGGAAACAGATGAACTTGATGCATTTCCTTTTCAGCTCCACTAACTTGCCTTTTCCACATCTTCATTTATAGAAGCACTATTCCTCCTGGATTAATTATAAATAGTTATCTACTGATATCTACAGTAATACATATTGCTACTGAGCACGCACCAGTGAGTACTGTAACAGCTCATGTATACATTTGAAGAGTAAAACAACATGCTCATTGATAAATCTTGCCCTATACATTTCCAGGCTTGCTCTTAGATTTAATGATGCAACAGGACAGATATATGGCAAATGGGAGATAATGGATTCACACTGAATATGTGCACAATAAGATTAAAACCCAGACTGAAAGCAGGCACATAAGTCTTTGAGTTAAGTAGGGTTTTTTATTATTATTATCCATTTTCATATTCCTGGCCTTAATTCATTTCTCAAGAAATACAGGTAAGACTAGTCGCCTTTTCTGTTCTGCACCAAGAGAATAAAAACTTAAATCCGTCTCTTTATGTTTCTGCTCACACTCTTGAGAAAATAATAGAAGTCTCATTCAGCTTCACAGAGCTCTAAAACCCTTCTTTTCCCCTCCTGTAGAAAGAAGTTTCACTACATGTGGGCGCTTCCTTCCATCAATCCCTTTAGATTTCATGTTGCCATGCCAACTGCAGTGTTCCCTCCCTGTTCCCGAAACACTTAACATCACAGTTCTCCCTATACACATAAGTTTGAAAGTGGTTGATGGGTTGTCCCTGTGGTGTCCCCTGATTAGAGCTTAGCTTCCAAGTCCTCCAGTGGACATGGCAGTAGACGTTAACTCGGTACCCAGTTCCTTGCATTGTTCCCACCATCTCTTTGCTAACCAACCCATGAAATAACAAGAGCACACAAAGGTATCGGGTTAAAATATCAGCCACATGATTTATTCTATCACCTGTTTCTGTTTATTCCCTGAGAAATGCAAGCAAGGGGGGAACACCTGTGCGGGAGCAGCAGGAGCAGGTGGTCTAATCCAGACCTACCTCCCCAGCTTCCCTTGGGTGAAACACCTGAGCCCTAGGGAAGATCCCAGAAACTGGGCTACCCCCACTGGGCACCATCTACTGGAAGGCAAAACCTCAGAAGTTGCATGACCTCTAGTGAGGGCCCAACCCTCGGGCCAGCCCCAAGAATAGCCTCCTTCACCAACACCCCCAGGTCACATGACATGTGAGGGTAGTTCTAGAGTCCCATCCTTCACCCAAAAGGTGTACCATAGATGTACACCAAACTTATCCCTTCTTTTCCCACTACCTCTTTAGTGACCGCCTATTTATGTCACCACCCCAAGGTCAATTTTCCATTCCCCTTCAACAGTTTAGGGTAGGGGGAAAAAACACGGAAAAGGAGGGAAATTCCTACATGGCCCATAAGTGACCAGTGAACGTACACTGTGAAAGAAGTGGAAGGGTGGGTTGATATCAGCAGAAAGAGGAAGAAACTGGGGGAAGTGTGGTATTAAATAACCTACACTCTGCCCCTAAATCCCTTACGTCATGGTACATAGTGCCTGGACATATTTTATTCTGGCCTCTATTCCAGGGAGGCCATCAAAGTACCTTTCCCGCAGAATGCTGTGCTATGCTAGGAGGGTGTCAAAAATCTAGGCATCGCTTTTTTGCAAGTTTGCTGCATGACCAACAAGGCCAGCCATGCAGATCAGGGCAACTGCCTCAGGCAGCAAACATTGACAGGCAGTCCTTGTAGTCTTCCAACTGTTCCTCCTGAACTCTTCAGCTGTCCTCCTCTGTTGAAGGACACAAGTGTGTATGCCTTGAAGCTACCTTCTTCTTCAACCTCTCCTTAACTAGCACATGGCATCAAGTGTGATATAATACACTACTCTTTTACCAACTCAGCTGCCAGTCAAGGCAATGTTTATACATAGACTGGGAAGATGGGGCTCCAGCTTGTCTTTTGCCTCAAGCAGCAAAATGACTTAGGACAGCCCTGGGTATCAGGCTTGTACAATTAGCCCTCAAAGGCCTGTCAAAACTGAAAGATCTCCTTCTGTCTGCAGAAAGAGAGTAGGGAGGGTGACAATCTGACCTCTCTGGGAAGGGAGTTCCAGATCCTTTGAGAGGCCACAAAGAAGGTCCTCCCACTGGTTACCAGGTGCACCTGTGAGGGTAGTGGAAAAGAGAGAAGGGCTTCCCCAGCAGATTTCTAAGCATGGGCATGTTTATAAGTGTTCTTACATATCCCTCGCCATCTTCTTGACCCTGAAAGTTTCTCCTCAGCTCATCTGATCTGCCTTCCCACCTATCTGCCTGCCTTCACTGGATTCTGGCCTTTGTCAGTCTCCTGACCAGCTGGTCCTTCCTTTAGACCAGAGGTCCCTTTGTGACACCTTCTTTGTCTTCCTCTCATGTCACCATTTTAAACTATATACCTCTGTTTGTTTATCCTCCAGCACAGAGCAAAGTAACTTTGTTCATAACATTTCCTGAATCCCAAGGACTTTGCTGGCTGTGGGATTTGAGGAACTGTTATCCAAACAGTAACTTTTCAAAGCTTTCCTCCACCTCCATACCCAAGCACACACTGGAGGCTGCTGGAGAATGTACGTATTGTAGTTTGTGCCCAGCTTTCTGAGGGTGTGGATTGTGATACAAACACATGATAAGCAGGGATAATATGGAGTTGGGGTTCAGAGTCAGCCTCCCTCTATGTCTACTGCACTGAGTTTTAGATAACCTTTTCTATAGTTCTTAACACAGCTGCGCTGGGCAGGGCACGTTTCTAGGATGGAGGACCATCGCCTCCCAAAAATACTACTCCACGGTGAACTCACCACGGGTCAGCGTAAGAGGGGCGCTCCAAAAAAGCGATACAAAGACTCCCTGAAACAACATCTCAGGCTCGGCCAAATTGATCACCAGCAGTGGTCCACCCTGGCCTCACATCGGGAGGCATGGAGACGCACTATCCACAATGCTGCAGCCTTATTTGAGAACTCACGCTGAACAAGTCTTGAAGAGAAATGACAACGCAGAAAGAATCACAACCCAAAAACATCACCCAAGGAGACCTTCTGCTGTGCTTTTTACAACCGGACTTGTTTATGTCAGATTGGCCTTTTTAGTCATCAGCACGCTTGCAGAAAGCGTGGGATGAGTCCTTCCTGAATCTTCATTTGCGAAGAAAAGCCAGAGAGCTAGTCTTATTCAATCAGAGATTTCCAGAAGGCTGTGAGGAAATCATAGATTCATAGAGTTGGAAGAGACCACAAGGGTCATCTAGTCCAACCCCCTGCCATGCAGGAACACATAATCAAAGCATTCCCAACAGATGACCACCCAGCATCTGTTTAAAAACCTCCAAAGAAGGAGACTCCACCACACTCCAAGGCAGTGCATTCCAGGAAAGAAAGGAAGAGACCTTTTTTTAAAAAAATTGCTAACTGGTTTGTGTTGTTTTCTCCTTAGAAGACCAGCGGAGGCACTACTATATTCGAATGGCTGTGATCCTCTTGGCCAGCATAACTACACTGGGGCAGAGGCAACACAGTATAGTGGCAGGAGTCAAATGGACATGGTTCCAGTGATGAAGGGAAAGGTGAATAGCAGCAAAAGCTGTCTCTGGGCCTGTCTACACTACAGTTTGACACCACTTTATCTGCCATAGTTCTATCCTGTGGAATCCTGGTGTGCTTTTTCTAGTTTGGTGAGGCACCAGAGTTTTCTGATAGAAAAGGCTAATTACTTCACCAAACTACAAATACCAGGATTCCATAGGATAGAACTATGGTGGATAAAGTGGTGTCAAACTGCTATATTTCTGCAGTGTAGACAGGCATTCTGCCAGGAAAGAGAGCTCTAAACTGCCCCGGCAGCTTTCACTGATGACACAGAGAACTTTCTCTGCTGTCCACCCGCCCCCCATTGGAATGCACTGCTCTGAAAAATACCTTACTCTAAGGCGTGGGTGGGCAGCTATCAAGAGATTGGGGGCTGCACTGGCCCCCCAGGTGAGCTTGGAGGGTCGCACACCCATCTGTATCTCTCTGCAAAAAGAAAATCATTTAAACCAGTTCTTGCTTTTATTTTATTTTATTTATTTTATTTTAATTTTTTATTTATTTATACCCCGCTCTTCAGCCACAAGGCTATCAGAGCGGCTTACAAATTGTTTTTAAGCAATTGCAATTTACACATCTACACTGCATTAAGCAGTTTCCAGTGTGTGTTAGCTAATTGCCCCCACAAGCCGGGTACTCATTTTACCGACCTACAAAAGGATGGAAGGCTGAGTGAACCTTGGAGCCCTGCTAGAATCAAACTGGCAACGTGGTGGCTTGCAGTAATGGCATTTAACCACTGCGCCACCAGGGTTCTTAATGCTCTCAAGGGGACACAGGGGATATTTGATGCACTGTTTTAAACTGAACTATTATTAAGAGCTTTTTATCCATTTGTCATTATATTTGATTTTTCTGATTTGAGGTCTGAATTGTTTTAATACTATGAATAGTTTAATTCTGGTTTTATATTCACTTTTTGTAGGTTTTTAATTGTATGGTTCTTTTAAATTGTCAGCCACTTTTGAGTGTTGGACTATGACTGGAGACCATGGTTCAAATTCCTGCTAGGCCACAGAAACATACAGGGTGACCCTAGATAAGATATGCTCTCTCAGCCTCAGAGGAAGGCAATAGCAAACTGCCTCTGAACAAATCTTGCCAAAAAAACCCTCCATGGTCGGGTTGCCTTAGGGTCAACATAAGTCAGAAATCCCTTTGAAGGCATGCAACAAGAAATAAAAGTTTTAAAAATCATTGAACAATTCCATTAGAACATTAATTTAAAACAGAGGAAAACGTACAGAGTACATATTAAATATTTTTTTAAGAAGACCACCTACTACACATCCTTTTACACCAACCAGTTGAAGCCTGAAGGCTTGTTTAAGTAAGAAGGCCTTTGCCTGCTGGGGAAAAGACAGCAGAGAAGACAGGGGAGCCTTCTTTGGGAGGGAGTTCCATAGCATAGGAGCAGCCACCAAGAAGGCTCTGTCCTATGTCCTAGGGCAGTGGTATGATGGAGAGAAAGCCCTCACCCACAAATTGTAAAACTTGGGCAGGTTCATATTGGGGAGATATGGGCTTTCAGAGAATCTGGAGCTAAGATGAAGTGTTGAGTGATGTTATTGCTTACATGAGCAGAGATGGAGTGAAGCCCATAGAGGTGGGGTAGCTTGCTAAAATGGGGAAGCCATAGGTTGTTGTTTTTGTACTTAAAAGTTTGGAAAATTTTGAAAAATGGCAGTAACATGCCCTCCAATTATTTCACAGAGAAAAGTGAGTCATGTGTTGTCAAGCAACATTAGAGTCTGGTAGAGATTTCAAAAGGCATTAATGAGGAAGAATAGAAAGCTTGGAGAGGCTGCAGCAGTTTACTTTTGCCTGAGTCTGCTGGGAAAGGCAAGGTTCCATCTCTTACTCTCCTCTCCCTCCTGCTGAGTTAACTAAATGCAAACTCCATTTGCACTTCGATCTCAGTTTGCAGCAATAGAAGTAACCTGAGTACAAAGGCGGAAAGTGGGAAGACCAAGGATAAACTGGAACATTTTAAAATCAGCCAAAAGGGTGGGGTGGGGTTCACAGGGGATTAATCAGGACAGTCTCTGCCAAATCAGTAAAACTGAAGGGTATGCAGTAAATCAGATAGTTTTCTGGTTTTGAAAAGTATATTTCGGGCTGTAAAAACAAATCCCCTCTTCTCATAACTAGTTGCATCCTTGCTGACCTTCCCTAGCTCGAAACCGCCACCGCTGCAGTCTGAGGACAGGTTGTTCTGACATTCTTTGAGCATCACTTCATCATGGCAGCCAAAACTAATCACAAGAATATTACCCGATGACAGGTGCATTTATTCTGTCAATTAAATCAGATGGCGAAATCGAAATGTGCCCCAAAACTCCCTTGTTTGCATTATCCATATTGGCATTTCTTGGCTGTGGTTCCCAGCTAGTTGGAAGTCATCCAGGCCCTGCGGTGTCACTTTGCAAGAGTGTGCCAGCAAGTTTCCCTGGGCTTCAGCAGCCACTACAAGGAGACCGGGGAGGGGAGGCTTTGGAGGACAGAAGTGTGGATTAAAAGATGGATTAAAAGGAGGTGAGAAAGGAAAGAAGGATCAGGTTGTCTCTTCCTTTGGTCTGGTTGATTTTTTAAAAAAAATGGGAAAGGGGAGACCATCTTTAGGATGAGAAGGGCAGCTGCCAAAAGAAGAGAAGCAGAATTGAGAAGGAAGATTTCTGAATCGTCGTTCCCACCATTCTGCATATGCATGAGACACAAAATGCACAGCCCTGCCCTCGTTATAAGGCTCTTTTGTATGAGAGAGTTTCTCAGATGTAAAATAAAAAAGAGGCTCTGATTATAATTATTCACTCCATCTGCTTCCCCCAGTTTTAATTATGAAGAACGAAGAGGGCACGGGGGTAGGGAAATGTCACGAACCAATTGCAACCAGCAGCTCCAAAGAGGCGGCTTTCACAAGTGACGCTGACGGCTAATTAATATGTGTGGGAGGGCTCAGCACCAGGCAGGCAAAGGGCTCTGAAGAACATATGTTTTTTTTTCAAAAATGTTCACCTTGAAATATTCATTTAGGTTTGGGGGAGAACGATTTGACAAATTGGACTCTATTTGCTTCAAAATTCATTTGTGAAGAGCAGGGTTGGTGCAGTTTGGTCCCATTTTTCAGTACCATCCTGTTGCCCTCCTCAGCAGTGACTTCTTCACATCCAATGGTCACATGGTTCTATTCCCCCAATCAGGTACAGTATAGACCTCTGAGGTGTTCTTGACCATGGTATAGATGTTGGTAGAAACTAGAACATTGTCCTGAGTTGTCACATTGACAACCCCCCACTCCTGCCAGTAAATAGGAACAACTTTTTATACATGCAAACCAAGAGCCGACAACACAGAGACAGAGCATAGGTTTGTGCTCATAAGGTTATGGGGCAGTCACACAACAGTGCATTGTAGTGAATTTTGACCAAATGTACAACCCAATGTGCATGGGCTGATGAGAATTTTCACCATTTGGGATGCATTCTGCACAAAATTTGTAAATTGTTTTTAGCAGAAAACATGCAGAAAATTCTGTTTCCTATGCAGAAAATGCTGTTCTCTGTGGTGGTACGGGGAGGAATGTGAACATTTTGCAGAGAGTAAGTCCCCAACTACAGTATTTTCTTCATGGAATGCAGCATAGTCTGCAAAGAAAATAATTTGCAGAAATATTATTTTATTATTTTCTATGTGGAAAATGTTGTTTCCTGCACAGATAGTGCTGTTTCTGTGTTCAACAGGTCCTGAATTGTGACTTGTGAATTTTCTCTCAGTGGAAGAAATATAATTGCTTCCATGGAGAACAAAATTAACAAAGAATTACATCCCTACCAAGGACAGTGAATAAACTGGCATAGGTGGCATATGCCTTATAATAAAAGGTTTGACACAGCTGAATCTACCTCCATAGGAAGTCCTTCTATTCACGATGGATACAGGGCCAACCCTCCCATTAGGCAGAGTGAAGCAACTGCCTAGTAGGTTTTCTGTGGGCTTTTTCCAGGCTGTGAGGCTGTGTTATGGAAGAGTTTATTCCTGATGTTTCACCTGCATCTGTGGCCTGGCATCTTCAGAGAATGGTTGGGTAGGAAAATGTATAGGGGTTATATATTGTGAGCCCCTGTTGGAGAGGTTATGTAAATGTGTGTACTGTATTTGAATGGCTAGTTCCTGTGGGGAGATATGCAAGGAGGATCAGTGTCTGTTTGGCCATTGCCCATTATCTACTAGAAATCGCCCTGTCCCTGGGTGGAGTTCATTTGCATGTGTTGAGTTTTGATTTTGGTATTTTTCAAGACTGGTAGACAACCTGCCTAGTAGTTTCTCCTGGACTGACTGTCTCTTCCCCTTTGCTGGAGGGAAGTATGTATAGGAAGAATATCTTATGCTCCCTAAGCTAGCCTGCTTCTCTCAGATATGGCTTACGACAATATTCCATCATCGTGTTGAAGGTAGCTTCAGCCACCAGTCCACTAATGTCTGTACATAGAATAGAAAATGGCGTAAATCTTGCCCTTTGCCTTAGGCAGCAAAATGTCTTGTGTTAGCCCTGAGTGGCTATCTCATACTACAACAACAAGGCAAAAGAACATCTGTTTGACCACGGACTTTATTTATAAGCAGTATAAAAAGCCTATGGATTTTGATATCTTATAGATATTGAAGTTACTAGAACTCTTTCTCTCCCTATATAATGTACATATATGTGTGTGTGCATGCATGCAAAAGATACTAATGCACATTTATATAAGTGTGTGTGTGTGTGTGTGTGTGTACTCACTCACACACACACACACAATTTATATAAATGTGCCTTAGTATCACACACTCACACACACATCCTATCCTTAATATAACATACCCATGTATAGTTTATATTCTGTTTCCTGAATCCTATTGTTAGTCTGAAATAGAGTATGCCCATTAACTCAAAATGTATTGACTCACCATTCAAGAATTTATTCAGTGGGTTTACTCTAGTTGTGACTAACAGATTTGCATTCACAGTATAGGCTATATTTACACAATATGCATATACAATATAAGCTGTATAAAATATATTGATGACAGGATGCATTAATATTTTACTGTAACAAAGCAAGACAAAAATCAGATGTGGAGCAAGAAATGTCCATATCAAATTCTGAAACTTACCATTGCAATAATACAGGAGAGCGTGCATTCAAATTTTCACATTCCCCTGGCTATTCCACAATGTTAAGAAGCCATGGAAAGCCCCTGACAATGTCCATCTTACACCAATAGTATAGGTTTGTAAGGGTTGCTATTGCTATTGGCTGTCAAGTCAACTTCAACTTATGTCAACCCTATGAATGGGAGGCCTATGAGTCATCCTACCATCAACATCCCCGCTCACATCTTGAAAACTCAGAGTCATGGCTTCCTTAACTGAACCTATTTATCTGTAATGTGCTCTACTTCTTTTCCTACTGACTTCAGTGTTACTAATCATGTTTTCTCATGATATGTCCAAAGCACAATAGCCTCAATTTAATAATTTTGGCTTCTAGTGAGAGTTTAAGCTTGACTTGTTCTCAGACACATTTACAGGTCAAACCCAGTATCCACGGTTTCACATATCCATGTAAAAAAAATTGTTATCTCTAGGCATTTCTAGGTCCTGCGATGTGATTC
Organism: Gambelia wislizenii; assembly: GCA_030847615.1. Taxonomy (NCBI): domain Eukaryota; kingdom Metazoa; phylum Chordata; class Lepidosauria; order Squamata; family Crotaphytidae; genus Gambelia; species Gambelia wislizenii. The sequence continues at coordinate 15,191,539 of JAUMIR010000001.1, read as the reverse complement.
AATTATCAATTTCCAGCCCTTGACTCATTGAAAACAACAAGGTTCCCTGTTATCCACAGTTTCACGAATCCAAAGGAGGTCTTGGAACGTATCCACCACAGATATGGGGGTCAACCTGTATTTCTCTTTTTGGCAGTCCCTGCTATCTATACAACTCTCCTTCAGCACCACATTTCAAATTAGTTGCATTACATGTTGTCAGCTTTCTTCACTGCCCACCATGTTACTCTTTAAAAGGCTCTGGGAAGGATACTATTCCCCCTTTACATAAGTACAACATGTAATTACCTTCAGCTTCCCTTTAACAAAACAACTGCCTAGTTACGAGCCTGTTGTAAAACTAATGAAATGGGCATAGCAGAGAAAGTGCAGGCTACAACCTCAGTTTTATCACTCTTCCTTTTAAAGGAATAAAACCATACATGTCATTGCCATTGTTGCTTGTATTGTGCTCTTCTTTATTTATTGGGAAGTTAATGTCCATTTTGGAGAAGGTGGATCGGAACACCCTTTCTGGCAGTTCTAAGCAAGGCAATCATATGGTTCTTCATACCTCTGCCACACTCCTTCTAACTGTCCCCTCCTCCTGGAAGATTAGCTCTCTCTTTCTCTAGTACAGTGCCACTGAATGCTGATGGGGTGTTGTTATGCTTTTTTGTTCAAGTGTTTTGTAGGATCTTAGCGTAAAACATCTGTACATATATAAAACTCTTCGGTATGTTGCCTTTTCCAGTGTGCTGATTTGCTGCTCAGGAAACACATCTAATCACCACCCACATGCAAATTCCCTCTCCACCTCACAATCCACTCCTGCCACTCAATCTGTGGGCCAGATTGGGACCCAGACAGCCAACTAGCAGTGACGGGCCACCTGCGATGGGACCCAGGCAGTCAACTGGCAGTGGCAGCGGTGGCAGGGCAACAGAGTGAGTCTCCCTCAGCAATTCTGGGGAAAGTGTGGAATGCTGAGAAGGGGGGGGATTTAAAAATCCACTGGCCTACCTTACAGGGTTGTAATGAGGTCTACCAGTCATTTGGGGGGCATTTTTTAATGGCATATGTTATGCTGGGTACAGCTAGTTCATTCCAGAATGCTGAGTTTTTGACTTAAAAGTCAGCACCACACTAACAAACTTACTTCCTCTCTCCCACAAAATCCTTGGACTGGTCCCCAAACTAGCTGTGGACAGTTCTACAGCCTTCTGGAGCATGTTTGGAGGGCTTAAAGAATGGAAACAGTGGGCAGGTATGATTTCTCAAAAAAAAAAAAACACACCTTCTGTTGATGGAAACCATTTCATAGAATCATAAAGTTGAAAGGGGCCGCACAGTCCATCTAGTTCAACCTCCTGCCATGCAGGTATATGCAACTACTACACTCCTGAAAAATGGCCATCCAACCTCTGTTTAAAGACCTCCACAGAAGAACAGTCGACCACCCACCAAAGCAACCTGTTTCACTGTTGAACAGCTCTTACGACAATGGAGTTGTCTGCAGTTCTATATTGTGGCCTACGTTGTGTAACTTTACACATACTTAGCTACATGGCAGAGATGCCACGGAACCATTCTGGTGAATTTCGAAGATGTATCTGGCAATTGACCAAATATGCATCAGGCTCTAGTGATGCTCATCAGAACTCCCTAGCTGGAGTCCCAATACACATCTGGATCAATGCTCAATGGACACTTCATGGCAGCCCCACAATGAATATGGACATTGCAAAACTGCTGTTTGCCCTAGACACAAGTCAGCTTTTATAGACACAAGTCGACTCAAGTCCCATATTGAATTCCAGCCATTCCTCCTTGTGTTTTGGTGGCATCTCTTTTCTTGTATTTTCAATCCATTGTTTTTATGTTCTACTCCCCAGAGCAGCAGAAATGAAGCTCGCTCCATCTTCTACATTAAATCCCTTCAGATGTTTAAAGATGGCAATCATGCCACCTTTCAGTTTCATCACAGGATGTCTCACCTTTGATTCTTGATCTCACCTTCACAAAAGTATCCATGTTTTGTTACTTTTTTGATGGGAGCTGCAGAAGTAGGTATTGGTTTCTTAATTTACAGTTGCCAGACTGGTAGTGGCTTTATTCTGGTGAAGTAAAAGCAAATGACAAAGTTGACACCTTACAGTTGAGCAGATTTATTATGGCATAAACTTTCATGGAGTAGAGTCCACTATCTCTAGAAGCTTGTGACATAATAGATCTGTTAGTTGTTAAAGTGCCACTAGACTCTTTGTGGTTTTTATTTACAGTAACCCTGCATGTACAAGAAAGAAACTAGGGAGGGGGGATCACTCTGTTTCCTGGTTCCTTGTTAGTTTTGAACATGGTTGCTCCTACAGTATATCTGTCCTATTCCATTTCTGTATTTAATTCAGTGCAAAAAAAAAATCTGCAGGAAAATTTGTATGTAATTCTATAACCTGAATCCTATTTGTAGTCCTAACTAGAGTAAACCAATTTAACCAAGAGAGTTTACATAAGTGCTAACTTGCCATTTAATGTTTGATTCAGTGGGTTACTTCACATTGGAATTGCTCGTATTTTTGAAAATATTTTCATACAAAATGGACCATTCTACCTCCAGAGCGTGGGCCCTTCCATACTACACAAATATAACACCATGATTCCGCTTTAACTGTCATGGCTTTCACTATCCAGCTGTCATTCTCTGTCAGGGAGCTCTAATGCTTCACCAAGCTATTTTTTTTTTAGGTATTTATATCCTGCTCTTCAGCCACAAAGACTTTCAGAGCAGCTTACAAATTGTTAAGCTACAGCATTTTACACATCTACACTACTTTATAGCATGCTAGACACTAAGCGATTTCCAATGTGTGTTAGGTGATTTCCCCCACAACCCAGGTACTCATTTTACTGACCTACAAAAGAATGGAAGGCTGAGTGAAACTTTGAGCCCTGCAGGGTCAAATTTAAAACATTGTGGCTACAACATTGGGATTTAAACCCTTGCACCACCGGGGCTCCCTGTAAACCCCGAGATTCTAAAGCATCCATCCATGGCAATTAAAGTGAAATCATAGCACTATAATTGTGTGATATGAAATGGCCCTGAGATTTGGGGATGCATGGGAGCTGCAGAGGGGAGGGAAATCCTATCACTTCCTTGGAAGCTAGTTCCTATCATCTCTCTCTTTGGCTTTCTTCACAAATGAAGATTCAGGAAGGACTCATCCCATGCTTTCTGCAAGTGCGCTGATGACTAAAAAGGCCAATCTGAGATAAACAAGTCCGGTTGCAGAAAGCACAGCAGAAGGTCTCCTTGGGTGATGTTTCCAGGTTGTGATTCTTTCTGCATTGTCGTTTCTCTTCGAGACTTGTTCGGCGTGAGTTCTCAAATAAGGCTGCAGCATTGTGGATAGTGCATCTCCATGCCTCCCGATGTGAGGCCATGGTGGACCATTGTTGGTGATCAATTTGGCCGAGCTGGAGATGTTGCTTCAAGGAGTCCTTGTATCGCTTTTTTTGGAGTTCCCCTCTTACGCTGATCCATGGCAAGTTCACTGTAGAGTACTATTTTTGGGAGACAATGGTCCTCCATCCTAGAAATGTGCCCTGCCCAGCGCAGCTGTGTTCTCAATATCATGGCCTCAATGCTGGTGATCCCTGCTTGCTCAAGGACAGCAACATTCAGTGGGGCAGAAAATCCACTGTGGGATATAGTCTGAACTTTAAAAGAGCCATCTGAAGTGCTGAAGTCTGTCTCCCAAATTGATTCAGTGTTGACTTTTTGACTTCAGTTTTAAAGAAATGGCCAAAGCTATTTGGAGAATGGGGCTCAGCATATCAGATAGTTCCTTTACAGTTCAAACTTAAACACAGAGTTGATCCACTGCCTCACCGATATAGAAGCCATCAGCCAGCATGGGTGATTTCCACAGGAAGGGGGGCATCCCATGAATGGAGCTCTGCTCATGGCAGAGCTTCAAAAGATAATTTTAAGAATGTATATAATGACACTCCCAAGCCACCTATAACTAAGCAGTGGTAAGATGATGCCCTGGGTCCAAGAGCATCTTCCTATAACTACTCAGTCATGGATTGCTTCAGTGTATCATTATATTCATTCTTCATCTGAAAAGTAACTTTCTAAGCTCTAGATGCTTGCTCCAGACAGAGGTTCAGGATCCAAGCCAGCAGAAATATCACTGTTCATCACAACGTATTGTGAGTTCCAAGTCATGGCTCCCTTTTTGAGCTAAAGGAAGAGCCTAGGCTGAGGAGAGGGTGGGTTTATTATTATTTTAAGCTTCTATTGATCTCCAACTCTGAGCTCCAAAGCATTCTCCTAATGCAGATAGAGGGTTTCAATGAGGGGAAATGATAACACCACCAGTCGAGAGACTTGGAAAAAAGAAAAAGAAGAGACCTTGATGTTTGATAGTTGTAATAACCTGCCGAGTGTTCTAATGGCTCAGGGATCAGGTGCAGAACCACAGCAATAACAAGTGCTGAATAATTATCCCAGTCATATTCTGCCGAACCAAACCCCTAAAGTACAAACTATATAAGGAGGCTTCTGCTGCCTCTCCGAGATTCCCCGAAATGTTAAATCGCTGGTTTGGGAGCACTTCCAACATTAGTACTGCCCAGTTAGGAAGAAATAAAGCCCAGAATCCTCCAGCGGCCATTCTAATGTCTTTGTTAATTATGAATTATGGGTAAACATGCCGACTCACAGAGGTCACTCCTGTCAGCAACAATACTTTTCAAGAAGGAGGTGCTTTTTTTATGAGGGTTTTTCTCATTCAACGATAATGTACTTTATACATACATAAAAGCCCAGCCACAAATACAAACCAAAATATATCTGGGTTTTTTCTTCTTTTTTCAGGTGGTCTATTTATTTTTCTCTTGGTTCCTGGCCTCCCTACCCTTCCTCCATTCTTCTCGTGTTTAGCGTTATTGTCAAGAGAGCCTCAGCTCATGCCTCTGTGGCAGGAAACAGCTGTACAGTTCCATGGGCTGGGCAGAACATGATAAAAAAGAAGCTAAGGTGAGGCCAATAGTCAGACATTCTGCTAACAAGGAGATGGCACTTTCTTAAGAGAATTAACTAGCCAGCAGGCCAGTCAACTTTCTCACCAACCACAGTGGAGCTCCCGGCTACGTACTGTCAGCTTGATTAACCCTGTTTACATGGCAAAGGCTGATCCGAAGCTCCATCCCAGGAGGGCACAGGAACAGGTTTAAAATGATATTATGTGTGGATCTCACCCAACAAAAGCAACTGGCACACAATCATTTTAATTAGATGGTAGCGGCTGTAACACATTCGGCTCTGGCAGTGTCTTCTTCTCCCCAATTCCCTCATTGGCCCCTACAAAGAACTTTTGGAAACTGAATGTTGATATAATCAGAACAATATAATAAAGTTAGGAATGATATGTGTTGGTTTGCTAGGGTGGGGGCATCCACCAGAATGAATTCTTTTCCTCCTACATGTTGGTGGTAGTCACTTTTAGCCCACAAACTGGAAGTAAAATCTGCCATGCTATCTACATGTATTTGGGAATAAAACTCCATTGCACACAGGGAAATTGAAGGCCAGAATCCTGTTCAGGACTTACACTAGCATAATTACTGGCAATGCTAGCATAAGAAGTTTAAGGGCATTGCCCAAGGAGGTGTCTTGTACCTCTTTTTGCAATACCTTTCTCATAGTAATGCAACGGCAGCTGGAAAGCTTCCAGATAAAACTCTGTCTTCTTGGCCACTGATTGTCCATGGAGATGAGCCCAGGGGCCCTCTAATTGCTGTTCCACAGCTATGGGGAAAGCAGCAGGTTTTGCCCTTTCTGAAGTCTGCTCCTTCTTCCTTGGCTTCACAACAGCAGGTAGATGGTAAATGGGTGCACCCTCTTGGTCAGTCAGTGGCCAGGGCAGTAGAGCTGCTCCAGGGAGCCATCCAGTTACCATAGAGCAACTAGATAAGAAGGAGCAGTCTTCACCTCTCAGACCACAAGTGTAAGTAAATATGCTCATAGAGCTTCACACCAGTGATTCTCAAGTTCTTGTCCCCCAGGTGTTCTAGGAGATTTTCAGACAGCTAAAATCAGCCTCTTACCGCGCAAGCAGCCTCCGGACCAGTAAGGAGGCTGCTGCGTGGCAAGGGTCCATTTTAGATGATGCCGTTTCTCTCTCGGCCTCGTCCATGAGTGTTGTGGCTAGCATTGGAGGCGGCCGCGCTGTTTTTCACTCACAGAACTTGTCCGTGAGTAAAAAACAGTGCGGCCGCCTCCAATGCTAGCCGCAACATTCACAGACGACACTGAGAGAAAAATGGCGGCGTCCAAAATGGACCCTTGCCGTGCAGCAGCCTTGTTACTGCTCCGGAGGCTGCTTGCGCGGCAAGAGGCTGATTTTAGCCATCTGAAAATCTCCCTAGACTTCAATTTCCATAATCTCTGGTCCTTGTTGCATTAATTTCCCATGCAAGCAAAGTGATACTTTTACCATATATGGAGTAAGAAATGACAGATGCCTAAGCTGGGCTCAAAATATGTAAACGGAAGTAATTATTTTTGCTGGGGTGCATGGGATTTAGTGTTTTATACTGGCCAAATTCATCAGAAATCTTTAGAAAAGATAAGTATTATAAACCCCATCAGTAAATCATACTTTTGGAGATGCCAAAGATCATCAAGGTCTTAAGGATGAGGTCTACAATGTTGTTCTTGTGGTGAGTAAAGCTAGCTGTAGTGCAGTAGTGCAATGGTGTGAGTGTTGAACTACAATTCTGGGAGATTACTGATACAGCAATGGAAACCCAATGGAAACCTTGACCAAGTCACACTCTCTCAGCCTTAAAGGAAAGCAGTGGCAAACTCCTTCTGAACAAATCTTGCCAAGAAAACCCTGTAATAGGCTCACCTCTTATTTGAAAACTCACATCGAGCAAGTCTTGAAGAGAAACAACAACGTAGAAAGAATCACAACCCAGAAACATCACCCAAGGAGACCTTCTGCTGTGCTTTCTGCAACCAGACTTTTTTATCATGGATTGGCCTTTTTAGTTATCAGTGCTCTTGCAGAAAGCATGGAATGAATCCTTCCTGAATTTTCATTTGCGAAGAAGAGCCAGAGGGGCCCCATAAGTTGGAAACTACTTGAAGGCTACCTGCTGGCCCAAAATATAGGATGTGGCCTAATCTCAGATCATTTAGAAAATATTGGATTCTAGATTTACTGTTTACCGCCTCAATTCTGCATTTGATGATATCACTGGTACCATCCCTACTGAGGATTTGACAAGCTAACTTTTTTCCATCTTCAACTCCATGGTGCTTTTCCTTCGGGAAGAGGAAGATAGCTTGTGGGGAGAAAGGATAAGACGTCTGTATTTCGGTTAGCTTCAAGACCATCTTCTTCAAGTCATTGCTGCCAGGTAAGATGGACAACCATTCTGCTGCAGTTCTAGATAATAAAGTGAACTCACATACATTTTAGCAAGTAACAGATGGACTAATTAGAGCCTGAACTATTTTGGGTATAGCTGATAACCAGGTCTGAAGAAGGTTATGGAAAGGATCAAGAACTTGACTTCACACTGACAAGTAGATACTTGCTAATGGAAAAAAACTGTCACCCCAAGAAATAGTTAGCACCCAGTATATGTGTGAGGTTGGGACGATCTAATTAAAATCCAGACAGACATAATATGGTGGCAGGTATGGTTTTCGGATTTGATTTGACTTCATGCTTAAAGGACACACTATTGTGAAACAGTTAACATATGGGTCAGAATAGCCTTGGGACTTATGCTGGGAGTGACACTATGCTGGGAGTGACACAAAATCTTAGTGATTTTGTAAAAGGAGGTATGCAGTGCCCCCTTGTACAAGAATTCCCCCCAAAATGTAACATAGCAGCTGGACAGCAGTGGACACCACTCAATCATCCCCACAACCCTAATTAAACTGACTGACAATATGGGGAGTTTCTAAGAGAGTACCATCATGTTGTTATCCTCCATTCCAGACCTCCCCTTGCCAAGACCTCTCATGTAATTATATTGGTGGAGCTTTATGTTTACGTCCAACAGATTACCTCAGCCCTCTTCATTTGGCCAACTCTGTGTTCAGTGATGACATAGAAGTAGGTCAGGATTGTTATTGTTATTTATTTATTTCTTACCCACCTCTCCCCATGGATCGAGGCAGGGAACAATAGATTTATACAAACAGCTAATATCAATTAAAATACATATCAGTTAAAAATGCATAAACCCATTAAAACACATAATATCAATTAAAAGAATAAAACAGTACATATTAAAACAAGTTAAATTCACAGTTTAAAAATCATCTGGATAGGCCTGCCAGAAGAGACTAGTCTTTAATGCTGTTTTAAATTCAGACAGTGTATTCAACTGTTGAATTTCTTCCGGCAGCCCATTCCAGAGTCTAGGGGTGGTTGAAGAAAAAGTCATCTGGGTGATTGTTGCCAGCCTAGTCTTGGCTGACTGAAGTAAATGTCCCCCAGAGGACCTGAGTGTATGAAGTGGATTATATGGGAGCATATATATTGTATCCACTGATTTCCCCTGTACAGACATTGATGGTTCTGTACCACATATGTATAGAACCTAGTCAGGATCCTATTGTCTGGTTTAACTATGTCAGAGGAAGAGGAAATGATGGCGAATGATGCTGTGATGAGGAAAAGGTACTCTGGATGCTGCAATACCAGGGAAGGGGGCAGCAGTAAGAGCTGCTCAGGAGCTGGCCAAACAGCTTTAATTCCTGAGAGAGACGGTGGTTGCTGCTGTCCCCCACTACTGAGAGTCCACTTTGACCAAGGTCCACCTTGGTCAGAAAAAGTCTGATGCCAATGTAAGGGAGACTTCCATTGGTGCCACCAACAGGCAACTCAGTTCGGAAGCTTAAGGCCTGTCTATAAGTAGCAAAGAAAAACCCAGATTGAGCAGCAGTAATGACAAATCACAGCAGCTGTGATTTGTCTTAATGGTTTTTTGGCCCCAAAAAGCTTTGCATGCCCACTAGTCAAGATGGCAGCTGTGAGGGAATTACTCACATTTCAACGCACCTGGACTTGCTGCCATCAGACTTTTTTTTAAAAAAAAAAATCCTATGTACGATAGAGTGATATTTCTGATTACTGAAAAGAAAAACAAAACAAAGCCCCATTTTATTGCCTTAGCGATCACTCACTAAGACAAAAATCCAACATGGCAGCTGCAGGTGCTTGCCTTGTTAGCATGTCCCACCACCCCCCTGCTCATCCAGCCAATCAGCTTGTGCTTCTGCTTGTATGGAAAAGCAATTCAAAGTGAATCGCTTGTCCCACCAAGCAGGAATGTGCATACCTCTTGCTGCTTTTTAAAAAAATCCAAGAAAAGCTGTTAGGCTTTTCCTTCAGAGGTTTTTTTTTAATGTTTTTGCCCCCCCCCGCCTTCCAAATACAGCATAACAATGTGGGATCCCATTAAGGCAGGCAGGATTCTCCTCACATTCCATGAAGAGCATTTTCACAGTTTAGACAGCCCCATAGTTGAATGCATGGAGGGTGAGGTAGACACAAATGACAAAATCCTTGTTTCTCATCACATGATCATTGTGATGTGATGGGTCCATCCAATCACAGCCTTTGGAATGTTGTGAGGGGGTCTATGGGGAAAACGATATAACCTGGAGGTGTTACCCAAATTGCGTGGGGTCTGTGAGGCTCTCACTAGCATCTGAAATTAACGTGGGGAATATTTAATTAGCTTAAATTTATCAGCGAGAGGTCAGGTAACAGCAAGATCTTTTTACCTATGTATAACAGTAGTAACAGAGGAGAGTCTAACCAAAAATGTACAGAAACCAGTTGGACCTATCATTATCTCTTTCTTCAACATAGGCAATAGAGCAGCATACCCCACCACACCCGAAGGCAGCCAGCTAGTTTAGAGAGAGCAGGCTATGCTGAGAGGAACATAGTTCCCTCTTCCAAGAGAATTGTGCTGCCATTTCTCAGCATCCACTACTTGAGGTGACCACCTCACCCTGCATAGCAGTAGGACAGCCCTGCTATTGTTCAGTACTAGAGCACATGCTTCACAAACAAAAGATGCCTATCTGGTCAGTTAAATGGATACTGAGTGGCAGGTGATACGAAAAGACTCTTATCTGAGTTGGTGGAGTGCCCCTGCCAGTCAGAGAAGACAATAGTAGTCTAGATGGATAAACAGTCTTATTATTAACCTCACCATGTTTTGTCTCACCATGTTTAGATGCTGGACAGTGCAGGGAACAGTTATAGTCTTGCATCAGACTGGTTAGGGATTCACCCTGGTTGGAACAGACCTCAAAAAAGTTACTGTTTTGGACTACTGTTGGCCATGCTAGCTGGGGGATTCTAGGAATTTTAATCCATAAAAGTCACTTTTCTCAAAGCTCTGGGGGCAGAAGCACAGAAGTAAAACCTGCACACTCTAAACACCGAAGTCTAGAGTCCAATGAGAGGATATGTTCAGTACATTTTTTGCCCAGGTGCTTCCAACAAGTACTAGAAGTCATATGTTTGTCACAGCACATGATTTACCTCATCTGTGCACCTTGCATTTAGCATGCTTTGTTTTATGATTGGCCATTGGAAGGTAAGCATGGGCTTGCAACATCTGATAGCTGAAGTATGTCTCTCTGAGAAAATCTGATTGTGTATGTAATTTGGGTAATCATAGGGAATACATATTGCCCATAACATCTACTTTGATGCTATTACGTTTATCAGTGCATCAGCTCTTGTAAAGGAGAATCTTAAAAAACTAAATGGCAGTGAGCCTCAGAAACACTGAGTACTTCGAAAAGGTACTGGATATATTACCACATGGTCAATGGTGCAGTGCAGTGAATAAAACAGTTTTACAATGGGAGACAGAAGGGATGTGTTCTGATAGCAGAGCTAGAATATACAGTCCAATCAACTGGTGTCAAGGTGAGAGAGAAATGTTGAGGCCCCATTGATATCTGCAGGACTCAGGATACAGTCTGCATATAACTGAACATAAAAACATGAACTGAGAACAATAGATATAACACCACATTAAAGATAATTACTACTGGTAGGGAGATAACCACCCATAGTCTTTATTAAGACCAGGAGATAAGAGTGTCAACTGTGTTAATGAACAGTAATTCAACAGCCTCGCATTCTCTCTGTCCTTTGAGTGCCCCTTTTGTTATTTGTAGTGACCATAAGGTCAGTTGCAGAAGTCTGGGGAGCCAGATATGTTCTCCTTCCCACTGGTTCTGGATATGTTTACCTGGAGAAGGTAAACAGTTAAGAGGTGACATGATAGCCATGTTTAAACATTTGAAATGATGGGGCAAGCTTGTTTTCTGCTGCTCCAGACACTAGAACATGGAGCAATGGATTCAGATTACAGGAAAAGAGATTCCACCTAAACATTAGGAAGACCTTTCTTACGGTAACAGCTGTTCAACAGTGGAATACGCTGCCTCAGAGTGTGGTGGAGTCTCCTTCTTTGGGGGCTTTTAAACAGAAGCTGGATAGCCATATATTGGGAGTGCTTTGATTCCTGCATAGCAGGGGACAGGACTTGATGGTCCTTGTGGTCTCTTCCAACTCTATGTTTCTATGAATTTATGGTTGTCTGTCCTGGATATTGCCATTTTTAACATCTGGTTTAGCGCCTTTCATCCTCTTATATCAACATTGGCTGGCTTGGCCCTTGTAAAATGGGATTATAAAGGGCACATAATGTCTAGTAATGGCAAAATTTACACTGGGTGATGTATATCGTTAACACTAGGAAGGTGAAGTGATTTTGCTGCCAGAAGAGATGAAGGGGCACAGATGGCATGGAGGTTTCATACAGTCCTCTGCTACAAGCCCTATCTGGTGAGCCATGTTTTGAGGTAACAGGGGGCACACTACCACCAAAGTTGCCACTGGGTTATATTGGCTGTTGACATTTAGCAGCAACTGTGGTGGTTCTCTATGTTGCAGGAAGGTGCCAGGGTGTCCTCCGGTACCATAGAGAGCTGAGAGAGTGCAGGGAAGAGGGTATTTTCCCTTTCTGTTGCTAAAGGAAGTGATGGAAATGGAGTGGGAGGGGAGGGAGGGGGAGAAGATGGCATAGGTCAAATAAGAAGGCACCGTGGTATTGTTGCCTATCTGCTTCAATCCTTCCTTACTCACTGTCTCTCTTACAGTCTCTTACACACACATGAACACAAATAGGAGATATTCAGATGGGGGAAATAACCCCCATGGAGATCAGGAGAGAAATGGGGCTATTTCGCTGCCAGTGCTCTGCTTCACATACCCCGTACTTCTCCTGACCTCCCTTCGTTCTCCCTCCGTCCTGCTTGCATTTTCCTTCTATTTTCTGCTATTTTTTACTAACGAAGAACTTCCATTAGTAAAAAATAGCAGAAGGAAAATGAAAGCAGTATGGAGGGAAAACAAATGGAGATCGGGAGAAGGAAGGATGTGTGTGAAACCAAGCGCTGGCAGCGGAACAGCCCCATTTCTCTCCCGATCTCCACAGGGGTTATTTCCCCATCTGAATATCTCCTATTTGTGTTCATGTGTGTGTAAGAGACTGTGAGAGAGAGACAGTGAGTAAGGAGGGATGGAAGCAGATAAAGTCCAAACACACACAGATTTCCCCCCCCGAAAGGTGCTTGGTTTGGCACAGCCACTGGTAGGACGGTCCACTTCAGTGGTTCTTAACCTGTGGTCCACAGACCTCCAGGGGGCTGTGATGTCCTCACAGGTTGTCCACAAAGACTTGAAGGCTGCTCAGCTCACTTCCTCCTCACAGTGGAGCAGCCACATGACAGCAGCTAAGGAAAGGGCTGGTTGGGCCTGCACATTGCTGTTCAATCCACTCCACTGCAAACAAGCAGGAAGAAGCAGGATAAAAATCTTTCCTCTCCCTCTGGCAACTCTGAGGGAAGGTTTAATGGATGGTGCAATTGTTAATGATTCAGTGTTGTTGTTGTTTTAAATCTTGAATTAAGTCTTGGGAGTCTACGGCAACAAAAGATATTTAAAATATTTAAAGAGGTTCCCTGGTAAAGGAAAGGTTAAGAACCACAGGTCTGCTTGAATGAGCAACAGTTGTGTGATAGGACCTCAGTCTTTCTGCCTCTCACCTTCTTCTGGTTCTCCCCAAACCAGTATATTTTGCCTTCAAAAACTGCTGACAGAGTTATCAGATGCTGACACTAGACCTTGGGCTAAAACCCGCAGCTTGGATTCCACCAACATCTTACATTAGCTAGAGAAGGGCCCTGTTTTCAAAATGGATGGCTGAGTTTTCCCACCCACCCCCTGACCCATGTCCACTCTACCCTTCCCCAGCTGTTCCCTTACTTGGCAGTACTTCTCTTGGTCTCTTTGCATTCTTTCTCCCTTCCCCCTTGCCTCTCCTTCCATTTATGCTGTCTTTGATGCTTGTGTCTCCATCTCTTGCCATAGCAACACCTGCAGGTGAAGGCAAAGCTCATCCCCCCACGCACTTTGCTGGCAGTGAAGAGGCAACTAATCACTCGACAAGTTGTGAAGTGCCATCTCCATGCTACCCATGATAAAATTGCAGCCACAAGCATCCCCAACACCCCCATGTGGCACAGGTGTTTAACCTGCTTCTCTGAACATGGGAGGGGAGGGCTTTCAAGATTTAAAAAAGCTGCTGGTGGTTCCATCATACATTGCTTGCCTGTGGTGTTTCACACAGAGCTGCAAACTCTCAACTGTAACACATGCAAGGCATAACACAAACAATATAGTTAGGAATATGCTCCTTCTGCAATTCTACTTTCAAAGAGATTGGCAGTCTGTGGCCTTCCAGATGTTCTTGAACTGCACCTCTCATCAATCTCAAAAGCTGGAAATTGCTGTCCAACATATTCTAAAGGTCTACACATTGACCACTCCTGCATACATACAACTTCCAAAAATTATTTTTGGACTATAAGTCACAGAGTCCCCCAACTAGCATAGCTACTGGCTATGCTTGCTGGGGGACCTAGTGACCTATAGTCCAAAAAAGTAACTTTTCCAAGCTGTGCTCCTACACAAGCCTATGGCACAGTGTGGTGGTGGTGGTGGGGATAGTATTTAGCATCCCAAGAGTCTCAGGTTTAATTTGAAAACAACCCACAAGTTTCTAGTCCTTAAGATTGTCAAGCTAACTTAAGGCTTGACACCATATAACATATGGTGAAATCTCAGTGAGAATGAAGAGGCCCATTCACGCTAGACAATTATAGCACTATGATTCTGATTTAAATCAGAATCCTGTGAAATCCTGGGGTTTGCAGTTTAGGAAGGGGTAATTAGACTTCTCAGCCAGAAAGCTCCAGTACCTCCTCAAACTATAAACCCCAGGATTCCATAGGATGGAACCACAGCAGTTAAAGCTTTTATGAGGATTGCATGATTCACTGTTGATCGGAGCACAGTTTTAAACAGATTAAACTGCCTAATGTTGAATGGGAATCAGACTATTGGTTCACCCAAATTTAACTGTTTCCCCCATACAACTGCCAGAGTGAAAACTGGAGATGATGCTATACCTTTAATAGTTTGTAGAAACAGACATTTCAGCAACTGTTGCTTGTTGCCTGGTTGCATGACAAGCAACACCTCTCTCTTTCATGCAACCATTCAAGGTACAGCAGGCATTTCCAGTTTTCACTCTGGCAACCCTGTCCAAGGTCTTAAGCAAACATTTTCCAAGACTTTAATACTTTAGATCCTTTTGTGCAGAGATGATCTGGACTGAGCTTGAAATCATCTCCATCCAAGATTTACCCTGTTGATTTCTCTTCTCATCTTACATATCCAAGCTTCTCTGTCACTAACTTGTTGACCCAAGACAATGAACTTTATCAGACAAGGACAAAATATAGTGTCCCCATCTCACCAGCTATTTCCCACCCTGCTCCCTTCCCTGTAGCATTTCAAAATTAAAAATTATCAGACCTACCTTTAATCATGCCATACAGAATGGTCTCCTCTCCTCCTGCAGTCCAGGAGTGAATGAAGCTCTCACAGAGCCCCATTCACTTCCTGGAAAGCAAATGCCGGCCATTCTCACAAGAGAATGATTGTATGTGAAATTTTAAAATAAAAAGAAAACTACACATCAAAAATAAAAACCAAGCACCAAAACACACTTTAAACTTAACAAGTAACTCGGGGAGGGTAAAAAAAGGGTGTCATTTACCTCAATATCCCGATCTCAACCTGAAGTGTTCGGCAGGGACCTCCCACCACAGCTGGCATCGCACCAGCAGAATGGGTTACTTTATCGCTCTCCCGTGATTCTGTTTCAGAAACAAACTGGGTGATCTATTGATGGCTTAAGCCATCAATTAAAAAAAATGCAGATGGAACAGGAGCAGCATGGGGGCATAGAGGGACAGGGACGACATCGTGTGATAAGTGAGCCCTTTAGCGATCTCCTGTTGTCTATGTTATGGATGTTTGGGGTCATTTGATAATCTCCAATGTCTCGGGGCAAGTAGAAGGAATGAGGCAAAAGGATTTGACTTGTGTTAAATCCGGGGGGGGGCACAATGCAATTTCACAGACCTGGAGCCCCTCAACAGTTCTCTGAGGCTCCCCCCAACCTCACAAATTTTCCAAAAAGGGTGCTCTTTTTGATAATTTTCACCCCAGACCCAAACACCTCACAGTGGATTAAAACACCCTTTTCCATATCCCCAAGCCCCACAGAAACCCCTATAATCAACCCTGTCCAGACATCTTCAAAAAGAGATTGGACAGCTACCTGGTAGGGATGCAACCAAATGTGATACAACCTTCCTTCTGGTCACCATTTTGCTCAAGATGCAGCTGACAACACAGGTAAATGTGGTGTCAGATGGGGATGTGTGATCCACAGAGGGGTCAAGGCCAAAATTGGCACCTGCCCATCCCTGTAGTAAATCAAATGTGCACAATGGTTTTTTTTGCACAAACCTTTCACAAAAATAGTTACAAAATGCAAAAAAACAAAAAAAACAAAAACAAAAAAACCCACCAAAATATGCTCAAAAAAAAAAAAAACACCATATAAATTTCATCCAATGGGGAGGAACTTTTGAAATGTTTGTTCTCATGAGAAAATTTATCTGAAGCCAAAAAGATCCCAGTTACTAGCAACATTTCTCATAGAGCTGGAGGAGGGTCAGGGGGTTTAGCATTTTATAAAGCTGCATTTCTCCTAAAATATTTTGTTTGCCACCAAGAAGCAAAAAACACACCATCTTTCTCATTTAGTCACTCTTATCGTTTCTTAAGGCTAAGTTGCAATACTGGATCTGCGAGTGAAATTAACACAAACTGCTTTACCCCTTCCTCTTGATAATTACTTAATTTTTCACTGTGGTCGCTTTTCATAGCTGCAAATGGATAGATTTGTAGTTTTTTATGTTTTCAAAATGCTGTATTTCCCCTTTTTAGGACTTTAAAAAAGACAGAAAGGAGCCCAAACCAACAACCTGTAATTATGTTTGTGACAGCAACCTAATTGCATGCCATACTGAAAGCGAACCCGGTGGGAGAAATAATTTTACCCAATTATGGAAAGTTTTAATACAAGACTTATATGTAAAGTTTTGCATTTTTAATGCATTCTGTGGGCACCCGGGTGCCATTTTGCCCCTTCTTTTGCTTATCATTAAAACTGTGTGAGAAAAGGAATGAAATACCTGTTATATTTGGCTTTATCAGCAAAATGGTGTTTCACGTGCACACCCAAAGTGAAAAGAATATACGTACAAAGAGGAGAGCATGGCGAGGGAAAGCTTCAAAGATAATTGAATGCAAAAGCCTCCCCACTGATGAAATAACCATTGATTTCTATTGAATATACATTCTCCTTGTTTATTATTCTACCTTTGGAGTTACATATTTTAGCATATAATGCAGCCAGAATTTACATTGTGTGTTTTTCTTTAATCCAAAAAAGAAACATATTTCAGTGAGACATTTTAAATAAAGTTATTTAAATAGATTTATAGATTTTGCAAAATGTAACAAGAAACTAAATGAATGCAATGAGCAAGTCTTTCTTAAATGGTGTGTTAATCTTCTCAAAATTATTTTAGCTTCCCCTGGAATTTTCACTGAATGCCTGAGCTGCCTTGTATATTTTCTCACTAGAAAGCAAAGCAGAAGCCACACAAGTAAATTGCAAATGAAGACATTCCTCCTAAACAAGTCCCATTACAGTGGCCTCCAACTGCATTTGTTTATACTGGCTGAGACGCTGCATTGTGAGATGTAGCTAAGATGATGGAGTTCTATCACTGTAGCTCCTTCTGCCAATGCAAAAGGAACCCTGCGGGTGCAGTGGTTAAATGCCAGTACTGCAACCACACATTGTGAGTTTGATCCTACAGGGGTCTAGGTTGACTCAGCCTTCCATCCTTTCGTAGGTTGGTAAAATGAGTACCCAGCTTATTGGGGGCAATTAGCTAACACATTGTAAACAGCTTAGGGAGTGCTTTGCAGTGATAAGCAGTATACAAATATAAATGTTACTAGCTGTACCCTGCGTAACATACACCATTATCTACACATATAAAATGTTTCGTATGTTTCCATTCCCACTCTGCTCATTGGCCACCTAGGAAACATCTCAAGAGTACTATCAGTTTCTGGGCCCAGTATAAGGTGTTGGTTATTACCTTTAAAGCTCTAAATAGCTTGGGTCCAACTTACCTTCGGAACTGCCTCCTCCCATACAATCCTCCCCCCGCACTCCGGTCCTCTGGGAGGAATTTGCTTCAGCCACAAAAATCTAGGCTGTCTGCAACCTCCCAGAGGGCTTTTTTGGTAATCGCCCCCAATTTATGGAATGGCCTGCCGAACGAGATCTGTCAGATGACGAGCTTAAGTAGCTTTTAAAAAGCACTAAAGATGGATCTCTTTTGGCAGGTCTTTCCTGATTAGATCCCGGCCTCAAGACCTGCGTCTCCTGGGCTTTTTTTAGTCTTGTTTATATTTGTTTTTAAATGTGATTTTAGTTAGGTCGTTTTAATTTTATATTGTTTAATGTCTTTTTATGGGGGAGGGTGGGAGTGGGTGGTGCTTTTAGTTGGCATTATAATGTTTTAATTGTTGGAAGCAACCCCAATTATTTTTAGCAGAGGGGAGGGTATTATTATTATTATTATTATTATTATTATTATTAATCATTTGACACATTAATATCTAAAGTTTCAAATCGACTATAATGGCTAGTTCATGCTGAGAGCCCTCCGCCGCCACCATGCAACAACACATAAACCCAGACACATGCACACACACACAATGCTACACACACACACACACACCACATGTACCAGGATGTGAGAGTCCCTCTGCTGCCACAGAACTGCGCATACAAACAGACCACACTAAACACACACCACACATGACAGGGTGCAAGGATACCTCTGCTGCCACCACACAACCATGCATGCATACACAGACACACACACCATGCTGCACACCCATGAGCACCAGGATGTGAGGGGCCCTCTGCCACTGCCATGCAACTGTGCATACATACACACACATGAGGGGGGACTTCTGGCAAGGGATGGGGTGCATCTCACGACAGTTGGCAGAAACATTTTTGCCTACAGTCTCAAGGATTTGATCAGGAGGGCTTTAAACTGAGCCATATGGGGGAGGGAGAGAGTATTCTGCAAGGCAAAAGGGCTGGAAAAAATAGTCAAACTGTCATAGAGGAAACAAGGCAAACAGCACAAGGACCCAACAGTGGGAGCCAAAAATCTTGAACAGGCAGCAAGAAAAGGGAACACATGGTCTTAGATGTCTCCACACTAATGCACAGAGCATGGGAAATAAGCAAGATGAACTTGAACTCCTAGCACTACAAAACAAATATGATATAATAGGCATTACTGAAACCTGGTGGGATGAGTCGCATGATTGGAATGTAGGAACAGAGCGGTATAACCTTTATAAGAGAAAATAGGCCAAACAGAAAAGGAGGAGGAATTGCATTATATGTCAGGGATACCACTGAAGAGATCCATGACATCAATACTGGAAGCCAGGTGGAGAGCATCTGGATAAAAATTAAAGGGGAGGGAAACAACAGGGATGTTATTGTGGGATTCTATTACAGATCCCCAAGTCAGACGGAGGAATTGGATGATGCCTTTCTAGAACAGATGAACACACACAGAGAAAGGAGAGATGTAGTAGTGATGGGTGACTTCAACTATCCTGATATTTGCTGGAATCTAACTCAACAAAAACTTCAAGATCTAGCAAATTCCTGACTTGCCTGGGAGACAATGTCATTGTCCAAAAGGTGGAAGAGGCAAAAAGGGGATCAGCTATTTTAGATCTGATCCTAACCAACAGGGATGACCCGGTTAATGGGGTGCAAATGGTGTGATCCTTAGGTGAGAGTGATCATGTTCTCCTGGAGTGTGTTATACAATGGAAAGGAGAAGCCAGGCATAGTCAGACATGTGTTCTCGACTTTAGGAGAACTGATTTCAATAAACTCAGGGAAATACTGGGGGTGATCCCATGGTCAGGAATACTAAAAGAGAAGAGACCTCAAGATGGATGGGACTTTCTCAAAAGGGAGATACTGAAGGCACAATTTCAAACAGTACCATTGAGGAAGAAAAATGGAAGGTGTCTCAAGAAACCAGGATGGATGACTAAAGAACTTTCAACGGAGCTAAGTTTTAAATGCAACATGTATAGGAAATGGAAAAAGGGGGAAATCACCAAAGAAGAATTCAAACAGATAGCGAAAACGTGTAGGAGTAAAATCAGAAAAGCTAAAGCGCAGAATGAACTCAGGCTTGCTAGAGAAGTTAAGAACAATAAAAAGGTTTTTGGGGGGGTATGTCCGCAGCAAAAGGAAGAAAGAAATGGTAGGGCCACTACGCGGAGAAGATGGCAAAATGCTAACAGGGGACAGAGAAAAGGCAGAATTACTCAACACCTTCCTTGCCTTAGTGTTTTCAGAATAGGAAGAGGGTGACCAACCTGAGGATAATGGAACGGAAGACACAATAGGGGAAATCCAGCACAGAATAAGCAAAGAGGTAGTACAGGAATACCTTCTTAATCTAAATGAATTTAAATCTCAAGGACCAGATGAACTACATCCATGGGTTTCAGAGAAACAAGTCATGCCAGACTAATCTGATCTCTTTTTTTTGATAAAATTACCAGCTTGGTAGATGAAGGGAACGTTGTGGATGTTGCATACCTTGATTTCAGTAAGGCCTTTGACAAGGTTCCCCATGACATTCTTGCAAACGAGCTTGTAAAATGTGGGCTAGACAAGTTAACTGTTCAATGGATTTGTAATTGGTTGACTGGCCGAACCCAAAGGGTGTTCAGCAGTGGCTCCTCTTCGTCTTGGAAAGATGTGACCAGTGGGGTGCCACAGGGTTCTGTCCTGGGCCCAGTGCTATTCAACATCTTTATCAATTAGTTGGATGAGGGAATAAGGGGTATACTTATCAAATTTCAGATGACACCAAATTAGGAGGAGTAGCTAATAGCCTAGAGGACAAGATGAAAATTCAAAATGACCTGGATAGACTGGAGAGCTGGGTCAATGCTAACAAAATGAAATTCAATACGGAAAAATGTAAGGTACAGCACTTAGGGCGAAAAAATGAAATGTATAGATATAGGTTGGGGGAGACCTGGCTGAATGAAACTACGTGCGAAAGGGATCTAGGAGTCCTAGTAGACCACAAGTTGAACATGAGTCAACAGTGTGATGCAGCAGCTAAAAGGGCCAATGCGATTTTGGGCTGCATCAATAGAAGTATAGGGTCTAGATCAAGGGAAGTGATAGTGCCACTCTATTCTGCCTTTGTCAGACCTCACCTAGAATATTGTTTCCAGTTCTGGGCCCCACAATTCAAAAAGGATATGGACAAATTGGAGTGTGTCCAGAGTAGGGCGACTAAAATGGTGAAAGGTCTGGAAACCATGCCTTATGAGAAGAGACTTAGGAAGCTGGGTATGTTTAGCCTGGAAAAAAGACGGTGAAGAGATGATATAATAGCCCTGTTTAAGTATTTGAAGGGGTGTCACATTGAGGATGGAGCGGGCTTGTTTTCTGCTGCTCCAGAGCCTGGAATAGGGAGCAATGGATGCAAGCTCCAGGAACAGAGATTCCACCTCAACATTAGGAGGAACTTTTTGACAGTAAGAGCTGTTTGGCAGTGGAACACACTCCCTCAGAGCGTGGTGGGGTCTCCTTCCGTGGAGGTCTTTAAACAAATGCTGGATGGCCATCTGTCAGGGATGCTTTGATTGTGATTTCCTGCGTGGCAGGGGGTTGGACTGGATGGCTCTCATGGTCTCTTCCAACTCTACAATTCTATGATTCACATGTGCCAGGATGCGAGAGCCCCACCACAACCGCCATACAATTGCCAAAACACACAAACACCCCACGCTACACATACCCTACAGTACACTCCCCTCAGTACACGCTACACAGATGCACACCAGGAAACAAGAGCTCCTCTGCTGCCACCATACAATTGCACAAACACCCCCCATGCTACACACAGAGACTACACACACATACACTACACACATACACCACATGCCAGGACTCAAGAGCCCCTCTGCCACCATGTTTAGAAAGGACTTAACCCCCAGTGTGCTGACTGGCCCCCAACAGGAAACTTTGATTGGTTGGGAAGTTTCCTACTGCCAGGGTCTCGGATGTGGGTGCCAGAGTCTAAGAGCAGAGATGCTGGGGCTGGGTCAGGAACACAAGAGACAGAGTCCAAAGTCCAAGCAGGGTCAAAGATAAGCCAAAGCCAAAAACAGTCCAGGGTCAGAGCACGTACTTAGGAGTCCAGAGGGCCAGAGGGAAGGTGAGGTCCAGGAAGGGAGTGCCGGATCAGGAACACAAGAAAAAGAGGTCAAGCAAGCCAAAGTCTAGAGATGGTCCAAGGTCAGACCACATACCAGATATCCAGGGAGCAGGGGTAGATGCACATCCAAACAGCAAGTGAGGGTCCAAACACAAGTAGCAGGTCAAGGCAAAGGAGCACTACTGATAGCACAGAAGACCATGTTCTTGTGGCCAAGACTGAGGGGAGAATGTTGCTCTCAAATAGCAGTTCCCCTGCCTACTTCATGTGTGTTGTATAATCGCAGCTGGCTGCATCTGGTAGCTTGGCCCTGGTTCTTCCAAGACTCCTATAGCTAGGACCTGAGTCTGCAAAGAGGCTGTCCTGGCTGCTGCAGCCAGGGGCCAAGTCCTGTGAGGGAGAGGCAGACCTTGACACCTAAATGGCCAGTCAGCACACTGAAAACAGCAATATACCCAAGAGAATTATATATAGATTGCTATTGCTATCACTATAATGCGACTCCCTGCCCTGCAAAAAAACTGACCTCATAAGCCAAGCAGCACCCCAACAGAAGAGTTTCTGTGACACTGAAGATTGGGGCCCTGGGATAGGATGGCTGAAGCACTGTGCCAGTCGCAGGGTGCATTGAGACAGACAGCTGGGGAGACCCCCTTGAGGTCCTGCTCCAGCTATTTGCCTCATCATGATTTCAAACTGGGAGAGTTTCCCAACACCCCAACTTGCAGCACCTCTGAAACCCTTCATTTGAGGTGCTGCCTGCCTAAGGAGATAGCTTTGTAGGGGCACAGACCATGAATGTGAATCCCAAAAGCTACAAGACTGTTAAGTCCCTTTGTCCAATAGGGAATGCATGGTGGTTGTTCTTGCAGTCCCAGGGACCAAAGTGGTAGTTTGGAGGCATGGATGAATAGTTATAAACCATTTGAGAATGTGCCATTGCATGGCTGGAATCCAACGGTTAGTCTCAACTAAGTTAACCTTGTTGTGTGCCTTCAAGCCATTTGGTTTGATGTTTCCAATGTCACCAGGACTGCAAGAACAACAGCCTGGGAGAGGGTGATCAGGCCTCAAATAGCATCCAACACTGTTCCATCTCTTGCAACATTCTGGCACCTTGTGCCTGACACAAAGTACCCTGATCTCTACCTTGGAGGATATTAAGGCCTGACCTTCCCCTGCAGCATTGTTTACCATGCAAGTCCAGGTAGGTATAAGCAGGCACATTGGCAGATACACAACTGGGTGCACAATGCTGGGATTCAGCAGAAGGGTGGTGTAGCATAATCACTGCAACTATAGGAATGTAGATTTGCACATCACAAGCATGATGTAGGATTCCACCCAACTGTTGATGTTGTTCTGCACATTAAAGCCAGATACATCTAGCTTCCATCTTTGGTTTTCTTCTCCCCTTTTGTGGGAACATTGATACATTCTTGCTTTTTGCTATATAAGAAGGAATTACCTTTGCAACACCAGAAGTTTTTGGTGCTGTTTCCTCCTTGTGTCAGTTGCCTGTTCCTTCCTCTATAGACAGCTTTCTTGCTTCATCTCCCATCACACAGGGTGTGCATATAATAAATAGCCTAAAAGATTACCGAAGAGACTGGTCATTATCCCATGTAAATATCCCGAGTTTCCAATACTTAAGTGGAGCATACATGTTAAGTTGCCTGTCTGGTTTTAATCATTATCACAAATTGGGCACTCAGGTGGCCAGAAAGTGATAGTGAAACCCCAGACAGAATCCAGATTAGCTGGTAAGTGACAAGGACCCTCAGTCCCTAGGTCTAAAGAGACAGTGCCTGTTTCAATTTATGACGACCCTAAGGTGAACCTATCATAGGAGTTTTTGGCAAGATTTGAAACCCACAGTGTTATCCAGAGGTCTTGGAAAATTCCAAGAAAATATCAAGTTTCTAATACGTTGGGGAAATTAGCAGCAACTTGACCTTAGCAATGCAAAAGGGGGCAACAGAGAGAGGGATCTTTACACCTTGTTTTCACCCAACTCCCTCCGAACATATGCACACAAACATAAAATGAAGACTTAACAATGATATTTATTAAAGACATAAAAATCATAACACCAAGCACACACACAGTCATACAAAAAACATTCACACAA
Source organism: Gambelia wislizenii (assembly GCA_030847615.1). Lineage (NCBI taxonomy): Eukaryota > Metazoa > Chordata > Lepidosauria > Squamata > Crotaphytidae > Gambelia > Gambelia wislizenii. The sequence goes on along the minus strand of JAUMIR010000001.1, from coordinate 15,167,501 downwards.
AACTACTAGGAATGGAAAAAGAGAGATTGACAGAGGGATAGATAAGGAGGTTTCTGGGGATATACAGCACCCGTCTTGAGTCCTGAAGTCATTGAGCAAACCAGCAGAGTGGATAGATGAATCTGGAATGGCTAACACAGAGCACTGTAGTGTCCCCAAGCAGACTCCATGAGCAATGAAGCAGACTTTGGGGCCAATATTTATACCAAAAACATGCCCTGGGGTGAGCAAGTTTCTTGGGTTGAAACAATAGATTCCAGAAGCCTTCAAAGATTGCACAATGAGTTTCCTGGTCTTAACACTAGGTGTCTGAAGAGGCTAATGTGTTGCAAATTGCCTTAAATGTCTGCTGATTGGATTCACAAAGCTTGAGCTGCCTCTGTTATTGGCTAGGTGATTAGGGAAGGGAAGTTCTATACCTGCAAACAAAGCAATATTCTATCTGCTTAATGGTATCATGGGTGTGTGGTGGAGACTGTGTCCCTTCGACTTCTTGATGTTTCCTCATAATTTTGAAATTTGCCAGTAGCTCTTCCTGGGAGATGTGCATGTCTCTCTTAGGCACCTTACAGTTAGCCCCTGACCTTTCACTGCTCTTTCCCATGGAAGGCCAGATTAATAAGACAAATTATTAGTAAGCCAATTTTGGGGTTTCTGGAGGTGGGGGTCGTTAAGGGTGCTAACACTAGTCTGCCAGTCGTAGTCCTACACTCAAACCATTACACCACACTGGTTCTCTAAGTAAAGGTACATAAAGCTACTGAATCAATTCTGCAATATTGAGTCAACACTCAGGTGAACACAAACTCATTCAGTGGTTCTGCTCTAGTTGGGACTAACAATGGGATTTAGGCCATGTGAAATGGTGGGAATTTCACTTACAGAGACATTGAATGCAGCTATTGCACAATGAACAAAAAAGTACAACTATATGAGTAAGGGAGCTTACCCATGTGTATGAAACCAAGAAGATACTGGCCACAGACAGCTGTCTGGTGCCAGGATCTGCCAGACTCTGTATGTCACTGCCACAAATGGTGAATCACAGAACTACAGTCTGGAGCATCTCCAGTCAGTGAAGAATTCTCATCAATTTTGGCTTTGTTCTAGGTTCATTCTGGCTTTACCTTCTGATTGTACCTCTCTCCAACTTTGTTGAGGCTATATGCCTTGGCTGAGATTTCATGACAAAACAGCTGGATCCAGACTGTCTTATGAGATCTGACCAAAGCAGAATACAGTGGTACTATTTCTTCCCTTGATATAGACACTATACTTTTATTGATGCAGCCTAGAACCACATTGGCTATATTAGGTGCCACATCACACTGTTCACTTGTGTTTAGCTTTTGGTCTGTTAAGATGCCTAGATCCCTTTCACGTGTACTATTGTCAAGCCAGCTGTTACCCATTCATCCTATATCTCCAATCTGTTAAGGTCAGTTTTAATTCTGATCCTATCCTTGCTAATCCTCCTAATTTGGTGTCATCTGCAAATTTGATAAGCATGACTTCTATTCCATTATCCAGGTCATTGATAAAGACATTGAAATAGCACGGGCCCAGGACAGAACCCTGTGGTATCTCACTAATCACTTCTCTCCAGGATGAAGATGAGCTGTTGGTAAGCACCATTTGGGTTTGGTCAGTCAGCCAAATACAAATCCACCAAAGAGTAGCATTGTCTAGCTCACTTAATTGCAATTAATATCATGGGGAACTTTGTTGAAGGTCTTACTGAAATCAAGATATGCTACATCCACAGCATTCCTTTCATCTACCAAGCTTGTAACTCTACAAAAAAAAGAGAGAAAAGTATGGCATGACTTGTTTTGAAGAAATCCAGGTTGACTTTTAGTAAGCACAGTGTTCCTTCCTAAGTGTCTACAGACTGTCTGTTTAATGATCTGCTCTAGAATCTTTCCTGCTATTGTTGTCATGCCGACTGAGTGATAATTATTTAGGTCTTCTTCTTTTTTCCCTTTTAAAGATGGGGACAACATTTGCCCTCCTCCAGTCTGTTGGGGCCTATCTTGTTCTCTAGGATTTCTCAAAGATTATTGCCAGTGGTTCTGAGATTAATTTTGACAGTCTTTTAATACCCTTGGATGTAATTCATCTTGCCCTGGGGACTTGAATTCAAGTAGCCAGGTATTCCTGTACAACCACTTTACCTATTATGTGCTGCATTTCCCCTATTTCATCATCTGCTCTATTTTCCCCAGACTGAAAATGGTTTTCCTTTTGGGAGAAAACTGAGGCAAAGAAGGTGTTGAGTAGTTCTGCCTTTTTTCTGTCCCCTGTTAGCAGTTTGCCATCTTTGCCATGAAGTAGCCCTACCATCTCCATGTTCTTCCTTTTGCTATGGACATAATCAAAAAAGCCCTTTTTATATTGTTTAACTAGCAAACCTGAGCTCATGTTGCACTTTAGCTTTTTAGACTTTCTCCCTACATGTGCTGACTATTTGTTTGAATTCCTCCTTTTTCCATTGCTTCTACATGTCCCTTTTAAATCTTAGGTCAACTGAAAGTTCTTTAGACATCTATTCTGGTTTCTTTAGACACCTCTCATTTTTTCTTCTCACTGGAAATGTTTAAAATTGTGCCTTCAATATCTCACTTTTAAGAAACTCCCGTCCACCACCAACTCCCTTCTCTTTTAGTATTTCATACCACAGGAACACACCCAGTATTAGGGAAATAAGTTTACTGAAATCAGCTTTCTTAAAGTCTAAAATATGTGTCTGAGTGCTCTCTTTTTTCTGTCTGCCATCTGTAAGGAATGTTTTGATTGGGTATTCCTACATGGCAGGGGTTGGACTAGATGGTCCTTGTGGTCTCTCCCAACTCTATAATTTTATGATTCCGCATAACACACTCCAGGAAAACATGGTCACTCCCACCTAAGGATCCTGCTTTAAACAGGTCATCATTGTTGGTTAGGATCAGATCTAAAATAGCTGTTCCCCTTGTTGCCTGTTCCATCTTCTGGACAATGAAATTGTCTGCAAGAGAAGTGGGGAATTTGTTGGACATTATATTCTTGGCAGAAGATCTCTATCAGTGAGTGCACCCCAAATCTTTTCTCCTTCTGAGTCCAGAGCAGCCACATGTTTATTGTCTGTGGCCTCATCTACACAAGGGGGGAAAATCCTGCATTCACCTCGAACCTGGTGTGATCAGTCCAAACAATGTGTGGCTAGTTCCGTAGGGGGAAAAAAACCTTCTCTTACCCTTAAATTTGACTTAAGAAAACCTGGAGGTTATTCTGGAACTTCCAGGAAACTCCGGTGTGGCCTCAGTGTTTTTGAAGTGTGAACAACTGGATCAGGTTGGATTCCACAACCCACCAGGCCAGATTGATGCTGACAGGCATTGTCATTTCTTGTCCCCCTCACCAATCAGCACTGGAAAGGTATTGGATCCTCCTCGGGGCTGCCGCAGCCTCCCCAACCAAGCAGCTCCCTGGTAGAGCCTTGCTGGTGATGTCACTTCTGGTGAGGTCAGAATAGGACCCCCTCCTATTGATCATATGGTTGGGCATCCCATTGACAGAGGATTGATTGGAAATGCCCTTGCCAAATCAGGACAGCTGGAGGATGTGATTTAAGTTTCAACCATCCCTAGAATAGAAAATTCAAAATTGTAAGGATGGGCAACTGCTCCATGTCCAGGGTCTGCACACACCATCCATTTGACTTAGGGGGCTTGCACATGGTGCCCAAACCCCCACCCCACATTTTTTTGGGGGGGAAGCTAATTTGTTTAATGGGTTTTGTATGGAAAAGCTCCCCTGAAGCCTTTGCAAGGGGAGGGGTCCCATAATTTTTTGCTATATTTTTTAGGCTTCTCAGCTCGATTTTAGGCCCAAGAGAGGCTTTTTCTCAACCAGAAAGTGACCATAAGTCAGCCTATAAGATGCTGAAGGGCACACAGAAAAAATGGGACCCTATTTTTCTTATGGATCTAGAATATATGGCCCTAGAGTAAAAAGCAAGGCCAATGTGGCTTGGGAAATTGGGAGACACAATGGATCCCTGGGGGACATGGAATGAATAAGGTTCTCAGGAGATATTTTGCTCAACTTTGCCATAGTAGATTGGTCTTTGTAAAACTATTTGTCAAGACAAAAAATGGAAAATCTACATTCAAAATGCAGTGTACCTCTGAATTTCAGTTGCAGGGAAGACAATGCAAAGAAGGGCTATTGCCTTCATATCCCACTTGTGAGCTACCTGGAAGTACCCAGCTAGACACTGTTTGTTTAAGGATACTTGACTCAAAGTAGGATCCCCATGTCTGCTGATTCATTATCCACTGATTCAGTTATCCGTGGGACACAAAACAGCACACTCCTCTCTAGACATTTTCTAGGTATTCCAAGGCAACTCTATGGTCTTTTAAGCTGGAAGTCCCATTATTTTCAATGGCATTCACTGTTATCCATGGTTTTTGGTATCCACGGGGGGGGGGCAGAACCAGTCCCCCGCAGATACAGGGGTCCTACAGCTGTGTTCTTTGTATCTTATTATCAGAGTTTAGAAAGTTACTTTTAAAAAGTAATTCCTTCCCAGTTCTTGTTCAAAAGTAGCTAGCTGTCATTACTTAGTAAAATGTTGAAAAATTGGCTTCTGGCAGTGCATCTTGTGTCACTTATTACTTATCTGCTTCTTCCCATTGCTTTCCCCCCCTAAAATCATAGAATCATAGAATTGGAAGGGTCCACAAGGTCCATCTAGTCCAACACACTGCCATGCAGGAATGTTCTTTAACAAGGAAACTAGGGGAGCATGCAGACTGATGGAAAAGTCCCAGATTTTGTTCCTATTCTTTCTGGCTTTATACAGAATTAAAATAAACTGACCTGAGGAGCTGGCATTAAACAATCTCTGATCGTACTGAGAGCTGACATAAAATATTCTGGGATAAACAAAACAAGAATGGAGAAAATAAAATGGGAAAGAACAGGAACAAAACTGGATACTTTCGGGTCTTTTTAATCAGTGCAGATGGGGACTAGGCAGATAGGAAAAATTACTTGTTAGAGCAGTTAATTAATGTATTGACATTCCCACTCTTGTTATTTTGAAATTTAACTTTTAAATCTAATTTTCAAAGGTAACTTGGTTGCAGCCCCTTCACCAGTAAAAGCAGCACTAATGTAGGGATCCCTGGTAGCGCAGTGGTTAAATGCCAGTACTTCAAGTCACCACAATGCAAGTTCAATTCCAGAGGTCTCCAAGATTCACTCAGCCTTCCATCCTTTCATATGTCGGTAAAATGAGTACCTGGCTTGTGGGGGCATAAGGGAAACCATGCCCTATGAGGAGAGGCTTAGGGAGCTGGACATGTTTAGTATGGAGAAAAGAAGGTTGAGAGGGGACATGATAGCTATATTTAAATATTTGAAGGGATATCATACTGAGGATGAAGGAAGCTCGTTTTCTGCTGCTCCAGAGACTAGGACACAGAGCGATGGCTTCAAATTACAGGAAAAGAGATTCCACCTAAACATTAGGAAGAACTTCCAACAGTAAGAGCTGTTTGGCAGTGGAATGCACTGCCTCGTAGTGTGGTGGAGTCTCCTTCTTTGGAGGTTTTTAAACAGAGGTTGGATGGCCATCTGTCGGGAATGATTTGATTGTGTATTCTTGCATGGCAGGGGGTTGGACTGGATGGCCCTTGAGGTCTCTTCGAACTCTATGATTCTATGATTAGCTAACACAAACTGGAAACTGCTTAATGCAGTGTAAATGTGTAAATTGCTATCGCTTAAAACAATTTGTAAGCTGCTTTGATAGCCTTTGTGGCTGAAGGGTGGGGTAAAATACCTAATTAAATTAAATTAATGATAGTATCTCCTACCTTAGTGGGGTAGTGAATCTAAATTTTAATCTGAACTTTGAAGGAGCTGTCCAATGACTTATTTGGGGGATAGGATTCAGCACCTCTTTAAAGTTTGGATTAAAACTCAGGGAAGATTCATCACTCAATTGATATGGGGGCCTCCAGCTTTGTTGTTGTGTGCCTTCAAGTCAAGACTCATGGCAACCCTAAGGCATACCGGGGTTTTCTTCAAAAGGTTTCATAAAATCCTAGAGTTGGAATAGACCACAAGGGCCATCTAGTCCAACCCCCTGCCATGCAGGAATACACAATCAATGCATTCCCAACAGATGGCCATCCGGCCTCTGTTTAACGTCATCCAAAGAAGGAGACTCCACCACACTCTGAGGCAGTGCATTCTACTGCTGAACAGCTCTTACTGTCAGGACGTTCTTCCTAATGTTTAGGTAGAATCTCTTTTCCTGTAGTTTGAGTCCATTGTTCCATGTCCTAGTCTCTGGAGTAGCAGAAAACAAGCTTGCTCCATTCTCAGTATGAGGTTGAGCTTTGTTCAGAGGCGGTTTGCTATTACCTTCCTCTGAGGCTGACAGACTCTGATTTGTCCAAGATCACTAAGTGGGTTTCCATGCCTGAGTGGAGATTTGACCCCTGGTTCCTAGAGCCATAGTTCAACACGCAAACCACTGCACCACAGCAATCTCAGCTCCCAGCTATCACTGCCAAAAAGATTATATCAACATTACAACTCCTCTTTTTTTCTTTTCTTTTCTTTTTTTTCTTTTTTTGGTTCCTTCCACATCCTGGTTACAAATATCCAAACTGTATGGGGTTATCTTGAAATTGTGTTGGCATTTCATTGGGGAAGGAATGCCTATTTTTCTTTTCAATTTGATGCTAAGCAGAATTTTGGATGGCAAGTTTAGAGTGCCAGGAACTTCAACCTGAAGAGAATACCATCTGGAACACATTGTTGCTAGTATGTTCTGGTTTTCTGCTCTCTATAGTCCTTGGAGTCCATTTGCCCCTGAAAGCAAACAAACCCTCCAAAGGAGTGGGCCATTTTTTCCCCTCCTGTGTTTTTCAGAGCAAAGGATGCCTGATGCGACTGTGCACAGCCTGTGACTATTTGGAACACGTTCGCAGAGAAAAGCAACTGCCACCATACGACTCTCAGAAACTGCCTCGTGATGAATATCCTCCCATGTGTATCGTGCAAAGATTGCTTGATAATATTGTGTTCATAACCTGACACTTTCCCCAAGAGGAAACTGATGAAAGTTTTTAATTGTGGAACAACGGAGGATGATCATGGCGCACACATACCCTCTCACACACATGTGTCGGTGTGTGGGGTAGGGGGAGAAATTTTATAACTGCTTCTTTTTTTAGAGAGAGGGAGAGATGTGATTGTGATTTGCGCTGCATAGTTTCAATGCACATCTTCATTCCAAAGAAAGGAAAAAAACATTTTTTAAAATATATTTTTTTAAAGCGAGGGAAATGGAGAGACATAAACCAGACCTTTCAGAGAGTGGGGGGGGGGGGACTCCCAATACCATAGACATTAAGGAACAAGGAAGTGACTCACTGCAGGTTTTTGAACACAAGTTGCAAGGACATATAAAGCCCAAGATGGGGACAGTACAAAGAGAGAGATTGCAAGAGAGAAAGGGAAAGAGAGAGAGAGAGGGAAGAGTCATCTAGCAATCACAGCTCCAAGTCCCAGAAGGGGGGCTGGGAAGTGGTCACAGGTGATTGTCATGTGTGATAATTATTATTACTGTACACCTGCTCCTCCGCACTAATTAACTTTGGATATGCAAATCAAGCCTATTGCATCATGCCCCTGCTCTCCTCCCCTACAGATAAGAAGATGTTCAGCTGCTGGGTTTAATTAGGATAATGAACGGCAGGCCCACTGTGGCTTGGCAGGGGAGGAGAGGGAGGGAAGCTGCGACTGACCTTTTCTCCCAAAACGGTGACATTTTCTATAGCTTGGGAGCCCTCCGAGTCACCCCCATGGCTGGGACGTTGATAGGAGCGGATTGATGAGGTGTCATTAGAGGAGAGATGCCTCGGCCCCAGTGTTTGCTGGGAGCGTACAGCAGGTGTTCCGACAAGGACACAGGCTATCAGTGCGAGATGCCAAACAATTCTCTCGGTTCGGTAAAGTCAAGCACGCCAGCCTTTCCTCCAGAAAGGAAAACAAGGCTGTGGTGTTATTGTTGTTTTCCCATACCCCCAAGCCACTGGAGAAGTTGTCCCAAAATTACATTTCAGAGTTACTCTTCGTCTGCCATCAACAGATTAGAAAGATTTGCCATGCCACCCCCTCTTTCCCCATTTGGGAGATGTGAAGACGAACATCATCAAGTTCTCTTGCTTTTTCTTCTTGCTTTTTTAAAGGGATGGTTTTCAGCTGCATTTTTGCTCTGCTCTGGAAAACCAGGTTGGAAGAGTGAGGAGAAACAGATCAGCAACAGGAATCTTGTGACCCTCTGGATGTTCTTGGACTATAATCCTCAGAATCCCTGGCTAGCATAGCCAATAGTGAGGAAAGCTGGGAGCTGTAGTCCAAAAGCATCTGGAGAGCTGCATGAATCATAGCTCTGAAGAGATACAGAAACACAGGCAGTGCTCTGTCATCATAGCTAAGTCTGATTTATTTATTTAGAGTACAGTTGTCCCTTCACCTTCACTGGGGTTTGGTTCCAGGACCCCTCGTGAATACCCAAATCCATGAATACTCATGTCCCATTATATGCAATGGCATAGCAAAATGGTGTCCCTTATATAAGATGGCAAAATCAAGTTTTGCTTTTTGGAGTATTATTTTTTTAAGAATATTTTCAAGCCATGAATACTTAAATCCATGAATGCCAAATCTGTGAATATAGAGGGACAACTGTATCTATATCCCGCTCTTCAGCCACCAAGGCTCTCAGAGCAGCTTACAAATTGGTTGCAATTGCACTTACACTTCTGTACCATTTTATAGCACAGGCACTCTCTAAGCAGTTTTACAGTCTGTTAGCTAATTGCCCCAACAAGCTGGGTAGCCACTTTACTGACCTGGGAAAGGATGGAAGGCTGAGTCAGCCTTGGGGCCCTGCAGGATCGAACTCACTTTTTGTCTGCAGTCAAAGATATTTTTTTTATTTTATTTTTTTTAGGTAGGTGTTTGAGAAGTGAATTTTAATTGGTGTGCTACAGGAGATGGATGTGGTGTTCATTCAGACTACATAGGTATAACCCTATATTCCACTTTAACTTCCATAACAGCATAGTATGGAATCCTGGGATGTGTAGTTTGGTGATGCACTAGAGCTCTCTGGGAGAAAATTCTAAATGCCCCTCCCTAAACTACTAAGTCCAAGATTCCATAGGATGGAACCCTGGCAGTTAAAGGGGAACCATAGAATGATCACCGCGTAGTGTGGTATGCCTAAATACCCTAAAGGCACCAGACGTGTCTGATAATGGAAGCTAGGCAGGATGAACCCTGGGTAGTACTTGGATCGGAGACCACCAATGAATACTAGGTGCTGTAGTCTACATATATATCAAAGGAAGGAGCTGGCAAAACTGCCTCTAAGTATTCCTTTCCTAAGAAACCCTACAAAATTTATGGGGCCTTCATAAGTCAACAGTCAACTTATGGGGACTCCATAAGTCAACATGGACACACACAATGTTAATGGGCCCTAGGCCATCACTTTACTGAGTAGTAAATTCTATTTGCTTTATGGGAATTCTGAGTAGTCATGTTTCCTCAGACATGTTAAAGATGATACCGATAAATTTTCTCCCTACCTCCTGCCACCCACACCAGATGAAACACAGAAATAATTAGAATAACAATAGGAGCAGTGGCAACAAAAGCAACAATGACTATTTTATCGATTTATATCCCATGCCCCCCCCCCCGAACTGGAACTTTGATCTCTTTCACACAAAGTTGTAGCAGTTTGAGATCACCTTAACTGTCATAGCTGTGTCCTATGAAATCTTAGGTTTTTTTACTTTTATGAAATGATTAGAATTCTCTGCTAGACAGCATGGACTACTGTTCCCAAACTACAAATCCTAGGATTCCATAGTATGGAGCCATGGCATTTAAAGTGGTATCAAACCACTGTAATTGTGCAGTGTGAAAGGGACCTGAGTCATAGGAGATTTTCAGATGGCTAAAATCAGCCTCTTGCCGCACAAGCAGCCCCCGGAACAGTAACGAGGCTGCTGCCGTTTCTCTCTCGGCATCGTCCATGACTGTTGTGGCCAGCATTGGAGGCGGCCGCGCTGTTTTTCACTCACAGAAGTTGTCCGTGAGTAAAAAACCAGCGCGGCCGCCTCCAATGCTGGCCGCAACAGTCACGGACAATGCCGAGAGAGAATGGCATCATCCAAAATGGACCCTTGCCATGCAGCAGCCTCGTTACTGTTCCGGGGGCTGCTTGCGCGGCAAGAGGCTGATTTTAGCCGTCCGAAAATCTCCCTGGTTTCCTTTAATTATATCAGAATATAAGGAAACAAGGGTCTGAATCCAGAGGGTGAGTCCCAACTGGAGCAGATTGACTGAATTGATTGTTAAATGGTGAGTTGACTTTAATTCAACATCCCATTTATTCAATATTTCTGCTCTAGCTGGGACTAACAATAGGATTCAGGCCAAGGAAATTCTAGATTATGTTCCATTATTCTTCTGGTTTGTTCTGTCCTGTCTTCCACTTACCTTCCATTCTGATGTGTCTGGATAATTTCTCAAATTAATTCTGAAACTATGCATAGTGGTATTATGAAAGCATGAGAAAATAAAAACAATCTTGGTACGATGGTATGTATGATGGTGTCATGGGTCATACCATGCGAAATGAACAGGAGGAGAAAATGCTTAGATACATTACTAAAATATCACACACACAAACTTAATATATTTATACTAGCTGGACCCGGTGTACCATACACCATTAAAAAAACTCCCCCCAAAATGCCCAGGAGACCTCATGACAACCCTTTGAGGTAGGCTGGTGGGTTTAACTCACCCACCCACCGCTCGTTCTGCCCCCTGCTGCCCCACCACCACTTGTTCTGCCCCTTGCGGCCCCCCACCTCTCATTCTGCCCCTCCCACCACTCATTCTGCCCCTCCCATCCCACCCCCTGCACTCCAGAACACACATGCACACACCACATCCACCCCCATGGTACTCACACTCCAGCTCCAGCCACCATGTTTGACATCTACATGGTCCCGCCCCCAGTGTGCTGATTGGCTGCCCAACAGACCTGTGATTGGTTGGTCAGTTCCCTAAGCAGCCAATCGGCACACTGCAAACAGCAACATACCCAAGAGAATTATAGAGAGAGAGATGTACAATCAGACCAGTTGTGTGTGTGTGTTAGTATCTGCATGGATGTGTCTGTGTTTGCAGGGTTTTATTGGTGCATACAAGTGCATATGCTCTTTGGTAAAATTCCATAAAACAAGCATCTTGATACAATCATGCATGAAAAAATACAAATAATATTTTTGTAGTGTTTTAATGATGAACATGACTACATATCTGCATTTGTCAGCCCACTACACACACACACACACACACACACACACAGAGAGAGAGAGAGACCCTTGATGAATGAAAGCAAAACAAGTTGATTTCCTTTCTTTCAGCTGCATATATGCACAAATATATATATACAGGTGAACCCACCCACCCCCATATCCACAGTATTGGTAACTGCAGTTTCATTTAACCACAAAGGAGCTCTCTAGGAATCTGGAGGGTCTCTCTAGGAATCTAGAGGTCCTCCAGTGTGATAGAAATTGGCCATAGAGTTGCACTAGAGGATCTCCAATGCCTAGAGATACAACCTCTCTAGGCATTTTCTAGGTCCTCCAGTGTGATTCTATGGCATTCTATGGTGGTTTGCTATTATCTGTGGTTTCACTTATAAATGGTAAGCCTGGGAACGTATCCCCCATGGATATGGGGACAATTTGTATATACAGGGGGAAATATGCAAAAGAATCTGTTGCAGACTTTAGCTTTCCATACAAATGAAATTAAAATAAAAGAAAAGTGGACAACTCCTATGGCACTAGCTTGATTTAAGAAACAAGACCACCAGATACTTTGAAAATATATAAAAAATGGGCCAATTTGGATCAGGAAAAATTTGAAGACATTTGTGCCTGGATTACACAATGTGATGAAGGAAAATTTTATATGTGGTGCATAACCTTTTAGTATAGTTAAATTGAGACTGTCCTACTTTGGACATATGATTCATTGGAACAGAGTATAATGCTTGGTAAAGTGGAAGGCAGTAGGAAAAGAAAGAGACTGCAATACAGGTGGTTAGAAAAAAGGCCAAAATGTTGAGAAATACTAATGGCAGTAGGAAAAAGGGAAGGCCACATTAAAGATAGATTGATTCCATCAAGGAAGCCATGGCTTTGAGTTTGCAAGACCTGACCAAGGCAATAAACAACAAGGGGTCTTAAAGAATACCATAATTTGAAGTTGACTTGACAGCAAATAACCCTTTAAGGTGAGCCAGGACACATAATGCATAGGCATTATATATAGAGAGAGAGGGGGGGCTATCAGTCAGCCCTGGTACTATAAGCATTTTTTTAAATGTTCTGTTTTTAATGTGCAGGAATTTAGCTACTTCAGGATAAGAAAAAGAGAAGTGAGCCTTGGCTCCGGACAGGTTATAAGCCTTTAATATTACGAACTGCTGAGTTCTAGATCTTTAAAGGCCAAAAACATCCCCCACCCTCCACATCTATTTGACTAAAGAGCTGTAAGGAGGCTGTAAAAATTATGGATCACAGAAATAAGCAATTAGTGTTATCTTCAATTGCTTTATTGGCAGTATTCACTCATTAGAATAGAGGCAGCAGTAAAACAGATTGCAACATACTGTATAACAGCATATGGGGTTTTCCATTATAATGCCCCTTCTCTGCCAAAAAGTCATATTTTCCTTTGACTGCATGGAACATTAGCACTGGGCTTCCAGCACTAGGAGCGGGTAACCCTTTTTGCTTCATGCTTTCCCCTGCCAGGTTCTCTCTTTGGGCCATGGGGTAGTTTTGAAGGTTATGATCGTGTCAAAAGAAGTATGAAAACAGAGCATTAACAAAGGAGTTGTGTGACTGCAAAATGTTGATCCATGCAGGAAATCACCCCTACCCCCCGGCCATACAAAACTGTTGCATGTTGTTGAGATGCTGAAGTAACAGAGTCACTCTTTAAAACAGCTTTTGGAAAGGAAAGTCAAGGGTTCACCAGTTCATTCAAGTAACTGGTTAAGGAAATGGGGTATGAGACCTAATGAAACTTGCTTGATCCACACTACACAAATAATTCAGTTTGAAACTGGATTGTTTGTCATGGCTCCTTCCTACGGAATCCTGGGATGTGTAGTTTTACAAGGTATTTAGCCTTCTCTGCCAAAGAGTGCCTCGCCAAACTACAAATCCCAGGATCCCATAGGAAGGAGCCATGGCAAATAATCCTGTTTCAAACTGGATTATTTGTGTAGTGTGGATGCATCCTCAGAGGTTAGAAAGCTGGAACTAAGACAGTAGGAAGAAGAAAAGAGTGAGCATGAAAAAAATGGCAGTGGCAGAGCTAGGAATGTTTCAAATCCACTTGAGAAAACTCTCTTCTGCCTCAACTAGTTATTGTGTCATTTGTTATCTTGTCCCCTTAGGTTTGCAATTAGAATTATTTTCACTTTCCTTCTCTAACTCTCTCAGCAACTGGTCAGTCCCAAATGACTGTTATCATGCTACAGTTGTTCCTAGGAAGAACACTCAGAGGCTTAAGTGGCAGGGTAGCCGGAAGGTTCCAATTTCTGTGCTGCTGTACAGCATGACATCGTTCTTCCAGTTTTCTGCCATTCTGGTCTCATGGGAAACTGAAGTAAAAATTTATCTTTTTGCTAACGGGTTTTTCCATTTACCGCTGGTTTAGAAAGCACATCTCCACTAGGGGGTTTATAAAAAAAAAATTGAACTTAATTTTTTTCACTAAAAGTTTTTAATTAATTTTATTAGGAAGGGTGGGGTGAACAGGGTAAGAGGGCTCTCTACGGTCGGGGGGGGGGGCAATGGAGCTCCCAACTCTGGAAAGTTGCGTACTTGTCCCATTGTCAGGAGAAAGGTGGGATAATAATAATAATAATAATAATAATAATACAACAATAATATATCCAGCTGAAGCATGAGTGGGAATCATGTGCCCTCCCCAGATGTTGCTGAAGTGCATCTCCCAGAATTCTTCACTTTTGGCTAAACTGACTAGGGATGTTGGAAGTTGCAGTTCAACAAAGATTTGAAGGATCACAAGATTCCCATTGTTGGACTAAAGGTTTGCAACTTTAATGAGAACTTCCAACAATTACTGTTTTGTATGAGATTGGTTACCTGCTGCCATCTAGGTAATCATTTTCAGTAAGCTGTTCATTTGTGAGATCTGTGCTTTTGATTAGGATGCTTTAAAAACATGTTCATTCAATTCAGGAGAAAACCACATGTCAACAGTCAGAGAATCAAGTTAAGAGAGTCCAGCTTCTTCTGGGAAAAAAAAACTGTTGGCAAAATATAGTGGCTCTCAGGTGCAAGCATATTAAAAGACATATTGATAGTTATATGATTACTATGTGCATTATATGCAAGATCATTATATAAAATTCTAATTATATGCCTTTCTGGCTTTAGGAAGTACCAGATAAGAGAGAAGAGTAAAAGTAAAAGATAAGAGTAGTACATAAGAGAGAACAAGGCTGATGTCTGAAGCCAGGAGGATTAAATTCTGTAATGCAATGCAATAGAGACCAGTAATAACAGATAAGCTTTGAAAAGTGTGCAATGGCAACTATACCCTTGTTAAAGACACTGTTAAAAAAACTGGCTATGACTGTCTTTACACACATTAGAAGTTTTTGTACCAAATTTAGAATTGTGTAAGAATACTTAGTCAAAACATGTAGTATCCTGCTTGTAGGGGCAATTAGCTAATACACATTGGAAACTGCTTAATACAGTGCAGATGTGAAAATTGCTATTGCTTAACAATTCGTAAGCCACTCTGATAGCCTTGTGGCTGAAGAGTGGGGTATAAATACCTAATTTAAAAAAATTAATTATGTAAATAGAATTTGGAATTCCATCTACAGATTTATCAATAAATAGAAGTGAAATTGCTGAATCAGAAGGAATAAAGCTCCTTGGCAGAAATATAATTGAAAGCCACAAACCACAATGGAAATTATATATATATTTGGAAATACTGCAAGCTAAGAATATTCAAGATAAGAGACTGAAAATGATTACTAGTAATAAGTATGCAAAAAGAATATGCAAAGTCATAAAATCAGAACTTAAGAGTAGTTATTTATTCATTTATTTATTTCATTTATATGTTGCCTTTCTCCTGGAGTGGGACCCAAGGTGGCTGAATAGAAACATAATTCAGGCTATATAACTCCTAGGCTATATCAGTTATCTGATAAAGTGTTGGAACTGTTGATTGCACCCAAACAGGACTAGATATGTTAGACACAAAAATATGGAAGATTATGAGAGCAAAGTATGCTTTACATGCTCAGAGTATTATAGATGATGATGATGATGATTACGATTACGTTTATTTATATAGCACCATAAGCTTTACATAGTGCTTTACAAAAAAGAAAAACAACAATCCACAATAAACACAAAAACCTGCCTATGGTGCACAATCTAAAACCACAAACAAAATTATAAATTAATAAAATATGAGCAAGCAGGGATCACCAGCATTGAGGCCATGATATTGAGAACACAGCTGCACTGGGCAGGACACATTTCTAGGATGAAGGACCATCGCCTCCCAAGAATAGTACTCTACAGTGAACTTGCCACGGGTCAGCGTAAGAGGGGAGCTCCAAAAAAGCGATACAAGGACTCCCTGAAACAACATCTCAGGCTCAGCCAAATTGATCACCAACAATGGTCTGCCCTGGCCTCACATCAGGAGGCATGGAGACGCACTATCCACAATGCTGCAGCCTTATTTGAGAACTCATGCCAAACAAGTCTTGAAGAGAAACGACAACTCCGAAAGAATCATAACCCAGAAACATCACCCAAGGAAACCTTCTGCTGTGCTTTCTGCAACCGGACTTGTTTATCTCGGATTGGCCTTTTCAGTCATCAGCGTGCTTGCAGAAAGTTCGGGATGAGTCCTTCCTGAATCTTCGTTTGCAAAGAAAAGCCAGAGAGAGGAGAGACTATAACAGGATTAAATCAATATTATAAAAGAATCTCTCTGGCTTTTCTTCGCAAACGAAGATTCAGGAAGGACTCATCCCGCGCCTTCTGCAAGCGCGCTGATGACTAAAAAGGCCAATCTGAGATAAACAAGTCCGGTTGCAAAAAGTGCAGCAGAAGGTCTCCTTGGGTGATGTTTTTGGGTTGTGATTCTTTCTGCGTTGTCGTTTCTCTTCAAGACTTGTTCGTCGTGAGTTCTCAAATAAGGCTGCAGCATTGTGGATAGTGCGTCTCCATGCCTCCCGATGTGAGGCCAGGGCAGACCACCGTTGGTGATCAATCTGGCCAAGCCTGAGATGTTGTTTCAGGGAGTCCTTGTATCGCTTTTTTGGAGCGCCCCTCCCACGCTGACCCGTGGCGAGTTCACCGTAGAGTAGTATTTTTGGGAGGCAATGGTCCTCCATCCTAGAAACGTGCCCTGCCCAGCGCAGCTGTGTTCTCAATATCATGGCCTCAATGCTGGTGATCCCTGCTTGTTCAAGGACAGCAACATTCGTCACATAGTCAGTCCAGTGTATATTTAGGATTGTGCGTAGACAGCGCTGATGAAAGCGCTCGAGGAGTCGTAGGTGGTGGCGATAGGTAACCCATGTTTCAGATCCATAAAGGAGGATAGACAGTACGATGGCTCTATACACACTGATTTTTGTGCTTTGCCTCAGGTGTTTATTGCTCCAGACTCTTTTGTGAAGTCTTCCAAATGCACTATATGCCTTTGCTAATCTGTGATCGATCTCTTTGTCAATCTTGGCATCTGAGGAGATGATGCTTCCCAGGTAGGTGAACTGCTGAACGGACTTGAGCACTGATTTGCCGACGGCAATGTGGGGATGGTGGTGTTCGTCCTGTGGTGCAGGCTGGTAAAGAACTTCTGTTTTCTTCAGGTTGACTTCTAGCCCAAACAGCTCTGCAGCTGTTGCAAAGCAGGACGTTAGGCGCTGCAGAGCTGCTTCTGTGTGGGCAACAAGGGCAGCATCATCGGCGAAGAGCAGCTCACGGACTAGATAGTTTAGAGTCTTAGTGTGAGCCCTCAGACGGCTTAAGTTAAACAAGCTACCATCAGTACGGTAGCGTATATAGATGCCGTCGTCTTCTTCAAGCTCTGCCATAGCCCTTTGGAGCATCGTGCTAAAGAAGATTGTAAATAAAGTTGGTGCAAGAACACAACCTTGCTTCACTCCATTAGTTATTAGAAAGGGCTCTGAAAGAGCATCACCATATCTGACTTGACCACGCTGGCCCTCGTGTAGCAAGATAATCATTTTAAGGAATTTGGGGGGACATCCTAGTTTTTCCAGGATCTGCCACAGACCTTTTCTACTTACAGTGTCAAAGGCTTTGGTGAGGTCGACAAATGTTACATAGAGACCCTTGTTCTGCTCCCTACATTTTTCTTGCAGTTGCCTAAGGGCAAATACCATGTCTGTAGTACTCCTATTGGCTCGAATAAGCTAATACAAATAATATGGACATAAAATCAAAATGAAATTTGAAAGGCTTCCCTAAATAGTGTCAGGCTCGTCCCTGAATTCTGGGTTTTAGAGTAGACTTCAGGGAAGATCCTGACATGAGGTTAGTAACAGGCTTTGGCCTGTTTCTCTGTCTGGGCCTCTCAGCCTTTGGGTGGGTGCCAGCCCGCCTTGTTGGGCCTGGGAACGCTGTTCTCCACAGTAGCTCAAGGTCACGTCTCCAGGTGCTGCCTGGGCATTTGCTAGCCTCCCTAAATGCCATTCTCACGCTGTAAGGGTTTATCTTGGTATTGTGTTAGTCTGTGCTTAGTTTCGGCTTTGCTTATGTTGATGCCACACGTATCCTTGCTTAATAAAGAATTCTTATTGAGTTAATGTGAGTGTGTGTTCCTGGTACATCACAAAATAGAATAGTCTTTAATTTAGACTTAAAGTAGTCTATAGAGGTGGTCCACAAATTCGTGGGAAGGAGATTCCAAAAATAGGGGGCAGTGTGGGAGAAAGGACGCTGCCTATATCTATCATATAATATTGGTGACTAGGATTTCTTGCAAGTGAAATAAACTGTTGAAGAAGAGAAAAGATCATTGAATAAAGAAAGAAAGAAAAAACTATGTTAATAAATGTTTATGTAGAGAGTTTACTGAACATTGAAGAAACTACACACACGCACACATACAAATGCACACACATGAATGCCCATCAATAGCATTACCCTTTCCCTGGTGGTGGGATTGTGTATTTTTATGAGGCAGGAGGCTATGTTGATGGCAGAAGTGCTGCTGGTGGGGTTGCCCATGTCAGACAGGCTTTTGCTGAGGAGCCAGACTAAATGGGCCAAACAGCTACTGGGAGGCAACAGTAGTGGGGGGGGGTGACTGGTGGAGGCTCTCTGAGACAATAGCAGTGACCCCATAGCTAACACTTGTTATTATTATGCAGAAGGAGGCATGGTAAACCTCTTATGAGTGTCTTTTACCACAAAAACCCTATGATGAGACATTCAAAAATGAAACAAGAGATAGTGCCAGAAATGAAACTCCCAGGTTGGATAGCACTCAAAGAGCTATTGAGATATAGCAGAGGACAACTATAAAAAGTGCTGTGGCTAATGATGCAACTGGATTCAAGCCGAAAGGACATTCAGCTGCTGATGTGCTCAGAGACAAAAGGAAGGTCCAAAGCTGGACAACGCATATTATAGGAACATGGAATGTGAGAAGCATAAATGAGGAGAAACTAGACATAGTAACACAAGAAATGGACCACAGAAACATTGCAATGCTTGGGGTGAACAAGCTTAATTGTACAGGAATGGGACATTTTGAGTCAAATAACTACACAGTGTTTTACTCAGGAAATAAAAATCTAAGAAGAAATGGAGTAGAATAAATAGTGAGGAGAGATGTAGCAAAAGCAAAGGATATAATGCAAAGTCTGACTGAATCGTGTCAATACGACTTCAGGGAAAACCCATCAATAGAACCTTAATCCAAGTTTATGCTCCAACTATAGAGACAGAAGAAGAAGAAATTGAAAGATTCTATGTTGATGTCCAGGAGGAAATGGTTCACATATCCAAATAGGATTAGTTGTTAATCCATAGGCAATTGGAATGCTAAAGTAGGGAATAGCAGAATCAAATATTGTAGGGAAATTTGGCCTAGGATCAAGAAATGAAGGAGGAGAATGACTGATTGAATTTAGTGAAGTCAAAAGTTTGTTCATCACAAACACATTCTTCAAACAACCAAAGAGGGGACCTATATACATGGACATCACATGATGGCCAATATAAAAATCAAATAGATTGCATAATTGGAAGCAGAAGATGGAGAAGCTCCATTCTCTCTGCAAAAACAAGACCAGGAGTGGATTGTGGCACAGACCATGATAGAGGCTAATGTCAGGACTTAATATGGAGAAACAAAATGGTTTCCTATTGGCAAGGGAGTCAGGCAAGGCTGCATTTTATCACTCTTCACTGTTTAACCTGTACATTGAATGTATCATAAGTCAAGCAAGATTAGACTCAGAGGGAGGAGGCATAAAAATTGGAGGAAGGAACATCAACAAATTAAGATATGCAAATGACATCATACTACTAGCAGAAAATAGTAAAGACTTAGAATAATTAATGAAGAAAATCAAGCAAGAAAGTGCAAAAGCAGGTTTACAGTTGAACTTTAAGGGAAAAAAACAATGACCACAGATGATTTACATCACTTTAAAATAGATAATGAAGACATTTTTCATACCTTGGTTGTCATTAATCAGAATGGAGACTGCGATCAAGAAATCAGAAGACTAGGCCTAGGAAAGGCAGCTATGAAAGATAAGATCCTGAAGTGTAAAGATATATAATTGAATATAATTGAAGGCTTGTTTTCTGCTGCTCCAGAGACTGGAACACAGAGCAATGGATGCAAGCTCCAGGAACAGAGATTCCACCTCAACATTAGGAGGAACTTTTTGACAGTAAGAGCTGTTCGGCAGTGGAACGCACTCCCTCGGAGCGTGGTGGAGTCTCCTTCCTTGGAGGTCTTTAAACAGAGGCTGGATTGCCACCTGTCGGGGATGCTTTGATCAAGATTTCCTGCGTGGCAGGGAGTTGGACTGGATGGCCCTCGTGGTCTCTTCCAACTCTACAATTCTATGATTCTATGAATATTAAAATTAAGATTGTCCATGCCATTGTATTTCCCATTTCTATATATGGTTGTGAAAGCTGGACAGTGAAGAAAGCTAACAGGAAGAAAATCAACTCATTTGAATTCTGGTGCTGGGGAAGTTCTATGGATACCATGGACTGCTAAAAAGGCAAATTAATGTGTTCTAAAGCAAATGTGTCCTGAACAATCCCTAGAAGCCAACATGACTAATATCATGAGAAGTCATTCTTCATTAGAAAAGACTAGTGCTTGGCAAAGTAGAAGGCAGTAGGAAAAGAGGAAGATTGCATTACATATGGATAAAATCAATCAAGATAGCCACGACCCTGAATCTGTAAGAGATGAGAAGGTCCGTTGGTGACAGGGTGGCTTGGAGGTCTTTCATTCATAGGGTCACCACAAGTCAAAGTTGACTTGATGTCACTTATCAACAACAGACATATGAATCAGGGAAAATCAGGGGAAAAAATCTCCTAGAAGACTGGCAAAACAAACCACTACATGGTCACTACATAACAAAAAAACATAGAAACAAAGAAAGGGAGTATCTGGAAATTGTTACAGAATGAGACACTGAAAAGAAAAACTGAAGGACTTATTTGTGGCTCCAGAACAGACACTTCAAACAAATAGCATCAAGGAAAATATTGGAAAAAATAACTACAGGTAAGAAATATCATCTGTGTAAAAATAAAACTATTGACCACCTTATTAGTTTGTGCAGCAAAACCATGAAGACTGGATATAAGAAACACTGAATATACAGTGGCTGCAATGATTGGAATTTATGCAGATGCAAAAAAAAAGATTTACCATCTGCAAAGAACTCATGGGAACATAAGCCTGTGAAAATTGTCAAAAATAGTGAAGTGGAAATCTTTTGGGACTTTAAGATTCAAGCTGACAAACATTTATAACATAAGATGCCAGACATAACTGCAGTTCAGAAGATTATAGATGTGGCAATCCTGGGGGCAGCAGAACCAAATGCAAAAGAGAGGAAACATTATGAAATATTGAGACCTACAAACTTAAAATTAGCGCCTCTGGGAAAAGAAAACAACTGTGGTTCCAGTGGTGATAGATGCTCTGGGAGAAATTCCAAATAGACTGACAAAATATGTGAATGAAATAATCATAGATAGAATCCCAATACCACAATTACCTGGGGTGGGGGTGGGGGTGGGGGAGTGACAATACATAGAACATGCTACATTATTTGACAATGCCTCATTGATTCCTAGATTCTGGGATAGAATCACTGATGGTCCAGCACTCCAGTCAGTAACGCCTGGGGCCCATTCATACTACACAATTATAGCACTGTTATGCCACTTTAACTGCAATGGTTCTGTCCTACAGAATCCTGGGGTATGTAGCCAGTGAGACATTAGAGCTCTCTGGCAGAGAATTCTCAATGTCCCTCCCTAAATTTCAACTCCCAGGATTACAAAATACAGATCCATGACAGTCAAATTGGAATCTCTCTGGCTTTTCTTCACAAACAAAGATTCAGGAAGGACTCATCCCACGCTTTCTGCAAGCGCACTGATGACTGAAAAGGCCAAAGTGAAATAAACATGTCTGGTTGCAGAAAGCACAGCAGAATGTCTCCTTGTGTGATGTCTCAGGGTTGTGATTCTTTATACATTGTTGTTGCTCTTCAAGACTTGTTCAGCGTGAGCTCTCAAATAAGGCTGCAGCATTGTGGATAGTGCATCTCCATGCCTCGCGATGAGAGCCCAGGGCAGACCACTGTTGGTGATCAATTTGGCCGAGCCTGAGATGTTATTTCAGGGAGTCCTTGTATTGCTTTTTTGGAGCACCCCCTCCTTCGCTGACTCATGGTGAGTTCACCGTAGAGTACTATTTTGGGGAGGCGATGGTCCTCCATCCTAGAAATGTGCCATGCCCAGCGCGGCTGTGTCTCAATATCATGGCCTCAATGCTGGTGATCCCTGCTTGCTCAAGGACAGCAACATTCGTCACAGTCAGTCCAGTGCATATTTTGGATTGTGCATATACAGCGCTGATGAAAGCGTTCGAGGAGTCATAAGTGTTGGCGATAGGTGACCCATGTTTCAGACCCATAAAGGAGAATAGACAGTACAATGGCTCTATACACACTGATTTTTGTGCTTCGCCTCAGGTGTTTATTACTCCAGACTCTTTTGTGAAGTCTTCCAAATGCACTATATGCCTTTGCTAATTTGTGATCAATCTCTTTGTCAATCTTGGCATCTGAGGAAATTATGTTTCCCAGGTAGGTGAACTGCTGAACGGACTTGAGCACAGATTTGCAGATGGCAATGTGGGGATGATGGTGTTCCTCCTGTGGTTCAGCTATCCAAACTGGAATAATAGTGATATAATTCTGTAGTGTGAATGAGCCACTGATAGACTGTGAAACCAAGGTCTTTATCAGATCTCCACCCCTAAACCTGTTTTTGTTTTGTTTTGTTTTGCTGGCATAACTCCTGCCGTGTTTATGTTGGCAAAAGAACTCCCCATGCCATATTTACTTCCTGTCCACACGAAAAGGCTTCCCCAACAATGAATGAGGAGTGAAAGGAGCTCCGTTCACTTCCTCTATTGAAATCTCGCAGATTCTCATGAGAATACATAGAGTGAGAAATTCAAAATAAAAACAAAAATAACAAATTAAAAGTTCACAAAAGCACATAAACACACTATAAAAGTCCCAAGTAAACTGGGGAGGGTCATAAAAAGTGTGTCACTCACCTGGATGTTATGATCTTATCTGGATGTGTTCTGGCCAGACCAATCATTGATGCTGCATTCACGTGAGTACAATGGTGCACAGATTCAAACACTGGCAGTGCTGGCACAAAAGTACCACAGGGGATCAATTGACGGCTTGGGCCATCAATAAAATAGGACAGGTTTTGGACTGGACATGATTGTGAAAAGGTGATGTTGTCTGGTATGTGCACCCTTTCACAATCATCAGGTGTCCTTATGAAGTCGTATTTGACTGGTGTGATAAAGTCCCAAGATAGTGATAATATTTTTTTTTAAAAAAAAATAATCCAAAGGTGGAAGATGGTCAACATACTCTCAATCAACCATTCTAAAGGATCCCTCATTTCCTGTGATCATTGCCCTTTGGGATACTGGGCAACCCATATAGAATGGAATGCTGATAGAAAAAAACCATATAGACCCTTTATAGCACTGACTCCTTAACTGTAGCAGGGAGGAGGGGGGTTGGTTGGGTGCATTTAGCTGCTATTGTAGCCCAGTTTTGAAATAGAAACCTAGACATTACAAAGCTGTGCTGGCACCAAGCTGAGCTTTCTTGTCTGCATTAGGTTCCAGGCTCAAGGGACAGCATGTTTTGAAAATGTCATGGTGCTCTTTTGTAACAGAAGGTGGTCTTGCTAAGTCAGGTGACAAAAGGCAACAGAAGATAACAGGAGAGAAAAATGGCTCATACCTCTTCCTTTCTTCTGCTCACCATTAATGCCATTTTTTATTAATCATGCCTGCAATATAGTACAATGACGATCACCTTTGACAGTATAAAGAGCGTGTGCGTGTGTGTGTGTGAGCAAAGTGACTGAATGCTTTCTAGTTTCATGCAGCAAGAAAGGGGAGATTTAAAGCAGCTTTCCTGACATAGCAAATGTTAAATAGTTTTTGTAAAAATATTATATTATATTATATTATATGCTATGATTCTATGGCAATGTCCATAGAAGACATTCCTTTTGTATGATGATGTACCAGAAGATAGCCTGGCCATTTGATATTTGCAATACAAGTACAGGTATTATTTTTAAACCATAATAGGAAGGGAAGGCTGTGTGTGAGCAATGCCAGATGAGAATTATTTCATCCAGGAAACTACTCCCATGAGTCAGTACAGAGAATAAATACATGCATTTTCTCACTTCTGTTCTTTGCTAGCCTCATCTCACCTTCCCCTCCCTTCTTAGGCCTCTGGACTGTCAAAATGTAGATTGGAAGTTCCTTGGGGAAAGGGGCCTGTCTTTTCTGTTTATCAAACTGCTTATTAAACTCTGCTTATTGAACCTGGCAAATTAGCATGCATGCTTGGATGGTGATGAAGATGATGATATTAGCAATAATCAAACTGGAATCCTGGTGGTGTCTTATATATGCCTAATTTCCCCTATAGAAAGGGCTGGACATTTTCTCAATGCAGAACAACCATATTCTGTTCAAGGTTGCCAAAGTATAGTTCCTTATATGCTGCAGGTGCTCATGGCTATGCATGCACATTGTTTATTGACATTCATGGATCTGCATTTCAGTGTGTACTGGCATGCATGGATGTTCATTGCACAGTATACATTGGTGTGCATTGATGTGTGTTACATAATGAGAAACATGGATGCAAATGGCTGTATGTGCATTTCGTTTAGCAACAGTGCAATTCACAAATGAGGTGGTGTTGCACAAGTGCTACATAACTTTGTCAGTGTAAAGTTACATGCCACTGCTTCAATGCAGGATGTCTGACAATAATTTGTGGCAAATGGTTTCTCTCTGCCACTGGCATACACCAAAGCCAAGATGCTGTTTGAGTGCTGATGGAGCTTAAATAACCACCAGTATTCTGCCACAGGGCTTATGGCTGTGTGATGAAGCTTCCATGAGCAATAGCAATCAGATAAAAGAAACAGCCTCTATCCTCTTGCATCTTTATTAAGTTGGCAGAAGCTTAAGCAAGTGACAACTGTTCCTTTTTCCCAGCTGTAAAAATTAGCCAGATGATTTCTGGGAGCCCCACTCACTTATCCTCCTGTACACTGATGGTCCATAAGGGTGCATTCTTGAGAGGGTCTGTCTGTATTGATTTCCCAAACGTTTGTTATATTGAGTCTGTAGAGCAAAAGACCTAGTCTGCCAAAATATGTCTGTGTCGGAGAAAGCTGAGAGGTATAACTGTACTTGTTCTAGCTTAGCCAGAAGCCCAGACACATAGATAAGATGCTGTGTTTGGAAAAACAAAGAGCTAGAGACATTATATGTAAAGTATATTAAGTCATTTACAAGAAATGATGTGCATTTGGAATAATGAAATTTAGTGATTTATGTTCCAGAAACATATGATATGCTGATGTAAACAAATTCTTTCTCTAATAGCGGTCGAAGTGTACCCAAATGTTCCTAAGTTATCTTGCCTTGAACTATCAACAATTGTTCCAAGGAAGAGAAATTGCTGACACCAAAGACACCAGAGAGAAGGAGGAGGGGCTTTTTGCATACTTGTCATCACTGTATAAAAGTATTTGGTAACTACAGCTCTGGGTTCTGACTCTTTGGAAGATATTCCAGTCAGGCCCACCGGTGTAATAAAACTCACTTTCCAATCCATGGGTCTGCTGTTCCATGATTTCTGCAACATAAATGGTGCATTGGCCGGGAATGGAGCAGCAGTTGATGGAACAGGAGGTGGCATTTGCCTGCTCTAACTGCTGTGGCTGGGAAGAGGCCATGAGCACGCATACTCATTCAGGGCGCCACCAACCATTTGTTGGAAGAATGGGAGTCTGTGCCATGGCTGCCTGAACAGCAACACGCACAAGGAGAACCCAGTAAACGAAGAAGGAGAAGGAAACTGAGCCCTACCTCCAAAGAAAACAGGCAAGTAAACAAGGGAAATATTGTGCCCCACTCCATAAGAGTGGAAGAGGGGCTTGATCACCCCCTAAAGGGCAACCCGAGTACCCAGATAAGACGCAGTGAGGGCGCACTGGTGAAACCATTGTACCATTGAAGCATTGAGAAAGTGGTAATATTGGGTGGAGGGGGAAGCATATAAGTTTGCAACCCCTTGAGCTGTATGTTAAAAAACTTCAAAATGGGGTTCAGTCCCTTTGTGAGATAGAATGGCCCTCCTTTGGTGTTCAGTGGCCCAGTGAGGGATCTTTGAAGTTAGATAAAATTTGGTGTGTGTATTCTGTAAATGTTGGTGACCCAGAACATCCAAATCAGTTCCCCTACATTGACTCTGGAGATACAGTGGTCCTTTAATTCCCCCCCCCCCAGTGGTTGAAAAGTGCCAAGAGATCCTAAGCCAAAGTTCTGGTAATTAGAAAAGGGAAATTAGTCAACTAAGTTAAAGCCAGTGTTAGATTCCCTGGAAATATGACCTGATAGGGCCAATGGCACCCCCCACCTTACATTACACTGGAAGCGCAGCACCAGCAGCCCTATCATGAAGAAAGGAGGGGCAAGATGGCGACAGACTAATAACTTCTGAACTGTCCTCCTATCACTATCTGGTAGTATCACTTCATATACTTAAAAATGCCACCCAATGGCAAGAAAAGAATTCAGCCCAGCCCAGCAACAATGCTAGAACCCAGGGATCTTTCAAAGCAGAAAAACAGACGAGAATTTACTGACTTTTCCCAGTGGCAGCAACAGCAGCTTCTTCACTCCCTAAGACACCACAGAAATCTGAACTAAACAAAATAGCTCCTCAAAATCTAAATGTAAACTATTCTCTGGGACAGGGAGAAAACAGAGATAAACTCCTGGAAATTGCTGGCAGTATATTTTACAATAACATTACTCAGCCCTTCTATGAATTCTGCCAACTGTCTGTAGAAACATTGATTCTTATATTGCAAAGATTAAATGACATTGCAAGCAAGATATAGAATGTCTAGCAAGCCTTTCAAAGGCAAAACTCATATGGCACATGGGAGGAAGCCAGCCCAACCACATCATAACAACCAGATATAGTTAAACACTGCTGAGTGCTACAGAAAAATCAGCTCGTCTTACAAATACATCACAATGCAAGTCAATTGTGCCTACCACATCCAAAAGGGAGAATCTTAAAGGGGGAAGCTTAGGCTATAAATCAAGAAATAATTAAACTAAGAGAAAAACTCATGCTGATGAAATAAATCATCCCAAGACAATCTAACAGTAATCCAGCCCCTCTGAAATCACTCCCTGAGAAAAAGATTTGCAGAAGCGACGCCCGGCAGCGCAGCAGCCTCGCAATACGAGGAGGCTGCTTGCAGTTTATATGAGACGTCTGAAAAAGTCCTCTGAAAGTAATGGTTCTCTACTATCACTGAAGGAAGCCCTGAAAACCCGAGTAGCTAACACTCTTGCAAAAATGTCCTGTACTACAGATGCATCCCCATCTAAAATTAAATTCCAGCAGCTATGCAAACCCAGCCCAAGGGAAAAACAGTCTTTACCACCACCTATCTTATTGGATAAGCCAAAAGATGCTCCCCTCACAAAAGAGAAAGGATCCATGCCTGCTTGTGATCCTCATTTTACTGCCCATGCTGCCACTGGTTCTTCTAGCCTCCCTACCAGAACAGAATAATGTGATTCATTATTCCTCCACTCCCAGAGGAAGACACAGTTACACTCATCCCAGTCATTTAAACAAGATAAGTTTGGACAATCACACTGGTTTAACTGAAGGTTAGACCAGTGTATGACACCCAAAGGATTCCAACCATAGTTCCCTCCTTGCAGTGCCTTGCCTCCAAAACTGCTTACCTCCTGTTGTATGAGTGGACATCACCATACTACCACCATCATAGTCTCTTTTGCGACATTTATTTAAATCCATACAGGGATTCTGAGCCATAGGTCAGTGGGTAGAGCAAATGCTTTGTATACAAATGGTCCAAGGTTCAATCCATGTAAGCCTGGGGAACTTCCCTGAAATGCTGGAGAACCCCTGTGGCTGTCACTAACTAAAGGAAAAAATGTTACATTAAATATAGATTGGCCCTGACATACTTCACAGTTCAGCTGAGGCACTAATACTACTCTGTCATCAATCCACATACTTATTTGGTAAGTTGCCATGTTTTTGTCAGCAGATGAAGACATTTTTTTTTTTTTTTAGGCAGGCAGTTCAGAAGTGAATATTAATTGGTGTGCTGCTTTTAATGTTTTAATGTTGTATTTTTATTGATTTTATGTCTTTAATTCATGTTGTGTTTTTAATTATGTGGAAATTAATTTGATGTTTTTTAAATTTTAGTAAATTGTGATACTTTAGCTGTATTTTTTAATTATTGTAGGCCACCTTGAGACCTGTCTTGGGAGAAAGGTGAGGTATAAATCTAATAAATACATACATACATACATACATACATATGTTAAACCCCACACACATGCATTATGACTGTATTGAAATCACAACACTTTGGCAGGAATCCCATTGGTGTCTTACATATGTATAAGTTCTCCTATGGAAGTGCTCTGTCTTTTTGTCCAATGTGGAACATCTACATACAGTTTAAGGTTCCAGAAGTAAAGCCTCACATGCTGTCGCACTGCGCATGCAAATGTGAATTTGGCTGAGCATTGGGGTCACACATTGAGATATGCATTTGGTTGCACTGTTAGTGCCCCTAAATGAGCCCCACTTCCAGAAACCCCCAAAAGTGGCTTATTAATCATTTGGCTTATTAATGTCATCTTCCACAGGGAAAAGCAGTAAAGTTTCAGGGACTCACTGTAAGGATCCCAGAAGGTACGTGTTGAAAGCATGCATCACCCAGAGGAAGGACTACTGACAAATGCCAAAATATGAGGGAACACAAGAGGTCAAGAGGACATTGCTTGTACACACCCAAGTGACAGACAATGATCCCATTAAATAGATGGAGTAATCCTTTTTCTCCACCACACACCCAACCATTAAAGAGGCAAGCCAAGCCTTTGTAAATCTAATCACTAAGACATTTACAGCAGTTGCAACACATTAGCATCGCCGGACGCCTATTGTCAAGACCAGGATTTTTCCTGGAACTCATTGTGCAATCTTTGGAGACTTCTGGAATCTATTGTTTCAACCCAGGAAACTCCTCACCTCAGGGCACATTTTTAGTATAAATGCCAATCACAAATCATACCTCATTGTGCACAGAGCTTTGTCTTGGGGACACTACGTCTCTCTCACACTCCAGATTCATCCATCTACACAGCCAGTCTGCCAATGATTCCAGTCTACAAGACAGGTGTTGTGCATTCCCAGAAGCCTCCATATCTATCCCTCTGCCAACCTCTCTTCTTCCATTCCTATTGGTCTTGTGTGAATGCTTTATCATATGAATGTGTGCGTGCTTGATATTATTATGTTAAGTCTTTAATAAATATCTTTGTTAATTTTTCATTTTAATTTGTGTGCATCTGTTCAGAGTCAGTAGTGATAAAATTGGTGTAAAGATCCCTTTCTTTGTTGTCCCCTTTTGCATTGCTAAGGTTGAGTTGCTGCTAATTTCCCAATATATTAGAAATTCAATATTTTCTTGGAATTTCCAAGAACACTTATGGTAACAGCACATTGGTGTGTACATTTTTTGTGCATTCAGTTGTGCAATATGCATTCAACACAAGGGCTGTGTGGCACAACCAATGTAAAACTCCACCTGGGGAGGTTTATGTTATTTAGCCTTGACATAGGAACTCACCCTTTATTTCCAGCAATAAAAGAAAACTGGTATGAAGACACAGATCATTACCAGATTGCCTTCAGATATTTTATCCGGATGGCAAGCTTGACCTAAGTTTTCAGTGTTCCAGTTCACAGTTTTCAATACAACTCCTCTAGCTGAACATCATCACCCACATCTTTGATGCCTAAATGCCAACATGACAGCATGGCCTTTTTGACAACAGTAATATACTTCTGCTAACATGTACACAGTGTCATGTTGACAGCAGGGCAGTGATGAGCAAGCATTGGTCTAGACAAGTGCCAAACACTGATGTTCTGAACAATGTAACATCCTCTGCAAGTCACAGGCGAGAGGGAGATAAGATTTGGCAAGTGAAAAAAAAATTCAATCTGAGGCCAGTTTACAGAAGCCTGTCCTGCTAATGGTACCATTTGACCTCGTACACCCATGCACACCAGAACAAGAAAAACATCCAAGCTTAAAGATTTGAATGCTTTAGACACCAAAAGCAATCTATACCTCTGTGTGTGTGTCTTTGTTTCTGTCTCTGTCTCTGTCTCATTCTAACTCTCTCTTTGACACACACACACACACACACACACACACACACAGAGTAGAAATATTTCTATCATGTTCAAAAAGAAATTTTGATTATCTGAAATTTCTTTTTTCTCTGTTCAGATTATATGCAAATCGTACTGATTTAGCCAATAGGAAGTGTTACCTGGCCTTACACCCCCTCCCTCTAATAATTCATAATTTGGCAATATTGGGCATCTTCATGAGGTTTAGGTAGACAAGGACAAACCTAAATTGAGTTCAAGCAGAGGTCACCCAGGGCCTAACAAAGATGTCTCTTGGAAATTCCCAACAAACACACTCAAGAAGGAATTAAGTGGCACCCCTTAAGATTAGGGTAATCAAGGTGGAATGTGCTAATCCTTTCTTGGATGCTCTTGGCAATGAGTCATACTCCGAAAACAAACAGTGACCAGAATACCTATTAGCCCCACTCATCCCTGCAAATGTCATTCCTAGCACCTTTTCCTATCCAAAATAAGGATGCTGCCATAAACCCATCAAATTTAATGTCTCAACCATTGTGGAAATCAATGAGGCTTGAGTTTTCTTTATTTAACTGTGGCAAACCCATCTAAGCATTGTCCTACACTCAAAACACTGGGTATGAATATTACCCTCAAATAATCGGATATTGGGTATGAATATTACCCTCAAATAATGTGTGCTATTGGGTATGAATATTACCCTCAAATAATAGCCATGTGTGCACAGTTCTTCTTGTACCATCACTCTGCTGGACTGCTATTTCACCCTCAGATTTAGACCTGAGTTTCTTTGCTGCATGAACCACTGCTCTTCAGACAGGTAATTATAGCCCATTCTCCCCGACTGTATCTCCACTATCCAAGTATTTCCTCCTAATTCTCTGTTAACCTTGTGTGGTTGTCTTGTGGACATGAGTACATGTGTGAATGTTTCCATGATTATTGTCCAATAAAAACCATTTTTTATTTCATTTTGGCTTGGAGTCTCATCAGTGAGTACTGGTATACATAAATGCTCAAGGTCCCATAAGCTACTCAGCCTCTCGCAGCAAAAACTTTGAGCTAATTAAAATTCCCCTATATAATATTATATTTTCTAGGTCACAAATGGGTCCCACAGGCCCCCAGTAATTTGAGTAACGGAAGAATGCCTTAACTGAGTAAATGGAATTTAAAAGTATGTACATTAGACAGGGATATAAATGTCTACTTATTTGATCTTTATACTTGGGAGAGCATTTCAAAACGTTTCTCACCAATGGGTGAGATTACAAAAGTTTTTGCACATTTTTTAATAAGTTTCAATTCTGTGAGACCTTTGTTGTGAAAATTTGGCCAAGAAGGTGAAAGAAGCGGGAGTGCCTGGAATCTTTCTGGTGTATTACATATATGTGAGTTTCCCTATGGATGTGGCTGGTTATTTCTGTCCAATGCAGAATTGCTATATTCATTTCAAGACTGCAGAAGTGGTGTTGTGCATTGGGTGCCATTGCATATGGATATGCACATGCATTGCATATGGTTGTGCTTAGCATATAGATAAGCAGAGTACATTCAGTTGCACAGAGTCGCAATTCATGAGTGAAGGGCCTTTGTGCAACCACTACATAACACAGTGAGTGTAAAGTTGCACTCCATTTTCTTGTTGTAGAATCTCAACATATGATAGATATACATCAATGGCTCTTAGCCTTTTCTTTACCAGGAACCCCCTATAAATGTCTTTTATTCCTGGGAACCCCCATGACTTAACTCAAGATTTAAAATAACAACAACAGCACCATTACACTATCCATTAAACCTTTCCTCAGAGGCGCAAGATGGGAAAGATTTTCTCCTGCTTATTCCTGAAAATTTGTGCCTGGAGCAGATTGAATGACCATGTGTAGGCCAAGCCAGCCAGCCTTTGCTTTGGCTCCTGTCACATGGCCTCTCCACTGCCTTATGGCCCCCCTGTGAGGACATCACAGAGCCCTAGGGGTCCATGGACCACAGGTTAAGAATCACTGATATATGTAATAAACAGAAACCATTCACAAATATAAGTTATCTTCATAAAGTACTGTCCAATCTGACATGTTAATTTCTCCATATGTGTAAGTGGCCATTTTTTTTCCTACTAAGAACATCTTGGTAGCAAGCTAAGGAAAAGTTATGCAAACCCTTCCATTGTGAGCAATCACTAAACAGCTAAACATAAGGAAGAGAGCTTTCTATTGGAAACATATTCACAGGAAGATGTATAGCTATAGGAGTGTACAAATGAAGACTTTGACCCCATAAATATTAATTTTAACAGCCCATGAAATTTTCTTTCAGTCCTTGAGTCCTCAAATTTCAAGCATCACAGAGAGTAGGGATAGAAAGTTATTCTAAAATATTCAGAAAATGCTTGTAAAACATGTTTTTTGAGTGTTGAGAAACCTTGCTGAGAAGACTAGACTGATGAGAATCTTTGCATTCAGGGCTTATTCTGCACAAAATTCACATGTCGGCTGTTTTCTATGCAAATCAACTATGTGCAAATTTTATGCAAAATTTATTTATTTATTTATTTATTTAATTCCTATCTGGCCTTTCTCCCAAAATGGGATTCAGGGCAGCTTATAATACTTTTTAAAGATCTAGCTAAAACATTAATTTACAAAAGTTAAAAAGAAATAACTAACAATTTTATTAAAAACATGATTAAAGGCAGTTAAAAGCATTTAAAACATATTTAAAACAGAGTTTCAATAGAAAATAATTAAAAATACAGCACACCACTTTACACAGGAGATTATCACACCACATTGTTATAACACTATTATTCCAACTTAACTGCTCTGGCTGCCTCCTGTGGAATCCTGAGACTTGCAGTTTAGGGAGGGGCATTTAGAACTCTCAGCCAGATAGCTCTTAAGCCTAACTAAACTACAAATCCCAGAATTCCACAGGAGGCAGCCATAGCAGTTAAAGTGGAATAATAGCACTATAACAGTGTAGTGTGATAATCTCCACACACACTACGGCTCCATAGTTAAAATTCAAAGGCCTACCTGAATAAAAACATCTTCACCTGCCAGAAGAAAGAGCAAAGGAGTTCCACAATGTAGGAGCAGCCACAGAGAAGGCTGTCACCCATGTCCTCACCAACCACACCTGTGAAGGTGGTGAGACTGAAAGAAAGCCCTCCTCTGCATATCTTAATGCTCACATTGGCTTGGATAAGGAGATACGGTCTTTCAAATAGCATGGACCCAACCCATGTCCTTTAAAGGTGTTGGGCTTTAAAGGTGTTGGTTATCACCTTTAAAGCATAATGGCTTGGGTCCAAGCTATCTCAGGGACCGCCTTCTCCCTTATAATCCTCCCTGCTCTCTCTGGTCCTCTGGGAGGAATTTGTTGCAGCCACAAAGATCTAGGCTTGCGACCACCTCCCAGAGGGCTTTCTCGGCTGTCGCCCCCAAATTGTGGAACGGCCTGCCGGATGAGATCCACCTATTGACATTGTTAGACAGCTTTAAAAAGGCTGTCAAGACGGATCTCTTCAGGCAGGCTTTTCCGAAATAGCTAATCCTGGCCTCAGGAACCCCCTGTGGAAGTTGATTCTGGAGCTCCTAACTGTTGCTGCTCGCTAGGAAAGGTTTTTAATACAATTGTATTATATGTTGATTTTAATTTGTATTGATTTAATAATGTTTTAAGGGGGGGAAGGGATTTTGAGTTGTTTTATATTATGTATTATTTTACTGTTGTAAGCCGCCCCGATTGTTCGCAGAGGGGCGGGATATAAATAATAATTATTATTATTATTATTATTATTATGTCATTAGGTCAAAATTAGCACTTTGAATTCTGCCCAGAGACAGGCTGGTAGCTAATGAAGCTGTATCAACAGAGTCATAGAATCATAGAATCATAGAATTGTAGAGTTGGAAGAGACCACAAGGGCCATCCAGTCCAACCTGCCATACAGGAATCACCCAGTACAAAGTCAACAGCCTGGCTGCAGCACTTTCAACCCTCTAAAGTTTCCAAACAGTTTCCAAAGGCGGGCCCACATGGACTACATTACAGTAGTCTGAATGGGATGTAATCAAGGCATGTGTCACCATAGCCAGATCTGACTTCTCAAGGAATGGGTGCAGCTGGCACACTAGTTTTAACTGTGTAAACACACTCCTGGCCACAGACAAAACCCGGGCATCCATGCTCAGATCTGAGTCCAGAAGAACAACCAAGCTGTGAACAAGAGATTTCAGGAAAAGTGTAAACCCCATCCAAGACAGGCTGAATCCCTATTCCCTGATCTGCCTTCTGACTGATCAGGAGCACCCCTGTCTTCTCTGAATGTTCACCTCATTCAGTCCAATACTGACAGCAGACACCGGTTTAGTACAGAAACAGCTTCCTTGGAAGTGGATAGAAAGGAGATATAGAGTTGTGTGTCATCAATATACTCCTGACTATCTGAAAGATCAAAACTTTGGATGACCCCTCTCAGCAGTGTCATATAAAATTAAACAGCCCTGAGGCCAAGATAGTGGCCAGGGTTTCAAATAGGCAGCCCCCAAGCCTCATCCCAGAGAGGCAACCGATGGTTGATGGTATTGAAAGTTGCTGGGAGGTCCAGCAGAGCCTACAGGGACAAACTCCCCCATCTAGTTCTCTGAGTAGGTCATCTACCAACGCGACCAAAGCTGTCTCTGTCCCATAGCCAGGCCTGAAGCCAGATTGAAATGGATCTAGATAATCCATTTCATCCAGGAATGCCTGGAGCTGGGAGGCTACTACACACTCCATTACCTTGCCCCAAAAGGGATATCAGCCCAAGAGTGGCTGATAGTTCTCCAGTATAAGAGCCATGATATCTGATATGGGATGAAACTACTGCAGCTAAGTAGTATAGAAACATTCTGTTCATTTGGACTTTTTTAAATGGGGTAAAAAAACCCTGAGATCTTAGGTCTTTTTCAAACGAGTAAAAAAAAAAAACTTGAGGAAGTAAGGAGAAGAACGGGGCTGTTGTGCTAACAGAGCCCCATTTCAGACAACGCCATCCTCCTCTGTCCTCCTCCTGACCTTCTCCCATGCTGTGGGCACGCTGCTTTTTATTGACAGAGGTTTTCCGTCAATAAAAAGTGGTACCCACAGCATGGAGGAAGCACGGGGGAAGGTCGGGAGGAGGACAGAGGAGGACTGTGTTGTCTGAAGCGGGGCTCTGTAAGCACAACAGCACCGTTCTTCTCCCGACCTCCTCGGCTTTATTTTTTTTTACCCCATTTGAAAAAGTCCTAAGATCTACAGTGATGGCATAATAAAGAAATAACGATTAGAGGTTGCACATTAGTGAAGCCTACATCCCTTTCTTGCTTCCATGTCTGCTCCAAAGCCAGAATGTCTGGTATATTTTTATAGGCTGCTTTATAAAGGAACCCATAACGGATTACTAGATTTTTGCACACATTTCAAAACTGCAAGTTTCTCTGAGGGAAATGCTTGACTATGCACATTTATTTTTCTGGATGCATCCACAGCTATCCACTCATGTGTAGCTTCTGGAATTCAAATTGTAGCTGGAACCCAGAGAGCACACAAACTGCAGGCCAACAAAAAATTACATGCACACACAAAGAAAATCCACCAGAGCAGATTCCTCACAAATTCCTAATAGTAATAATATTGAAATCAAAATGCTGAATGAGTTTTTGTTTTCACAACACATATACACATATTGGGGGGGTGCTTCAGTTCAGCACACTGGGAAAAGCAACATATCCTAGAGAATTATATATATAGATTACCTGGGAAGCATAATCTCCTCAGATGCCGAGATTGACAAAGAGATCAATCACAGATTAGCAAAGGCATATAGCACATTTGGAAGACTTTACAAAAGAGTCTAGAGTAATAAACACCTGAGGCAAAGCACAAAAATCAGTGTGTACAGAGCCATTGTACTGTCTATTCTCCTTTACAGGTCTGAAACATGGGTCACCTATAGCCAACACCTATGACTCCTCCAACGCTTTCATCAGCGCTGTATACGCACAATCCAAAATATACACTGGACTGACTATGGGACGAATGTTGCTGTCCCTGAGCAAGCAGGGATCACCAGCACTGAGGCCATGATATTGAGAACACAGCTGCGCTGGGCAGGGCACATTTCTAGGATGGAGGACCATCGCCTCCCAAAAATAGTACTCTACGGTGAACTTGCCATGGGTCAGCGTAACAGGGGCACTTCAAAAAAGCAATACAAGGACTCCCTGAAATAACATCTCAGGCTCGTTCAAATTGATCACCAACAATGGTTCGCCCTGGCCTCACATCGGGAGGCATGGAGACGCACTATCCACAATGCTGCAGCCTTATTTGAGAGCTCACGCTGAACAAGTCTTGAAGAGAAACAACAATGCAGAAAGAATCACAACCCAGAAACATCACACAAGGAGACCTTCTGCTGTGCTTTCTGCAACCAGACATGTTTATCTCACATTGGCCTTTTCAGTTATCAGTGCACTTGCAGAAAGCACAGGATGAGTCCTTCCTGAATCTTCGTTTGCGAAGAAAAGCCAGAGAGAGAGATACACACATTGGTCAGAATACAGTTGTTATGCATGTACAAAAGTCACAGTTACACAGAATCCTTCAAGCATAACTGTTCCATGTGTGTCCTAGTTTGTCTGGGGTGGAACTATTTGTCACTGGTTTCATTTTACCACCTGATTCACTATGATTGCAGAGACAGTCTGTACTACAGCTTTATTAGCATCTGATTGCCAGTGTGAATTCCTTATTGTGCATTGGTACAATAAGCAATTGTTCTGGCAAACAACACATTTTGGTTGCACAACATCAGCATTTTCAATAAGGATTGTGTAGACGACCACTGCATAACCCTGTGGGCAAAGATCAATGCTTATACGGCTGCATTGCAAAATTATTACAGCACATTTTTGTAAGAAAAACTCATATCTCTGATATGGATCCTATTATTAATCCCAACCAGAGTAGACCCACTGAATCGATGGCATTTACCTGGGTAACAATTCAACCATTGTTTCAATTGGTCTATCTAATTGGGATTAACCAATACAATTCTGGTTGTCTTCTTTTTCTTTTTTTAAAGATTTTGGTCACAATTCCAATTCCCAGCTTTGAAATCACACCTCTATTAAAATAATACTTTCCACCATGAGGGGAAAAAGGGGGTATTGATCTTCATCCTCTTTTTTTGAAGACAAAATATTTTATTGATTCTGATCCTTTAGGCCGCTAAGCTGTGAAGAGAAAGAGGAATATTCATAGGAGTTCTGGTTCACTATTCCAAATGATGACAAACAGCTCCCTAGCTGTCATAGTGCCAAATATGAAAACAAAGGGCACAATCTTAAACTAATTAAAGCCCAAGCACTAAAGAAAATTAAGCAGAATTTCTTTGCATAGAGAATCATTAGCAGGGGGTTTTAAAAAAAAGAAAGAAAGAAAAGAAAAGAAAAAAATTATCAATATGCAATTAACATAGAAATTGCCACAGAAGAAACCCATGAATGATTCATATTGAACAGTGTCTTGTTTGCGACACTAGCCAGTGCGAGATATTTCAGCAAAAAACACCGCACCTCCCCCAGCCCCTATAATGTACCTAATTGTACAATACAATGCTGGGGTGGGGATGGAGGGGGGTAGGGATGCATTCCCACACCCCAGCTGGTGAATGGTTTCAAATGTGCAGCCTGCAAAGTAATGAGAGCACTTTGCATTTTCAAGGAGGGCAAATGGTGCCTTTGGAGCCCAGCGTGTTCACGCACTAAAGCCATGTGCTTCCCTAAATTGTTTGCTCCAGAGGAAATGAATCCCTCACAATGGCTTCAAGCACCACAGACCAACACCCTGATCCATGAGTAGGGTTCAACTAGAAGCAGGAGGATCTCCGCTTCCGGCAAGATAGGAAGAATTCAGAGGGGAAGTTCAAGTATGTGGAGAGGTAATGGCCGGTCCTATCTGTTTTTGGCATAGCGTAAATATATATGAGGGTGGTGGTAGGAATGATTTTTATGGAACCTCTATCTATGGCCCTGCAGTTTCAAGCCCTGGGCTCCTATCACTCACCTTACCCTTTTACCCACCAAATTCCTCCCTGGATCTGGCACTCAAGGCAGTGGTCACACTGGGGGGGGGGGGGTGCAGAGAGGCTGAACCACACCAGGTGACACTGTTGGACGGAGGGGTGACACCGGCTTTAGTAACGTCACAGGCTCAAAGGGTCTGCTCTACTGGATGAGTGGCTGTGTTGGACAGTGGGTTCCCCATGGGAAAGTGTGACCAGTTTTCCCTTTCACTTGTTCAATAAAAGCAGTAAGACACATTTGTAGAAAGTCAAAACAGTAATGGTAATAATAATAATAATAATAATAATAATAATAATAATATACATCATCCATTAAACCTTCCCTCAGAGGCATGGGAGGGGAAGGGAAGACTTCTCTCCTGCTTCCTTCTGCAAGTTTGTGGCTGGAGTGGATTGAATGACAATGTGCGGGCTGAACCAGTCAGCCCACCTTTGCCTTGACTCTGTCATGTGGCCATTCCACTGCAGGCAGGAGATGGGCCAAGCAGCCTTCAAGCCTTCATGGACCCCCTGTGAGTACATCAGGAACCTCTGAGGATCTCTGGACCACAGGTTAAGAACCACTGGTTTATTATATAAGAAATAAAATGAGCATCTGGCCTGATGACAGTTCCACAGATGCAGTACACCATAACCCTTCTGTTTCAAATCCAGTAACATTTTCCCCTGAATTCTCCCCACATTCTCAGGCCCACAAAACCCAACTCAGATCTTCTATATTCTCCTCCTCCTAACTATCCCTCAAACTCTATTTCTGACTCCTTAACTCTATTTCAATCTACCCCATTTTTTTTAGACAGACAACCCTCTAGGTTGTATCCTCCATAGGCCCCTCTCCACGGCACTCCAATGGCTGTGACTGGCTGGCTCTCAACAGGCTTGCACAGCTTCTCACTTCACAGTGTGTATGTGCCTTCAAGTTGGCTGTCAACTTATGGTGACCCCATGAATTTCATAGGGTTTTCTTAGGCAAGGAATGCTCATAGGTGGTTTTGCCAGTTCCTTCCTCTGAGATATAGCCTATAGCACCTGGCGTTCCTTGACAGTCTCCTTGCAGATGCTAGCTGCTCTTCTCTACCTCAGAGGACAGAGCAATGGCAGTTGGTATGGGGAAGGGCCTTTCCTCAGCTGCTGGAATTAAGGTAGAGACCATATCCTAAGGTCTTACTGAGAAATACTAAGATAATAATGTTACATCAGTATTATATGCAGGGGGGAGGGCCAAAATGAAGGCATTGCCCCCCCCATATAAGAATAAAAGAATTCTTCCCCCCAATTACTTTTTCTTCAGTCACCAAATTTCTAGTGTTACAGCCACTTAAAACATCAGTTGATCATTTAGTAATGCAAAGGCAGGCAAAGATATCAAGCAAATGTGAACACAGCAAAACTAAACATTCTAGGTGTGAAAAATTTTCACTGTCTTACTTTTTGTAATGCCAGAAATTTGGAAACTGAAGGAAATTTTTATTCTGGTGGAACAGAATTCGTATTTGAAGAGCAGCGTGCTTATTTTTCAATCTTCATAGAATCATAGAATCATAGGATTG
Source organism: Gambelia wislizenii (assembly GCA_030847615.1). Taxonomy (NCBI): domain Eukaryota; kingdom Metazoa; phylum Chordata; class Lepidosauria; order Squamata; family Crotaphytidae; genus Gambelia; species Gambelia wislizenii. The sequence continues at coordinate 15,127,510 of JAUMIR010000001.1, read as the reverse complement.
CAGAGTTGGAAGAGACCATGAGGGCCATCCAGTCCAACCCCCTGCCACGCAGGAAATCACGATCAAAGCATCCCCGACAGATGGCAATCCAGCCTCTGTTTAAAGACCTCCAAGGAAGGAGACCCCACCACGCTCCGAGGGAGTGTGTTCCACTGCCGAACAGCTCTTACTGTCAAAAAGTTCCTCCTAATGTTGAGGTGGAATCTCTGTTCCTGGAGCTTGCATCCATTGCTCCATGTTCCAATCTCTGGAGCAGCAGAAAACAAGCTTGCTCCATCATCAACGTGACACCCCTTCAAATACTTAAACAGGGCTATCATATCGCCTCTTAACCATCTTTTTTCCAGGCTAAATATACCCAGCTCCCTAAGTCTCTCCTCATAAGGCATTGTTTCCAGACCTTTCACCATTTTAGTCACCCTCCTCTGGACACACTCCAATTTGTCAATATCCTTTTTGAATTGTGGTGCCCAGAACTCGACACAGTATGCTAGGTGAGGTCTGACCAAGGCAGAATAGAGAGGCACTATCACTTCCCTTGATCTGGACACTATACTTCTATTGATGCAGCCCAAAATCGCATTGGCCTTTTTAGATGCCGCATCACACTGTTGACTCATGTTCAACTTGTGGTCTACTAGGACTCCTAGATCCCTTTTGCACGTAGTCTCATTCAGCCAGGTCTCCCCCATCCTATATCTATGCATTTCATTTTTTCGCCCTAAGTGCAGTACTTTACATTTCTCCGTATTGAATTTCATTTTGTTAGCTTTGGCCCAGCACTCTAGTTTATCCAGGTCATCTTGAATTTTGATCCTGTCCTCCAGGGTATTAGCTACTCCTCCTAATTTGGTGTCATCTGCAAATTTTGTAAGTATGGCCTTAATTCCCTCATCCAAGTCATTGATAAAGATGTTGAATAGCACTGGGCCCAGGACAGAACCCTGTGGCACCCCACTGGCCAGTCAACCAATTACAAATCCATTGAACTGTTAGCTTGTCTAGCCCACATTTTACAAGCTTGTTTGGAAGAATGTCATGGGGAACCTTGTCAAAGGCCTTACTGAAATCAAGGTATGCGATGTCCACAGCATTCCCTTCATCTACCAAGCTGGTAACTTTATCAAAAAAAGAGATCAGATTAGTCTGGCATGACTTGTTACTCTGAAACCCATGTTGACTTTTTGTGATTATGGCATTGCCTTCTAAATGTTCACAGACTCTCTGTTTAATGATCTGCTCTAGAATCTTCCCTGGTATTGATGTCAGACTAACTGGATGATAATTGTTGGGATCCTCTTTTTCCCCCTTTTTGAAGATGGGGACGTTTGCCCTCTTCCAGTCTGCTGGGACTTCTCCTGTTCTCCAGGAGTTCTCAAAGATTATTGCCAATGGATGTGAGATTATATTTGCTAGCTCTTTTAATACTCTTGGATGTAATTCATCTGGTCCTGGAGATTTAAATTCATTTAGATTAAGAAGGTATTCCTGTACTACCTCTTTGCTTATTCTGTGCTGGATTTCCCCTGTTGTGTCTTCTGTACCTTTATCCTCAGGTTGGTCCCCCTTACCTTTTCTGAAAACACTGAGGCAAAAGAAGGTGTTGAGTACATAGCTACACCCTTGGTTATACATAGCCAACAGCCCTTGTAATTGGCACTGTTGATGGGAGTAGGACAGACTATGGGCCCATCTACACTAGCAAAGATATGTCAGCTCTCCACTGGCATGTCCTGGCTGAGAAGGTGGCCTGCCCTCCTGTTTACCGGCAGAAAACCGGCAGAAAACAGGCCAGTGTCCAAACTGGATGCTGGCCCACTGCTGAAGCCACCACCATTGCCATTTTCTCCACTAATGCAGAAACCAGTCAAGGGGCCTGCAACATGTGCCCTAGGCCCCCTGCATGTTGCCAGCTTTGGTCACATGCTCCAAGACCCCTACTTGGCTTCCAGGACAGCCAGGGAGCTGGTGGTAGCAGCAAGGAATGGTGTTCTGGGATGGGCTCCCTTAGACACATGGGGCCTGATTGGGCAGTACCAAATAAACGAGGTATTTTCTTAAAACTCAGTAGAGGGCCCTATCCTGGCTTGCCTCTGTTCCAGCCCTGTATCTGGCCTGGGGCTTGTTTGGACTGCCTAGGGGCATGTTGGGGTAAATGCCCTGCATTATCTGGACTGCAGGATTCTGGAACAGAGGCAAGCCAAGATATTTAGCCAGTGTAGACAAGCCCTAGGTGAATTTATGTTACTTTTTGCAAGCAAATCCTTCCCCCCGCCCCAGACCTGCCACCCCTGCTGCCCTCCCCAACCCCCCGCATGCATGCACACACACACTGCCCCCTCCCCCCACCCCATCACCTTCCTCCCCCCACGTGGCACCTCCCCCTACTGCAGCCCTCGTCATCCCCTGCTGCCCTCCCCAAGCCCCGCACACACACCATGCCACACACACACACTGCTACTCATTTCTTGCTGGCGGCCATGTTTACACTGGAGGTTAAACTCCACATGCTCCCGCCTCCTGTGTGCTAATTGGCTGCCCAACCAAGCTGTGATTGGTTGGTCAGTCTCCTAAGCAGCCAATCAGCACACTGGAAATGGCAACATACCCAAGGCAATATATATATTGCCTCTTCCATCACTCTATAAATCTGTGTATTGCACTTTAAGACAGGTTCAACATTCAGCAGAATCAAGAAGTAAACATTTTTGTGGTTTCTGTTGCTTCAGAGAGAGAAAATGAATGGAATGGGTATAAATTTCATTGGGCTGAACAGTCCTGGGAAGTATAGATTTGCTGCAGCTTGTTGTGAGCATATGCAAACTTTGCCATCTGCATTTGTACCTTTGTCAAGTTTTCAGGGGTTTCAAAGAACTAAAGTATGCACAAAACAATGTGTGTCTTTCAAATGGCAAATGGGTAAAATGCACATACTTGGAAAAATACACACACAAAAATTCTTTAGTCAACAGAGGAAAGTTGTATAAATTAGGAAATCCATACAAACCGCTTTGCCCATTGTGAGAAAAACTACATGCAACTATGCATACATTTCTGTGTGTAAAGAAAGTGCAATCTTGCAGCTTGATCAAAAACAAGGCTGAGAGACAAAGGCACGTAGGATTCACAGACACTCAAAGGGGTCAGTTACACAGCAGAATTAAGTGCGCAAAATTCTAGCTTAACTTCCTTTTGCACCAGTGCTGTGTAGTTTACATGATTTAGGGCGAAACTGGTTGATTCAGTAATTTTCTGTCCTTGTAGTTCACACAGCCAAAAGTGGGGGTGTGGCCTCCAGGACGCAGGACAGTATGGGCTACTGCTGCTGCGGCTGACAGATGGCTAAAGGAAGGAAGGAAAGGTATATTGGTCCTTCCACTCTTTGGCTAAAGGAAGGAAGGAAGGGTGGCTAAAGGAAGGATCACTAAAGGAAGGAAGGAAGGAAGGAAGGGTGGATGGTCCTTCCACTCTTTGGCTAAAGGAAGGAAGGAAGGGTGGCTAAAGGAAGGATCGCTAAAGGAAGGAAGGAAGGGTGGATGGTCCTTCCACTCCTAGGAGCATCTGAAGCTCCTAGGATAAAGATGGAATGGAGGACATGCAAACCAATTTCCAGGGCGATACAGCCCCATCACTACAAGCAGTGGCTACTGCTCTGGAAGGCAAGGCAGCCGGCGCTTTGTGCGTGCATGCGAGTGGGCATGTGGACAAGACCAGCTGCAGACACCTGCTTACTCCAGGCTTTGGGGCTGGCCTATGGGACTGTCACAGTCAGAGAACAGCAAAGAGGTCTTGTTGGGAATGGGAGGGGGATCCTTTCAGCCACCAAAGAGCCCGGGAGGAAGGAGGGTGCCTTTCAGCTACCGAGGAGCCTGGAAGGGGAGAGGGAGCCTTTCAGCCACCCAGGAGCCTGGGAGGGAGGAGGGAGGGGCAGGCAGTGGGCAACCCCCAGAGCTTCCATCCCCCATTGCCCAGAGAGCTGGCAGGAAGGAAGACAGATATTTTCCCTGATATTGAGATCAAGGATGCACGGCTCCCAGCCATTTAGCCAGACATGCGGCTCGGACTCCCAGCTACCGGAGCCTCTAGTAGAGCACTGAAGCTCTAGGCCACCCCGGCAGCTGGCTGGATCTTTTCACTTTGAGGCTCCTTCATTTTTGCATGGCAAAAATGGCAGTTCCCATGACAGGCATCTCTTGCAAGTTTGCCCCCTCCGAGATCAGTCCGACCAATCACGGCTCAGCTCTACTGTGACTGTATTGGGAAGATTGCTGGTAGTTCCCACAGCCTTTTGCGAAATGGTAGTTCACACAACATATTGTGCACATTTCCATGAACTTTATAAAAAAAAAAGTCAGAGAAAATAGCAAAAGCTGATACTGCATGACTTATGGGGGATTTTGTCCCCCTCCTTCTGAATATGGCGACTTTGATCCAAAAGATGTGGTAACTATTAGGACTCTTTGCGAATTCTTAGAGGATTTATTTTGCCATGTAAACGACCCCCAAAGAGATCAAAACAAAGATTTTCACATGCCTAGTATTCAAACGCTCTGTCAAATGGGTGAAAAAATCCTAACCCTCTTCCCTCCACATAGAAAACTAATGTGTCAAGAAGAAGATATGTGACCTTTTCCCTTACATCCTACTTTTCTATGTTCCCCATGGGAATCCATTCATTTACAAACCTTTTCACCATACTGCAAACAGAAATATTGTCCAACACAGGAGTTAGCACTGACTTTGGTGCAGGCAAACTTTTCTTTTCTCATCAGTTTTCAACTCAATAACAGATCAACCATGTTTCATGTCTCCTTGAGTGAAAGATCTGCTCATGCCTGTAATAATTTTCTTTGCCCTTCCCTGGACCATTTCTATTTCTGCTTGTGTCTTTGACATAATGTGACTACAAGTGAACACACACAGAGCTTTCAAGGTGAGGGTGTACCATTGATTTCGATTTGTGTAATGCCATTACAATATGTTTCCACTATATAATTCCCCTGACTTCATCTGCCCACTACTGCACATCTAGCAGGTATTTTAATTGAGTGGACTGTATCTCTTCCTAGACCTTATTCCTCAGAGGTTATTATAATTAATTTACAGTTTGAATGTTAATGCTGAATTTCATTTTCTCCCAGCAGTTGCCAGTCTATGTGAGCCCTTCTGGATTTGGTCACAAGGCTGAACTCAGTGTTCCACTGGTGGGACCTTCAGAACTGTTGATAATGTGCTGCATTGCCCCAAACCTGTCTCTGAAGGGTTTCCCAGTCCTTAAAAGACAGGTTTGGGGGCACAATAGAGAGTCGTGGTTAGGTGGCAGGCTCATCCCCTATGCGGTCATTATCTGACCATTGGGCATGGCTCCCTCTCCAGCATCAAGAAGCTTAGTCCCAGACTATGAGAGGTGGCAATGCCCAAGATCCTATCACAGATAGTTATAACAGGGATCTCCAATTAGCCAACATTTGGACAGAAAGAGGTAAGGCAGGAGTTGGATGCAGCCATGAGGAGGGGGCATTTACAGAAGGTCAGGAAGAGAAAAGAAGAGAAGGAAGCAGAGCAGAAAGACAAGAAGGAGGATATGGGACAGTTGGCAGGAATGCTGTATCCAGGGCGAAGAGCATCAGTACTACTCTTGAGTACTCACCCATAGGGTGTGTGAAGATCAAAGCAAACCCCTTTCCTCATAGCCAATAACTTCCCGGAGCCAAAGCTGTTCTGAAGCAAAACCCCAGCCCAACCATTGGGTGGTCGCCTCATAGAATCGTAGAGTTGGAAGAGACCACAAGGGCCATCCAGCAAAGGAGAATGTTTCATTGCAGCACTGTGGGATTCCTGGCCAACTGTCCTAGGAGACAGGCTAGAGAACGGTCAGTAAAAGGAAAACTGAAGAACTGGATGGGAAGAGAAGTGAGAGATGCTATCCGCACATTTGTAGCTCTCAGAGAACTAAACACTCACTTTTTTCAAGGCAGTCCCAAGGTAAACCCCAGCCTGTGAGGGTAATGAGACCTGACAAAGGATTTACCTGCTGTTCAGTTTGGAATAAAGAGCAAAACTGAAAACAAAGCTGTGCTAACCAAGTAATTTGTTGGGGTGGGTGGAGTGGTCTGGAAGAAGCAGGGACCCAAAGACCCCATGACCATACTCCTCTCTTAGTACTGCTGATTCTACCATTCCACCAGTGAAGGTCCACCATTGGATTCAGCTCTTTGTCTTTATTATTGAAGGTGGCAGAATCATCTTTATTCATTTATTTAGTCCACCTTGTGTTTCCATTCCTCCTCTGTTTAAATATATAGAAAGAGGCCCCACATGAAGAGGTGAAAGTAAAGTTCTCCCAAGTGGGACATTGCTATGCCTTACCCTCACCCCTCCCACTAGACTCTCCTTCCTTCTACTGGGCACCTCTGAACACAGACATATAGAAGAGTGGCAAGTGGAGGAAGAGGAGTTTGCATACTGTAGCATGGAGACCACTTGTGGCCTGTTGTGGCCCCTGAAGCCCCCCACCAGTTCCCCAAAGTCCGTTAATCCCCCCAAAAAATATTTAAAAATTTGGTGTGATTTTCACTAATTTGCTCCCCAAACCACACAGAGATGTGTATAAAAGCATAAAAAAGCCTACACCTCCACAAGTACCACAGAACCCTGTACTACTCTCCCCCTGAATCTCTCTGTTTTCCTCTGCAGTCGCTCTCAAAATGGCACCAGGAGGTGCTGCGGAGGAAAACAGAGATATTTGAGCTTGCTTTGCTGGGTGTACCCTGGATATGTCAGGGGGACTGGTATAGTTTTCTACCCCTAGCCTGTGTAACTTCAGATGCATGATGATAACATCATCTTCTGGGAGATCCAGAGGATCCCTGGGATGTCCTGGCAGATGCTGTTATTCTTCTGCGTCTAGCTATAGGGACATAGTCAGATCCTTCTTGATTGCCTCCAGCTATTCCAAGGCATTACAGGATACATCAGTAAACCTCACCAAAGGAGGAGGGTGAGTTTCAAGGGGATGGGATTCATTGTGCACAGGAAGTAGTGAATTCCCCCTACTCAATGACCTAAAATGACATAAGCCAGTGTTACTCATACAAAATGTAAACATATCTATTATCTATTCTTTCCTTGAAACAATGATGTTTATATCTTCCTCTATCATAGCTGCTAGGGATAATCAGCCAAACTACTGCTAGGATAGAGTTTGGAATTGTTTCCTTTTGGAATACAGCTTTCCTTGTTGGAAGAATTCCAGGAGTTATAGTCTGGAGCAGTAACTTTTTGAGCCTTGGGGGAAGCACAAATGTGAGTTCCCTTATGTTCCTTTGAGGAAAAAGTGGGATAGTTTAAGCCTCACAGGGAACTTCAGGGCATAAGTGTCTTTCATTTTCTTAGAGGCAACTGAAGCAACATATAGATGAGAGGATTGAACTAATTCTGTCTGAATTCTCTGAGTGTGTCTCTCAGTTCCTACTATGTGTACTTATGGAAGGGACTCGGTTTAGTACACAAAGAGACAGCTGTTCAAGAAACAACTTCTTTTTTTTTCATTTTATTTTTATTATTATTTAATGAATAAAACATAAATTGTATAATACATAACATTATACAATTGTTCACCCATACAAAATAACACAACTTTCATTTCTTTAACCTTCTCTCTTTCGTTCTTCCGTCTTCAAACATAGTAACTTCCAATTTTCTTATATCTCTCAATGTACTTCTTCTTTTCTTTGTCCTTTGTTCTCTCCCTTTCCACATCCTCCCTAGTTCCTACATTACTTACATTACAGTACCGCTGATCGCGAGTAAAATATGATGCTGGGAAGGAAAAAAATCACACTCAAATGTCCCAGAGGTACTGCAACAGTACCGCTGGGAAGAGCGTCGTTCGAAACTGGCGCCCTCTTGCGCAGCAGCATCGCAACCTGGCGACGCTGCTTGCGTTACTTTTCTTTCGTCCGAAAAAGTCCATCATATAACTTCATGACCCATTCTTCTATCAAAGGTATATTTTGACATTTCCATTTCTTTGCAAATACTATTCTCGCAGCCACGGTCATATACAACAAAATTTTCCCATATCTATCTTGAATTTCTTTCCTAACATTATGGATCATATTTAACAGAAAGATCTCCGGTTCCAACGGTATATCAGCCTTTAATATTTTATTAATTAAATGTTGTATCTTTCTCCAATATTTCCTAGTTTTTTCGCATTTCCACCACATATGGTAATAGGTCCCAACACTTTCCCCACATTTCCAACAATCTTTAGATGTATTTTTGTATATCTCAGCTATCCTTACAGATGTTAAATGCCATCTAAAGATCATCTTATATACATTTTCTTTCACATTATTACTTTTAGTAAATTTCAGATTTTGACTCCACGCTTTTCCCCAATATTTTAGTTGTATATTATGACCGATATCTTGGGCCCATTTTACCATATTAGGTTTGATTTGTTCTTGCTCTAAATTCAACACTATTAATATCTTCTATATTTTTGATAACATTTTCTTCTTTTCTCCAAATATTAATACATCTAATTCCGTCTGATCCATCTGTATCCCTTCAAGCTTCATATCATTCTTAAATTTTTCCCTTAATTGTCTATATAATAGCCAATAACATTCTAAACCTTCCAGCCTTAACTCTTCTTGTGTCTTCATCCTATATATATATTCCCCTCTTTTTTTAATGTTTCTTTGTATGTCAACCATTTATCTCTATAGATGTTTTCCTTTTTATAAAACGCTTCCTGATTAGAAATCCATAATGGTATCTTTGTATAGAATTTCTTTTTGTATCTTAGCCATACCTTTATTAATGCCCGCCTTATATAATGGTGAGTGAATTCTTTGTGGACCTTTATTTTACCATACCACATATACGCATGCCAGCCGAATCTTATGTTGAAACCTTCCAATTATAACAGTCGCGAGTTCTCTAATGTTATCCAATCAATTAACCACATTATACAGCTGGCATGGTAATATGTTTGAAAATTAGGTAATCCTAGTCCTCCTTTGTCTTTTGTATCAATCATAGATATTCTCCTTATCCTTGGTTTTTTCCCGTGCCAAATAAATTTGGCTAAATCTTGATTCCATTTACTGAATATCATATCATTAATAATAATCGGGATGTTTGGAAAAGATACAATAACTTGGGTAAGGTATTCATTTTAATTGTGGCTATCCTTCCCAATAAAGACAAATCCAGTTTATCCCATCTTCTTAGATCCTCTCTTATCTCCTTCCACACTTTCTTATAATTGTTCTCAAACAACTCCGTGTTTTTATTTGTTATTACGATACCCAGGTATTTAAAAAAAAATTGTATTTTGAAGTTTGTTCGCTTCTCTATGTTCGCCTCTTCCTTTTTCCCTATGTTCTTCGTTAACATTACTGTTTTGTCTTTATTTATTTTTAACCCAGCAAATTTCTCATACTCCTCAACGGTAACCAATAATTCTTCAATACTCTCTGATGGATTATCCAAAATAAAAACCAAATCACCCACGAACGCTTTGTACTTATACTCATGATTCCGTATTTTTAATCCTTTAATTTGTGAATTTAGCCTTATTTTTCTATTTAGCACTTCTAATGTTATTATAAATAACAAAGGGGATAGAGGGCATCCTTGTCTGGTCCCTCTTTCGATCTTACATGGTTTAGATTTCTCCCCATTTATTATTATATGTGCTTGCTGATTATTGTAAATTTTCTTTATCCACTCTATAAAGTTGTTTCCCATGTTCATCTTTTCCAGAACTTTAATCATAAATTCCCATCTTACGTTGTCGAATGCTTTCTCAATGTCTGCAAATATCATCAACATCTTCCTCTCGTTATGTTTTTCATAGTACTCTATTATATTTAACAAGGTTCTCATGTTATCTTTTGCTTGTCTACCGGATATAAATCCGCTTTGATCTTCATATACCTATTCCTTTATTATTTTCTTCAATCTTTCTGATAATATATTTGCAAAAATCTTATAATCGGTATTCAATAACGATATTGGCCTATAATTTGAGGTTATCTTTGGGTCTCTCCCTTCTTTTGGGATTAGGGCAATATCTGCCTTCATCCAAGTTTCTGGGCATCTCCTTTCTAAAATCTCATTAAACAATCTATGTAATGGACCAATCAATTCTTGTTCAAAAGTCTTATAGTATAATGCCGAAATACCGTCCTGGCCTGGTGTTTTCCCTATTTTTAATTTCTTTATGGCATCTTTAATTTCATTAACCATTATTTGTTTATTTAATTCTTTTCTCTGTTCTTCAGTAATTGATGGTAGTCTCTCCCTTTCCAAATATTCTTCCATTTTCTTATCTAGTTTTGAACTAGGATGTCTCTGATATAATTTGGAATAATAATCATGAAAAATTCTTATTATATCTTTCTGTTTTGTATATCTTTTCTTATTTATCTCTATCTCATTAATTATTTTTTTCCCTCTTTCTTTCCTCATTCTATAAGCCAACCATTTCCCAGGTTTGTTGGCATGTTCAAAATATCGTTGCTGATTATATTTTAGTTTTACCACTATCTCTGATGCCATGATTATTTCTACTATGTTATCAAGTCTAAATTTACTGTCTGTCTTCTTCCCTTCTACTATTCAGCATCAAAATAATCCACTTTATCTCTATCTATAACTATCAATTCCTGCTATGTCAAAGCCTCTGTAACTATTACTATATATCTTCTTTACAAATCCTGAGGTCTTCTTCTTCCTCTCTCCCTCTATTCCCACTCTGTTATTTCTATAATCCCCAATGTCTCATTGCCTCTTCAAGTCGTTACTTGGCTTTCTATTGCAGCCCAGGTTTATATCACCTTCTCCAGCCTTTCCGTCACCTTCCCGGTTGGCAATTGGTATATTCTGTCCTTTTTAGTATTGTTCACTTCAGCCTAATACATCCCTCGTCGCTTTATGATTTTCTTGCTTTCCCCCACTCTATATATTCCGTTTTCTTCTGAGGTTTCAATTCGTATTGCAGCTCTGTAGTTCTTTATTAAACTATTTATTGTTATTGTCCATATTTCTGTTTATTCTATATTCTGTTATTTTCACTTTCTTCTCCTTCAACTTCTGTCTCATGTCTTTCCTTTTCTTTAAGTTCTGTCTATGGCTTCAGGTTTTTATAATTATATTATTATTATGTGATATTTTGTTTATGGCTATTTCTTTTGCTACTCTCACAATTTGCAACTCCCTCTTCTTCCACTTCACAGCTGCTCCTCGTTATCTTTACTTAACACTCTCGTGGTTCTCTTTCTCTCTTTCTCTCTCCTCTCATTAATTCTGAGTTCTGAGTTCTTTATTATAATTGTAATTATTGTATTATTAAAGAAACAACTTCTAAGAGGGTGCTGTATGGTTTTAATTTTACTGTTTTCAGCTGCTTTTTGTCATGTTAAATTGTTTTATTATTGTTAACTCTGTTTCAGTGTTGATCCTTTGTATGTTTTTAACTAGATTGTACTCATTGTGCAATATAAACAAATTGTGCACCAACTTGAGTCCTAGTTTTGGGGAAAAGATCATAGAATCATAGAGTCATAGGAGTTTTCACACAGGAAAATTATTCCCCAGAGAGATGGGGACAGAAATGGGGCTGTTCTGGAAGCAGCGCCGCGTTTCACACGCCCCCTTCCCTCTCCCGATCTTCCGTCATCCTCATGCTGTGCTCATTGTATTTCTATTTATTAACGATGAACTCTCATTAATTAAAAATCATGGAACCTGGTGGGAGGGAAATAGAACAAGCACAGTGTCAGGATGACAGAAGATTGGGAGAGGGGAGGGGCCGTGCGAAACATGGCTCTGCTTCCAGAGCAGCCCCATTTCTGTTCCAATCTCTCAGGGGAATAATTTCGCCGTGTGAAAATCTCCATTGAGTTGGAAGAGACCACAAAAAGGCCATCAGTCCATCCCCCTGCCATGCAGGATTACACAATCAAATCATTCCCAAAAGATGGCCATCCAGCCTCTGTTTAAAAACCTCCAAAGAAGGAGACTCCACCACACTACTAGGCAGTGTATTCCACTTCCGAACAGCTCTTACCGTTAGGAACTTCTTCCTAATGTTTAGGTGGAATCTCTTTTCCTATAGTTTGAACCCATTGCTCCATGTCCTAGTCTCTGGAGCAGCTTGCTCCATACTCAGTATGACATCCCTTCAAATATTTGGGGTATAAATAAAGATAAGAGTACAGTCGTCCCTCCACATTCACAGGGGTTAGGGCTGCAAGACCCCCGTGAATGTGAAAAAATGCAAATAAAAATAGGCCTCGCTGCTGCCCTCCTGGAACTCCGCCACCTTTCCAAAGTGGCAACGGGGTATTTGAGGCTGCTTTTTGCCACCACCACCCAGCCTTCCCAAAGTGGTGATGGGGCCTTACAAGCCCCGTCACCACTTTCTGCCACGCACACAACCCAGAGCCAAGCCCCAGGAGAGTGGGGAGTTGGGCATGTGGTTTGTTTGAGGAGCAGTCCATTTAAATCAGCTCCCCTACCTTGTGTGCAAGGGAGAGAAGCTGATTTAAATGGGGTGCTTGCTGAGCAAACTGTGAATAGGTGGAACTGTGAAAGTGAAAGCCATGAATGTGGAGGGATGACTGTACTGTAATAACAAAAACATTAACAATTGATAAGAACCCTAACACTAACCCTTACCTTAACCACTTACCAAAATGGTTTTGCAAGACAATCCCAACCAAACAGAAATGGTTTTGTTTGCATTTTCTTGACAAAATTAGCAATTATCAATTGATGTGCAAGCAGAACCGCACCACGCTGAAATAGCTGCACTGAAATGGTTCTGCTGAACCAGCCATGCTGAATTTTCCCATTCATGGCATCTGCCTCCAGAAACCCTTACTGAGCATTCAGGAAGAACACAATGGAGAGAAAAGGGGAAAGCAGATAATCCTGCCTCACCAGCTCCCCCCAGCATACTAAGGGAGCACAGATCTAGAATCTTGGCCACCGCAATGGAAATCATAAGAAAAATGAAGGTTGGAGGGGGGATCTCTGAATGCATTTTGGAAAAATCTTTCCAGTGGTCTCTAGAAGGTTCAAAATGTTTTTCATTTACCTATACAAGGTTTACCTGGCTGCCTGGTTGTTCCATTTCACATGCCCCCTCCATATAGCCATATTATTCAATGACACCAACATTTATGTTCACGCTTCAGCATGTTTGAGTTCACGTCACTGCCATTGAATAATATGGGGCATGGTGATCTGTGAACAGTACAATCCCCGGATCAGGAACCTGCCGATACAGAGGACCCACTGTATTCCTGTAGTAGTTGTACTAGTAGTAGTAATATGCTTGCAACAAGGGATGCAATTTAGTGTATTGCTGCAAGATTTGACAGTGTTTTTGTAATTTTTTAATGCATGCATGAGGTTTGGTAACATGGCTGTAGGATGTAAAGAAAAGAATGCTGCAGCAACTCTAAACTTAATCCTGTTCTGAAATTCATTCTAGAACATCTCCTTCTTCAGGTTGAATTCTGGAAGCACTCCAATGCAGGGCAGATTAAGCCAGTGAATGGTACATGAATGGACAGGGTAAAATCTACTTGTGTCTAGTACACGGGCCAGAATAAAACAGTAAACACCATATGAAAGGAACCTGGACAATCTACTGATCTCTAGTTTCTTCTGTCTCAAGCCACCCACACCATCATTTTAAAATGTGCTTTAATGAGCTTGATCAATAGAGCCATCAAATAATTTTTAATCAATTTGAATTGGTTGTCAAAATGCAGGTGACAAGTATTGCACTAGATGTGTGTTGCTATATTTTACATCTCAAAGGATGTCTAATGTAGAATTTAATGAATACGCATGTCCTTCACTCCTGACAATTTAATCAACGATAGTTACCATTCTGTACAAATTTACTTGGGATTGAGCCCCATGGTACTCAATAGGGGTTGCTTCTGGGTAGATATGTATAGCAGAATATATCTTCCCTGATCCAGGACAACTTCAGGGGGTTCCAGTCCATTTCTAAGTGAAATGCAAAGAGCTGATCTTACCCTTTAAAGTCCTCAGGGACTTCAGAATTTAAAGTACCATCTGCTTCTCTATTGTCTGGGATCTGCTTATTGTTAGGGGACATTTTTAGATGGGATCTTTTGCCCTGTTCCTCCCTCACTATCCACAGTCCCGTTCCTGCAACAGAATCAAGGAAATTCTTTCAGACACTTACCTTGATCCCATGGCAGGAACATCCTCCCCATCCCCTTGCTGGCTGGGAGTAAATGCAGCCATCGTAAGGCTGCATTTACAACCCAGAAATGAAATCACGCTAGAACGATCACACGGGAAATTTAAATATAAAAACTAAATAAAATGTCAAAATAAAAAACCAAGCCCCCAAACAATTTTTTTTAAAAAAAACAAGTAACCGTGGGAGGGGGGGAAAGGGTGCCACTTACCTTCTCATCACAATCTCCACTGGATGTGTTCTGAACGGACCTCCCTCCTGTGGCTGGCATCGCAGGACAGGAACGGGACTCCTTTTCCCACACCCGTGATTCCATGACAGACATAGAATGGGTATTCTATTCACAATGTTTCATTGTGAATACTATATTCCAGGAGCAGAACGGGGGCAGCACGGGGGCAGCATGGGATGGGTCAACATCATCTGAAATGGAGACCCTTTTTCGAGTCTGTTCCATGCCTGCCAAGGAATATAGAGCCCATCTGAAAATCTCCAGGGACTCAGTGCTTCCACTTTCTGTGGTTAAGGGCCTGATGATGACCTGCAAAAAGAATATTTTTCAAATGTTGAATTTTTGACAATTATAGTTATTCCCAGAATTCCTCAAGCAGCAATGCAGGATTCTGGGAATTGTAGTCCAAAAGGTAACAGTTTCAAGGTCTACAGAAAGACATTTTTGGTGGTGGCATGAAAGATTGCTGTCTAGGCACCTGATCTCATGACTTTGGGGCATAGAATTAAGACCTTTATATATGCCCAGTTTGTTGTTGTTTTTTTAATGCTTAACTTGAAGTTTGAGATCCTTTTTAAAGTTTCATTTGCAATTTCACCACCATTTTACTGCCTAACTTTTCTTTAACAGTATCTTTGTAATCTGAAAATTCTACAGAATTGTAAGATGGGGTGTTATTCTTTAAATTAATTCATTAATTAAATGTGTAGTGTGAACAGGTCTCTGGAACAGACTGAAGGTTTGGAGATTCCCCATAGGAAGAAAAACATCATACCTGCAGAGCGATGGCTTAGAGTATTTTTCATTATATCCCTGTGAGCTGAGGCTCTTGCAAAGATGGTCTTGTTATTAATGTGCTCTGTCTTGGCCACTGCCAAGCTGTTGAAACTGATGCATTCAGAAGCATGTTGGCATTATTTTAGGAGATGGGACAAAGGACCACTATATCTCATATGGTGCTCCTAAATTGGAAGCTCCCAAGAAAAGCATGGCAAAGGTCAAGATTTCCTGTTGTGTGTCAGATGCTGTTCCTGAAAATGCAGGGTCCATGATTAGGTATTATGAGAATTTATCCTCCAGGGACCCTTTTACATTTCCTAGTTATAGCACTATGATTTCACTTCAACTGACATGGTAACATCCTATGGAATCCAGGGATTTGCAGTTTAGGAAGGAGTATTTAGAAATTCTCAGAGACCTCTGCTGTTGTATTAAACCACAAACACATACGATTCCATAGGATGTTGCCATGGCAATTAGGGTGGAACCATAGTGCTATAACTGTGTAATGTGAAAGGGACCCATGTGCTTCCATGAGGGGGGACTTCTGGCAAGAGATGGGGTGCATCTCACACCAGTTGGCAGAAACGTTTTTGCCTACAGTCTCAAGAATTTGATCAGGAGGGCTTTAAACTGAGTCATATGGGGGAGGGAGACAGTATTCTGGAAGGCAAAAGGGCTGGAGAAAATAGTCAAGCTGTCATAGAGGGAACAAGGCAAACAGGCAAGGACCCAACAGTGGGAGGCAAAAAAACTTGCACAAGCAGCAAGTAAAGGGAACACATGGTCTTAGATATCTCTACACTAATGCACAGAGCATGGGAAATAAGCAAGATGAACTTGGACTCCTAGCACTACAAAGCAAGTATGATATAACAGGCATTACTGAAACCTGCTGAAACCTGGTGGGATGAGTCTCATGATTGGAATGTAGGAATAGAGGGGTATAACCTTTATAAGAGAAACAGGCCAAACAAGAGAGGAGGAGGAATAGCATTATATGTCAGAGATATTTACACCAGTGAAGAGATCCATGACATCAATACTGGAAGCCAGGTGGAGAGCATCTGGATAAAAATTAAAGGGGAGGGAAACAACAGGGATGTTATTGTGGGACACTACTACACACCCCCAAGTCAGACGGAGGAATTGGATGATGCCTTTCTAGAACAGATGAACACACACGAAGAAAGGAGAGACATAGTAGTGATGGGTGACTTCAACTATCCTGATATTTGCTGGCAATCTAACGCAACCAAAACTTCAAGGTCTAGCAAATTCCTTCCTTGCCTGGAAGACATTTCATAGTCCAAAAGGTGGAAGAGGCAACAAGGGGGTCAGCTATTTTAGATCTGATCCTAACCAACAGGGATGACCTGGTTAATGGGGTGCAAGTGGTGGGATCCTTAGGTGAGAGTGATCATGTTCTCCTGGAATTTGTTATACAATGGAAAGGAGAAGCCAGGCATAGTCAGACACGCATTCTCAACTTTAGGAGAGCTGATTTCAACAAACTCAGGGAAATACTGGGGGTGATCCCATGGTCAGGAATACTAAAAGAGAAGAGACCTCAAGACGGATGGGACTTTCTCAAAAGGGAGATACTGAAGGCACAATTTCAAACAGTACCATTGAGGAAGAAAAATGGGAGGTGTCTCAAGAAACCAGGATGGATGACTAAAGAACTTTCAACGGAGCTAAGTTTTAAACGGAACATGTATAGGGAATGGAAAAAAGGGCAAATCACCAAAGAAGAATTCAAACATATAGCGAACACATGTAGGAGTATAGTCAGAAAAGCTAAAGTGCAGAATGAGCTCAGGCTTGCTAGAGAGGTTAAGAAAAATAAAAAGGTTTTTTTGGGGTATGTCCGCAGCAAAAAGAGGAAGAAGGAAATGGTAGGGCCACCACGTGGAGAAGATGGCAAAATGCTAACAGGGGACAGAGAAAAGGCAGAATTGCTCAACACCTTCTTTGCCTCAGTGTTTTCAGAAAAGGAAAAGGGGGACCAACCTGAGGATAAAGGAACAGAGGAAACAATAGGGGAAATCCAGCACAGAATAAGCAAAGAGGTAGTACAGGAATACCTTCTTAATCTAAATGAATTTAAATCTCCAGGACCAGATGAACTGCATCCAAGAGTATTAAAAGAGCTGGCAACTATAATCTCAGAGCCATTGGCAATAATCTTTGAGAACTCCTAGAGAACAGGAGAAGTCCCAGCAGACTTGAAGAGGGCAAACGTGGTCCCCATCTTCAAAAATGGGAAAAATGAAGATCCCAACAATTATCGTCCAGTTAGTCTGACATCAATACCAGGGAAGACTCTAGAGCAGATCATTAAAAAGAGAGTCTGTGAACATTTAGAAGGCAATGCCATAATCACAAAAAGTCAACATGGGTTTCAGAGTAACAAGTCATGCCAGACTAATCTGATCTCTTTTTTTGATAAAATTACCAGCTTGGTAGATGAAGGGAACACTGTGGCTATCGCATACCTTGATTTCAGTAAAGCCTTTGACAAGGTTCCCCATGACATTCTTGCAAACAAACTTGTAAAATGTGGGCTAGGCAAGTTAACTGTTCAATGGATTTGTAATTGGTTGACTGGCCGAACCCAAACGGTGCTCAGCAATGGCTCCTCTTCATCTTGGAAAGATGTGACCAGTGGGGTGCCACAGGGTTCTGTCCTGGGCCCAGTGCTATTCAACATCTTTATCAATGACTTGGATGAGGGAATTAGGGCCATACTTACCAAATTTGCAGATGACACCAAATTAGGAGTAGTAGCTAATACCCTGGAGGACAGGATCAAAATTCAAAATGTCCTGGATAAACTGGAGAGCTGGGCCAAAGCTAACAAAATGAAACTCAATACGGAGAAATGTAAGGTACTGCACTTAGGGCGAAAAAATGAAATGCATAGATATAGGATGGGGGAGACCTGGCTGAATGAGACTACGTGCGAAAGGGATCTAGGAGTCCTAGTAGACCACAAGTTGAACATGAGTCAACAGTGTGATGCGGCAGCTAAAAAGGCCAATGCGATTTTGGGCTGCATCCATAGAAGTATAGTGTCCAGATCAAGGGAAGTAATAGTGGCGCTCTATTCTGCCTTGGTCAGACCTCACCTAGAATACTGTGTCCAGTTCTGGGCACCACAATTCAAAAAGGATATTGACAAATTGGAGTGTGTCCAGAGAAGGGTAACTAAAATGGTGAAAGGTCTGGAAACAATGCCTTATGAGGAGAGACTTAGGGAGCTGGGTATGTTTAGCCTGGAAAAAAGACGGTTAAGAGGCGATATGATAGTCCTGTTTAAGTATTTGAAGGGGTGTCACGTTGAGGATGGAGCAAGCTTGTTTTCTGCTGTTCCAGAGATTGGAACACGGAGCAATGGATGCATGCTCCAGGAACAGAAATTCCACTTCAACATGAGGAGGAACTTTTTGACAGTAAGAGCTGTTCAGCAGTGGAACACACTCCCTCGGAGCGTGGTGGGGTCTCCTTCCTTGGAGGTCTTTAAACAGAGGCTGGATGGCCATCTGTCAGGGATGCTTTGATCATGATTTCCTGCATGGCAGGGGGTTGGACTGGATGGCCCTCGTGGTCTCTTCCAACTCTGCAATTCTATGATTCTATGATTTGTCTAGTTCTGTTTTGACAGCAATCTGTACTAGTCCTCACTCTTATCTTCCCTAAATAGTGCCTCTGAATATATTTAGTCCATAAAAATATCACAAATATTTTATGCTGAAGTTGGATTAGAGTCCAAAAACCACAAACCTTATTATTTTAATCTTATGACTGCTATATTGTACCAAGTAGTACTGATGATCCCATAAGGAGACTGTACTCATGGAGATTGTTATGAGAAATACTACCTTCTTGCTTTTCTTAGTGCAATCCATTGCTAGGATTCTTCAAGAACTGACCTGTGAGAGTGACCCCTTAGAAACTACAATCCATGTTTGCACAGCTGATGGCTCTATTTACTGCTGAATATTTAAAAAGTTGTTTTAAAAAAACTTATTTTACTACTTCCTTGCATTCTCTGGAGCATGCTCACGTGACTGGTATAATGACAATCTGTCTCTCCGCTAACATTTCTCTCCTTTGGTTATTTGTTTGATAAAGTGAGGAGCTTCCCTTTTGTTGCCCTTCACCAGAGCTTAATGTCTTTACTTTGGGATCAATATACTTTATGAATAATTTTATTTCCTTCTATTTTTATGGTCTTTTCTCCCTCATTATCATACTGAGTTTATTAGCTAGTGCTGTCAGTATCTTTACCCTGTCATATGTTCCTGAGGTACAGTAAATATCACTTGTGTTGTAATTAATATGCACACCCTCTGCAAGTAATTAAAGCACAGACCCCTTCAACCAGCTGAGCTTCCTACACTAATTCCACCTTATCTTCATAATGAACTTATTGCAAGCTGAAACTACCAGTGAATATTGTTCGGTAAGGATAGAAGAACGAAATCTAATGAGACGCAATAATATTTGTGAACATGGTTAATATGAAGGGGGGAAATGAATTTAATTAGCCTTAAATCTAATTAAATTGCCTCAACACTCAGAATCTTCCCCTTTTGTTCCTAAAAAAAGAAAGAAGGAAGATACCTCTATTCCCCGTTCACAGAAGCTTCTAAAAATAATGACCAGGCACCCAAAGAGTAGCATGCCTAGTTTTCTAATTCACATGTGGGACCCAGGTGATTGCATCCTCAATAGCTCCAGTCTTCAGATTCTGGGATCCATCTCAGACCGCACAGCCAGAGCTTGGCAAAAAATACAGGTGTGCTAGGATTCAGGAGCTTTGGATGAAAAATTATTTATTTGATTTATATGCTGCTTTTCCTCTGAATGGGACTCAAAGCGACTTACAGTTTGACTTTAAAAAGTATTACCCCATATATACAATTAAAACACTACGTTTAGGATATTAAGAATTAAAACAGTTAAAATACATGTTATGTACTAAAAACTGCATGGGTAATTGCACATCACTCTACTCTGGTTAATTAAGGCTGAAGGTCTGTTTAAACAGGAAGGTCTTTGCCAACTGGTGAAAAGACACCAGAGAGGGAGCCAATCAAAGCTCCCTTGGGAAGGAGTTCCAAAGCCTAGGAGCAGCCATTGAGAAGAATGTAGGACATTTCTGTGCAGCCAGTTCAGAGTGGCCTTTTCAGTGCGGCCATTTCAGTATGGCACAATTCTCCTTGTGTATCAATTGATAATTGATCATTTTGTCAAGAAAATGCAATAAAAACTATTTCTATTTAGTTGGGATTATCTTGCAAAACCGTTTGGGTAAGGGTTAGGGTTAAAGTTAAGGTAAGGAAGGGTTAGAGTTAGAGTTATTATCAATTATGAATTGATATTATTGATTGCATATTCTTGACAAAATTGTCAATTATCAATTGATATGCAAGCAGAACCATGCCACACTGAAATGGCTGCGATGAAATGGCCGGTCTGAACTGGCCGCACTGAAATGTCCAATTCCAATTGAGAAGGCTGTCTCTCATGTCCTCACCAGCTGAGCCTGGGAGGGTGGTGGGATGGAGAGAAAGCCTTTCTTCAAAGATTGTAAGACTTGATCAGGCTCATATGGTGAAATATGGGCTTTCAGATAGTCTGGACTTAAGTTAGAAGTCAGGAACATAGAACAGGCAGGACGAAAGGGAGGACAAACAACAAAACAAGATCAGGCAGCAAACCAGAGGTTATGACCAAAAAACCTGAAGGTAAATGAGGTCGAGTCAAAGCTAAGAATATCAGAGTTTAGCAAGACTTTGTTATGTAAATATAGGACACACTGCCTCCGAGTGTGGTGGAGTTTCCTTCTTTGGAAGTTTTTGCTTTGATTGTGTATTCCTGCAAGGCAGAAGGTTGAACTGGATGGCTCTTGTGGTCTCTTCCAATGCTATAATTCTATGAATTCTATGAATTTAGGAATCTGCCTCAAGTCAGACCAATGGCTGATCATTGAATAGGGTATTGGTGATATGATCAGCACCTTGGATAGCTCCTTTAATGATCAGATTAAAATCCAGAGTGGAAACACTCCATTACTGACATAGAAGAAACCAGCCCAACGAGCCCAATATTATTTTTATTGATTGATTGGTTTAATTTGAGCTATAACCCACCTTTCTCATTATGCCTTTCTCCTTATTCAAGACCCCATGTTGTCAACTCTGGCTGGTAACCATTCTTCAGTGTTTTCAAGCCCTGCCTAAAGATCACTAGTACACAATGGTCATCTCCCATCCAAGCACTAATTAGGCTTGACCCTCCTTCACTTCCAAAATTAGATGACAGCAGGGCTGGCATCCTTTTGTTTACTCCCAACTAGAGCAGTCATAATCAATCAATTGTCCAATAGTGAATCAACACATGGATAAATCTAGAGAGACTATGTGGTATAGTGCTTTAAGCATTGGACTAGAACTCTGGAGACCAGGGTTGAAATCCTTGTTCATTCATGGAAACCCACTGGGTGACCTTGGGCAAGTTACACTCTCTCAGCCTCAGAAGAAGTCAAAGGCAAAACCCCTCTGAATAAATCTTGCCAAGAAAACTGCATCACAGGTTTGCCTTAGGGGTGCCATAAGTCAGAAATGACTTGAAGGCATACAACAACAACATGGATAAATGTAATGGAGTTGAGTCTCCTCAGGACTAAAAGAGGATTTAGGCACAGATGTGTTCAGGGTGATATAAAACACATAGGATATCTCACTTACAACAGGAAGTGCTTTATATTCCTTCTTACCCAGAAGGATCCAGTCCTTAGCCTGGCTTGGCAGAATTAGTCTGGAAGGATTTTTCTCCTCTTCTGGAAAACTTCCATCTGTATTTTGATGATTTGCAACACAGGTCCTGATAATCTGGAATCAAATCCAGAGCTTGTTTATTTTCATTTTAATTTTTGTAAGCCACCTTTAGTCCCAGTTTTGGGGAAAAGGTGGAATATAAATGAATTCATCATCAACAACATCTATGTATTTATTTATTCAAATATTTACACTGATTTTTGTTAATTGCCACCAAGTTAGCATCAATGTATGGCAACCCTATGAATGAGACAGTTCCAAGTCACCCTGCTATTATCAGCCCTACACAGCCCTACACTGCATCCTCTCTCCCCCTGTGATGCAGTCTTCCTCTTTCCCTACCGTCTTTCACTTTAGCAAAAAATATTGCCTTTTCTAATGTGTTATGTCAGCTCATGATATGGTCAAAGTAAAATAGCCTCAGTTTAGGCATTTGGGCTTCTAGTGAGAGCTCAGCCTTGATTAGCTCTTGTTGCTGTGTGCCTTCAAGTCATTTCCAACTTATGGTTATCCCAAAGCAAACCTATCTTGGGGTTTTCTTGGCAACATTGGTTTGGAGAGGGGGTTGCCTTTGCCTCCCTCTGAGACTGAGAGAGTGTGACTTTCCAAAGTCACCCAGTGAGTTTCCATGGACAAGCGGGGATTTGAACCCTGCTCTCCAGAGCCGTAGTCCAACACTCAAACCACTACACCACACTGGCTCCACGTTGAACTGGTTTGCTCTAGGACCAATTTATTTCTCTTTTTGGCAGTCCATGGTATCCATAGAACTCTCTCCCAGTACCACATTTCAAATAAGTTGGTTTTTTTTTCCTGTCAGTTTTCTTAACGGTCCAGCTTTCACACCCATACATAGAAACTGGAAATACTATAGCATGGACAACCTTAAATTTAGTATTCAATGATATACAATGGTATCCAGCCTACCCTCCATCTGCCAGGACCTGACTAATTTAATGTGGGGTAAAAATACAAATGTTTCTAAAAGGCTAAAAGCATATTAAACAATTTAGTTTAAAAATGCAGGTTAAACTGGTTGAGATAGTTTAAAACAATTTAAAATTTGGTACCTGTGACAGTTTGTGTAAAACCTGTGAGGCCCCAACGCCTTAAAGTTTTCACTTGCTGTCAGAATGAGAGCAATGTTGGCACCAATCAGGCCTTCAAGGGGAAGATTTCCACAAGTGGGTTGCCACAGCAGAAATAGTCATCTCCCATGTCTTCCCACAGTGATGGGACACAGAGGAAAGCCTCTCCAATAGGTCCCATTTCTCAGGCATCATCATCATCATCATTTTTCCCCCATGCCTGAATAAGCAGTCTGTGGCCTGAGGTAGATCAGCCATGAGGTGTCTCATATAAACTGTGTGGGTCTTTGACAAGCACTCTGTGAAGTGATGCTAACGTTGAGCTGAAAGGGCTATTTTGTGAGTGTGAGGGGTTGCCTAAATAGTCAAAATAATCCTCTTCAAGTTTGCTGGGAATACAATCTGTCTTAATGGTAACCTGCATCAATGTGCAATATTCGGAAGGGGGCAGCAAAAAACTCCAAAAACTACACCGGGAAAGCCTTTGTGGCTTTTTCCATAGTTTTTAAAAAGCTCTGTGGGGAGCGCTCCCATATGAGAGAAAGCACAAATCTGATTGGCCTGATAAGCATAGGGGGCGGAGCTTGCTAACAGGGCAAGCTCCCACTGCTGCCATGTTAGATTTTCACCTTAGTGAGCAGTTGCTAAAACAATAAAATGGGGGGTTGTGTTCTCTCTCTCTCTCTCTCTCTCTCTCTCGTAAAGGTGAAATATTGCTTTTGCACACCATGGAAATAGTTTTCTTTTTAAAAAAAGTTTGGTGGTGGCGAATTTAAAAATGTGAGTAATTCACTCACAGCCGCCATCTTGGCTAGAGGGCATGCAAAGTTTATGGGGGCTGTAAAACTGTTAAGACAAGTCACAGCTGCTGCGACTTGCTATTACTGCAGAGATATCTGGATTTTTTTTTCCCCGGGGCTTGTACAGACAAACCCCAAGTTTCAAAACTGCAGATTTTCTGCACAAGTCAGAAAAGGTACCTTTTTTTTTTTTTGGACTGCAATTCCCAGAATTCCCAGAACCTCTCCAGCTACCCACTGGCCATTTTGGCTGGGAGATGGATGCTGG
The DNA here is from genome assembly GCA_030847615.1 of Gambelia wislizenii. Taxonomy (NCBI): domain Eukaryota; kingdom Metazoa; phylum Chordata; class Lepidosauria; order Squamata; family Crotaphytidae; genus Gambelia; species Gambelia wislizenii. The sequence goes on along the minus strand of JAUMIR010000001.1, from coordinate 15,103,228 downwards.
AAGTTGTTATTCAAGCAAGTTGCTTTTCTCAGCTCTGGACTTTGCTTAGAGATCTGGAGTGAACAAGGATTTTTCCGCCCTGTCTTTTGAATCCCATCCTACTGACCTTTGCAGGCCTGGCAGGAGCAGGTGGAATCACTAGACAGCTAAAGAGAAACACTAGCATCTCATAATCAGAGTTGTCACAGCAAATTAAATATGGTTGAGCTGTTTGATGCAAATTAAGTCATGCTAAAAATTGCTGAAGCAAATTAAAGAAGCCCAAATTTTCCAAAGTGTGGGGTTTGAAGTCAAAAGTCCTCAAAACTGAACCAATTAAAATAGCTTTTAAGAAACAGCCACAGAGCTTTGCCCTTTACCTACAGAGATGAAGTGAATAGCAGCTGCCCCCCCTGGGCTAGCAGCCAAGTGGTTGGCTACACTGTTGCCCTCCTCTTTACAACCCCCTCACTAGTCTTCCCTTAATTGCCACCACCATTATCCACTCTTATTGTGCTCTGGTCAACTGTATTCACAAACAACATTGAAGCACATTCTTAAAAATAGTTATAAAAGGAAGCTCTTACCAGCCACATTTTGTATTAAAACTGTCTGCTAACTTTCCCATAACTCCCCAGTCAGCATGTTTTTGTAGTCCAAATCCCGTGGCAATTGGAAGCTTCCATGTTAGTGGGGCAGTGAATCTAAAGTTTTTGAAAGAAAATTAAAAGGTGGTATCCATGTTTCTGAATCTATTTGCGGGATAGAATTCAGCACCTTGGATAGCTCCTTTGAGGTTAAGATCAAAATCTGGTGTGGATTCACCATCCTACTGACATGGAATTCAGTAGCCAAAGCATTTCCAATCTCTGAGGCTTGATACGAATGCATGGAGGACTAAGAGGAATGGAGTCACACACATCCCACCTCCACACCCATATTATAAGTTCTGAAAAGATTGACACATATACAACTGTGCCTGTGGATGTTTGTTTCTATACAATGATGGACTCCTCTTACTTCTTGAGTTGACATGGAGAAAGTTCTATGTACAAAGGCTCTTTCAGACCTTCTGGTTAACAGATGGTGGTCAGGCGAGGCTCAAAGAATTAATGGCTTTCTGTCTGTTTTTAAGCTCTTTACATATGCTGTGCTTGTCTAATATTTACTTGTTCATAATTGCTTAGGACTCATTTTCTCATTGTCTTTCAGCTGTTGTGAGCCTCCTTGAACAATTATGACCAGGATGGAGGTCTGGGACATCAATCCTCACCTTTTTAACAAATGAATAAGTGCTTTCTGTCAATTTATTATTGTTTCATTGTGGTTGTTATATGTCATGTATTCTAGGTAATTTATCTGCATTGTACCCCAAGAAGTATAATATAGAGTGGTCCAAATGTGTGTGAGTATTTATATAAGTGGGCCCTCCAGATCTCCGGGGGTTTAGTTTCAGGATTTCCCATGGATGGCAAAAAATGAAGATGTCATGTCCCAGAGTATTAAATGGAGGTGACATGCACACAGATGCATCAGCACCTCTGTGTGCACATTGCTGCCATTTTAGGTCTGGAGCATGATGATCCATGGGTGATTGAAACCATGGATTGGGAGCTTGCAGACCAGGAAGGCCCACTATATGTATGTATGAATTCCTACAGGCTTATATAAGGCAGTATTAGAGAATGGGTAGCCCTTTGTGATGTTGAATTGCAAGTCCCGTCATCCTTTGCCATTAACTACGCTGGTTACGGATGATAAACAATGCAAGACATTTTCCCTGGTATAATGTCTGGGGTGGGGTGGGGAGACTACAGTGATGCAGTCACATGAGTAACTGATCTGCAACAGGATGGGATGTAAGCATGTGAATTTACAGAAGCATTATGGGAACAGAGCTAGATAAGGGGGAAGAACTAGAGATGTACAACCAGATATGTCAGACTTTGAAAGTAAAAAGAAAATAAAAAATAAAGTTATCTTTAATGAGCCTCCTCCTGTTCATAATGGGTTATAACAGATGTAATGTGTAGTAACAATAGTGACTGTTTTGGTGCAAAAAGGAATACATTATACAGTAGTTCTTTTTAAAGTTATTTTAAAGGGCAATTTATATACATTTTAACAGGAATTCACAGAATCATAGAATCTTAAGAGTTGGAAGGGGTCATGTGGGCCATGTAGTCCAACTCCCTGCCATGCAGGAGTACACAACTAAAGCACTCCTGAAAGATTGCCATCCAACCTCTCTTTATAGACTTCCAAAGAAGACAATTTGGATTACTGTAACGCACTCTACACGGGGCTACCCTTGTGCCTAACCCGGAAACTTCAACGGTTACAAAATATGGCAGCCAGGTTAATTACGGGTACATCTAGGAGACAGCATATAACATCTGTGCTTAAATCTCTCCACTGGCTGCCGATCAGTTTCCGGGCACAGTACAAGGTGTTGGTTTTAACCTTTAAAGCCCTACATGGCTTGGGTCCATCTTATCTTCGGGACCGCCTCATCCCATATGACACCCCCCCCCCCGCGTACTTCAGTCCTCTGGGAGGAATCTGCTGCAGCCTATGAAAACTAGGCTGTCGCAGACCACCCAGAGGGCCTTCTCTTCTACGGTTCCCAGACTTTGGAATGGCCTGCCAGACAAGATCCATCTTATCACTACTCTTGATAGCTTCAAGAAAGTGCTAAAGACGGATCTCTTCTGGCAGGCCTTCCTGGAATAATTTCCCAGCTCAAGTGGAGCTGATTGCTTACCCGCTCCCCTGTTGCTATTGCCATTATTTATTTATTTATTTATTTATTTATTGTATTTTATCTTTGTTTTAATTCTCTATTAGTTTAATTTAGTTTTAAGGGGTGGGAGGGTTAGGATTGGGAAGGATTGTTTTAACTTGCTGTATTTTAATCTTGTTGTAAAACTCCCCGGTTGCTGAGCAGAGGGGCGGGTTAAAAATAAAAAATTATTAGTAGTAGTAGTAGTATTAGTATTAGTATTAATTATTATTATTATCATTATCATTATCATCATCATCATCTGTTTCACTATTGAACAGCTCTTATAGCAAAAAGGTTCTTCCTAATGTTTAGGTGGAATCGCTTTTCTCATCATTCAAATACATTGGTTTGAATGCACTGGTCTCTGTAGCAGCAGAAAACAAGTTCGCTCTATTTTCTACACAACATTCCTCCAGATATGGCTGTCATGTAGCCCCTCACACTTCTCTACGCCAAGCTACACATATCCAGCTCTCTAACTCATTCCTCATAAGGCTTGGTTTCCAGACCTCTAGTCATTTTGGTCACCCTTCTCTGGACACATTCAAGTTTGTCGATATCCTTCTTGAATTGTGGTGCCCAGAACTGGACAGCTACTTCTTTCAATCTGGACATTATGCTCTGTTGATGCAGTCAAGAATTGCATTGTCTTTTTTGGCCATTGCATGCCATTGCTGAGTCATGTCTGGCTTGTCATCTATTAAAACCCTTTCAAATTCTTCCAGTTAAATACCATTCTCCCCCTAAACACTCCCTTGCGCTTGAAGAGTGAGGGAAGAGCACACACATTGCAGCTGATGGCTTGTGAATTGCCACCAGTCCACTGATTACCACTTTGGATAGTGCTGATGTAGAAGGCGGAGCAAGTTTGTTTCCTGCTGCTCCAAAGACATGAAAAAAATGGATTCAAATTACAAGGAAAGAGATTCCACCTAAACTTTAGGAATAACTTCCTGACAGTAAGAGCTATGTGGAATAGACTGCCTCAAAGGGTTGTGGACTTTCCTTCTCCAGAGAACTTTATACAGAAGTTAGATGGCCATCTCTCAGAAGTGTTTTAACTGTGTGTTCCTGCATGACAGGGAATTGGTCTAGATGGCCCTTGAAATCTTTCCCAACTCTGGAGATTATCAGACACAGGGAAAAATTGCAAAAAAAAAAAAAAAAGCATCCCAAACCACATCAGAAGAATGCAATGATAAAAGAAAGGACGACATTATCAGACTCCCACATCCTCAGCCTTTCCTGAGGCATAGTGCTGCCATGGATAAGGCTTCGCTTTTTCATTGATGGGGCTAAGCCACCAATAAAAAGGGATGCCTTATTCATGCCTGCACTATGCCCCCAGCATACTGAAGGACGACGTCATCTGGTAATATCACCCATTTCTGTTTTTGTCACGTTCTTCTGATGTGGTTTTTGCTGCGTCTGATAATCTCTGTGATTCTGTGAACGCTTCCAACAACTGCAACTTGAATCATCTTTCAAAGAGTCAGTTTTGTTTGTGAATTTCATTTAAAACATGTTTTTAAAAATAAGGGGAGGAAGAAAAGAAAGGTCTCGGGCAAAATGCCTTGGTGGTCAGGTAGTCTACAACCATTAATTACATCATTCATTCATTAAAAGTCATGGCCTAATGTTAAAGAACAAAGTCTCCTAGCCAACTTGAATTTGATCTGTCTATGTGCATCATAGAACAATCCGAGCAAGAAAAGAAGAAGTGACATTTGTGGTGCTTGATTAGGGATGGAAGTACAGTTAATTGGACTCAACATTCTTAACCAAAGTAGCATTTTCACACCTCCCCAAACCTGGCATTAAAAAAAATACACTCCTCACTTCAAACATCTGCACAAAGCTTATGCAATGTTTCTAAGAAAAAAAATGCACACAAAGCAAAAGCAATGTCTCTATTTCAGAATACAAACAGCTCAAATATTCATAATTACACACACACACACACACACACATATATATGCTCAAGAACATGCTTTAATCTATTGGGGAAATGACATAAATTAGGAAAACTGTACAAATATTTATGCAGCTGCGCTGGGCAGGGCACGTTTCTAGGATGGAGGACCATCGCCTCCCAAAAATACTACTCTTCGGTGAACTCACCACGGGTCAGCGTAAGAGGGGCGCTCCAAAAAAGCGATACAAAGACTCCCTGAAACAACATCTCAGGCTCGGCCAAATTGATCACCAACAGTGGTCCGCCCTGGCCTCACATCGGGAGGCATGGAGATGCACTATCCACAATGCTGCAGCCTTATTTGACAACTCACGCTGAACAAGTCTTGAAGAGAAACGACAATGCAGAAAGGATCACAACCCAAAAACATCACCCAAGGAGACTTTCTGCTGTGCTTTCTGCAACCGGACTTGTTTATCTCGGATTGGCCTTTTTTGTCATCAGCGCGCTTGCAGAAAGCGCGGGATGAGTCCTTCATGAATCTTCGTTTGCGAAGAAAAGCCAGAGAGAGACAAATATTTGCATCACATAGAAAAATGTATTTAAAATGTCCTGAATTTTGGTGCAGGGCAAAAATGCAATGATTGAGATCCCACTTCATAGGGGCATAACATAAATCACCACCTGCCAAGATCCATGGTGGTTGTGCTACACTGCCCTTTGAGTGGTTGGTGATGATGCACAACCAGTTGTGTATCTGAACTTATGCCAAAGCACCCACCTGTAGTGCCACAGCAAATGCAGATTGCAAAATACAGTTTTGGATGAGAGTGTTGCTCTTCCATTCAGAATAGTTTAAACAGAATAAAGAATGCAATTCTTCACCAAGTTTCTTCTCAGAGGAAGCAATGAGTAATCTATATATATAAAACACTTGGGTATGTTTCCTTTCCCAGTATGCTGATTAGCTGCTTAGGAAATATTCCCAACCAAACCTCTTCCTCCTCTCATTCCCTCAGCCAATCACTACCCACATGCAAATTCCCTCTCCACCTCACAATCCACTCCTGCCACTCAATCTGCATCTACACCCCCAGCCTCACAAGGCTCCCTCCCTCCTCCCACTCCCTCAGACACTCACCACCCATATGTAAAACAATGCAATGTTTTTTCCTAAAACAATAACTTGTAGCTGAACCATGTAAACCTTTCAAATCTACTGCAACACAATATGCAATACTATATATTGCATATGCATATAAAAACTAAAAAATATATATCTTTATAACAAGTCTACTATAATGCTATATGTTATGATGGGTACAGCTAGTATTAACAATTTTCTTCCCACTGTGGGAAAGTCTTTGAAAACCATGCCACTTTTGAGCCTATTCACAATCTTGAATTCATTTTGTACAAAAATGGCATGTTGGTGTTTTACACAGAAAACAGCACATTCCATCTGTACAGAAATAGTAATTCCTGTACAGAAAATGCTGTTTTCTGCATGGAAAATGTGATTTTCTATGCAAATCAATTATGTGAGAATTTTATCACAGAATAAAACCCTGATTACAGCATTTTCTGCACAGGAAATAATCTAATATTTCTGCCTAGAAAAAGTCTGTTTTATGCATAAAACAACCATGTATGAATTTCATGTGGAATAAGTCCCAAACTGCAAAGATTCAAGATTCTTGTTGTCACTCAAAACACATGTGTTTTCCAACTTTTAAATATATTTTTGAGTATTCTTTCCATACCTATGCAGAACTGCTTGTACAAAATTATGCATGGGGGAAAAAAAACCCTTGCCTAACCATGAACTGAATACATCCATTGTGTGGCAACTGGAAAAGCACAACAGCCAGCCTAAGAGAACATACACCAGCCTATGTCACTAATAGGATGCCAGCTATTCTCTGATATGAGTTAAGGGCAGGAAGAAAACACAGGTGGGGCTCAGAGAAACTCAAGGAAATTAAGACCAAAAGTTTTCAGTATCTCTATTATAGATTTGAAGAGAGCCAGCATGGCATAGTGATTTGAGCATTGGACTGTGATTCTGGAGACCAGGGTTCGAATCCCAGCTTGGCCATGGAAACCCAATGGGTGACCTTGGTCAAGTCACACTCTCTCTGCCTCAAAGAGAGGCAAAAGCAAACCCCCTCTAAACAAATCTTGCCAAGAAACTAGCGTAACAGGCTTACCTTAGGGTCAGCATAAATCGGAAGTGACTTGAAGGCACACAACAACAACAACAACAACCATAGATTTGAACATTATGAATTGGTGGAAATTCACATTCTGAACTAGGTAGTCCCAAGGCAGAATGACAAATGGTAACTTGGGGTAGGCTCCCAAAAAGGATTGTTCTACTAATGGAACTAGTTTTCTTCTTGTGCTTTCAAATCTTGCTACAACACAACTTTTGAGGAGGAATCACAGGACATAAAGTGCCATCATACTAGTACACAGTTCTGTGTTAACTTTAGGTCTTGATAAATAGGCTTCAGAAAGTAATGGTATACACATAATCAGACTGCCAGTTCAAGAAGAAACCCTGTGTTGTGCTTATTAATATATGGATATGATGTAGAGGTCAACTATGGCAAAGATTTCTCCAACACTATGATGCTATTTGGCGGATAGTTTCTGCCGTTCTATCACAGATCACCTTTTAGAGATAAAAGTTTCTTATCACAGGAACCCAGTACCTGTCTGAAGAACTAAGCTTATCAGAAGATAAGCTTATCAACCCAGTATTATTACCACTTCAGCCGACTGCGTATCTTGGCCCTGAGTCAGCATCAAAGAAGAAACAGAAAATATCTTAGAGCTATTCCTTGTAATCAGCAATTCTACATATGCATTTTGGCTTTCAGGTCTCTGCTAAACCCCTTCACCATTACAGAAAAATTCTTAACATTTCACGTTATCATCCTGTTCAAATAAACCAAATCCTTTACCTCCTGCATGAAGTTATCTATTGTTTCACACTTACAGCAGTGACAATCATATTTAAGGGATCTAGCTAGGAATGGAAAAGGAATGTGTTGGATTCAGGTTTTCCAATGAAAATATCGATTTCACACCTTCTGAGAAGGAGAGTCAAACAGAGTGCATCTCACCTTGCAAATCTGTACACATTTGAGGTTTGCATGGCTCTTCATTGCAGGGAGGGGAATGTACACTGCATCATGCGTACATTTGAAAAACTGTACACAACTAAAAATGCATGTTATTTGAAAAACTCGTGCAAACTCCCTCCTCTCTCCCATCCCCACCCAAGCTTTCCTTTTGCCAGAAGGCAAAGAACTTTTTTGTTTTATCAGGCTTTTAATATGTCAGAGAGAGAGAGGGGGGGGGGAATATGTCATTGTAGAATAGAATAGAATAGAATAGAATAGAATAGAATAGAATAGAATAGAATAGAATATATATATCTCTGGCTTTCTTCGCAGACGAAGATTCACGAAGGACTCATCCCGCGCTATCTGCAAGTGCACTGATGACTAGAAAGGCCAATCTGAGATAAACAAGTCCAGTTGCAGAAAGCACAGCAGAAGGTCTGCTTGGATGATGTTTCCGGGTTGTGATTTTTTCTGTGTTGTCATTTCTCCTCAAAACTTATTTGGCGTGAGTTCTCAAATAAGGCTGCAGCATTGTGGATAGCGCGTCTCCATGCCTCCCGATATGAGGCCAGGGTGGACCATTGTTGGTGATCAATTTGGCCGCACCTGAGATGTTGTTTCAGGGAGTCTTTGTATTGCTTTTTTGGAGTGCCCCTCTTACGCTGACCTGTGGCGAGTTCACCATAGAGTACTATTTTTGGGAGGTGATGGTCCTCCATCCTAGAAATATGCCCTGCCCAGCGCAGCTGTGTTCTCAATATCATGGCCTCAATGCTGATGATCCCTGTTTCCTCAAGGACAGCAACATTCGTCACATAGTCAGTCCAGTGTATATTTAGGTTTGTGCGTATACAGCACTGATGAAGGCATTTGAGGAGTCCTAAGTGTTGGCGATAGATGAGCCATGTTTCAGACCCGTAAAGGAGAATAGACAGTACAATGGCTCTATACACACTGATTTTTGTGCTTCGCCTCAGGTGTTTGTTACTCCAGACTCTTTTTAAAGTCTTCCAAATGTGCTATATGCCTTTGCTAATCTGTGATCAATCTCTTTCTCAATCTCGGCATCTGATTGATATATATATCTAATATATACTTGTTTCCATCTGTAGGAATGTTGCATTGAAAATGTGTTCATTTTGGAACAAATGCACAGAGAAATATGCACAAACTTCTATTAATCAAATGGGTGGGAAAGTCCAGTAGGATTCTGGGAAATGCGATGGAAATGAGACTGACAGATTTTGACAACCCTAGCTCTAACAGTCCAATATGATATTTCTTTGATCACAAATACACCTCACTATGTCCAGACAGTACTATTTCTGAGGGCCCATTCACACTACGCAATCATAGAGCTATATTCCCCTTCCATTGTTATGGCAACATCCTATAGGATCCTGCGATATGCAGTTTGGGAATGCACTAGATCTCTCTGGCTGAAAATTCTAAGTACTGAGGTACCTCCTGAGATGTATGGAGGAACTAGACCAAGTCTACAAAAGCTTATGCTATAATATCTTTCTCTCAGTTAGTCTCTAAGGTGGTACAAGATCCCCTTGAAAACTCAACATTGTGATAGATGTCACCTTCTTTCCACAAACTATTAACACAGGGTTCTGTTGGATGGGTTGTCCATGTCTTTCCGGTAAATCAGCCTGTTTTGTGTGGATGTATGTGCTTGCTGTGCATGGGTATCTGTGCTTTGTTAGTACAAAAATGAGAATGATGACAAATTACACACAGATAATTTGGGTACAAATTGAAGAAAATAGGAACCCTACTAGAATCTCATCCATGCTACTGTATTTCCCATTTCTATGTATGTTTTTCAAAGATGGACAGTGAAGATAGCTGTCAGGAAAAGAATCAACTCTACTGAAACATGGTGCTAAAGGAAAGTTGTAGGGATCATAGAATAATAGAATTGCAGAGTTGGAAGAGACCACGAGGGCCATCCAGTCCAACCCCTTGCCACACAGGAAATCTTGATCAAAGCATCCCCGACAGATGGCAATCCAGCCTCTGTTTAAAGACCTCCAAGGAAGGAGACCCCACCACACTCCGAGGGAGTGTGTTGCTCTTACTGTCAAAAAGTTCCTCCTAATGTTGTGGTGGAACCTCTGTTCCTGGAGCTTGCATCCATTGCTCCGTGTTCCAGTCTCTGGAGCAGCAGAAAACAAGCCTGCTCCATCCTCAGCGTGACATCCCTTCAAATACTTAAACATGGATTTCATATCGCCTCTTAACTGTCTTTTTTCCAGGCTAAACATACCCAGCTCCCTAAGCCTCTCCTTATAAGGCATCGTTTCCAGACCTTTCACCATTTTAGTTGCCCTTCTCTGGACACACTCCAATTTGTCAATATCCTTTTTGAATTGTGGTGCCCAGAACTGGACACAGTATTCTAAGTGAGGTCTGACCAAGGCAGAATAGAGTGGCACTATTACTTCCCTTGATCTAGACACTATACTTCTATTGATGCAGCCCAAAATCGCATTGGCCTTTTTAGCTGCCGCATCACACTGTTGACTCATGTTCAACTTGTGGTCTACTAGGACTCTTAGATCCCTTTCGCATGTAGTCTCATTCAGCCAGGTCTCTCCCATCCTATATCTATGCATTTCATTTTTCCGCCCTAAATGCAGTACTTTACATTTCTCCATATTGAATTTCATTTTGTTAGCTTTGGCCCAGCTCTCCAGTCTATCCAGGACATTCTGAATTTTGATCCTGTCCTCTAGGGTATTAGCTACTTCTCCTAATTTGGTGTCATCTCCAAATTTGATAGGTATGCCCCTAATTCCCTCATCTAAGTCATTGATAAAGATGTTGAATAGCACTGTGCCCAGGACAGAACCCTGTGGCACCCCACTAGTCACATCTTTCCAAGATGAAGAGGATCCACTGCTGAGCACCCTTTGGGTTTGGCCGGTCAACCAATTACAAATCCATTGAACAGTTAACTTGTCGAGCCCACATTTTACAAGCTTGTTTGCAAGAATGTCATGGGAACCTTGTCAAAGGCCTTACTGAAATCAAGGTATGCAATGTCCACAGCGTTCCCTTCATCTACCAAGCTGGTAACTTTATCAAAAAAAGAGATCAGATTAGTCTGGCATGACTTGTTTCTCTGAAACCCATGTTGACTTTTTGTGATTATGGCATTGCCTTCTAAATGTTCACAGACTCTCTGTTTAATGATCTGCTCTAGAATCTTCCCTGGTATTGATGTCAGACTAACTGGACGATAATTGTTGGGATCCTCTTTTTTTCCCCTTTTTGAAGATGGGGACAACATTTGCCCTCCTCTAGTCTGCTGGGACTTCTCCTGTTCTCCAGGAGTTCTCAAAGATTATTGCCAATGGCTCTGAGATTATATTTGCCAGCTCTTTTAAAGATGTAATGGACAAATAAATGGATCTAAAAGCAAATCAAGTGTGAACTCTCCCTAGAAGCCAAAATGTCTAAATGGAGGCTATTGTACTTTGGACATATTGTGAGATGACAACACTCATCTCAAAGACAACAGCGCTTGGTAAAGTGGATGGCAGTAGAAAAAGAAGGAAACTGCATTGACTCAATAAAGAAAGCCATGGAGTTTGAAAGACTGGAGCAAGGCTATTGATGACCACTGGCTTTTGTTGTTGTTGTTGTTGTTATTGTGTGCCTTCAAGTCATTTATTACTTATGTCCACCAGGGCTCTTGGAAGTCTCAAATTCATAGGGTCACCATGTTGAAGCTAACTTGATGCCAAATAATAACAAAGAGTCAACAGTTCCTTGAGCAGAACCCCCACACCCATTGTATGCTTTGGAAACTCTTACACTCGGGAGATTTTCACACCAGCTTATTACAGACACAGAACAGGATCGCTGAAAGATTTCTCTTTCAGACAATGTTCACCCCTTCTGCGCCCCCAGTGTGACAATTCTGTTTTCTCCCCATGATATTTCATTCACAGGGAAAAGTTGTTAATGACCACCTATTCCGTTTCTGTCACAAAATCACAGGTGGTCTGAAAGATGTCCCATTCCTCTCCTGCGATGACAGCTGTGGGGAGGAGGTCCATTCTGGACACTTCCGGGCAGGAACAGGATACCCAGGTAAGTGACACCCTTTTCCCCCTCCCTGAGTTACTTGTGTTTGGTTTTTTTGTTTTTGTTTTGTTATTTGTTTTGGGTTTTTGTTTTTTTTTTGTAATTTTTGGTGCTTGGTGTACTTTTAAAGTGTTTTTTTTTTACTTTTTATTTTTGAATTTCCCTCATATCGTTCTCTTGTGAGAATGAGTGGGATTTGGCTTCACTGCTGTAAAAGCAGTTTTACAGCAGCTGCATTTACATCAGTGAAGCTGAGGTAAGAGGGAAGATGTTCCTGCTGTGGGATTAAGATAAGTGTGTGAACATTTTCCTTAATCCCATAGCAAGGATGGGAGAGAGGCTGGTGGAGCAGAAACGGGGCATTTGGCCCCTGTGTGAAAATCTCCTGGGTTTTTCTTTTTATTTTGCTCATTTCTACCATGAAATGCTAGAAACCATGATAACACAGCTCACAAAGGAATGGTGCCATCATGTTTGGATCCAGCAGAAGCTCATGATCACACCCATTCCTTGGCTTGTTCAAATTAAGCACAAATTAAATAAACATGTCAGAGACTTGCATCCCCATTTTAAAGGGCTGCTTCTTGGATTAGAGACTGCAATAAAACTCCTAAGAAGTTCAAAGACAGGTGTATTAATGAGGGGCAAATTGCTTTCTTGGGGTCGCTTGTGAAAATACCCCTAATGTCCATGCTGGCTTCAGTAGGATTCATCACTTGGATGAATTTTCCAATTCTTTCATTTAACTGGGTTGCATTTGTGTCGGGGACTGCCTGCTGTTTCAAAAGTAAATGACTTTTCTCTTTAATAAGTAACACCTTTCTGTCTCCACATTCAGTGCCTGTAGAATCATTATCACATTATTCACTGTAGCAGCCAAAAGAAAAGCAGGGGGGGGAGAGAGAGATTTTTCTATTTTTTTAGCAGAGTTCTCACCTCCTCTGTGATAAGTAAGATCTAAGGTAATTAAAATAGTTATCATTTATACTGATGTCACCTAACTCCCTAAAGGGGCTTTCTCCAAAGCTACAGGTAAGCAGGATTTAATTGTAGCTTAAATGTGAGTCCTCCCATAGGGGGGAGAGAGCGGATGATGGACCAAACAGCTTCTTTGCAACATTCTTCCCTCTTGCCACTAGTCTATGCTGTTGCACAAAGTTCAGGATGTTCATTTCATAGATCAGCATGATAAATGTCATTGTGATCCTCTCTACCACTCTCTCTCTTTCTCTGAGTGATTCTTTCCTGTTTAGCTTTTGGGTGCTGTTTCAGAAAAACATAGGAAGAGCCCTGAAAAATAAGATGAAAGGTTCCGTCTGGTCTAGCTTTCTGTTTTAGGTGATTTAGGTCACATTTTCCACTCTCTAAAGATGTCCACTAGATTTTCAAATTACAATAAGGCTTAAACTAAACATTAGGAAGAACTGCCTGACAGTGAAAGCTGTTTGAAGATGAATGGATGGCTTCAGAAGGTGATGGAATCTCCTTCGCTGGAGGCCTTTTAAGGTGGGAGAATCTTCTTCCCTGGATGGCCAACTGTCAGGGATGCTTTAATTATGGATTCCAGAACTGTTATGGGGTTGGGCTAAAATTAAAGGATCCTTGGAATTCTTTTCAACTCAATATTTGTATGATTCTAGATTACAGGAAGCCCCCCACCCTTTGATGCCCTATCATCTGATGACTCGCTCTTTCAATGCTTGCACATTAAGGCAAGTTCCATTTATTTGATGAGGGATCCACTGTTTTGTCACTTCTTGCCTATGGAAGGCTTGCTTGGAACCCACCAGAGAGATTTTGCAAACAATGGTGCACAGGCATCAGCAGGGCAGTCCCAAGCAAGCCCCCATAAGTTCCCTACATGGGTTCTGCTTTTCAACCAATTCCGGTTTCTGACAGTGCTACAGCTCCTAATCTGACAGATAAGTGTCTCAGAGCTTGGCAGTAAAATGCTATAGGCAACATATTTACATGTAATGAACAACTTTACTGCAGCAAGGGGCTTATCTAAATGAGGCAATAAAATGTGGATTGGTGGGAAGTAATGCTACTTCGCAGCACCTTTTATTTATCTCCACGATTTGTTTCAAGATCATAGGTATGCAAAGCCATGCATGTTTGATGTTCAAACGGACATGCATGTGAATCAAGATGGTGGGCACAAGTGAATTACTCACATTTATATTCTCACCAGTTCCTGCCACCAAACAGGTTTAAAAAAAAAAATCCAAGGTGTGGAAGTGTGATCTTCCACTTAAACAGGGGGGGGGAGAGGCTGTTTCATTGCCTTAGTGCAAGATTACTATGGCAAAAATCCAACATGGTGGTTCCAGGTGCTGCCTTGCCAGCAAGTTCTGCCTCCTGTGCACATATGACCAATCAGCTTTCCACTTCCACTCTATGTATTTTTTTAAAAAAAACTCCAAAGGAAATGCACTTTCCCACTCATTGGGACAAGTGATTTGCTTTGCTCTGCGTTCCTGACAAGAGTGGAAGTGGAAAGTCAGACATGCGCAGGGGGCAGAGTTTGCTGGCAAGGCAAGCACCCAGAACTGCCATGTTCAATTTTCGCCATAGCGATTGTGCACTGAGGTGATGCAACAGCCTTTTCCCTCCTCTTTTTTTCTTGTTTATTTAAGTAGAAGATCACACTTCTCTAACTTGGGTTTGCCTTTTTCTTTAAAATCCAGTTTGCCAGTGGCAAGTGGTGACAATAAAAATGTGAGTAATTCACTTGTGCCTGCCATCTTGATTTGCAAGCATGCCCATTTGAACATCATAAGGTCCCATCAATGAAAAGTTGATGTAGTACGGAGTTAGCATGTGAGGACATCGTCCTTATCTGAAACCAGGACCCATTCAAGGGACAGTAGTGTTGTCCTTGTCTGTTCCTGTTGTGTTTTTTTTACCATGTCTGAATGAAATGCACAGATATAGGATGGGTGACACCTGGTTTGATGGCAGTACTTGTGAAAGGGATCTAGGAGTCTTAGTGGACCACAATCTGAACATGAGTCAGCAGCATGATGCGGCAGCTAAAAAAGCCAATGTGAAACTAGGCTGCATCAATAGGAGTATAGTGTCTAGACCAAGGGAAGTAATAGTGCCACTCTACTCTGCTTTGGTCAGACATCACATGGAATACTGTGTCCAGTTCTGGGCACCACAATTCAGGAAGGATATTAAAAAGCTGGAACCTGTCCAGAGGAGGGCGATCAAAATGGTGGGAGGTCTGGAAGCCATGCCCTATGAGGAGCAGCTTAGTGAGCTGGGTATGTTTAGTCTGGAGAAGAGAAGATTAAGAGGTGAGATTATAGCCATGTTTAAATATTAGAAGGGATGCCGTACAGAGGATAGAGCAAGCTTGTTTTCTGCTGCTCTAGAGACTAGGATATGGAACAATGGATTCATACTACAGGAAAAGAGATTCCACCTAAACATTAGGAAGAACTTCCTGGCAGTAAGAGCTGTTTGGCAGTGGAATGCATTGCCTCAGAGTGTGGTGGAGTCTGCTTCTTTGGAGGTTTTTAAACAGAGGCTGGATGGCCATCTGTAGGGAATGCTTTGATTGAGTATTCCAGCCAGTAGCGAGCAAGCCACAAGGACTCCAAGCCTGCAGCAGACTTTCACGCCACTCCACTGGGCCAGAAGGCTGTAGTGGGCCCTGAGGACTTTGGCAGCAGGGCAGCAGTGAGACGGGGCATGGCCAGGAGTGGCTGCGTCTTAAGCCACTCCCACACCCTTCAGGAACACCAGCCAGCAAGCCACAAGGACTCCAAGCCTGCAATTGGAGTCAGCTGAGGCCGGGAATGGAGTGGTGGCTGAAATTGGAGTTCTGCTGGGGAAAGGGAGGTATGGTCAGAACAGAGTGAACAGATGTTACAAAAGAAGGCGGGATCACTGTTTGTTAGCTATCCCACCTACAGTTCACCCTGTTTCCCGGAATGGATTGGAGAGCGTACCAACCATTGCACAGAACCTTACTTTGCTCCTCTGCAATGCCAGGTCGGTTAAGAATAAAACTCCTATTATTTACGATCTTCTTTTGGATGCGGATGCCGACTTGGCTTGCTTCACAGAAACCTGGCTGGGAGAGGATAGTGCTTCACGTGGACGCAGGCCCTCCCAGCCGGGTATTCTGTCAGTGAGCAGGTGAAGGGAAGTGGGGGGGGGTGGAGTGGTTCTGGTTTAGAACAATCTGACCTTGACCAGGATACCTGTCCGAAACACAGTCCACTTTGAGTGTATGTACCTTAGCCTGAGGACCAGGGATAGTTTGGGGATTCTGCTAGTATACCAACCACCCCATTGTCTAGCAGACTTCCTAACTGAGCTGACACAGCTGGTCTCAGAGTTGTTGTTGGAGTCACCCAGACTTTTAGTTCTGGGCGACTTCAACATTCCACTCGAGACCAGCTTGACAAATCTGACTGGTGCAGCTCGGGAGTTCATGGAAACCATGACAAACATGGGCCTATCCCAATTGGTCATTGGGCCCACACATTGTGCGGGTCATACTTTCAATGCAGTCTTCAGTACGGAACAGGAATATCCGTGGGCAGTGGTTATTGAAACCACAGCATTGTCATGGACGGATCATTTCCTGGTCAAGACTGAACTAAGAGTCTCTTCCCATCCCACCGGGGGTGTTGGACTCATTAGAAGAACCGACTTAGATGCCAGTATTTTGACAGAAACAATTGACGAGGTGTCCAGCAACTCCGTTGATGTAAGCTTAATGGATCAATTTCAATCCGTAAGTTCCGAGGACGTGGACAAGCTACTTGGTAGAGTGAGAAAGACGATCTGCCCTCTTGATCCTTGCCCTTCATGGTTGGCCATCCGGGGGGGGTGCCTTGATGGTGTTCCTTAAGGACATCATCAATGCATCCCTCAGGGAAGGGTGTGTTCCATCCTGTTTAAAGGAAGCGGCGGTTTAGCCCGCTCCTGAAAAAACCTTCCTTAGACCCCCTGGACATGAACAACTATAGGCCGGTTTCTCTGTTACCATTCTTGAGCAAAGTGATCGAGAGGGCAGTTGCTTTTCAACTCCAAGTGGTCTTGGATGAAACTGATTATCTAGACCCATTTCAAACTGGCTTCAGGACGGGATTTGGAGATGAGACTGCCATGGTTGCCTTGACCAATGATCTGTGTCTAAGCATCAACAGGGGTAATGTTTCCCTGTTGGTGCTTCTGGACCTCTCAACAGCTTTTGATATGATAGATCATGGCATTCTCCTGGATTGCCTGAGTGGGTTAGGAATCGGAGGCACTGTGCTCTAGTGGTTCCAGTCCTTCCTCTTGGGCAGGTCCCAGAGGGTGCAGCTCGGGGACAGCTGCTCCAACAGAAAGGAGCTTACTTGTGGTGTTCCACAGAGCACCATCCTGTCCCTGATGCTGTTTAACATCTATATGAAGCCGCTGGGTGAGATTATTCGGAGTTATGGGGCTGGGTGTTATCAGTACGCTGATGACACCCAGATCTATTTCTCCTTGTCCCGATCATCGACCTCGAATTCCAATGGCATCTCTCCTCTTAATGACTGTCTTAAAGCAGTAATGGGCTGGATGAGGAAAAACAGATTGAGATTAAATCCAGACAAAACGGAGGTGCTCACGGTAGTGGCCCGGGAACCAGGAGTTGGGTTGCAACCTCCAGTCCTGAACATGGTAACGCTCTCCATTAAGGACTGTGTTCGCAGTCTGGGGGTGCTCCTTGATTCATCACTTCAGATGACGAGCCAAGTGAATGTGACGGTCAGGAGCACTTGTTATCAGCTTCGGCTGATAAGCCAGCTGTGCCCTTTCCTGGAAGTAAGGGACCTCAAGACTATGGTGCACGTACTGGTAACCTCTCATCTAGATTTCTGCAATGCGCTCTACATGGGGCTACCCTTGTGCTTGGTCTGGAATCTTCAGTTGGTACAAAATATGGCAGCCAGAGTGGTCTCGGCAACATCTCGGAGAGACCATATAACTCCAGTATTAAAATCTCTCCACTGGCTACTTATCAGTTTCCGGGCCCAGTATAAGGTGTTGGTTATTACCTTTAAAGCCCTAAATGGCTTGGGTCCAACTTATCTCCGTAAATGCCTCCTCCCATACAATCCTCCCCGCACACTTTGGTCCTCTAGGAGGAATTTGCTTCAGCCACAAAAATCTAGGCTGTCTGAAACCTCCCAGAGGGCCTTTTCAGTAATCACCCCCAATTTATGGAATGGCCTGCCGAACAAGATCCGTCAGTTGACAAGCTTGAGTAGCTTTAAAAAAGCACTAAAGATGGATCTCTTTTGGCAGGCCTTTCCTGATTGGATCCCGGCCTCAGGATCTGCGTTTCCTGGCTTTTTAAAAAATTATGTATATATTTGTTTTTAATGTGTTTTTAGTTAGATGGTTTTAATTTTATAGTGTTTAATGTCTTTTTATGGGGGAGGGTGGGGTGGGTGGTGTTTTTAGTCATTATTATAATGTTTTGTTGGAAGCCACCACGATTGTTTTTAGCAGAGGGGCGGGGTATAAATTATTATTATTATTATTATTATTATTATTCCTGCATGGCAGAGGGTTGGACTAGATGGCCCTTGTGGTCTCTTCCAACTCTATGCTTCTATGACTTCACATTTATAGCTCTGAAGATTTAAGCAGATCTAAACACTGAACATTTTAAAAAACTATAAATAATAGTCTTTGGGTTAAAATACTGAGGCCCAAGGCATTGGTGAACAGTCAAGTTTTATCTTGGTGCCTAGATGATAATAGTGATGGCGCCAGCCAGGACCCCAGAAGGAGAGCCTTCCAGAGTTGAGGTGTCACAGCTAAGGCCCTCTCCCATGTCCTGACACAGTGTATTGACCTCACTGCTGGGACACAGATGAGGCCCCTCACCAGCTGATCTCTATCCTTTGATCTTCATTCCTTCTCCCCTCTTTCCCTTAAAATACCTCCCCTACAGTGCTTCTTTTAGAAATTACCTGTAACTCCCCCCCTTTTCTGGAGCTGGGAAACATAAAACATCTATACTAAAATAGTAAGCATTAAAGTGATCTGGTGAAGGTCACATTACCATATATTCCTGCGTATAAGACTGCTTTTTAACACTTGAAAATCTCCTCAAAAGTGGAGGGTCATCTTATGTGCCCAGCAGATCTTTTCCCCTGCTGTGAGAATGACTGCCTTGTCTTTGAAGTGGTAAAGTCCCTGGGCAGTTTCCCCAGAAGATCCTTCCCCCTGCTGTGAGAATGACTGCTTTGCCTTTGAAGTGTTAATTGCCCTCCATTTAGGGATTGTATTTTGGTAAACTCGCCGGGAAGATTGCCATTTGCATAGTTTTGGGGATTTCCTCTCCAGGAGTTTGCAATTCTGCCAATGTGGCTCTAAAATGATTAATGTGCTCATTCAAAAATTTGGGATTTGATAGCTTCATATTAACCAACTTCATTATTAATGAAACCTTACTTTCCAAAGATTGAACACCACAGAGATTTTTCAAAGTATCCCATGCTTTTTTAGCTGTTCTCAGTCCTTTAATTTCACAGACTATTCAATCATCTACAGCCACTGAGCTGGCTGGCTGGTGGGGGGCAGGCTGGATGGATGGGGGGAGGCAAAGTCTATATTTTAACTTAAAAATTGAGGGGTCATCTTATGCGCCCAGTCGTCTTATACGCCGGAATATACGGTACTTGAATATTTTCACGTTTGCAATCATACACAGAGACAGCCACTGTAGTATGGTAGTTTAAGTGATGGACCAGGATTCCTGGAGACCAGGATCTGAATCTCTGCTCAGCCATAGTGTTACCCAAATCGCTCGTGGAAATCCCACACAATTTCGAGTTTCTAATATGTTTGGGGAAATTAGCAACTCGACTTAATAATGCAAGAGGGGGCAACAAAGAGGGACCTTTACACCAATTTTTACCCTTACTAACTCTGAACTGACATACACACAAATGCAAGATGAAAAGTTCACAATGATATTTATTAAGGACTTTAAAATAATCTCACCAATCATGCACACATTAATATAATAAAGCATTCACACAAGAGCACTAGGAATGGAAGGAAATTGACAGAGGAATATATGGAGAGCTTTTCTGGGGTGATAGGGCACCTGTTCTGTAGTCTGAAGTCACATGGCAGCATGGATAGATGAAGCAGAAATGGCTACACAGAGGGGCAGAGTGTTCTCAGACAGTGGATCTATGCACACTGAAGCAGGGTTTTGGGCCAGTAGTTATACCCAAAAATGTGCCCTCAGGTGATGGGATTTCGTGTGTTGAAACAATGGGTTTCATGAATCTCCTGGGTTTGAACAATGGGTTTCCGATGATGTTAATATGTTGCAACTACTCTAAATGATTAAATTTACAAAGCATGACCTGCATCGTTGATGGATGGGTCTGGGGACTAAGGGATGAGTGATACCTTCAGACAAAGGATTACTCCAACCACCAATTATGGGATCATTTGTGTGTGTGCAGGCAATGGTGTGTGCAGGCAATGTCGTCAGGTTTAGCTTGACCTCATTGTATTTCCTTCAGTTTTGAATTTTTCAATAGTCATTCCTTTGGGTGATACATATCTTAGTACTTGCCTTTGGGATCCTTGCAGCGAGTCCCTGGGATTTACTGTCCTCCCATGTGGATGACTACATTAATATGCCAAATTATTAATAAGCCAATTTGGGGGTTCCTGGGGGTGGGGCTTGTCGGGGGTGCTAATAATGGAAACCCACTGGGTGCTTTTGGACAAGTCACACTCTCTTAGCTTCAGAGGACAGAAACGGCAAACCTTCTCTGAACAATCTTACAAAAAAAAAAAAAAACCACACCCTAGGATAGGGTTGTGATAAGTCAGAAGGCACAGAATGAAAAGAACAACAAATTCCAAACATATTTGCCTAAGAAAACAGGCACGCATAGTAGGGCAAAGGATCATATTGATCAATATGTGGGGCACACTAGAGGAGAAGAGCACATTATAACCAGAAATCATAGAATCATAGAATCATGGAATCAGAGAGTTGGAAGAGACCACAAGGGCCATCCAGTTCAACCCCTTGCCATGCAGGAAGACACAATCAAATCATTCCTGACAGATGGCAATCCAGCCTCTGTTTAAAAGCCTTCAAAGAAGGAGACTCCACCACACTACGAAGCAGTGTATTCTGCTCACAAACAGCTCTAACTGTCAGGACGTTCTTCCTAATGGTTAAGTGGAATCTCTTTTCCTGTAGTTTGAATCCATTGTTCCATGTCCTAGTCTCAAGCTTGCTCCATCCTCAGTATGTCATTCCTTCAAATATTTAAATATGGCTATCATGTCACCTCTTCACCTTCTTTTCTCCAGGCTAAACATACCCAGCTCCCTAAGCCACTTCTCATAGGTCATGGCCTCCAGACCTTTCACCATTTTGGTCTCCCTACATTGGACACATTCCAGCTTTTCCATATCCTTCTGGAATTGTGGTGCCCAAAACTGGACACAGTATTCCAGGTGAGGTCTGTCCAAAGCAGAATAGAGTGGCTCCATTACTTCACTTGATCTAGACACTATACTCTTGTTAATGCAGCCTACAATCATATTGGCTTTTTTAGCTGCTGAATCACACTGCTGACTAACATTCAGCCTGTGGTCCACTAAGACTCCCAGATCACTTTCACATGTACTGACATCAAGCCAGGTGTCACCCATCCTATATCTGTCCATTCCATCTGGGGGTGGGGGGACAAATGATAGAAGAAAGACCACGGTCAGACCCCTGTATCCACAGAAGCAATATCTGTGGTTTCAGTTATCTGTAGGATACAAAACAGAGCACCTACCATAGAGTCTTCCTAGAAAATGCCTAGAGAGGCATTCTCTTTAGACATTTTCAAGGTCCTCCAAGGCAACTCTATAGTATTTGTAACTGGAAGTCTCATTATTTTTAATGCCATTCATTGTTATCTGTGGTTTTTGCTATCTGTTGTAAATTCAGGAACTGAACCCCTGCAGATATAGGGGTCCATCTGTACTTGACAAAATGTGGAAATTCAGATGGGATAACACAAGTATAGACCTATGGTATCTATGGTATCAATGGGAATTTGGGTGATTTTCAGTCCAATGGTATATAACACCAGTTAGGTTTTCTAATATTGGTAAAACCTGTAATGATCATTCTTGAAAATGTGGCAGGGTAAGGTTTGATTTTCTGCATTCTTTGTGGTTGCTCCCTTTGGCACGCAGTTTTGCCCGCAAAATAACTTTATAAGCTGAAAAAGTTATGCAACCGCTATTCCTTTAGGGCCCATGATATATTTATTATCAATTTGAAGCATCCAGTATGAAAGGACAGAGAAAATGTACTTTTTTCATATGACTTTCCTATGCTTTATTTTCTTTCTTTTTTTAAGTGATAATTAAGGCATGCCCATATCAAAGTTTGGAAATCTGAAACTCTGAATAAAATTGTGTGGCCTCTTTGGGTAATGACCAGTATAAAGCATTGATATGGGGGGAAAGAGGAGAGTTTGAAATAATAATAATAATAATAATAATAATAATAATATTTATTTATTTATACCCCGCCCCTCTGTTAAAACAATCGGGGCGGCTTACAAAAATTAAAATACAATACAGATAAAATCCCCAAACACCCCCCACCCCACCCTCCCCCATAAAAAAATGCCAAGCAAACTATAAGAAGTCACTCATTTCCTTATTGCATTTTTTCCAGTTTGATTTAGAAGTCATTTGGGGTTGTTTTCTGTATGTTTTCCTATTTTATATATTTATTTATTCAGATATTTAAATCCTACTCTATATCCAAAGATCTCAGGGCAGCTTAGAAGAAAGTCAATTTAAACAACAACAACAACAGCTGGAATTCTCTATCATGGTCTACATTATATAACGTGTATGTAACTTAGTTATGATAATCTCCAAAGTCCTAGTGCAATTAAAGTGGAATAATAGCACTATAATTGTGAAGTGTGAATAGGTTCCTGGATCTGTCAAGTTGTGGCCTCGAATCACTACTTCTAGGCTGAAGTGATGTTACTTCCTGTGCAAAGAGTGGAGACAGCTTCCTTGTTCATCGTTGCTGAATTTCTGAATTCCCTCCAACCATGGCAGGAGGAGTGAGTTTTCCACACACCATTGGGATATCTTACCAACACATACATTACCGCTTTTATAGTGAAATATTATCATTAAAGATCTATTTGTACCAATCCAGGCAACTGCAGGCATGGTTCGATGAACATCTGTTGGCTGCAACAGTGCTGAAAGATCTTCAGGCAAACAACACCTCTCTTCTAAAAGAAGAAAACACCTCTCACCACCACTCAATAGTTAAAATAATTTTCTCTGTATTGTTTTTCTTCCCCCATCTCCCCACAACCCAGCCCCAAGGACCCAGTGAATGGCTTAATGAAAAAGAAATCTCTTTTCTTATCAAAATGTTCTTTCCCCTGTATCATGAACACATGCTGTTTTGCTATTGTGGGATTTCTTATGAGAGTGTCTAAATTGATTTTTTCCTTTCATATTTAGGAATAACATGACTGTGTGTGCATTTCTGAGCCTCGATCTCACAGAAGTAGGAAACGTATTCCTGGACTATACCACTTCAGACTGCTGGTGGTGACTCTCACAGCTGAATGTTCTTTCATGCAGAAACATATATTTTGAAAAAAACCTTCCACATTTTTTTTAAAAAAATGACACTGGCATGTCAGGAAAAGAGATTAAAACTATCTCGTTGACAGTAGTTGTTTTGGGGGAGAAGACATCTAGTGACACCTAGTTGTACATTCAGAAGCACTGGGTGGCATTGCACTCCCCTGAAAAACCAAGTTCATGGCAGGGTACTTCTGTATTCACTTCTAAATATGGATGCTCAAGTTTCAGCAGTGGTCAGGAGTGCTTGAACAATTGAGAATGATGTATTCACAGTACAGGTATCTGATCTGGTTCTGGTGAAATATGCCTCAGGGCTCATCTACACCTGCCAGGACATGCCAGCTCCCCGTCGGCATATCCTGGCTGCAGAGGTGGCCCAGTCTGCCCCTGTTACCTGTCGAAAAGAAGCCATAGTTCATATAGGCACACTGGCCCACTATTGCAGCCACCGCTGTAACCATTTTCCCTGCTCTGCCAGGTCCAAGCAGCCGCTAAACCATGTGACAAGCCCCCTGCATTTGACCAGCCTTGGTCACATACTGCAGATTGATGCCTGGACCCAGTAGAGCAAGGGTGACTGTCAGCAGCAGCAAGGGACAGGTTCCCATGGACACATGTGGCCTGATCCATCTCATCCAAGCAGGAATGCATTAAACTAGGTATTTCTTTAAAGCACAGTAAAGGGCCCTATCCTGGCTTGCCTCCATTCCAGCCATGTATCTGAGCCAGGGGTGGTGAGGACTGCCCAGGGGCAGAATGAGGAAAAAGCCCTGTGTCCTCTGAATTGCAGGGCTCTGGATGTGGGGGTAAGCTGGGGGTATTTGGCTGGTGTAGACAAGCCCCTAGTCCAGTGGTACACAACCTGTGGCCCTCCAGATATTTTGGCCTCCAACTCCCAGAATTCCTGATCAGCTGGCTCAGGCTTTTGGGAGTTGGAGGTCAAAATTCCTGGAAGGCCACAGGTTATGCACCACTGCCCTAGTCATACATAATAAAGGCTGGCATCCGATATTGCAGTTACAGATTCATAACCTAGACTTATAGATCTGTAACTGTTCCATGTTCATTAATACTTCATATTCATGATTGTGGCACTGTTGCTACAATTGTCAATGCTCCCCACCCCCGATGTACCTTAACAGCCAGCAGCTGCACCAGACAATTGAGGTTTGTTCAGCTGGTAATTGGGGTGCATGAGGATGTTGTTTCCAGGTGCCTCATGCCAGCAGGTGAGACTGAAGCAGAAGCAGGACCTCCACCATAATTCTTTGTTGCAGCCTTACTCACCAGTGGGAGAAGACTGGAAATGTCATCCTGCTGCACCCTGATCACCAGCTGAAGAGACCTCCATCACCCAGTGCAGGTTCTGGTTGTTAAGGTAGGTTTGGCCAGAAGAGGTTACTTAGGACTTTCACACAACACTGTTACAGTGTTATTATTCCACTTTCACTGCTCTGGCTGCCTCCTGTGGAATTCTGGGGTTTGTAGTTTAGTGGGGCCTAAGAGCTCTATGGCTGAGAGTCCTAAATGCCCCTCCCTAAATGGCAAATCCCAGGATTTCACAGGAGGCATCCCTAGCAGTTAAAGTGGAATAATAGCACTATAACAGTGTAGTATGATAAAGTCCTTAGTTACACATTTGTAACTAAGGAGATTTTTACACGGGCTATATATCCCGTGGCAGGAACAGAACAGGGTCAGGAAAGGTTTTCCCTTTTGGATGACATTGACCCCGTTCTGTCCTGCATCCATTCTGCTCCCATGACTGTTCCAGAACAATGTAATCACGGTTTTTCATCGTGAATAGACCTCCCATTCCGTCACTATCATGCAATCACGGGTCTGCGGACAGGAACCCCGTTCCTGTTCCGAAATGTCAGCTGCGGAGAGGAGATCCATTCCAAGCACTTCCTGGTATGATCTGGACATCCAGGTAAGTGGCACCCTTTATTTTACCCTCCCTGTTTTGATTGTGTGATTTAAAGTATGTTTTTGTGCTTGGTGAACTGATTTTATGTTTGGGGGTGTTTTATTTTTTAAATTTACCGCCTGACCGTTATCACGTGATAACGTGATAATGTTTCAGATGGCCGGTCGTAAAAGCAGCCTTACGACGGCTGCATTTATGGCTGGCCAGCAAGGGAAGGGGGAGCCCATTCCTGCTGCGGAATTAAGGTAAATGTGTGAAAGATTTACATTATTCCGTGACAGGAACGGGGAGGAGGTGGCGGGGCAGTAATGGGGCATTTTGGCACCGTGTGAAAATCTCCTGAGTAGGCAACATAGGATATGCTGATTGATAAGAACGCCATCTGGCCCTGCCTACTTTGCTCTGGCCTGTAATGTTACTAAGGAGATTATCACACGCTAAAAATATCCCAGGACAGGGATGACAGGAGATCGCTAAAAGGCCTTTTAGACTACATCAAACCTGTCCTGAGATGCTCCCGTTCTGCTTCTGTTCCTCCCCCACTTCCTCTTATTCACAGAAAAATCCGTGAATAAGAAGCCCATTCCGTTATCATAACGGAATGATGGGCGAGTGAACAGGAGCCCTGTTCTGCTCCCGGGATGATGTCAGAATGTGACGTCACCAGGAGGTCCGTGCTGGACACTTCCTGGTGTGATCAGGATGACAAGGTAAGTAAAATTCTTTTTTTCCCCTCCCAGGTAGCTTTTAATTTTTTAAAATGTGTTTTTCTGCTTGGTGAAATGTTTTGATGTGCGGGGTGTGTGTGTTAAAAGTTGAATTTGCCACCCCGCTGTTCTTTTACAAGAATGGCTGGAATTTCAGTTCCTGGTCGTAAAAGCAGCCTTACAACGGCTGCATTTAGAACCAGGCAGTGAAGGGAGGGGAGCCTGTTCCCGCTGTGGAATGAAGGTAGATGTCTGAAACCGGTTTTTTGTTTGTTTGTTTGTTTGTTTTTTAATTCTGTGGCAGGAATGGGAGTGCAGCAGGTGGGGCGGTAGCAGGACAGAAATGGGCTACAAGGGCTTGTCTGATAATATCCTAAGGCCTCTGCTGCCCCTCCCTCCGACAGTGTCACCTGGTGAGGTTTGGCCTCTCTGCACCCCCCCTAGGGTTGCCACTGGCTCTGGCCCCAACACTGTGCCCTTAAACCCCATCTGATTGCCCCCCAACTGAGAAACCAGCCTATGGTTTCCACACCATTGTCTTATGAGCTGATGTGACACTGATGTCCTATAGCTGAAGTCCTCTTTGCATCCTACACATGCGTATGTTCCTTTGCACAATGGTCTTATTTCAGTTCACATTTCCCCAAGTAGAGTTCTGTGGTTGCTGCATTCTTGGCTGGTACATAATCATTTGTCTCTTGAATTAATTGGGATTGCAGAAATAGCCTGAACTACAGATTTATCACCATGTGATTGCCATTGAGCATTCCCTATTGTGCAACTGGACAATAAGCAAACACATTGGCGGACATTTGATCTGTTGAGCTATATCAGCATTTACAAGAAGGGTGGTGTAGGCAAGCCACTAAGTAAAACCCATGAGTGTGGATTGATGCCATGCAACCACAGTGTAGGATCTTGGCCATACCCAGTCATCTTAGTTTTGAGGCCTTAAAACAGGGGTAGGGAAAGAAGATTCTGTGGGCCACATGTGGCCCACTAAATTTATTTCTGTGGGGCCCAGGATTAATTCATTTTGAAAGTTGCCCCTAAATGCCACTAATGCCTCCTGGAGGATGGGGGAGGAAATTTTGCCATGCTTTACACCTTTTAAAACAGAAAGTGACCCAGAAATTGACTTCTTGCTTATTTCTTATTGGAGAGAAGACATCCAAAGAGGGCAAACAACATAGCAAAATTGCCCCAGGGCATGCATTAAATATTTATTCTTTTCTGTAGTGGGGGGGAGCTTTCAAGGTTTCCATACTCTAACAGGTTCCTACATACTGTTCCATTGTCCCACCCACTTTTGCAGTGACAATCCCACTTAATCCTCTGTCATCCCATTTCTTCATCTGCTTTTAAAATGTCCCAGTTTCTCTCTTTCTTCCTCCCAGTTTTCCCCTTTGTCCTCAGTTTATTCCACTTGAGTTCAAAATGTCAAAGTGGTTTGCACTTAATTAACTCTGCAGGGCGGGGGGAGATAAGGAGGGGCAGAATATTTCCCTTTCCAGTAGGCATAAGCAAAAGCAAAGTGCTGCAGCCTCTCCTAGCTTGTGTTTCCTTCCTCATTAATAACTTTTACCATCCTATCTACATTGTGATGTTACTTGGCCACATGTATCCAAGTTTTCATCTGTGACATTTCCGAGAGTATGTCCCTGCCTTGGCCCTAGATCCTCTCACACTATGCCCTCAACAACGGAAGTGAAATTGCAATGCAGCATTCCATTTGGCCCAGCAACGAGAGACTGGACGTTCCACTGGGTTTCACTGGCACCCCAAGCTATGCAGAACTTTTTAAAAAGCACAATTAGCAACATTCCTCCAAGAAAATGTTTTCCAATTTGTAAAATTATCAGTTCCATTTTTTACTGACCTGTCTCTTTAGCACATTAAGCCAATGCATCACAACTAATATCTTTCCCTCACTAATTATTATTAAGTGCTACTTATTCTCTCTTAACCAGAACCAGCTTTCACTTCCCAAAATTAATCATAGTTCAGAATAAATCAGAGAGGGGAGTTGAGGAGAAGAACGGCTTGGGGTATTGCTTCCATCCATTTCAAATGGCACTGTTCACACTCTACGACATGATTCATAGAATCATAGAATCATAGAGTTGGGAGAGACCACAACGGCCATCCAGTCCAACCCCCTGCCATGCAGGAATACACAATTAAAGCACTCCTGACAGATGGCCATCCAGCCTCTGTTTAAAAACATCCAAAGAAGGAGACTCCACCACACTCCAAGGCAGTGCATTGCACTGCTGAACAGCTCTTACTGTCAGGAAGTTCTTCCTCATATTTAGGTGGTCTCTTTTTCAAACCAAGGGCCACATTTCCTGGTGGCTAACCTTCCAAGGGGTCATTTAGCATCGATGAGAGGGGTCAAAGCAAGAAGTGGGTGGGGCTACTCACACCCTTTCTCTCAGACACAAATATGCCCATTGATACACATTGTACATAGACACTCATGCATCTCCATACATACCCACACATAGTAGATTGAGAGATAGAGAGATGCATCTCCCATAGCAATTACAGTAGTTCATGGGGTCATTCCAGATTGGCATTTTCTTTTTTGCATGGGCTGACCGTCAACCAAACTTCCTTTTGAGAAGGCACAGTGCTGTCCCTTCATGTCAACAGAGGGACATTTTCAATGGGGATCTAGGACCTACTTTCCAGGGCTGGTTCTCTACCCAGCAGCTGCTGCCAAAGGATCCTATTGAAATCCGATGTTTTAAAATTTATGATCAATGCAGAAAAGGGACAGAAAAATAGATGAATACACTAAAAAGTTACCTGAACTGCAAACAGGTTGATTAAATACACCCTTAGAAGAAGTTATAGAGAGGTGGAATTATCTCCTTCCATGCAGAGATTTTCATGTCTCAACCACCCTTTCTTTCCATTCTCCATCTTCTGCTCTTAATTTGCTTTAATTTGCTTTACATTCTCCATCTTCTGCTCTTAATTCCATTCTCCATCTTCTGCTTTACATTCTGGTAGAAACACACACACACACAATTATTTAGGCCTAGATCTGGTTGATAGTCCCCAACAATAGTTTTATTGTTATTGTATGCCTTTAAGTTATTTCCAACTTATGGCAACCCTATCATGGGGTTTTCTTTTCAAGATTTGTTCAGAAGGGGCTAGCCTTATCCTTCCTCTGAGGCTGAGAGAATGTGACTTGTTCAAGGTCACCCAGTGGGTTTCCAAGGCTGTGCAGGGACTTGATCTCCAGAGTCATAGGGCTGGTTTACACGGCAGGTTTTATTGCGTTAAGTTGTGCTTTAGTGCTTTCCCGCATCAGTGGTGGGTAGTTTACACGGTAATTGTTTACACAGCTATATTTTCTGGCTCTTTGATTTTTTTCCGCTTTGAGGTTCACACAGCCAAAAGTGCTGGGGGCATGGCCAAGCATTGGAGAGGGAAAGGAATGCCATAGGAATGTCTCCCCTGGCCCCAACTCCATGTCCTTAACAGCTTAGAGGCAGTCCCCCCCACTCCCTTTCCACAATTCAAAGGAAGGTTTTCTTCCTTGCTTAACAGTATTTTCTGCCAAATAGAGGAAAGCCAGAGAGGGGGGGGGAAATAACAGCTTAGAGGCAGTCCCCCTCCCCCCACACCCTTTCCACAATTCAAACGGAAGGTGTTCCTCCTTGCCAGAGAGAGAGAGAGAGAGAGAGAATAGCAGTTCAGCTTGCTACAGCCCTTCGTGAAATGGTTTCTCTCCCTCCCCCATGCACAGGAAAAAAGTTGACAAACTGAGCTTTTCCATACTTTCAAAACAGCAGAGAGGATGAGAAGGAATGCTCCCTGAATGAAAATTGTTGGGAATCCTTTTTGTTTGCAAACTGGCTTGCAAAATAGCAGACAGGATTTTTGCTAAGTTTCCTCTAATCACTACTGTCTTTCCCTCCCTCCCTGCCCCTCTTTTAAGCCCACCCCTGCATCATCAACCAATCACAATGCAGCTCTGCTTTAACCCTTAGCGGAGTGCTAGTTCACACTGCCAATAATGCACACTGCCAATAATTGCAAATATACTGGCAAAAGTAGCGACATCCCTTGTCACGCTATATTTGGGTGTTTTACCTTCCCCCCTTCTGAATGAGGCAATGCTGTGCTGCGATCTGTGGGAACTATGAGCTATCTTAGCAGTATATTTAGAGGAATATTTGCCCGTGTAAACGACCCCATAGTCCAACACTTGAATCATTATACCATGCTGGCTGTATTTCCAACAAGAGTAGAGCCACAGAACTGACGGGATTTAAACAGCTGTGGGTTCGCAATTCAGAAATGCATTCAATGGGTCACCTGTAGCTGCAACTAGCTACTGAATTTAGTCCATACAGTCACACACACCATACCCCCCAAAATGTTCTGATTTGGCAGAGACAGTCCTGATTAACCCTCTGCCATCCCACATTTCAGCTGATTTTAAAACGTCCCAGTTTCTCTGTCCTCAAACTTCCCCCTTTGTACTCAGTGTAATTCAGCTGCTGCAACTGAGTTCAAAGTGCAAATAGTATGCACTCAATTAACTCAGCAAAGAGGAGAGGGGCTTAGACAAAAGCACTTTACTTCAGCCTCTCCTAGCTTTTCTTTTCTTCCTGATTAATTACTTTTGCTATCTTGGTCACACTCTAATGTTGCATGGGCACATTTGTTCTAGTTTTTTGTCTGTGAAATGTTGGAGGATATCACACACACACACACACACACACCTTGCCCAGAATGCATTGGTATGTTTTTGGCCAGCTCAAAACCATTCCTTTGCTTTGGATTTTGCTGTTTAATCATGCAGAATGATTTGCCCAGGCTGAATGAGGTGTGAATTCAGGCCCTATTCTATACGTGAAGCAGAGTGGTGTTGGGGAGATTAGAGGTGATAAAACAAATTATACCAATTCTGGCAGAGTCAGGGCGGGGGGGAGACCACTTACATTTTAAATGTTCCCTGCAGAATGAAAATTAGCACAGCAGGGAATCAATTGGGCAAGAACCATTCTCCCTA
This sequence comes from Gambelia wislizenii, assembly GCA_030847615.1. Lineage (NCBI taxonomy): Eukaryota > Metazoa > Chordata > Lepidosauria > Squamata > Crotaphytidae > Gambelia > Gambelia wislizenii. The sequence goes on along the minus strand of JAUMIR010000001.1, from coordinate 15,071,969 downwards.
ATGTGCTAGTGGTTTCTAGGGTTTTTGCCTATTTTTTTTTCAGAGGTTTGTTTGTTTGATGTATACCAGGGAATTGTTCTCAGGAGGAATATTCAAAAATGGCATTCTCCTATCTCTTTTCTGAAGTAGTACAGCCCACCTTATTGCCTTAAGGCTCTATTAATTTATTGATCGCCCTTTTAGTCTTCTTGATAACTTGAGCTCACTGACAGTGCACACATAACATTAAAAATATAAAATGCCACAATAACTAGAAATAGAACATCATAAAGCTAAGATGAAACCAGCAAAAAAAATCTAAAATTCGTCATGGGACTGCCCTTGAAGACTACAAAGAGGTTTCCATGGGCTTGTGTACATGTGCAATCTACCCCAACTTTCCTCCATCTTGAAACCCTTCAGTCCTGATGAGGCAAGGCTTTTGCCCTGTTTGCTCCCGGGGAGTCCTCACGACCCCTGGGGCAAAGACAGGGGGAAAGATGGAGTAGGGCCCAATAAAATGTTTTAAGAAAATGCCTGTTTAAATCCATTCCAGACAACAACAAAAAACAGATCAGACCCCACATGACCTCAGGAGCCCATTCTGGCACACCTGCCCATTGCTGTAGCTGCCAGCTGCCTCACTGTTCTGGTTTCAGGAAGGGGGTCTGAAGCATGTGACCAGATAGCTCACGTGCTGCGGGCCTCCCACCTGGATCCAGAGAGTGGGATGCAGGCGGAGGCTGTGGCAGCTACAGGGATGGGCCAGTGTGCCAATCTGGACTCCAGCTCATTTCCTCCAGGTAACACGGGAGGAACAGGTCTAATCCACAGGCAGGATCCACCAGCGGGGACCTGGCATATCCTGGCCCATGTAGATGAGCCCCATTAGTACAATATGCAGCTGAAAGGTGGCTGGCAGAAGCATCATATAGAAATCATAATAGGAGTTTAAAGATAACATCGCTGGCTGCCAATATGATTCCAGTTCAAATTCAAGGTGCTGATGTGTTATGCCCTGCCCCTCTGACTCCAAAGATGAAAGGGAAACAGGGAAGGATAGAGTTTCAATGCAGGATTTAGAGTGGGGTGTAAATTTATTGGCATCTACTCCAGCAGAGATTTCTGACCCCATCCCCCAGAGCATATTTATCAGCACCCACCCCAACAGAGCTTCTTGGTCCCTCAGATATAGCAGAGGGGGACATAGCAGATAACCTAGACCCAGCAGAGAGACCTAGACCCTCAAACATAGCAGACAAAGAATTAATATATAACCTGAACACAGTCTTACCTACCTTCCAAGAACTCAGGCACAAAAAGGGGGAAGTGCAATGCTCACAGCATATTTATGAAAAATGCCAAACAATCAGAGAGCACTTGTATAAATCCTGAGAGCTATAAATGAGTGCCAGCTGCTTTGCAGAATTTCTCAGAAGTTTTCTGACTATTTTGGTGGGAAACCTCTCCTCTTGCAAGGACCCCTGTTGCCTTGTTTGGACTTCAGCACTTGGATTTGTTACAAACTGGACTATTCTCTTGATCTTCTGCTTTGGATTTGATGCTTAGGAACTCTGCCAGAAAATCTTTGCTTCTGTATAGCTGTGTGTTCCTTGAAAAACTATGGCAAGCTATCTGTAGGCTGCATCTCATTCTTGGCTGGTTTCCCAGACATGATGATATCATTTAATCTCCTAAATGGTTTGAGACTTTCATATTTGAAAGAGTGTGTGTCTCTTTATGTACCTGCCCCAGCACTGAGATGCGATAGGAAGATGTTCCTTTGTGTCCCTCCAGTAAGATAAATACACAATGTGGAGACATAGGAGTGTTTCTTTTTGGCTGTGGCACCCCACCCATGGAATCACTTCCATTTGGAAGTCTATTGGTGCCAAAGTTGGGTTATTTTCAGTACCACACTGAACACTGACTCTTAACCAAAGCTCTTTAGGCCCAGGTATCCCAACTCGATTGGGTTATAGATTTCTGTTTTAGATTCTCCTTGGATTTTTCTGGGCTGTGAGGCCATGTTCTGGAATAGTTTCTTTCTGATGTTTCGCCTGCATCTGTGGCTGGCATCTTCAGGTAGGAGTGTATGTGGAGTTTATATGCTGTGAACCCCTGTTGGGGAGTATATGTAAATTTGTGTGATTGAATGGTTAGTTTCTGGGTATAGAAATGCAAGGCTCATAGTGTCTGTTTGGATAATGGTTGGTTGATGGCCCATTATCTGCTGGAAATCCCCCTGTCCCTGGGTGGAATTCCTTTGTAAGTGTTGAGTTTTGATTCTATTGTTCTTCAAATCTGGGAGCCAGATTTTGTTTACTTTTAAGGTTTCTTCTTTCCTGTTGAAGTTGTCCAGGTGTTTGTGGATTTCAATAGCTTCTCTGTGCATTCTGACATGATAGTTGTTGGCCTGGTCCAGAATTTCTGTGTTTTTAAATAGCATTTTGTGTTCAGGGTGGTTTAAAACACGTTCTGCTACTGCTGATTTTTCTGGCTGGTTAAGTCTACAGTGTCTCTCATGTTCCTTGATTTGTGTTTGCACACTGCGTTTAGTGGTCCCTATGTAAACTTGTCCACAGCTGCATGGTATGCGGTAAACTCCTGCTGCTGTGAGAGGGTCTCTTTTGTCCTTTGCTGAGCATAACATTTCTTGGATTTTCTTGGTTGGTCTATAGATTGTTTGGAGGTTGCGTTTCCCCATCAGTTTCCCTATTCTGTCTGTGACTCCTTTGATGTATGGTAAAAATACCTTCCCTTTGGATAGCTGTTTTTCTTCTCCATTCCTGTTTTTTTTTCTGGGTCTGGCTGCTCTTGTGATGTCTGATCTGGAGTAACCATTAGCCTGTAGGGCCCAGTTTAGGTGCCTCAGTTCATCCTCCAGGTAGTGGGGTTCACAGATCCTTTTTGCACGGTCTACCAATCTTTTTATTGTGCTTCTTTTTTGTCCTGGGAGATGATTGGAGTTCTTGTGTAGGTATCTGTCCATGTGTGGGGGTTTTATGTATACCTTGTGGCCTAACCATTGGTTTGGTTTGCCGGTGACTAGGACATCCAAGAATGGCAGTGTTCTTTCCTTCTCTTTTTCCATTGTGAATTGGTTATTTGGGCAGATGCTGTTCAGGTGGTTCAGGAATGAGACCAAATCTTATTCTCCATGACTCCAAATGGTGAAAGTGTCATCCACATATCAGAACCATGTTGTGGGCTTTTTTGGTGCTGTTTCCAGGGCTTGCTTTTCAAAATGTTCCATAAAAAAGTTTGCTATCACTTGGCTCATGATGGCTACCCCATCTAGCTATTCATAGAATTCATTACCCCACTGGAAGTTGCTTGTGGCGAGGCAGTGTTTGAACAAGGCTGTGATGTCCTCAGGAAATATTTGTTGTCACAGAAATTGCCCGTGAATAAAAAACAGCCAAATATGGCACGCCTGCCTCCAGTCTCTCGTGGAACTGACACAGCTGATTTCAGCAGGGGGACGGCATCATACAAAACAGGCCCCCTGCCACGCAGCAGTGTCGCGCCTGTTATGAGCCTTCTTGCATGGTAGGTTCACGTCTGAAAAAGTCTTAAGTCACAATTGTGACATTATTGTTGCAATTGTAACTCTTTCCCCGACCTACTTTACTGGGAATCAGCTGCGTTGGGAGAAGGAAGTCCATTCTTCCAGGAATCAGAGAATGACATTTTCATCAGTTTACTGGCCAATAATCATAATCATAATATTTATTTGTTACCCACCTCTCCCAATGGAATTGAGTCACAAACAACAGCAAATTAAACACATGAGACAGTTGAAGGAGCATATAAAACCAAAACATGTTGGAAACAATCAATACAGACTTTTAAAATTCATATTTTAAAAATCAGCTGGATAGGCTTGTTGGAGGAGACTTGTCTTAAGTGCTGTTTTATACTCAGACAGTTTATTCAACTGTCAAATCTCTTCCAGCAGGTCATTCCACAGCCTGGGGGTGGCTAAAGAAATGTCCTCTGGATAACAGTTGCAAGCCTAGTTTTGGCTTATTGAAGTAAATGTCCCCCAAAGAACCTGAATATATGGAATTATATGGGAGAAGGCAATCCCAAAATAACCTGGACCCAAACCATGGAGGGCTTTAGAAGTAACAACCAGCACTTTGCACTTTGTCTGGAAGCTAATTGGCTGTCAGTGCTATATTTTAATATTGGTGTAATATGATGACTTCTGTGGATTGTCTAGATGGTGAAAATACTCCTCATAGAATGTGAGGAGAATACCTTTTGTCCCAACAAAAAGTGCATGGGATTCACAGTATTAGGAAGGAGGGGGCCAAAAACTCCATTTACTTGCCGCTTTTCCTGAAGTTTTTAAAACAATGTGTAGTATTTCACATTACCACTTTTTGGGCAACCAATTTGCATCACAGTGCATTCTCAGCAAAGGAGGAAGTGGAAAGTTGTTTGGTTGCACATGCATGGGGGCAGGCTTGTTGGCACTGAAGTGGCTGGAAGCACCATTTTGGAGTTTTGCATTGCCAATTGAGTGCTTTTTTTGTTTTTGTTTTTGTTTTTGTTTGTTTGTTTGCTAAACTGTCAAGATGATTCTGTTTCATCTATCAGCACATGTAGAGCAAGCCTTAATTTTAGAGTAATGGGGTTTTAGAATGGATTGTACCACTTCATATTGTAGGGAAGAAATCACCTTTTGACAGGTCCTCTGCATCAAGGAAATGGGGTGTAATTCTATACTTAAGGAGTTATATCTCAGTCGCACAATGCCTCCTTGTTAGTGAATGGCGACATTCTAGACACCCTGGGCAACTAAGTGCACATGCATATCTATGTGCAACCATGCACAATCCACATGCACATTGATGCACAATGTGCAACTATATGCAATGGCACTGCATGTGGAACTTGGCTTCCACAGCCTTGAACTGAATATGGTCATTCTGCAATATACAAAATGTCCAGCTGTTTCCATGGGGGAATTTATTTATTTATTTATTTGCCATCTTTCTCCCAGAGTGGGTCCCAAGGCAGCTCACAAGTATAACTTGAGCATGTGTAAGAAACCATATATAAATATGCCAATTTATATATGAGTGTATATATGTATGAAGAGCACTTTCTATGAACAGAGAAATAGTATGAAAAAGAATTGTAGAATCAGAGTTGGAAAGGACCACAAGGTCCTTCTAGTCTACCTACCTGCCATGCAGAAATCCATGGTTAAAGTACCTTTAAGCTCTGCTTCAAAACTTCTAGTGAAGGAAAGTCCACCACTTTCTGAGGTCACCTGTTCCATTCTCAAATTGCTTTTCCCATTCGTATGTTTACATGAAAATCTATCTGTATATAGTAAAGTAGTGTGTCAAGGATACTGTTGCCAGGTTTCCAAAATACCAATACGGGACAATTGAAATTCATAACATGCAGGGTTGACAATCAGGAAGTAGCTATTAACAAGTTTATGGTCTGCCTTGATACCAAATGAAAGTATTGATTTCAATTAAACTGGACGTGTATTTCTCTGTAAAATTAGCATATTGTCCATGTTCATAAATTACACAAGGCACATATTTCTGTCTTTATGCAGAACCCACACACAAAATTACAGGAATGTTTGGCATCTCATTCAGTCTGTATAAAAGGAAAAGTTTCCAACCGTCAAAAGGGGGGCATCCCTTTTAATAAGGGACACTTGCCTGCCCTATAAGGAACAAGCTTTCCAACAACACTCAAATAAGAGACAACCCTTATAGTAAGGCACACCTGGCAAAAACTAAAGCTGCCTTGAAACTTTCTCTCCCTTGTGTGTGTGTGTATTTTTTTTAATTAATCATTTATACCCTGCCATTCAGCCCAAAAGGCTGCCAGCATTGTTACCTGCATTGTTGAGATCCATGGAATTTCCACATGTGTCTGAATTGTGATTTGGAATTTAATTAGCTCAAATTGGCATGAGAAAGGTCGGGCAACTGTGGGATCTTTGACCTGTTTATACCAGTACTTACTGAATGGACTCAAGCCCAAAATAAAATAAAGTAAAGATGGCTTTATTGGAAAATGGTCTTAACATTTAGCATTTGCACCAACTCTCAGGCTTCAAGCATTCACACAAGACTATTGAAGAAAGCAGGAAGTGTTTGGATGGAGGAATAGATTGAGGGGATGATAGGTTATATTATGCCAATCCAAAGAGCAGAGAAGTCTCAAGAACTGCATTTGGAGGATCAGGTGGCAAACAAGGTATAAAGGGGGAGGGGTTAGGAAGGTAAGGGAGCCCTTGGGCACAGTGGTTAAATGCTAGTACCGCAGCCATGATGTTGTAAGTTTGATCGTACAGGGCTCCAAGGTTGACTCAGCCTTCCATCCTTCCGTGATTAATAAAACAAGTATTCAGCTTGTTGAGAGCAATTAGCTAACATGCTGTAAACTGCTTAGGGAGTGCTTTGGCACTGATAAGCGGTATAGATATAGAAGTGCTAATGCTATTGCTATAGAAAGGAGGGTTGGTGTTTCAGACTAGGGTGGAGAAAGGGGGAAAGGATCTGTGCACACTGAGGTAGAGTTTTGGGGTGACATTTATAGTTGATATTTCCCCTGAAGGAGTGATTTTGAAAGGAAGACAATGTTTGCCAGAGATTCCCAGAATTAAACAACTGATCCCTGGATATGTTAATGATGTGTTAATGATCATTGAAGGAAGGAATCTTTTAGGACTGATGAGTGACAGGCAGCCTTCTATTGTTTTGGAGATGTGTAAGAGGAAAACCAGTACCTTGCACCCAATGAGAATCAAACTACCTTTGATGTGATCCATGAATGTCTCACTTCCAGAGGTGCCCAAGAAGAATTGGCCATTATCACCTGAACTTTAACAGTTTTCTAGGGCTTCTGCATACTCCTCACTGACCTTTTGAGAAATTTAGAAGGGCCTTCCTTAGGTTTTACATGCCCTTAAGCATGACTCCAGCTTTTGTCCTGGTTTACGGCCAACCTCATGGAAAGCCACAGAAAGCCAAATTATAGAATGTAGCCAATTATGAGTATATTAAAAAGGTGGGGGCCATCATGGCATGTTACAGCATGACTTACAAACTGTTAATATGATAGTTCCCAGAATTCAAGCCTACATTTTTTAAAAGGGATACAAGGAAAAGGGGGTAGCAGGGAAGGGATTAAGTTCATCAGATGCTGCCTGCTCTTGTTTTTCCACAGAGACCAGAGCAAAGGAAGTTGGAATATGGATGGAAGGGCTCTCACCAGTCACTGGGTCCGAGGCACAATGGAGCCATGCCTGGCTAATCCCTTTCTCCCTCAGAAGCCAGAGCAATGGACATTGGAATCCAGAGAGAGGGGGCTTGTCTAGACAGGCTATTTATGCCATCTTGCCCCCATGTTGGAGCCCTGAAGTCCAAATGACACAGGGCTTTTGTCCCATTTTTCCCCTAGACAGTCCTGTCCTGAACTCACAGTGGCAAGTGCCTGAGGAGGAACAGGGGAGGGGTGCAGGTTTAGCCTGTTGCCAATTGTCCACAATAGAAGCAAGAGAAGTCAAGAGCCAGTCCAAAAGTCAGTCACCAATAGTCCATACAAGATGCAAGAGTAGTCAAAAGCCAGTCCAGAGTTCAATTACCAAGTATCCATACCAGATGCCAGGGAAACCAATAACCAATCCAAAGTTCAGTAGAGTCAGGTCCAAGGTCCATGTCTGTAGTCAGCAAGGGATGACTGCAACAGTCCAGAAGTCCGTCTGAATTCAAGGCAAGCAGGAACACAGGAGGAGTGTAGCAGCTAAGATTAGCAGTTGTCAGCAATGAAACTCAAAGGAATACTCCTACCAGATTTATAGCTAAAATTTCCAGACTAGGTGGAGCTCATTAGTAAGGAAGTAGGTCATGGTTTGGTATTTAAATGGTGTTGGGTGTGGCATTTCTCTCTTCAGCGTTCAGAGAAGGGGGGTGGCATAGCGTCTCGATCACCTATCACTGACTGGCAGACTGTTCATTCTTCAGAAAGAGGTATGTTTTCCTTATCTGCTTCAGTTACCCTCTTGTAGGGTGCCTGGACAGTTTCTGAAGGCTGAACCACACTTTCCCTTTCTGCTTCTTCAGGCTGAGCCACACTTCCTCTTGCTGCCTTGTCTACATTCTTCACTTCTTCCTCCTCCTCCTCCTCTTCCTTGGCAACAGGGTTCATGAGAAGTCCTGATGACACACAGGACAAAGACGGGTGGGGAGACTGGGATAGCCCATTAAAATGTTATGTTTAAACACCCAGGAAAAACCACCTCAATTAAGAAAAAACAAATCAGGCCCTGTAGGAATGAAGGAGTCCATACCAGCATGCCAGCCCATATCGGCAGCCACCTCCACTGGAGTTCGTGTCACACTCTCTGAAGTCAGAAAGGAGGCCTCCTGCATGTGACTAGTCTTGATCATGTGCTGTGGGCCTCCTGGATCACATGCTGTGGGCATGTCTATGTGAACTATATCCCATTATGTGCAGGTAACAGCCCTGATTTGGGGATAGAATATGGCAATGTGAAGCTGGCATATTTTGGCCAGTGTAGACAAGCTCAGGGGCTCTCAGCAGCCCTTGGGGCCCAGGCAAGATATAGCTATCCTGGCTGCTGTTCTCTCTCAGATGCCAAAGCAATTGGAATACAGAGGCAGAGGCTCCCACAAGCTTCTGGGTCCCACTATTCAAGAGCTCCAGTCCATTTCCCTGAACATTAAGGGCCTTGCCACACTCTGAAGAAAAATTCCATCTTTCTTGCTGCCTTACCGCATGACGTTGGCATTCTTTCATTCGAGTCCCATGGAGGACCAAGGTAAATCCGCATCTTATTGCTAACCAGAAAAATCCATTTGCAAAAAGATGTGGTTTTACTTCGGTCTCCCCCAGGAATGGAACAAAAGAATGCCAGAAGAACATCAACACCATGCAGTAAGGCAGCAGGAAAGGTGGAATGTTCCTGCTGCTTTGCCACTTTTCTTTAGAGTGTGGTAAGCCCTTCAACAGGGAATTCTAAAGGCTTTCCCAAACTGTAAATCCCAGGATTCCATAGAAAGGAGCCATGGCAGGTAAAATGGTGTCAAACTGCTTTAATTGTGCAAAGGGACACACCCTGAGCTTGCCTACATGAAGGGGGGGGGGAAATGGATTGCTCCATAGTAATAGCAAGTTGCAGCAGCTATGACCTGTCTTAAATGGCTTTACAGCCCCCATAAACTTCACATGCCTGTAGCTGAGATAGCAGCCACAAGTGGATTAGTCATGTTATTAAATCTGCCACTGCCTAACTTTTTTTAAAAAAACTGTTTCTATGGTGCATACAAGTGATATTCCACCTTTCAAAAAAAAAAAAAAAGAGGGGTGATAAGATAGCACAAACTTCCACTTTATCACTTTAGTGATGACTTGCTAAGGCGAAAATCCAACATGGCAGCAGCAGGTGCTTGCCCTGTAACCCAGACCCTCCCACTGTGCTCATCCAGCCAATCAGGTTTGCACTTTGTCCTGTGTGGGGAAGTGATTAATGGTAAATCACTTGTCTTAATGAGCGAAAATGCACATGTCACCAGGGCTTAAAAAAAAAAAAGGTTGGGAAAACCTGCAAAGGCTTTTCTTGCGTATTTTTTCCTCTTTTTGTACCCCCTCCTTCACAATATGACAAGACAATGTGGGATCTCATTAAGATAGCTCATTTTCTGAGCAAATTCTGTGAGGGGTTCTGTGTAGGGTAGAGTAACTCAGTTAGCAAAACTCCCAAAGAGTAACTATACGGAGTCAGAAACAATGAGGGGGGGGATTGCATTCTCCTCCCCCCCTCCACTAAAACCCACTGACTCTTGAACAATTGATCTGTAATACTCCATTCCCAATTCACCATTTCCAGTTACGCTGGTATGACACCATCTTCTGTTTGCATCATCATACACCATGTTCATTTGTTCTTTCACCCCTCCCTCCTTCCCTCCCTTCCCCCCCCCTCTCTCTCTCAGTAAGAGCTGTTCGGCAGTGGAACTCACTCCCTCAGAGCATGGTGGGGTATCCTTCCTTGGAGGTCTTTAAACAGAGGCTGGATGGCCATCTGTCGGGGATGCTTTGATCGTGATTTCCTGCATGGCAGGGGGTTGGACTGGATGGCCCTCGTGGTCTCTTCCAACTCTACAATTCTATGATTCTATGATATATATATATATATATATAGAGAGAGAGAGAGAGAGAGTCTTTCCACTTAAGGTCACAGAAATTATAGCAACAACAACAGATGTGTGCACTCATTAATAAAAGTATAATATACATCTTCCCCCCTTTCAAAGAGAAGCCAGAAAATTACAGATTATATCTGCGACTGCAGGGGGAAAAAAGCGACTCTGTAAGTTAAATGCTCCATTATTAAAAATGTCATCCTGTATGAATTTCATAAATAGCAAAGCCAAGAACGAAGTAACCATTTTAAAAAGTCTAGAGGGGATTCCGTAACAACATTTAAATGCATTACTACTCAAACAATTTGATTGGATTATAAAATATTTAAAAACTGCAGCTGTACTTGCAGTGTTTAATATTGACTATTTTGATTTCTGGAGCATCATACCTAAGTTTACTAGTTATCTCATTTGAATATAAATATATATCCAACTGCTTGACATACTAAAGCCCAGGATATTGACTTTTCATTTACAATACTCACACACAAAGGCAATGATAAGGAGAGAAAGAGGAAATGTTGTGTGAAAATAGACTGGGGGGATTCAAAGCAATCACATAGATTAAAGGTGCCCATAAGCCCTTTGTTACTCAAGTACTTTGCTAGAGAAGATCATCTGGCTGCTATTTAGAGAGGCCAAAAGGGCATCCTTGGAAAGTTATTCTCAAAAAGTAACTTTTTGTAGTAAAGTAAAGTAAATGAATATAGTGACAGGCTGAAGCCATGTCTAAATGCACAAGCTGGACATAGTGGAACATGTCCAGAGGAGGACGACCAAAATGGTGGGAGGTCTGGAAGCCATGCCCTATGAGGAGCAACCTAGAGAGCTGGGTGTGTTTAGCCTGGAGAAGAAAAGGTTAAGAGGGGACATGATAGCCATGTTTAAATATTTGAAGGGATGTCATACTGAGGATGGAGCAAGCTTGTTTTCTGCTGCTCCAGAGACTAGGACTCAGAGCAGTGGGTTCAAACTACAGGAAAAGAGATTCTACCTAAACATTAGGAAGAACTTCCTGATGCTAAGAGCTGTTCAGCAGTGGAATGTGCTGCCTCAGAGTGTGAAGAAGTCTCCTTCTTTGGAGGTTTTTAAACAGAGGCTGGATGGCCATCTGTCTGGAGTGCTATGATTGGGTATTCCTGCAGGGCAGGGGGTTGGACCCGATGGCCCTTGTGGGGTCTTCCAACGCTATGATTCTATGATTCTATGCACAGTGATGGGAAAAGGCACTGGTCCCAGAGCATCAGCCGACCACTTCTCAGTGATGAATGACTTCAACATGTCATAAAATGCATTCTTTTAAAAAAAAATTCTAAGTCAAGGTGGGCATAATGTCATTTGTGGGCCACATGTGGCCCTGGGACAGCATTCATGCAAACACTCAGGCTTCAGACACTCATATATGGCTATCAAAGGCAGTAGGAAGTATTTGGATAGAGAATAGAGTAAGGGGATTGCAAGTTATACTATACCGATCCTGTAGAACTGAGATTGTGAAGTAAACCAACAGTGAGTAGGTCCGGAAGACAGACTGGCTACACAGTCTGGTGTGAAGTCAAGAGAAATTGGATCTGTGTGCACTTAGGTGATGTTTTAGGGTGATATTTATATGTTATCATTCCCCTGAAGGGTTGGGATTTTGAGTGAAATACAATGTCCTTGGAGTTTCCCAGGACTAGACAAAGGGTGCTCTGGAAGAGTTAATGATTGTCAATGATTGATGTATTTAGAATTAAATGGGAGCAGGCAGGGTCTATTGTTGGAGGGGAAGAGGAGAGGAAGGACCCATTTTGTAAGCATCAAGGTCTCTGCTATGCTATTGTTGAGTGGATTAGTGGATTACTCATCTCCAAGTGTTAATTTTGACCTAAGTATTACTGTTTGGGGTATTTCCAAATTTCCCTTGGTTATACATTACTCCAATCTTGATATCTGGGGGTCCCTGTTAGCCCGGTAGGCTAACCACGTGGAAGCCAGATTAAGCCAAATTATTAAATATTGCCAATCATGTGATATTCTATAATGGGGGCTATTGTGGTAGGTAACACTGTTTTTCATCTGTGAAATGTTGGAGAGTATGGGTTCTTCACGTTCAGGAAACCCATTTTTGACCTGGGAATAAATAATTGCAAATATTCTTTCCATCCCTATTGAAGAGCTGCTCTGGATTGTACAGGATCTCAAGAACAGATTACAGCACCCTAGATGGCTGCCATGCAATCCAGAATGTAGTGGCTTTGCTACCCTTGACAGTAGATACATTGGCCCTTCCTCACTTGACTGCCAGTACATAGGGAGGAACAGAAGATAAAGGATCCCTAATATCAAGACTGAGAAGCCAGGCTTTTCCTGCCATTACATGACCCCTTATAGGATCCGTGCCATCAGGCTGAATTGACAGAGGAAGTGGAGAAAACAAGACTGCATTACTGCCACCAGAATAACCAGGTACCAACCATTCCATTCCTCCAACATTTCACAGGTGAAAACCAGGAGGTGCGTGGCCAAGCTACATCAGAGTGTGGTCAAGATGGCCAAATATATTAATGAGGAAGATCACACAAGCTAGGAGCGGCTGCAGCAGTTTGCGTTTGCCTGAGCCTACTGTGATGGACAAGATTTCACCCCTCTTCTCTATTTCCCCTGCTGAATTAACTGAGTGCATACCATTTTTGTACTTTTAACTTAGTTTTCAGCAACTGAAATAAGCGGAAAACAAAGGAGGAAAGTGAAAGGAGGAGAGAGAAACTGGATAATTTTAAAAACAGTTGAAAAAATGGGATGACAGGGGATTAATTGGGACTGTCCCTGCCAAATCAGGGCCATTGGAGTATTAGTCCCAAATAACAGATAATAACAAATAACAAATATTAGTCCCAAATAACAGACATGCATGCACTGTTCCTCTGACCCCATCCCTCTGTTGGTTTGCTGTGGCACCCTCGGTCCTCACCTGAGTCTTCCCTACTACATGAAACTCTGCTCTTTCAGACTGGTAAATATCACCCTTACTCCCTGAATCTATTCCTATGTCCTAATTCTTCTACCTTGATTCTTCATTAGCCCTGTGTGGTTCTCTTGAGTGCACGTGTGCTTGTGTGAATGTTCCTGTGCTATTTTCCAGTTTTAAAAAAACGTTTAATTTCATTTTGGCTTGGATTCTCAACAGTTAGTACTGGTATACCTAGATGAAAAGATCCCGTAAGTTACCTGGTCTCTCGCAGCCATACCTTTGATCTAATTAAAATCCCCCAATTTGATATCAAAATTTGAGTGTCACGGGTGGGTCCCCACGTGGCCCACAAATTCGGGTAACACAGCCATTCATAGCTAGTGTGTTTTTCCTCATTCATAATGTTTGCCATTTTGACCACACTTTGAGGTTGCCTGGCCCCATGCATCCCCGCTTTCATCTGTGAAATGTTGGAGCCTATATAAGCATTCTTTTAATACACAACACCAAATTATGTCCCCTGCTCCATTTACCTTCCATTCCCTTTCTGTGGTATCTCCCAGAGCTCATGTACATGAGCCAGGATACATTGGCTTCCCAGTGGTATATATTGGCCATAGATTAGGCTTGTTGTTCCCCCATTACCTGTATGAAATGAAAGAAGTCCCGATGGGCATACCAGCCCTATCACTGCAGCCACCACGGCCATCTGTGCCATTGAGAAAGCTGGCTGCAACATGTGACCCATTTGGTCACCTGCTCCAGAACTCCTTCCTGCCTCTTGGGAGAGCCAGGGGAGACCACAGCGGCATCAAGGCTCCTGCAGACACGTGAGACCTGATCCACGTTTTGCTGACAGTAATGGAGTAAACCAGGTATTATTTTAAAACATTTTATTGAGCCTTACCTCACCTTCTCCCCATCTGAGCCCCATATCTGCCTCAGGGGTGGTGAGGACTGCCTGGGGGCAGAATGGGGAAAATGCCCTGTGTCATCAGGACTGCAGGGCTCTGAGACAGGGGGCAAGATGGGGTATATTGTTCATGTAGGCAAGTCCCCAATGACTGAGCAGGGAGGGGATCTCAATCTGCTATGGAGAGATTCAGTCCACAAGTTGTATCTTTAAAAAAAACTTGGGGGAACAGACTTTTAAAAACTGATAGATAAAATACTTAGGGAAACATTTTTGGTAGAAGAGCAGCAAAGGAATTCTTTAAATAAATAAATAAAGATAAATATCCCAAATCCAAGCAGATCTGGCCATTTAAGAAGCCTAGCTCTCAAACTCTGCAGGAACCACCTGCCACTCAAATTAACTAAGCTCCATCCTGGATAGGTATAAATTTCATAACAGTAAAATAAATGCATTGCCATCTTCTCAGAACTTGTTGGCGTGAATTCCAGGAATGTGTCAATTACACCCTGAAAATAATTTGGAACAGGTCTCCATTCCAGTGGACTGCATTCATTTGTGTTTTTTGAGGTTTCTGTCAGTTTCCAGGAAAATTACCTTTGATTTGGATAGGTTTAAATTGTGGGTCGGGCCATTCGCAAAAGGGTCACATCATAAAATAGGATATAAACTTCATTTATGTGGCAAAAAAAAGAGATGGACCTTTTGCTTGGTTAAAGGTGGGGTAGTGGTGGAAGGCATGCCAACAAAGCTCTTAACATTTGGCTGCCATTATTGTGTGTGTGTGTGTGTGTGTGTGTGTTCTTTAACTGTGTAGACTATAGGACATCCACTGTGTAAAATAATGTCAGGTGTGTACTGCTAGCCAACCCTAACTCATCTTTCTCAGTTCTGCTGCCACGAGGAAGCAGACATTTCTCTCTGCCTGCATACTCCTGAAATGGTTGAGAACTACATACCCTCCTACTACCCCGATCTGGCAGAGACACTCCCAATTAATCCTCTGCCATCCCATTTTTTCGACTGCTTATAAAAATGTCCCAGTTTTGCTCTCCTCCTGTCGTTTTCCTCCTTTGTTACCAGCTTACTTCAATTGCTGCAAACTGAGTTCAAAGTACAAAAATGGTAACAGCAGTTACAGCAGGGGAAAGAGAGAAGAGGGGTGAAATCTTGTCCGTTACAGTAGGCTCAGGCAAAATCAAACTGCTGCAGCCTGTTTTCAGCTTACTTCAATTGCTGCAAAGTGAGTTCAAAGTGCAAAAATTCAAAAATGTGCGGGGAGAGGAGAGGAGGGGTGTGCAATCTTGCCCTTCCCAATAGGGTCAGGGAAAAGCAAATTGCTGCAGCCTCTCCTAGTTTGTCTTCTCTTTTTGACCACACTCTGATGTTGCTTGGCCACATGTATCCCATTCTTCAACTGTGAAATGGCTGGAAGGTATGAAACTAGCAACATGAAAAGTGCTGGGATTGCCAAAGCAAAAAAAAAGTGCTCCCAGCCCAAACCAAATGGCCCTTTTCACTTTGCAGAGAGCACCCAACAAAGACAGGGCTGACATTAGGAATCTGCCACAGTGGGCTCCTTATGGAGCATTGAATAACATGGTAAGAATAACCCGTTAATATTACCCATTGTAGTAGGATTCAAAGAAACAGCTGTGTTAGTATGTATCAGCATACAAAGAAATCTAGTAGCACTTTGAGACTAACTGGGAGGAAGACGTTTGTCACTTTAGCTTTCATAGACTAAAGGCTTATCTACATGGGCCAAATAAAACAATCTCACCCCATTTTTACAGCGAGCTGTCCAGTCAACGCATAGCTCAAATCTGGGTCTTTTTAGCACCTCAGGGCTTTAATCTGGACCAAAAAAAGGGTTGCAAGCAAAGGTATCCTGTAGCACCCCCGATGCATGGGGTCTCCATGCATTTGAGGAAGTAGACCAAGGGGTTGTCTAAACCAAAGTTTCTTAAACTTTGGGTCACAACCCCATATGGGGTTGTGTAACTGAATGTGGGGGTCATGAAAATTTGGCATATATATAAAACCTATTTGATATACCTATATACCTAGGATCGTATAAAAAATTCTCAGATGAAAAGAGGTCACAAGTGGGAAAAGTTAAAGAAGCCCTGGTCTAAATGGTCAAAATAGAATTCATTGAGAATCCTACTTGTCTAAATGGGATCCCATATAAATCCACACTATCCGGAAGGAGGGGGACCCAAAATGGAAAAAGCAATACAGGAAAAGCCGCATAAAAAACAGTGAGGGGCTGTGCATTCCTGCTTGTTAGGACAAGCGATTCACTTTGAATTGCTTCCCCATATGAGAGGAAGCACAAAGCTGATTGGACGGGTGAGCGTGGGAGGTGGGGCTTGATAACAGAGCAAGTGCCCGCTGCTGCCGTGTTCAATTTTCACCTTAGCAAGCAATTGCTAAGTTGATAAACAGGGTGAGGGTTTTTGTTTGTTTTTGTTTCGCTATCCTTTTAATTAAAAAAAAATTGCTCAATTGCCCCACCATACCTTAGTCAACTTTTTTTTTTAAGTGTGGCGGCAGTGAAGAACTAACATGTGTAAATCACTCACAGCCACTATCTGGCATGTGAAGCTTATGGGGGGGGGGGTTTCTGGGACCAAAAACACTGTTAAGACATGTCACTGGTGCTGCAAAATGCCATTATTATGAAGTACTCCTTTCCCCCCCTCGTATAGATGGGTCCCAAGCCTACAAAACCTTGTGTTAAAACTTCTTTTTCTCAGTTCATTTCAAAGGTGCTACAAGATCCCCTTGATTACTGAAATCCCAGACCAACATGGCTATGTCTTTGAATTCTACAGCCCAAAGAGTTGGGATTTATTCTGGATTTGAGAAGGAAATCCAGATATTTGTACACACGTGTGGACTATGCTCCATAGAGATGTCCGTATGGGGCCAGGGGAAGGAATTCTGTGGATGGGGAAAAGAGGTCAGGAGGAGGCTCCCTGGGCCAAGCAATCAGCTGATACTGGTATTTCCCACCAGGAAATGCCTCTTTCCCTGCTTCAATTTCATTTTTTAGCAGTTCCTTTTTGAGGAGCATGTGCAGTAGTTGTTTGGTGAAGCACATACACATACCAGCATACCCGTATCATTAGCTGCATGTACCTCCACTTAATAGGATGTCCAGAGCACCTCTGATCTTTGGGAAAGACATACGTACATTTGCATGTGTGAGGCAAGGGGGGGAATGGAGCAGCCACAGCCATGTGGCTACACATACTGCAAATTATTGGACTGGGGTGAGTTCAGAAGGAAGAACTGTGTAGACAGTGCTCCTGAACTCGCCTCAGTGTGTGTGGTGATTGTGTAGCCAAGCCCATGACTGCTGCAAACCAGGATACCCGGAAGGTAAGCTGGATTTTCCTGTTGGTGTATATGAGCCCTCAGCCTAAGGAATCTGATGAAGCAGACTGGGTCTACAAAAGTTAGTTCTGAAAACAACTTTCTCTTAGTTAGTTTCAAAGGTGCTACAAAGTTCTTTGCATGTTGTTTTATTTTGTTTCCTTTTTTAAAAAATAATAATGAAGGGAATAACTTTGAGTTGTGTAGAAGGGTCTTTTAATGGGGATGCTGTTCTTTCCTTCTAATTGTTATGGTTTTTTAATCTTTTATACTGTTGAAAATGAGTGGTATTTTAACATTTTTCTCATCATGTTTTATAGTTTGACTTTGTTTTAATCTACTTTGGAAACCACCTTGATTCCCAGGATAGGTAGGATATAAGGTAAATTAATTCTGAATTAATTTTACTTTTAACCTAACAAGGCCACTTAGTCATTTTTGTTGGCATAATAGTGAATGGCAAGTTTTGACTATTTCCACTTTCTTCTGCCCTTATGGATAGTGTCATAATACAGATTGGCCACTACATGGCACTAGACTTCCTAATTGTAACTTGGTGTAGCAGGCATTTCCTGTTCCTGTTCCTGTTCCTGTTCTGTTCTTTTTTAGGAGAAACAATGCTCTTGGTTAGCTTTTTGAGGGGTATGTAAGCCTTCATAGCAGGCTTCAGTTGTACAGTCAGAAAAACAGCAAGGCAAACCAAGAAAGTCATTGCATCAGTAACACTGGAGACACATTTAGAAAGTTTCCTTTTTAACAGAAGGTCCAATTCTCAAATGTTAGCACAGTGCAGACTGTCCGACCTTCTCCTGAAGATGGGCTGGTAATATAAAGGCAGATGCATTATGTTTATTAATACCTGTCTCCTTAATAGAATCTGAACAGTCAAGGAAACCACCTCTCTCATTGGAAGACGTCAGGGACTTAACAATTATCAGAGTGCTTATACCACTTCTGGCAGGCACCCAGTTGCTCTGTTAAAAAACAGGGTGATTTAGAGGACCTTTCTCACTCTGTAGACTAACCAGACCTCACATTTGAGAAAGCCTGAACCCTTCCAACTGTAATTTATTACTAAATCCAGGCTGAGATTCTACATTGGGGTTGTGTATTCTAAATCTCTACACATGGACTTATACCTTCCTTCGGCAGTACAACCAAATTGTTATCAAGAGCAATGTTCTACAACTGAGTGCACACTCCAATGTCCACAGTGTGCACCCATGTGCAATGTGTGTTGCATGTGCATGCACGTGTGCATCTGTGTGTATCCGCAGACAGATGTTGGATTGAGGCCAGAGTTCACAATACTGGGCTACATGGATTCAATATAAGGGAGATTCCTATATTCATACTTCTGCACTTTCGCTTAATAGTCACCTCTTTGTATGCATCCTTTGTCTGGAGAACTGCATGGCAACATTCAGATTTATCAACAGTATATCTACTGTGTGCATCGTTGGCTCTGAATATCAGTGGGGCAGTGAAATTATTCCAGATTCCAAGGCCCGTCTAAACAGTGAAAATAGCCCTCATGGAATTAACTGGGAATCCTACCTGTCTAAACAGGATTCATTGCCAATCCACACTATTCGGAAAGAGGGGGGCCCAAAACAGCAAAAATAACACGGTAAAAGCCTTTGCAGATTTCCCTGTACTTTTTGAAAAACTGCAAGGGGGGTGTACATTTATGCTCATTTGGACTATGTAACAACAAAAAATTCAAAGGGAAGCACAAAGCTGATTGGTTGGGTGAAAGCGGGAGTGGGGCTTGCTAGCAGGGCAAGCTCGCGCTGCCACGATGTTGAATTTCCATCTTAGCAATCACTTGCTAAGGTGATAAAACAGGGTGAATATTCCTGTCTTGATGTCCTATAAGATTGGAAAATTGCCCTATCACACCAGTACACCTTTGGATGACTTTTTTTTTTTTTAAGTTGGAGGTGAAGAACTAACATGAGTAAATTACTTGTGGCTGCCATCAGGAATGTGAGGCTTATGGGGGCTTCCCAGGCCAGAAAAACTATTTAGATATGTTGCTGCTGCTGTGAGATGCCAATACTACCAGGTACTTTGGATTTTTCCCCCCTCGTGTAGATGGGGCCCTAGTGTGAACTTTAAAAGTCATGTTGAAGGTGTTGAATCCTATGCCCAAAACAGAGTCAGCACCTTAGATGGCTCCATTAAATTTCAGACTAAAACCCAATGTGGATTCTGTGCTCTGGCCACATGGACACCAGAAGCTGTTTCTGGCCTCCCTCCGATTGTGCCTTTGACCTGTTTTCCATCCATTTCCCCTTTATTTTTCCTTTGTGTTTTTCTCCTTTCTTTCTCTTTTCTAGCCTCAAAAAAGAATATAAGGAACTTGTAATTCTTGTGAATATAGTCTACTAGTGACACAAAACACTAATCTATTAATCAATTGAAAACAAGTTGGTAAAAGGAAACGAACATTATTTTTAAAAATATTAATATTATTATTAGAAAATGGAACACACACACACACACACACACACACGCACACACATCTTAAAAGGAGGCCCCATTATCTCTACGGGTTTCTCCGCTGAAGTTAAAAATCTGAAAATGATTTTCATTCATGTCTCATTAATATGCAAAATTATTCAAATGAGGCAGTAATTAACCATCTACTCAGTAGAAAACCTTTTCATGGTAATTTATGATAAACTCAGTTGCAGCTTTGATTGAGATGAGGAAGCGAGCATGCATACAAAAAAGCACCTGAAAAAAAATATATTTTTAAACACCTAACTTATTGCTCAGCTAATTACATGGTAACCGTGTTCACAGTTTATTTCAAAGGCAGGCCTATGGGCGAAAATAATGCAGGCGTAACATCCTTTTGAGCCTGCCCTACATTTCATCAGAGAGCTTAGTTTCCTTTTTACATCTCCCCGCACAATCTCCATCAGCAGAAAGCCAACTGCACATCAGCATGGCAGTGCCCGTCTGTGGCTCCCCTTCTCTTCTGCGGGCCTTTGTGTGGGCACAGACAGCTCAGGATCAATTGTCATTACAAATAATAATTCATCCACCCACACACTCCTGCATCTGGAAGGTGTGATGGAAGGGGTGCAAGTCTTTTTCTGCCTCTAGAGCATCCCCAAAGACAAATCCCTCCCTCTGTGTTTTATACAATGGACTGGAGCAAAGGGAAACAGGAGGGTGTTTTGATTTTTGTTTTGTTTTTAAGGAAAGAAATATATGTTTCCTCTGACTTTTCAGACACATTTGGCCTCATAAACCAGCTCATTTGCTGTTCTTAGCCACCCAGTCAATTTTGACTTATGGCATACCTTTCAACTGCCCTCATTTGGAAGGGACAGTTCCAGTTAAGCCTCTACCATGCCACTTTCTCATCTGCTTTTAAAATGTCCCAGGGCCTGTCTAAATGGTGAAAATACCCCTCATGGAATTCACTGGGAATCCTACCTGTCTAAACGGAATCCAGCACCAATCCACACTATTCAGAAGGAGGGGTCCCAAAACGGCCAAAACAATGCAGGAAAAGCCTTCATAGCTTTTCCCATACTTTTCAAAAACCTCAGAGGAGGTGTGCATTCCTGCTTGTTTGGACTACTGAACAACAAAAAATTCGAAGAGAAGCACAAAGCTGATTGGCCGGGCAAGAGCAGGGGCAGAGCTTGCTAGCAGGGCAAGCGCCTGCTGCTGCTATCTTGGATTTTTGCCTTAGCGATCACTCACTAAGGCAAGAAAACAGGATGAATATTTCCTGTTTTGCTGTCTGTAAGATTGGGAAATCGCCCTATTGCACCAGTGCACCTTGGGATGAGTTTTTTTTAAAAGCGGTGGTGAAGAACTAACGCAATTAAATCACTTTCAGCCACCATCAGAAGTGCAAGGCTTTTGATAGCTTCCTAGGCCAGGAAAAAACTTTTAGGCATATCTCTGCTGCTGCTGAGAGATGCAAATACTACGAGGTACTTTGGATTTTTTTCCCCTCATGTAGATGGGCCCCTAGTTTTTCTCTCTTTGTCCCACTTTTCCCCTTCATCCTAAGCTTACTTCGATTGTTGCAAACCATGTTCAATGTGGAAAAGTAGTTTATACTGTGTTACTCAGCAGGCAGGAGAGGAAACGACAGGGGTAGATTCTTGCCTTTCCCATTTGGTTCATTGGGATTCTTTATTTTATTTTATTCATTCTTTTCCCAGGCTTTCTTAAACACAGTACATAAATTCCAAGGTTTCCCTACCTAAAATAGTAGTTTTATTGTCTTCTTAATAACTTTTGCCCACTTGTTGCCTGGCCACACCCGTTTGACCACACTCTGATGTTACTCAGCCGCATGTATCCAAGTTTTCTTCTGTGAAACGTTGGAGGGTATAGAATCATAGAATCACAAAGTTGGAAGAAACCCCAAGGGCCATCCAGTCCAACCCCCTGTCATGCAGGAATATCCAATCAAAACATTCCTGACAGATGGCCATCCAGCCCCTGTTTAAACACCTCCAAAGAAGGAGACTCCACCACATTCTGAAGCAGTGTATTCCAATTCCAAATAGCTCTTACTGTCAGGAAGTTCTTCCTAATGTTTAGGTGGAATCTCTTTTCCTTACTTTGAGCCCATTGCTGTGTGTCCTAGTCTCTGGAGGAGGAGAAAACAAGCTTGCTCCATCCTCAGTATGACATCTATTCTAATATTTAAGGATGGGTATAATTTCTAAAGCCAGTGTGATGCAGTGGTTTGAGCATTGGACTACAACTCTGGAGGCCAGGGTTTGAATACCCACTAAGCCATAGAAACCCACAGGGTGACCTTGGGTAAATCACACTATCTCAGCCTCAGAGGAAAGCAAAATCCCACCCCCTCTGAACAAATCTTGCCAAGAAAACCCCACGATAGGTTCTCCAAGACTTCTAAAGACAGCCAGCTCCCTTTGACCATCTTGGTCAACATTCTCTGGACAAGTTCCAACCTTCTTGAATGGTAGTGCTCAGAACTGGACACAGTATTCCTGCTAAATGTCCTCACTCTGGACATGATACCACCTAAACTTCCTGTCAGTATAAGAGCTGTCTGGCAGTGGAATGCACTGCCTCAGTGGAGTCTCTGTCTTCGGAAGTTTTTAAACAGAGGCTGGATGCCATCTGTCAGGAGTGCTTTGACTCGGTATTCCTGCATGGGGGGGTTGGACTAGATGGCCCTTGTGATCTCTTCCAGCTCTATGATTCTATGATAATACAATTTCACTTCTGAGGGGAAAAAAGAACCTGTCTCATTGTTGAATACCTATCATCCACCCTCCCAACTTGTTTCCAACACAAAACAAATAATTGACTAGGGCTGCCAACCTATACCCACTTACCTGGGAGTATATCCCATGGGTCTCAATGAGAGCTACTACAGAGTAAACATGCAAGGGAATGTGGTGCTAGCTAGGGGCACAAAGACACCATAACAGATTAATAAAGTGTTTTCTACAAGCATAGAGGAATTAATGAAGTCCCTTCCTTTTGTGAAGAGCATCAAGGGAGGTGACAAGGTTAATGTATTGTATATGTGATGTCACAAAGGGTGGTCTTTTATTGTTATCAGTGGAGTTATCAGTGGAGAGGTTCAGGACTGGGAACATCCTTTTGCCAAACACAGGAGAATACATTTCAGGAACATTAATTCTCCAGAGGAAAGAACAGAAGTAGAGGTTGCTCTCCCCCTGCCTCCAACCCATCACCTTTGTAGTCACATTAAGGAGGTGAGTTGTGGATGGCAGTGATAGTATTTGAATGCATATTAGTCCATAGAGAGCTTGCAGTCAACAATGATATTGACTGAACCTTCACGGATCCAGAGTACCAACTGTATTTCATTCACAACTATTTTTTATTTTTTATTTTAATTTAGGGCTTTAAGGTTGCATCCAAATGTTGCAAAACTACTGAGCAGGACAGGCAGGAAAGACCTGCAATCACATCCTGATCTAGTACCTCACAGGATGCTAAGGACTTTTCAGATTGCACATATGTGTCAGATTTAATATTCAATCTGTAATATTGTTGTTAGAATGTGTGTGTGTGTGTGTGTGTGTGTACTTAAATTGTGCCCAAGGTCACAATGTGCCCAAGATTGTGTTTGCAATAGTCAATTATAGTTGGCCCCACAGAACTTAGAAAGAAGTACAATGTCATAAGTGAGCCAGTGTGGCATAGCGTTGGAATATGGCTCTGGAGACCAGGGTTTGATCCTTGCTCAGCCATGAAAACTCACTGCATGACCTTGGGCACGTCACTCTCATGCAGAAAACCCTGTGATAGGTTCGTCTGAGGGTCGCCATATGTCAGAAATGGCTTGAAGGTACATAACAACAACAATGGCATAATACAAGAGTACGTACTCTTTATGATGTTGTGCAAGGAGTACCTTCTTGTGCAACAGTATTTCTCAGGCTGTACAGTTGCACCTGGAAGGTTGTTGGGTATAGCTCTGCCTCCCCAAGCCAAGTGACCACTGATTAGACAGCAGGAAAGCTTCCTTCATACCAATTGCCTAGCTGACAGTCATCACCCTCCAGACCTCCACATAAGTATACCAGCAGAACTTTACAACAAAGAGGATCTCGGGATCTCACTTTATTTTTACAGCTCATGTGGATGTTATGTATTGATTTTATGTAACATTGTACACAATGGCAAAGGTCTGCCATTGGTGTTGCATAGCATCAATCTCTGTATGTTGAGATAGGCAACGTTAAGCAACCAAATGCTCACTTGAATGTGCATGCACATGTTCCTATGCATTCACAATGACACCACACACACACATCTCCAATGTGGTAAATCTGAACTGAACTCTCCAAAAGTGTCCACTGATTCCACAGGGAAATGTACACATTTGTAAAACACCAACAGGAATACAGTTTGTATATTTTTAAGATTGCTGCACACTTCTCTTAATCTGTAGATACAGCTGGTTCATACTTACTGGTTGGCATCCTGTTAGAGATGTATGTACACATAAATCTGGATGGCCCTTATGTTCTCTTCCAACTCTATGATTCTATGATTGTAAGTTTCCATTACACACGTGTATGTCCTTTTTGAGGTGCTGTGAGTGGGTGTTTGTATTTCCTTCCTCCTTCTGCAGTGCTCCATCTACGTATCCCTGACTTACTGAAAAGCCCTCGAAGCACTCGTGTAGCTATTCTGTGCTATTCTGTGCTTTGTGGGGAACAGGAAAGATCATGGAAGTGTCTGGCTGCATCACCATAACCAGACATGAAATGATGACATCTGTACTGAGATCTACCAGAGGTATCTGTGCAGTTGTAAATTTTCACATAGCCATATGCTTCTACAATCTTGTGTGCTCCCCACAATGCATGGAATGTCCATGTGGGGAACCTCAGAGGCTGTTCAGTAAGCTGGTAGGTGGTATATGACTCAGCCTAGCATAGGTCCACATGCAAATCTGCTATGTTATGATGAGCTCTATGGAATTTCAGCCACTGATTGATTTATAGATTAGATAGGTAGACAGACAGACAGACAGATAGATCAAAGAACAAAGATAGGAGCTACTTCATTGCCTGCCTCTGTGTGTATGTGTGTGTGTGCCTTCAAGCCACCTGTCAATTTACGGTGACCTCATGAATTTTGTAGAGTCTTCTTAGGCAAGGAATACTCAGAGGTGGGTTTGCCAGTTCTTTCCTCTAAAGTATAGCCTACAGCACCTGGTATTTGTTGGCTGTGTGTGCATGTGGCTTCAAGTTGCCTGTTGACTTACAGTAACCCCATGAGTTTCATAGGGTTTTCTTAGGCAAAGAATACTCAGAGGTAGTTTTGCCAGTTCCTCCCTTTGAAATATAGCCTATAGCACCTGGTATTCATTGGCAGTCTCCCATCCAAATGCTAACCAGGGCTGACCCAGCTTAGCTTCCAAGATCAGACAGGATCTGGAGCCTTTAGAGTATTGAGGTCCTGGTACTTCATTGCCTACATGGTAACAAAATGCAGCAAATTAAAACAACCAGTCAGATCCCTTTTTAACATCTCCTTGAAGTATTCCAAAGAAAGCAATCGCTTTCTACAACCTCCTTAGAAACCTTCATCTGTATCTAAACTCCTATGAAATTGTGGGATTTGGGTTTTCTCTCCCCCTCCCCCCAACAACACCTCTTTGCCTAATCTTCCACCTAAATCTACCTCCCTATAATTTAAAGCCATTGTTTGTTTTCTTTTATCTTGGCCTCCATCTATTAAAAATCATTGTTATTAGGCATTTATCTTGTTTTTGTCTCTTTGGGAGAATAACCTGACATGAACTATACAACTGGCATCTAAATTTCCATGCACACTTTTCAAAAAACATTTGCCCCATTGTTTCAGCCATGGCCTCACAACAAAACCTCGTATCATTTCCCCTCACTCCCACTCCTAATCAGAGTGCCATGTAATTGTTTTGTTTAGGAAAATATTCCCCAGATCGGCGTCTTGTTCCAAACAATTTTGCTCTTCTATGGTGCATTTGCCATCGCCTGATCTAATACCTATACTTACAATCTGAATCTTTTGAAACGGATTCCATTGTTCGTCATTATTTATTATGCTTCCTATTGTTTCCAGATGGTGCAAAGGAACAATAGATTCATTCACTCCTCTGGAAAAAAATGAACCCAAATTAATGGCAATATTGGGCCCTTCTCCTTCCCATGAGAGAGTCATAAAAGTTTTGCACTTCCTCTTCTATTGTGTCAGTGTGGCATACAACAAGTTGCGCTTTCAACAATACACCTGCCAGACTAATCAACAAACAAACTCAGGCCTGGTTCTCAGGCTCATTTTTTTCCAAAATGGTTAGGTCATTATGTTATTATTGCATGCCATTTGGAAGAACAGTGGTGATAAACTTTCCATCAGAGGAAGTTGCTCTCTATTGAGTCAGAGCATCTGTTACTCCAGTTGGCAGTGATGTAGACTCGAGTCGATCAACTTGGACTCAAGTCGGACTCAAGTCACTTCAATGACTCATCTTGGAATCGACTCGACAATAAATGATGCACTGTCTCGACTCATTTCATGGCTTGTATATTTTTAACAACCAACTTGCTGGCCTTGGTTCAGTAATATAATACATTTATCCTGAAATGTTACAGATCTGTAAACAGTTTTCCTCCTTTGAACACTTCCCTGATCTCATTGCTTTTTGCCTACTGGTCATGTGATGGAAGTGGTAAAAGCAAATCTCATTAGGCAATGGGCTTCAGGCGGAAGGGTCCTGCCAAAGCTTTTCAAATGCTTTAGGACTTTATCAGACAAGCCTCTTCCAATGTTGCTTTGCCGACATATTTTAAACTGTTTTTCCGCCGGCAAAAGAACCCTTCCTGTCAGACCTACCTTTTTTATCCATGAATAGGCAGCCCCAGCATTGACGGGTAGTGAATGGGACTCTGTTCACTTCTGTGCTTGTGATCTTGGCAATTCTCACAAGAAGACACGAGTGTGGTAAATTTGAAAAATAAAGAATAAGAAGCACGCAAAATGTAGACACAAGCACAGAAACACACTTTACAACTTAAAAGTGAACCAGGGAGGTTAAAAAAAAAAAGAATGTCCCCTACCTGGCTGTCATGATCTCACCTGGATCTGTTCTGTCATTGATGCTGTATTCATATGAGCACAATGGAGTGAGGTTCCAAATGCCAGCAATACCAGGGGGAAAGCGACATGGGAGATCTATTGATGTCTTGGCCCATCAATAAAATAGAACAGCTTTTGGACAAGACATTATCGCGGAAGGACATCATCTGATATGCACACCCTTTTGCATTAATTAGGTGTCATTATGATGTCATATTTGCTGCATCTGAAAAAGTCTTTAGAAGGCTCCTCTGATGTGCAGCAGGGACAGGCTGCTGAGCAGACCTCAACCCCTGCCTCAAGCTCATTGTCAAACGTGTTTGCTGATAATTATTTTTTTTACCTAACTTTGTGTACATCTTCCTATTTTCTAGTTATTGAATCTCTATCCCGCCCCCATACACACACACACACCACTGCCACCTTCCTTTTTTCTGTTAAAGTTGGCTCCCAGACTTGACACTTGACTTGAAAGTACCTTGCAAAGACTTGAGACTCGACTTGAGACTTGAAAGTAGAAACTGGACTTGGAGTAAAAGACCTGAAGTACCAAAAGACTGCCAATTGGTACAATATGCTAATTGGTAATATCTTTCCAGGGTGTCCAACAAAGGGTTGTGTGTTGTTTTTGGATTAGTTTGGTTTGGTAGAGTTTGGTGTGGATTTCTTTGAGCCTCAGCAAGTTCTGTTAATCGAGGAGTGTGGGACCCTTTGAAATGTGGTAGAAAAGTGGTACTTGCCAAAGTGACAAATAAATTGGTCTTAACACAAATCAAGCCAGAAATCTCTTTAGAAGCCAAAATGACTAAACTGAGGCTATCATACTTTGGATGTATCATAAGATGACATGACTCATTGGAAAAGACAGTAATGCTTGGTAAAGTGGGAGACAGAATTACAGGTGGATTGATTCAATCAAAGAAACCATGGTCCTGAGCAGGGCTGTTGGTGACCAGGGCTTTTTGTTCACTCTCATGCATAGGACTGCCATAAGTAAAAGCTGACTTGATGACAAATAACAATAGGTTTGTGTGTTTGTGTTGAGATCCACCTTACCTCAGTCAAAAAATGTAAGAGCCAGTACCAAAAACGTGAAAACTCCTTTAAGAATTTGGACTTTTGCTCCATCTATAGCCTGGGTATCTACACATTTATAACTTTTGCATTCTCATGTGTCCTCTCTTTTGCCGATTCAAATCTGTTCTATATCCAATACTGTCATTTTCCCCCATTTGTTTTATGGGTTGAGAATTGTCTCATTCTTTGCTTATTTTTTTCCAGTTGGGTACATAATTTGGTGCATTTTTTAAACTGCACATATTATTTACATTTATTTTATTTTTACCATTTAATTATTTTTTATTTGCCTTTTTCCCTTCTCCCCCATGCACACTGAGTAAAGTATGCTTAAGAAATGTTTTGTGTGGATTTCAAATGTGCACATTTTTCTCCACCAATTTCTAATATGGGCACTTTTTTTCATCTGGACACATGTGCACAGCTGTCCCTCAACAAGGGGTTTCTAATGAAACTTTTACAAGATACAATAATGAGAAGCAGGCTAGGATTACCGAATTTGAAAATATATTACAACACATCCTGTCTGGGATGGATAAAGGAATGAATAAGGTTAGAAGATGAAAGATTAATAACATTGGAAGGAATAAATATGAGATTCAGATATCATGCATATCTTTTTAATGATAAAATTAGAGTAAATAAAGACTTTAAGGAACATTTTATAAGGATATCACAGATAAGCATCTGGGGAAAATATAGAAGACTGGTCTCTGAAAAAAATCCACACTGTACTTCAACAAATGAAGCTTTTCATAAACAAGATGAAATGGCAACAAAATAGGTGTCTGAGGTACACAGACTTACTGAAAGAGGAAACAGGAATATAAATTAAAAAGAAGAGAAGAACTAGAAGCGGACGGATATAAATCTAATTGGTTTCTCTATAGACAAGTAAAAGAAAGGTTTAGCATGGATGAGAAACTTTATAGAATAGACTTTCAAGACTCAGATTTAGGGGAAATATTAAGAAAAGAAAAAGATCATTTAATTTCAAAAGTATACAGATATTTATTAAAGGTTGAAATGGAACAAAAAGAAATCAAGGAATACATGATCAGGTGGGCACAGGATATTGGAGGCAACATCAAATTGGAAGAGTGGCAAGGAACCTGGAATAAATGAATAAGATATACTTTAAGACAAAACTTGAGAGAAAACTATTTCAAAATGCAATATATGTGGTATCTGACTAACCAAAGATTAGCCAAAATTAACAAAAATATGGATAACAAATGCTGGAAATGTAGAGAAAGAACTGCGACACACTTCCATATGTGGTGGACATGTAAGAAGGCAAAGGAATATTGGAATAAGATAACAAAAATAATGTCTCAAATATTAGACTGCAATGTAGAAATGGACCCTAAACTATTCTTATTGAACATACCAAAGAAAGACCTTGAAAATAAATATGGAAAAATAGTCTTTTATATGGCCACAGCAGCTAGAATTATATATGCTAGGAAATGGAAGGAAAAACAAACTCTGGAAATTGCTATACGGATTGATAAGATATAAGAAATGATGGAGGCAGATAAGTTAACATATTTATTAAGAAATCAAACAATAGATAAATTTGAAAAAGAATGGAAAGAGATAATCGAGTATTTAGAAATGAATTAAGGCAAATGGTGAATAGAATATATTTGAAATGAAGAAAATAATAAAGATAAAGATAAGAAATTCAAGATTTTGTGAGCGACAATAGTGTTTAAGAAAGGAAGTACATAAAAAGTTTTAAAACAATTATAATATAGTATTACTTCCTCGAGAGGAAAAAGAAAGGAGAAAGAAGGAATAGGAAGAGGGGAAAAAATAATATTTTAGGTAAAAATCACCAATAATGAAAGCAAGAAGCCACAAGTGTTTTTGTGGGGGCTCTTTTGTGTTTTTTTTTCCTTTTAGATAAATTGTATGGAAAATAGAACTAATGTGTTAATGAATGTGAAATTAAACAACTAGATAATTAGAAGAATGATATGCTAGTGGATGAGAAAATATTAGGTTTTTTAAATTTATTGTTTACTATCTCTCTGGCTTTTCTTCGCAAACAAAGATTCAGGAAGGATTCATCCCGCACTTTCTGTAAGCACGCTGATGACTAAAAAGGCCAATCCGAGATAAACAAGTCCGGTTGCAGAAAGCACAGCAGAAGGTCTCCTTGGGTGATGTTTCCAGGTTGTGATTCTTTCTGCGTTGTCATTTCTCATCAAGACTTGTTTGGCGTGAGTTTTCAAATAAGGCTGCAGCATTGTGGATAATGTGTCTCCATGCCTCCCAATGTGAGGCCAGGGCGAACCATTGTGGGTGATCAATTTGGCTGAGCCTGAGATGTTGTTTCAGGGACTCCTTGTATCGCTTTTTTGGAGCACCCCTCTTACGCTGACCCGTGGCGAGTTCACCGTAGAGTACTATTTTGGGGAAACAATGGTCCTCCATCCTAGAAATGTGCCCTGCCCAGCGCAGCTGTGTTCTCAATATCATGGCCTCAATGCTGGTGATCCCTGCTTGCTCAAGGACAGCAACATTTGTCACATAGTCAGTCCAGTGTATAGTTAGGATTGTGCGTATACAGCGCTGATGAAAGCATTCGAGGAGTCGTAAGTGTTGGTGATAGTTGAGCCATGTTTCAGACCCATAAAGGAGAAGAGACAGTACAATGGCTCTATACACACTGATTTTTGTGCTTCGCCTCAGGTATTTATTACTCCAGACTCTTTTGTAAAGTCTTCCAAATGCGCTATATGCCTTTGCTAATCTGTGATCGATCTCTTCATCAATCTTGGCATCTGAGGAGATGGTGCTTTCCAGTAGGTGGACTGCTGAACGGACTTGAGCACATATTTGCCCAATGGCAATGTGGGGATGATGGTGTTCGTCCTGTGGTGCAGGCTGGTAAAGAACTTCTGTTTTCTTCAGGTTGACTTCCAGCCCAAACAGCTCTGCAGCTTTTGAGAAGCAGGATGTTAGGTGCTGCAGAGCTGCTTCTGTGTGGGCAACAAGGGCAGCAGCAGCAGCGAAGAGCAGCTCACGGGCTAGATAGTTTAGAGTCTTAGTGCGAGCCCTCAGGCGGCTTAAGTTAAACAAGCTACCATCAGTACGGTAACGTATATAGATGCCGTCGTCTTCTTCGAGCTCTACCATAGCCCTTTGGAGCATCATGCTGAAGAAAATTGTAAATAAAGTTGGAGCAAGAACACAACCTTGCTTCACTCCATTAGTTATTAGAAAGGGTTCTGAAAGAGCATTGCCATATCTGACTTGTGCTGGCCCTCGTATAGCAAGATAATCATTTTAAGGAATTTGGGGGGACATCCTAGTCTTTCCAGGATCTGCCACAGACCTTTTCTACTCACAGTGTCGAAAGCTTTGGTGAGGTCGACAAATGTTACATAGAGACCCTTGTTCTTCTCTCTACATTTTTCTTGCAGTTGTCTAGGGGCAAATACCATATCTGTAGTACTCCTATTGGCTTTCAGGAAGAAGTTGTTTTGCAATAGCAGGAACTAATCTGTTCAGGAGCATTCTTACAAGGATTTTTCCGGCAATAGATAGCAGTGTTATGCCTCGATAGTATGAGCAATCGGATTTTGCTCCTTTTTTCTTGTACAAGGTGATGATGACTGCATCTCGGAGATCTGATGGCAGTCCCCCCTTTTCCCAGCAATTCACAAGGAGTTCATGGAATTTATCATGGAGTACATGACCTCCGTGTTTCCAAACTTCAGGTAGGATTCCATCAATCCCAGCTGTCTTGCCATTTTTTTATCTGCTGTATGGACTTAAGGGTCTCTTCCAAAGTGGGAGCTATGTCCAATTCCCTTTTCATTGGTTTTTGTATCATATGTTTACTATAATATGGAATAAAAATTATATATTAAAAAAGAACCAAGAGGATTCCAATCTGCAAATGGTTCCACCCCACAGACAGACTGACTGAGACAAACCCATCAAACCGTAGATTGAAATCAGAGTCAGGACTTGATCAGATGAGGCTATAACTGCAGAATTACAATGTCACCGTAGCACAAACGATGTGATGAACTTGCTAACACACACTCACTGAAGCAACTTCCATCCAAATAAAATGGTTTATTGATCAAGGTAGTGTAGTAGACAGTATCATGCCAAAGCCAGCTCTAAGGATACCAGGCAAAACACACAGATATTACCCCTCAATTCAGTTTCGGTTCACACACACACATCAAAGCATAATGAGTATGCATTCCAATGTAGAGGTTCTCACACCAGTAAGTGGAAATATGACCTTGGTTCTCAGGCAGCAGAGGCACCAGAGATAACACTCTGCCAGTATCGAAAAGGTGGGCTGGAAGGGTTCCCAGCCAGCTGCACTCTGTACCCAGCATGCCACAGACTCATCTCAAGGCCTGGCATGGCAGTCGGGGCCTTTAGGCGAACTCATGAGCTAACCAACTATAATACCCAGCATCCACGCCAGGACGTGACAAACGGGTTCCTGCTATCGTGCGGTTACTGTGTGCTCCAGCCACAAATAATGATTGATGGGACAAGCCTTCAATATCTCTCCATTTCACTATTTTCACGGTATTGAAGAGCATGCAAAAACACGTCCTGCTTGAGTGGACAGCCCTCCCCACTCCCCACTCCCCATTCCCAGTGAGAAAATGTCCGGGTGAGAATGTGAAAATGATCTATAGGATGCTCTTTTAATGAATTGTCCCATTTCGTTTTCACATTTTTAGGTTTGTTTCAGTGTTTATGTGTTGAATTACTTTGTTAATTAAGAGGGTTTTGGTGTTTTTAAGTGCACTCACATCTTCTCGCAAGAACCACCAAAATCTCGCCCATGCTCAATCACAGAAGTAAAATCCCATTCTTAAAGTGTTAGTGGTGGTCATGCAATAATTCCATGGTGGTAGTATCACACAATTACAGTGATGTGTTATAATAAATGTAATAATGCCACTATATTTCTGCTTTCCTCAATAGTGGAATTACAGCATTTTTAGATGCTAGTCTGATAAAGTTCTCATTCCTCATCTATCCTCATCTGTTGTGTGCTCTGGCTGACAGTAGTTCTAGTCCAGGGTCTGAAGCAAAGAAATCTGTTCCATCAGCTACTCATTTATTTCTTTTGTTTAGATGCCACCTTTCTCCCAAAGTGGGACCCAAGGCAGCTTCCAGAAACAGTCAATTAAAAATGATTACAATAAAATTTAAAACAGATAAAATCACAGCAAAACATTTTAAAACCATTTTAACAATGAACAAAGTTTTAAAAGGTGAATAAAATATCCAATAAAAAGCTGCCCTCCCCTGCCTATGCATTAAAAGCCTGCTTAAACGAAACGTCTTTGCCTACTACATGAACCTTTTAATTGGCAACTCCAGGGAATGAACCTAGCACTTTCAGCATGTTAAGCACATATCCTATGGAGTATAGTTGCTCTCCTACATGAACACTGCTTGGCATCTAGCACATTGGTGATGCCACACACCAAAAGATGGTAGCCAGAATCCTATTGGGGACTTTGAATCTTCATAAGTGGACTAGTGTGGTTTGGGTGTTGGACTAGAACTCTGGAGACCATTTGGCCATGGAAACCCAAATCAGGACAATTGGAAGGTATGGTGTGTGTGACTGTGTGGCCTAAATTCAGTAGCCGATTGCAGCTACACTCAACTCATTGAATCAATTGCTGAATTGTGAACACACAGTTGTATAAATCCTATCAATTCAGTGGTGCTGCTCTTGTTGGAAACAGAGCCAGCATGGTATAGTGGTTTGAGTGTTGCACTATGACTCTGAAGACCAAGAAGGCCCTATCTCATCATGCCACCACCTGTGCTTGTGCAGGGTTTGAGTGCTGGATTAGGACTAGGGGGACAGGGTTCAAATCCCCACTTGGCCATAAAAACCTACTGTGTTACCTTGGGCAAGTCATACTTTCTCAGCTTCAGAGGCGGGCCATGGCAAAAACCCATTCTGAACAAATCTTGCCAAGGAACCCCATGATAGGGTTGCCTTAAGGGTGCCATAAGTCAAAAAGGACTTGAATGCATGCAACAACAACAACAAAGTGGACTTACATCTGCAGGAATTAGAACTGGATAGTTCTATAATATTCGTATCCAGTAAAGGGCTGCTGTTATGTTATTATGTGACTGTTGTATTTTAGGACCAATATACAACAGGTCCAATGCGGATCAGTCCCATTGTGCATTGGGACACCAGCTAGGGAGTGCTGATATGTGTCAGGACATTCTTGCCGGTGTCCTGTTATGCATCTTAGCAATTCACTAACAGGGTTTCTTAGCACCTCTGCTGTGTAGCTAAGTATACCTATAGTTATGTAATGTACACCGTGATAGAGGATCCCAGCCAGCACTTCCATGGGAGCCATGAGGGGTGCAAACTGACCCTGAGGTTCTAACTTGGAGTTTTACTTCTATGGTACATGTTCTTTCTCTTTGTCTCCTGTGAAAAGGTGAAATGGTTAAAAAAAATTAAACACAGAAAATGTGGGAGAGAGGCAAGGAATTCAGCTGCCCCTTTTCTTTATTATAAAGTCATTTCCCCCCACCAAATCACCTTTCTGACACATTTGTCCATATTGATTAGATGCTTTTAGAAGGGCATTGTCTGACCTGTCGAAATCTATCAATTGCTCTTCGGCTGATGCCTAATTCCCAGACTCCTGCATCTTCTAACAGTGCAGTGGGGCTGGTATTCATGAAAGCGTCTCTCTCCCTCCATCTCTCCCTCCCTTGGCTAAAAAAAAAAAGAAAAAAAAAGATCAATATTCATGTGCATATTAAATCTGCATTAACATTGTTTTTCAATTTGGTCTTTTAACTGACCCTCCCTGATAGTCCCCCACTACCATACACACACACCTCCTCTTTCCTTTTCCACAGCGCTAAATGTATCACTGGTAGCATTTGACGCATACAGATTTGATACCATATTCCCATGATGTTTGGATGAGTTATTAGAAACTTGTTGCACATTAGGATAAATGCATATTCCCCATGGCTTTCATTGTATTTTCATTTAGTGAGCTGCAAACTTGACTATTAAATATGTTTGGCCCATTTAAAAAAAATCTTAAAACACACAGAGAGAGACTGAAACACCCTGTTTTGTAGGAAAAGGAGGCCTTAATTGTTCCCAAGGTATTGGATAATCCACTTCTGATGGGTCTTAGGTTGAACTAATAGGCAAGCAACTTACAGCTTAGCTGCACTGGATTTTAATCGGGTAATGAGCCACAGAATTCTCAAGTTCAAAACTTGTCAAAATGAGCAGATCATTGCATTAGAAGTTGAAGCAAATCTCTAAACTGATTTTCTTTTCTTTATTTTAATTTTTTTTTAAGCAATTAATCATTACCCCAGAAAAGGGAGAGTTTTCCAAGCTAGTTGAAAGCTTCCCTGGTTAATAGGCAGAAAACAACTATGAAGTCTTAGAATAATTCAGTCTGTTTGCAGTGGGCCCTTGGTATCTGCTAGGGTTTGGTTCTAGCTCCACCACCCGTCCCTGTAGATACCACAATCCGTGGATAATCAAGTCCAATGATATAAAACAGTGTAGTAAAATGGTGTCCCTTATATAAAATGGTGAACAGTAAGGTTTGCTTTTCGGAATTTATTTCCTGAATATTTTTAAGCCATGGTTGGTCAAATCCATGGATGTAGAACCCATGGATACAGGAGGGCTGAACGTATTTGGATTTTTAACTCTTCTCTCTTTTTCGTTGGGTATGGAAGAAAATGAGCAGATAAAATTGCCATCCGAACAAATCATTAATCTATTTATTTATTTTATTTGTATGCTGCCTTTCTCTCAAGATGAGACCCATGGTGACTAATCTAAAGGTGAAGCAAGCAAAGGATATCAAAATATATCAGAATATTTTTCCACCTTTCCAAAATATACTTTTCACTCAGGGCATCTTACAGCAAGGAGTTGCACAATTGCATCTGCCAATCTACAGTTGTCCCTCCACATTCACGGATTTGGCATTCACAGTTTTAAGTATTCAAGGCTTGAAAATATTCTTTAAAAATAATAATCCAAAAAGCAAACCTTGATTTTGCCATCTTATATAAGGGACACCATTTTGCTATGCCATTGCATATAATGGGACTTGAGTATTCACAGATTTGGGTATTCACGGTGGTTCCTGGAACCAAACCCCAGTGAATGTGAAGGGACAACTGGATCTTTATCTCCAATCTAAATCCAGTTCTTAGTCCCACCTAGAGTAGATTCTTTTGAACCTATGAAGTGGAAATAGATGTTGACTTACAAAGTTACCATTGTTTCAAGAGATCTATTTTAGTTGGGACTGAAAGTTGATTTTAAGCTTCTATCTCCCTCATACATCTCAATGGCCATGATCCTGCATCACTGCTGGGTAGCATAAATCTCCACCACATAAGAAGTTACGTATCAATTGTGCTTTGCAGCCCCTGGGTTGAATGGCAACATTGCACTGAGACCTAACCAAGACACCACATGTGCAACCAAATGCAAGGGGAGAGGGTTGTGTGCATCCATGCAAAATGTGCAAACTCACATCCCTGAGCAATGTACAATTGGGCATCCATGTGCAATGTACATCTATGCACCATGCCCATCTGCATACACAATGGCACCACATAAGCAACTCTTGCTTCCACAACTTTCTCCTGAATGCAGATATTCTGCACCACAGAAAAGTGTCCAATTGCTTCCTAGAGAGAACTTGTGCGGGTATAAGACTGTCAGTATACCCTACTACTCCCTCCCCCATGGTATCTCATAACTGGAAATATTGGACACTTTTCAGGGTCAGGTTGGCTGGGGCAAACCAAAAAGGTCAGCTGGAGGTCACAATGACCTGGGATGTGTCTAGAAATATAATGGTGAGAAAGCCCCAGTTAGGATTATTCAGAAAACCCCTTATTAAGCACAGTCATTAAGGAGTTATGTGCTGGTCCTTTCTTCCAACCCTGGGCATTTCAGCAATGATTCAATCAACCAATTAAGTGACCTTTCCTTAATCTTTTCCTATGGAAATCTTTCCTATACCCCCTTCTCCAACCTTGCAATGTTGTCACAAACCAATCAATTTATATCTCCCAGCAACTAAAGCAATCAGTTGAGTTTTGGTTCCCTTTGTCTATCCCATGGGAAAGCCATCCAGGCTTTGTCTTTACCAGAGTGCCACTTCAGGATATGAAATAGGTTATAAATATTATACCCTAGACTCCAGCTAAGTGTGGCACAGATGGACACTGACACTGCCAGATTCTTTGTGCCACCCTTAGACACCAGTCTGAGTGTCTTCACTGCATGGAACTCTTCACCCTATCTTCCCAGACTGCTCTCTATCCAGCCTCCGCACCTTTCTTTCCAATAGCCTTGTACGGTTCTTAAGAGTGCATGTTTTGTATGTTAGCATATCCCCTGTGTTATTTTCAATAAAAATACTTTATTTCACTTTAACTGGAGTGCTCTCCACAGTTAGTACTGTTATGCATAGGTGAAAGGATCCCCAAACTTACCTTCTTCTCACAGGGCTCCTTTTGAGCTATTAATTCCCCTAAACATTATGGAGATTTTGGCATCACAAGTGGGGTTCCAATGTACCCCCACTTCTTCGGGTAACAAGACATCAAGAGGATTCCAGCCCAGGTGTATGTATATAATTCCTTCTGTTTCCAGTGTTCAGACTGATATGACCATTGCACCTGTAGCTAGGGTTGCCAGGTAAAATAAAGGATACAGCTCCTGGTTGTGTGGAAGAAGGATTTTAGCAAGTGTCTTCTTCATGACTATTAAAAGAAAGGAGCCCCACCCCTTATTTCATCTGGGAACCCCTCCTGTAGCTGAAACAGCATTATTCACATTCAAAACAAAAGTAAAATCAGGCTGGCTGAATCCCAAGGTTTTGTAGAACAACCAAAACCAAGGAAGAATCCTATAGGGAGGGAGAATACATCATCCTCTGCCATTGGATAATCAGACTTGGATTGGTGGAAGTTGTTTTCTTAACACCATTTGGAGAACCACACTTTCCCTGGCTTGAGTTTAGAATGGGAGATCTAAGGACATGTTGGAGTCCAACCTTAGCTTTGATAACAAGCCGACTTTTCCAACAGGATTTCCTCCAGATGTGCTGAAGTACAAGCCCTATCATCCCCAAGAGTTAAGAGTCCAGCATATCTGGAGGGCACCAGGTTGGAGGAAGCAGATCTAAGTATGCTTCCTCCGCCCTTGCTGGGATAACGAGGAAAGTCATCTGGAAAGACACCCCGGGACAACGTGAAACAAACAATGGCTATGGCCTGACTTCATTTGTCCAAATGGGCTTGGAGGACATCCAAAATGTTCAAGTAATCAAATGCTCCAATAAAGGTAAGTGCTATTTGCACAGGGGGTTAGTGTGACCCGAGGCTATGCGGGTGATACACAGTGAATTTGGATAACTAGCTGCTTCAAATTTGTGGGGAGGGCGGCCAGGTCAAAACTTCAAATAACAGCTACATTATGGAACTCAGATGTCCTTTTCAGGGAGTTCTCTGGCATTTCATTTTTTGAACAGAAAGGGTACTGCAAATGTGCCTGGATTCATTTGTAGCCTGAAACATAAATGCTTGTGGGAGGGGTTATTTCCATGGGCAAGATCCTATTTGGAGTTGAGGAAAGTCCGGAAGGATAAAGGTGGCCAGCCAGGCAGTGACATAGAAAAATTTCCCTGTATACAACCATGCCTCCCCAGCCAACCAGTGGCAGTTTGGGTCAAGATGTGGAGCTTTGACAAGTGTCTTTGGGCAGCTGCTGTGCAGTGGGGCAAAAACTTTGTGCAAAGAGGTACTGATTACCACCTTGTACAACTTTTTTAAATTAGTTACAGTAGGTCCTTGATATCCACTGGAGTTTGGTTCCAGGACCACCACCACCCGTGAATACCAAAATCCATGGATGCTCAAGTCCCATTATATACAATGACATAGTAAAATGGTGTCCCCCTTTATATAAATGGCAAAATCAAGGTTTGTTTCTTGGAATTTTTTTTGAGGGGGGATATTTTAAAGCTGGGGATGGTGGAATCCATGGATACCAAATCCATGGTTAGAGAAGGCCAACTGTACATTAATGTAAGCCCCAGTTATGTTTGCATAAAGACAGAAGAAGAGTCCAATCAATACAAGCAAAAAGAAGACTCTTCTGGCAGAGATCCACACCCCTTGTCCCCAGAATTCCAGAGTTTCCTGAATCTCACCACCAATATGGCTCTTCTAGTTGGGGAATTTTGGGCATTGTAGTCCAACAAAGTAACTGTCCTCTGCTCCAGTCGGCAAGCATCCCAGTTCTATGTATAATGGATTAATTTTTTTTCCTTTCTTTTCTTCTGTTTCTATTCTACTATTACTGTCTGACATTTTATAGTGACTAGTAACAACAAAATACACATGTTCAATTGTATTCTACTGTTTTTTGATAAATAAAAAGGAATTATATATAAAAAAAAGCATCCCAGGAATCAGGTGGTTAGAATTCAAGAGCTGTTGAGTAGTTAATTCAGTCCAGGTCAGTCACAGGGTATCCAACAGGATGAAGGGAAAAGCAAGAGGATGGTCATCAGCCAGTCCAGGAATTGTTCAGCAAGACAGTAGTCCAGATAAACAAAGCTATCAAGAAGTAAAACAAGAGTCGGAAATTGTAGCCAGTCCAGGGTCAGGAAAACATGAATGCCAAAGAATATTGCTAGTAGTCAATAAGGAGGGCTGAAAACAACAAAGCTGCCAGGGAGTCCCATCTTGGGAGAAAGGCAATATAAATCCAATATATAAATAAAGGCTGAGAGTTATAGACAGCTGTTTCCAAAACATCAGGCCTAATGAGGTCAGCATCTCCTACTTAATAACCACTGGGAACACACAATCTCTCTTTGTCACTCCATGAATGATGGCAATGGGTCTTCATTGTCTCCAGCCTCCTTTTTGGGGGACAGGACTCCCACATCAGGAGCTGAAGATTCCTGACAATCTGCCTCTGCCTGTTTAAATCTTCCTAATCCAGACTGTGAATTATGACAGTAACTTCCCCAAGCTTTGCTCCCACAAGGCATTCTTCTTCCAGCAGTGCATACCTTGGACACCTAAAATGTAATGTGTCAGACACATCTGTAGATGCTCAACATTCCTGCAAATAT
Organism: Gambelia wislizenii; assembly: GCA_030847615.1. NCBI lineage: Eukaryota > Metazoa > Chordata > Lepidosauria > Squamata > Crotaphytidae > Gambelia > Gambelia wislizenii. Next base: position 15,031,643 of record JAUMIR010000001.1, on the reverse strand, counting down.
TGGGGGGGGGGGCAGAGAGAATCAACAAATGATAGCGCCATTCTGTTGGCTACTCAGGTATACAAATAACTTGTTGGCATCATAAGTGTGCTCCACTTATAATTCATTGGATTGGGAGTGAACAATGCTTCAGCTGTCACCAACATCCACTACAGGCACCCAGAAATGTAAGGTTGGCATGAGACCCCAAAAGAGGCCTTGCTAGATCAGAATGTTTTCTCATCAAGTGCAGTCTAGCTGGCAGTATCTTCCAGGGACTTGCACAGCAGTTTTTCTCAGCACCTAAAGTGCAATCTCTTTTGAGTGGAGGTGGAGGGCTCTCTTCTTGATCTCTGTTCCCTCTCCATACAAGTGGGGCACTAGGAAGAGTGTGTTTTTTAAATCAATATTAACTAATATTGATTTAAAATTATTTAACTAATGTGTGTTTTTAACTAATATTATGTTTATGTGTTTGTGTTTTGTTCTTTGCCTCAATTCACAGGGAGAGGTGGGTAAGAAATAAAGATGATGATGATGATGATGATGATGATGATGATGATAGTATCTGGAGCTCAGCTATGATAGCATTAACACAGTTTCACCACCATGTCACCCTGAATACAGGGAGCTTGTCGTATTTAGGAAGCTAAGCAGGATCAGCCCTACTTGGATTGGAAACGACCATGTAGAGATGGAAAGAATATTCATTATGATTTGTTCCCAGATCAAAAAATAGGATTCCCAATGGCTGGGAAACCCCCATTGCTAAAAATAATAAATCCGTGAGTATCTTGTGCAGTTCTCCCTGAATGTCCTGAAGTGGTTGTGGAGGAATTATTCTGTGTAGAAAAACATATTTTTCCACAAAAACCTGTTTTCTGCCCAGAAAATAGATTTTCTGCATCACACTTCCCCATATCTTCTATGCAGAAAATATTGTTTCCTGTGTCAAAAAAAATTTCAAAGGAAAAAATATTTTTTGTGCAAAGAAAACCAAACATATGTGTGTGTGTTTTTCTATGCAGAATAATTTCTCCACAACACTTCAGGACATTCAAACATGGGGAGAATACTGTAGAGGAACATTAGTTTACTCCTGCAGTGAGGAGAAAATTCATAATTATTCATCCTCGCATACACAGGCAAAATAGATGAACATTTACCTCCCCACACTAGGGAATATCAGGAATTTCCAGATGGACATAGGAAAGAATCATGCATGAAACCCTGGAGTACTGCTGCCAGTCAAAGCTGTTGATACTGAGTTAAATGTACCAGTGATCTGACACAGGACTTTATCAGATGGAGTTGTAGTCATGGAATTACAGTGTGACAGTGCCACAAATGGGTTCTTGTTATTGCATGATGTCATCCTACTCCCATGGTTAATGTGTGATCCACCTGTTAATTGTTCATTACTTTTCATTGACAGGAAAATCTGTGAATAGCCCTTAATATTGTTCTTTTTGCAGTAGTGACAAGCTTGCAAAATCATGTTCTGCTGTAATTGGGCAATTACAGCATGAATGGGTGGTCCTTTTCTCCCCTTCCCTTTCCCAAGAACACAAGATGCTCTTTTAATGAACTGTCATCTCGTCTTGATACGTTTTTATGTTTAAGTATTTATTTGTTAATTTCTTTGGTTATGTATGTAGTTTTGGTGTGTTAAACAAAGTCGTGTCTTCTCACGAGAACAGCCGAAATCTTGCCCATACAAAATCATGGAAGTAAAACCCCATTCTTAAACTGCAACTGGTGGTCATGTGATGATTCCATGGTGGTAGTATTGTGTGATTACGACATCTCTCTGGCTATTTTTTCGCAAATGAAGATTCAAGAAGGACTCATCCCGCGCTTTCTACAAGCGCACTGATAACTGAAAAGGCCAATCTGAGATAAACAAGTCCGGTTGCAGAAAGCACAGCAGAGAGTCTCCTTGGGTGATGTTTCCGGGTTGCGATTCTTTCTGTGTTGACATTTCTCTTCAAGACTTGTTTGGCATGTGTTCTCAAATAAAGCGGCAGCATTGTGGATAGTGCGTCTCCATGCCTCCCGATGTGAGGCCAGGGCAGACCATTGTGGGTGATCAAATTGGCCGAGCCTGAGATGTTACTTCAGGGAGTCTTTGTATTGCTTTTTTGGAGCACCCCTCTTATGCTGACCCATGGTGAGTTCACCGTAGCGTATTACTTTGGGGAGGCAATGGTCCTCCATCCTAGAAACGTGCCCTGCCCAGTGCAGCTGTGTTCTCAATATCATGGCCTCAATGCTGGTGATCCCTGCTTGCTCAAGGGCAGCAACATTTGTCACATAGTCAGTCCAGTGTATATTTAGAATTGTGCATATACAGCGCTGATGAAAGCGTTCAAGGAGTCATAAGTATTGGCGATAGGTGAGCCATGTTTCAGACCCGTAAAGGAGAATAGAAAGTACAATCGCTCTATACACACTGATTTTTGTGCTTCGCCTCCATAATTAATGGAGTGAAGCAAGGTTGTGTTCTTGCTCCAACTTTATTTACAATCTTCTTCAGTATGATGCTCCAAAGGGCTAAGGCAGAGCTTGAAGAAGAAGACAGCATCTATATACATTACCGTATTGATGGTAGCTTGTTTAACTTAAGCTGTCTGAGGGCTCGCACTAAGACTCTAAACTATCTAGTCCGTGAGCTGCTCTTCGCTGATGATGCTGCCCTTGTTGCCCAAACAGAAGCAGCTCTGCAACACCTAACGTCCTACTTTGCAACAGCTGCAGAGCTGTTTGGGCTAGAAGTCAACCTAAAGAAAACAGAAGTTCTTTACCAGCCTGCACCACAGGACGAACACCACCATTCCCACATTGCTGTAGGCAAATTTGTGCTTAAGTCCGTTCAGCAGTTCAGCTACCTGGGAAGCATCATCTCCCCAGATGCCAAAATTGACAAAGAGATTGATCACAGATTAGCAAAGGCATATAGTGCATTTGGAAGTCTTTACAAAAGAGTCTGGAGTAACAAACACCTGAGGCAATTACGGCATAGTATTGCACAATTACAGCGATGTGCAATCATTCCTGTTATCATGCCACTATGTTTCTGCTTTCCTCAATAGCGGAATTACAGATTTTTCATATGCTACTCTGATAAAGTCCTTTGTATAAGGCAGGTTCCCATGTTCCCATGTTCTTTTCATTCAAATTGTTCCTTCTATAATGATTCCTGTATAACTGGGGCACCATGGACACCAGCAATAGAGAAGCATGGCTGGGCCAATTCGTTGTGCAGAACTAATGGGAAAACTTCCCTGAGATCAGAACTCTGTTTGCACATAATGGGCCGGGAAACTTAGTATTCTAAACCAGTGTCTTATGAGTATCAACTGCATCGCTCCAGAGACAAATGGCTCCAACACAGCTGCCTCCATCTGAGCATCACTTATCAACCACTCATTGTTATAAAATTATCAGAATTGTATTTTCCAGTCCTGAAAGACTGTAGTTTTGCAAACTGTTGCTGGGAGACATTAAACACAGATCATTTCTACTGACTTGTCACTTAAATTTTATGATGTTTTCCTGAAAGCACTTTTAAAAAATCCTGAACTCATTTAAGCTTTTAAAGTCCCTAATATTTAATATCTAATGAAATGATTTGAACTTTTATTTGATTGTAAATTCTGTTTGCCATGTTGTCGCAGACAGGTGGCATAAAATATTCAATTTTTCTCCCCACTTTGATGGCATAAATACTTCAGTGTCCTGCTGGTAAGATATATCAATCAAATCAAAGGTTCAAAAATGGGTTATTATCCAGGTGTGGGGATGAGTGCAAAACCCAAGGCTTTAGTTCGCAGTCAATAGGTAAAGAATGCCTTCACAGTCAATAAACGGCTGCTACATGTACCACTTGCAGAGTTATTACTGCAGAGTTCATAAAGTGGAACGCAGCAGTTCTGACAGAACTGTAAGAGGCTGTGTTTTTCAGATTTTTTTTTTTTAAATTGCTGGTCGTATTGCAAATAAAACAACAGTGTTCCAAATCTATGTAAAGATTGACTTTTCATGGAGGACACAGGCAAAGCACAAATTCTCGTCCATATAGTGATTACCAGGACCTCAAGGTGATGACATTGAAAGCCTGAAATGGTTTTAGAGCTCAGTGCTTGAAGGAGCACCTCTCTCTGTACATATTTGCCTGAGAAGTGATAGAATCATAGAATCATAGAGTTGGAAGAGACCACAAGAGCCATCCAGTCCAACCCACTGCCATGCAGGAAGACACAATCAAAGCATTCCCAACAGATGGTCATCCAGCTTCTGTTTAAAAACCTCCAAAGGAGACTCCACCACACCCCCAGGCAGTGCATTCCACTGCCGAACAGCTCTTACTGTCAGGAAAGTGGAATCTCTCTTCCTCTAGTTTGAGATCACTGCTCCATGTCCTAGTCTTTTGGAGCAGCAGAAAACAAGCTTGTTCCATCCTCAGTATGACATCCCTTCAAATATTTAAACATGGCTATCATGTCACCTCTCAACCTTCTCTTTTCCAGGCTAAACATATCAAGCTTCCTAAGCCTCATAGGGCATGGCTTCCAGACCTTTCACCATTTTAGTCACCCTCCTCTGTACACATTCCAGCTTGTCCTTATCCTTCTGGAATTGTGGTGCCCACAAAAACAACAACAATAACAATAATAATACAATTACACCACCCATTAAACCTTCCCCCAGAGGCACTGAAGGGGGAGGGAAGACTTTTCTCCTGCTTCTTCCTGCAAGTTTGGGGTTGGCATGGCTTCCAGACCTTTCACCATTTTGGTTACTCTTCTCTGGACATGTTCCAGCTTGTCACTATCCATAAATTATTATGCCCAGAACTGGACACTCAGTATAGGCCCACTGAGAGGCACCTGGCACAACTGTCGGCTTTGCTTGTATCAGAGAGACTTGTAATATGCTATATTGTGCCTTGCGAAATTATCTCCAATGGGATTTATGTTTTGAAATAGTGAGGCTTGGGCATATTAAAGTCTGAAGAAGTATATATGTATGAAGATATTATTTTAAAAAATCACAAAATTGAAGCATACTTACCTGTCCCTTGGAAGACTAAACATCATTCGTGGCTTACCTGATAGTATCTGGATTAATACACTGAGTGCCTTAAGTACAATATATGGAGGTCCCATCACCACTGCAATTATAAGGATTATTTTCGGGACTTTTTACAAGTAAAATCAATAGACTGGATACAAGACAGCAGCTTTTGCTTATTTATTTATTGTATGTCACATATTTATTGTATTTATTATTTATTGTTGACAATAGACACTTATGCACTTTTGAATACACATGGTGTTTTTCATAATAAATTGTACGAATTATCCATAATAATTGTAATTCTCCCAGATGTAGTTGTTGTAGTTGTTGGTATAGAAACCTTCCTGTGTGTGTTCGGTAAGGAAGAGCTGTTTGGCAGTGGAATGCACTGCCTTGGAGTGTGGTGGAGTCTCCTCCTTTGGAGGTTTTAAAAAGAGACTGGATTGCCATCTGTTGGAAGTGCTTTGATTGTGTATCCTTGCATGGCAGGGGGATCGACTGGATGGCCCTTGTGGTCTCTTCCAATTCCATGAGTCTATGATTCCACTTTAACTGCCATGGAAACATCCTATGGGATCCTCGAGTTTGTAGTTTGGTGAGGCACTGGAGTTCTCTGGCTGAGAATTCTAAGAACCTCTCCCTAAATTGCAAATCCCAGGATTCCACAGGATAGAACCATGACAGTTAAATAGTCCTGTATTTGTATAGTGTGAAAGGAGAGGAAAAGGCATGAGTAGAGAGGAAGGAAAAGAATGAAGAGCAAGAGATGGCCATGCCACCTAGAGATTCTGAACGCTGTAGTCAAAAAAGTAACTTTTCCAAGTTCTGGTATCACCCAATGGAAATGTAATTTGCCATGTGCATTAAAGGGCAGACACAGATAGCTCAGAGGGGGGCTGATTTAGCTCCGCAACACAGATATGTATCCAGATGTCAGTCAGCTGCATAAGCATCTCTGGTATATGATGTCAACATCCGGGGGTTTCCTTGTCAGGGCAAGCATTCAATCCACTCCTGGTTGCAATCTGACTTTAAAGCTGGAGTCCGTCCCCAAAATAGGCACAGTAACTTACATAGGTCCTTTAAAGATCTGACTAAGAATCCAGAGTAGATTTGCCACCTTACTGATATGGAAGCCGCCATCCACCACTGGTATGTGCCTTTGCCACGGAACCAGTTGCCAACTGGTGGTGCATAGCTGTGCACTAATGAAAGTAATTAGAACACTATTCCTAATAACAACAGAACAACAATAATGACTCCACCTTGTATTAGAACAATTAGAGACTGGAACACGGAGCAATGGGTGCAAGCTCCAGGAACAGAGATTCCACCTCAACATGAGGAGGAACTTTTTGACAGCAAGAGCTGTTCGGCAGTGGAACACACTCCCTCGGAGCGTGGTGGGGTCTTCTTCCTTCGAGGTCTTTAAACAGAGGCTGGATGGCCATCTGTCGGGGATGCTTTGATTGTGATTTCCTGCATGGCAGGGGGTTGGACTGGATGGCCCTCGTGGTCTCTTCCAACTCTGCAATTCTATGATTCTATGATTCTATAAGATAACCCCAAATGGCATACATTCATATCTATTTATATCTACCTATAGCTATATCTTTCTGTGTGTGGTAGGAGAGAAACAGGAGGAGGAGGGGGGGTAATCTTCCTCCTCCCATAAATGGATGGATAGATGATAGATAGATAGATAGATAGATAGATAGATAGATAGATAGATAGATATTTCCATTAAAAACAACAAATATTACATGCAGATTTTGGATTTTAAAAAATCCTTAACAGGAAACAATGGGCACTTCCTTTGGAATAAAATTGCAATCTTGAAAGAAATCATATGTGCTCTCAGAAGAATGTGTTCTCTAAAGAAAGAAATTTTTTAAAAAAACCACCCACATGTCTTAGCTTGAAGTGAGCCATGGCAAAGGAACAGAGAAAGGGGAGAGACAGGACCCTTTGCCCCCTTGCCCTGTCTTTGGAGACCCACATTTGAATATCACATCATACAAAGAGCTAAGTACTTGCTGGTCTGTTACCCCCTGTGAATTCTTTGTCTTCTAAGATGTAGGTGTTTGGGGATGTAGAAAATTACCTTGTCTGCACTTTTCATGGCTAGGTGGTATTAAAAAGACAGTAAAAATAGACAACTAACAAGGGAACATCTTTACAAGTGGGCACAGAAACATTTAGACCCAAGGTTTCTCTCTCTCTCTCTCTCTCTCTCACACACACACACACACACACACACACTCCAGGATATGAGTGATCAATGCCCCTACTGTGCAGGACTCCAGATGAAATCACATGCGAGAGCGGACAGAACACCTTCTTCAGTGGCCTCCTCTTGTACACTCTTTGGGACAACATGAACTGACTCCACCAAAACCCCCATTTTTTCTCCCCTTCCTGTCCCAACTAAGATGGGCATGAAAGGAGGGCAGGGTGTACCCAGGAGCATGTGGAATTCAGAGCTGCCAGCATTGGTATCTTTGCGATCACTTTCCTCAAGAAGGCCTCGCGCGGGCCCAGAGAGCCTCTGGATAAATTGTATTTTCCAAGGGTTAATTAAGCTGTCTTGAGCTTCTGCATGAAGTGTAGGGACAAACTGGCACTTGCAGTGTTTTCTGAAACCTGCTGTCGACATTACAGTCCCTGCTGCTTTTAGCTGTATCGATCGGATGCCTGACCTGTAAAATCCTTGATGGCGCGAAAGGCTGCAAGCTTACTGGAGCTTTCCATGGAAGCTTCAGGACAGCTTGTGTAGTCAAGTACAATTACCTGTCCCTCCAGGAGAGCCAATTAGTTCACAAAGAGCTGGAGCAGAACAAATGTTTTGTGTGTGATTTTAGAATCTTTACAGGGGGAAGGAAAGGGGGGGAAGAGAAAGAGAGGAGAAGAGCTTTGTTCTCCCCATCCTTTTGTTTCTAATGTTACTGTATGATTATTGTTCAACTTGTGTGGCAGTATGTTTGTCTGAGATCTGTAGATCTCCCTTTGGGATTTTATTTTTAAAGCAAAAACAAAACAAAAACAAAAACAAAAAAAACTAGAGCTATATATGGTGGTGATGCTTATGATAATGGTGATGGTGCTAATGCTACTACCACTGTCCCTTATACTACTACAAACAACAACATGAAATTGCTGCAAATCCCTGGAATAAAGAGCAGGGGGTCTTCTCAGATTGGAGAAGCAGCTTGCTTGATATTTCAAAGGGTTAATGTTTTTTTGGGGGGGGCTTATCTTGTCCCTAATCCTCCACTAACTCCCACCCTGTTGACCTGGCTATTAGGATTAGGATGTATCAATGGCTAAAAGAGAGGCCGCTTGAGGTAATTGTCCAAATACTTTGGATGTCGTAAAGCGAATGCTGATGATAATAGCCTTCAGATTCTCTGAACTGACCTGGCCTACAAAAAGTGGTGGACTCCCATACCCTCCAACATTTCACAGCTCAAAACAGGGACATATGTGTCCAAGTAACATCAGAGTGTGGTCAAGATGGCAAAAAAAAAAAAAAGATGAAAGAGGATGTACACACACATCCTAGGAAAGGCTACAGCAGATTGTTTTTGCCTGAGCCAACTAGGAAAGATTTGGCCCACCTCTCCTTTCCCCAATGCTGAAGTAATTGAATATAAGCTACCTTCACATTAATTATCAGCAATTGAAGTAAGCTGAGGGAAAAGGGGGAAAGTGGGAGAAAAGGATATAAAAACTGGGACATTTTAAAAGGAGCTGAAAAGTGGGATGACAGATGATTAATCAGGACTGTCCCAGCCAAACTGGGACTATTGGAGGGTATAGACTCACTAGTGGGGGGGGGGTTACAGTAGGAGTGAGGAAAGTGTGGCCCATGGGTGGCATGTGGCTCCAGATTTCTTCTTTTTTGTAGCCCTTGGTTCTCCAGACCACCACCACCCACAAAATCTGAAATGATGATGATGATGATCATCATCATCATCATCACCACCGCCACCACCACCACCACCACTACCACTATCAAATCATAGGGTTGGAAGGGGCTCCATAGGCCATTCAGTCCAACCACCCACTCAGTGCAGAAAATCCAGCTGTAGCATCCCCAACTAGTAGCTGTCTTTCCCTTTCTGAAGATGTCCATATAGACTCCACCACTTCTCTACGTAATTGGTTCCATTGTTGAACAGTCCTTACTGTCACCACGTTTCTACTACTACTACTGTCGTCTTTATATATATATCCTACTTTTTCTCCAAAATTAGGACTCAGGGAGGTTTACAGATTAGAACCACTACAACTCAGCTAAAAACATACAAAAAATGAGCATTAGAACAGAATTAAAGTACTGTGTTCACAATATTAAAACTTGTTTTAAAAAAATGAATTTAAAACATATACAAAATTAAAAACAGTTCCATTTAAAACAATACAGAAACCTCTTAAAAGCCTATTATTTTAAAACCTTCTGTTTTAAATGCTTGTTGGAATAAAAAAGTCTTTGCCTGCCAATGGAAAGATGGGGAAAAGAGGGCCATTCTGGCCTCCCTGAGAAGGGACTTCCAGAGTCAGGAGCACCCACAAAGAAAGCCCTGTGTCATGACCCCATCACCCATGCTTGTGCAGGGTTTGCGTGCTGGATTAGGACTAGGGCAACAGGGATCAAATCCCCATTTTGTCACCTACCCTGACACCCATGCCCCATATCTGTAATAATAAATTGGCAATATTTAATAATTAGGTCAAATGTGGCCTTCCCCGTAGTGTGACCATTAAACCTGGGAAATTCCACAGCCAGTAATCCCAAAGACAAACTTTGCTCAGTCAGGTATGCACTTAAGGAGGGGCTGCCCAAATTCCAAAGAGATGTTAATTTGTAAGGTAACTACGTGCTTGAACACCTGCCTAATCCTATCAGCCAAAGTTGGGATACTCAAACCTGTAAACAATTCTCATACCTTTACCCTTCCACAAACAAAGAACGTTCCTTTCTCTATTCAATCACAAAGTAGCTGCACATTAAGAACCGTTAACATATCTGGAGTGTCTATTGTCTCTCCCTGATCAACTCCGAGAAACATTGTTTTTCCACTATAAATCTCACCCCCAGAAGGCAGTTATTGACTATAAAAAAACTTTCAAAACTCCTCTCAGGTTCACACAGTTCCTCTTCCTCTCCACTCCACGTTAAACTGTGTAGCCATTCCTGATCAGGACCCCCACTCTACTGGTTTCTTCCATGACCTTATCTCCCCAGATTGGCACACTATCACCTGAAAACAAACTTCCTCCTCTATTCCTCTATCCCAATACTACATACTTTATTCGCTAGCCTTGCATGAATGCTTGAAGCCTGAATGTGTGTATCAGTGTTGTTATCATTGTGTCCTTACTAAAGATCAATTATTCTCTCCTGATTACCGTTAGACATAGGTCAAAAGACCCCACTATCTATTGTCCCCTCTCGCATAGCCAAGCTGAGTACATTAATTCTCCAAATTAATATCAATATTTTTGGGGTCCTTAAGACCCCAAAGCATTTAGGGTAATAACTTGGTTATAGACACCTATTGGGTAACCTTGGGCAAGTCACACTCTCTCCACCTCAGAGGAGATCCATGGCACACACCCTCTGAACAAATCTTGCCAAGAAAACCCTGTGATAGGCTTGTCTTAGGGTTGCCATAAGGTGGAAATGACTTGGAGGCACACAACAGGGTTGGGAAAATCTAGATTGGACCCACATCAATCACATGGAATTGTGGAGTTCAAAGAGATTCTATGCTCCATCATGCTCTTGGAGATATCAATGGGAGTGTTCTAGGGTCAGATGGCCTCAGAACATGATGTGCACTTTCCATTGTAGATCAGGCATTCCCTGCCATTTGATCCTCTTGGATGATTCTGTAGGCCCCTACAGTTTGGGGATATTGGGTTATAGGAGCAAGGAGGCCTCTAAGCCTCCCTATGTTTCTATGCTCCGATGGCCCATAAGGACCTAGGGACCTTGGTGATTTGTTAATGATCAACCAAAAGTGCTGTTTAAGTTTGAGTATATAGCAGTTTAATAATTCATCTGTTTTTCTGCGTGCAATGTACATACTTTCAAGTTGCCTATCAACTTGGGGCAACCACATACATTTTCTTGATTTTGCATAATTTTATTATTTTTTTCCAAATACGTAAAAGTTATGACAAATATCTAAAGAAAGAAAGAGCACCAAAAGACAATTAAAGAATAAATAACATAGAGATATAACAAATACAAGGAAATAGTGAAATGACTTTCAACTTTCTTTTCACTGCTTATAAATACCTACAGTATAATCATACCCCTACATCATGCACTTCTTCCAAGAGCCCAATCTTTCTAATTCTCAAAACCCACAGTTATCAAGTCATTTTCTTCTTTTTGCAAAAAGTCAATCAGGGGCTTCCAGTCTTTTACAAATGTCACTAGAGATTTATCTCTGATCAGACCAGATAATTTTTAACAGGCAGTCCTCCTTTGTAGGTAATGATAAGCTCTTCAGTCTTGTGCATATATTGCCACCCTAATCATATATTGTAATACTCATCCATAGTTTCTTTCCAAATGTTCTTCCATCAGTCCACAAAGAAAAAGTTTTGGTTTTAATTGGGTATTAAGCTTTAAGATCCTCTGCATCATAGTATGTATCTGAACCCAAAACATTTTAGCCTGTTCACAAGTCTACCACATATGATAAAATGTCCCTTCTTCTTGTTCACATTTCCAGTATACATCTGAGACCCCCTTATACATTCTAGACTATTTTTCTGATGTCATACACCAATAGTACATTATTTTATAACAGTTATCTTTCAAATCATAACATAGCGTAAATTTCAACTCCTTTGACCACATCTTTTCCCATTGTCCTAACTGTATGTTCTATCCAAAATTCTTAGCCCAATTTATCATACAATCTTTCACTTGTTCTTCCATGCCATACTTTAACAAAAGCTTATACATTTTACCAATCACATGTTCATCATCTGTACATAGTTGCATCTCAAACTCAGATTTGTTTTGTTCAAAACCATAGCTCTTTTTTCCCATCTTGAATCTTTCAAATAACTGTAAGTATGAATACCATTGAAAGCAAAAACCCCTCTGGAAATAATTGTTCATTTGAATTAATTTTATATTCTCCTTGAAAATTCTCCAAAATATCTTGATAGGTCAACCATCTTTTTTTGCCTGTTGTTTCTCTTCTAGAATGTGCTGAGACCCATAAAGGCATCTTCTGGCATAACTTGGGTTTATATCTATTTGAAATTCTTAATAAGGCATGTCTCACAAAATGATTATTAAAATCTACATTTAGTTAAACTTTATTTTACCATAAATATTCATGCCAACCAAAGCTCAAGTCAAGCTCCTCCAATTCTAATAATTTTTTTTCTCAGCACCAGTCATTCTTTCAACCAAACCAAACAGCAGGCAGCAAAAGACAGTTTCAAATCAGGTGGACAGTCCTCCTCTTTCTTTTGCATCTGGCAAAACTTTGTATTTTATTCTTGGCCTTTCCCCTTGCCGTAAGAATTTAGATAGATCCTTCTGCTATTGTTTAAATGGTAGATCATTTGTCAAAAGCGGTATTGTCTGAATTTTTTTAAAAAAAATAGGCAGCACATTCATTTTTATCACTGAGATTCTCCCCAACAGTGACAACTTTAAATTCTCCCACCTTCTCATATCTTTCTTGAGTTCAATCTATATTTTAACATAATTATTCTGAAACAACATATAATTCATATTTGTCATAGTTATACCAAGATATTTAACCTTCTTCTCAATTTTAAAGCCCATCTTACTCTCCAGTTTGATTTGTTCTCTTTTCATATTTTTGGTCAATGTCATTGTCTTGTGTTAATTTATCTTAAATCCTGCCAGATCACCAAATTCTTTTCTTTTCAGAAAAATGAGTATATTCTTTAAAATCACCATATCGATGTTTCTATAAAACCACCAGCTCCAAATTATCAATTAGGTCAAAAAAAGACTTTTGGTAACTTGTCTTGAGAAACCTTAATATTTTTCTCAGATGTATCTGTTTGGGGAGATACCACCCAATTCCAATCCCCCAAGGGGCAACAGTTTTCATAGGAAAAATCCATCAAACTGTCCATGAGCCCCTTATAAAAAGTTGTCTTAAATTCATTCAGAGTGTAACACATACCCCCACCAAAGTCTTAATCCCTTGCAAATCAATCTGTACCTCCGCATATCTACCTTGTTCATCAGCTAGTATCAGTTCTGACCTTAGATGTGGTGTTATATATATAGAACAATTCCGATTTTTGGTCTTGCAGAGATAAACTCTTGTCTATTTTTTATAACTCAAATACAATTGTCCTTCCACATTTGTGGGGGTTAGGGGCGCAAGACCCCCACGAATGTAAAAAAAAAATGAATAAAAATAGGCCTCACCTCCACCCCACCCTTCCCAAAGCAATGACGGGGCTCTGCGAGCCTTGTTGCCGCTTTCACCCACCTTTATTGGTTTGAGAAGGGCAGGGTGGGCAAAAAGCAGCAGCGAGACTCACAGAGCCCCATTGTCGCTTTGGGAAGGGCAGGGGTGGGTGAAAAGCAGTGGCAAGGCTCGCAGAGCCCCATCATCACTTTGGGAAGGGTGGGGTAGGTGGGTGAAAAGTGGTGATGAGCATCACACAGCCCCATAGTCACTTTGGGAAGGGCAGGGTTGGGGGGGAAATGGTGATGAGCTCCCAGAGCTCCGTTGTTGCTTTGGGAAGGGTGGGGTGGGTGGGGAGAAAGCAGCAACGAGGCTCCCAAAGCCCTGTCGTTGCTTTGGGAAGGGCAGGGAGTGGGGGGAAAGCGGTGACAAGGCCCCCAGAGCCCTGTTGTCACTTTGGGAAGGGCAGGGTGGGTGGGCAAAAAGCAGCAACGAGGCTCCCAGAACCCTGTCATCACTTTGGGAAGGGTGGGGTAGGTGGGTGAAAAGTAGTGATGAGGCTCCCAGAGCCCCGTTGTCACATTGGAAGGGCGGGGGGGGGGGGCAAAAAGTGGTGATGAGGCTCCCAGAGCCCCATCTCCCCTTTGGGAAGGGTGGGGGGGTGGGCAAAAAGCCTCCTTTGCATGCAAGGGAGAGAAGCTCATTTAAACGGGGTGCTTACTGGGCAAACCACGAATAGGTGGAACCGCAAAAGTGAAAGCTGTGAATGTGGAGGGACAACTGTACTTAATGCCTTTATTGCTAATATGCATTTCTAGTGAGCATATCAATTCCTGTTTAAGTTTCTTCAAATAATTATTTTTTCTCTTTTGAGGAGAATTTACTCCATTTATATTCCATATAAATCATTAATAATTCATGGTTAAGCTGAGAGCCTAGAAGAGTCTGCACCTATAGTGCCTACTGGAGCGGAGCCCTCTTCCTTTTTCATTTGAATCTGTTCTTGTTCTTGATATGATGTCTCCTCCACCCCATCCTCTTGCATTTCTTCCAGTTCTCACCTGTATTTTCCCAAGAATGTTCTTGCCTTCTGTACATAATTCACTCAGAATCTTTGTTGTTTAAATGTAAAGTTCATTCCTTCCAACCTTTCTCATGTAAATGGGATCTTACTCTGTTTCAACTTATCTGCCAAAAATCCATAATCTTTTCTCTTATGCAATATCCTGACAGAAATTTCTTTGGGCACTATGATGTGTTTCCCATCCATCGTCGATTTGTTCTGAAAATGCTGTTGCAAAACTTGATCCCTACTTTGTTTCTGAGAAAATTAACCATCACATCTCTTAGAAGGGGGTCGTTTACATGGCAAAATAAATCCTCAAAGAATGCGACAAGAAGCCTGATAGTTCCCATGCATTTCGAAGCAACAGCGCCCTTTTCAGAAGGAGGGGGTGCAAAAAGCCTATAAGTTGTGCAGTATCAGCTTTTGCTAGTTTTCCACACTTTTTTGATTAAGTTCGTGAAAATGTGCATAATTTATCATGGGAACTAATGATCGTGTAAACTGGCATCTGCCTTTTCGAATTACTGTGAGCAGAGCTGAATCCTGATTGGTTGGAGTGACCATTCTGCTTTATCCGAATAGACTGAGGGGTTGGAGAGAAGAAATTCACCCTCCTTCTGCTTGCAACCCACTTTGGAAAATCGAGCCCTTCCTGTCTGCCTTTGGGGGGTGGGAAGATGCTTCGCTGCTTCGCTGGTGTGAATGTGTGTGTGTGCATTTGTGTGTGCTGGGAAACAGCCGATCGCATGTTCGTTCTTTTTTTTGTTTGTTCTTCCATTCACTTGCCTTTATTCAAGGCTTCGGAGGGAGGGAAAACAATTAGGAATGAGGCAAGCCCTAGTTCTGTGGTGTGTGTTTGTCTGTGCATGCATGAAGGGAAGCAAAGATCGCTCCACCATGCTTTTGCTTGTTCGTGCTTTCATTGACTCCTTTCTTTATAGGGCTGGGGAAGATCATAGAATCATAGAATTGCAGAGTTGGAAGAGACCACGAGGGCCATCCAGTCCAACCCCCTGCCATGCACGGAGTTTGACAGATCGCTCTTTCGATCCCTTGTTTGTTTGTCCTTTTTCTTTCCTCTCATTATTTATGGTCTCCATAACCCCCTCCTTGCTCCCTCCCCGCCTCCCGCCTGGCTTTAATCATTTGGAGGTGATTCCCCCCGCCCACACCTTTGCCTGTGTGGACTAAGAAAAACAAAAAGTTGCTGGATTTGGCTTCCTCATCCGAAAATGCAGGAGTCATGTGATTTATGCACTCCTGATGCGAAAGAACGGTAATCCGGAATCTTGCGAACTTTTTCCTGTCGTGGAACCGGCCCCAAGGTTTCTTGTTCTTGCAACTCATGAATTCACTCTATAAACTTTCTCAAACTCAAATTCCATTTCCTCTTGTCACTTTCCCCAAATGGTTGCCAAAGCATTCATAATTTTTCCTCTAATATCCTCCTTGGGATCCTCCACAGTTGACCTAAACCTCAAGCAAGATGCTTTTCTTCTCAGTCCCAGTAGTGCCAAATTGTCAAAATCTTTCTCTCTATTCATATTTTCAGTTTTATTTTCCAAGATTTGAACTTTATCATTTAATTGCTTTACTTCCCCCATCAAATGTCCAATTGACTCCTTGATTTCTTTGATGTCCCATCTGATCTCTTGTTACAGTTCCACTTTCAATTTTAACATTTCCTGTGTCATGTCCTGTGTCAGCAGTGTCATATTCTGTCTCATCAATCTCATCTCTTCCAAAACTTTCTGAAATATATCTGATAAACCTGTCTTATCTGGTTATAAATCTATGGATCCTCTTCTTGACTAAGTAGTTTTCATATTTCTTCTAGTTGACATTGACATTTTAATAGTAAATAAATAAATACATTTCCACATTGCTCTTCTTCTTGGCCATTAGATGGTAGTATAAGACCATAAATCCCCACAAGAGCTCTATTTACAGTGTTTAGTGCTAACTTGAACCATTCAGTCTGCTTAGAACCACCATAGATTCCAAATCACATCCGGCTGTTCTTCATCTTACCTCCTCTATGAAAAACAAGCACTTCATGCTCTCACTGTATTAATTTTCTTCTTTTTTCCCTTTTCTTAAAAATATTTAATCAGTCACTCCTTTTTCATTTTAAATTCAATACCTTCAGTAAACTTCAATGCTGTTTGATTTTTTTTTGTTTTAAGCCAAAATTCCCTTTAAGTCAAAGTCCCTTCCCTTAGCCTCTGTCAGCCTCTGTTGTTTACATGAAGAAGGTGAACTCACAGAGGTCCCAGACATCACACCAGTCCAAAAGCCTCTTCTTCATACAATCCAATATTATAAACAAAGAAGTTTAAGAAAACACTGGACCTGAGCTTGCAGGTCCAGTGTATGTAAGAAAAAATGGCTCCCTTTCTGTGGCTGAGCCAGCTGTTAATAAAAAAAAAACAACCTTGCATATCTTGCACATGACCATCACAAATGTAATGATCTCCACATGAGTGGCGAGGATCCTAGGCAGTTGTGGGTGATATCCCAATCTCCCCTTTCTTCAGGGAAGGTTTGCACCCGCCTGGACTTTCTCCCCAGAGAATTCTTGCCACAGAAAACTTACCCTGTCACAGAGAATGCACAGCAACAACAGTCTGCCATTGTTCCCTCACCTGGAAGTCTGGCAACTGCATGAATTTTCAAAGGTTTTTCTTAGGCAATGAGTACTTAGAGGTGGTTTGATCTGAAGTAGTGCAGCCCACATAGCTTTTGAGATAATGAGAAATTGGCCCGATTTTGCCAGTGGGGAAGTGAGTAATGAACCAGAAGTTAGCTTTCATGGTTCTGAGTTTAGTTATTGTGGAATCTAATACCAAAGTCCTCAGCCAGAAAAGACTGTGATTGTTTCACAAGGGGACAGAGCATAAAAAATGCCTTCCAGGAGGTAAATCACTGAATGATTAGAAATATGCACCTCAAAGGCAGTCAAAGAATGCCCCCCAGCCTCTACAACATGCACAAGCTGACAAGAAAATAAGCCACAAAATATTCAAAAGATTGGAACTCCAGTATGCATAAGCCACAGCCATGGCAGGGAAAGGAAAGAACAGTGGCATTTCTGACACCAGTTGTTATGAATAAGAGGCCACTCTGGAAGCCAATGAATAGCTGAGCCAGGAGTGTAGCTATGGGCATCTTCCCCTCAGCTAAAAAAGCAGCTGTGATTCTAGACTGCCTCAATAGGAGTATAGTGTCTAGATTGAGGGAAGTAATAATGCCACACTATTCTGTGTAAAGTCAAAGACTTTCATGGCTGGAAACCACAGATATTCCTTGTTTTTTTTTTCCGGGCTGTGAGGACAATGTTCTGGAATAGTTTATTCCTGATGTTTCACCTGCGTCTGTGGCTGGCATCTTCAGAGAATGGTTGGGTAGGAGTGTATGTGGAGTTTATATGCTGTGAACCCCTGTTGGGGAGTATATCTCTCTCTCTGGCTTTTCTTCACAAACGAAGATTCAGGAAGGACTCATCCCATGCTTTCTACAAGCGTGTTGATGACTAAAAAGCTTTCTACAAGCGTGTTGATGACCAGCCAGCAGCCAGAGGGACTCTAAGCCGGACGCAGCCTCTTCTCCCCATTCCACCGGGCCAGAGGGCTGTGGAGGGCCCTGAGGACTTCTGGAAGCAGAGCAGCAGCAGGAGGGGGTGTGGCCAGCAGTGGCTGGTGTTTTAAGCCACTCCCACACCCCTCAGGAACACCAGCCAGCAGCCAGAGGGACTCTAAGCCGGAAGCAGCCTCTTCTCCCCATTCCACCGGGCCAGAGGGCTGTGGAGGGCCCTGAGGACTTCTGGAAGCAGAGCAGCAGCAGGAGGGGGTGTGGCCAGCAGTGGCTGGCGTTTTAAGCCACTCCCACATCCCTCAGGAACACCAGCCAGCAGCCAGAGGGACTCTAAGCCGGAAGCAGCCTCTTCTCCCCATTCCACCGGGCCAGAGGGCTGTGGAGGGCCCTGAGGACTTCTGGAAGCAGAGCAGCAGCAGGAGGGGGCGTGGCCAGCAGTGGCTGGCGTTTTAAGCCACTCCCACACCCCTCAGGAACACCAGCCAGCAGCCAGAGGGACTCTAAGCCGGAAGCAGCCTCTTCTCCCCATTCCACCGGGCCAGAGGGCTGTGGAGGGCCCTGAGGACTTCTGGAAGCAGAGCAGCAGCAGGAGGGGGCGTGGCCAGCAGTGGCTGGCGTTTTAAGCCACTCCCACACCCCTCAGGAACACCAGCCAGCAGCCAGAGGGACTCTAAGCCGGAAGCAGCCTCTTCTCCCCATTCCACCGGGCCAGAGGGCTGTGGAGGGCCCTGAGGACTTCTGGAAGCAGAGCAGCAGCAGGAGGGGGCGTGGCCAGGAGTGGCTGGCATTTTAAGCCACTCCCACACCCCTCAGGAACACCAGCCAGCAGCCAGAGGGACTCCAAGCTTGCAATTGGCGTCAGCTGAGGCCGGGGATGGAGTGGGGGCGGAAATTGGAGTTGTGCTGGGGAAAGGGAGGTATGGTCGGAACAGAGTGAACAGATGGTACAAAAGAAGGCGGGATCGCTGTTTGTTAGCTATCCCACCTTCAGTTCACCCTGTTTCCCGGAATGGATTGGAGAGCGTACCAAACATTCCACAGAACCTTACTTTGCTCCTCTGCAATGCCAGGTCGGTTAAGAATAAAACTCATATTATTTACGATCTACTTTTGGATGAGGATGCCGACCTGGCTTGCTTCACAGAAACCTGGCTGGGAGAGGATAGCGCTGTCACATGGGCGCAGGCCCTCCCAGCCGGGTATTCTGTCAGTGAGCAGGTGAGGGGAAGTGGGCGGGGGGGCGGAGTGGCTCTGGTTTATAAGAACAATCTGACCTTGACCAGGATACCTGTCCGAAACACAGTCCACTTTGAGTGTATGTACCTTAGCCTGAGGACCAGGGATAGTTTGGGGATTCTGCTAGTATACCGACCACCCCGTTGTCTAGCAGACTCCCTAACCGAGCTGACACAGCTGGTCTCAGAGTTGCTCTTGGAGTCTCCCAGACTTTTAGTTTTGGGGGACTTCAACATTCCACTTGAGAACAGCTTGACAAATTTGACTGGTGCAGCTCGGGAGTTCATGGAAACCATGACAAACATGGGCCTATCCCAAATGGTCATCGGGCCCACACATTGTGCGGGTCATACCCTCGATGCGGTCTTCAGCACGGAACAGGAATATCCGTGGGCGGAGGTTATAAAAACCACCGCATTGTCATGGACGGATCATTTCCTGGTCAAGACTGAACTAAGAGCCACTGTCTGCCCCACCAGGGGTGGTGGACCTATTAGAATGGTCCGCCCTCGAAGGCTAATGGAACCAATAGGATTCCAGAAAGCCTTGGAGGGTTTAATGGTTGGTAACGCCGGTGACCCTGTCGAAACTTTGGTTAATACCTGGAACAACGATCTTACCAAGGCTATCGACACGATCGCTCCCAAGCGTCCTTTCCAACCCGCTTCAAACCGTAAGCCATGGTATACAGCAGAGCTTAGGAAAATGAAGCGGGTTGGACAACGACTAGAGCGCAACTGGCAGAAAACTCGACTCTTATCCGACAGGACTCGTCATAGGAACTTTCTTTGGTCCTATCGAGAGGCAATACGTGCAGCACAGCGATCCTTCTCCTCTGCACGTATTGCGTCTGCAGAGTCCCGTCCAGCAGAGCTGTTTAGGGTGGTAAGGGAGATGACGCAGGTTATTCCTGCGCAGAACCCGTTGCTTAACCCAACGACGGCCTGCTGTGACGCGTTTAACAATTTCTTTGCAGATAAAATCTCTCAGATAAGAGCCGACTTAGATACCAGTAATTTGGCAGAAACAATTGACGAGGTGTCCAGCAACTCCGTTGATGTCAGTTTACTGGATCAATTTCAATCTGTGAGTACTGAGGACGTGGACAAGCTACTTGGTAGGGTTAGGAAGACGACCTGCCCTCTCGATCCTTGCCCTTCATGGCTGGCCATCCAGGGGGGGACTGCCTTGATGATGTTCCTTAAGGACATCATCAATGCATCCCTCAGAGAAGGATGTGTTCCATCTTGTTTAAAGGAAGCAGCCGTTAGGCCGCTCCTGAAAAAATCTTCCCTTGACCCCCTGGACATGAACAACTATAGGCCGGTTTCTATGTTACCATTCTTGAGCAAAGTGATCGAGAGGGCAGTTGCGCTTCAACTCCAAGTGGTTTTGGATGAAACTGATTATCTAGACCCATTTCAAACTGGCTTTAGGACGGGATTTGGAGTTGAGACTGCCATGGTTGCCTTGACTGATGACCTGCGTCTAAGCATTGACAGGGGTAGTGTGACCCTGTTGGTGCTTCTGGACCTCTCAGCGGCTTTCGATACAATAGATCATAGCATCCTCTTGGATCGCTTGAGGGGGTTAGGAATCGGAGGCACTGCGCTCCAGTGGTTCCGGTCCTTCCTCTCGGGCAGGTCCCAGAGGGTGTTGCTCGGGGACAGCTGCTCCAGCAGAAAGGAGCTTACTTGTGGTGTTCCACAGGGGGCCATCCTGTCCCCGATGCTGTTTAACATTTATATGAAGCCGCTGGGTGAGATTATTCGCAGTTATGGGGCTGGGTGTTATCATTACGCTGATGACACCCAGATCTATTTCTCCTTGCCCCGATCATCGGCCTCGAATTCCGATGGCGTCTCTCCTCTTAATGATTGTCTTAAAGCAGTAATGGGCTGGATGAGGAAAAACAGATTGAGATTAAATCCAGATAAAACGGAGGTGCTCACGGTAGCGGCCCCCAAACCAGGAGTTGGGTTGCAACCTCCAGTCCTGGACGGGGTCACACTCTCCGTTAAGGACTGTGTTCGCAGTCTGGGGGTGCTCCTTGATTCATCGCTTCAGATGACGAGTCAAGTGAATGCGACAGTCAGGAGCGCCTGTTATCAGCTTCGGCTGATACGCCAGCTGCGCCATTTCCTGGAAGTAAGGGACCTCGAGACTGTGGTGCACGCGCTGGTAACCTCCCGTCTAGATTTCTGCAATGCGCTCTACATGGGGCTGCCCTCATGCTTGGTCCGGAAACTTCAGTTGGTACAAAATATGGCAGCCAGAGTGGTCTCAGGAACATCTCGGAGAGACCATATAACTCCAGTACTAAAATCTCTCCACTGGCTGCCAATCAGTTTCCGGGCCCAGTATAAGGTGTTGGTTATTACCTTTAAAGTCCTAAATGGCTTGGGTCCAACTTATCTCCGGAACCGCCTCCTCCCATACAATCCTCCCCGTGCACTCCGGTCCTCTGGGAGGAATTTGCTTCAGCCACAAAAATCTAGGCTGTCTGCAACCTCCCAGAGGGCCTTTTCGGTAGTCGCCCCCAAATTGTGGAATGACCTGCCGAATGAGATCCGTCAGATAACGAGCCTGAGTGGCTTTAAAAAAGCACTAAAGACGGATCTCTTTCGGCAGGCCTTTCCTAATTAGATCCCGGCCTCAGGGGATCCTGGCCTCTTCTAGGCTGCTGGCCATTTATTATATTTTATTGTATTTATAGTTTTAAATGTGATTTTAGATTAGTTGTTTTTAATTTATATTTGTTTAATATGTTTTTTTTATGGGGGAGGGTGGGAGTGGGGGTGTTCAGGGATTTTATTTGTATTGTATTTTAAATTCTGTAAGCCGCCCCGATTGTTTTAACAGAGGGGCGGGGTATAAATAAATTTTATTATTATTATTATTATTATTATTATTATTAAAAAGGATAATCCAAGATAAACAAGTCTGGTTGCAGAAATCACAGCAGAAGGTCTCCTTGGGTGATGTTTCTGGGTTGTGATTGTTTCTCCATTGTCATTTCTCTTCAAGATTTGTTCGGCATGAGTTCTCAAATAAGGCTGCAGCATTGTGCGTCTCCATGTCTCCCGATGTGAGGCCAGGGAGGGCCATTGTTGGTGATCAATTTGGCTGAGCCTGAGATGTTGTTTCAGGGAGTCCTTGTATCGCTTTTTGGAGCTCCCCTCTTACGCTGACCCGTGGCAAGTTCACCGTAGAGTACTATTTTTGGGAGGCGATGGTCCTCCATCCTAGAAATGTGCCCTGCCCAGTGCAGCTGTGTTCTCAATATCATGGCCTCAATGCTGGTGATCTCTGCTTGCTCAAGGACAGCAACATTTGTCACATAGTCAGTCCAGTGTATATTTAGGATTTTGCATATACCATGCTGATGAAAGTGTTCGAGGAGTCGTAAGTGGTGGCAATAGGTGACTCATGTTTCAGATCGGTAAAAAAGAATAGACAGTACAATGGCTCTATACACATTGATTTTTGTGCTTCGCCTCAGGTGTTTATTACTCCAGACTCTTTGTAAATTTGTGTATTTGAATGGCTAGTTTCTGGGTGGAGATATGCAAGAAGGATTAATGTCTGTTTGGCTAATGGTTGGGTAATGGTCCATTTTCTGCTGGAACACCCCCTGTCCCTGGGTGGAATTCCTTTGTAAGTGCTGAGTTTTGATTCTATTATTCTTCAAAACTGGGAGCCAGATTTTGTATACTTTTAAGGTTTCTTCTTTCCTGTTGAAGTTGTCCAGGTGTTTGTGGATTTCAATAGCTTCTCTGTGCATTCTAATATGATAGTTGTTGGCCTGGTCCAGAATTTCGGTGTTTTTAAATAGCATTTTGTGTCCAGATTGGTTTATCACATGTTCTGCTACTGCTGATTTTTCTGGCCGGCCCAGTCTGCAGTGTCTCTCATGTTCCTTGATTCGTGTTTGCACACTGCATTTAGTGGTCCCTATGTAAACTTGTCCACAGCTGCATGGTATGCGGTAAACTCCTGCTGCTGTGAGAGGGTCTCTTTTGTCCTTCACTGAACGTAGCATTTCTTGGATTTTCTTGGTTGGTCTATAGATTGTTTGGAGGTTGTGTTTTCTCATCAGTTTCCCTATTCTGTCTGTGACTCCTTTGATGTATGGTAAAAATACCTTCCCTTTGGGTGGCTGTTTTTCTTCTTCATTCCTGTGTTTTTTTCTGGGTCTGGCTGCTCTTGTGATGTCTGATCTGCTCTTGTGATGTCTAATCCTTCTTGCATATATCCACCCAGAAACTTGCCATTCAAATACACAAATTTACATATACTCCTCAACAGTGGTTCACGGCATATAAATTCCACATACACTCCTACCCAACCATCTCTGAAGATGTCAACCACAGATGCAGGCGAAATGTCAGAAAGAAGCTATTCCAAAACATGGCCTCACAGCCTGGGAAAAAACCAACGAAAATCCACTCTATTCTGCTTTGGTTAGACCTCACCTGGAATACTGTGTCCAGTTCTGGGCACCACAATTCAAGAAGGATATTGAGAGCTGGAATGTGTCCAGAGAAGGGTGACCAAACTGGTGGGAGGTCTGGAAGCTATGCCCTATGAGGAGCGGCTTAGGGAGCTGGGTATGTTTAGCCTGGGGTAGAGAGGTTTACGAGATGACATGCTAGCCAAGTTTAAATATTTGAAGGGATGTCATACTGAGGATGGAGCAAGCTTGTTTTCTCCTGCTGCAGAGACCAGGACATGGATCAAGGGACTCAAACTACAGGAAA